>OW121784.1:53607247-54857247 GCA_933228815.1 Machimus atricapillus
CATACATATGTATTCTTAATTTTAAGAATAACATATGTAGGTAGCTTGAACCCAAATTAGACCTATTTCATTTCAGGTCCTGCTTACAACTAATTGAAGCCTAAAATCTTTAAGCATTTATTCGAAGATTATAAATTGAGAATGATAAAAAAAATACGAATTTTCTTGATTGTACTTCCTATCTTTGTTAAAAATCACCAAAATTTGTATTCCTCGGATTAAAGAAGATAATATAGGTTTGAATAATGCTTATGGGTCATTTAACGCAAAAGTGAAAAGACCATACATTTTTAATTTACACTTTTTATCTCCACTTTAACAATAACCTAAGTATGTACCTATTACAAATCCATAAAAAATGGAAAACATTATTGTATAAAATTTACTAACGTGTAGAAAATTTGATTTTAGTTGACATTTTCGGCCATTTAGACGACTGGAGATTGGAGGATACTGGCTGCGAAGTTTTAGCAAAGAAGAACTATTTCAACTGTGAGACATATCAAAGGTTAGTAAGTTTTTATTTTATCTGTCTTTAAAGTGATTTATAATAGCGTATGTCGAACCAGTCACACAAAAACAAAAAATAAATAAAGTTATAAGTAGTTCGATTAAAATTTGTCATTGAATGAACAAAACAAAACAAAAGACAAAAGCTGAGGTCATTTATGTAATGCCCTACCAGTCAAACCCCTTCAGACAATAATTTTACATTGTTATATCTTTTACTTAAAGAGGGATAACAAAATAGTTCTTTAGCTAGGCCTTAACACATTTTCACTGTTGTATGTTATAACTCAGAATTAATAAAATTCTGTAGTGAAAAGACCTACTATAGTTAGTCCCAATGTAATAGGAATAGCGTTTATGAAAATTACTTTTCTTGCGAAATTAAAATTGAATTTGACAAAATGAAACTTATCCCCTTAAATTTTTTAAAGACAATATCTTTGCAAAGTGTAAATAGAGGATTGTCTCTCCTTACAAGGAAAAGCTATCAATAGGAAAACGAATAAGAAATTGCCTCTAGAGTGCCAGTAAAATCCTACAAATCGTTCAAAGTGAAATTTTTGTGCGAATCGTCCTTGTAAACAACAATTTCTCTCATCGTACTTGAAAATAAAACGCCTCCCATTTATAGGGCCTGCAGCGCCGGGGTCGATTGAAAAAGGACGAGGCCCGTCAGTTTTTTCCCGAAAATACAAAGGGACTCCGCCATCGCCGGGGGCGACTCATGATCACATCAAATGCGACGAGATGCCAACCGAAAATCAGCAATTTGTATCGGCGACCCTAACAAGTTTACCAAGGAGTAACTCAGTTAGACATTTTAGTTGAGCACTTCATGAACCACAAAAACAGTTTTATTGACGGAAACTCAATTTTCAATTTTCCGCCAATACACCGTGTGGCACTGTGTGCGAGGGGCTCCGAAGGGCTCCGAAGGGCTCGGCGGAGGGCTCAGCGGAGGGGCCAGCAATAACGTAATCAACTAAATGGAACTCGGGGAAAATTTCCGGCGGACCTACCCCCGTATGAGTAACAATTTGCCGGGGAAATAAACGAAGTAAATTAGATATATGGATCCTTGTACGTGACGGAAAAACGTCCTCGCAAGAATTATGTTTATGTGCGAATTTATTGCTCGGAATTCTGTTTTCTAGGAAGTTTTGATTTAACGCAATTGAGAGATTTGTTCACTGGATAAATGCGGAATTAACTTAGTTTGGCAACTCCTGCCAAACTTGGAACGGAGTGTGCGGGTTTTCGCGGAACCCGACCGCACAAAAGATAATGTTTTTTGGGTGATTACGGCGGCTTCAACTGATCCTTAGAAAGGAAGAAGGCTCCACCACTTGGGTTCTATAAGAATGCGGATGAATGTGAGGAATTTATTCGAAAACAAAATTTATTTTACCACATGAATGAAGGGGATAATTTCTTTTCTCTGAAAATGTTTCTTTTGAAATGCCATGAGAGTCGTTGTCAATAACATTTCACTATTATATTATAAAGAGCTATATTTTAAGAAGACAGAAACGCAAAAACTACTTAATTTTAAACCACCGACATATGCTAGTAAATCCATTTTTTAAAGTTTTCTGTCGAATTTTTTTTCGAGCCCTATAACTTTTCTTAGAATACAATACACCTATTTAAATTTTCCTTTTTCCTAAAAATTCATCTTAATAAGGACTCAAGAATATTTAAGTACCTACTTAATTGTGGTGACAGTCGGGCGAAAAGTTTGTAAGACTGTGAAAAATGTTTAATTTTTGCACTAATCTCTGAAGACGAACAATCGAGTTGGGCACTGCCGACTGCCGTACTTGAGATGAGAGCTAAATTAGCTCAGGATATAGGATGTAGTCGCCAAACTGAATTTCATTTTTAAAATCCTGCTAATTTAAATTTTATTAATACGCATTCACTGATGATCGTCAAAATTTTAGGGCACTTTCCTAAACTTTGCTTAAAATTGAGTACCTATACCTACCAGGCTCCAAAATTTTATTATTAATTAAGTTGAGGTTCTAGACCTCACGTAAAATAAATAAATATAGGTATACATATACATAAAAATGTAAAGTGAAGTGTAGTCTTCTAATCCCTACTGCGAACAACCCACAACAATAAAAAACAATTTTATAATCTATAATACATGAAAGTACTATGTTTATTAACAAATATTAATTTTTTTTGCAAATTTGGCATCAATATAAAAAAAACCATTGAGTTTTCTCCTAATAAATCGGTCTTAAATTTTACGAATTAAAGAAAATGTTCAGGCTTTCGCGAAAATTACTTTATTAAAACTTTTACCGCTAATTAAACTTTTTTTTAAATTGTCTTAAAAGGGAACACGTTTCCGAAATAAAAGGCATTAATATGAATTAATTTTAGCGCCATTTGCAGCAATTTGGTGACTTGGCAGAAACCTGTTGATTTGAATCATTAAAATCAGTAAAAATCACTGAAGGCATCTGGGGTTGGGAAAGTTTTCGAAACAATTTGCATTTTACTTGCTGATTTCGCTAACCAGCAACAGTTTTGCAGGGTCCTTCCCTCACACCAAACTTTAAATATATTTGAAAAGTTTTAGACCATGTTAAAACTCGGTCCGACTTAATAGTCTCCTTGACGTGGATTTAGTCCATATTCATTTGAAGTTGGAAGTTGCCAACACCCCAAGAATTCAAGTCACGTATTCTCGAACCTGAGAGGTCAGTGGAAAGATTCTCTATGCTGTCCCGAAGCGTGACGATTTTATGAATCGACAACATTTGCTGCCATAAATTCGGTTAAGAAATTTCAGTTTGCCCTAAGAAAGTTGCTGGAGAGCGTTCGATGCGAAACTTTTCTAATACTCTCCTCTGCCTAAACTCGACCAACTTGGCGGTAGCAGAAGTTTTTATCACTTCGCAATGAACGTTTGTTGCTTGATTCGAAAACAACTACTTACAATGATTTTTGATGAACTAAATAACTTGCGCGTCGCGTCGGTCCGATTGCTCCGGATTTTGATTAGGAATTGTTCAATTATGGAGCACGTGCGTGCCCAATCTGCACCATCCCTGCTGCTCCGGGGTCAGGACAATATGCAAATTTGGGCAGGTCCTCCGGAAGACCTTTCCCGGGGCTCTCATACAATTTTCATTGCTCATTGTCCCGACGCAGATGGAAAATTACAAGAATTTAAAGGCTTTTATTGCGCTGTTATTAAGCACGCGGCTGAGTGCCGTAAAAGTGACCAATTTCGACGTCTGCGATCTCAACCAATCCCCCGTCCCATGGGTGGTAATTATTCTAAGTCTGAACGGTCAGAGGAGACCAATTTGGGGGTCCTTTGATAGTCGAAAAAATGAAACAATCAAAAGCGAGCAATGGGGGCGGCAAAATGCCTCTGTTCCCAATGAAAATAAATGGGACTTTGCCAGAGATTATGATCCCGATTCAAATGCAATTCACGGCAAGTTGTGGCCATCAGAGCAATCAGCCCCGGGCCAGGTAAGTTTTAAATCGAAAAACTGCTGAACTGAAAAAATATAGCTCAGGGGCAGGGTACCTACCGAACGGAATCATTGTTTTGTTTAACAGCTCGAATCTGGAGCACTCGAAGTTATGTATCTTTAAATCCTTTTTATATTTTGGACAAATAAATTGTTGCTGCCTTGCATTCGTTCAACAGACAGTTTTCCAGGCGATTTAACTTAACGACACTCACATTCGAAAAATGTAATTGTCATTTTTAACTGCTATACTTCTTTTCGGGAAGTCATTCCAAAGACTTCGCCGAGTGGTTGCCTTTATCGTCGCTCTTATTTCATGGATAAAAATAATGATATTTTTACTTAATCAGGAAATAGACAAACAATAATTTTAAAACACCTTCAGAGTTAGAGTCGGAGTCACTCTTAATTGTTTTAAGTTTTAGAGCTCTATTAAAATATAACTAAGCTCGAAATTGAACCTACAAATTGCTACGACTTTTATCTAGGTATATTTAATTTTAAGTGAAAAATTAATTTAAGAAATATTTAAACATTTTGCATGAATAATAAAAAACCAGCCAAATAAGTTGGACTCGCACATCGAGGATTCTGTCGTTAGAAGTTTAATTTATTCAATTATACTCTATGAATATTTTTAAGTCATAAGTAAGGTATGTGACATAAAAGAAATTATTTTAGCGTGTACTAATGGAGCCCTCTCATACGATACCTCACATGACCTGAAAACCCCATTTTAAAATTTCGACCCCTTTGACAACAAAAATAATTTGTTTTTGAGTTCTTCATTTGCAATAAGACTGGAAAAGCATTATTCAAAACTATTCCAACTTTTGTAATTCATCAGTCAACTAAGGTGATCTAAAAGACTTATCTGAATTTCAATACGGTGAAAGAAAATAACATCAAAAGAATGAACAAAACACTAATTGCACTATTATGATAATATTTCATAACTATCATAATTAAAATGGTGTTCGATTATAATAACACTATTAATTTATTCTCTGCATAATTTTTGATAAATCTACATATTGTTGCCTATAATTACATTGAACAGTGGTTATTGGTTTAAGTTTTCCTATAATATTGGTTCATAAAAAAAGTAGTTTGTGTTGACTATTTGAAAAAAAAGAATGCTTGTTTCCAAATTCATTTTTTATTCAAAAGTTGCGCGTCGAAATTTTTTTCTATGACTCTTTTTCGGGTTTAACAGTTCCAAACAACATATGGTATGTATGTGTTACTTAAATTCATATGATTTTTGGCTTTACACTGCTCAACTACAGAACAAATTAAAAGGTATTGAAGCGGACTTTCCTTTATTGGATAACTTTGCCTAAAGATAAAATATTCGATTTCTTCAATCGAAAATGTTTAATTTGAGCTATTGAAGAGAATTATTACATAGGGTTATCCAAGTATTTGATTTCAAATAAATTTTCTTAGTTAAGGAATTCAAAACCTTGAATTTTGCCTAAAAGGGATCAGTTTGGATTATAATGGGTTGCTATGATATTAAAAGCATTTTCTGCTTTTTTAACTTCTTGAAATTAAAACTTTAGGGAGATCGAGAAGATTTTGAGAGAGTTTAAATAATTTCAAGGACTTCTACAGTTAATGATTAAAGGGTGAAAACATACTGTGGGCTCAAAATGTTCAATAGTAATAAAAATCTCATTGCAATGCCAATAACTAAGAATGTTGCGTAATATTTAATAGGTCATTTAGATACAACCTCAAGCACTTGTAGAGAATTCGATAGAGTTGACTTAGGAAAATTCGGTCTCCTTAAAAGGTTTCATAAATTTTAGAGCAAATACTTAATTTTGATAAATCGCCCAACGCTGAAGATAGCAATTTCGAAGATATCTCACCCATCACCCGCTGGAATAGGCCTTAATATTTTTCACCTGAGCACCTCCACCCATGGGATTCATGTGCATTAAGGAAATTGCAGACGATGATAATATTGGAGCGCCATTTTGCACATCCATTCAATCAAATCTCGGACAGTTGGGCACTCAACCCAAAGCAGTTACGATCAATGCGGTGAATTCGTGTAATTAACCATAATTTGAGGTAAATTGTCTCAGACAATGGAGCAAGGGATGTCGCATTGCCTTCCCAGAATTAGTGCCAATCTGTCATACTTTGGGGGTTAATTAAGAGCGATAAATGCTCCGGATTAATCAGGTGGGCCCGGCGACAATGTGCAGTTGGATGACTTCCACTCGAATCCCGCAGTCCTTTGATGCTGCACACCTGGAGGCTTGCATCAATTTGCTACGATTAGTTCCTCAGCCGGTCGTGCTAATTGTCAACAGGTATGGAACCGTGCTCTTAAGATTGCCTTTCAGCCGCAGCATCCCTGGGGTGGCTGTGCGAGACTCCACCTATAATTGGATTTCCGCCAATGAAGTTATCAAGTATCGGTGGAAACATCCTGGCTTCCGGTCCTGGTCCTGGGGATTCTCTAGAAAGTTTTAATACGCTTTCCGCTCACGAAGGGGATTCCCCGCATCTTGCTCCATATATGAGAAACTTGTGGTTTTCTGTGCATTTCGCCAAACTTATCACTCACAATGTGGTCCTTTGTTGATTAAAAGCAATGCCGTATTCTGAACTGTGCTGGGCATGGACCTTTACACCCCACACCCTTGCAATTTTGGGAAATTAAATTAAAATAATTAAGGATAGTAAACAGACAATTTCGTTGCTTTTCGATGCTTGCGAAGATATGAAATATGAAAGATGCGCACAGAGTGAGTTTGAGCGTTTGAGGTTTCCGCACCAGAGTCGGTTTTAACACTAATGGTATCTAAAATTGTTAGGTAAGTAAATACGAGTATGGTACTTGTAAAATGTAAGGAAAGTTTCTAGAGCTCTCTTTTCATTTAATTTTTCTATTTTATAGAGAAATATTTCATCTCCAATTCAATTTCCACATTAAAACCTTACTTAGTTAAACTTAAGTCTTTATTGCGAAGTTGCTATAAGCATATACATAGAAGAGGAAGAAGTTTTATTACCATTTAATACTTAAACATTTTTCTATAACTCTTATAACTCAAAGATGGGACATCTTTAATTTAAAGATTTTGCACAAGTTTCAAACATTGTGGGAGTATGGAGAAATCTCAGCGGAAAATTTTTTTTAAAGTAAAATGTGAATAACACTTATACATAATACATTTTTATAATGAGAAAATTAAATATACATCTTATTAATTTCTTTCCTTTTAGATGACTAATATTGAAATCATGGGTTATTTTTGAAAGTTTAAAAAAACAAAAACCTTAAATTTTAAATTTCAAGATTTTTTTTTAAAGATGTTCACAAATTCGGAATGAAAATGTTTTACTTATATTTTCAAACACATAGTGCCATCTATGGTCTTAGAATAACATGGACAAAGAAGGATAGAAACAGTTGAGTTAAAAATTGAATCAACTCATGCGTTTGTGAAATTGAGAATTGAGATAGAAAACAAATATTATCCTGATAAGTCCACTTGCAATAGAAATCTAAACCTTTGTAGGTATTTGAATCTAAAAGAGAATATTAATCCGATTGAATTTTTTAAAGTCAACCATTCTACCGGCTTTTCGATATTATTGTACTCTCAAACGAATAAATCCGATTACGACTGAAAGGGTGGAGTGTGGAAGTAGTGATAATAAGAATAATAAAGGAAAACACCTCTTTAAATCACAGCAGGAAAAGCGGACAATGCCTAAATACTCCCCTGGGGTACGTTAAGAATTGTCGAAGTTTCCCGAACGCCATAAGAAAAGTTGAAAAGGCTTGGCGGCATCGAGCGACAGGAGCAGGAAACGAATTAAAAATTTACATCCGTTCAAGCCGTGCTTGAGCCCCACCGTCTGGTGGCGAGCGAACGTCCCGATACCCCTAAATATTTATGACTGCTAAAAGGTTAATTCAGATACAAATCGCAGTTTGTCAAGGGCATGGCAACATTTAAAGTGTCTCTAGGGCCGCCCCTGATTTATGGGGATGCCTTGCGGGGGGATCTTCGCATTTAAAGCGGACGCCGTGGGTCATTCAGGTAGATAAAAAAGGTGTTTGGGCAATGATAGTGGTAAAATATGAAAGTGATTCCACCGGCCGCTTGGGAATCTCGTTTTGGTTCCATGTAGAATTATTAGGGCAGGTTATAGGCGCGTTCGGGGGCTGGTTTTATGTCGGCACATTTTATGCCAAAATTGGAATTTATGTGTTCGCCCACATCTTTGAGGTTTCTTGGCCCTCTCATGAGCGGCAAAAATCACGGAGCTCACGCAAAAGTCTTTTAATAAAGCGGAATGTGGTGCTGAAATTAATTTTACCAAGTTCACACCTGCGTTCCTTCACGAAGCATTTAACTTCCCGGGGATGACAGAGAGGACGGAGCCAAGTTAATTTTGCATCGAATTTCCTGTCAATTATTTCAGCATTTCATCAGGCATTCACTTCAAAAGTTAAGTGCTTAAAGAAGTCCTCGGGGGGGTGTCGTAATCCTCACGTGTGGAAGGCATGACGCAGCAGACGTTTCGTCGAAGTGCTAAGTCACCGAAAATTATTAACACTCAGCTGAGATGAATAAAGATAGAGTCCTCCCAAAGTTCCTATCATTGTCGCCGCCCCGCCCCCGCCTACGCCAGTGCCAACGGTCCCGCAGCCTCCGCCATTCCCGCCGCCGCAGACGAGCGAATTCCGTTCGGGATGACAGCAGGAGCTTTGCCGAGGTGGAAACTTTTAAGCGCCTCTGAATTATAATACGGCATTAAGGGCCTCAAAGGATGCATATGTAAGAAAACTTAATTAAGCAAGTCTCTTGGCGGGCCTCATATCAGTTCCATTTTATACCCATTGCGCGGGGTGGGGCCCCAAAGTTGCGCTACTCAATTTTCTTGGATAAGTAAGAGACCCTGCTACTTGCAATGGAGCCACTGTGGATTAATGCGTCCGGGAGTGGAGTCCTTCGGTGTCCTTGGAAATTGATTCCCGGGCGCCTGGAACTACTTAGCAATTTGCACTTAGCGAACTCCTATTAAGCGAAGGCTTAGGCAGCCTGTCCCAGGCAACTCAGGCAGTTCCTAGGCCCTCCAAAGAAGGGGGTATAACATTTGGTTTTGTGTATTTTGTAAGTATCAAAACTTCCCATTGTAATCAAAGCAATATTCTTGGATATTACCATCTATTGACTTTTTAGTTTAAACGTACATATGTACTACTAAATTATAAAAATTATGTTCAAATGTTGGGCGGAGCACTTTTATAATAGTAGGTTAGGTACTAATTAACAACATACAAATCATAATTTACTTAAGTACCTTGTTTATTTATTCATTGTCTGCAGATATTACTCTTACAGATTAGCAGGTATAATATTATTAATAAATAACAATATGTAAGTAAATGGCTATATTTATTAACCAAACAGGATAAAGTATTTTTTAAATTGCAAAGCATATATTTAGTGCTTCATTAAGATGTATTAAAATTGTGTTTATGTACATATATACATATACATACATATATTATAAATTATTACTTATTTAATTTGATAAAATTATGAGTTGTATGCTTGGTTTATCTCGTTTGAACTCTCTTGTTAAACTAAATTATAACTTTGCGTTGCGAGACATGCCAAAGTTCTGTAATCAAGTTTTAAAATAGAAATATACATATAACGTCGATTACTTGATCAAGTCCATTTTTTCGTATCTATTGATTTTATATAATATAAATACAAAAATTACTCATTATAGGTACATTGATTTACTTCTCAGACATAAATAATAAAATGCATTTCAACAAATATTTATGTAAACGAATGCGTTATATTCATGAGAATCGATAATTGTTCTATATCAAAATAAAATAACTCTAAAAAGACGTTGTTGAAATATATACTTTTATTTTTGTTAACATCGCGACTTAAACGAAGGGATTACCTACAATTCGGTTAACTCTTAAAATATTCTATCATGTGATAGGTTTTTGTTTTGTATTCAGAATCGTTTGAAAAGGTGGTAGTAATAATGAACATGATACTCGTAAATTACATGACAATATTTCTTCAGTAGACCTGTTGACCCGTAGAGTAGTTGAATTCCATGTCTGAATATTGATTTAAAATGAATAAACAGAATAAATTCAAAATGAAAAAGTACAAGTCTACATCGTGATTATTTCTTTAACTCCTTTATTTTCCTATAGTCCTCAGTGTGCAGACATTCTCAGCAAGGAGCAAAAATTGAATTTTTGTGGAATGAAATAAAAATAGGTGCCTACCTTGTTGTGCTACAAACCCAATTGTGAGTTTCTCGTCATACAACTCAATTTGGGAGTAACACAAAATAACTAATAACTCAATTTAACTTTGCTTGAGCACCTTAAACTAATATTTACCAGAAAGTTGTGCCCGGGGGACTGTTTTAATTATCCCGGGGCACGACAGAATCGAGTCCGGCGGTGTCGGGCCCGACATTAATGAGATATTCCAGACCAGAAAACTGATGCCTGGATGCCTGGACGCCTGGATTTTTTGCGAGCTCGAGGCCGAAATAAATCGCTCTCCTTAGCCTGACGTGTTATTAAATTGTGTTAGTGGTAAATCAACCGAAGCACATCCTCTATTAAGGAAATTATTTATGGCTCCTGGAGCGCTTTCTTTCAAAATGCACTCGGGCTCCTTCTTCGTTCAATGCGGCAGTGTATTGCAGTGCACTTGACGTCGAGTACGATGAATGTGCCCGGTCTGGCGATACGGTCGATTCTGGACGCTTCCCGGGGCTCCCCGGGGAAGGGCTGAGGACCTGAGGTCACTGGATGGGGCTCCGCTCCCACGGAAGGGAGGGCCATGTAAGCATCCCGCAAACCATATTCGACCATGCCTGTTCGCGAATAATGAAGAAGAGTTGAGATTCGAGTCAACTTTAAGCGGAGGGCATGTCGCGCTTCCCAGGATTAATACTTTTTCCGGTTGTCTGCTGGATGCAATTTGCAACTCGCCGAAGAAATGGGAGATTTCTCGAGATAAATCTGTTTGTCTTCCCGCGGGATTTATGGGTTCTAAACAGAACTCCCGCCCTAACAAATAGATCTCTTATATTTGCAAATGAAAGACAACGTGGAAATTTGTCAGCGGTGAAACGCTCCATAAAATTTAACATTACCATTTTTCGTGCTAGGTAAGGATGGAGGTTACTGGTTTTGTGTAATTGTCGCAAAAGCATCAGAAATCCCATCCAATCCACAGGAATTTTTTGTTTGTTTTGCTTCTCCATCTTAAGATCTCAGCCTTTCCTTCGGTTTTGATGGTAAGACCATCCGAAACAAATTGCGACAAAATATTATCCCGCCCAACCCGTTTTGGTTCGGTTCGATAAATGTGTGTGAATTCATATTTCTTGCTAAAATCACATTTCGATTTCCATCTACGGCAAATTTTCGTGATATAAGGGCACACATAGGGTCACCTAAGATAAAATCCAAGTCAAGCGAAAATTGTTTACGAAGGGAAAAATCTGTGAAGCCAATAAGTTAGCAGAAAAGCGAAATCCCAGAGAGAAGTACGATATTTTATTTTTTTTATTTTTTTTCCCACCACTTGGGAAGAACTTCTTATCTTCCGGACTCTGTTCTGAGTGGCTTCCTCCTGTTGGTTCCAGGAACGAATAGACATTTATCTGACATTTTATTTGATTTGTTTATGGCGACACTTATCCACTTTTGGAGTGTTCCTCATGAAAAAGATTTTTATGGTCTTCGTGATGACTAGGTGTATATCGGCACTGAACACCTAGTTACCTGCTTATGTCGCAGTAAAAAAAAAGTTATAAACCATAATAAGATGTATTTTGGACATTTGAGATCTTCTTAACGATTTCACTAGGAAATTCAACTCATTCCCACCATTAGCTGACATATGTAATCCTTTTCAATGTAACCCCAGATGTGAGGATACCTTGAAAAGGTCAACATCATCGTAATGTAAAAAGATGTTTATTTAAAAATGGAAAGCTTTAAAATATCGCAAAATTTTATTGTAATCTTTATGCCTAAAAGATGGAAAACGTCGGAAGAGATCACTTCTGAATAAAGTTTTATGGTACCTACCTACTACTTATAACAAAAAAAAAAAAAATAATAATAACTAAATAGCTTGAGAACATTTACAAAGAGAAGCCTAAAAATTGTCTGAATTTAGAAGAAAAGTAAGCATTAAATTTTGAATTCATTTTCTATATTTTATAATTATTATTCTTTTATCATTTTGATATAGGTAGGTACATAAGTCAAATTTTTCCTCACAAATTTTAAAGCACAAAAAACAGGGAAAAGTTATATTGGTTTAATTTAAAAATAATGTGTTATATGTACGTTCTTATACAGTTGGGCAAAATTAATATTTTTTATTTTCTTTAAATTAAAATTTTTTTTAGAACACTTTATATATTTTAAAACATTTTAAAATATTTTAATTCTATAATTCAGAAAATAAAAAGACAAATTCGGAAATAAAAATGCAAGAATATTAAAGATTTTTTCCGAAAAGTGTAAGACTCCAAGATAGAAAAGCAGAAAGAATACGTGTGTATGGTTTGTTTATAAAAAAATTGCATTTAAAAAATTAAACCTTTAAACGCAAAAACCTTAGAAGCTTTTTACATTTTTCTAACACTTAAAATGAAATATGATAATTAGAGATAGTAAAAATCTATCCATTTAATGTTGAACCAGGAATATTCTAAATTTTAATATTATAATATATATTCTAACATTGGTTTTAATAAATTAAATTCTATAAGTGCAAAAATACATATGTAAATCATTATTATAATAACGTTTGAGGCAGAATTGCTGAAGTGGAGTAAAAACAACCAAATGGCAGTTTAAAAGTTCATCCCTTTTGTAAAAATTCCCAATGGAAACCCTGGGAAGCATAGTTTTAATATAGGTATGTATTATCACTTTGAATATAAGACACACAGCTTACAATTTAATATTTAAAAGGGGCCGATATTTTTTATTGGTTATATTATAATAAAGATATTTAGTGTAATTAATTTAGGAAATCTTTTGTAAATGGGTTCAAAGCGAACCAACTTCAGATATTTTAAGGAGGTATCGATTATATTTCAAAAAGGTTCAATCATGTTGAAAGTATCCTACAGTTCTCCTACCATCTACGAAATTATTTTAATTGGAAACAAGTACTATATCTACATCGCAATATTGGTAAGTGTGTAAATGAATATCTTTTTGAGGGTAATAATAAATGTAAAAGTAAAACTAAGTTTACTCAAAAAGAAAAAAAAAGAAAAAATTGGCGCATCCTTTTACTAGCAACAATTACAGGACGTTTGGTACTGTTGATTTATTTCAGCCAGCCGTTGTGGGCTCTTTAAACCAATTTTGGTTGAATAAATCTGTCGAAATCCATCACGTTGCGCTTTCATCACCTGCATCCTGTACCAGTACGTGAAAGCTGCTAATCGAGGCGTAATTGAAACAAAAACGCTGAAGTAATTGTTGACACATGACCCACGTGAACCCACTTTGTTTTCACGCTATTCATTGGGACAGAAGGGCGGCTGAAGGTAAAGTGCACTGGTGCACCGCCTCTGATGCAACGTGTACCTGCCCTTTTTTGCAGTTCATTTATTTGAATTTATTTGCGTGTAAATAATGCATACATACATATATGGGATGATGGTCACGGATTCGTTCCTCAACTGTGAACATTTTTTTTTCTCCAGGGAGACCTAATTAAAGTTGATTTATTCGGAAGAGCTCCCTGGGTTTTAATTTTGTCAACACTAGGGATGCAAAGACGAAAACTGGAAGAGTTAATATTTACTTAAGTCTGGGATAAGGTGGGAATGTGAGATGCCAGTGAATCGCCATTACATGCATTATGCAGTGGAAGAAGAACGTCTCACAGCTCGGGTGGTTGGGAGAATAAATTCCCTAGGGAAGGTTAGATTGAAGTCCACTGAATACTCTTAAAGGAATGTATGAATATTTGTAGTTGAATCAAAAGTTAATTAAACAATTTCTGAGAGTAGGAAATGTGGAGATTTCCTACATATCGTTCTCTGCACAAAGTCCTGCAAAATCTTGCCTGAAGGGAAGGGAAATTGCACTGCATTCGGATTGCCCAGCTTAAGAACCCTTTCTAGGGAAAAATTCAAATTAGCCCCAAAGACACATGGGGAGCGTTCTCCGGTCTAACGAATAGACCAACGATTCAAGTTGAAGCTGCAGATGAGTTTAAAAAGCGGTAGACCCCCAAAATCTCAATTTCACGTATCCTATACAAAGTTTTGTATATAATCAGTGGATGTTGAAAAATCCCGGGTTAGGGTCGATAAAAAACATTCACAAAGGATCTGAAAAGTACTCGAGGCAAAAATCCCGGCTGGTCTTGAGCATGAATCAGTTCAAAAATGACCAGAATTGATTAATGCACATCTGAGCCGTGCGGAACGCTATGCTGCAATTAAAAACATTTTAAGCAGCAGGGACTTGGGGGAGGCGCCGTAAAACAGGAGCTCTCATAATTGCTTTCCTTTTATCACGGCAAAAGTACTGCGGATTTGGAGGAGCGGAATGAAGGTAATTGTCTTGCCGAGCTCCAACTTATTGTCCCTGGCTGAAAGTATTCGAGAACGATTTTCCTTTCTTATCCCCGTCATTTGGTTTTTGTGCTTTTGCTCCGAGTATTTAATAGTTGGAGGAATGCATAAATTCATCTATAATTACTCCATCCCCGGGGGGGTGAAAGCCGGCAGAGTGCAGCTCCGCAGAGGCAGTCTGCTTTCAGCGATGCTGATGCTGTCTTATGTCAGCAGAAATGTTTATCAGGATTAACAAACTTTACCGGATGGATAATGCGCGGGAAATATTCGTGATATGCAGATGTAATACTTTGTGCATTGTGCACAGAATAAGAACTAATAGGTGATAATCTGTTCCTAGGAAAATCTGCATACCTACGTCAATCTTTGAACGCAACTGGTTTTGTTTTAAGAAAAGAGGTTTCTGGGTTTTCTTATAGCAGATATTATCTTTTCTTTTTGTAACAATTTATCTTTGTTTTTCAACACCTGGCATTGTAGGCTTTTCTAGACATTTTTAAGTAGAAAATCTGTGTCACATAATACCTGTAGAAGCGAAATTTTTGTATAATTTACATAGTCTTTTTACAACTTTTAAAATTATCATCTTACCTCAGGTAAAACAAAAATCGGTCAAGTGCACCCTATATTCACAAAAGTAGTGTTTCATACCGCATCTGCCCCCCTTTTAAATTATTAGGTAATAATAATTCATTTATGATTTCTCATTTGTATTTCAGTAAGCTTTCATTTGAAACTCTGCACGATACGCCCAGAATCAATTTAATCAATCTAATTTGCAAAATTTTAAATTTTCATGTCTAATAGTTTCAGAGAAAATCGCCTGTGTAATGTTTTTAATGATGTGATTTTCTTTAATTGAAATAGTATAAAATGTTTTATGTTACGTTTAAGAAAATAGTATAAAGTATATAATTTCCTACAGAAAGAAAAACTAGTATTAGGATAGGGATAAGCATATGGCTTTTAATTAATTTGGGAAAAAAACATCTAGGAGATTTATTTCATAAAATAATAAACGTAGATACTAGAAATATTTTAATTCTCTCTCTTCTTGAGTCACCAATTTTGTAAATTGTTTCACGTAAACCAATTTGAAAATAAAATAGTATCCAGTGCATTGAAATTGGTTAGAACGAATTAATTACCGTGATTGTTTCCACTCGCACGAATCCCCTTAGCTTTTTAATTTTGAATCGTATGGGATAATTCAAAGACGAGGTTAAAAGGCTTATCCTTCATTACAGTGACTATAAGATCTTCAATTTTCTGACATTTCTAATAAATAGGAAAGGGCTTATTCCATGAATTTCCATCACGTTTTGGCTTTGAGTTAATACAGACAAGTCCCTTTTCTGGCACTTATCGTCTAGTCGATATCCTTCGTGTTAATTGAATGTAAACCATACAAGAAGTGGAGCATCATCTTATCCGATTTTATCCCTTTTCAAAGTAAATTTCGTTTCTCTGAGGCTCATTAAAAGCGATGCTGTTCTCGTTTGCTGGAAACTTGAGTAGCAAAAGGGAGCGCAATTTATGCTTGAGGAGAAAAGCGGAATGGTAACGGCGGGCGTTACAAGAGTGCTCCTTGTCGTCCTTAAAATTTTTCCAGCAGGGCCTCTAATTGGACCGAAATTTTTCAAAATTATTGCGGTTATTAGGAGAGACGGAGGCTGACGCGGCGAATAAGGCGACCATTTAGCAATTTCAATTCCTCCAAGGACCTCAATTAATTAAACTTATCGAATTAAAGGAAACATGGAGCGACATCAACATCAATGGGAGGTTTTTGTCAGGCCGAAATATGTCTTTGGCTTCGCATTATTTGCGCTTTTCGTCTTTCGCCTAATCCGGATTTAATTGAATTCGCTCTTCCCGCCCGGGACACTCGGCCATGTTCGCCAGCTCCACGTAGAGTCCCACTGGAAGCGCCGGCAACGAAATGGATGAGAGGATTGCTCTTATCCACTGGGAATTAAATGAATAGCTTAAGATTTGTGAAATACTTATGAGCCGGGCCAACAAAGACGCGCCACTCGCACTCTTCCCGGCGCTCTGTTTCGAGTTTATCGAAGGAGATTGAAGGGTATAACCAGATGTTCTTGTAATTTATCTGCATTGGCTTAATTCGTGATGCCGCCGGGGACGGGCGCCGCTTAGCTGACTTTCGCTGATAAGGCGGAGACAAATCGCACGAATTAATTCCCGCAATTTGTTTATGATGAAGAATTTACGAGATAGTTTCAACTCGGCACTCTGCGGTTGCCGCCCCCGCAGAGCCGCAGTAAGCCCACCTCCGATCTTTCTCGCGCTCTAACTCCAAAGCACGAGAAACGACACTCTTGGGTGTCGCAAAATAAATTTTGCGTGGATATTTATTATTTAGCTTCAAAATCAACAATTACTCAAATTGAAATACAAAAAAAAAAACATTAAAACAAATCCACAAAATAAGAAGATATCAGTTGATCAACTCAAAAATCATAATATGTATTTAAATATATAGTTTATAATTGAAAAATTAAAAATGTAATATATTACATATGTACCTATGTATATATGTAAAATGCTTTGAGGAGGGAACTAAAGGAGGCGACATGTGATGAAAAAACCGTGGCAACTTTCGTTCTTCTTCTTGATTTTCTAAAAAGTCAGAGGCGGCGTTAAAAATTGTTGATGGCTGTTTTATTTTCAAAAGAAAAAAGATCCTTGAAGAGGAAATGGCTCGAGCATATACAATTGCTTTTCTTTGTATCACTTTCACTTAGTCCAATGGCCATTAACCATTTCCTTCTTAAAATTTCATCTCGAGGTACCCTACAAAAAGTATATTATACCTTTTTTTGACTACGCTTCTGCGCCAAGTTCCTCTTTGTTTACAAAAAAGTGACAGTCAAGGGACCTATCAAAATCTTTGAAGAGTCAAGATGGCGAAGGTTTTGGCTACGCTGTCATACATACATTTTACTATGGGATGTCGCCTCCTTTAGTTCCCTCCTCAAAGGTAAAATGTTATCCAACTTTTTGTAGTTTTCGAGAAATGTTTGTTTTTTTACGTTTTCGGGAGTTTTTCGCCGAGTTTTTGATTTTTGTAATGTGCTTTTTGTATTTTAAACGTCAAATATAAATATAGGAAAAAATTGTTTAATGTCTCTCGATCATTTCAAAATCTTCACGGTAACCTAAGCTTTCACATGCCACAACAAATTTGATATAAAATGGGGCAAACTTTTTGCTGAATCGACCTTCAATGGCTGGGCGCTCTCATTACAAGCGAAATTATGCTGAAATTACACAATATTTCGCTTCGTTTCACTACTGCTATTGTTTATAATTTTAATATCTAATGAGCGCCCAAGCTTTTATTTATAGTCATACAAATACAGAAATACCGTGAAGAAATACGTTAAAGGTATATTTGGTTGAAATATATATTAGGCCCAAAATTGATAAATTTTAGCAAAAACTTATTTTTTCCTTTTTAGTATATTTTTTATATTTCATTGTTAAATAAAAGCTTGTCTTTAAAAAATATTTTTTTATTTATTTTTTTTAGAAATCTAACATAATGGTTCTTCTTATTTGCAAAAACGTTTGATTCTGAGGCAGTACATAAATATGGTTCAGAAGCAAGTTCATGAGCATATAAAATATTAGAAAATAGTAATGTTCTGCTCCAACTTTATTTCGACACGGATTTTGTACCCGTTTTGCGGTGAGTTCCCCAAGGACGCGAAATGTCGTCCTTGGGCCTGGGCACCATGCGCCGCGGACGTGGGCAGGCATTCCCAATAAATATGCCGCTCACACCAGTTCCGGGACGACTTAAATCTCATATAATTTAATGTTCACGTGCTTATTCACATTTTTCCAATATCGCAGTGCACGGCAGTCATTTGCACACTGAATAAATATGAAATCGACCGAATGACAAAAGTCCACGGGAAACAGGAGCAGCTTCTGTTCATAATGTCGGGCATGTAGCCGTGGGCGGGCGGGCGGTGGCACAGCGGCATCCGCCGGGGGATGTCCAGCTTTAAAAAGCGACACACCATCACGTTATGCGATATCACAGAATTTATGGCTTCTAAATGAAAGCTATTCACTGCGATTTATGGTATTGCAATATTTTAGGTTTTGATTTACGGCAGTCTCGCGCACGAGCATATTTCGCGATAAAAAGTGTCACCCGCGCGCCAGGTTCAGTCGTACCTTTCGCGCTCGATAATTAGTCGGAATACGGGAATACGGAGGTCCCTTGACAACAGTTAGCTTTTATGGAGAATATTAAAACTGTAATTAGTGCGCTTACCTTTCTTGGAATAATGGAGCTAGCGGATCTTCGCGATTTATAGGTTAGGTGGGGAAAATTAGAAATAAATCGTAGTCCTTAAGGGAATTACAGGTGTACAACCCTTCTATTTGGTGTCCGGCACATTTACGGAATGAATATTCAATTAGCATTTAATTAAATTTTCCAGGTGGGTTACATACTAAATTGTAAATTAAATATGTGTAAAAAAACAATAAAATATCTTTGCCCAGAGAAACGAGTTTGAAGAAGATATTCAAAATTTCGCATTTGAAATTCTCTTTTAATCATATTTAACTAAACATTTTGAATTATATAATGTATGTGTACATATATTCCACTAAGTATTAGCATAGACAAATAAATATAAAGATGGTCCACTTCTAACAAGAGAATCGTGACCAAAAATTTCTGATGCCTCCACAGCGATGCCTCCACCCTGCGATGCTGCATCGGCAAGCAACGCAGAGCAGTTCGGCGCGCAGTGTTATTCTTCTGGGCTCATGCGTTGTGGTGTACCGCATATGCGTCGTCGTGCCTTTGGCTGCCGGCATCGAGAGTGCAAATCAAATTCTGGGAAGGGTCGGGAGAACCTCGACTTGGAATCAGAATTCAGAATTTAGGAGAATTTTCATTTATGAATTTAGGAAGCAGTTTTGTAAAGAAAGAAATTATGCTTTAAAAAGTGAAATATTTCGCCCCAACTGAATCACCTCGATGTCAAAATTGTATGTACATATATCTCGAGTTGGATGCAAAACATGAACAAAATTTAAACTTATTCTTTTATTATTTTAAGTTTAGAGTGAATATTGCTACATTTTTCTGCAACAGAAACGAACTTTGCACTTTCCCAGACACAGTATTTTCTAAGCAAAATTAATATTATGTATTCAAGAATTTTAATATGGTCATCTTTGCATATATTTTCGTCAGCAAACCAAAACGAAAATTCTGAAATATAACAAAAATAAATTTTGTCATATACATATGTATGTATGTAGGTACCTAAAGGAAACCCCAAATAGCCAAACACAAATATTCAAAATATCAATCGCTCCTTTTTCTCTTCTAACCTTCTTCATCAACAAGCAAGCATGAAATGAATTAAAAAATAGCGAACCGTGCATATTCTCCTAAATTCTGAGTTCTGATTCCAAGTCGAGGTTCTCCCGACCAACTCCCGACCCTTCCCAGAACTTGATTTGCACTCTCGATGCCGGCAGCCAAAGGCACGACGACGCATATGCGGTACACCACAACGCATGAGCCCAGAAGAATAACACTGCGCGCCGAACTGCTCTGCGTTGCTTGCCGATGCAGCATCGCAGGGTGGAGGCATCGCTGTGGAGGCATCAGAAATTTTTGGTCACGATTCTCTTGTTAGAAGTGGACCATCTTTATATTTATTTGTCTATGGTATTAGTAAAAGCTGCAAAAAGATCCTTTTCACATTGATAATTCTATAATTATAGTTCTAAAATAAAATAATAAATGTCTTAATTTGAATACGTGCTTGTCATTGTCGATAAGACGAATTTTAATTTTTATTTAAGAAAAAAAACATCTCAAAAGATATCTAGAAAATGTCTCGATAGTAAACTGCGTATTTACATGTAATTTTACGTTTTCTTGTATGGCATATACCCATAGTTTTCTACAACTTCATATAGCAGTTTTTTTCTGTGTGGCATTGTAACTTTATGATATCAATTTTGATATTTTGCTCAATTGATCAGAAAAAAATTGCGTCGATTTTAGTAAAAAAAAATTGGTCAAAAATTGAGTAAGTAAGTTAATCAATCAAAAAAATTCTATGATCTTCACTAGATATTGACCAATATATATTAGGACTATTTTGTCTTGCGCCGCCATTTTGTTTTTAAATAAAAACATGTGTAAACAACAATATTCCAAAAATTTTCCTTCGTAAATAAATTTGAGAAAAATGACTTTGTGCTCACAAGGTAGCATTACTCCTTAAAAATGGAGTACAATATAAATTAAATTTTAATTTGCAATCTGTAAGTATAGTATATTTTAACTAACATTTATTAGAGCTTCGAAAATCGAGTCAATGCGATGCTCTCTTAAGTAAAGTAATTCTGACCTTGAACCCTTGGCTCGACCATGACTTAAATTTGAAAAATAATACATATGTATGTATACATTATTTAGGCGTTTAAACTGGTCATGAATAGTTGAGGCGATTCTATCACTTTAAAATATTAAATTCATTTTTTAAATTTATTCTGATAGCTTTTGCCCCACATATTTTTGCCATTCAAAATATATCCAGAGCCTCGGTTCGGTCTGTAAAAAATTATTCGAAAACTTTTCCCTGAAAATCCAGAATCGAATGCCATTTATGTGGCCGTATGCGGGACAAAAATTATGCAAACACTAAAATCAAATCATTTTTATTGCATTTTCATTTGAGCGATGGTATCGTCGGCGTTGGGTGCTTTCACGCGATTCCACCATCAAATTCAAAAGCAGTCGCAATAAAATGGAACCCAATTCCTGATTGAACCTTTCAGCCATCCGAGAGCGATATAATCCGGACGTCTCGAGACAGGATGTCATCAAACACAGGCTTAGGATCATACAGCCAAAGGAGTGTAAGAGGATTAGACGTTATAAAAAGTGCCAATCCCTGCGCGATAACATTGACATTTTATTTTTCTCGTTGCCGTCCGGAGGCATTATGGGATGACAGTGTACCCACACGTTCATTGAAGCCTATTTGGGAAAAGGATTTTCTTGTAACTTTAGAAATATTTGACAACTTAAGGAAGCAGCGAGTATTTGGGTTTTCGCCTGACTTATCTCACCCGAAAATTTAAGCACTCGAGATGGATTTTGGGGGCGAGTCCGGAATGCGGGCTCGCGGAGGTGGTTCGGGTGCTGGTTTTGTAATTAAAATTCTATACGGCTATGCCAGCTGTTTTATAATTACTTGCTTAATTAAGTTCGGACCCCGAAGGGATATTTATTTTGAGCGCCAAAATTGAACCCGCTCCGCACCACTGGGTAATCTCAACGCGCGAAGCATTAATAAAATTGAAAATGGCATAAATTTTGCTGGACCATTTCACTTCGACGATGGAGTTTTCGCCCTTACATGACCCGAAGGTGGGACCCGCTTTTGTCTGCCATTAATGAGAATATTATTGGTTGGCGAAACCTCCGACTGAGTGCAGCATACCAAATAAATAAATATTTTACACTTGGCGAGTTGCGAAATGAAATGCCGAATTTATGGCAAATTAAAGGAAACGAACGCAAAAAGCTGCAAATTGTTTGCAGCCAAAAATGGGATCTGAGCGAAAGGATGGATGGTCGTTCCCTGGGCCCCCCTCACGGGATACAAAGTGGCAGGAAATCAACCAAAAAATTTCAAAAAATTTCCAGCTCTGTAACCAAAGCGTCATGATATCATTCCGGCTGGCAAAAAGTGAAAAGTTGCACAAGCACAAAGCATAACTAAACGAAACTTTAACGTGCTCGAGTGCCACAAAGCTGGTGCATGGAAAGCGCCCAGGCACATCAGCCCTCAAACAGAATGGTCATGTTTCCCAAAATTTCATTTCAGTCGGGAATTTTCCGGGATGAAAGACGCCTGGATATGGTAAACACTTTGGATATTGAGGCTGTGGATTCTTCTCGGCTGGAGGAGTAATGCAGTCCTCCCCGTGTATATTTGTGCAGCCGTTAAATGGATTCTTTCGCTTTGATGTACTCGGCCCTTGTAAAATTTGTTTACGCATAGCTTCTATTCTGAATTTATGGTGCAAATGGATTTTCGTTGCAAGCAAGACCTGGTTCCTGCGATCCGCGCTGCCTGCTCAAATTGGAACACAAAACGACTTTTCTTTTCGATTGACGCCCTGCGGGCTGCAGCCGGACGAATTTGATGCAGAAAACAGCTTCAAGCGGCTCTAATTGTTTCCTATGGTTTTCTACTTTTTCCTGCCATATTTTCCAAACTCTTGCAATTTTATATGGACGGTGATTTTTTGAGAAGTTTTATTTTTTGACTATATACATACATATGCTAGACATTCTTTATACATATTTTATTTTGTACACATTCACCAAAGACCTGAATATACTACATTTGAACAATACGAAAATGAAAATAGACAAACTTAATAAAGCTGCCTTTAGTGAATCAAGTGTAAAATTAGTGGAATATGTCTACCGTAGTTCTTTCTACTTCAAAACAGACACCTGAGAGCAAATTTTAAAAATCTGCGCTTCGCTTATCCTCGCAATATAATGTGAACAAATTTTTCTTATACATATTTACTTCTTAGTTTTGGGCAGCCAAACATTTTGTAAAATAGATACATTATAAAGATTTATGCATAACTTATTTGTTAGTCAATTTAAGCAATTATTTTTTTGGGTGAGATACTTTTGGAATAGTTCCCAAAGTAACTTGTTAATTATGTTTAGATTTTATATCTCACAGCAAATAAGCACAGAATTAAAATTGTTGTGACGAATTTGTTCATAAAGATTTGATTGTGATTTGTAGTAATCGGTGTAATGATTTCTAAATTGTGAAACCACTGAATACAGACCATGTAAAATAATTAAAAGCAACTTGAAAATAATGTTTTCACAATTTTGAAATATAGGCCAGTGTAATAAAGTAAAGTAATAATTAACCCTGATTGTGAGCAAACGTTTTAAAGACATTTTTTGGATTTATTTTTAAAATCCAGTTCGTATACGTATTAAAATCACTTACCTAACTGGTAAATACATATAATATGCAGCTATCGTCGAACTCAGTGAAATACTGCATTCCAAGTGCATTTAAATTCCTTCGAATTCAAGAATGGGACTGAAAATCGCTGGTAAATTGCGCATTAGGTATACAAATTTTTGCCTTTGGAGTGATTTTACAAATTGATTGAATTCAAAATCAGTGTGGAATTTTACGAATACATTTGTAATTCATTTACAGTTTTTATTATTTAAATTAAAAGCAATTTTTAATTTTATTCAATTGGTTATAAGTAATTACAATACATGTGTACTACGTATATATAGTAGGTACTATGCGTAAAAGTAGGAGTGATAAAAATTTATAAGTATATTATTGGGCAGATCCTAATAAAACTCTATTTTCGCTCATATATGTATAAAACCCTCTATACTCTCTACATACCTATAATATATGTACTTTCAGATATACATATAATAGAAAATTTGTTTTTTTTTCGCACTGTCGAAAACATTTTCCACACATTTGTCATTTCGTATGAGTAAATTACAGAAGCTGCTCGTGGTTTTTCCGGGGATACGAACGATACCCGGGCAAGTAAACCACCCCCGCTCACGTCCTAATTACAATGGGGCCAAATTCGCGTACTTCATTTAATCAGTTGTCATGATCAGCTATTTTGTGATATATCGTCTAGGAAATTCTCCAGACTTGCATTTCGCATTTATACGTGATTTGATTTGGCAATATAAATTTTCGCAACGAATAATGCCGGAATGAAATTCCTCGTCCGTGATGGAGGGCGGCATCAGGGACACCACTAGGCGTAATTTCGATGGGCACATGAATTAAAATTTGCACGGGACGGGATCGGGGAGAATTAAAATAGTACACCTTCACCAGGCGAAATTTTAGATATAGTCCCAACAAAATCCCATCGCTAATGAGGGCCAATTCAATCGGCCTTCCGGCTGGTTTTGGATGTTTGTCAACGAGGCGAGTGCGTGACTACCACAATTTTAGATTGCGTGATTTTTCCAATTGCACCTCAGTAAATTATTTGAAGGGGACAGGCGACTGTAAGGTAAATTTATTAATCACCCAAGAAGAGCGATATCCTGCAGGAAATACCTGAGTGGGTTTCGCGTGTCAAATAAATGATTGAAAAAGGTGCAATTAAGTCCTGTTTAAATCATACGTCCTGGCGGGAAATTTACCGTGCAAAATAGTTTTTTGAAAAATATGAAAGCATAGTTCGTGACCTGTTCGGCAGCAAAGCTGCACTGAGGCATGCTAATTTAGAAAGTCTTATTGAAACGTACAAGACGAGAATACGCCAATGTTGAAATATCACCTGAAGGAATATGAATTCCCTTTCTTGGTGGAGTTGATGCAATTTTCTTGTTTAGAGGAGCCTCTGTGCGGCTCCCCCTTTTCCTCTGAGTTTTGGTTTGGTACATCTTCAAAATTATGAGCATCAGGCTGGGTCGCGTGGCTCGAATAATTCGTCTATTCCCGAACTAAGAAATTCTGTGCAACTTTGGCTTTGAGGGATAATTTCATGAAAATGTTCCTCAAATAATTTTCTGGATAATTTCCATGGAAATATTCAAACAATCCTTTTGTTCGGCTTTCTGATAAGGAATCTCTGGATGCTCTCGCTTCCTCTCGGCAGCCGCTTTAAACAAATATTTGCTTTTCTTCCTTCCATGTGAAATTTCAACTGGAATGCTTTTGTAGTGTACCAGGATGTGCCAACAACTCGGTCAAGGTGAGGTTCGGGATTCGGGACGGGATCTACTCCTTTAGTGTTTTATGGATGTCGCTAAAGGTGGATAGCATGAGTATCATCGCACTAGGTAAAGGATGAAAAAAAAAAACGGAGAAAATTTGCTCAACCTTAAGATACTTGGAATTTTTTATCAGTACACATAGAGGGTTTTGGGTTTAACTTAGGTTTTCTACATGGCGGAGGAAACAATCTTTCAACTGCACATGAAAGTATCTCACCCCGACAACATGATGGATGCAGTGCAGTGACTACTGCTTCTTTAAAATTCACTACGGTCACAAACATAAAATTGCCCAAAGGACGAATCTAAAATGTTTTAAATAACTCAATTTTTTATATTTCGCTGAAAAAGTGGAACGAAGTTTTAGAATTTTTAGGTGAATATCACGTGTATAGGGACGATGTGCTTTCACAGTCAGCATTAATTTCTAAATGGTGTAGCGGAGCGCCTGCAGTGGCGGAAAATTATAATTTAAATCAAATAAAGCTCATCAGATTAGCTCACATTAAATTAGCAGCCTTCAAAAACCTGATTAACATACATAGTAACGTGTGCTGGTAGTGGTCAAAACGTGAAAATACAATTACAACATTATTTAGCAGATTTCCCGATTTTCCAATGTAAATTTGGGATTTTTGTACGCAGGGCAATTAATTCGATTGTAGGACTTTTACTTGGAAACACACCTATTGCAGTACTTACAATTAGTATTTATTTAGAGACCACGAACCCCGTTTTATATGTATACTAGAATATTGATTTTAACTAAGAACAAAAATATAATACATATATGTATGTATATGTATATTCTACTCAGGTTTATAGAATTTGTTAAAAAAACATAAGATAGAAACTTCAAAGATTCGTTTACTTTTAATTGAAACCAGAAAAGAACACCAAAGTCAATAATTCAAGATCACTTAAGTTACAAGGTCTTGTGCTACAAGAATCTAACGCTGACCCGGAACTCTTCATGAGTAAAACAACCTTTATTTAAAATAAAGTCAGTATAGGTAATAAAATTTCTAATAATTTAAATTTTCCATTTTACCTGTACAAAATCAAATTAGCTTAGCCAGTGTACCTTATCAGAAAGGTTTTTTTTTTGATTTGTTTAAGTAGTTTTGACCTATTTTTGAAGGAGTTGGCAGTCATCTTGTTCTAATTCTTGATCAATAAACTTCCATGCATATTAACTCAGTCCTCAGATGTTTTAGATAATTTCACTGAACAACATTTTTGATTTTCGTTTATATCATTCTTAGATAAGGTAAACAGGGTTCGTTCCTTAAATTTTAAAATCATCTAAAATCTTTCTTTGAGCTTTTGTTAAACCCCTCTCATGAAAAATTTGCGAAAAAGAGTATTGACTGTAATTTTAAATTTTCATAGCTGTTTCTATAGCCACCAATTCTGTTGTACCTTATACAACGATGTAATAGCAAATGCGAGAGTGCAAGCGTTATTTGCACCAAAACACGTTTTGTTAAATTCAAAATATTTAAACAAATAACGAAGTTTGTCAAAAACCATACATTTTAGAGCATAATATGTAGTATCCGGATAGGATACGAAAAATACTATCAAAAATATGACATACCTATTGTAAAAAAAATTTCATTGTTAAGCTGTTTTTATTAGCTGCTGGTTATACGAAACTTTTAAATTGATTAAATACATCTGTAATTTCAGTTTGCAGTTTCACGATAAGGCAAAGTATAAACGAACAGGCAGACATATATGAAAGTTATAAATGTCGGTATTGTCGGTTTGGGCGATAGATCTATTGAATTTACCGATGGTAACTTTCGTTTAACTTTTGAAGAAAATATAAACGTTGTTGGCTAAATTGAGATAATTTAATGATTTTTGTATCTGAACCAATCCTTATTCTGTCCATTACTGGGGTTTGTAAGGAAACCAAAAGTCTTATTTTATACCCATATCATGTACAATATGTATACCTTCTTCAGAAATTGTTAAGTGCACTAAAGCCGGGGATAACTAACTGCAAGGATTTCATGCACTCCGTGCATCGCAACGTCGATGAGCATAAAACGAACAAGTTTAAGGAGTGGATATCTGGAGAAAAACGATATAGGGTCTGCTATGACGGGCTCTGCACATAACCAATGGGCTGGGTGCTCCCCTTTAAGATTATACCCAAAGGGGGATGGGTAAAAGGAGCTTCCCCATAACTCCTCAGTTTATCCCTTGAAGTAGCTGCCTTGCAGTTTCAGTCGTTTCGCCATTTTTGCCATCCGATAGGGTGCCTGGCATGTCCCTCGTCGTAAGTAAATTCAATGGCAAACAAATCCATGTGATACCTGTTAACTTTCATCCGGTGATATGGCGCAGAAAAAAAAAACAGCAAATATTTGCGATTACGGCGTGGTCCACTGAGTTTCTCTCAATGTAACATGTGGAAATATTCAAGCCGTTTCCTCTTCAGTGTTCATCCTTTCGCTCGTTTCACTGTTTTTGTAGTCCTTTTTTCTCATATAATGTATATATGTTTATTTTTTTTTATTTTTTTCATCGCTTTCTTCGCATGCAAATTGTGTGTGTGCGGTGATCTATGAAGGCAAACAATTTCACTTTCATACTTTCACGTTTCAATAAAAATTATCATTCGGCGGTCTGGCCCAGAAAGGAAACTTTTCCTCCGGAGTCTAAAATAAAGGATTTTGGATCATTTACGTATGATGTTTCCCTTCCGAATTTATTTATTCGCCGAAGACGGAGGCTCAGCAGAGGTTCAGACACTGTTCCACTTAGATGTAGATATGTCATGCACTTAAATCCCTTTTATTGCTCCCCAGGATATATGACGGTAGTTCGAACTGATTCTGCAGATAGTTTCCAAACGATAAACTTTTATTGGGTTTTGCCTGCACACCCACTGGAATTTGCCGGCTTCTGGGGCTCTCGGGCTTGGGTCAGTTTTTAATTCGTCCCTTTTCCTAATTAAGTAATTAAATACGGGTGAGATATAGTGCTGTTTTAAGGCATCCTCACTTATTCACACTACTCGAGCACATTGTACATAGTTTAAAAAAAATAAAGTTGCTCGCTCCTTCTGTTTAATTTTCGGTTGTGCAGAAAGTTTAATTTTTAAGCGAAAAGTTTAATTTAGTTTAAAGATCTCTAAAAAAAGGACACTGATTAAGCGGTGACTGTTTTAATATTGATTTTCTTTTTTCTCTAGCTGTAAGGTTATGATGTGATCTTAATTCTCAGTCCTTTAACAATTCACGGAAATTTTTACTTTACATATAAAATACATATATTTGAATCAAAGAGCGGCATGTCTGAAAAATATAGGTCTAACAAGTTTTACAGGAGAATAGAATCCTTCTGACTTGAAGAAAATTTACATTAATTTTTCAGTTTATCTTTCACTTAGCAAAGCAATAGAGCTTTATTTCAATTCCTCGGTTCTCATAGGAGATAGTAGCTGCGTTTTCTCGTGCCTCCAGAACAAAAGGAGATTTTGCTTAGATGTTAAATTAAACATGAATAACCTACAGGAAAAAATTAAAGTTTTCTAAAAAAAACATGAAATTGCAATGACTTCTATCCACTTTTAAGTCAAACATTAATCTGAAATTTGTTCGGTTCAAGATTTAAAGTATTGCTGAACAAAAATCATGGCAATTTGATGAATTGTTGATGCAAATTGATAATCCTTACTCTGACGAACTATTAATAAATTTCAGTTCAATATAAACTTTCGTACTTGCATATATAGGGTTTTCCATTAAGAGCGCTCAAACTTTGAACTTAAATAAAACAACAGTTGTATACACTTTTTATAAGTTTCTTTATTCAGTGTAAAGTATGCTTGATACCATTAAGTATGAAAGATAACATTGTTCAGATGACCGCTATGACTCCGTTTCGTAGCATGGATTCTTTGGACCCAATTTTCGATTACTTTCTCACATAATTCAGGCGGTATTTCAGCGATAACATGTTCAATGTTGTCTTGCAATGTATAAAGTGTTTGTGGTTTGCTGGCATAACACATTGACTTTACATAACCCCATAAGAAAAAGTCCAGTGGTGTTAAGTCGCATGATCATGGGGCCCAATTGATTTTTCAGGACTTTTCCTCCAGCAAATTTTGATAAATTTTGACAAATTTTGATAATTTGCACAAGCTGTTCAATTGTGTTTCTATCCACGATGGAATGGTATAATGTACTGGCAATAAATGTCAAAAACATTTTGATGATCGATTTTTAGTATTGCCACAGCAGAATGTTAAAGATCGAGCGCCCCTATTGGAAAACCCTTTACATATGCATATTATATATTGGTGGGGACCGCTCAAGCGGAAGGCACTGCGACCAAACGGTCTTTTGTGCCAGTACATATGCATATACATATACATATGTATGTATGCTGCTATGGGCTCCTTATTTGAAATAAATAATTTTGTTTGTTTGTTTTTTAAATCTTATTCTAACTGATAAATCTGGATATTCAGCTTGGTTGAATATTTTAAAAGTCAAAATCTAATTTTACTGGACTCGTGGCAGAAATATAATTATTTTCTTCAATAAGATATCTTAATCAAATTTTGATGACAATGAAACGTTGAAATTTATCTACACTCTTACCTATCCAAATAAAATCAATCATATTAATTGGAACTTAAATTTGTGCTTTCAAAGTTCTAATATATGAAGGTACCTATTCTAAATAAGAACCTCCGATCAACACGATGCATGAAATCGCTATATTTACATTGCTTGAAAGATAAATAGAAGTAGTTTCACTGATGACAGTAGAATTGACAAACCAAAAGTTCAGCAAGTCATGAAACTGAAAACTTTTCTTGGAACATCTTGAAAACTTTACCGGCACGAACATATCTGCGTGCTTCATCTAAACCAATTCATATTTCCCAGCGTCTCTTCTTCGGAGGTATATGCATGCTGGCACTTTAAATGCAAATAACCTTAAGTTACTTCATTGAGGATATGTTTGACTTCCCTGTAGTGAATATATTTACGGAACAGCATTATTGAACATTTTGCCATGGATACATATGCGTCCAAGTTATGAGACAAAAATACTTATGAAGTTATCTGTTGGTACATATGTTTACTCAGACCTTTCAAGATAAATTTTGGGTCATAGAGTGAAATGCCCGTCATATAGTGCTCTGGATACAGTTTATTACGCAAGTAGGTACTCTTTTAGCGTAAAACAAAAATTAAAGTCTCCGTTCGAGAGTTGAGAACTTAAAGTTCAGGTACCAAGATGGGAGAATTAAAAAGCCCCCGTAGGGAAAAGGAATCAACTTCCGAAAATATAAGTCTATACGACTAGCCCTTCATAAATAACTTTTCGTCGAAAATCTCACTTACACATCCTCGGTCCTAATAATCCTTTTAGGAGGGTCAAGACGAATAAAGAAAATGTCACTGCCCTAAACACGAGGTTGCACATTTTATGGGTCCCGCATACTTTGTTGGTGGATCTTTTCTTCCATTGTGAGCAATATTATGGCTGGTTAGAGGTTTTCAGGGCATAAAGAAGGATTTAACCGCAACCCAATGCCCTTTAAGTAAATTCCAACCGTAATGGAACGTATATTCTCCGTCACAGTGGACACTGAGACTCTTCTCTCTATGGAAACAGCCCATACAAATCGATTTGATAGTGTGCGAATGAGGCGGCCAGCTACTGCCACTCGACTCCTATTAGAGTCCAGCGGCTTGGACGTTAAATTTTTACGTCGGTAGGAAGCTAAGTAGTCCCCCGGGAACGTGGGGACGGAAATTTCGATTTATAGGCCAGAGAAAGGTGTTCTTCATAAAAGGCTTATAGGTCATAAAGGTCGTCGGCTCCTCCGATACGAGGTGAATTTAGAATGTAACAATTCTTTCATCTATAGCCGCGCTTGAGGCGTCCAACTCCTCGGAGCACTCAAAATTTTATCAAGGATATGTTATCGACCTCACAGCGCCTCAAGTGTTTGCAGATGTGAAGAAAAGTTTCATTATTTGCCCTGGTTACTTTGTTGGGGATCAAGACTGTTATGCGAAAAGTTTCCCAACATTCGTCAAACAGCGGGGAGACCATAACGTCCAGAGCCGGGGGTCGAAAGGACATCACGTCTGGACTTTCAAAACTAATCTCCCAAAGCAAACGTTCCAGTCTTGGTCTCATTTCGTTTTCAATTGCGCATTTTTCTGTAAAACTTTTTTCTTTTAATGCATCATTGCTAATGAGCACGCGTTTGTAGATTCTTAGATAGCACTGGGTCAATAGGATTCATGGGAAATATCGCTTAAGGAGGATTACATATTTTGTGCGGTTGGGAAAGTATACTATACTTGCTCTTACTACAAAATTTATAAAAAAATTAGAGAATAAAATGTTAAGTCTTTGAGTCATTACATGTACCTACATAATTTAGAGCGGATTTCATAAAAATTAAAAAGGGGGGTTTGTAAAGCTTTATATGAACAAAATTCTAAAACTTTACCTTTTTCTGGATTATAGGTAAGATAAGCCAAAGTTAGAAAAACAAGCGCGAGTATAACTCACATCCTGAGGGTTCTGTACCGTTATAATAATAATAATAATAAGTAATAGAAAAAAATAAACAAAGCTATGCTAGCTCCTAAAGTATAAAACTAAATAAGGAAAGGAGAAATTTAATCTGCCTTCAATTAACTTTTTTTATTTGATAAGGATTAATACTGTATATCTACATACATATTTATATAAAAGATCTTCGTAAGTAAAGGCATATTTTGAACTCAAATATTTTTTTTTGAGCAACACTATTGAAATAATCTGCAGTTTTCCGGTGATCTCTGACTCAAGATCCTTTAACTCTATTAAAATCTAAATTTTAGCTTTAGTTAGAAACCTATGAGATCAGGAGGAACGATATTTTCTAGCATATTTTGAGGTAGGTATATCATTAAAACCACAGATCTAAGAAAACAGAATCCTTAGAGGTAGATCTTTCAAATGATACCTCACAAAAAAGATCCCCCATATTAATTTAAATAATTTTTTTTTTCTAATCGTTGAATGACGATATACCAGTGCTGCCCATCAATATCTACCATTATGCCAAATTTCCAATTCCTACGTTACATACTTTTCGAGATTGATAAATTAATTTATGGTTTTTGTCACACAAATATGTGCCTAAATAATTCTTCTGATCAACATTTGTGATGTTCGTTTGTCACAGAACAAGTGATAGAATTTAATTAATGTATTCGCTCGTAAACTTCCTCAATAAAAAACTTTACTAAAACCAAGTTTTTGTTTACGGTTACATATTCATGTACCTACCTACAAATTACCTGTACAGGTTGCATAAGGAGGTATATGTATACCTATCTATAATTTGAATTATTTTTCTCGATATATGATACTTAATCATGTGGTCCAGAGCTTTTGTTTCACACGGTAACCAAACTGATATTACAAATGGATAATAAAATATTGTTTTACAAATGCTTAGAAAATCCTTTTCATCAAACTTGTACGTAGAAACATTTACATTTCTAAAGCAAACCACGGTGAATCAATAGCATTTATATCATCACAACACTCAAGTAAATAGCTCCAGATGTGGTTACGGAATTCTGTAAGCTTAGAATTAATGCAACTAATTAAGCAAATTCTAGGTGAAAGAATTTCCATACCATTGTGTCTACAGGTAAACCGTGCACCCTGCAATAATATTGAAATTATTTGAACATAAGGGAGGTAGTGAAAAAATTATTTAAGGCATTTTATAAAGGTCTTTATTAACTTTGTAATACAGAAAACTTAATTTTGGAATGTTATAGTAGCTAAATATTGCATTAAGTAAACGAAAATAAATGATTTAAATATCCAGGCAGGCAATTATAAAAGAGTTTCAATTTTCCTAAGAAATTGCCCTAGAGTTTTAATTACAGTCAAATCTCGTTTGCAGCGATATCCATCAAATTTTGTTGTAAAAATAATTTCATTTTCAAAGTGAAATAAAATGAAAAGTACGCAGGACACTTATCTACTGAAGACGAAGCAATGTATCTTACAAGGAAGGTATTAAAGAACTAAGAAGCCCCGAAGGGCGTAGAGCCGGAGCCTTACGCCTCGCAATTAAAGCGCATAAAAACATTCGACATTTATTAAATCGCGTGTCATTAATCCGCAAATCTCAATATAAATTGCTGTCTCTAATAAATCTTTTCAATTAAACATGGCTTAGTCGCATTGATTGATAACATCCTGCCTTCGAGGGCATTAAACATCCCGTGATCCTTCCACTTTTTCACGAGATAGAGCCCTTCCCCCGGGAGCTCGTCCCGGGTGCTGGCCCTCCCCTCGCCGGGGCCGCGAGCCCTTCTGGGGCAGTGTGTGCGTGTATCAATAATGTCAATTGAATTTCCAGTGCCTTGCCGGGAATTAAATCGGGGATTTGTTAATTGAACCCGTATTTATACTCTTGTAAGCTTTTTATTACCGACACCGGCTTAACTTTTCCAGGGTTGGATATATTACGCCGGGAAGTGTAGACCAAGTCAGGTGTCAGTAATTATTTAATGATATAAAAACGATGCCACGGGGCCGTGGTGGATCGAGCGATAGCCGCGCCACATAAGCAATGAGCCCCGAGTGGCTGGCATTAAAGTTTAAATCCCGCGGGATAAGCTGCTGGATCGAATTATGAGTATTGTTAATGAATAGCGTTTTTCGCTTTTGATAATGAAACATTTTTAAAACGCCCGTAAAGAGGGCCCCCGCCCATTTTCCATAATTTTTGCCCTTTTATTCCTCACACTCAAACACAAAATGGACTCATTTAATTTAAAGCGCACATTAATCGTGGCTTTTAAAAATATTTGTCTGATCAGGGTATTTCGCGTTTAATGTAGGATATTGGGAAAATTTTTTATGGGTTATGGTACTCATGTACCCCTGTAATGAAAGAAACACCAATGCATGCCCTTTTGAATTTATGAATATTGAAACTGCCCATCATTTCTGCTATTTACAGTATAATTTATTTCAATTTGATTATTTTCTGACGATCTTTGTTACAATTTAAAATAAAAAACAATATATGTACAACCAATTTATTATTTCTCAAATTAACGATTCTTCTTTATTTGATTGTAAATTACTATTTTTAATATTTTAAAGTAATAAAGTGCTATTGGTAAGCCTAATGAGTTTTTAATATGCACATTAAATATTTATTTCATCCATTAAGTGCTTCTGTATAAATTTAATACAATGCCAATTTTTTAATTCTATAACATAACTGAAATAAATATTTGAGGTGTTCTAGAGTGTTTTACAATTTTGATTTATGGTAAAATTAATTAATAGCAATAACTTGTATAAAAGCCTCTGATAACAGCTTCATTATTTGTACAGATTATATTAAAAAACAATTGCAATATTCTAGAACAGTATAAAATTGTACAGTACCTACCTATTTTCGAAAAACTACTCGTTGGAAATAAAATAGCAAAACGAGTGATTCTCTGATTAAAATAATTAGGTAGGTACATTACAATTATTTTAGCCTAGAAATTTAGGAATTGTATTTTATGTTGATTGTGTTCAGTGTTGCATGTAGCACAAAAATTCTATTTGTATTTAAGTCTGGTATTGTGAATTGCATTAGCGACTCAGACTTTTTATTTGAAACAGGCACCTTCACAATAAATGTATATTTTGGTAATATTCTGTTGTTAATTTTATTTAAATCTTTCTTCGAAATTGTCTGACGAGTTAAGTATTAATAAAAGAATTATCCTCATCATCTTTGATTTAACCAGAACGACGTGAATGGGAGCGTTATTTTAGATTAATCATTTATTATATTTATATACATATATGTAGGTAAGGTACTAAATGCTGTAGCTAAATTTCTTTGAAACAAAATTATATTTAGACTTAAGCCTAAGCTTTAAGACTAAAAATGTGATTGTAAGAACAATAAATCATCAAGTCCTCTCAATATCCTGAACCTACGGGGAAGGCAGTTCCGCATAATGACTGCTTGATTAAGGACTCTTTCCTTGATTATTTGTCTGGCGAGAAAATGATACCTTTATTGAGGGACGTAAAACGTGGAACTGGAAAACTGAGCAGTCGTATGCCGCCCGAACCCACGACAGGCATAGCCGTAGAGCAAATCATTTAGGTAGAAAAGGATTCCTGTACCACTCGAAGGAATCCTCTTTTTCGTGTTTAAGGAGCTCAGGCAAAGCTGGTACTTTCCTCCTTTCGACAACATTACATACGCCGTCAATAATAGATACCCAGAAATCGCCTGCATACCTGCATGACGTCGGGGGCGCCTTGCTGACTGCCTCACCTGGGCCTGTCTAGCTGCCTACTTTCTCTGAGGCTCCTTCGTGCTTCCTGCAAAAAGAAAGACTTTACCTTAAAAGCGCACTCCTCATGTAAATAAGAGTTTTAGTTTGTTTGTTGTGTTCTTGTACAAATCCCCATGAACGTAATGCCTTTCTTTGAAGGGTTTTTCTCTTTCAAAACGGAATTGCTGCCGTCTTCCAAGTGAATTCGACGAATTAATTTGCCCAATAATATTCAAATGTGGTACCTAACGTATGGGCTTTCGTAATAATTTAGGCTCTGAAAATTGCTCCGCTCTTTGAAAGTTATATTTATAATTATTCAAAAAACTAATCAAAATTTACCAAATACAGCTATTTTTACTGACTTTATTTTTTACCAAAATTGGTATTTAAAGGTTTTCGACGTAGTCGATTTCAAAAAGACTCATAATTTACGAACTCAAGATGGCTGACTGTTAGATTTTAAAGCGTATCAAGTAAATTAAAGTGAATTTAACCAAAATAAGAGTTAAATTACCTGACCTTCATATAGGTATACGTATAACTAAAATAAATCATATAACTATTTCAACATTCTTTTATATGTATAGGTACCTCGTCTTTTGAGACTTTTAGAAATTGTGGAAAGTATGAAAACCGCGGCGTGAAAAAGAAATCCCACTTTTAGATTTTAGACATCTTTATTTTCTTTTCGACGTTGCCGAACAATGTACTCGCGCGCGTACTATTATTATCTTTTCTATTTGAATTGATGGCCTTGGATGACCAGAAACTCGGACTTCAAGTTTGGTCTGAATCTGACCTAATCTAGCATAAGCTTGGCTCAATTCGGATCAAGTTGGGTTAAATTCGTATATACATATACTTACTTAGATTAGTTAAAGACAACACCACTTCAAAATTTACTAAATAAAGAAGTACTACATGAAATATTTGCCCTTATAAATAAAAAGCCTTTGAAATATCTAACCCGTTCTAAATAAAATAACGAGTTCGTTATGTTATTTTATAGAAGTAGAATGTAAACGCATGAGTTCTTTGATGGAGTAATAAAAATAAAAGTTTTCAAATTGTATTCAATTGGATATCATATCGATACCATTGAATCGATAATTTTGAAAAAAAAACTCTCACATCCCCTTTGAAAACTTTTACAACTTTCTGGAAAAGTTTAGCACGAACGCCTTTCGAATCTTTCATTCTTGGTGAGGTGGTAAAGTTTTCATTTATGGGTTCAGATAAAAGTCAGAAAGGTGAATAATGTAATACACAAAATTTCGTGGAATCTATTTGATTCACTTAGAAGTCAAGAATATAATTAATTAGACCGGAAATATATTAGAAGTTCTTGAACCTTGTTCGCCGTATGTGTAATGAACGAACCACTAAAAGGCCTCAGAATATTCTGAGTTGCTATCTAGCGTCAGAGCTCAAAAGAAAAGAGGTTCCTCGATTGAGGCGTCCCATAAAAGCCCCGGGGCTACAAAGTCACAAAGAGGGAATCGTTTTAATAAGCTTAAATGTATTTTATGTTCTTGCATAAGCCTGGAGCAATACATTAAGCGTATATTCGATTTTCCTAAGAAATCAATTTCGATAATGGCGGGCGCTAGGTATGCGACGACTTCTGGAGCGGATACGAGAATCCTCAGTAGTTACAAAGATTCCGGAACAAAGGAGAGGAACTGGAATGCCTTTATGCATCTGTGGAGCTCCTTCTTCCCGGCTCTGTTCATTCGATGGAGTTACTTTTGCAATATTACACTGGTGCAGACCATTTGGGGGATTTCAGCCGTTCGATTCCTCTTTATTATGGGAACTGTGCTCGCCGAGGGCGCGTTAATCGATAAAAGTATTTGATATTCCGGCTGCATACTTCTGCGGTATAATGGGCGACTGGATTGCGCTAATCTCGCTACAAGTTCTGTTGTTGGATTGGAACAAACCAGGAGACTACCAGGAATCTACTGCTAATTGATAACTTTTCCGAGATAAACAATTAAGCCGCAACGAAATAAATTTGCAACAGATATGATTATTTTGTTAATTTTTCTCATAAAGTAACATTGTTAATTGCTTCGTCGAATACTTAATTTTCCCTAGTTCAAATGTTTCAGAATTCATATTTATGTCAATTAAATTATCCTTATTATAAACAGAAACTAAAATATTAAATCAACTGTTTCTGCAGATTATTAATTTTTATTTTGCAATATTTCATCCTAATTTCTTCAGAACCAATATTTAAAAATACTGAAAAATCAATAAATTATATGTAATGTATGTACATATATGTATTTTATGAAAAATTAATTTCGATATCATGATGCATATTTTTGCAATTTTGTAAATCCTTTCTCTGATTTCTTTTTGCAAGGAATATTTTTTTTTTAATCTTTAAATAATTTTCTTCTTTCGCATCCAAAATTCTCAAATATTTTCCATAAGGTTTAACGTTTAGAAATGCATAAAGAAAACATATAGAAAATCCCCTTAAAAATTCAATTTAATTAACTTGAAACCCTATCAAAAACTCTTACTCGTATGAACGACCGACCGCAATGCGTTGCTTACTACAATCTTCATTTTTTGTCGCAATTTTTACCAATAAAATTGATCAAACTATTCCGAAAGACACTGATTTAGTTCTGTCCGCTAGAAGGGTTTGGGTTGGGAAATCGCTTTCCCATGCCATAAAACTACTAGTGACATATATAGTCACGACTTTTTCTTCAGATAGGTTCAGATTTCTTTCCTTCTGAAATTTCGCCTATACATATGTACATACAAATTTCTGTTGAAAAATATCGACATAATAACATTTTGCAAATTTTCTGATCGAAGTACAATTGCCGTCTTTATTATTTCCCTATCGTCAATCCATTAGGGTTTTAAATCTTGTACGAATTTGATTGAAATATACACGAATTGGAAATCGATAGATTACATAATTTTTTCAAGCACTTTTTAACTTTTATTCATAGCTTGTAAAGTAAAAATTTTGTTCTTAATTTTTCATTAGCATATTATTTTCAACAACGTATTGAAGAAATAGATTGTTAACAAAACTATAGTACCTACTTAAGTAAAAAAAAACTATTATAAGCAAAGGATTCTTCTTACATATGTATGAATGTACATATATGTGTAATTTAACTTATCGGAGTAGGATATTATACTTTAAGAGTCAAAAATTTCGAAAAATTTAAATGAAATTAAAGTCTACTATCAAAGTTGTATGTCATCAAAGAATTAACTCATTTACCTATATTCTTACAAAACTGCTTACTAATTCAAAATTTTGGAGATAAAACAAAACACTCGAAATGAAATTAACAAGCAAGGATAGCATCCAGAAGTCCTAGAGCGAATCAAACGACGCTTTATAGGAGAAAACGAACAAAATAAAAAGGTCCTTAAGTGAAGACGTCGCTAAGAAGCAAATAAAGATTTCTGCTGAGTGAAGTTATCGTTCTCCAGGGGTGAATAATTGAGTAACCTTCGACGTGGCTCTTGAATATAAATCAGGTCCTTAAATAACAGTGGAAAGATGAGGAGGAAATAAAGCGCTACTTACAAGTGGTTACAGCTTGAATTTGTATACGTGGGAGTGGGGCACAAAAAAGGGATCTAATTGCACAGGGTAGTTTGATTTTAGTCCGAAGGGTTTTCAAATTGGTCCTTATTTTCACGTGCAGCTTTCGGATTATGCATTTTTTTTTTTTTTTTAAAAGGAGACTATTTAAAGTCAACCTTTCATTCAAGACAATGGATGGATCTGAGAACTTCGGCAGCCGCCGTCATATGGATATAGAAGGAGGGAAGGAACTGCAGAATTATTCTGTACGATGAATTGACTTTAATCTGCCTTTACGAAACCATAGTTATTCACTAGAGCAAACGGAATTGACTTAGTACACATTTCACTTTTTGGAACAAAGGCGGCTAAGATTAGCTCCTATCGGTGTATACCAGGCAAATTCTGCTCCCCCGCAGATATGATTCGACGGTGCAATATGGCAAAATTGTCAATGGGATTGAACTAGATACGGCCGTCTGTGTGCTCACTTTGGCTTCACGTGCGAACCCTGAACTGCAGACTTAATGGAAGTAAGCACACACGCGCTGTGTGCCTCCATTTTCCTTGCTAAACAAAGCTATGCATAGTAAGCGAATTCAAAATCCAAAAAAAAAAAAATATTAACAAAAAAGTGAACATGTGCTACTCGTGTATGCGTCTGTTTGCATACCTCGTTGGGCGGCAGGACTTTACCCAAAATGGAGAAAAGCTCCATTTGGCAAAGATCGACAGCAGAGATTGCTTTACGAGATGCAATGCTTGTGTTCCGCAGAACCGCAGGGTTATTTCCGGTTATAAGGCCAGCTTTGTTCTTCCCTATCTGGAAAAAAGATTGCAACTAACTTGACGTGGAACATTATTTTAATTTTTCCTCAGTTGTGCACTTGTTTTTAATTAGATTGCAGTATGTACTTATCTACACAAATAATAGGGTTTTATTAGGCTTTACATAATTTCTTTTGAAATTAACATGCCATCAAATATAATTATGTTCACATATACATATACTCATATTAAAATAAATAACTTGTAATGTTATGTTTACAGAATCTTATAGATAGACAATTAATGCTCTAAGGACTGATTATTTAATTAAATATTTCTTATTTTTAATTTGGAATATCGATTTTAAATTTGCGTAAAAATTGTTTTGCTTTTCGCGATTTACAGTATACCTATACATATAACTACTCTTAGATCTACATTTTTCACATTCATATTTTTCTTTAATAATAATAATAATAATAATAATAATAAAAGCAGCAGCAAATATGATTACAATAACTGTAAAAATATTTCAATTTCTGATGAACTGTAGCTATCTATACTAGGTTGAATTAGACGGAAACAAATCCGAATAAAGTAGTTTTTATTTATATAGTACACACATTAAGAACTTTATTTATTTATTTTTTGTTCTTTTCCATGTAATTTTTAAATAAGGATATAGTCCCTCAAATTCCAGTTAAAAGGCAGTGTTGTATTAAAACCATTTAAATAATTAGGAAAATAGTTATTTCAAACAAATTTACAAATAGTAATTATTATTACTGAAAACCAATGGAATGTACGAAATTATCACAACTATAGGACAATTAAGTAAATATGCAGATAAAAATTACTCAGCAAAATTAAATGAAATGATTAAAAATTAGGTACTCAAAAACTTATTACAAATTGCTTTTAAATAAAGTCTAATTAAAACTTGGTTTTTTTAACAAAATAATCAAAGTAATATGTATGTCAATTCCTTTCTTAATATTTTTATTATACAGAAAGATATTCTATTTAATTTTAGTTGGCAAATTTAGTTAATGCTTTAACTCCAAATTCTGAGTATTTATGCATTAGGAAGAAAGCTTTTACTATAACAAGGAAAGATATTTAAACTTTCCACTAACGAGTTGCTATAACACAAAAGGAAGCCTACGCATTTAGAACAACATTTTTTTATCGAATATTTAAGACCAAAATAATGGCATTTCTGAAATATGAGAAAGAGGGGCTCGTTAATTTAATTCAGTCTTTCTACAGTCTCTTCGTAGAAGTCTTTAAAACAAATTCATTCAAAGCCGAGCCATTCTATGGCAAAAAGTTAAAAGGCTGCCTCCATTCAGGTTGTCTTTTTAAAGTAAGCACTCCTGTTCCATTTTGAAAGGATGGTTTAAACGTAATATTTTACCTTCCGGAAAGTCATTTGCCCTTAGTTCCCGCGGGCCGCCCCAACTCTCATTTCCTCAATTATTAAGCCAAAACAAATATTTCGCGGTATTACCACATAGAACAACATGCTGTTTGAAGACGAAGTTTGAATAAATTTGTCAGCTCGCTGTTGACTGTATCCATTACCAGAGCAAATAGGAGACACGTGAGAGGCGGTGGCGGTGATTAAAGTGAGTAGTCACCAGGTAGTTGGGGGTCGAAGAATCTTCTACACCCCCAACTTAATCGTGTCACAGGGTCTCCCTAATTTGCAGTGAGTAAACCACAGAGCCAGAAAACCACCAGCATAGCGCAGGGGTGGCGCAGTGGATTCAATTAACAAATTAATTGCTTAAATTAGCGCGAAATGCGGCGCATTTGGAGGCTGATAAGCTGTTCAAATTCCTTTTAATTTTCAGGCGGACGTCCCCTCCGTGGATTGCACAACGGCGGGACTCCCATTACACACATTTATTAGCTATAAAAAGGGGCTCAATATTTGCTGCTAACATCAAGATACAAAAGTGTCTTCGGCCCCATTTAAGAATTAGTAGCTGCCGGTCCAGGCGCCATCGCATCACCACCGCCCCTTTATACATTTTGGTGGGATGAGAAAAACTGAGCTTGGGAAAATTTATCTCAAGTACTTCAGCATTTGATTTTGTCTTCCGACATAATCCGCATTTAATTGAATGCTCTCCTCTTTTTGTGCCCGGGACCTCATGTTCCTCCAATACGGAGCACTCTCGGGCGAATGGATGCACAGGATCCCTATCCCTGGTCGGATCGAGGAAGTAGATACTCTCTCCTTTAAGGAAAAGGAGATGATGGCGCCTCCCAAGAAGACGTGCACCACGACTTTCGCACACACAAACTCTCAAGTATATTCCTGTATATTGAAATTAAAGCTTAGCAAAAGGGATAACGTCTTGTGTTAAAATATGTCCATCAGCTAAAAGGATTTCCAGGCACACAGCGGAGCAATCCTTGGCTGAATTAACTTCCATTATCTAGCAATGAACAACTTTCATCTTACTTAATAACACGTAAGAGGATTTGTAGATTGGCAAATGCCAAGTGGAATAGAAATAGTTGCGGATGGCTTCTTGAAACCCTCGGAGGCCTACATGGCGTATGTGTAATTATACCACTTGGGATGGAGCAAAGAACTTCGGCTTTCATGTTTATGCTTAGTTTTAATCCTCAGGGATTTTGGGTCTTCTAATGGGAAAACCTTTGGGATCTAGTTCTAGGTTTTTCTTTTCTGTTAGGTCGAGCTTCCGTGAATTATATTTGGTGACACCAGGATATTATTTAGTTTGACCGTAAAATTTCTAAGACTTTACTCAGTAAAACCATATTTGGGGTATGTTGGCCTTTTTGCGGGAGAGAACGCATTTTTCTATAACTATTTCTAGCAAAGTATATTTCTAATACACAAATATTTACTATTATTTTAGTGAAATGCACTCTATTATGGTACTTAGGCTGTGTGCGAAATCTCTTTCGAATATCATTTCGATCATTTCAATCATTTCAAATGACAAAATTTGGGAAATGTCAAGAAAAGTGTGCGAAATCTTTGACGTATCATTTCAGCTGTCAAGGTGCCGCACTTTGTTTTCGAAATATTGTGGTGCAATAATATAGATTGTTTTATAGGAAGAGGAACTTTATAATGGATGTGGAATTAATGGAAGAGGAGCAAAATTTCATTTACTTAGTATTTCTGCTATTAAAGGTGTTACAAGTGTTTATTAAATACGAAGAGTATTTAATTTCAACTGTACACAATGCAAGGTCGATAGCAAGACCTATGAGGGTACTATTTAAAAGTATTAAGTAATTCCGATTAAATATATTCATCCTTATTTTGTCTGCTCTGAAATGATACGAACTGTCATTGAAATGTTCGCTCTGAGGTGTATCATTTCGGCGCCATCTTGTTTTCGAACATGAAATGACCGAAATGATCGAAATGATATCATTTCAAGAGATTTCGCACACAGCCTTAGTACATTTTAGAAGGGAAGAAAAAACAATTTTTTACAAAGAGTTTTCTCAGCTCCTTTATTAGATATGACCATTAAACTTTTCTAAAACTGGTTTTTATTCTTCGAGAATTTATTTTTAGGTTAAAAAAAATGGCGGATGTTTAAAAATGTCTTGCTAGTTACATATTTAAAGTTACTAAGCCCTTGTATTAATTTCTGTACTTTAAAACTTTGTAATAATGTTTACACCTGTTGTCCTTTCTTCTCATTCATCTGTTTCTGGTTAAGTTTGGTTTTTTGTATTATCAATTTGGATTTTGATTAGACGGAATTCAAATTAACAGTATTTGAGGAGTTGAATTCTGAAGGTCTAAGAGTTGAAAACTGTAAAAACAGAATAGATTTTTTTAAAATTCTAAAGTGTACATATTGAAGAAGTTAAGACTTTCAAATATGGACCACTCTATGTAAATTACATCCACTATCGATAATTTAAAAGTGTACCCAGAAAACCAAAAACGTTCCGAAATAAATAATTATAGAATCGACTATGAAGAGGTTTTGGAAATTTTTATTTTAAATAATTTTCAATATTGGAGATCTTTAAATATTTCAAGAATAAGATTTGTATTTCATGTGCTCGAAAAATCATTAAATCATATATTTCACATTTTAGCCGACATAGTCCTAAACGAAAGGAAGATAACCCAAATTCAAGTGATTCAATTCTAATTTTATTTCCTCTGTTGGAAATTTTTGATGGCGAACCGGAAATTCATAGAATCTCCCGTCCTTAGCCCACACACGAGGAGGACCCACATGATAAGCCGTTTCCAATTTCCGCTCAAAAAATTCGCCTCCCCCACAAAAAGTCCACCCGCAGACGCCATTCTTAGTCGGGGCTTACTCAAATAAGGATTTCGGCCGCAGCATCTTAGGACGTTTGAATTTGAGAGGGATGCGCGCAAACAACATCCCGCACGCGTGGAAGTGGGGGTGATTTTAATTCTCAAAACAGAGAAAAAAACACCTGTAAATCTTCATTCACACCCCCCGGTGGTTGGGGCTCACAATGAAGACCCAATTACCGGGGACATTTCACCCCCAAAGAAGGACTTGGGGTGATCTTCGCGGCGGGCCAAGGAGCAATTGCGGCATTCATTAGGACGTGCTCAAACAATCCTTCTCAGAATGAATTCCGCATTTGTCTGCCAGTTCCCGGCTAAATGCTTTCCTGAAGGAGGCGCTCCTGCCTCCCACTGGAAGTGGACTAAAAAGCAAAAGTTTATGTTCTTTTCAGCGGGCGAGCTCTAGCCACCGTATTTTTTTTTATTTTTTTATTTTTTTATTTTTCTACTTCGCACAAATGAACGGCGGACTTTGCTGCTCTTTTTCCTATTTTTTAATTTTTAGCTCACTTCATCCCCCGGGAACTGTTTTAATTACAAAATATGAGTGTGGGAACCAAATGTAATTTGTGGAGTGCACTTCAACTGTTATAGGCCATTAGGGAGCGGGGAAAAAGTTGCCCTGCTTTGCATTATAATTTTTTATTTTTTTTTATTTTTTATATTTTTTTTCCAGAGCACGGTTTTAAGATAAGCACTTTCACGGAATCTGCGTGAAATGCTGCTAATGTGGCGGCCATTGTAGTTTGCTTTGATGCGGAAGTACGTTAGCATTAGCACTGATGAACTCCTTTCTCTGGGACTAAAGTCGTCTTTTTCCAGCCACATGACACCTACATGTGTACCATCCTCTGATCTCCCAACGGGGGATGGTTGACTCTTCCCACAAAAGTTCGTCCACGCTTTAACGAAGCTTGTTATAAAACTTTTTATAAATTTTGCCCATTAAATATTTTTTTGCGGGAAGTAGCAAACGAGAAGAGTCCCTTATGAAAAGCATCTGTGGAAGCATCCAACCCTTTGCTATTTTTAGTTGCAAAAATTGAGTAAAATTGAAGCTGATACTGCACTGAATACTAAGTCCGCTTAATTATTTACTGCAAATTCTTTACATGTTTAGAATGCATACACTTACCAACATTCTGCACATTTTTAACATTATCTTCAAAATAAAACAAAATCTAGATAATTATTCGAATAATATGTGTATAATCGAATACAGTATAAGTATATTATATATGTACATAAGAACTTTGATGAACAATCGTGAATAAAGTGAACAATCATTACTCGTTATTTTAAATAAAACTTTGTATGTCGGTAGGTATTACGATGGTAATTTCCACAATTTCAATATTGCAGATAATAATGTCCGAAAAGAAAAGGGGAGATTTTTCTGCAATTTTGTTAAGGTTGATATTTTTCCCACTTTGGAATCGAATATTTCAAAAGTGGGGCATAAATTATAATCTTAAAAAAAAAATAATGTCTATTAAATTTTAAATTCTGTTTTCAATGATACTCTGCACTCGATGGGGTACGTAAATATTTTTTGTTCATCTCCACTTTTCATGAAGGGGAGATGGCCTTAAATTTGTTTTCGAAAATGTTAATACATTTCTTTATCTATATCTATCTATATCTATATCTATTCTATATATCTATATCCATATAAAGGTTGTCCCAAAATTAACGCAAGATTTGAATTTGCCGCCATTTGTGCAGTAGTGTTGGCAACCCCAAAAAAAATATTTCACAGCTGAGAGGTTAGGCTACGGTTAGTAAAAACGGAGCGTTACGCACATTTTCACCTTGAAGGCTTTGTTAATCGCCAAAATTGCCGCATTTGGGGTCCGGAGAACCCACATGTGATTGTCGAAAAACAAATGCATCCACAGCGTGTCTTGTGATTTAACACCATTAGATTTCTTTTTATGGGGTTGTTTGAAGTCAAAGGTCTATGTCAACAAGCCCACAACCACCCGTGTATTCCGGGAGGATATTAAACGCTGCATCAACGAAATTCAAAAACGAAATTCAGCCACATTTATGCAAAATGGCCATGGACAATTTCGATAAAAGAGTGCGTATGTGCCAGCAAAGCTGTGGAGGGCATTTGCCCGATGTGTTATTCCATAAATAACCCTATTCTATGTATTTTATGATTCAATAAAAAAATCACAATCTGAAGATTAAAAACTGTGTTTTCTATTTAATTCAAATCTTGCGTTAATTTTGGGACACCCTTTATATATGTATGTATATAAAACAAAGTCGTGTTAGTTAGACCACTTATAACTCAAGAACGGCTGGACCGATTTTTATGATCTTTGATTTGTTGGATTCGTCTCCGCCCCCCTTAGCAGAATAACTACATATTAAAATATCGGAAAAATTCACGGAAAAAGAATTTGTGAAGAAAATTCATTTTCTAATACTTTTTGTATGGAACCGCTTTTTTGATGATATCTCGAGAACGGCTCGACCGATTTGGATGATTCTTTTTTCGTTTTGTTCGTCTCAATAAAGGGGTGTCCTAAAAGAAAAGAAAATTCGGAAAAATCAAAAGGAAAAGCACAAAAAATAGTATATCGAAAAAAGGACAATAGCTACTTCGAGATTATAACACTTTGAATGCAAAAATTGTAGTCAAAGTAACATTTTGAATGCAAAAAATTTAAGTCGAAGTTTACTGAGATCATTTTACGACAGAAGTTTTATACGGAAGTTCAATTAAGAAAAAAGTACAAAGGCCAGGTGAACTTATAATTTAAAATTGTTGTTAACCGACTTCCAAAAAAGGAGGAGGTTCTACATATGTTCGGCTGCATGTTTTATTTTTTTTTATATGTTCACCGATATTTTCGCCTGTGGACCAATTTAAAAATATCTTTTTTTGTTTGAAAGGGTATACTCCTGACGTGGTCCCATTCAAATTTGAAGAAATTATTCCACCCCTAAGGGTGGTAAAATAAGGGATGAGTGATTTTTCACCCACTTATTTAATGTCTGTTTGCGCATAACTAATAATGAACGGATGAATCGATTTTGATGATTCTTTTTTTGTTGGATAGTCTAAGATTCTCCGGAGGTACAGTGATATACATATATGTATGAAAACCCTGAGGGGCAAAGGGACGCCACAACAGAGATGTAAATCGAAATAATAAGAAAAAACTTAAAAAAAAAATAGAATCAACTCCAAGAAAAACTTTTAAAAAAATGACTAAAAAATATTACACTAAAAAGAACGATTAACAAATCACAAGGCCAATCCTTGAGTGTTTGTGGTCTGAATTTAGAAAATGCATGTTTTTCTCATGGTCTTTATATGTATATATTATCCTAATATCCTAATTATCCTAATTGATTGATTGGCGGTACGAAGTTTGCCGGGTCAACTAGTATTTACATACAGCGAGTATAACTATCTATCTATATATAGACTATTAGATAGTAGATATAGACTATTAGATAGTCTTTGAATAGTTTGAATAGTAAAATGACTGTGACGTACGGACGGTTTAATCCGTATCCTGAATATCTTCTTTATATTCATTTTCATAAAACCGTATCCTAATCTAATTAAAAAATTTGTAAATTCGATATTCTTTGTTTCTTCTTTTTTTTAACCGCAAATACTTACATATTACAGCATTTTATGATTTTTATAATATTTTTGAATATTTATTAAAATTCTTCATAAAATATTCTAAATTAAACATTAATTGTAATTCTTAAAATCTTGTCCGAAACAGCACACATTTGCACGTCCAATTACTTTATATTCTTATAAACTTTAAAAATTTTAAAAGTATCTTATGCTTAATTTCTCTTGAGGGCATTCACTAAATATTATGAAAGAAAATTGTAAAATGTAATTTACCTGATGAGATTCGCAGTAATTTCTCTTAAATAAAATAACTGCAATATTTTGTGTACAGAAAGGAAAGACGAGTATTTTTTTTTAATTACCTTCAGCAAATTTAAATACTTACATCTGAAGTTTTCAATTGTCTTGAAATGCATTACGAGAAATTCATCTCCTTAACACTTCGAAATGCTGAAGTGAAAAACTATGGTACTGGAGGAAATACGTTCTGTTAAATATTTTCTCAAGAATTTAATAACCCTCCAACGGAGAAGATGAAATATTTCAAATTTACATCAAACCTATGAGGAATCTCTATTGTTTCCATTTCAGCTAAAGTATTTTGTGGGACCTTACCTTATCCAGTGCTGAAAATATGTTGTTATTATCTACCAGGAAATATTCTTGGGATGGTGGTGCAACGTGTTGAAAATATTTGCTCTTATGGTGACAATTTTCCCGGAAGTTTTCTACAATTTTATCCTGTTTTTAGTGATCCATCCCAAAGTTACGGGAGAGAGAAAAAATGCGGAACTCGATATTAGTGCATTCGTGTCCGTTCAAAACTTTTAAAATTGAATATTTTATATTGGAAAGTAACTGGACGAACTGGATGGGATTTTGTAGCACTTTGATGCATATTAAAAATTATGGTAAACCAAGAATTTTTTCACTTATTATGTAGGTATTAAAATATTGTTTTTGCCTTCGCTGATACTTGCACGTCGTTATTCGTGGATATACTTTATAATAGTAAAATTTTAGGACGTATTGTAGAATGGTAATTGTTATTAATGTAAGGATGGATATGCATTAAAGTAGTTTAGGTTTTTTTTTAAACTCTTTCCTTTTTATGTAGAGTAAAATTCCGAAAGAGTCTGTATACCTAAATAAATTAAAATTAGTTAAATATGTGTACTTACATAAAAATATCTTATTCCAAAATAATTTAATTTATGTTACTTCTAATTAGTTAAAAAGAGTATAGGGATTTACTCTACAGCAAAAAAAATTGAAATTGATATAAACTTTATAAAATTATGACGGAAAAATGTATTTAGATAAATCATATAGAGTTCTTTTCGAAATAAACTATAAGAATTCTGACCATTTAGTTTACCATAAATGATAAATGTTATTATGTTCAGATTTTCGGAACGAAGAAAGTGAGAAAAAGCAATAAATATTTCAAATACATAAACATATCAAATGACAATATATTGTTAATAAGAACAGCTCTTCTTTTAGTGGGTCCTTAAAACCTCACGTAACCTGCTCCAATATCTCGAAATTAATTTGTACAAAACTTGCGATCCCCCAAAACACTCTGGTTCAATGAAATATGAATAAACATCAGCAAATGTTTGTCGAAAAGTGCTCTGGAGCTAAGGAGCTCGAAGAAATCTTTCCGGCGATTATTTGACTTTGGGAAATTCTAATCGAAGTAATTTCCATTGGCAGAGAGATCAAGAGCCTTGACAAATCTTCGGCAATTAAATTCGACTCTGTAATAAATCCCTTTATCCTCACGGCGGGAGTTTGAACGAATGGTGGAACCGAGGCACCGAACGTGGGAGCTTGGAAATTAAGGAATCGCACTTTCACAATGAAACTTAATTAAACTGGGATTAATGGTGGGATCAACGTCGCTCAATTAAACTTTCCACAACAACCGCATACTTGTGCTTATTACCGTGGAATTTTTGTAAATTCGTACACCCAGAGAGAAGCGCTTTGCTACCCACTCGTTGGGTTTTAGTGGTCCCTTTAATTTTTCTCCAGAACAATTTTGACCTTTAATGAGTTTTTCCTGATTCTTTAGAACGGCTTCCGGGAAATCCCCCGGATAACTTGCTTGAAGTTACTCAAGCGAAAAACATAGTCGAGCACCAAGCTCAGATACTTCCGTGTACTTCTCATTTTTAATTGCTTTCCGAAGTTTCGTTTTCGTAAAAATAAAAAAAAGAAGAATTACTGGAAATTAAATATCGCATAACTTGCAGATATCCCATGGTCATGGAAACTGGTGCAATTGACCGCCCCCCCACTGAGTGTTTTTCCGAGAATTTTTCATAGTCGTCCTCGCCACCGTGGCCCGTGACAAGAAATTATTTAGCTGGATCCGGGGCGGGTCCGGGACGATTCCGGGGCACTTTAAAGGGGCCCAAATATATTATTATATGGAGCGCCTCGGTGCCGAGCGGGGCCACTCTATCAACACCATCCCGAATTGAGTTTTCATCCAATTTTTGTTTTCATCTCACGTACGACTGTGGAGCCGAACGTGAAAAATCGTATTTCATATTCGATATAAGTGATATCAGTCATGCGATAAATTATATTTCCACTCGGGTGTGGGCTTGAGTTCCGATGACATTTTATATCAGTTCAAGTAGTAAAACCGCCGGGGAAAATGGAGAGCACACTACGTGCACATGGTACAAAGGAAGCGGATTACCGCTCAGCCGGTGGAAAGTCAACACACCAAAAAAAAAAAAAAAAAAAACATCACAAGAAATGATTTCCCCTAGCCGGCTTTACATATTAAATCAAATTTCGAAAATTGTTTTAGAATGGCGGAGATTTTCTGCCGTATTCCAACGGCTTTGCCAGTTTTCGCCCCACCACATTCGATTGCCTCGTGGAAAAAAATAACGACAATAAACCCAGCAGCTGTCTGGCGGGTTACTTCGAGTGTATTATTAAGGGTTGGCGGTTGGCCCCTTTCATGTGGAACTTTCCAAAAAAAAAAATCTGTTTTTGATTTGGAGCTCAATATTTTTTGCTACTTTGTATTCTTTGGCGGTACAAGAGAGCTGTTTTAATATAAAGATTTTTGAGTATGTTTTGGGGAACCTATTAAATCTACTGTTTTTCACAAACGATAAGGCGTTGGTGAAAACTTGTATTTGATATAATATTATATTTTAAATTAATATATGCATACATATTTCATACTAGCTTGCCCGGACTTTTTAATATGATTTTTTACAAACTAGATTGCGAATCGCCGAAACTAAAATATTCCAAAACTTAAAGTTTTTAAGAAAATATTATGGTAAAAAAAGTCGCTCTTAATCGTTATTAGAAAATGATAATTTATAACTTTTTGCGTAATTAACCGAGTAAGTGATACCAGAGAGAAGTTAAATAACAAGAGATTCCAATGCGAACAAATAAGAAATGTATGAAGAAAATCAACCTAAGCGCGATACCTCCAGGCTGGCCTGGAGACACACAAGTTCCACACGGCATGCCCTTTTGGATTACTTGAGCTCTTACAGTTATAAAAATATGGGAAGTCAAAAATAAAATGTCTAAGTGTGCCATCACTTTTGGTTCTCACGGTATGTATGTATGTACGCAGAATCGGAGATCATATATAGATACCAGGAGGCAAAAACACACAACGCCTATTGAAAAGTAATCCACACGAGAGAGCTCAAGTAATCCAAAAGGGCATGCCGTGTGGAACTTGTGTGTGTCTCCAGGCCAGCCTGGAGGTATCGCGCTTAGGTTGATTTTCTTCATACATTTCTTATTTGTTCGCATTGGAATCTCTTGTTATTTAACTTCTCTCTGGTGATACCTACAACTGTTTCCAAAATACTCTGGACTATAAATGATATTCTAAATTTCGTGTATTCTCAGTTTCAGAAATATCGTATTAGCTTTGAGTTTCTTAAAAAATGCATATGTAAGTTTCAACATAAATTTATCTTAGTAAAGTACATAATTTATAATAATAAATTGTGAAATTGGATCATCTCGAACTTCTTGAAAGTTACGAATAACATTTTAGGAATTCTTATGTTGATGCATTTTTCTTTCCCGATTTGCAAAAAATTGTATTTATCATCTTGAACTATGAGAATTTTTTTTTATTGATCAGTATAATTAATATTTAGTAATTACTGATCTAAGTTTATTACAAACTGACCTAAACCTAGTTCAACCCTGGCTTAGATTTTTTATTTGGTTGGGGGGCAGCTGTCTCTCTTGAGAATTGGAAATTATAGTTAATACTTAAAATATGAAAACTTTGTAATAATTAGCTTGTTGATTTTACACGGAATACGCTATTTACATATATTTGTATATGCTATAATTTGGACGTGTTCGAATGTTGTAAGGTACAAGTCTTTTCAATTTCTTTTTACATATTTGACCAGAATTGTATTTGAAGATTTTTACTTTTTCTTTTCGTTAAATCATAATAATGAGAGGATATAGCAAGTTATTGAAAACAAAAAAACGTAGAATAAAATTCTCCTTTATTAAATCAGAAAATCAAATAAAACAGAGCTTAGCCCTTAGAACAATAAAAACACTATTCCTTCAAAGAGTCTCCACTTGACATTTCTTTTGGTACCGGAGCTGCACATTCGCAGCCAGCCGGAACCACTCCGAGCCTTGCAACGGACAACACTTGGCCAGGCTTAACCATCTTGAATGGCATCAGTGACCCGAAACGAATGTGCTGAGCCACAGGAAATTTGCTGAGGATCTGTTAACAATAAGATCTTTTAAATATCCCCTTTTCTATTTGCCCTATTAAATTACCTCTTTTTGATACATCTTGACTAGACCTAAATTGATCTTGGCCCAAGATGGAACGGCACTTATACTCCACAGCTGGTTAGAGTGCTCGGCGAAGTGGCCAGTTTTCACCTAATAAATTAAAATGTGCAGTTATTAACTTGGTAATAAGTGAAGGAAGACTTCACCTGACAAATGTAATCGATGCATCCCATAAACATGAACTCATTCTTGAAATCCTCAATTGTCTTAGTCTCTGGGAACTTTGGTGGATCAAAAGGAGCATTTACTGCAAGATATGAATTTTATTTGGTTTATAAAAAATTCAAAATAATAATTACTTGCTAATTGTGCACTTCCCCAAATAAATGGAATAAACTGATAGTCGTCAAGGCTCCAGACACCATGACTTCCGGCAGGCTCCATTCTGTAAGTAAGTTGCAACCTCCTTACAAGAACCAGGTAAGAGTTGAATAGCTTCAGCGCGCAAGCCACCGTATCACTTTCCAGCAGAACTCCAAGTTTAAACAGACAACAGAGAAACATTACGAAGGATAACTCGTGCCCCGTGCCGTAGTCAATTCGAGTCTCATTGCCAAAGGATTCTTCCAAGTATATTCCGACCTCGAGAACTCCGCCGGCGTATTTATCCGTTAGGGCCTCGTGGAGTAGTCTTCGAATGTTCTGTTAAGTTTATTTACCCTTTTAGTACACAGAACCAATTTAAAAAGTTAATAAATTTCAAATTTAAGCAAAATCACAACAAACAAACTAAATTAATAAAATTTTACGACGAATTTAAAACTATTAATGCTTCTTTAAATTAAGGAAAACTGAGATTTTGCGACCGTTTTGTTTTAAGAATGAAGAAATAAATTTCTATTTGATAGCAAAATAAAGCACACCATCCGTTTCACTCGTATAACTCCTAGGGATGGATTTAACGCTTTTGTAAACATTGAAACTGAAAGATTTCTTTAATATTTTGAATGATACTGGAAATTGACTGGCTTTTCCTTTTGGGCTTTATGAGAAAAATCTATTAAAGGTTGGTCAATGATAGAGTTAACTAAGGTGTAAAATGTAAAGAAGTTGAATAAGTTTCAAAACCACATTCACGATTAGTCATTGTTTATATAAATAAATCTTATGATTTTACTCTTTTGCCAAAGTTTCTTTTTATATTTTAAACAAGCTAATTTGCATATAACATATCCAAAACAGGGATAACTATAAAAATTTCGTTTTTACCGATAATACGGCTAAATGAATGTTGAGCAAAAATACGGACAATTTACGCCTTTGAAAATTAAAAATGGGTAAATTATCATGAATTACAATAATAATTTTTTCTTTTCTTGGTAGTATAAGATCTAGATTGTCCTATATTTTAGTAGGCCCAATTAATTCAAAATAATATACACGCACCTTCTTGGCGAAGTTGTACTTGATTTATCTTTGGTAAAATTTTCCCTAATACTATTTTAGAGTACCTATTTCTCATGTTAAGTTTTAGCTCAATTTAGTTCAGGATCTTTCCAATTACTTTGAGTTTACAACTTGCAATGCGCGTTTCAGACCTTAAAGACATAATAATTACGGGTGTCGCAGACAGTACATTTAACTGGCACGTGATTAAAATGTTTTGGCAAACTGACTTTGGATTAAAGGAAATCCGTGGGACTACAACAAACCTTTTGCATTTCGGTAAACCAGGACCTGTAGGCCTTGTTGCCGAACCTTTGCGGCTGTTCGAGTGGAGGGTTCTCGTCGACGTACCTGTCGAGCTCCTTCAGCACCTTCAGCAGTCTTTCCATGGTGGGCGACATCGAGCACTCCGCAGTCAGCCGCTTGCCCTGGATGGCGACGCTGATCCCGTTGATGAACCCGATCAAATCGTAGAAGGCCTCGGATCTTTGCCAGGTGGACATGTCTGCCATGGCTTTCACTTTTTTAACCGGCATTACAAATTCGTGCTCGTCAGGATCTGGAAAGGGTCGGAAAAAGAATCACTCTCTGGGTGAGGAATTAAAACTGTGAAACCCACCCTCTCGGATCCCAGTTGAACCAGAATCGGCCGAGTCCCCGGAGGACTCATTTATTCTGCAACTTTTTGGTGGTCCCATCATTTTTATTCCTTTCTTCCTTCAGAAATTTAAAAACATTCCCGACTCTTGTCAACGCGAATTCCAGAACACAGAATTGTCAAAATGATTTGTTTTGATTATTCTTCTTCCCAAAGTTTAATAGAACTCGCATTCTTCAAGTTCAGTGGATGATTTATCCAGTTTGAAACTTATTTAATAAAGAACAAGATACCAACAAACTGTCATATTCGGCTGTCTAAAATACGACTTTGTGGATAATTCCTAGATTTTCACCAAAATAGCCTAAAACGCCGAAAAATGGCAAAGTTTCTCGGACTGGACAGGCTAGCTAAAATTTTTCGAATAATTCGAGAAAGTGGGGGAATCAGAGCGGCGTACATGAAACTTTACAGGTGAATTATATAACTTTCGGTTGATTAAACTTTTCTCCAAAAGTGGGTTTAATTTGGCGAATTTACTTGCAGATTTGATGACCTGAAAATAGGCAAACTTGTGGGCACCGATAAATACGGCAACAAGTACTACGAGAACCCTTATTACTTCTACGGACGCAACCGATGGGTCGAGTACGCCCCGCACGTAAACATGGACTACGACGGCTCCCAGATCCCGGCGGAATGGTTCGGCTGGATGCACTACAAGGTAGCGATTTGTTTCACTAAATTCTATAAATCGTAAGCCATCAATTGGAGTTTTCTTTCCGCAAATAACTCCAAAAATCAAGGGCGGACAGTTTGACCTTAGGTTTTTAAGATTTAAATTAAATTTGAACCAGACTGGATTCGGTTTACTTTTGTAGCTCTCGGTTCTGAGCGCTGTCATTTCAAAATAAAGAGTTTTAAGTAATTCCTGCCTAAGAAGAACCTGGAATAGAACATCAATTTCTCGTCCCGCCTCCAAAGGACAAAATGACGGTCTAATTTTGAACAAAATGAGATTCGTAAGACTTGAGGTTCACTCAACATAATTCCGTCAGAAACTTGTTCTTCACATTTCGTTTGTCTAATTATAAGCAATTTTAATGCAACGGCTTGTAACTTCACATGGTTTAGGGTTTTCTTCATTTTTTGGATCTATATGTTCTTTAAAACAAATTTTTCTTTCGTTGGCAGACTGACCTTCCCCCGATCAGAGATGGCACGAGACCTCAATACAAGTGGATGGCGAACCACAGTGAAAACTTGTCTGGAACTTCAGGTAACTCTTTCTTCATATAAAAATGTTTATTTAAACGATTTTTATTTTGATTAGAGCAATATATGCCGTATACGACAACTCGGCCAAAGATTGAAGCTTGGGATCCCAAAAAATCAAACTGAATTCGACGATCCCAGAGGAATGCGTGAATTTTTTGTTATGTTTAGCGAATAAAGCGAAACGATGGGTTTCCATTAAATTGTCTTTTACTTTATAAATGTACTCGCTAATATATATTTATGAAAATAAGTGTGCGAAGTTTAGCTAAATTTTTCAAATCATCCCTAAAATCTAGGCAATTTTTGAACAAAACAAATTAAAAGGAACTAATAAAGTTCCTAAAACGTACACAATTTCATTTCGGCTACCTTGACTTGATTTCAATTAATTTTTTCGTACAAATTGTTTAAAATATTTCGATACAAAAATCGAACCGAGTTCTTATGACGAACCTATGCAAGAATATTGTCCAGACGCTTTTTCAGAAATGATTGAATATTTTTCATCGTTTTGTGTTGCACGACTACCTGCTTGACTATTTTACAATTCAAAAGGGTTTATAGGGTGTAGGGTTCTGTATCTCAAAAAGGCCGAACCCTTATGCTTATGCTTGTTTGTTTGCTAAAATCCATTTTCGCAGAAACGTATCAAGGTGAAATCGATAATTGAAATATTTAAAATTTACTGTCTACAGCATTTCCAGCTGATCAAAAATTTAGGACGAAGTAATATAGCAATCGCCATAAGACTATTGTCTTTTGATTGTAGAAGTTGTTTTTCCAAAATTCCAAATAAAATAATATTGCACATGTATAGGGAAAAATAGGAAAAACATTAGTTTTTAATTGTACACGCTATAAACGATATTGGGCGCTACTCCAAGAAAATCGTTTATGAGAACCTCATTTGAAATTTCAAAGAAAAAATACGTGTATTCAAGCTTTACTATAGTCAGAACATTTACAAAACAAAATAGACAGTACCCTCCAATTTTATATATATAATTTTTATGGCTTGTCAAACTTAATTACCCTGATGTCGTCAGGCTCCGTGGGTGGCAGAGTGTCTATTCGATATTTGCAGGTCCCAAGCGGCATATTTTTTTCTGGTATATACACTGAAATACCTTTAGACACATAAACTCCCCTCCGCTTCGCCTGCGGAACTTCTTCCTTTGAGACTTGCGCGTCGATGTCATTGGGGTCGTTGTCCATGTCATCGATGTCTATATCAATTGGGCAACAATTCCTGAATTTATCATTAAAAGTTGGAGTCTCAAGTGAATCAGTTTTAGTGTCATCAGGTGCCCCCGTTATTGCTTGCGGCAGCGAAAAAGCCTTGCTAAGATGAAATTGCTGAAATGAAGAGAGCTAAAAATTTTATAATTTTGTTTAATGCAATTGTCCTCGGTGGAAAATTATACCTTAACGTTTTTGGGGCGAATAACATGACAAAAAATTTTCCTGACTTGGTCCATGTTCAATACCTTAGGCGAACCGAATATTAATGAGGCTTTAATATTCATTTGTTATTCATATATTTTCTAGCTGGTTTGATTTACAATTTACTAATTGAGCAAAGTGTTTTTTAGAGTTAGATTTTAATTTTATCAATTATTTTTGTTTCGTTTTGTAGGTTCCGTATATTTGTGGATATCTTCGGTGCTGATTTTTTGGTCCTAAATTTTAAATTTGAAAATATTTCTGAAATAAATTGAAAGAAATATAAAATCAAACCTAAGTTTTAAAAAATGGATTCATGTTAAAATGAAATGATTATTTTAAGATAATAGTAATACATTTTTATTATTTATAAAATAAAAATATTCTGTATATGTACATAGATTGACAGCATCCCGCAGGGTGCTTTGAAAATCAGTTAAGAAAGCCAAAGAATTTTTTTAAGAAACTTTTTACTAAATTGATCTACGATATGTTATGTTAAAGTATTATACTAAAAATTTTATTATAGTTACAAAAATTTCTTCTTTGGAGAAAATATTTTAATAAATTTAAATTGACTTAAAAAATGTATGATTCGAATAATAAGACATAAAAAAAAGTAAACTGAGAAGAATGAATTAAAAGTATAAATACCTATAAAAATACCAATGAATAAATTAAACAATAAAAATACATACTTGTAAAACCAGTGATTTTAATAATATAAAAAATAATAGATAGATACCTGAAAAATTATAGTTGTCAAAATTAAATACCAATAGTTGAAATACCAGTCAATAAATTAAAAAGATATAAAAATATAACTAAAAATAATAAAAAAATAAAAAAAATGTAACTTTTAGCATGGTCAAATTTTTCGTTTTAATTTTATCTTCATGGCGCCGTTCTTTGAAAATATTACCATCAAAATTTCTAAGAGTTATAAACAGTTTTTCCAAAAAAGATACACAATGTAAAAGATGGGACAAAAAGACAAACCTCTGGGATATGAAGCTTTTTTTAGCAGTAGTTCCATTAGTATTTGCACCCGACGAGCGAAAGCCGTACAAAAGTACCTACGAAGTTGAGAAGGAAATTACCGAAATGGTGGTAAAATCTGAGGAATTGATAGTCAAAGGTGATTTCGTAGGTGCCAAAAAGGTTCTCCTCGATGCGCTGAAGGTCGCCGAAACCAACAATGTCTACGGCAACATCTCCTCCGTCTACGACTTGCTGGTGACGATCGCGCTTCAGGAGGGCGGCACCACAGAAGCAGAGGACATGCTGGCAAATTTCATAGACAAACTTTTGCAACTTGGTTACCCGGAGGATCACAACAACGTGGTTAAATTTAAGCTGAAACTTTCTCGGTTATACCAGAGCATTGGCAATCGAGTTATGGCTGAACTTGGGTACAGGGACTGCATAGCTGCTCAGGAAAGAAAACTTAGTAAAATGGATAAACCTGATGAAAGTACGCTATTAATTTACGTGAATTCGCTTTTCTGGTATGCAAAGTTGCTGCATGAAAATAATGATTATCAAAAGGCGAATAAATATATGGTTCTAACACTAAAAAAAATTAGAGAATGCCCCCTTATTGCACCATCACAAGTAATGGTTGTGCTCTATTACAACGCTGAAATAGCTACGGCTCTAAAGGTAGTTCAAAGTTTGTTTTAAAAGGTATATAAACATTGTTATTTTTATAGGAATACGATCGAGCTCTGGATTATTTATACAAAGCCCTTGATTTATGCAATAGTAAAGACAATCAAAATCCTGACTTGCCACTCTATGTCCTCAAAATTGGTGAAATTTTCCTTCTTAAAGGTGTCTTAGAAAATGCAGAGTTTTGGTGCTCAAGTGCAGGAAGATTATCACACGGTTTACGAAATGATGAAGCTATGAAAGGATCTTCCGAATGCTTGAAGAAAATTGCAGAATTAAGGAAACAAAGTAGGTTAAAAAAAACTTCGAAACTCGTTAATAGTTAATGGTATTTTTGTCTCATTGCAACGAATTTATTTCATATAAATTATTTTATAATCGAAATATTATATGAAATTATAAGTGGTATGGTAAGCTCAATAAATTTTTGTCACAATTAAAAAACACTTCCCGAATATGTTTAGTGGGGTAACAGTTGAAAAAATTAAGCCTTTCAAGATTAATGAATTCTGTTTCTAACGCAGAAGAAAATCAGTTACCCTTTTTTTATAAAATTTACACAAAGAAACCTCTCTTGTCTTTATACATAAATATTTACGATATTTTACAATTTTCCATCCGTCGGAAAGGTTACGAAAACGAAGAAACTTACAATCTTAGTAAGTTTAGTTTGTTACCACTTTAGAGAGGGGGAGAGATTTCAAAAGCAATACCAAATCAAATTCCCTTCAAATCAAATACCATTTTTTAGTGCTTCAGAGGGGAACCAAACATGAAACTAAATAAAAAATTTTTAAAAAAAAAATAGAACCGACTCCAAAAAATCCCAAGCTCTAAAAAGTATAAAATAATTATATTAAAAGTCCTCTGATACTACTTTCAACATTAAATACCAAGACTTTCCTAGACTTTTGAAGTCGGTGTGAAAACCTGACTGATATTAATGCAATTAATCCAGACAAACTGATTGCATTCATTATTTAGTATTGGATTAATATCAGTCAGGTTTTCACACCGACTTCAAAAGTCTAGGAAAGTCTTGGTATTTAATGTTGAAAGTAGTATCAGAGGATTTTTAATATAATTATTGTATACTTTTTAGAGCTTGGGATTTTTTGGAGTCGGTTCTATTTTTTTTTTAAAAATTTTTTATTTCATTCTTTTTAGTGTAATATGTTTTAGTAAATTTTTTTGGTCCGCTATTTTGAATCCTCGCAATCGGGCACCGAATGTACAACCAAGTACCAAAACCTTATCTGTGTATATATTTTGTTTTTTGTTGATTTTCTCAAAAAGCGCTGAATCAATTTCGATAAAATTTATATGGGACCACCTCTGAGCTATGACCTACCAAACAAAAAAAGAATCATCAAAATCAATTCATAATTGGCGGAGTTATCGCGTAACGACATACAAAAAAAAAAAAAAAAAAAAAAAAAAAAAACATACAGTCGAATTGAGAACCTCCTCCGTTTTTTCGTCGGTTAAAAATAAGTTCATTATTTACGAAGCCAGATTATTTTAAATGAAGAACTTCTTGTTTGAGACATTTTAACAAATTAAGAGCAGCCGGTGTACAGGATTTAGTATCGTGGTTGTTATTTAATAGTTTTCTTATAATTCCTCCATTAATGCAAATTCTTTATTGTGCTCCGAGTAACGTAAAAAACTTAGATGATATAGTTGAATAGTTGCTCTTTAGAACTGTTTTAGTAGGATAATCGGCTTTCAGATTAGGGTATTATTTTTAAGAAATTTTATTAATTCTGAATATTTTATTACTTACTAAAATATTTCTCTTTTCAAACTTTAGGCCATTCACTGCTTAGAAATTTCTTAAATTGTGGATGGCTAATTTTACAAAAGTTAAAATATGAGCTTTAAAATAGTTACCTGCAAATAATATTATACATAGAACTTCTAAATATTAATGTGTGAATTTCGTATACATAGAAGGCAATTAAATACATTGTAAAAATAAATAACAAAATAAAAATATTGTTCTTATATATGTAGAATAGATTAAAATTAATAAAATTCTCTGTTTAGAATTCCACAGTTTATTTATATATTACCCAGATAATTATAATAATTTTACTTCTACAAATAGAGGAAGCTTCATTTATTAGAACGTACGTCTTATGTATAAATATAGCATATGCAAATGTGTATATAAATAGCCTCATTTGACTCCTTTGTTTTATAAATAAATACTTTTCTTACTTTAGAAACGTTTAGGTACGTATGGACATAGAAAATTCATCCCAAAAAATAGATAATTTTACATCATACACTTTTTTTGTACCCGGGTCCGAATTTGATAACATCCTTTACGATACCGTAAATATCTGATTAGGTTGGCTAAATACGCTTCTTCACTTTCTTTTGTTGTCGAAAAGACAAGACGCACCAACGTAAAAAAGGGCTGTTGTTTTTTGTTCCTTCAGATCGGGTTCGAGGTGTGTCCTCCTGACTTTTCCTGGTTTCATGGACGCTTCACATCCGAAAGTGGAATCCATTGAGCTGTGGCTGTTTTCGAACGAAAAATTTCATCGAAGAACGCCTTCTCCTCGGGACGAACTTCTGAAGAGTTGCCAATAACTGCGCGTCCCAAGGCTTCATTCGAACCTGCAATGGAGCAGGATAACTTTAAAATGTATTTTTACATTTGTAAAAGAAAGTTTCGCTTGGAAAATCGAAGCTACCGAAGGAAGTCTTTCTATTCAGCTACTTACCTAGGAGACTGTCGTGCAGGACAACGAATTCAATTATGCTACTTCTTAGAGTATCTTTCGAAATATCAAAAGTCAATGCCTCGTTGAACACAGGACTGACTGTGTTCCTAATGACTGTAGTTTTGCGCTTCTTTATTTTCTTGCCAGCATGTAGCAAGGACACTTTCACATAGGGATCGGATGAGTTTCTAGAATCGTCAACGACTTTTAAATTGCGCGCCTTAATCACAACCACTGTGAGTCGCTCTGCAGAAGGAAGGAAGGATAGTGAAACCATAAGATCGCCCAAGTCGATTTTAGCATCCTAAATATGCCTTTCATTGTATATTGACGAAAAGGTAAGGAAATTCTTCAAAATTACTTGCTCTGCACATCCTCCAAGAGGCTTCCAAATGTCGACCTTTTCTGAGAGATCCAAGCTACTAAGGGAGATTTGGGTGCCGCCAATGCAAACGTGCCGTGAATAGGCGTCGAAGTCGTACATCAGAATTTCAATTGTTCGCTTCCCTATTATGGCTGGGTGCTCCTCGAAAACGAAGTCCTCATCGAATACTAGTTGGGAAAGTCTTAAGAACTTTACTGAAATTTATGCCCCTTTTGGTCGCTCACCTGGATTGAGGGTCTTCTTGTGGATTCGAGTTTGCCAAACATTTTTCTTATCTGGGAGAAGTCTGATTTTAGCATATGGATCTGCTGTCCCGCTGAAATCTCTTGGCTGTAAGTCTTGTGCCTGAATGTAAAGAAATAAGCTCAAACTTTTCGGTCATGTATAAATTCGACTTAAGGACAAAAATGAACTTTGTAAATTTGACCTCGCTGACTTGAATGGAGTTTGTCTCCTGTTTGTTTCCATAAAAGTTTTGTAATTTAAGATACCCATGAAAATGTTACATACCCATATAGTACCCAATAGTTTTTCCCTGCTGTTCCAAATATTTGATAAATCATTCAAAACTTAATTCAATAATATAAAACGAAGTTCAACATTTGAAAATGACCGTATAATTTAAACACGCCTCACCATGCAATTGAAATTTTAAAAAGTAAAATTACCTATTAGGTATATTTTCCCAACTATTTCCTCTAATTTAATATTTCTTGGATGATTTAATTAAAGAAAAAAATTTGGCCAGCTCACTGCTGTTATCAATTCTTAACTAAGGAACAAATTTTTAACGTATTTTACCTCGATTAATCTTATTGTGAGTATTCCTGCAATGGGATCAAATAAAATGCAGATGTGTATTGTGCCTCTCATATCTTCGCTAGTTTGGTGACCTTCGGTGGGGGTATCCTAAATTATATAAAGTAAATTATTTAATTTTATTAATATCAAAGTATATTATTTAATAGTTGTAAAATAATTACGAAGAAGAAATAATAATTTTTAATAAGAACTAATCTTTTCGAAATCATAAAAATTTTTATAGACCCATAAAGTAACATAATTATTTAAAAAGTGTGAAATTTGAGAATTAATCTATCTACATATATGTATATCTATAAATGAATCCCTATTTCCCTTGGTCATGCCATAACTTGAGAATGACTTTACCGATTTCATTCGTCTTTTTTTTTTAAGTTTTCTAATACTTTGTTGAAGGTTCTTACGGAAAGAAAAATTAAGAAAATTGTGTAGAAAGTTGGAAAATCTCAGAAAACTTTTAACGAGCTCAGTCGATTCGGTAGAGCGTTGAACTTTTAATCCAACGGTCCAGGGTTCAAATCCTTCTCGGGCAGAATCACTTTTTTTCTTTTTCAACTTTTAATCCAACGGTCCAGGGTTCAAATCCTGCTCGGGCGGAATCACTTTTTTTCTTTTTCAACTTTTAATCCAACGGTCCAGGCTTCAAATTCTGCTCGGGCAGAATCACTTTTTTTCGTTCTCAACCGATGATTGTCTTCAATTTAATATTGCTCGGATCTCACCTATTGCTAGGTAGCTTTTCCTATAGCATAATATAATTATTTATTTTTTCATACAGTAGTTTTTGCGTGATGCGTACAAAGTCGCGGGCGAAAGTTAGTATCATAATAAACTTTAATAAAAATTTTATCAACAAAAATGAATAAATGAAAAGATTAAGAAATGTACCTACAAATTGCTCAGAGATTTTACCAAAGTTAAAATATGTATTTCAAATGGGCTTAATATAATTAAAAATTAACTTCAGAGGAGAACATTTTCTAAATCTATCTTTAACGCCTATATTTAAAAATATATTTTTGAAAGTGATGTTGCTGAAAAAGTGCGTCAGAAGATAAGAATACAATTAATTAATATAAAACATAAACTTGCATAAAAGTTTACGCAAACTTTGCGAGAAAGTGAATGAATGAAACATTTTATCTAAAATATTGCTATGAATATTTTAATTGGTTTAGTTTATCAAAGTTCAAAGAAATTCACAAGACTAAAATTGCATATGTTTGAGGAATTGGAATTAATTACATATTTAATTTCTAATCATGTTCTATAGGTTAGAAGCATGTAATTAAATTTTTGTTGAATTGTTTGTAGGTAGTTCACTTTTCAACAAAAAGATTTTTAATCACAGGACAGGTCTACTGCATCAATTTATTATTTTAAAATAAGCACAAAATTATATTTAAAACGTAACTAAAAGCAAGGTAATAAATGAAATAAAAGCTTTTAACTTACATTTTGGTATAGAGACATGTCAATTTTTGTGAAGTCCAATTTCGCGTGCATGGAAGACACTTTTGGTCTTACAGGATTCATCGCGAGGACCATGTGCTTCTCCGATCTAGCAATTGGAATTGTGCTCGAACCTGTTGACAAGGTCACTGATCTGTTGCTACCAGTTGGTGATGTCGGTGTCACTGGAGGTGATTCATCTAAAAGTAATTTTGAGCTTTATACATACATAATTATTTTATTGGTTTGAAGTTCATTAACATGGTCATTCATTAAACTTAGTGAACAACTCATTAATTGAGGAAATACTACCATAATATTCTAGAAAATGATTCATCTTTAAATTAGAAGTCTCAAGACTTCAGAATGTAAGTAGGAAGAAGGCGATAAATTGGAGGAGACAGCGCAGACATCCTAAATTTAGAATACTGAAATAAAAGTACCATTGTGAGTGCAATTAATGTTAAGTAACGTGTGTTCATTTCTGTCGCTAGAAAGTTTTTACTAAAGTCGATTGTCTGTTTTTGCATTCGAATTTTCTGCCATATTTTCAAGTACCTGGAGAGCTGAAACAAACGTTTTTTTGATTGGCTTATTTTCACTAAATGTGCTCTGAATAAGTTTTTGTTAAAATTCCTTCTACCTTGAAAGCACCTAACAGAGTGTCAGTGACAATCAGAGAATAATATCCAAGGAGACAAAGAATCAGCAGCGCTTGACGTTGAAAGCATCCCAGCATTGAAATGCACTAGTGCAATTATCCATATTTCATGGGCTTGGAGGTGCAATGCTCAAAAGTGCATTGGGCGGAATTACCCGCAGGCAATAACTTCCCCTCATAATGGGTAAAGCTGGTGAAAACGGGCTATTGATTGGGCGCTAATGAACTTGGAAAATCTATCTTTTCCTATTGAAATTGGAGCAGAGGTAGTTGCCGCATTCAAGCGAGTCTGATTAGAATTCAAATTAGTACTGAATTTAACGATATTGGCTAATGAAGGTTTACGCCTGACGTGAACCATTTTGATTGGTTCCAAGCGTTGTTTTGCTTTCTATATAACTAGCCATGGACATCAATTTTCGGGGATGATACTAACTAGTCATAAGTCATAAGCTTTGGAAATATTTCTTTTATACCTACCCGAAGCATTATTTGTTCCTTGACTAATCGGCCGTGGAGGTACCCAAAAAGTTGGATCATCATTTAAAGATGTTGGGCTGATGTTACCCTTGGTTAATGATCTAGAACTCTCGCTAACCGTGTCCACATTATATGCCATTGGACCACCGACTAATGCTTCTCTACTGTAAATATGTAAAAAAAGCATTATAAGTTTTAATGTGTTAATTTCGCTTTTCTAAATAAACTTATTATCATATTAAATTCTTACCTTTGTACCATTTCTTCAGCTTCTGAGGCTGCTTCAAGTAGATTTTTTTCAAACCAATTAAGTCTATACTTTTTAGAACAAGTTATGTATAGTATGACTCCTACTAATGATACGAGGACAAATGATATCAATGCGAAAATCGCTATTTGTGAAAGTGAAATTTCATCCTCTTTTACTATGATGTCCATTGTAAGAAATTCTGTAAAAGAAAACACATTTCATAATGAAAGTTTTAAAAATATTTTTTGTAGGTTATGTAGGTATTAAATATTTAAATACTTTTAAGAAAAAGAATATCGAATCGTGCTACCTCCTTAACTTAATTACTTAGAGTATGTTTCTTGTTTTTTAAAAATCACATACATTGTACATACATATATATATATATATGTACGTGCATTATGTCAAACTTCAACTCGTTGATTTAAAAAGTACATACATGCATATGTACATATATAATAAATTTTTCCGTTTCAACTTTTTATAATGAGCATTTCCGTCTAAGCATTTTTAATTAATATTTCTGTTAACACCAACCAAAATTTAATATATCCGTCTCAACCGTTTTTAATGAATTTTTCCGTCTGAACATTTTGTAACGAATATTTTCGTTGTTAACATCAATGCAGATAATTTTAATATTTCCGTTTCGTTTTTTTTTATATAAATATTTATGTCTTGAATTTTTAGTTTTTAGGGCGAATTTTATTAGGAATTAAGTAGTATAGGCCATATGGGCCTAGTTCCCGAGTGCGGATAGGTAGAATAGGTATAATAATTATTTATCTATGCTATAAATAAATAAATAAAAAATTTAAATAATAAACTCTACCCTAACAAATCTCGTTAAAAGATGCAACTTTTTACGTAACCACCTAACGTAACAAAACGTCTCCAATTTTATACTTTTGATTAAAACATCTTGTAGAAAATATTATATACATATATATATATTCTTCATTGTACATTGTATTTATAATTTTGGGATGTTAACGGTAAATTTAATGCGCATCTTTCGCTGAACTCGGACCACTCTCTCCAGTCACATAATTCAGTGCATTCCCATCGTTCGAAAAAATTAACGCGCATCGCTCTCATCGGAGGAAGATCAGAAGGATTCCATTTCGTGCTGGTAATACACGGAATACTGGGAATGATGTGATAATCACATCATTCCCAGTATTCCATGCATTACCAGCACGAAAGGGAATCGTTCTCACCGTCCTCCGATGACAGCGATGCGCATTAAATTTCTGCGAACGATGGGAATGCACTGAATTATGCGCTGGAGAGAGTGATGCGAGTTCAGCGAAAGATGGGAGTGATTAGAGTGGACGGAAACGTTGTCCTCGTCGCTGTCGGCCATGTCTTCTTCGCTGTCCTCTGGGATCAGGACATGCGTTAGATTGATTATGGCTGCCGAAAAACCCTCTCAAAATATCCATGAGTCCTGTAAGTTCGCACATCCAATAAAAAAAACGATAGCGCCAATATCATCCTCGCTGCGTTGAAGCCTTCATCTTGGAACCAAATCGCTAGGTCCCTGTTCACCATTTCCACGTATTTCTGCATGAAGGAACAAGCATAGGAAAGAAACCTCATAATCGGGGTCCACACTTGTATAATCGTTAAATCGGTCACGTATACGGTAATCATGAAATCCACTAAAAAGCCCCAAATTCTCGGTGGCCTCCTTAACTTCGACGGCCATAGAGGGCGAACGATTGCCAAGACACAAAGGACCGAAAATGTAAAAATGATTGAAGCGACGTTCGGCTCCATACCTGGAATTTTAGAGTTCGGCCATTGAATACTGATTTGATTTAAATAGAAAATAATTCCTATACCGATTATGATTGAATTTGCGAAATATATAAAAATGGTATCTATGACACTCCTATTTTGGTTATCCATTTTAGATTTTCAATTTAAAAAATTATTCACTACAAAATATAACTTATGCAACTGCAACTGAAATTCGACTGTTTTAAATTTTCCAATTTTAATAATTTCATGACTCCTCGCTTGCTGAGCTGTTGGCAATGCAAACTATGTACTTACTTTATTTTATCTCAAAGTAAAAAGCTTTCGATTTACAACAAGTATAATTTGTTATAGGTGCCCCTTTTATTTAGCAATGTACAATAAATGTATGAAATTTGCAATAACTTTTTGAGAACTATTGAGATTTTATTCGATAGTTTTGCTATATTTAATGGTATAATGATTTTCGAGGACCACCAGTCCTCAAGCCTTATGCTTATAATAAAGAGCTCTCCCGATTCAATGTTATTAAGATTTTTCGAATTCGAACGGGGCACACAAGGCTTACACATTCGCACCTCATGACCCGCGGTCCCCAACCGGGCTACCAGAATTGTCAAAAAAGGACTCAGCATCCGGCATATTCTCTCCGAATGTGAAATCACAAAGAACATCTGCGGTGGGACCCTCCCCAACCTCACGACCCCCCTGGACCTCATGTCCTTATGCTTATACATACAACATTGGGAGTGTTATCGTCAATCTAGGTTCATTATTTCCGTCTTAACATACTTACATATACATGCATATGTACAAATATAATAAATTTTTCCGTTTCAACTTTTTATAATGAGCATTTCCGGCTAAACATTTTTAATTAATTTTTCTGTTAACACCAACCAAAATTTAATATATCCGTCTCAACCGTTTTTAATGAATTTTTCCGTCTGAACATTTTGTAACGAATATTTTCGTTGTTAACATCAATGCAGATAATTTTAATATTAAAATAAACAACTTTCTACTTTTGTTAGTTATTTAGTTTAATAAAGAGAAAAACCACAAATTGTATATATCTATGTATGTATGTATATCTATTAACAAAAAAAGAAAAAGATACGTATATACAAAACATAAAATAAAAATTGTAATACCAATGTACATATACGTAACATATTTTGGGGTTGGGAGGGTCACAAAAACATGCGAAGGTGTTATTAATCATGTCGGTCACTATAACCTGACATAATTTCTTAAAAAGAAGTCATAATAAGCGACAAGTCACTTTAAACGAAGTCATTATATCCGAACTTTGCTATAAAGATATAATATGAAAACCAAACTTCGCACTGCAATTCCTTCATATTAAGCGGTTGGTCAATATAGGCGGAGTCATAATAAACGGATTCTACTGTATGTCCCTTCCGTTAATGGACATTTATCTGAAACGTCTTAAGAGATTCTTTCCTTTTAGGACAAAAGTAATTCAGTTTTTCGTTAAAATTAAAAACAACAACTTGTTTAAAGATTTTTGTTAGACTTCATATTTTTTTGGAGCTCTAGCTCAGACTTAATTAATAGCCGCTGGTGTTTCTACTTGGTTTATAATTTAGTATAAGATTTAATGAACCGCTGAGGTGAAACAGCGTCTCTTCAACAACTCAGCGGCTCGGAATTTAATAAGGCTCCTTCGTCTTTAATTAAATTTGCTTTACATCCATCATCCCGTCGCAAACTTTATTGCATTTAGTACAAAATTTTCTCAAGAGGGAATGTGAAAATTCTGTTCGCGAACTGGGCCATACTCGTGGTAATGGATATTTTCATTTATTAGTTGATGACTATAACCAAAATTAACACGCCCGCTTAACGAGCAATTTCACTTGAGGGCACGGTTTTCTGTGGTTACAAACAACCGAACATCCCAAAATGTGTCTGAAAGGTATCCCTAGGGTAATTTCTTTTCCTCCACCCTAAGGGAAAAATAGGTAATTAGCAAGTGAACGTATTAGGCAGCTTCTTAAAGAGGCATTAACCGCACTTGTGGCAAACACTTTTGCTAAGCCACTCATCGAGTAAAACAAAATGGTCCTATTTAAAACTCGACTTTGTACTCTAGGGCGACGACAATTCCAGAAAGGCGTGGGGGTCGATATCAATATTTAATCAACAAACATAAAAAGGCACTTGGTTTCGAAAGGTTTACTCATATTATGCCATTTAATTTTATGTTTAAACATATGGAGATGGAGGCTCACCAAATAGATACTGAACCTGCCCTAATGGGCAGTCGCAAAACTTTAGGGAATTCAAATCTGACGAATCCGATGATACAGTCGACATGCTCCTCTAGATGATGTGCAAACAATGTGAACAGTGGCAAGGTCACCCAAGTAGGGCCTTTGAACTTATCCCCTTTAATAGCACCCGATGTGTCGTTAAGGGTAATTTTTATTATATTTATATGAAAAATTCAGCTCCACATCAAGCAGAGCAACTCTGCTGGGGATCAAGGCGTCTTTATGACTTTATACCACACTTATACTTACAAAGCGTTTATCCATCTAGAATGCTTTTAAGCAAACAAGGAAGCATAAGGGGTTTCTAAGAGGTTTTCTGTTTAAAAATAGAAATGTTTTTACAAAAATAGATGTTAAAGCAACACGTTTTTAATAATAATAATAATAAAAAAGTGGCTTTAAATTTTTCATTAAAAATTTCCATACAAACAAAGGTTTTTTTTTTCTAATTGGATAAAATTTTAATCGCGTTTGGGTTAGCAGTAAACAGTAAAAATGAACCCACCAGAAAAATACCCGAACTAAATTAATTTTTAGGCAGATTTTCCCGGAATTTCCCACTTTACCTACTATCCACAGAGGGAGTAGAGTAAGTATATTTAAGTAAACTTGGAAAATAAAATTGAATTAAGATACTCACCCGGAATGTGACCTTTCGAAAGCCTCATCCAGGGAAGACTTTTTAATATTTTGGGAACTTGATGATTAAATGATTGCTAGGTTCAAAGTTCTTTTCAAAGAGGAAATTTTATTAGGCATTCAGTAGCCCCCAGGATGTTAATTAAATGAGAAGGCAGTCGGAAGAAGATTTTTGTAGAAGACATTTTAGCTTTAGGTAATTAGTTACAGCCAGGGATGGCTACGATAAATGCAAAAATTAATACAGGACCTGGATCTCGTACTTAGTAGAAAGGAACAAAAAAATGCATATTTTTTTTACCTGAATTTGTAAAGCGTAGGTTTTCAGCAAAGGTAGAATGGTATGTTTGTGAATTTCTTAAAATTAAGTTAGTTAATGATTAAGCAATTAAATAAATTGAATAAAATTTTCATAGACAGCCGAAAGCTAATACTGAGTATAAGACTATTTTAGCTTAAATTTATTGAAAGCATATTAAGAAACATTTTTGATCTTTACAAATAAAACGAAAGTACCCTATTTCATTAGAAACATATGTACATCTTAACCCTTGACCGATCTGGTTTCTTTAGGGCTTTTTCTTATGACCTAAAACACAAAGACCCAAAAATCAGAATCAAATTGTTAAAGTTTCAATTTTTAATTAGTGAGAGTTGAATTTTGTTTAGAAAAACCTTTTCCTTTTCACCGTAAAAGCTAAAGGTGGAGTAAATGATCGAATTGAGTAATTAATTATGTTTATCATATCGAAAAAAAACCAAAGGTTACAAGATTTAAAAAAATTGAGCTATTTTAAGGATTTTCTGCACTTTGTTTTTCTTACTACTTTCAAGAAAACGTATTTTCCTGAAATAAATATATGTATGTATGTATATATACCTTCCTTTTCTTTTATGAAAAGTTTAATATGCTGAAAATTTTCAGCACGTATGGCTCCATTTTTCAACACTTAAGCCATACTAAATTTAAAGAATTCCTTCTTTAGCACATGCAACCAGCTCCATGCACTAGCGCTAGCCAATGCACAAGGGAGTTGAACCATATACCTTTTAAATTTATTGATTGCTCGGATGCAACACGAATATCGTAAATAATTTAATTACTCTAAAAGGTATTGTTATTTCAATTAGCTGCAGAATTGTTTCCATTAAATTCCACCGTAGGCATCTTATACGTATGCAGTCGAGTTCTAAAAGAAATAACCTGTAAAATGGAAATGCTACTTCGCATTCGCATATCACTGCAAATCAATTAATCAATTCCTCTACCCTGGACAATGCAGTACCAAACAAGACTATTACATCAACATTTTATTGTTCTTTCGTTCTATAGTACGTAGTACGAAATGTAATTAACATGTCTTTATTTTCAATTGAGTATTGCAACAGGACATTTAGATTGAACTGGTTTAATATCAGATTACATAAAATTGATCCCAACATATCTTTGTTATATAGCTTCTGTCCTGGCATGGCTTCAAGAGAAATGCTTTCATCCCTGAGTGATAATTGCATTGGAAGGAATCGATTACATATCTTGTGCTTTTTTTATTTCTATGAGATTGAGTTTTGAAAGAACCTCAGATAAAACGAATGATAGAGCATAAAAAGCATAAGATTCTTGGTTAAATAAAAAGTTAAATAAAAAGTGTTTCGTGTTTCCGCAAAAACATTTAAGCCTGCAGATATTAAACGCTTTAAACTCAAAGGGCAAACATCAGGGCGTCATGCAGACGTCTGAAACGCAAAGGGAAGATGAGGTTCGTAAATCCCCTCACTTCTTGTCTTCTAAATAAAAAACGAAGCAACTCTGCTCGTAGTGTCTTAGCTGCTGGCTACAGTTTAGAACATTATAAAGGACTTATTAAATAAATCCTGCAAGCGACAGGGTAGATAATGAGGTTAATCAGAATGCGGTTTAGTTGCAAGTTGCGGTGTCCTCGGGTTGGCCGCCATCGAATAAAGGTTCGTCCCATCCAATGCCAATGTTTGCCAAAGGCGGCGGGCGGCACGGCGGGCGTTTGAAATCTCAAAGGAAATTATTGTCGTCAACGGTTGAAATTGAAATCCTTTTCCTTCCTTCTTTCAGCGAGGCCAATGTCGGCGTAGTCTCTCAGGTCTTATCAAGGGCAATATTTTCGCCTGATGTGGGATGAAATGTAATTTTCCGAGTAAATTGGCTGTCTGAAAACTCAACGTCGGTCGTCGGCTTTAAAGGACAAATTTGATATGCCACTGAAAGCATTGCCAAATTATGTATCTGCGTGTTTCTAGCCAGTGATAAGACGATGTACAAATTTCTGACAATTTAGATAATTTCATACCATCCCTACAGTCCCAGATGTGATGAAGAGGTATTTTCTTTGAAATGGTGTCTGTGAAATTTCCGGTGAGGTTTCTAATTTTCATTGTAGGTTCACGATGGCCCTAATTTCATTTAAATTCTGAATGTTGGCCGTTGAATTTTGAAGTGGTGCTCAGGGAATTCCTGTAATTTTAGTCGGTGCAAAGACATTTTCGCCTCTTGAAAGTTCAGGAGCCTCAATTGGTAAGATGAGATAAATAAATTGCCTCAATTCCATATAATTAGGGTGGCTTCTGAATACATAGTTTAATTTGTAATTTGGATATGTTGATTGGACATTTGTTTATAATGTGCCGAACCATAAGACAATCCTTGAATAGTTAAAAAAGTGTAGTTTATTTATAATGTGAATTTGTTGTATTTTTAAATGAATTCTCATACTCTGAAAATTTCTAGTACCTAGATAGGTAGTTATTTTTTACAATTATTAGTCAATATATAGTACCAGAAAACTAGAAAGTAGCTAATCAGAACGAATAAGAAGTAAATTTTTATGTAGTGGTTTTTTTAAATATGATAGATTGTCTTTAAAGTTTGCAACTTTGTTAGGACCTTAATTATTTTTCATAAGATCCGAAAGAACTTTGTAAGAGAATATCATTAGTTTTTTTATAAAGCCAATAGCAATTTTAACAAAGAAAGATAAGATAAGATTTTATTATATTATTTGGAAATTGTGCAGCACAGTACAGTTATAGAATTTTTAAGACATCGATTATATTGCTAAAAAATTAATATAAATATATGTATATTAGGGTGTCCCAAGAGATAAGGTAGGATTTTTTTTCTCGAAAATAAAATCGCATACCCTCTATTTTTTTTCTAAATGGCTTTATTAGCTTAAATAATAAATATTATTGCGATTGGATCATGACAACCCGTGCCGACTTGATACCAAACATAAACTATAAATTTTTCTTCCGGGTTTAGTATAGAAGATTTCTAGAAGTTCGAGTTTGTTTAGTAAATAAAACACTAATATACCGAAAACATATTACTATTTAATATTAATCAATATCAAGAATATACACGGAATCTCTCATACTTAACTGGCACCTGTCTAGTGCCGCTACTGATTTTGGAGTGATGAAGTCTTTCCGCATAGATATTTTCGTTTTTTCGGGTTGAGTGCTCTTGATCTGAGTTGGCAAATCTTCTTGCAAAGATATTATGTTTTCGTCCGAATCAGATGAGTCTTTTTGTATAGGATCATTGACAAGTTCCGATCCAAGTCGGCACGGGATATCGTGATCCTATCTACACCAAATTTGGTTCCGATCCAAGTCGGCACGGGATATCGTGATCCTATCTACACCAAATTTGGTTTACAATTGTTTCAACATCATTCAAACAAATTAAGAGGGTATGCGTTAAAAAAAAAAAACTTTAATTTTTTTGGGACACCCTAATGTATATAGGCTATTGTCCTCGTAGTTATTGATTTTATAAAAAAAAATCATACGAATTTTGAAAGAACTATTTCACTCTCAGTTCAAAGTTAGAAAAGTTAAAATAGCGTAAAAATTGTGTCGTTAGCAGCTTCTTCTAATAGATTCTCGACTTTTCGCTTATCTCTCAGATTAAATATAAGATGGATGAGCATTTTAAAGCTGCTAAGTAGTACCTTTCCGAAACTTTAATTGGCCATAAAGTTGGCGGTTTTAAAGACCACGATTCGCATGCATATCTTGTTAAGGTTATGTTTCGGAAATATGGGGAAAATTGCGCTTTTAACCTCTACCGTAGTTTAGTTCTGAAAACTTTTATGTTCATCATAAAATGGCAGCGGTTTAATATCCACTAGCTGTGTGGATTAAATTACTTTAAAACAGAATTTTATTACATGTTTAAATTTTTGATTGGATGCCCTTTAAACATAAATGTTAAAGAGATTAAATGGTGTGTGCTCATTCGCCTACGGAATTTTAATTTTATGAAAATTGTTCGTATTCATATTTTTTTGAGCGTTTCCATTAAGAGGATAAAAGACTCCTTCCAAACCTTTCACTAATATTTCCTTAATAATTTCATTTTAAGAATATTTGTGGGCTGTAATTGTTGTACATACTTGGTTGCTTTATGAAACATTTCTTTTAATTTTTTAATTTTTATGTACAGTGAGCTGGGTAATTATTCTAAAGTTTTTAGCTCGCTCAGCGAAGTATTAATAAAGCCGTCTCATTGCCATGCCTCTGCGACATTTCCATCTGTCGTTGTTGCCTTTAGGCATGTGACCCATTTGAGGATAATCTGATTAATTCATTAATTCCACATGAATTAATTCATTTGCATTAAATTAACACAGTCAGCCATTTGTTTGTTTCATGAATGGCAGAATTGCTCCAAAATCTCCGCCTGTCAGAAGATGCGATAAGGGCAAAATTGTTTTTATTGTTCAGCACAATTTCGGATTAAAGAAGGATAAGAGAAACAAATAAAAATAATTTGTTCCCTTTTGTTTACATTAGAACCATTTTTAATGATTATCCCCCTAACTACGTCATCAAGTAGTGTCCAAGGGTTTGCTTCACTTAAGAGATTTTTTTTGGCTTCGTTCAGTTTTAATCCATTTCGGTTAAATTTTGTGCTCTACATATGTATATTATTTTGGAATAAAACTTTCAAAAATATTTCAGAAATTTTAAAATATTACAATTTGTTTTAGTTTACAACAAAGTGTAATCTGTATCACAAGATGATTATATTCAGTATGTACCTATACATGTAAACATCTTTTAAAGTATTTTACACAATATTTGAAATTTTTTTGAATGTCCTACTATGCATATGTATGTAAATTCCTTTAAAAACTTAGTTAATGACTTTTGCTGTTGCACAATTAAAAAAAATGTAATGTGAATGTACGAAACCGGGTACCTACACTTGTTATTTTGCTCAAAACTAAATGTACCAAATTTAACATTTATTACATACCTATTTATAAAGGTGTTTTACAAAACGAAAATTTGATATTGCATATAATGAAAATTTTAAAGTTATGACATTAGCTGTATTTCATAATCATAATTTTAATGATTATTTCTGCTTTTTTTTCCAATTCATTAGGATAGGTTTTTAGTTGGAAAAAAAATATTGGTTTTGTGAAAACAGCTTCTAGACTTTTCATGGATCTACCGGTGTTGATCATAAGCTGTATAACCAAATCAGCAAAGTTGTTTTTAAATATTATCAGAAATAAATTCATTTTCGAAAAATTTTGTGCGGCAGTCATTTCGTTAAATTTATTTTCCATTCTAATTTAACATAATCTGGCTCATAGTTGAAAATATTTTACTTGGAGGGCAATATGCAGTAGATTTTGGTTATGTTGTACAGTTCTTGAAAATTGCATTTCATAGAATATTTGAATTGTAGTACTTCCATATAACGATACACCTGTTGTATGGAACCTGTTTGCTTCAAAACGTGAATAATGATCGATTCTAATAAAAGGGAGGACGAAGTCGTGTTTATTGAGAATCCCAATTCAGAGCACAACATATGGCCCCTTAGCTTGCTTTCAAAAGATGTTCACACATCTTCTTCGCTTCCTGTGACCTTTCTGCGTGGGTGGCATCCTCACCGGAAGAATGGACACGTGTACCTATAGAAACTAAAGGGAAAAGCTTTTCTGTTTGCCAGTGTCAAACTCTGAAATTGCATTTTCCCTCTTTATGGCTTCTTGATGTGATATATTTCTTCAAGTATTTTCGTGGAAAAAATAAATTGTGTTTTTGTTTTTCCACCCTCGCCACCTATCAAATCAATTGTATAACTCAGTCGCGTGATGGCTGAGTTACTTTATGTATGTTTCAGGTTAGGTGTTTTGTTTCTACGAAAAATTTAACAGGTGGAATTTGTGCTTAATTGGGAAAAAATTGATTTCTACCTAACAGTCGTGTATTTCCATAATTCGCTCGTGGCTGGGGTTTATTTCGTGAACATTCTAATTCCCAACGCCCGAGCTTTTATATCTGTTCAATATCGTGCACGGCTTCTCAATTATTCCAGGAATCCCCTTGCTGTACAAATTATGATAATTGTTATAGAAACCCATTGCCAGTTGGCACATTTCGACCACTGTTTTGGTGTTACGCAGACAAATTCGACTATCAGCCACTCTATGTTATTCCCGGGGGAAATGATATCTCTGGTTACTTTCAGCGTTGAACATATTTTATTAGCTCAAAGCATTTGCTGTAGAAACGCTTCCTGCACGACCTAATTTCTATCGCACGAGGAAAACCAAACCATATTTCCTGTGCACGTTCGAAAAGTTTAAGCAAGTTATTGTCTCATAAAAATTTCATTAGTATCTTGGCGTATTATTTCATACTACATTATGTAGATAACTAAATAATTTTATTTAACAAATTAATGTTTTAAATTGATTTTATTCAGACGTCCTAAAAAGCCTAAAAATTATTCTTTTATTATTCTTAACGATAATGCTGGATTACTATTGTACGTTATGAGAAAAAAAAATTAAATAACCACACCCTTTTTATCCGATTACGGCAAAGCCATAAGAGGGTTATGATTTTAGCAGTCTATGAATAAGGGTATGTTAATCTGTTCCCACATAGCTTCTAAAGCACTTATCACATATTTTGACAGACAAGATGTCATTTGATGCGTCTTAATATTCGGCGTGTTATAGGATATGTAGTCCAGTATGGAGTATTTTCAAAATAAATACCATAACCACGCTCTAGAAATATATTAAGATTTAACATTTTATGGTTATTTTCAGCTCTGGCGTAGGCGGGTTTTAATTCTGAATTTTTTTATGAATAAATAAATTTAATAAACATCTGCAGAAATCAAGTAAACTACAAATTTTGTATTTTTGATTCCGATGTTTTTCATTTGATATGACTGATTAAAATATAATTATTATTTCAAAATGATAATAAATACATTAAAGCAATAATGTTCATTTTCTTTGAGTGTTCATCATTTTTAATGCCAAATTGGTAGATATTCCCCATTTTGAGTTTGTATGTATTTAAACTAGGTGTAGTACCTACATGCAGTTTGCTTTTGTTTCCACAGAGATTATGTTCATTAATGTGATAATAATTATTTGAGTTTGTATGACATTTAATTTATTATTGAATTGGTCTCTGCAATTCAAAATTTCACGAAATGTAATCGCCCTTAATCCCTCTCTATTCAATTTCTACTTATAGATTTGGCGGTCAGTGCGCAAACATGGGTACAAACGAATAATTCATTCTGAAACATTTAATCGTTTCGCTTGCTTAATTACGACCAGCAAATCTCATAAATACTAATGATGCCTTTCCCTATAGACATAATAGGTTTGGTCTCCATCGCCAGTGCGGCATATTCTCACTCCAATTTACCTCCAGAAAATTGTGCGTAATAATGAACTTTCCTTTGCCTAATGGAAAAAAAAGGCAAGAAAGCGAAAATCAATATAATGAACCTGATCGAGAAGCTAATGGGGGCAATATTTATGCCTTCAACAAGTAGGCAAACCTCTCACCTCGTGTCCTTTCTTTTGTTCATTAAAACTGGACAAATAAATTTTGCTTGCCAAAAAGAATGAAAGTCGAAAGATGAGCGCCTTTGCAAATACGTATGAGGTAGGGTTTTATCCCTGTAATGCGAAAAATGCCAATTTCATTTCTTTTCACTCCCCTGACAGTAATTTTGCGTCTGAAGAGGTCACTAGGAGATATAAGGACAAACCCTGAAAAAAAAACAACAAGTGTCTTTTATGTAAGATAAACCATCTTTTCGGGTTAAAGGACAGACAGACGGTAGTTGCTTTATTCATGTTGTAGATATGTCTTACAAGAACACATTACCCTTTTGTGTAAAAAATAGATTTTCCTATTGTGTATGCTTGGAATGAAGACCATCGTCTTTGGACATGTTTCTCATAAAATAAATGATGGATAAAGCCTTAGTGGAGAGAACTAAATTAGCCGAAATAAGATTATCGACTTGAATACAGAACTACTATAGAACTGGATTAAATAGAAAAATTGAGCATAATGAACGTTGATCTTCTGAAGGCAGAAAATCGATTTTTGTAAAGCTATCCTGTTCCTATGATGTAAGCTGCAATAAATTAGGAGCTTATAGAAATGTTACGTCTGCAGGAAATAAATTCATAACTAGGCGTTATACGGTAATGCGATAAAATATGTTTCTTGCAGATGGCATACTAACGACTGTTTTTGTTCAGTTTAAATTGTCGTTTTAACTCTGCTATGTTAATAACATTTGCTTAACTGAGACAAGTCCCAGAGTTTCCGCTGGACACTGTTTGTCTTGATGAGGGTAAAGCAGAAATTCAGCATATAATGATAAATTCCTGCATTATAAAATTCGCACATCTGTTACGTGACCCTATTTTATATGCGCTCTCCATGTTGGAAGATTTATTGGACAACTTTCACATCCCAATTGATTTTTGTTTTATCAGACTACCCTAGGAAAAAAAAACTGATACTAGGTACTACAACTTTTGTATAGCGCATTTATCTCAATAAAAACACAAAAATCTAAAGCACAGTGGCGCCTATTTGCAGAACTTAAAATGAAACCGATGGTTAACAGAGACCCAGCACCTCGGGTGTCATCAAGTTTAGCAATAAAAAACTTGGAAACAGAAAAAGCAATTTAAACTAGATGCAGGACACATTTTCTCTAGAGGGGGGTCATAATTCAGTCATCACATCATCCAATCAAGATATGTGCGATGGGAAACGAAAGTCCTGTAAATTGAAGTTAGTTGGTCTGAACGGTCGGAACGTGGGGACATAAAATAAAATCAATGATGTGAGAGTAGATGTGGTGGTTTAATGTGTCGATTTTATGTTTCTAACATAAAGCTGTTCTATTTGGAATAGCCTGCGTAGGGAATAAGCGTTTAACTAGATTTTTGCGCTTAGTTTGTCGGACTGGCCTTGGTATTCTACTAGTTGACTGTACTTTACTTAAATTAATTATGATTATCGTACATAGAAAAAAAATTGAGCTTTCGGAAAGGTCATAGTTGACGCTGTATAATATTTATAAATGATTATGTAATTTTCGAAAGTGTATGAAAGAGAGAAAGGTCAAAAGTTGTCTATACTTTGAATCATTTTGAATGATCTTTGATAATACTGAATAAAATTATTATTATTTTAAAATTCTAAATCAAATTTTTATCTTTAGATTACCGTTTTTTATGTTTAAGCGTTTTTTTAAACAACCAACATGAACGAAAACAACATTCGACAAATTTTAATTTTCTAATAAATTTAAAAGAAAGTTACAAAAAACACACTTATTTCCTTAATGTGTTTAAAAATTTAATATTTCTAGATATTTGAATTAATTCAAAATTTTGATAGGCTTAGCATTAGGGTGTATAAATTTGGTTGCTACTTAATTTAGCTAGTATAGTATAAAAATTATCAATGAATGTTTTATGTGTTTTTTTATCTATTATGTTAGGAAAAATAAAACTTGCAAAGTTTGTAGTTTGTCTAAATTAATTACATGGAATATCTTGTTTACAAAATACACATAATTTCAGCCATATAAGCTACTTCGAAATCAAAATTTGTAAAATAAAAGGGTCCAGTTTATAAGACATTTTTCTCTGATTTTTCTTTAACTTACTTTTGAACGCCATAGCGCTCCGAAAATGGTGCATAAGGATATGGGCGTTATCTTAAAATGCTTCATAAAGAATTTAATTTTATGGAAAACAATTAAAATAAAACCAACCAAATGCAATTGCTAGTAGTAGAAAGGTTAAAAGTTATCTCGTTAACCATTTACTTAACAAAAGAAACGTGAAAGGTATTTTAAAATGGAAAAAGCTATTCACATCGCGCTGCTCCTAACTATATGTACACTGCAACCCACTGAATAACAATAATAAAATATTCAACATTCTCTTGAAAAATTTTTCAGCTTTCAATTGCGTTCTTGGCTGCAGCAATTCTCATCGTTGGAAATTTTTTTTAAATTTTCTCACGTTAGGAGCAGACCATCTACAATTGTGAATTTTTCCAGCTTCACGAAGCTTAGCAGTGCGGAAGCAGCCCTCAAGGAAATTTTACATGATTTAAGGATGATAGCTGGCATGCCGGAAATTGCAGTCATGAGAACACTGGACATAAGCTGTCCAAAAGTAAAATTCTCAAATATATTCCAAGAACGGAAGAGTTAGAACACGAGCAGGAATAATGAGGCACTCATTTCTCTTTCCTGGAGCCTAGGTCACTCCACCTGGATTATAATTAGTATACTCTTGTCACGAAAGTTCCTTCCTGTACGTAAAATCTTAGACATCCTGAATACATGATGGCGCTTGGCTTTGTTATATTTTTGAAAAGGAAATCACCTCACATAACCTTGAATAGAGTAAAAGATGAAAGTATTTCTTACCCATGAAATAACTCTGTTCATTTTGGGTGAAAACATTTTTTTTTCTCAATCAATTTCCGCCGGCTTTGAATTATGGAAAATCATATCTGGTGGTAAAAATTTTGGAAAAGAGTAGAAGGGAAATCTTTTGACAAGATCTTTATAAAAATTCTAATAAAATATTTCAAGGTTCGTCCTAATTTTCTCGCCCTTAAATATGGGCCAGAGGCATTGAATCTTCGGACTACTTTAAGGCGAGAAAGTTTCTTCAAGAAAGGCAGCAACAGCAAATATTTTCTAAAGAATAATTGATTAAGGCTTCGGTTCTCCGGCGAAGGCCCACAAGAGTCCTTCGGCTGCTTATAAAGTGTGGGAATAAATCAAGAGAATTCCGACAGAATATTAAATGGGTAAATATTCGGAATTTTGCCTCTGTTGGACATGAAACGCGGAGAATTTAAATAGCATTAAGAAGCTCATTCATCACCGACCCATTGATCTGTTGTTTTCTTGACTTATGACTATAAAGGATCCGTTGATGGACTTGGGAATTAGACTGGCAACTGGCAACGTTTATTAACACAAGCGATATCTGCTGCTGTTTTGAAATGGACGCCCACAATATCAATAGCAAATGGAACGCAAATAAGTCTTGAGAGAACTAAAACCATTTGAAATCTTCCAAGTCAGTTGATTATAAGCGAAACTGTCTCTTTGAATTTAAATTGTTTTTGACACTATGAAATTTTGGTTATTATTTTCATAATCATGCAAATCAGTTTCATTAGGTACCGTTTGTTTGGAAGTTTGAAAATTTGTATTGAAGAGTAAAAAAAGGGTTTTATAATTGATTAGAACGAGGGACGAATCCTCTTGCAAGGACAACTTGGCGAGCTTTTTATGATTTATAATGTTACTAAAACTATAGAAAATAAGAAAAAGTAATTAAGAATATAAATATGTAGGTATGTCGTGGTTTTATATTTAGGTATATCTTGTAGGTATTCATGACTATTAAAACCATTTTACCTAAATATGTATTTAAAATAACACCAAAATTCAATCCCGGGATAGAATAAAAGATTATGAAGATTTCCACAGATCTGTGAGAAAATGCGTATTATCAAACAAAAATTGCGAAAATCGCAAATGCGATAGAAATTCTATATAAACCCTCCAGAGGATAATGAATATTAAAACAAGAGAAAATCTCTGGAGATTTCTTTCTTATTTAAGTAAGCCATACAAAGTGCTAGAACATTAAAAGCTTGGCGTTCGCCCCAAGAGATCAGATTACTGGCAACATGGCACGCGGCGCCAGAATCCATCATTTTGCGACAACACAGGGACACTTCCAGAAATCCAGCATGTCTACAGAAAAATTGTCGTTCGGTTTTGGTATTATATTAGTTTTCTCGGTGTCTCTGATGGTTTTTAAAAGTTCTTCTTTAGTAAATTTAGAAGTTTTTCGGATCACGAACAGCAATTACTTCAGGGCGTGAGTTCTATGCAAATTAAAATGAACCTTTCAGTTAAACTTCCGAGTTGAGCAGAACAACATCTGAATGTCTAACTTTATTGATCGTAACTGAGTGGGACAAGACATTTGTCGCATATAAATTACAGGATTAATTTAAGTTTTGATTGACTACTATAGCCAAAGAGGACTGTTCACCAATGTCCTGAAAGGCAAGTTTAATTTATTGTTGGAAATTAAATTAAATTTATTTGAAATTCAAAACCTCAATTAATCTGGGGAATAATTTTGAGTCAGTTTATGGAGCAATAAATTTTTTTATTCTCTTCTTTGTCCATAAAAGTATACATCATTTAGAACCATCCGTACTTTAAATACTATCAAAAAGAAAATATTTTATTTGATGACTCGAAATTTTAATTGAAAATCTGATTATTCTATTTTAATGAAATGCATATTTCTTGAAACTAAATTTTTTTGTAAATTCATAGGTATGTAATATGTTGTAGTTTATTAGTGAAAAAGAAAAAGAAAAACACTTATGTTAGCAAATTTAATATTTTTGGCAGTTTACTAAAGCATTTCTCGATTTTTTTAAAAGTACTAATGCAGTAAAGTAAATTAAATTACATATTTATATTAAAAAAAATAGAAATAATTCTGTAAGCAAAATAAAATGTAATACAATTTACTTCGCCACAAAAATTCGAATAATATTATATTTGCAAAATAAATTGTATTATAATGGCCAGTTACCAACCGAAAAGCATTCTCAAAGATAATATTAATGAAAAAAATCAATATAATTAACTCATGCAAGATATACCTTTTCGAATTTAAACTTACCTGTATATGTATGTATATACCTAATGTGTTTACTCAAATTCTGAGTGGTATCAACATATCGGCAAAAACTAAAATCCATATGGTAGTAGGATAATATTAATTAAATCCTCTACAGACAAATCTAATTTCATTCAACGGATCTAAATATTTTCTAAACCTAATAGTCCACGTTTTCCATTTCACCCTGGATCAAGGCGTATTTAGTTTTCATCGCAGAACACATGTTTTTAGTGAGTTGTCCGTTTTGGAAATAATAAATTAGGTAGATATTACGTCCTTGCAAATTTCGAAAAGGTGTGTATGGTTAAACCTTTTATGCTCTCGCAGGATTAAGAGGACATAAACGCTCAAACTGACATATTCTTAAAATATGTTTAAGGTTATTAGACCAAAAAAGCTTTCCGCAAATAGACTCGTTATCGATTAACTCGGCGTGAAAATGGGTTCCGCCAACTGTTGCTTTGAGCAATTATTCATAAGATTCCTGATAAAGTACGACTTTTGTCGCGGTCGCATATTCCCCACTTGGTGTATGATTGATCACATCCCACCGCCGAAACCCTACAAAGAGTGAAAATTACGTGGGTAAAACGATTTCTTCCGACCTTCGTTATCTTATCGCTCCGTGTAAATTACTTGTTCCCGTCTCCAACCAGCCATACATGGCACATTTGCCGCTTTCGTCCTTAGAATGTGGCACGGGATCCCACCAGGAATTCCTTTAATATTTAATTTAAAAGGATATTCTCGCGTTCATGGCTCCGTACCTTTCTTCGCGCTCGCCCAGACATTCACTCGAATTAACGTTCCACGAAAATCCATTTAGAATTTTGGTGGGGCCCCAATCTTCTGTAATAATTTACGGGAATTGTTTATGCCGCAGGACGAATTTTTAGATTTTAACCATGTTATGACCAAATTAATTCAATTCTTTTTCGCTTCACGTGATAAGTGCTTCATTATTAAGGAATGAAAGCTCCTTGAGTGAGATTGGATTTATGTCGTAAAATCACCGAGACCATTTCATTCTTCCGCCTTCTTTCAGCTATCTCCTGGGAATTGTACCCTTATATAATCTAAAAAGATTTGTACAAGTACATTCAATGGAAGATGTGGGTGCCAGCAGGATAATGTATTCCCTTGTCCCTTATGAAGGATATGCCACAGCACAGCCTAAATGGAATAAAGGAAATGAATTTTGCCGCAGTCGCGTAGCGGAATTTCGTTACGACCTACTTTTTGGCTGCGTATTTAGAAAATTCTATCATCTTCGAGTGTTGTGGAGTTGGAAGGATGTGAACTTTCAGTGTCATAATAACTCCCGTGATATTTGCATTTTAATAAGGAAAGGCGAAACTTGCTGCGAGTTGAACCTTCCTTTCAAGGTTTAACCCCAAAAATCCATAATTATGTAAACGATCCTTATAAGAACACGTGTTCTAAGAGTCAAAAGCGATAATGGAGTAATATACCTACCTACTATCATTAAACTATAAAGTTTTTAGTCTACATATGTATATATGTATTATTTGACATAAATATTTTCAGCATGCAAGACCCTATATTATAACATGATATAATATCAATTATAAAAAACCGGCCAAGTGCGAATCGGACTCGCGCACGAAGGGTTCCGTACCATTATCTAAAAAAACGGCAAAAACATGATGTCTGTTGTATGGGAGCCCCACTTAAATATTTGTTTTATTTTAATTTAATTATTTATTTTTAAAGTGAATATATAACTAAATATTCTGTGAATATTTCAAGCGTCTACCTGTTGCCGTTATCAATATCGAGCAAAAACGAGCAAAAAATCACGTTTGTTGTATGGGAGCCCCCTTAAATATTTATTTTATTCTGTTTTTTAGTTGTTTAGTATTTGTTCTTATAGCGGCAACAGAAATACATCATCTGTGAAAATTTCAACTGTCTAACTATCACGGTTCATGAGATACAGTTTGGTGACAGACGGACGGACAGCGGAGTCTTAGTAATAGGGTCCCGTTTTACCCTTTGGGTACGGAACACTAAAAAACAAATAAAATATTTTTGTTAAAATCTATAATAAAATAAAATGTGGAATGTAGATAGATTAACTATTAGATACTATTTACCAAAGATTGTTCTATCTATTGGTTAATAAAAAATAAAAGCTTTCATTTATAATGAAAATGAGAATGGGAACAGATTGAGTTTGATGTCTCTTCAAGGATCTTGATAAAACTTTGTAGAAGTGTGAACAAATATTAAAAAAAAAAAATTGTCGGTCTTTTGTACTTACCAAATATTTATCTTTGAAATTTCAAATATTGATCTTTTTTCGGCACGATTTTTTGCATGTTTCCATGAAGATACGTTAAACATTTTATATATAAATGTAATTAAAATCAAAAGGACATTTCAATCTTTTTATTCCAAAATGTTTTTAAACTAATGTATTAAAGGTATATCTTTTTCGATTTATCGAAATAAAGTAAAACATTCCTTATTCTCAGAATTCATGCCGACATTTTTACAGAAATCTGGTGGACAAATTTTAAAATTAAAATTTTCTCATAATTTCCATGGAGATATTGCGGCGGAAAACTATCACTTTTTAGGATTCTAAAGTTTAGTACATATCTAAAGACATATTAAGAAATCAACCAATGGTTTTTACAGTTTCACTTTTGAATTTATGGGCATTCTTACAAACTTTCATCAAAATCCTTGGGTTACCTCAAATTCAACTTATGTATACGAGTATGTCTGCTTTATATTGAATCATTATTTTTTATTCTTGTGGAATTTGCATGATAATCAAGAGCATCTGAGATGATTTAGGTAAGCTGTTGTGTTAGCTGTAAGATTTAAGGTGTATTAGACAAAGTACCTTTAATACCGGGGGAAGTATTTCCTCTTTTTTATGGATGGTATTGATTGCGCCCACGAAAAAATAAATCAATCATTGTATGTAGTTCAGAATTCGTTCGTGTGAAGACTGATGCTATTTGTCTTCCGTAGAAGAGCATCTATAATATTATACACGATTAGACAGGATATGGGATAATGCAAATTCTATTTGCACAAATTGAAAAACACAACCAGTTGGCAGGTTGAGCAAGCAACAAGTCAACTAGAAGAATGTCTTTAAATGAAAATAAGAGCCAGCAGGACTCGAATCGATTTTATGGAAATTACTCACGAAAGGCTGTTAAACGAACGGGCATGTGGAATTTTATCACACATTTCAGGACTTTTAAGTTTTTAGCTTACACGGACTGGGGCATGTCTATAACATTTTTAACATTATTTCTTTCCGAGCAAGAAATTCTACGTTTTTTCAATGCAATCACTCGTTGAGGTTGTGGAAAGGGAGATTTTAAAGTTCTGTTTGATTTTATTGTTTTTAGAAAATTCACGCTCAAGTACAAAATTTCTCGTAAAATTCAATGATGAATTGGCACAGCAAAGCAATCGACACGAAGTATCGTAAAATATCGCAGGCAATACTACAGAGAAAAATCGAAAAGCAAAAGAGGAGTGCTAAACTCCATCAAGTTAGTCCGCAACATCCGGGGCAACAGCGCTCCTTCTGGATTGAATGTATCCCACCTCTTCCCACAATTTCACCTGGAATTGTTTCATCAAAACTTCAAGGAGTGCGTGGTTTTTGCCAGTTCATAATAAACTCTGAAGCCAACCAATCCCTTTTTCAGTTGAAGCACTCAGCGCCCTGGACGGATTTACTTTTCTCATCTTATCGGTCGTCGGAAGGAAGGTGTTCCTTGTTTTTCCGAGTTTGAGATTCGATTTTCACACTGCGAAAAGGTTAGGTAATGGGACGAGAACTGGAAATTTTTTCCATTTGGAATAGATATTATGGCGGTGGTAACTTTTGAATAGTCTGGTCGTGGCTGCTTCAGGCTCTGATAAATTCTGAGAAGGAAGCAAATATAAAAAGGAGGAAAATCGCAGTGCGAAGATCCTTATTTTCTGAAATAGCTTTTAGCTCCTTATTACGAGGAGAATATGACATGTTTCGAACCAGAAGGGCTTCTTTGGGGATGAATATTTTGATAACGAAGTTGTATTTATTTGTGATGTTATACCTGTTTTTCAAATAATGACAACGGTTTATAGAGAACTTGGAACAGATTTTGATTTTATATTTAAATATGAAAATATAGCAAGTTTAAGTAACATGGGCTTAAGATGGAAATCTGGGTAACCCACTGTTCCACTCAACTACTATTTAATATGCATATGCATAATACGTAAGTATTTGCGCTTTACCACCAGTAATAGTGACTTAAATGCCTCAAAATTGAATCGATTACAGTATCAAAAAATTCGCTTATATCGTCTGTTTGAAAGAAAAAAAATCGAGTCGATTGCAGTATAAAAAGTTCAATTATAACATCTGCTTGTTGTCCACTACATGCAAAATTGTGGCAACAGTTTTATTGAAATTATTATATTAATTAGAATTGGTTCCTGAAATCTCTTTAAATGCGATCTAATTTACAGGAAAATTATATAAGGATGGAAAGTTCAAAGAATTGATATTCTTTGAAAATTATATTTTCCGAATATGAACATTAAATTTCGTCAAGATTTCCAGAAATGCTGGCGTTATACAGGGTGTTTTGTTAAGGTCTGAACAGGGGTATGCCAATCGATTCTAAATGGTCTCCTGATCAACGTTTGTTCGGACACACCCCCCTTAAAATTGGTCCTTCCCCCCTAAAAACGCAATTGAAAATTTGGAGGGGGTCAACCTAGAAAATGTTTTATAAGTTCTTTCAGAGACAACCTAGGATTCTAGTTGATAACGCAAAGCTGAGCCTTCAAGCTTTCCAACGATGCCACTCTCGACCCAAACCGTCAACAAACAAGCCGGAGAGACGGCCGTCAAAATTCGAAAATGGCAATTTCAAAGCCCAAAATTTGACCTTGACTTTTTGAACTTTTTTTGAGAAAAAGCTTCCCTGTCATGTAGTCTTTCTCAAGAAAAAAACCGCACTCGAATCCGACGGCGCGTTCCGAACCATACACTTTGCCGGATTTTCAATAAGAATTTTAGAACATTTTTATAATAAAATTTAATTCTTCATATCAAAACTATTCCCCTGAATTAACCAAATGTATGTATATTGTAATGATTATGAAATTAGTAAAGATATTCAAAAGTAATAATTTAAACTAATTAATAACTATTACAATACACAACTCCACTGATTTATTGATAAACTCAATGAGCAAAAAATTACGAAACATGAAACCAACCTATCTATACTTTTTCAACACACCTAATCTACGAAACCGCGATGTAACCGTGATGTGTAAGGTTGGTACACGTGGAAAAACCTAAACAAAATTACCTTTTGCAATATTGAAAAGCTTTCCTGTTCTTAGCATTCTTAATCTATCCTATAAAGGGGACTCAAGAGAACATCCAACAGAACGACATTGTCTTATAAACCCTTGTACATAGTCAATAGCTCTCGAGGCCTCCTAGTTAAACGAAGCGTGAAGTGTACTTCATATATCTCAATTTGCCGGGGGGAGCTCCATCGCGGTCGTCTCTATTAAAGCTATGTAAAAAGCAGACAGGGGAGTTATTTTTTTATGTCAGTAAGTCCTATCAACAGATGAGGGAGATTAATGGGTTTTCAAAGTATCTATTCAAAAGAAAAAAAAATTATGATATGGGATATGGGCAATCTTTTAATTAAAATGTTATGACAACATTCGGAAATTATTACCAGTTCTCTTTTGTGGATGTGGGGAAAACATTTTTCTAAACATTAACAATTTATTCTTACATTATTTGAATTTTATGATTGGTAATTTCATCTTCATGATCTTATATGGGGAGAAAAATGCTTAAGGGTGACACGTGTTCATATCGACAATTTTAACAGCGATAAAATTGCCATTTGCAAATTATAATTCAAATACACTTTAGAGCTTTTCAATAAAAAGGGCCTGCATAAGGAACCTTTAGCAAGTTTTAATCAGAATGGTTAAAATACCTCTAGTGCAACGTTAAGCCGATATTGAGCTATCTGCAGCCATTAGACAGCCCGGATAAAACAGGATCAATATGAATTTATATTTTCTTCTCTCTTCTTAAAAACATTTTCATTTAAAAATAGCTATGTATAATAGTCAAAATTAGTTATTAAACCTTGGAATGAATAATCTAAGTAAAAGGATATTATTATGTATAGTTACTCGTTTGATAAGTTAAAACAAGTTAGTTACCTTTATAAAGAGTTAGTAGGTATATGTGAGCTTAAAGTGTTTTATTAAAGTTTAGAAATATATATTATACATACATATGTGTAGATCAGTCAAGATTGTAAAATAAAATAAAATGGAACATTTTGTAAGTACATACTTTGAAATTCTCGCAACCGCAACAAAAGATTCGTATTCCTTTTATTAGGTAGCGCAGAGATTAAAGGTTCTGCAATTTTCCAGAGGTCCCATTTTATCACCTCTTTCAGATGACATTGAGCTCTCCTTGAGTAAACGAGTGGTTTTGGGTAATATGTGTTATTTAAACACCAATGAAAGGAATTTTCTCTTGGGATGATGAAAGGAAAGTGAAAATACTTAACATTTATGCTTTCAATCCAATGTAAATAGGATTATATGTAGGTACTCCATAGCAGCCTTCTTGTCTTTTCTTAAAAGCTTTCTTAAACACAGTAAAAGTAATAATAACATAAAGGAGAAAACGCGGAGGAGAAGACGCAAAAGTATTATATTTATAGCGAGTGTCAGTACATAAATTTTGTGTTTTTAATTTTACTACCACACAATTGAATAAAAACAAAAAAATTTACATCGGATTTTTCTGAAATATTTATTTCAAAATTTCATGTTAAAATGATTAAAAATCTTGGCTCAATAAATTTTTGATAACACACAAAACAATGAATCCGAATTAATTTTCCTGGAAAATGAAGCCCACACTCAGTTGGAGTTTAAAACTATACCTCAACATAAATATAAAAATATATCTACATATTTTGAACCACACAGTAGAACTGTGTTCCAACAAAACTTAATTTATTTAATTGTAATACTACTTTGTTGGTGTTAATTTTCCGAGAAGTCGCAATTTCAACTTCAACTTCTTCGTCCTACTGTTGGTTCTCCGCACTAAAGCTCTCACTAACTTATTAAAAAAATTTCAGCATCCGTATAACCGAGAAACTTTCCACAACTTTAACTACTTTATTTTAATACTTCTTCGCCTTAGAAAGTTTGTCAGTTTTATTTTACTTTATTTATGTACATATTTATGCAGTGGGATTTCAAGCACAAATTGATTTGAAGAAAATCAACCAAATGATACTGCCCAGAAATTCCAATCCGCTTTAGGCAGTTTTAATATCTTTAAAATACGGAGGTATTATGTGCTTTTCTGTCTTTGAAGTTTGGCAAAATAAATTAAAGCTCCTTAATAAAAGTTTTCGAAAGGTCTGCAAAAATAAATAATAAATAAATCCTGATATAATGGTAATCGCGTGGGGATCAAAGAAAGTTTAACAAAAAGGAAATCTTATAAGCATTCACCAATTTTTAAACAGAGCAAAGGGAAGAAATTATGGAGAACGCTGGACAATACGATGAAATATTTATGATAAGGTCTGCAGAGAAACGATAAAAATATTTTTGTCAGCGTCTCACTTTGATTTAAATAAAATGATCAAAGATATAACGAATCAATTTAATTGAGAGTGCGAGAATAAAGTAACAAATTTGACCCGTAGTCAATCACAAATAGTACTCAAATCAATCTCCTTTGTCCGTCAAGTTAATCAATTAATTTAAATTTTCAGTTAACTGACATTAATGGTTTATCAATCAATAGGTATAACTTTTCAGTTTATCATCATCTTCGATCAATCAATTAATTACAATTTTCATACAACAGACATGGTCGGTAGAATTATTTAGGTTTATTTACGTATAATTAATTTTGTCTACAAATTTTTCTGCCTAATTATATTTGAATATTTGTTGCTTAGCATTTTTATGTAATTTCCAAAACAGCTTCAAAAACGGTAGCCTTAACAAAATGTAAAAAAAAGATAAAACTCATAATTTGTTTTACACTGCATGGGCGATGTTTATGTAAAATGACTGAGTTTCCTTTATTACCAAAATGTGTTTTATAATAAAAGCAAAATATGATTTCAGCTCCCTGTAGACATTCGCGTGCTTGGATAATTTAATAACATAACTCAAACAATATTTGTCTGCTTTCCCAAGTTCATGAAAGTACATAAAATGAAGTCAATTGCTTACATGAGGGGTTGCGCAGTAATTTTGTTCGCTCTTTCAGTTTTAAATTGAGGCCAAAAACTTTAAAATTTGAAGCTGAAGGGAACTATGGTAGTTCAATATTCTTTAGTTAAAAGAAGTGTCGTAAAGGAGACAAGGACTTTATTTCCTTAGATAGTATTACACATTTTCCTCGTCGTTAAAAGCACATTACCATGGTTAGATTTTTAATGCATTAAAATCTTGAGAAACTTTTATAAGTTTTTGGAAACTGTCTTTTAAAAGCCTTTAATGACATGAAAACACAATGAAAAATAATGCTATAAAGGTGTACAATTTGGTATAATAGATATAATCATCTTAAATTATTCTCAACAAAAAGTTCTGCCGTTCAACAAAATGTTCTCTTGCAGTAAAATCATCAGTAAAAAGCCCTCAGTTAAAATTCGACACAAATAATTTCATTCGTAAAGTTTAAATCCACTCCACAGATATCTCATTCAAAAGTTTTTAATTAATTTACTGCCCTGAATGAAGTATTTAATCAAGTAGAAGTGATTCGCATAAGTTGAATGGATGTGAGATTTTAAATAATTATATGAAAATATCAAGTGCTATTTTAAATAAATTGAGTCTGATGAGGCATGCATAAATTTCATTTTATTGGTAATTTTGCTCTAAAAGGAATTCGAATGATTTTGCACTGTAATTAAATTTTTGCATAGTAACAATTTTTTTATGATCTTCGAATTAAAATTTCTATTGGTGTGAAAATTCTTTCATAGCAGGATTATTTTTGTTAATGAACAACACTTCCACTTACGATCATATTTTAATGAGAAAGTTTATAGGAAGGGTATTAAATTATTCGTGAAATTTGTTTTTTTATTGCAGTAGCTTTCAAACTATACCCATTTCTGACTTTTACCATAGAGAAATAAAACCTATATATTATTTCTCTATGCGCTTTTACTCAGGCTTGAGCTTAAAGTTAAACTAAAAAACCAAATCTCTAGTGTTAGGGGGATTTAGAAAACCGAAAAATGGCAATAGCTTTGTTATAAATTTATAATTACATAATTCCATCATGCTTAAAGTTTTTAAGATGATTATTCACAATGTGTTTTAGCTAGACCAGTGAAGGTAGCTTTACATTTCGCATGAATTTTTTAACGTAAGGCCCAACCAGAATTCAATTCGATTTTCTCCTTTTATTGAAAAGAGGACAAACAAACAGGAGCAAATCGAATTCACGAAAAGGGGGTTCTATCGATTGGCAAGAGATGCCTTTTCCTATAGGGTTCATCGGAAAGGGACGGCCGTATCATAAATTCATAAAAAAGTATTTATCTCCTTAGTTTCCAGATGTGAAAGATTAATCTTATCCAAGAATCACGAATTATTTATATGCATTTAGAAAGGAAAAGGGTCTGTTTGTTTCTTGTTAGTCCCATGATAAAATATTTAAACGGATCCCCACAAAACGAATTTCGTAAATTATACCCTTTAAAGATTTCTTTTTTCTTAGATTTCTTATTATATTTATATTAATTTATGTAAAATCCTATTGCTTTACATAAACCCATTGTCCATTCAAATCGATACGTCCGAAATATCGAACTATATCAGCTTATCACGTCTCATATATTATGGGCATGTGTTGAATATATTTTCCGCCCCAAGTGCCACCGTAGCAAGGTCGTGTATGCAATGAGGTACAAATTCGATCAAATCGCATGAGTGCAAACAACTCTTGAAAAGAAAAAAAGAAGCTGAATCTCTTGTGGTTTCTTTGAATTTTCGTAAATACGATTTGAATATCGTGAAAGAATACTGAAGATGTACTATATAAATAAATTGAGTTCAATTTATCCCGGTAGGTACGGTAAATTCCACCTATGTGGAGTCCAAAAATTTTATGTTCAGGTGCTGATAAAAAAAATTCTCTAAATTATTGCCAATTACTGCTGCATGACTTGACCATTTTAAATTGAACGGATGGATTTCGTCGAAGCTTTCAATCTCCGTCGGCAGGCGAAAAAAACCCTTTTCTTTAATAAAAGGAAGCCCGTTGTGTTTGCTTTCACTCAAAACGGGATTAGTGTTATCCGCCCAGCACAACAACCCCCTTTCTTTGGGTTAGTTAATCCGAATGGGGACACACATTGACTGACACATTTCCTTTGACCATATGTTTGGGGCTCTATTTGGTTGTTTGCAGATCTCTCAACGTGGGGTTGTTGCTTTTGTAACATTTACATGTCTGCAGCATATCGGTCGTTTGGACTAATTTGCTGAATTTAAAGCGGGTCTCGACAGCCGACTGATCAGTCAACAGGGTTTCATACTAAAGCTAATATTTACCCTCGGAATGCAGCACTTACCCTTATCTTCCGTTGCTCGTAACTCAGAAAGCTTCCAGAAGGGTGTAATCCATAAATCACAATATGTTTACGATTCCCACTCTGACCCAAGGGCCGGCACTTCACTCCGCGATGCACTTGCACTCACACCGGGGTACGGAACGCATTCAGGAAGTCTCACTGGCGGGGGTGACCTGGAAGCGGAAATACGCGCGAGTCAACTTTCGCCTTAATTATGCTGCGCTCTGCCCTTATTTGCCCCCTGCTTGCCTGCTGATTATGTTGCGACGAGGCCACAAGTGTGACACGTAGTGCTCCGGTAAAATATGCGGCTGCTCTGGACTGAGGGACAATTCCTTCGAACCTAACAGCTGCAAGGAGATTTTATCGGTGCTGGCGAGGGCGGAAGCTTTTCCGCAAATCGGATGAAAGCTTCCAATGTTTATTTACATTTTGGAAAAAGGCCGGGTTACCAGAAGAATAAAACATACTGGAAATAATCTAATTCAAAATGAAAATAGTAAATAATATTTTAAGGTGCACACCAAACATTTTTAATACTTTAAAAAAACCGGACAAGTGCGAGTCTGACTCGCGCACCGAGGGTTCCGTAAAATATTTTTTTTATGAGATGTAACTACAAATTAACGATTTTCGGATTTTTTCCTTTACTTGTGCTGTGAGACCTTGCTTCTTGCCAAATTTCATGATTCTAGGTCAACGGGAAGTACCCTATAAATTTTGATTCCCTTGAGAGGGTCGAGATATACGTTTTTTGTGGCATAAACGGCCGCATCTTTTTTTTACGTTAACTTAGAACTTTGATTTTTTCACAGCTTCAAGGGACTGTAGACCTGAGTATATGGTTTTAATTTCAACTCGACACCTCCACGCGTTCCCGAGATAAAGGGTCTTGACAGACAGACAGACAGACAGACAGACGGACAACAAAGTGATCCTATAAGGGTTCCGTTTTTTCTTTTTGAGGTACGGAACCCTAAAAAGGAACAAATACGTTCCTACTCATAGTAATATTGAACTAGTTAAACAAATTACAAATTTATTTTAATTTTAAATACGGAATTTAAAAATTAATTCAATCAATGTTTGTAAATTACTTATATTGATTCGAAATGTAGAATATTTATGCTTGCTGAATTTTCTACACTTTCCAACATCTTTTAAATTTGCTTCATTTATAACGAGCACCATGATTTAAAAATAGAGCTATTTTATACTTGCTTTTAATCAAGTTGAACAAAATAAATAATATATAAATGAATATTAAGAGTATTACTCACATGCACAAATGAATGAAAATTATTATTTCCTATTTTCTTTTAATAGGCAATCAATTTGTTTGCAATACCCACATTAAATCAAATTCTGTTTAATATTTAACCACTGGATTCAGGATGACTACTTATTTGTTTTGTTACTTTTAGTTTTTTATTTCAATATGAATATAATTAATGTATTTGATCCGGTGGAATTTGCTCAACAGTGCTTCATTATCAACTCAATACTTAAATTAAACAAATAGGCACACTCCGCTTAGAGCACTTTTAAGCCAAAATTCAACAAATGAGATCTAATTTAAGACAATTTAATATTGTTTGTAATGCAAAAAGTTGGTCATAATTTTTAATCTAACGTTCGTAATCTAAATTTCTTTTTTCTCTTGATAATTTGATTGTCCTTGAATAGATAACTATAATAACTTTCGTGTAGATATTTCTCAGTTTTGAAGAATTCTTTTACGCAACAAATAAAACATTGTTGCAAACCTCTCCACCTTAAATATGGTGGTTTTTTGAAGTTTAAAAAAATGTTTTCTGATGTTTTACATAAGTATAATGAAACCAAAATATAGCATTAATAATAATTGCTACTTCTGTCAAAGGAAACTTCAGTTACCGAATGATATTTGTCCGATTACATGTCGGAATTTCACTTACATACCTACATAATAATTTCTAACAATTATGAATAAATGTTCGATCAGACTTCAAAGTAAATTATGGGTTACTGAAGTCAAATTTCAAGCCACATAAAAATTCTAACAAATCCTTTGATGTTTCGTCTTTCGGCTTGCTTTGATAATTTAGTCAGCTTGCATTTTTGTTGTCTTTGTCGCTGCTTTTGTATGAATATTGGAATTTGATTCTCGAGTATTATTATTTTGTATTCAAAAACTTAGAGAAAAATTAACGTTTCCTATCGCTTAATGAACTTCCTTTTTTATATGTGACTCAAGTTGCAAAAAATATTCATTCAATACTGATTAATCTTTATCACAGTTTTTCATAATGTAAGTAAACATTTGTAAAAAGCTTATAATCTTACAATTACTGTAACTAGACATTGACTAAACAATAATTTGATAAAGACAATTTTTTGTACATCACGTTTTTAAATAATTCAATTAGCATCGAAGACAAGTTTAAGTCGGCATTTTGTATCTGACAAATCTGTAATGATACTCAAATATTTTTGCAACATTTGGGGTTCATACAAATAATCCTACGCCGCAACGTTATCTCGTCATCATCGCGTGACATTTTTCTTAAAGAGCTTAAACACATTTTATTACTTCTTAAGATGACTTAACAGCTGATAAAAGTTCGTTGCGTTTTTTTTTTGTAATGCTACTGTCTATTTACTAGAAATGTATGGGAAAAAGAAAAGAAAAAATTGTGTAATTGACGCTAATGATGCGTATGACTATCACTTTTAAAATTAATAAGGTTAACGACATTATAAAAAATGCTATCAAGACGTTGAAAAGCTTATTATGAATCCGAAGCCGTTAAAGCTTTTCCACGCGAATTATATATTTAGAGTTTGACATAGGTCGTCAAATTAAGATAAGGAGTTAATGAAAATTTCAAATAATTGCTGTGTTCCGATGTCAACATATAGACGCTTATCTCGTGAATTTCTGGAAAGGTGGATTTAAGGCTCCTTCCATTTGTCTTTTTATTATAACAGATATTAGTAACAGGTGCTGCATTATTTTGTTTTTTGAATATGCGAGATAAATGACTCTTTTCCGGTTCCAGTAAATAAATAAAAAATATTTTATAGCTTCAAATTAGTTAAGATAGAAATGACTTCTACAAGTGTGAAACAGAAACTTTTTTCGTTTAGTATGTTATTCAAACAAAACGTTATCAGCAGCTCAAAGTATAATAGCTGACAAGTTCAGGGTTAGCTTCCGTTTATTTTCGATTGGCAGAATTTCGATTTAATTTGCATTTTTATGTTTTTAAAGTCGATTGCAATGTTTTTCAACGGTGAAGTAATTTGTGGCGTGGCATTTTCCCAGTCTATCTGAATGCAGCGACACTTTCAAGAAAAATATAAGGTCATCTTGAGAATTACAATGACAATTTACTGCAGCCGATAGTGGAAAAGTAAACCAGTAACTGAACTTTGTCAATGTCTTTTATTATCCCACAAATACCTTATCAATTGTGCAACTTTGATGCAATTAAGCATACAGCATAATGAAGGGATATCCACTATCAATTTGCTCCCATTTCTTGCATCATTACGCAAAACTTCAATTTTTCACTGATACTCTTCTTTCAGCGCAAACTATTTTGCTGATGATAAGCTGACCGATATTGCATTAGCGTGGCTTGTTGCACTTCCTATAAATTAATTGCCATCGTAAAATTATATTCTTCCGCCTAATGCTTATAAATATTATTAAGGAGTCGAATAAGATTGACGAATTTCTCAATGAAATCGGAACACTTTTGCATAAATAACCTTGCTCATTATCACGGTCAAGGCATTTTAATTAACAAAATCCTTTTCTGCGACGCAAAAATGCTGATACCTAATCTTTTAGAAATTTCTAATGCTATAAAAGAAAAAACGAAAAATATTTTATTTTTGTGCGTTCTGTGACGACAAGTAATCTTTTGTTTTTGCACTTACTCTTTATGACAAACTATGACATAAACGTAATTACTGATGCGAGAATAGAACGTAAATTGTTTAAATGTTGCATACGATGATACCCTTGATTAAATTCGCAGTATTTTCGGGTTTCGTTCAGAAATACATAAATGTATTCGCGCCGGTTCCTAATCTACTTATTGTATACATTATGAAAAAATAAAAAATTTTATAATATGCTTTTTTGACATTTGTTATCAAAAATTCATTCATATTCATATACATACATATGTGGATATGATTAGAGAGAGGTATATACCCCAGAATTTCAATAATTTCTGTTCAAAAACACACCCTGAGTGATATACCAAAACAATATTACTCTGCTTTTTTTTAGAGGAGTTTTTTCCTGCCGATATCGAAAAAGTACAAGCAACAAATTATTTTCGTGACCTCCGACCTTAGCCAACCCTTTATAATGGGAAAAACCCTTGGGCTATTTATGTATTTGTTAAGTTTTCTTGGGTTTGGATTTGATTAAAAACGTTTTGACCACCTCACTGTTGCTTACATTTACGAATGAAAACCTATGCAAATTAATCCTATTGAACTTTAAAATCACTGTTGCTCTTGGGAAAGATATGATAATATACTTAAGGGTACCTCAAAAAGGGAAGTTAATCAGATACAAACAACTTGCTTCATTGGGCATAAAATTTAGATCAATAGCCTAATTAATCCATTTAATGAGGTAAAGTTGTAGAATATGGCAGTTAATTGATGTCAATAAATTGGGTTAATTGCATTGTAGTGTTTCTCGTTATAATATCCTATTTTCCGTATTTATCATAACTTTCACATCATCACATCACTAACTTTTTCCTTCCCTTTGATATAAAAATCAACTGCATAAATATAAATATAAATAAAATAGTAAAATTCTATATTAATTTAAATCGCGTGATGGCAGAATGTGAATACTCCAGATATGCTTCGCTAAGTGTTTGGTGTCATTTTCTATTTTCGCATTACGCAATATTCGTTAGCAGGGTGATCAACCCCAATTAATGAAAAGTTTTCTTTTTTTCTCAAGTCATTTAAGGTCATCACCACGCACGAACTAAGCTAAACAAACATTAAATTACCATATTTTGTTGTCTAAAGATTAGACATTTCTGTGAGATAATTTTAGCAAGTGCTTTGTATATGACTTTAATTTCAATTATGTGATATTTTAATGATTAACTGATTTCTACAAGCATTTTATAATTAGACGCTTGAAATTTAAAGATACACATTTTGAATTTTTATTGTAATCTAGCAGTGGGTAAAACAAAACAAATATTTTTATATACCATATATTTATAATGACACGATCCAGATTTAGGAACACTTTCACCACATATTTCCTCATGATATTGAGTCATTATGAAGATTATATGCTGTCTTGAGAAAAAAATTCGATGTTTTTATTGCACTTTTAGAATCATCAGTTATTGTTTTCTTTAGCAGTTTTAATAATGTAAGAGTATTATGAATAAAAAGTTTATTTCGATATATTTTCAGCTAACCATTGAGCCGAAATTAAACGGATTGTGATCACAACTTTAAATATATGTATCTAGTTCTAAAATTCAATTCTTTGGTCCAAGAAAGCAATGATTTCATATCTCTTACTTATAACGTAATATTAAAAAGTGCATAGTTTTATAGGTTTCTCTTTAAAAAAGACAAATATTTGGACGTGATAAAAACCGTGAAAGGACGGAAGAAACTTTTCGTTGTCAACCACATCCCATAGTATCGTTTGAGGTCAAAAGGGAAAGTTAGTATCAGTTCTAGGGTTAAAAATGATTTATTTCTTATTTTTTGCACAAATGAGGAACACAATTTTTATTTAATTAAGTAGGGCAAAACTAATAATTCTTTACCAAAAATAATTAATGAGGCTTTATGGTTTAAATCTATTAATTAATTAATGAAATCGTCAACGTCGGTTTGTATCGAAAGAAAAAAGTTTAAAGTTTCAATATTTTGAGCCCTACTTGATCAAAAATGAGATCTAGATTCTAGATGGTATTCTGATTTGTATTCTGTTTGTAAGTCTTTTGCAGACCGTAGATTTCTGAGTATTTGCATACGAAATTCTACTGACAATCACTAAAATATTTATAAGCTAATCAAAAGAGTCTATCAAAAATAATTTTATCAGCGCTTAAATGCGATCGCAACTACTATCTTACGTAAAAATTAGTTGAAGTGGTATCAATAACAAAAACATAAGATGCAGAGTAGCAATGCGAAGCCACTTGACCCATTCACCTCATTTGGGGTGAGTCTCAAACCTTCCTCGCGATAGAACTTGAACACCTAAACATTGCATCACAGCTGAAATTCGATGAAGCATAATATAAAACAATGCTCCGTTTCTAATATCATGCGTATGTTAAGACTTGACGCCGTTTAATCGCCGTTCCACCATCTGATGACGGAGCATCTGCGTATCAGCGTATCTCTCTCGACATAGTGCTAAATCTCCGTTTCCCGATGTTATATATTTAACATTTTGTATAAATATGTCCAGTTGTACAGATGACTCTAGCTTCGCGTTACTTCTCAGATAACACACAAGATCACTAGAAGACCCCTTCCTTGAGTTAGTTGCGAGTTAGCCGCGGAATTGTTCGGTACGATCATTTAATTAGAAACTTTGATATTACAATTGAAGCTGTAGACGTGATTTTGTCGTGAGGAAAAACTTACTATTTGAATACGGCAAATACAAAAAATGGAAATTGTGAATCGGAATGATTTAATTGACCCTGAATTGGCTAGTTTTGAAAATGCCGCCACTGATGGCCCTGTAGAGATAAATCTTGCTGCTTTGAGGTTAAGTCGCTTTAAAGTACCGCATTCGGGGATCAGTAGTGATGTAAGAAGTCCATCCGTTCTTCCACAAATATCCCTGGAGGAAGTAGCTCAACATGACGATTTAACAGATTGCTGGATTGTCGTCTACGATCGTATCTACGATGTTACAAAGTTTCTAGAATCGGTGAGTATAATTACTGCAGGAGTTACGAGATTTCCAAAAGTAACGAAATTTCGCCCTTCAGCACCCAGGTGGTGAGGATGTAATACTTGATTATGCTGGAAGAGACGCTACTCTGGCTTTTCGAGGAACAGGACATTCCAAGGCTGCGCTAAAACTCCTCCAGGAGCATATAATAGGGGAACTTCCCAAACACCAAAGGATATTCAGGTGCACTGACAGTCTTTTAACGAAGCTGTCCGAGCTTCCCGAGTGACTATAAACACAATGTCCCAAAACGACATTTTTTGGAACGAAAAGACTTGCATTTATAACATTAGAATAATTTTGCACATATTTTATTTAGTTACTTTGTCCTCTTATTTAATATCTCCCTATCCCCAGAATTAAGTTATTATTCTTTTATTTTATACATTTTAAATAAAGCCATGTAAATAGAATTTTCTGAAATCTTCATTGCTTTCTCCCCTTAGAAACAAAAAACTCCTTAAGCTGACAGATTCGAGTGAATCTAAATTCGGTTAGTGGTGTTATCAGTTACATTTTTTTCTGTTTTAAAGCTGAAACTGAATTACATAACGTCGCGTTTAAGGAGGAAATTTTATTTGTTGTGGGATTTTAAATTCTACAGAAGCTTTCGGAAATTGTAAAATAAATAAACGCTGCGAGGTAAATTTGAATGGGCCTGACCTGTGACTGTGAGTTTAATTACATTTGACGGCATGAAAAAAGGTCTGAGTGTCTGGGGGTTTTGCGTAAAAAGATTTTTTATCATTTCTTTTGTTTGTTTCACTTCACAAAATATTAGCAGACATATTTCTAAGGAACTACGGATCCACAAAGCTCGGTATAGTCAATGAGTTCCAGCTTTGCCCAGGTTATGCCGATTTGAAAAAAAGATAACAATTTACGACGACTGATGCAAAAATGGAAGTAGAAACGTAACGCAAAAAGATTTAAGAACAAACTTTATTACAATTTGTTTGAAGAGTAGAATGACTTATTTTGTCTACCTTAAAATGGAAACAGGGGATAATTTTGAGCAAAATTATGTATTTTTCTTAAATATCTTAAAACCGAACTTATTCAATAAAATTTTGCATCTATTTCTTATCGGTTCGTTGTTAATTATCAATATATTCTGAATTGATTTGGTAATAAAACATGTAGGTACTAGACTAATTATAATTGTAAGTATCATAAGTTGTTAGTTTTTTATGTCTTTATTATATTCCAAAGCCTTCAATTTGGATTCTGAAGACTATTTTCGTATTTTCGGTTGTGTGGTTAATTATGGCACAAAAATATACCAGAAAAAAGCAAAAATCACGACATTCGTTTCCGCCCGTAGAAGCCAAGAAGCAAACTGACTAATGTAGGTTATTGGAGGTAGTATTAAATAAAATAATTTTGAATTCTGGACTTGAACTTGAACTTTTATTGATAAAAAGTTTTTTAACATCACTCACTCACGTGTCTTAAAATTTCTGCTTGGTTATGCACTTTATTTTATATTTTTAAGATTACTTTTTTAAATTACTGATTACAGCTTATTACGTCAAATGACTAGCAGTTTACGTGTCATGTGGTTTAAATTTATAAACTAAGTAGAATGTGACATGTTAAATGAAACGATATGGAACAAAAATCTGATATATAGACAGGCTAGGAATTGTTTAAAGAATAAAATGCGGTTTTTTTGACCGACTTTGATAGTAGAATATTGAATTTTCGTTCCCTCATCTGTTGTATAGGATTTTCGAATTATTTTTAATGCTGATTATACCTCAATATTTACAAAGCACAAATTTGAGGAAAAATGAGAAAAACAGCATTTAGGGGTCTTTGCAAGCACGCCGACGATATCTTAATGACTCTTGTTTGCCACATACTTGAAAAAATAAGAAAAAGAAAAAGTTAAATAAATAAATTTGTTTGAATTAAGAAAGCTAAAATTGTCTTGAGGAGAGATGGCTAATAAAGTCAGCCTTGAGTGCACCGTATCTATGTAAGTAGAACAAAGTGTTTTCTCGTAACCATATTTCAATAATACAACTGATACAACGAAAGTAATTCGAAGAGTATAAAGTTAAAAGTCATTTTCTATCTATTTTTAAGTTGAGCTCCATTTTTAGTATAATTGGTTCATAACAAACAATTATATCACTCTGATATAAATATATTAAAATAATAAATTAAATATTTGAAGAAATAATCACAAATATAGCCCACTATTTATGCACCCACAAATTAAGTTCAGTTTTTTATCATTCTTGCACGCCACATTTGGGTTTATATCTTGGCTGGAGTGTAACTTTTTCATGAAAACCCTCTGGTGGATTTTGGGCGTACTACGCTAACTTTTTTCCCAAACCTAAGTCCAAAACCGTTAGGTTAAGAACTCCGTGGACAATCATGAAAATCTTTTCTAGCATGACATAATTTTAAACAACTGATATAATCTCTCATATGCTGGCCTACAAAGTAAAATTAATATTTAATTCCTTCGTTTCATTTGTTAAGCAAATATATAATTTCAAATACATATGAAGTCGAAAATAAGAAATTTTATGTATTCATTTGTATTAATAGTTACATTTTAATGGGTATTGGATGGAGATTAAGAGGGTCATTACTTAAGCACTTCATACATAAAAAGTGAAATATTTATTTTAGTTAAGCAAATAATTTCTTATATTATTATGCATTTAATTGGCGATGAGCACATGTTATTCATTGGGGTTGGCTTTTCGACCTTGTGTTTTTTGCTTTTCGACGATCCAGTGTAAACGTCAAAAATCTCATATGTGAGGTTGATTTTGTAGAAATTGTATACATAATTGAAATGCTTCTAATTGGCTCAATAAATTTGAGCTGATGGTAAAAAATATGATTAAACATTTACTATATACTTTACTCTCAAATGCGAGATCCTTGAGTATTTGACTTCCTAAACACATACATACAATTTAAATTTGGAATCCCAGCTATAAGCTTTGAGCATGTAGAGTCGGTAACCGAGGTTCTATTGAATTTGTAATCCTTCTGTTATTACAGTTTTAACTGGCCTCTAATAAAATTTTGATTTGAGTAGTTTTATTTTTATAAAAACTTTACCTACTAAACACTAACAGCCGTATTCATAAAAATATCTTAAAATTGGTTTTAAGCATTCATTACTTTAAACCCTCTTTAAGGCTAATGGGCGTTTTAAATGCATTATTCATAAATTCTCTGTAAACCCTTTGCAACTAAAATAGGATTAAAGTAGGTTTTAGCGTTCTTAAATTGAAATAATGTGTCAAAATCCTGGATTTTTTTAATTGATTGATTAAAGTACATAGGTGTGAGCTTTCTGTAAATTCTCTCAATTTTCTCAGCTGTTGTAAGAGTGTTTTAACGATATTGGATGTTTATGAATAAAATTTTAAGCATTTTCAGTGTAAAGCCTTTATAAATCACTTTTAAGTTTTTATGAATACGGCTGTAAGTATACCTACTTGATCGACATTTCGCCAGTTTGAATTATTTTTGTGTTCGATAGTAAGAAGCCAATGTCAATTACAAAGGAATCAGAGATTTTTAAAGTCACGCACAAATGAAAAAAGCATCAATTTTGCATTGATTACTAAAAAAACACATTATGTAATTGAAAGGTAAAAAGGTGAGTAGCTCTGTGGGAAGAAGACGCCATTGATCGAATTTTCCGGCGATTGAGGGCTCTAATTGAAACAGGCTAAAAAAGTGATCTTATGCAACCGCCGCGTTGCCGCCGTGCCGCTCAAAGGCTGACCACTGGGCGATAAATAAGCTCTAATTTATCCAACTTTATCCGGCTGTTAGCTTTTTCTTGGGCGATATCGCGCAGCAGGTGAGCATTAGCATTCTATTGATTTCCTTCGCACCTCTGGAATTTGAAAAGTGTTTTGCCCCGTCGTGACTTAATTAATTTAATTTCTTTCAAAGGGGGCTAACTGAAGCTATAAATCAAGTGCGGCACACGACGATTTCTGGACAAGTGGCCACTTTTTCTGTGGCTGGCAGACCGCGCTCATAGAACGAATTTAACGCCAGTTAATTAGAGACAGGGCTTTTTGTGAACGAACTATGGAGGTTCCGGCGAGGATAATTATTCAATTTGCGGCCGCGTCCGCAGGTTGCGCAACCTGTGAAAAGGTTTTGATTGGACCTGTGGAATTTGAAGAATCTTTTTCAAAAGCAGCTATAGTTGAAAAATTACCCCGTGATTGCACTGTATCGGACGCTGTAGGTGATCGTGTAGTTTCTTCTGGGGCTATTTATCAAAATTCATCAAATTTGGAGAAACCCTGGAGGCTATCAACACTAGAGATGAAAAACAAAAATCTAAAAAACGTCCATCCTTTTGATATCTTTCATTTTAAATCATATACTTTTTTGTAAATTTCATGGTACATTTCCGGTATACACACTCACATTAATGTTGTAAAGGAAAAGAACTGGATTATTTCATTTTATAGGTAGGTATATGCTTTTAATTTTTAAATAGTATACTGGTTTAACGTGTGCTGCTTTGCCCAGGGAACAAATTTGACTTTTTGATTTAAACATATATGTATGTAGTATTTCTAGAAAATTTTTATGTCCTTACGACTTTTTTTATACAAATGCAAAATATTGAATTTATGAAAGAAAACCCAAAACAATACCTATATCAATTTTTACTAAAATCGTAGTAATATTTTAAAACACTTAATATTAAAATGTGGAAACGCTGTATCAATTCATATCTGAAAATGCGTAATTATTCTTTCCTCAAAAACGCGTACGAAGGGCTTTTCGAGGATGCTGATTTTCGTTTTCTGTTCTCAAATTTAAAAAATTGACATGACAGGCTTAAAAAGGTTAACCAAAATAACCCATATAACCTAATCTAAATCTAACAAACATAATATCTAGGTATGGGACACAATTTTAAAAATGAAATACACATTATATAGCATAAAAATCGAATAAATTTTAGTACATATGCCATGATTTCAAAATTAATAAAATCCCTATACCTAGATGTGTAATAGTCGGCCATATAGAATACTTAATCTCAGAATTTCGAGATTAAGTATTCTATATGGCAAATTATTAAGTAAAACTTTAAAGTTTAACTCGATTTACATACATAAAATTCTGTAGAATATTGAATTTTGAAAGTCCTGACGATTTGCATCTACATAAACTCTGAAATATGTATATATTCGTGTTATACAAATTAAAAAAACAATATATATTTGTAAAAATTAAACGACTTCATTTGAAGTAACTTTGAAATTGGTGTAAAACCCCGTAAAATCAAATCATATACAATTAATTTGGTCTTGACACTGTGATAGTACAAGAAACAATGTTGTAAATGGGACTGGACAGTTCCAGAGATAAAATTACTCCTGGCATTTTGATACCATTCAGTTTGTCTTATTTTGAATTCTTTTTGGCTCTAATTAAATCATCACTTAGCCTTGAGCAAAATTTTAGAAATATTCAGGAATTTAGCGCTGGATAGTTGAGAAACTGCAAAGATGTTTGAAAAGTTCTAAATGCAAAAGAGCCGAATTGCCAAATCCGTATAGAATTCCAAAATTCAAATGCGACTGCTTTCGATGCCGCGGATTTTTGAAAAAAACATCGGACTGCCTCCACTTGCGTGAATAATCGCGGTTAAATATATAGACGCATTCGGCGAGGTGTTTTCATTCGCGTTATTACCAAGTGCCCGCCGAGCCAGAGAACTCCGCCGAATCTTTCGCGAGCAGGGCTCAGGCGTGCCGTGCATGACACCAGCCGGGTTAAGGTACAATTTTGAAACTGCGCGGATTAAGAAACCTCCAGTTACCGCGCTGGGGCCAGGTGCACCTTTCGTCTCGATATGCAAATCGCGCCTCGCCGGAAATCAATTCTTGTGCAAAGTGGCAAAGTGGCTCCAATGAGCTTTGCGCCCATATGAATTGCTGGGCGCGCGCTGGCGTCGCGGCGGAGGGGCCCCCCGACCGCGCAGGGTTCAAAGTTAATTGTTGCAGTAATCCCCTGAATAGGCGATTTCCAGGCCCCGGGGGCCTATGACTTTGGGTCCCGGCTCCGAAATTGCTGCATTTTGGAGCCAACCATAGGTGAGATGGTTGCGGTACGCGCAGGACAGATTTTGAGATGCTTTCGCGCTCGCAATATTCCAAAATTTGCATGCGCATTTATTTTCTGGATGAGTCCTGACAATGAAATTGGGGCCGTTTGCCTTATGCGTTAGTTAGAATTCCAAATCGCATGCTAAGGAGCTGAGATCAATAGCCTTGAACGTTTCGACAGCTGTCATACATTTTTTTGGATAGTAGATGGATGCTGTAGATTCTGAAGCTGAATCTCTAGGTGCGAGTTCGCATTCATTGTAAATTGCGTGAATTAAATCAAATTTCAAGTACCTGCGAAATGTTGACTTCCTTTATTTGGCCTTGGAAATGAAATTGATTTTGTAGGCCATTGCTTCAGTGATGTTTGAGCAACAACTCTACACAGTTGAGCAACTTTAGTTGTAGAAGAGTTATTTTTAGAGAAAAGTTATTCATTACTTTTGAATCTTGCAAATATAAAAAAAAACGCTACTTGTAACATTTTCGAAAAAAAAGTATTGATCTCATAATTGTTTTTCAAAATTAAAAAGTAAATTCAGACGTCTTTGTTTAAAAGTTACTTTAACTTACATACTAAACAATTTTTCAAAAATGATCAAAATTTTCGAAATGACAAAGTAATTTTTTTAAATACAGACACAGCTTAGTTTCTAACTATAAATAAGTATGTAGCTCGGTTAAAAATGCATAAAAGTTTTATTAGCTAAAGTCATACAATGTAAATACATACATCTATTTTGAAGCGAAACATAGTATACTCATAAAAGTAGTTCAAATAAAAGTATTTCGCATTTTATGAATTTTTCAGCCATATATTTTAAGTACTTACATACCTACCTAACATTTTTTTTCGAAAATGGCTTTTTTTTTTAAATTAGAAACAAGAATTTCTTCCAGTGCAGAGCGTTCTTGAAAAATATTGAAAAGTTATTGATATATTCTTTAAATGAAGTTCTAAATAAATAAATGTATTTTTTTACATGTTCCTTAAAATGAATGAAACGAATTTGATTACGAAGAATTTTATTTCCTATATAACGAACTTCTACATTCAGTGTCTATATAGCAATTATTATATTCTATAATCCGTCGCTTTACACAATTTATACAAATTCTAATAATGCCATGTCATCTAACTTCGGCAATTGTAAGATTGTTAAGCTTATCTTGTTTTCGCAAGTTATCATGAAATAAATAAAAAAGTTTAGAGACTCCAGTGCTCGAGTATACTTGCAAGAAAAACTTTCTCAGTACTCAATCACGGTTGAAATGTCAGTACTTACCTAATTAAGATTATCTATTATGATAAGCGCATAGTAATTTTATTTGCACTACTTAAAATTAAGTTCTGTGAAAATATTACCAAACCATTGCCAACATCCTGAATATCTACTTCATTTTAGTATTTTGAATGTTGGATAATTTTTTCTCATACATAATACAGCTCGATGATATTTTATTTCATAGCTTAAAACATGTTTCGGTAAGAATATACACTTATTGTTTTTTTTTTTTTTTTGTACGGTTTTTTCAGCATAACTTTACATATAAATGACTTTATTAAATTCCCAACATCCGCTTAGTCTCAGTACCTTAAATATTTCCAAGAGTTCTGAAATAACTCTCGTATAAATATTTATCGTGAAATTTTGAATAAAACCGTTGTGCTGTGGCGGTTAGCAAAATTGGCGGGAATCGTTATCTAGCGTGGCGTGGCGTGGCGTAATCAACAAATTCGTTAGAGGGGACTTTCCTGGGTATTTGAAACCTTGCAGGTAACTGAAAAGTCGTTGTTATCATGTTGACATGCACATCTTCTCAGGCATGTAAATTTAAGGTGCGCATAATATTTATCGCGTTTGGTTGCTGTTTATTATTGACATATTTTTTGTCGTTTAAGGTTTTTTCTTGATTTATTGCTTTGCTTTCCGTTGCTTTATGCTAGTCCGCACGACGCCGTTTTACGCCATTACGACAAGTAGCATTAGAGCATATAAGTATACATACATATGTATGCTTACTAAGAATTAGGAAAATATAGACTGTTTAAAGTTATCTGTTTTACTTATTTTAGTTCCACTTTATCTTAAAAGTATTTTATGGCTTTTTTGAATAATTCTTTCATTTGCATTTGTATTTATATTTGTATACGAAAATTATGGTTAACTTGATACAAAAAAATTAATATCGTGTCAGTTTTCCACAATATTCTGTTATTGGATACTCATTTTAACCAGTTGTTTCATTAATGAAGTTTGAAAAAAATCACAGCAAAAGCTAAATACGTCATTTCCCTGGTTTCCAAATATTTGCCGATTCGAAGTAAAAAATAAATATAATATATGTAGGTATTTCATTCAAATTAAAAATGATCGATTTGAAGTGGAATCATCCCCACATTTTATAAAAATCACATCGCATACTTTAAGTAGAGATCATAATTTACTACTTTTACATATCTTAAATTCGGCAAGTTTAATATTTGTGTTTCTAAAGCTTATTTTATTGCTTGTATTCATTAGATATTCCGTTCTTAGATATAAAAGGTCCAAGTGGTGAAAACATTTAATATATATTTTATTCATTTCATTAATTCAGAAAACTTGCAAATATTGTAATGTATATTTTCGTTTTCGACATCTATCCTGAATATTGGGAAAAAAATTAATGATGATGTTTTCATAATTCAGGTATAATGTTTGCAAAAATTATGTTGAGCAGTTAAGAAAGGTACCTTACCTATAGCTCAAATGTTAGACAAAAACAAATAATTTTGACAGATTGAGGAACAAACAAAGATAACCTTATCGAGTAACCTTGAATATAAATGGCCTTGTTTATCATAAGCCTTTCAGGTACCTGCAGCACATAATAGTTATTAAGATGATGACTCATTTTTTGTCTTCTTCAAAATCTTCAAAACAAGTGGCATAACAAATTAAGGTAAGGGTACAGAAGCGTCTGGGCTACCTGTGGATCACCAACAAAAAGTTATTTGTCTAAAGCAGGTTGTTTTTGTGACGAATTTGCAAATGACGCATAGTAGCTAAGTCAGACTTAATTAAGTAACATGTATAAAGGAAGGTAAACCTATTTTGAATTGCATTTGAAATGTTTTAGTCATATAAGAGTTCATCACCATGTAAAACCCAATGAATGATCGCTGTAAAGACAGCTGATTTGAACTGGAAATGGCGAGTGGTTTGTGTGGAACTAACAATCTTGGATTCATGACCCAGAGCATAATTACTGGCTAGAATCAAAGATTTGGACCAGTCAGTCAAGACCTGCAGACGATCTTAAGACGGAGGTAATTGTGGGGCAACAGAGACATTGTTAACTGGCAAAAGGGACGCATCGTGATTCATTTCTCCCAGTAAAGTGAAATTTTCGTTGAACAGCGAACAGGTTACATTTAAATGAAATTTTATCTCCATTTCATTGACCTGATTGAATTGTTCGGTGCGGGGGGATCTAGATCCGTGGCGGAGCTTGAAAATTTCCCATGTAAAACACTTGATGGGATACGGATAAGGCAGTTCCTTAATTCCACGATAAAATAAAGAGATAAAAAAGCGAGGCGATTTGTAAGGAACGTAATGACATCTTTTGATGACTCGTCACGATCTAAGGTGTAGTTGGGACTTTTTCTCACGACGGATCCCATCCAAATCTGAAGGCACTTTGCAGCATCCCGGGCTAAGTAAAATGCCCGTGCGCTCGAAGCACAAAAGAGGTCTCCTCCAACCGAAACGAGCGACCTGACAAAGAGGGCACAAATCAGGTTGATTTGAATTACAATTGGACCGCTGTATGTTTCTAAACATTTCGCTCTTCGAAGTGGCGGACGGATGCCCCAGCAACGTCGGGATCGGGATGAGATCACACTTAGAAAGTTACACGCAATTGTGGCGAGAGATTGATTTGTCGTGGCCGGCGATTGGAGTTCGAAAATCGAATCTTCGATGGCCGCGATACACCAGCCGGATCCCTCTGACATCAATTACACTTTGTTTTCGCGATGCTAAACAAAACAGTGGTCCAATTTGGCAAGCGTATTCAATTTGCCAAATTGTAAGTCATGAGACGTTGCCGATTACCTCGCTCAGTTCGCTTCCTTGTACAGTCCGATCGCATCGATCGAGCCGATTTGGTGAATTGGGTCGGGAAGCCAAAACTAAAATAGCTCCTCAGCCGTTCACTTGACTTTTTCTTTAAGATAAAATCTTTTAGGCCTACCGATTTGCAATCCAAATTTTTCTTTGAAAATTTACTGAATTTCATCGTGAAACGTTGCTTATAACATCAGTAGGCATGAAATTCATTCAGAGCTAAATTTGGTGGAGCTTTCCACTTCAACCCTATTTCATCACGTTCCGAATTGAATTTCAAATATTATCCTAAAATTGGAGTAGAACTTCCTGGGTTTACGAGATTTATCTTTTTAAATGAACATAAAATCGAGTAAAAGTTTCATTAAGGCTATCGTTTGATCATTTCTTATTAGTTTTCCTCATATTTTCATTGCACTAAAATAATTCTTAACTCCGCTTTAGTTTAATCCGATAGAAATCAAACTATGTCGGGGTTCTTAAATTGTCCATAAAGGTAGTTAAAACTGCTTCTAAGGCATTTGAATTTTTAATGAAACAGTATACATAAGCAGTCTTTTAGGCTATTTTTTAAAAATAGAATTGAAACCAATGTCCTTTTAGCAGTTCATAATCAGTATTGATCAAAATTACTATGATAGTGGAAGATAGAGTGAAAATTTACAAACGTACATAATAAAAATAAACATTAAATTTCAGGTGGCTTTTCAGAAAGCTAAGCGGATTGTGTGGGATCTCAATTGCGTACATGTCAATCTTCCGCTAAATACACTAATGAGTACCTATCGATAAGAAATTTAGTGGAACAGCTCTTGCACAGAAATGCATGACTATGAATTTAACCTGTTCAACATTTTCGATAGTAATATAAAATAAGATTCACCAATTGTAATTATTACAAGTAGGTATGTACTTTGGAAAATTAATTTAAATTGGATGCAATTTATACATTTGATTAGAGAAATATTTCTATCCTTATTAGGAAAATACAAAGATTTGATATTCATTCGACTTTTGAATATGGGTCAACTTCCATTTGTCGCATAGAAAATAATACCTATTTATAAATTGATAATGTTGCCTCCAGATATTTCGTTGTTAAATCGGGCATACCTCAAGGTAGTAATCTAATTGTGGTCCGATATTTTTATTTTGATTCTTGGGCATTTCAAATCAAGTCTGTAACTACTTAAAAATCAGTATACTGAACAAATAAATTAATATGTAGGTATAAATAAATATCATAAAATCTAAATTTTAACTCATTGAAACTAATATTTTTGGATTATGTGCGAATGTGAATTTTGTGCGTTTAGTATTGAGCAAAGTTTTAATATTTTATTTTACTATTGAACCGACTTACTCGTATAAAATACTCCTTTTTAAAGAAGATGTTTGATCTTTTAGTATTACGGAAAAGAAAGGAATATAAAGTACAACAGTTTGAAAGTTTCGTTTTAGAAAAAAATATTTGCATATAAGTATAGATATAGAAATTTTGAAATTAAAAAATTAGAAGGTCTTTTGACTTTCAGGCCATTTCTACTTAACTGCAATGTCGTTTGGTTTTGCGGTAAGACTTTTAATTGATTTGCAAACCTTTTATCTCTCGATGTCTAATCCTCAAAAATAGTTATTATTCAATGTTACAATTGGAAAATAAAAATTTGGTGAATGCCTACCAAAATTGACAAGGTGGCAGACCGCGCATATAGATCAGACATAAATGACCGGAAGCTTTTTTTCTTTTCTTTTGCGTGTAGAAATCAATGAAGAAAAAGTGAACATGCGAAGCAATCAAGTTCGTGCCACGCAGGGGCACTTTTTCGGCGGCTACAAGTGTAATTTCATAAGCTCCTCGCATTTAATTCCATTCGGATACGCCTGTTCAATCACATTAGCGATCGACGGCGCGGGCATCTACGGCTTATTTTGTGCAATTGAGCCTAAAACTCTTTTGAGCTTGCGCAAATCGCTCAGCGGTGAGTTAGTGTTTCTGTCAGGGAACAAGAGTGCGCCAAAAATTTATTACATCGAGTCAACTACCTGACAGGTAGTGGTTCTCTTTTTTGGGTGGTGCACGGCGTAGCGGCCACAGATCCGCAGATACCGTGCCTTCATCTCTCCAGCACGGGGCCTAGAATTAGTCATTGTGGAGCAGTGTTACATAATTCAAGTACGCCTCCATCAGTCCCTGCGGCCTGCGGGCAGGAATAGCGCGATTCGAATATGGTGAAAGACGAGACGAGTCTAATTAAATTGATATATGGGTCTGGGATTTATCGTCTGGTGATGATTTTTTGGTATGTTAACTAATCTGTTGGAGTAACCCAGTTCAGGCCGTAGGATATCATGGTCACTTCTCTCGTGCAATCGTCTAGGCGGTTCAAGTTTGCAGCGCGGTTTTTTGCAGACCGCTGTCTTTGGACGGCCGTGCCCAGATGTGCACATGGATATTGGGCAATGCCTCCAGTTTTGCAATTTTTGTTTATGCGCCAATGAAAGTCTCCGTATGCGAACAATAGATCGATTTTATCGGATTATCTTGTAAGGTCATATCTGGCATGTGTGGAACATGGATTTGCAAACCTTTTATTGATTAGCAAATTAAAAGTCGAACATATTTAAAAAAAAAATATGTTAATCTCATCCCGATCCCAGCTAATCCTTAAAATATCATAGTATAGTAATTGTAAGTTACTTGCATATCTTAAAAATTAGTCTCTTATTTTTGAATTATATGCGCACTTAACTTTAATTTCCCTTTCAAATGAAAATTAAGTATATAGATTTACTTTTAGGTTGAAAGATATTCATTCAAAACAATGTAAAAGAACTTGAGTTTTTAAATGTGTTTTATTTTATTGTATATCTAATTTTTTTCAACTATTAAATTGAAGTGCTTAGTAATAATAATAAAAATAATACAGAAATTTTATGGAAATCGAATATTTTGCACATTATAAAATTTGTATGGGTATATGGTTTTCATTTCAGCGTACTCACAATAGTGAAATATTGTGCATTATGAAGTTTTATAAAATTTAGACAAGTAGGTAATCATGATTTAAGTATAAGAGAGTAAGAGTTTCGGTAATAAAAACAATTAATTTATAAACAAAAATATAATCTTATCTGATTTGTTATTTTATAACACAATTTCAATAAAATTTATATTGTTTTCTGACGAACTCTGTTTTTATTTTATTATAATATAAGAAATTTTTTATTTTTTGTACTTAAATTCTTTTTGTGGCCTATATGTAAAGAAATCTGGGTAGCAACGGTATATCGGAAAATTGACTTCATTTCACTTAAAAAATATGTATATTAGTTGAACCATCTCTTTTAAAAAATAATCATTTTTGGAGAATAGCGGAGAAACATTAAAAATGTGAAAATTTTGAATTTTGTTTTAATGAACTTGATACTATAAAGCATTTTCATTTGTTTCAAAATCCAGGATATAAAATCTTATCAAATAGTGAAGCATTTGAATTTTTCAAAAAGGTGGACATAAAATAACGACAAAAGCTATGAAAAATAAATACTAGAATAATTAGCTTATTGAAAATAGGTATACCTACTATAATTTGTGCAAGTCAAGATAGCAAACCCTAAAGGAGGTCTGCGTTTGAAGAATGTCAAATTTAAAGCGATTTTCACAAATATGGTTGCTGTTAATGTGCTGTTAAAAACAACGAGGAAATCATTTCTTAAAATGAATTCATGTTATTGAGGATGTCAAACTTTGTTAAGGTGTTTTTATTTAAAATCCTTGTTTTTATAACTTGATCTCTAATTTTGTTAATCCAAGTGCATAATTACATACAAAAGGAGAAAACTAAAGTAATTACCTTCTATGAGATACTCGTTTTTCTCAAAAATTGAAAGTGGGAACTAAGAAAAGAATGTAAGTCATGTTTATGCAAAAAATAAATATGAAATTTGAATAAACCTTGGAAGGTATTGCTTAATGTAAAATTTAAGTAATTCTTGAAATAATTACTCGAGCATGCAACACCCTCTGGTCATTATGTTGTCAACAGCCGTGAATGTAATTTAGCGGCGGCAAGGTGTCCATTGTTTATAAAGTGCAAAGCAAAGGCAAAAGCAACATTAACAATATTAAGGCTTTAGTCACGTTTTAACCCCGTAGCAGTTAATTTTTGAATGATTTAACCGTGCGGACAAGTGTTTTGCCACTTTTCTTGCATTATCCACCAACTGGCGGCATTTTTTGGGCTCCGAGGCGCCGTAAGACTTTCCATTGTTACGTGGTCGGCCGGGTCGCTGTTGGGGCGCATGCAAAATTGCATTCGAAGGAAACAGGCGACCTCTGGTCCCCGGAGCCCAGCCAAGGTTAGAGTTAGAGGAGAGCGTGGCATTTTCGCTGTTTATGTACACGTTGACTGGCTTTTCCAAACGTGATAATAAAGTGCAAATAATACACCCAGCCACCCGATACACCATTATTAACGGTAGAAATGCACCTGACGGCCGAAGAATTTGCACGACTAACTTCGCAATTTGCAGGCTGATTGCATTGCCACCGATGCAATTATTGTTTCCAGTAAAACATTTCCCTTTTTTGTGTTTTATGTTCTGGCAATGAGGCAAATCGGTAATTATGGGTCAGAGATTTTCCTAATTTTCGGGCCAAAGGTAAGCTGATTAGTGCGATTGCCTTGGATCAAAATTGCTGCTATGGTATAAACCAGTTCCTTTCTATTTAGACTACTGTTTCTATTCAAAATCAATTTGCAATTGCAACGGCCTGGGTATAGAACCACAATTGGGATATTCTTGCTATAGGGATATTTTTCTGGTCTTCCCGTCTAGCTTCAGTCAATGATTGGGATACCATCGATCGGTTCGACTAATGAAGAAACCAACTTGCTTCACTCACGTGCCATCAGATTGCTTCACTGCGGCTGCTGCTGCAGGGCCAGGCTACACCCCTGCGGGACCCCGAGATGGATCTCCAATAAAAATGATCATGCGGAAATTCTATTAATAAAAACATATCGCGCGATCAGCCAGGTTGAACGAAATGGGAATGGGATAGGTCCGGGCGAGAACACTCCTAAGGAAATTGAAGTGTGAATACGAAGAATAAAATGCAATCGCGGGTCAGGGGTTAACCAGTAGGTAGTGCGATATCAGGTTGAAGGGGTTTTTCTCGTCTATTTTCTGCGCGGCGCGGATTAGTGTTTATTCAGCTCGTTTCTCAGTCCGCAGTTTGTCAAGAGCCCAGTTGGTGGCGAAGAACTGGTTTCAACAGAGCTACTTTGCAGCCAAGAATGAATTGATAGACGACAGTCGACAACGGCGTCAACCGCTAAGACGACGACGACGACGACGATGACGATGTTGTCGACCAAGAGCAAAGCACTTGCAGAGGCTGACAAACGCCGCTGATCAGGAAAATATTTTGAAGTAATGCACGTTTCGGAAGTAGCTGATTACATGTCGGCTTAAGACATTTTAAACTGAGCGCACTGTCGCGAATTGTTCGCGGGGACCGTTTTGAAATATATGCGCCTGCAGCGCCCGCCCGCCGAGATTGGCGCTGTGCGGCGGCGGCGGGAAACAGCGGCGGCGCGCGAGCCTCTCCTTCAAATTTTCCACTGTGGCACAATCAAGGTGCACAGTGTTTTTATCACCTTTGACAAATCGCAAATTGAGCAAGATACTGAAATCTGATGCTTTTGGCGGGCTGGATTTTGTGAAAATAGAATTTTTCGCTGAGCCGCAGCTTCGGGTTCAAGAACGGGCCCTCAAGAAGCAAAGGTCCTCTCTGCTCAAATGTTACTGCAAATAATTGGCTTTGGCTTATTTGGAGGTTCGTTGCCAAGAACTTTAAAGGAGTAAAGCTGGTTAAATATCGATTTTATCTGGATACCAAGAGATTGTTAGAAGCTGTACCTACCTTTGGCCAATGTTATAGATCCAAAAGTTCTATTCTACATAATTCAGATCATTTTGTGCTAAGGCAAATTTGTACGTTTTCCAGAAGTTGTTAGTCAATTGCTTTGGCAGTTTGAAAAGTTTGCATATAATCGCCTAGATAGTGTCTAAAATTATATGCAAACTTTAGACATAAATAGGTCACAGCTGGCACTTATTTTTGTTGTGAATGAACATTCTCTTAGAAGTTATTTGTCTTTATAATTGGTATATTTGCATTATTCATTTTAAAAGTAATTTTCAAGTGTTTATTTTACAGGATTTGGCATCTACTCTAACATGATCAAACTTGAATTTCAATAAATAACTGTTTAATTTAATGATAAACATAATACTCCGAATTTTATTTCTGAAAATAATGTATAAGAAAATTTTGGAATGCCAAGGTCCAAAAACATGCTAATTATTATAAGATTAATGTAGATTTATAAAAACTTGAACTGATACAAGATAAATTATTGTCCGCAGCTTTTGTTGTATGTAAGATAAGTCTTAGTTTCATCACTAATAAGTTTAAATTTTGGAATAAATAATAATAATATCAAATAGTAATTTCAAAAAATTCTTGGCAGTAAATATTTTTGTTCTACGTATGTAAATTAAAATATTTTGAATCACAAAACATTAAGTAATTTAATTTATTAGAGTGATAATGGCAAAAGACGTATTATTTCAGAAAATCACTCTAAAGTAAATTATTATCAGCGTGATAATGATAAAGATCAATATACATATGTATACCTACAGTTTGTAGGCATACATCGTTTTATTTATTTTACACCTGCTTCCAGATATTTAAGTTAGATAAGAAGACTACTCTACAAATAAAGCAACGCTCCCAAGCAATGCCTGCTTTATCTTATTAAAACAATTGGTCCATTCAAAACAAAAACCGTGCCCCATTTCCAGCATCTTCCGCGTGGTAAGCACACTGAAGAAATTGAAATTTACACTGCCATTGCCATAAAGATCAAAGGTTTGAAAAAATGTCCACGAGTAATTGCAGAGTAGCGTAGTTAGCTCCTAATTTATTGCAAAATTCATCATATTGTTAAAGGCCTATAAATCTCGGCGTGGAGGATTTTAATCGCGACTCCGTCAAACGTTTCCCACTTGCCCGACACTCTCGTGTCACTCCAGCCGAAAGTTGTAATTAGTAGTCAATTAAAATTCTAGCTCGAAGCCGAGGGAGCTATGAATCCGCACTTTTCGCGATGACTAAGTCGAGAACTGTCTCTTGAATTAACGAGCACATGAAGACATTACTTGATTGAATATTTTAATTAGCACAGCGACTAACTGGGGTCTCGCGGCTTACGAGAGTTCCCAGCCGGCCCCGTGCTGTATACGTTGGAACTCCACCCAATCGGGTAGGTGTTTGTCTCTGCCGCTCCAATCCAACATTTGTAAAATAAAACAATTAATTAAATATGCATTTATGCGGAGGCTGTGCGAGGCATAGATAATCACCTGTTCTGCACTGACTGATTCATCGGCGTAATTACAACCTGGAAACACTCTGGCAGCCGCCAGTAAGCGGCGTTTAGGCTCGCGAATTAACGCCGGACGACGACGGACGTGTTGTTATTGAAAATTGAGTGTAATTTTCACAGGTAGTTAGTATAAAACTTAACTTGTCATGTTGCCACTTTTGAGGCGATACTAAAGTGAATTATCACTTTACGCTTATCTGATTCTTTTTCGTTCCGCTAAAACAGGTAAATAATCGGAAGTTGGTTTCTTTGCATAGAAATTTAAGCTTCTTATATTTATGATTTATTTTATGGTTTAATTAAGCGGATGAGAGTCGTTTATTTCAGACACATACTAAGTAAATAATGTATTTGGTATTTGTAAGGTTTATTGCAAAAAAAAGGAACTCTTATGCGACTTCGTCCACCTGTCTGTCTGTCCGCCTGTCACAGCTATTTATTTCAGCAACAACTAATACTATTGAAATTTAAAATACATAGTTTTAAATGCTTGTCCACCTTTATGACAGAATTTAAAAATATACCTATACAGGGTGTTTTGCTAAGGTCTGAACAGGGGTATGCCAATCGATTCCAAATAGTCTCCTGATCAACGTTTGTTCGGACACCCCCCCCCCCCCCCCGCCCCCCTAAAATCGGTCCTTCCCCCTCAAAATCGCGATTGTAAATTTGGAGGAGGTCAACCTAGAAATTGCATTATAAGTTCTTTCAGAGACATCCTAGGATACTGAATGTGACGTCACTTTCCAATTGAACTTCGTTGCGGGTAATGGGTTTTGTGTTTTATTAATTATTATAACACGAATAACTGCGGAACGAGCCGTCCGATTCGAGTGCTGTTTTTTCCTGAGAAAGGCCACATGACAGGGAAGCTTTTTTTCAAAAAAAGTTTCGATCTTCCCCTACAAAAAATCGGCAGAATGAAGGCTTAAGGTCAAATTTTGGGCTTTGAAATTACCATTTTCGAAATTTGACGGGGTCTCCCCCGCTTCTTTGTTGACGGATTGGGTCGTGGGTGATATCGTTGGAAAGCTTGAAGACTCAGCTTTCTAATGCGTTATTAATCAGTATCCTACGATGTCTCTGAAGGAACTTATAATGCATTTTCAAGGTTGACCTCCTTCAAATTTTCAATCGCGATTTTAGGGGGGAAGGACCGATTTTAAGGGGGTGGGGGGTGGGTGTCCGAACAAACGTTGATCAGGAGACCATTTAGAGTCGATTGGCATACCCCTGTTCAGACCTTAGCAAAACACCCTGTATATATTTTTTTTTTGTAAAAGGGGCCGAAAGTGTGAAAAGCGAAAAATCTGAAATAATTAGAGTAATAATTAGGAAAAGTAAAACGAGGTCGCCAACTAGAAATCTGAAGAAATCCTTTACAAACAAACCTAGTTTATACGGTCCAATAAAGAACATTTATTGAGTACTAATAATTCCTATGAATATTCATATAGTATAATTTAATGATCACATAGAAGGAAGTAAAATATTATTCACCTACATTATTTTTAAATCTTGCACTATGTTTGTGGGTAGATTACTTTATTTTGTTCAGCAACAGTGCGACGTCGTTATTTTCTATATATTAAATTATTTCCAAAATTTGAAAGTAAGCCTGAAACTCAGTCTTTGAAATGTTATGCTTAAACGCAAGAAGTAAAGCATAAATTCTGGATCCATGCATAAGGAAGGTTGCTTCAAGAATACTTTATCAGATATGTAATGTCTTAATTATAAATATGAAAACTCTAAAAATTCCGGAATTTCCAACTTATATTAATATCATTTGATTTTAATAATATATGAGACCATTCACTGATTTGATTGCATATTTGAAAGTAATTTTATTTTATTATAGTTGCGTATTACTTCACTAGCGATACTGCCGGCGAATAAGAAATCTTATTTTTACGATTGCTAAAGTGGAATGATATTCTAAAGGTGTTTCAATTTCAATTCAAAGGTCGACAACGAAATACAGTAGAATCCGTTTATTATAACTCCGCCTATATTTAACAACCGCTTAATATGAAGGAATTGCAGTGCGAAGTTTGGTTTTCATATTATATCTTTATAGCAAAGTTCGGATATAATGACTTCGTTTGAAGTGACATGTCGCTTATTATGACTTATTTTTAAGAAATTATGTCCGGTTATAGTGACCGACATGATTAATAACACCTTCGCATGTTTTTGTGACCCTCCCAACCCCAAAATATGTTACGTATACATTGGTATTACAATTTTTATTTTATGTTTTGTATACGTATCTTTTTTTTTTTTGTTAATAGATATACATACATACATATATACAATTTGTAGTTTTTCTCTTTATTAAACTAAATAACTAACAAAAGTAGAAAGTTGTTTATTTATTTAATATTAAAATTATCTGCATTGATGTTAACAACGAAAATATTCGTTACAAAATGTTCAGACGGAAAAATTCATTAAAAACGGTTGAGACGGATATATTAAATTTTGGTTGGTGTTAACAGAAAAATTAATTAAAAATGTTTAGACGGAAATGCTCATTATAAAAAGTTGAAACGGAAAAATTTATTATATATGTACATATGCATGTATATGTAAGTATGTTAAGACGGAAATAATGAACCTAGATTGGCGATAACACTCCCAATGTTGTATGTAAGCATAAGGACATGATGTCCAGGGGGGTCGTGAGGTTGGGGAGGGTCCCACCGCAGATGTTCTTTGTGATTTCACATTCGGAGAGAATATGCCGGATGCTGAGTCCTTTTTTGACAATTCTGGTAGCCCGGTTGGGGACCGCGGGTCATGAGGTGCGAATGTGTACGCCTTGTGTGCCCCGTTCGAATTCGAAAAATCTTAATAACATTGAATCGGGAGAGCTCTTTATTATAAGGCTTGAGGACTGGTGGTCCTCGAAAATCATTATACCATTAAATATAGCAAAACTATGGAATAAAATCTCAATAGTTCTCAAAAAGTTATTGCAAATTTCATACATTTATTGTATATTGCTAAATAAATGGGGCACCTATAACAAATTATACTTGTTGTAAATCGAAAGCTTTTTACTTTGAGATAAAATAAAGTAAGTACATAGTTTGCATTGCAAACAGCTCAGCAAGCGAGAAGTCATGAAATTATTAAAATTGGAAAATTTAAAACAGTCGAATTTCAGTTGCAGTTGCATAAGTTATATTTTGTAGTGAATAATTTTTTAAATTGAAAATCTAAAATGGATAACCAAAATAGGAGTGTCATAGATACCATTTTTATATATTTCGCAAATTCAATCATAATTGGTATAGGAATTATTTTCTATTTAAATCAAATCAGTATTCAATGGCCGAACTCTAAAATTCCAGGTATGGAGCCGAACGTCGCTTCAATCATTTTTACATTTTCGGTCCTTTGTGTCTTGGCAATCGTTCGCCCTCTATGGCCGTCGAAGTTAAGGAGGCCACCGAGAATTTGGGGCTTTTTAGTGGATTTCATGATTACCGTATTCGTGACCGATTTCATGATTATACAAGTGTGGACCCCGATTATGAGGTTTCTTTCCTATGCTTGCTCCTTCATGCAGAAATACGTGGAAATGGTGAACAGGGACCTAGCGATTTGGTTCCAAGATGAAGGCTTCAACGCAGCGAGGATGATATTGGCGCTATCCTTTTTTTATTGGATGTGCGAACTTACAGGACTCATGGATATTTTGAGAGGGTTTTTCGGCAGCCATAATCAATCTAACGCATGTCCTGATCCCAGAGGACAGCGAAGAAGACATGGCCGACAGCGACGAGGACAACGTTTCCGTCCACTCTAATCACTCCCATCTTTCGCTGAACTCGCATCACTCTCTCCAGCGCATAATTCAGTGCATTCCCATCGTTCGCAGAAATTTAATGCGCATCGCTGTCATCGGAGGAGGGTGAGAACGATTCCCTTTCGTGCTGGTAATGCACGGAATACTGGGAATAATGTGATTATCACATCATTCCCAGTATTCCGTGCATTACAAGCACGAAATGGAATCCTTCTGATCTTCCTCCGATGAGAGCGATAGCGATGCGCATTAAATTTTTTCGAACGATGGGAATGCACTGAATTATGTGACTGGAGAGAGTGGTCCGAGTTCAGCGAAAGATGCGCATTAAATTTACCGTTAACATCCCAAAATTATAAATACAATGTACAATGAAGAATATATATATATATAATATTTTCTACAAGATGTTTTAATCAAAAGTATAAAATTGGAGACGTTTTGTTACGTTAGGTGGTTACGTAAAAAGTTGCATCTTTTAACGAGATTTGTTAGGGTAGAGTTTATTATTTAAATTTTTTATTTATTTATTTATAGCATAGATAAATAATTATTATACCTATTTTACCTATCCGCACTCGGGAACTAGGCCCATATGGCCTATACTACTTAATTCCTAATAAAATTCACCCTAAAAACTAAAAATTCAAGACATATGTAAATATTTATATAAAAAAAACGAAACGGAAATATTAAAATTATCTGCATTGATGTTAACAACGAAAATATTCGTTACAAAATGTTCAGACGGAAAAATTCATTAAGAACGGTTGAGACGGATATAAAATTTTGGTTGGTGTTAACAGAAAAATTAATTAAAAATGTTTAGACGGAAATGCTCATTATAAAAAGTTGAAACGGAAAAATTTATTATATATGTATACATATGCATGTAGTAGTTTCAAATGAAATAAAAATATTTTTTTCTTCAATTTCAGTTTATTGCTTAATATAAATATAGACTTTTCGCTGTAAACTTAAGGCGTTTTATGATTCACATTTAATAGTTTCAATTAATCAAACTATAACAAATATTTCTCAATTTTAAATCTAAAATTAAAATAATTTGTATACAAACTTAATAGCATTTTTGATTGCCTATTTTATGAATTGGTGTGATATGACATGATCAACTATTAAATAATATAGTAAACATTTTCAAATTGATTACAAGACGGGAAACTCTTTATAAAGAAGCTTTTGAAACCAACATGAGGGTCATTCCACGCAAAAGTTGAAAAGGCCGTACAATTTTAATACACTCCTATTAACTTTATTACAAGCTTTTTATTAGCTTGCAATGTATGTATGTTTGTGGGGGTGGAATCTTGCTACTCAATTTTGGAGCAGATATCTTCAACCGATTGAGCTGAAATTTTGCATACAACTTTAGTTCTGGTGACAATGCAATATGCAATACTCAAAATTGCAATATCTTTAAAATGGCCGCCGCCACAAGATGGTGGACCATGTATTTTTGGTCGACCCCCTTAATATGGGTATCAAATGAAAGAGCTTGAAGAGTAGGAAACGATAGTAACGCCATTTCTAAATCCAATATGGCGGACGTCACAAAATGGCGATTTATAATTTTCATAGTAACCCCTATGATATGGGTATCAAATGAAAGGGCTTGATAAGCGTTTTTTAGTCAAAAAATAAATTAAATAAAAAAACATTTTTAAAAACAATCTTTTTAAATGCTCTAAAAAGAAGAAAATAAAATTTTCCTTTAAAATTTTAACTATCAACTTATAACCTCATTATACACAATTTATATGATCATAAAAGCTTGTCGCGAGTAAATTTCAATTTAATTAAATACTTATAGGTACTTACGCAAACCTCGCGACAAGCTTTTATGATCATATAAATTGTGTATAATGAGGTTATAAGTTGATAGTTAAAATTTTAAAGGAAAATTTTATTTTCTTCTTTTTAGAGCATTTAAAAAGATTGTTTTTAAAAATGTTTTTTTATTTAATTTTTTTAACAATAACCTGTAGTTAAAGAACCATACTTTACTAACCTATAAGAAATTATTCATAAAAATATGATTGACTTTTTTCGTGCGTGGGAATTATGCAGATGACTGGAAAATATTTAAAACTTTTTGATCTGTGAAGCTATTTATTAATTTCTCAGTTTATCTTTCTTTGAAGGGTTGCATTTTGCATGTCCCAGCAGTGGCACAAAAATATGTAAAGGATGTATCGCTAAAATTTAGATTTTCATAGGGCTAGTAGATATTGCATTAAATGTATACCTATAGATTACTGGAAAACTGCAGGTTTTTTCGATAAAATAATAGTTGCTGGAAAATATAATATTTGAAATAAAAATAGTCAAAATGATTGAATTATAAGCGAAAAACTAATTCTTTTTTTTGTAACATTCAAATATATTTGATAATATAAAATTACTACTTTCTCAGTTTTACGGTAATAAATATAAAAGTTCAGAATTCTCCAGGGTGAGTTTTTACTCGCAATTATGTATATCCATCTTTTTTTTGGGAACGTTCACTCTTGGTTACAAGAAACACACCACGAGTGATCTCGATATTCGGTGAATTAATATAACGAAGTATCAGTCCTGAAATAAATAAAAAGATCATTGCTCCCAAATTCATTATTGTAATGATTGTCTTCCTATCCGCCGTGTCTAAAACTGTGCCAAAAAAGAACTTTCTCTTTTTGGTATGGGACAAAAGAAACTGAAACTGGTCATAAATAAATCATAAAATCTGGAGAAATGTTACAATTGTTAGCTTAAAAGCAGCCACCTAAAGAGAGTTCGTTAAGAGTTCATCATCCGAACCTGCGACCTGCGTACCTTTACCCCTGGAGCACGTTGCAGATCACACTTTCTTGTAGTCGCGGGAAATACGGGATAGCACCAGATCACCATAACGTGACTTGATGCTAATTTCCCTCGCAATTCAGACGATTGAGAATTTCGAAACGTGAACTTGTTTTGATGTGACACTCATTCCACTGGAAGCGAACGGTCTGTCTGAATGAACCGCGGTTGCACCGGCGCATGGTGCACCGATCGGCGAAACTTATTAGCCACATACGACGTCTATTAGCGTTTTCTGATCTCTGTTAAGTCGCCAGTTAGACGAATTAATCGAGCGGCGACTGCGCCGCAAAAGCCCCGACTTCCTTTTGTTAACACCTACCATCACTGCGCCGGGTACGCTCGATTATTGCTTCCATTTTTCGCATTTTATTGATCCGTAATTGAAATTTTATGTAAGGAGTGTATCGCGCGCATATCTGATACGCCAGACGGTACATGGGCAGCGCGATCGAAATTAATTTAACTCTTTAGCGCAGGATAGGACAGGGCATTCGCTCACTGGGGGCTTAATGTGCGCTTAAGAGACGCTGCTGCGGCTTAAAATACCTGCCGAAGCCGACTGAATACCTGGAAACAGTCGGAGCGAGGCGAGAATTACATTCAAAAACTGTGTTAACCGCTGAAAATAGTTTGGTACTTGCACCTCTTAAAAGGTACACAGAATCATTTATCAAAATCTCACATTACTTGTTTGTACTTGTCTACCGGCCCCAACACCTGGTAAATTAAAGCCGCCAAATGAATCCGGAGAGGTGCTGCAAGTGCAAAACGTTTGCCACCAGCGAACGTTGTCCGATGTCTTAGAAGACGGTGCACCGTCGCGTCGTTGGCATAGGAAACCTGAAAGTCTTCTGATGAAGAAGGAAGTCGAAGACAGATGCCCTGGGAGTTGTCATATCGAAATTGAAACGGTTTTGACACTCTCAGTACCACCGGTTTTGTTATTCACCAGCTAATGTTTATTAGTCCAGGTGAAATCTAAACAGGCGAGAAATTTCCGTCAATCGGTGATGATGTTGTTGCTTTCGCTTTTCCGACTTAAGCCAGAATGCATTTGATGGCCTTTCACATTCCTGGTCCCAAGGGGATGGCATGTGAGAAGTTCAAGGTGACTTAAGTGGTCAGTAGATCCGGAATCGGACAAACCATAGCAAAACGTACGAAAAAATTTGTATAAATGTGTCTACAAGAGGTATAAATCGAAAAATCTTATAATACAAGAATTAGATACCTACCTTGAACAGATTCCCATAGAAAACATTACTCACCGATAGCCCAACATTTTTCTATTCTGCATTAAGAAACTTTGATTCTATAGAGATTTTATGAAGACAAAAATATCGGTCTTTTGTATAGGAAATTGTCCTTACTTCATACTAATTTAACGTAAGTTGCAGTAGTAGCAATTTAATGTAAGTTATATTGTAGTCTAACAAATTTCGGTTAATTCTGTGTAGTTAATTCTATGTATCTATACCTATTTGTTGAATTTGATCAAGATTTTATGTGTAGATACTTAGAATTCTACTAATTTGTTGTATACCCTTAATTAAATACTACATTTGTGTATACGTAGGTAGAATATAAATCGTAGTATAAATTTAATAACTTCAATGAAAATTAGGTAGTATGTTTGAATATTTGTTATTATTGAGCTTTGAAAATTCAAAATCCAAAATTTATTCGAAGATGTGCCATAAAAATGTGTCTTGAATAGGCTTTAATGAATACTTTCTTCGAAATCTATTGTAGCTGAAAATATTCTGAATTTCTAAAGTTTTAATTTGGACTTCATTTTGGACCAATGATTGACATTGCATATGGTATGAAATTTTCAGGTGGGTGATCGTGCAGTGGCAAAAACCTGCCATCTTCGTTTTTAAAAGGTATGTTGGCGTTAAAAAACGTTGTTCTGTAGAAAGGCAAAAGGGTGTATTGATGTCAAGTCTTCAAAAGGCGTAAGAAAGCGATGGACTCCCGCCATTCAGTTTGTTTTGCGTAACCCTCGCGGGCAGTCTATTCACCGGGTGACCGCTCCGAAATGCAGAGGCCCCAAAGATTCCATTCATCGATCACCTGACACCGTGGCCTCCATTCAGTCTGCCACTGCGTTTTGATGAAATGCCAGATTTAATTACCCTTCAGCGAGATAAGGTCACAAGATGCGCGCTGGTGCGCATTCGTAACATTTTCTTTGTTAGCCTTTGGATCGGCCGACAGAGGGACAGACGGACGGACAGGCGGGCCATGGGGACTCCACCCAAAAAATTTCTTCTGCCACAATTTCAACAGGTACAACACCACCCGCGAGCTACAGGTTAACAATTACCGCGACTACAAAATCACTTCGCTGACGCTGACGCCACTTGTTCGGCTAATTTCTCTGACATAACGCGTCAGAAGTAAGCAGACTTAGGCGGTCCCGCGGCTTTTTACTCTTTACCGCCTCGCCGGTGGTCACGATTTTTTATTTTTTAAAACCCATTGTGCCCGATGACGGCCGTGTTTTGGGCAAAACTCCCTAATGACCGAAAACATCACCCACTTTGGCCGTTTGGCAACTGAAAGTCATTTGTTACACTTTTTATGTAACCGTCCGCAGGAGACAAACTGCTCCCCGGATTGACACGAATTGATGTTCATTTCAAAAAATATCAAATCGCTAAATCGCTAATGGCCGACCTTTCCCGGACAGGCGTTTTAGCTACTCGTATTTACACATCTTTTCCGGGTGCTCGGCCAGCCGCCATGGGCCCCATTTGGATTTTGGACAACACTTTCGTCAACAGTTGATGGAAAGTCGATTTTGATTACATGAACCCACCGAGCTACGCCGCTACGCGACGCTAAGCAGATTGTCTGTCGGATTAACATGTGCTGGCGCTGCTCGGGTCTGTTGGTTTTTGGCTGTTGTGAAACTTTCGAAGGTACTCACAGTGGGATTTTCAAAGAACAACAGAATTGAATGACTTCCAATTACTATAGTAGGTATACCAAAAGTATATAAAGTCATCTCTTTTTTTTATCATTGTAATAAGTTCTGAAGATTCGAATACCAAATCAATAAGTAAGTAAATTAAAATTTTTTTTTATGTTTGCGTATAGTACCTATATAAAGTGATGATTTAATTCGGGACTATTTTTTAAGAAAACAAATTACCTACTACCTACACAAATTAAATTATTTTCTAGGAACAAAAGAAATTAAAGCATAATTGTTGAGCTGAAATTACATGCGGAAAATTACATTATCGAGCATTTATTACTAATAAATAAGTAAAATCAAATTTAAACCTACTTCAAAGAAAACCGTACAAATAAGCTTTTTTAGTTCGAAAACTAGTGTTAGATATTAAATTAAATGTATTATTGAATTCTAAAGAAATTAGACCGCCAACAGTGAAACATTTAAAAATAAATAAAAATTATAATAACATATCAAAGAGTGTTAACGTCTTCTTGATAGATGAAAACTGCAAAGGACATGAAATAATTAACACATTTAGTCAACAAAGAAGACTATTCTAATTATGTCTTAGTTACATACATATGTATGTAGGTACATACATATATGTATATCATAAATTGTGCTTTTAAGAAGAGAAGTTAGAAGAAGTTTATATAGGAATGTTCTTTAAATGTTGAAATATTACATTGGTAAACACCAAAGTGTTTATCGAAGAATTGGTAACACAATATTTTGACCAAAGTAATTTTTTAATTAATATAATATTCAATATACCTACCAATTGAAAAACTAATTGTGTCTTCTATACGCTTTAAAATTCATTATATTTTTCATGAATGGACATTACAATATACAATATAGAAACTTCTTATGTCTAAATAAGTAATGCATTTTATCGAAATAATCCAATTAAAATTTGCAATCTTTATAATCATGTAGTGATAAATGTGAAATGAAAGATTAATAAATTTAATATAAATCGAATCAGCTAATAGAGATTTTTATAGTAAGACTTTATCATTATCAACAGTTTTAAAATTATACGGTAGATGTACTCACTCATATTGTAGGTACATACCTATATTCAAATATAAGTAGTAATATCGATATTGTTTTATTTGCAATGAAATCTAATGATAATTCTTATGATTTCAATCAAATTGTTTTGGTCGTCTAATTCGTGAATGCTCTGAAACGAAAGAAAACCATAAATCTAATTTTGGAACAACGTAACAAATTGAATTCACGTGGTGATTTCGTGCCAACTGCGCATAATCCAAAGTCCCGCCAAATTGTTCATTCACCTGAGCGTGAATTAAACGCGGTCATATTTATCTACAGCAGTGCGACAGGCGTGGGCGTCAAGATTGTCGCGAAAGTGCAAATTAGGCAAAACATGAGAAAAAGCCAAGAACATTAGTTGCAAGGGAGTCCTCGAGATCGCACCGGGAAGAAGACTTGCCCGTTCCTACAAAGGAATACAGTGAAATTTGGCGCCTTGTGGTACCAGGGCAGCAGAAGAAGGCGTCCTTCGGGCACTTGTGCCTGCATTTCACGCTGCTGTTCCGCAAATTCCTCCTTCCCGGAACATGCGCACTTGCGAAAGGGAGTGACTCTACTCTAATTGTGTTTCCAGGACGTTTCTCAACTAAGGACTTGTCCCAGGGTATCCTGGAGGTTTGCTTGCCATTGTTATGGTCCCCGGATTCTCGGACAGCTTTTTCTTTTCTGTTTAATTGAGTGAATTGATTGTGTTCAAACTCTAATAATGTGTGCGTTGCTCCACTTTCTCTATCAAAAAGGGCTGGGCTTTAGCTGCATTTGCATGCATCGGTCTAAACTCTAAAATAACCGCAAGACGGTTGCAATAAACGCACCTTATGCAGAAAAGCTCAAATATAAGAGGCTGCTGCTGAGGTCATTTTAACCGGCCGACGTCGCCAGCCAAGAAGTAGGATTTTTACCACTTCATAAGCAAAATTTATGGCAAATCATAAATTGGGGATATGAAGTTCTGCGAAGTAATAAAATGGGGCAAGGCGGGCAGGAAAAATCACTGCAAAGCGTTGCGACGAACACGGCTGCAAAAATTGAAATCTTTTGATGAATAATCCCGTCGACGTCTGGGTCGAGAAAGTCGCGAGCTGCGGTCCGATGAATACAGCACGACACATTTTAAGTGACTCGCAGACAGTCGGACAGACGGCCAGCAGCAGCGGCAGCACTTCGCAAGACAATAAGTTTTATGCAAATCGCAGGTATCGTGCGTGGGATCAATGTTATATAAAAAATAAAAAAAAAAATTTGCTTCGCACCTATTCATATTTTTATTTTATTTGTTTTTTTGCAACTAAAGGTAGCATGCGGCGCTTGGCGCTTATATCGGTAGACTAGGCTGGCACAAAACGATCTCGAGATCGCGAGATCGCAAGATCGCGAAATGTCGATTGGGCTGCATTTGCATTCGCCATATCCGCATGCATGTTGACCTGCCGTTGAGACGCTGCCACCAGCGGCTATTGTAAATTACTATGATCTATTTCAGACTCACTTCAGATTGCCGCGACTAAAACGGCGGGAATATAGGGAAAGCCCCAGTCATTATGCTGACGCCCGACGCAATTTTAGCGCCTTTTTGGCCCCAGCCCAACCTCTGTCCTGGGCAGCCCTGGCGACATTGAATTCGGCATTTGCACGGTTTTTCACGAAAAATAAAACGGCCCATACTCTACGAACAATCGGCGCTACAGATCCATACGATTTGCATAATAACGACAATAAACAAGCTGTACTATAACTCACGGTCGTAATTAATATGTTTCGCTTTGATTAAGTATTCAATTAAGGAGTTGCGCTTGAAGTCTTGGCTGCGCCAGTCGCATATATTCCCACTTAGTGTCATGGGACTGAGCACCGGTGTAATTTATGCGTAAGTGACAATAAATTAATTGCGAATAAAAGCCCGACAAAAGAGTCGCTGTGCAAACATTGGCTGTTTTTGTTTGGCCACCAATTTACCTATTAAAATGTCTCCATTTGCTCTGGACGCAGATTTACTTCCCGGAGGTCACTTTATCAGCGGCCATCTATCATTTTACTCCACTTAAGGTGTTGAGTTAGCCGCTCAGATAAGGACTATGGCCTTTGCTAATGAGTCATTCGGTGCTATTCAGTCTGCCGATTTGTTTGCACTATTCAAAATGGTCGGATTGAATTATGACTTCATTTTAATACCATACGTTGAAAGCATTGCTCAGGAGGTCTGGGATAATTTTGTTTATGTTCACTCGAATAGATTAAGAATTTCAGCGCGGTTTGGTGTTTCTGAATTTTGTATACACACAAGCGAAATATGAATGGACATGCACTTACTGATTCGAAATCTCAATTAGTCCAATAAATTGTGCCCGCAAGGCATTGAGTTTTGTTTTTCTCTTATGTGTAAGAAAAAAATTAACTTTAGATGATTATTATATAGATATTGCCCTGCCTGAAAATTGGTAAGACTTGAATCAAGAAATCTATCTTTTGTTCAAAATATATTAACAAATTATGTAGTACTTACATTTTTTCCAATCACATGCTCCGAATTTCAGTCACCTTTAGAAAAAAAATCAATCATTTCAGAAAAGACCTTTTTAAATTTTTATGCATTAAAAACATTTGCATATTGTAGTACTTCGTTATGTATAATGGCGCACCTGTCCCTAAAATGATGCCATTTATTTAAGTTTTTAGTATAACTTTTATAACATTTATGAACTTTTCCTCCTGTGTCTCAGAATCATAGTTAACACATTGACATTACACAGCAAATTTTTTGTATAACCCGTCGTAACACAATTCGTTTTCATTTTAAACTTGCGCTATTTGCTCAAATTTTTTTTATTTGCAAATTACTCCACAGTTTTCGTATGGTAACACATGAGTTTGAAATAATTCACATAATTCCACTTATCAAAATTGTTTCTGTAGTTGAGCTAGTAGCAACCTGATTTATGCCACTAAATTTATGCCTTCTTTAGAAAGTATCAGAAGGCTTTTTCTAGCTGGGATCGAGTATGGATCGAAATACATGTGTTCATAAAATAAACAAACTCTTACAAAAACTGTTTTTTCGATTGCTTTATTAATTTATCAGAAAAAACCTTATCAATTGCATGCTTTACATTTAAATTTATCAATTATTTTGAACTCTTTCACACATTTAAGAAATAAAGGATACTTTGTGCTCAGTTTTGATTTGTTTCAGTAAATTCCTCATAAATCTCGACACGAATAAATTAAACATTTTAAAATCAGGTGGAATGGGAATAATAACATTAAAGGCGTCAATTTTGGCAGCCTGCTGATTTTGAAGGAGCAAGAGACTAACAAACATGGTAAACTGCAGACATGTGCTAGCATTTGTAACCAATAAAAAATAAATAAAAAAATTAGTCACTATTTGGAAGTGGAGCCTTATATTTGATGAAGTTATATACATATATGTTATTAGTATTACTTCACCTCAAGGGGTGATAAATCGGTTGTGGCAAGTCGGAACAGTACATGACACATACGAATGAAATAAGCTCAAACTTTCACGATTTCCAATACATTTCTTGTTCAATCATCGCTTCTGTTTGAATAAAATTTTTAAAAAAAGTTGGCGCAATATGATCGCACCTGATAGTGTACTGAACGCAAATTTGTTTATATTCTGAGCAATTTATGTTTGCACGTTTTGTATACAGAGTGCAGATGGTTCCAAATTTGCATACAGATATAAGTTGTACATGAACAGTCATAAATTTTGAAAAGAAAAATGACTAAATGAAGTGTTCTGAGAGATAAGCTAAAATTAGTCAGGCTTTTGATACTATTTAATTGAAAAATATTGAGAAAATGATCAAATAAATTGGCATAGTTCTTTTTAATGCTAAAAAATACAAGAATAGATGTAGCTTAACTTTTTATGAATATTCAATGCAACTTAAAATATTTATATTAGAAAATAAGAATTCTAGCGAATATTTTAGGTTCTAAAACATCTGTCATTAGTAGAAATTGTTTGCGCGTAGGTAGGTACCTACTTTACAAATCTTTATAAACTTCTTGATAGGCTGATAAGCAATTTTGAAGATTTATGTAGAATAGATGACAGTAACATTGTTATTTAAAAATAATATATTTATTTTCATTGGGGTACCTAAGTACCTTATCTTTGATTTTCTTTAATTATTCTATATCAAAACAAGGAATGGAATTCTTTAAAGTAATGCAGTATACGTTAAAAACTAAAGTGAGTACACTCATAGAACCGGATTCATATTTCTTTGAAGTTAATATTTTATTTACAATAAAGAAAACTTCCCTAAGATTAAGCGTAAGAATTCTTCAAATCAGAGAAATTTTAGTACAAGAAAAGATTTTCTTCTAATTTATTTTAGGTATCAGTTTTTCAGAGTGTTCTCAAAACGTTACAAATAAGTAATGTTTAGTTTTAGTGGTGTTTCCATCCAATAATTAGCTGACATGATTACTTAAATAGGTATATACATATAGGTACATATATTAATTTTATTTTGAAAATATATCAATCAATAGTTTAAACTTTGACTATTTAGTAAATACAAAAATTTCGTTCTTAATTATCTGATGCTAAAGGCATGCCGAATTATTAAAGAAGGTACTAGTAGTATAGTATTACACGTTTTTCTCGTAATAAATATAGAGAAAAAATTGCTTCTTATAAAAGTGATTAAATGCTAAAAAAACATATCCATGAATACATGTACATATGTACATATAAGAATAGGCAGTACTTAATTGTGAACGGGCGATGAGTTAAGTAATGAGAACCAATAATTACGAAACGCAGTCCTTCGAATTCATAGGCTGACATAAATTGTGCAACTGTTGAAGTATCAGCAAGGTTCTGGGAATTGGGAATCATTGGGAAACTACGATCAAATATGTAATTTTTTTTTATAGTGTCTACACTTTGCAGCTCTGAACAGTGTCATCGTTTTTCCTAGAAGCCCATGGGGCCAGTGCAACTAGCCACTTCATAAAATTAATGAGGTTAGAAGAGACATGGAGGCATTCGAATTCGTCATGGTGGTAAATATTTACATTTCGATTTGAAGCCCAACGACGACGCTTCAAACGCATGATAATCGCGGTAACAAGCAAATCCTTTATCGGTTTCGGGCCGATTTCAATCGCCACGGAGGTGTTTTCGCCTCCAGGTGTGCCTAAACTCTGGACACAAAGTGCGTGCACCGCCTTTTGTCTAAGAAGCAGCGGCCGATAGAAAGGGGAGATAGCATTTTATTTTGGGTCTCAGTCGAGGACCATCACAAAGAGCTCCTTGTTGGGCCCTCTTTTTTTCCTGTTTTCCATGTAATTTTTATTAATCGACAGCGACATGACCCCTTGACTGCATCGCGGCGGCCATAGGGGACTCAATTTGAATAACCGCCGTAGATGACTTCCGTTTTATTAGACGAATTCGGCGGCCAAAGGTGAATGACTAGCGCGATGCCATGCCGCGGACAATGTGAGTGCGTAACCCCTTTATGGGACGCTTAAGTTCTCTTGTGTAACTACTGAAGGAATCAACGAGACCTTTTTCAATAGAAGCCGCTTATCAATTCGGTTATATGAATTCGTTGGGTAAGCTGGAATGCTTATCCTTATAAATTATTTAATTGTCGCCGCTACGAGTCCACCGGTGAATATGCTAAGGGGGGAATGGCTTACGTGACTTTATATTTATTAAATGGCCCACCAAACTAACCATGTGCAATTTTCCGGAAAAACTCTGATTTAAGTTATTCAGATGAATATTACATGGTGGTCGCGTTATGCATTCACTTTAGATTGAATCGCGGTGAATGTAATTTAACAGAATCATGAGATTTGTTATTGACACCTGCTTTTGACTCCGTAATCACAAGATTGCCTTCGCATTGCCTTCGATTTATCTTACAGTCTGAAAAACCCAAAAATCGCGATCATTTTTGCAGCCCCAGGAAAATCCAATTTGGACCGGTATGAAGTAATTAGCTTATATTGGTCTCACTTTGTCTATTTACCTTTCTCATTAGTGAGACTAAAGGGATTCCCTGATAATTTTATTATACCTCACCCTGTAAAAGTGTAAAATCCCAATATCGGGAATATTCTGAATTTCCAGCCGTGCATGTGTGCCCATCGCTAAATTTCCCAGGTTCGTCCATATGTAGGGATGTGGTATCAATGACTCCAGACAGTATGGCGCTAGAAATTGTGCAAACATAATGAGTCCTACCTGGACCTTCATGGTGGGTAAATTTAATTGCCTTATCCTGTATCTGGTGGCCGACCGGCAATATGCTGGGAAGTACCGAGAGTTATTTGGGATTCTTTGTTCAACATATGTTGGAATATCATCCCTGATAAGACCCACTGGGTTCTGGGATAATTAACTAGAAATTTTAATATCTGTGAAACCCTGAATCAAGTTAATCATTAAAAATTAAAAAAAAAATGATATCCAATTTTTGAAAGAATTGAATGAATGGTTTTATTTTACAAGTTGCAACTCCGTATAGCTTCTTTCCTGAGCTTCTTCAAAGTTAAGTAAAAATAAAGACTTTGGACAACAAATTATATCCGGACAATTTTTAGAAATTATTTAAAGTTTGAAGCTTAAACAATTAATTAAAAATACAAAAACATTGGAAAACTTTACGAAATACCTATACAGCGAAGTTCCTTCTTTTAAACGAATTACTTTATTTCAAGTAAAATGCTCTTTTGCTATTTTTTCGATCTCGAAAGCAGTTGGTAAAGCTTGAACAAATTTACTATTAAAGGTATTAAAAAGAATTGTTTTTATTTTCTTTGAAACTATCAATTTGTCCTAGTCCCTTAATCAAGTGGAAGGTCATCATTTTAATATTCAACATCAATAACAAACATTGGTCGGGTGACCAGTCCTTTATTTATAAAACTGCCAAATTTTATAAAAATCTGTCCAGTTTTATGAAGATCCGTTCAGTGGATTAGTGACTAACAAGTAGACATATACCTACTTATTCCATAGAATGTTGTTGTGTTTTAAGTATTGTTCGTAGTGATTTCTTACTTTAGCAGAAAAATTATTAGCTATACAGAAAATAATAAAAGAAACTTTTATTTGAAAGTGAATGATGTTGAAGTTTCTGTAGTTTATTTACATTTAATTCTGAAGTTTTTTGAATCTATTGCTAAATTTGCAAGGATTATTGAATATTCAAGAATAATCTCGTCTGTCCTCTTTCGGATGCAGTGCCCTCTGCAGATACTTTATTTATTTGATTCATTTTATTTATCGATTTTATTTTGACGAGGTGCTAACGCTACAACCTTCAGCAAGTCCTCGGACTATTTCAAGAACAATCATTTCGAAGCAGACAAAGTCGAGTCACTTTCTCGTTTGTAAAAATCAGTAATTGAAATTCAAGAAACCGTCCACAGACAACGATCGTGGATGCGATGAAGCACGTATCATTCGCAATTCATTGACGGGCTTAAATTTGAATATCCTTCGCGGCTGCAGTGCACCCTGCAGCTTCCTCGGAGCCAGTTAAATTCCGAGATGAATAAACAACACGTTGCAAGCAGACGAATCGGTGAAAAATCCCCGGATCAGACGCGATGGCCCTCCATGCGAGCCCATTGTAAAGTGCCGGCGAGGAAGGTTCACCCTTAGCCATATTACGCACGTGAGGAACTTACCTTGAGGATGCAGTTAATTTGCTTACTGCGCCGGTGTTTTTGTTTGGGAAACTGAGCACACGTGTGAGGGCTTCTTGCTTTCACACTTGACCAAACAATGTCCCGGACCCGAGGTGCAACAAATTGGCGCTAGTGGCATGCTGCGTCAAGCGCCACATCTGCGATTTTTCAGAGTGAAAACGCAGGAAATGTACGCTCAAAGCGATGCTGTTTTATGAAGGACCATTATGTTGAAGTATGTTGCCCATGTGCTAAACATCCACCGAAAATTTTATCTGTGCACGGTTCTCACGCTTAAACCCTCGAATTCATGAGGTGTGGGTACATTCATGAGGAAACCTCCCGCCCCGGGTGGGATAAAAATGAGGTGCTTCTAAAAGCAGCGAATCGCTAATTTCATTCGAGAAAAATCACCATGATGTATTTATTGATGAAATTGATGTATTTTTCATTAGATCGAAAAAAAGGCGAATAATCACCCTCTTGGGGTGCAGACTAAAATTATTGTCATGTATTCGGAAGTTCAGGACGCTGAACTGAAATTATTTCCATATCCGGTTTAATATCATTAAGTCTAGCTATATACAGTTGCCGCGATTCACTATTTCGAAAGCTTGCATTTATATGTACGTCTTCTTTCTTTAATTGAATAAAATCGCTCTTTTAAAGCGCTCAAGAAATTTCCCAGCAATTATTTTCTCAATCGCGTCATATTGGCTCAGAATCCGAGTAGCGCATAAATTTATTTATATCCTATCATATACAAATAAATAAATATTTTCTCAATCTTGTAATACCGTATATAAAACAGAATCGTTTCAGTAAAAAGTAAAACCTTCCTTTTAAATTTCACACAGTAATGACAAAAGTACAACAGGTAAAACCCAATTATGGGGTGGAAAGTCCGCATCCATTTAGGCCCAGAAAGGCTAAAATTTATTATAATAACCACATGTAAGAAGAGATACCTCTTCGGGAAAATAGCCCAATTATGTCCTGTAATCGGTTTATGCTCCATATGTATAATAAGTACTCGTTCCTACCTGCTTTTACGATTTGGAAATACCTTTATATTTTCCAAATTCAAATGTTATTGCCGGGGTATTTCCCATTACGTGATCCAACATCGGATACTGATTCAGGAAATAAATATGTAAATGCATCGCCCAAAAAGGTACCAAAGGAGGTAAAAGAGTGTATCTTTCTTTCAGATATTCACAAATGTTTAGAATAATATTATATTTGGGTAACACGTGTTAAAATATTTCGTGTTGCTATTTTTCGCGAATACTTTGATACTCAAAATTACAAATTAAGTTGCAAACATATGTAGAACCAAAGCATCAGAATTTTATTTTGTTACAGCAGGATGAATGGTGAACTTTGTCTATTTAGATATTATTTTAACAAACTTAGTTTCTAATACCTATTATACTCAAAATACCTTTCTACTGCCTTTTTAAATGCAGAAAACGTTTATTAAGTGCTCTTACAGAAAAGATTATTTCGAACTACGGATATTTACTGCATGATTGATATGCGATTTTGAAAAAGTATGTTTATAACATATTTCCTATTTGAAATGAGGTTCGAGAGGTAAAAAATATTCAATGAGTTTATCTTGAATTATTATATCAATTAAATTACATACCTACTTAATTAAAAAATAATATTTATGACGCTGGAAATTTCAGCAAGTAGGTACATACATATAGGTATACCTAAACGTCAAATTGGCAACATTTATAAATTTATTGTTAAAAGTTTTAGTTCTGTTATAAGAAAGTATTGTTTAAGTAAAGTGCTATTTTTAAAGTTACGGTGTTAATACGAAGTAAGAAAATTTTTGTATTTTCTTTTTTCGAACCCCTTTAAATTATTTTCTGAATTAAAAATCTTTGAGTAGAGTGTAAAATATTTATAGCACAGTAGACATGTTAAGAATGTTTGTTATCTTTCGTCCATAAATAAATCTTATATAATGCGACTAGGTATCCATTTGATTAGCGGCACATTGATCGCTTTGATCTGATCAGCTGCATATCTCCTTCCTTCCTTCATGTATTTACTTAAAAGATAGATCTAACCTGACAAAAAATATAAATTCTTGCGACAAAGTGATAACAAAGGACGTCATCTTTGTAGCACCTTAGCCACGGGCTGGTGTTGCACAATGTCGGGGCGAAGGTGGATGCACTGATCGATGAAAAGAATGCGATTTTCAAAAGCCACCGGAGTATTTCTTCCAGGAATCAAAGCCGGATGAATGGCACACAAAAAATTTTTTCACCTGGCGGAGCGCGTTTTGTGCCCTCTTATAACCCTCGGATCAGCGAAAAGATCCACTGAGTTTTGTGACTTTATGCCCATTCTGGCGTGCGCTGATCGAATACATCTGGCACAGGTATCGGATCGAAGGTGATAAATACCGTCGAAAATTTGATTTACACAAAATACATCTTTTATTTATGGCATGACCATCCAGAACAAACGGCAGTTATGGAAGTCACTTCCTATCAGAAGATCCGTCAATTTGACGAGCTGACCCACGTGGAGGCGATAGGTCCAGCGGCGATTTATCACTTTGGTATGCGCATAATTAAGTGCTGGTCCACTTTTCGTCTATTTACGTCTAGATACCTTCGCTCTTCTGGAGACGTTCGTCTTGCCTCTTGGGTCCACCGAGCTAACTCCACTGTCTGCACCTCGTGAATTCAGTCATATCTTGGGAGCAGCCCACTGATTGATGCCCGGGGCTACTGCAGCTGGTCCAGCAGAGATTCGATCGGAGGATGAATAAAAGATTTGAATTATGTGCAGTTAGCCGCTCGTATAAATTTAAAACGAAATACTAAGTAAGTTCAGCTCGTCTGAGATGCATTCGACAGTAAGTTAATAGGACAACTCTTTTGGGGAGCTTTCTCCAGAATCTTCGCTCATTTCGAATGCTCCAGGGATCGGACGGAGGAATTAATGCAGCGAGACAGGCTCTTATCACTCGATTGTTCGAGACGCGTTTCATATTAAATTTATCCTATGCAATCGAAGAAAGATACTAAGATACAGAACGTCTTCGAAAATTTTTGTTCATGTACTGGACTTTGTTCACGGAACCGCTGCATGACCGCAGCCGGGCTTAGGAACATTTAAAATGTAAAAATGTTGAGAAATGTGTTAATTTTGTATGTTAGTAGTATGCCGAATTGTAGATCAATTTAAGTTTTTTTTAGTTGCCGTGCATTGATATACGACGAAGAGCGCAATATTGCTGCACTTGGTGAATTCTATGAATTAAGCATTCGCCTTCGAACGGAACACCTTTGAATTGGTCAATGATACTGCTCAAATCGCTAAATTTGAATAAGTCACTGAAGATGCCTTTGAAGGTGCTTAACTGATGCATTTTGTATTTAATTTGAATGTAACGTTCTCATTGCCTTAGTTTTGACTTTTCTAAAAGTGAAGAGTTTGCGAGTACCTAAGAATTGAAGGTGTCTTGAAGGTGTCGGATTTTTATTTGTTTTTTAAATATCATTGAAGAAATGAATCACTTAAACTCAGTGACTGCAAATAAAAAATTCAGACAGAATGTTTTATTTCGTGCCTCATTAACGTTTTTACGAATTTTTATTAAAATGTAGATAATACCAGTACAATCATTTTAGAAGTTTACAATGAAGATTTATTAATCATTTTATATAGGTACATATACTTATACTGTAGAAAAAGTCATTATTTTTTAATTTATTTTAAAATTTAGAAAATAATAAACCACCGTTGACATTAATTTGTAGGTATAGGTACTTTGTAAGATTTCTTCTATTATAATATTCAATTGATAAGCACTATTTCTCTCAAAAATTTGGATTTTATTGAGAATCAATCACCTTAAAAATTACTATTAGAAAAAAACGAAATAAAGCCATTTCCATAAAAATTGGTGCACATGCTTTGGATGTGTTATGAAAATTTACAAAGTCAAAATGGCGTGTTTTAATACTATGACTGCTTAACTATGAAAATGGTGATATTAGGGTATTTTGTGTACTGATTTGAAATCTGCCATCAAAATTCAAAGGCTTTATATTCATTTATAAATTGATCGAGCTTAAAAAACTTTTCTGATTTCAAATTTAAGGGTTACCTGTTTCATGGCTAGTTATTAATTTAACAAAATTATTTTAGTTTGATATTTCTCTGGTTCCTCACTGGGAAAGATGCCTAAGAAAATATTTGCCCAAATTTGAAAATTTAGTATTTACGTACATATGTACATGTAGAAACAACTGTTCGTCGCCAAAAAATATATTATGAAAGTACAGATACAGATTTCTAAAATGATCGTGTCGTTGCAGCGATTAAAATAGGTACAATACATTTCGTAATATTGTGATATTCATATATTTGCAATTTTTCATTAGAGCAGGTAAATGATGGGAAAATTGCTTTATTTCTACTGGAATGATGATTTTTTAATATAATCATGAACTCCCTTCTAAAATCAAATGGAATTTATACCTAACGAAAAGGACACATTTCATGATGGTGATTACATTTGTCAAATTTTTTTATTCAAACGGCTACTTTTCAAGTTAGTTTAAACATTTTTCGTATTATATTTTGAACATGATTTCTAATAACATTGACCTGGAAACTTTTATAGAAAAAAATAGTGACTTGTTAAATTTAAAAGAAACATTTTTTGGTATTCGTTCCACAATAATGTAACAAGAAAGTGATATTGAATTCAGTTATAAGATTGAGTTTTTAGAAGCCTTTTGTTATTAATAAAACTTTTTACAAATGTCTAAGGTTAACTATTCTTTATATGTAAGGTATATCAGAATTAAATGAAATTTTTGAATACTATTTTTCGTAGACATTTTTTAAAATAAGTCAGGAATTAAGAGCGACAAAATGGCGTTACCCTCGCAAAGGTAAGCGCACTGCTCGAAAGGGTTGAAACGCCTAACTCGACGCATGCGCAGGCAGACACTACATCCGGACAGGGCCGGCAGGCGTCGCGTCGATCGGGAGTCGATGCCGTCGCCCGGTGGGCCTATCCGTGCTCTCGCTCACCCCCTTCGGACCGCTCCCGCCACTCCGCCGCCGGTGGTGGCGCGCCAAAAGAGAAAACAAGAAAAGAACATTTCTCTTAGAACGTCTTCGGCAGCTACCTGATTGGCTTTCTCCGCGCGTAAACAGGAACCCGCGGAACGAAACATGGCCGGGGAGTACATAGGCAGCGACAGCGGCAGCGGCACATGTGCCGGCCGCGCCGCACCGGTGATCGACAGCCAGGTAAAGATCGCGCCGGTCCCGGTCCGCGCAACGTGTGATCGCTCTGGCGGAAAGTCCGGCCTTTATGTGTCCAGGTGAGAATACATAAAACAGGCCGTGCCTATCGTCACAAAGGTGAAGTTAATTATTTATCAGCATCTGGCCGACAGCGGCACTTGTGCCGTTCGGGGTGTGCATCCTCGGGAAGTGCTCTCCTGGCTGGCGGCACAGTGGAGGGGGTAGCGACCGCCGTATATAAGGGCCGCTTCTCCTTCTTACCTGTCACAACCGATCTATCACTCAGCGTGTTAAGACAGCCTTCGAAGCGTTCCTTGTTCTTTTGCGTCGTCGCGACCACAATTTTTGTTTTCAATTTTCCTGAGATACTTTGCCAACATGAATTACAAGACGTGCCCATTAAAGAAGCGGCCAGTGTTTTACGACCAAGTGCGAAATGTTAACTCACAATCAGTGGAGGATGAGCCCCAGGACTTGTCGGTGAAGAGGAAAGCGGATGAGGAGTGCTGCAGCATTGCGAAAAGAAATTTTCCTTTAAATCTTTCAACAACATCAATCTACGATCAGATGAAGCAGGCCTCCTATATTTGGCACTCGACTGAGTCCATTCCAAGGACCGAGTCTCCAGTTTCCGACTACAGTGAATCTTCAGTACAACGTGAAACATCCTTGTCTCCACCAGCGGAGTCTCTTCCAAGTGGCGTTCACTTGCGAGGACTAACTCCAGTGCAAGTCAACCAGGCCTACCTTTCTCAGCATCGATTTGGAAATTACCTGCCTACCGTGCTCCCCAGCAACTTGACTCCTCCAGCCAGCCCTATCCAAGAGTCTGAGCCCGAGGACCTTTCAATGAAATCTGGAGTTCCTTTAACAGTTTTATACCATCACCACCATCAACCAGCCGTGATGAGCCAACAAGAAAAAATTGACGATCGCTCCCGATTCAGGTGCGAAAAGTGCGGGAAATCATATTCAACTTTAACAGGACTATCGAAGCACACCCAATTCCACTGTCCAGCCGCCGAATGTAACCAGGTGAAGAAAACGTTTTCATGCAAGAGCTGCGAAAAGGTTTACACTTCCCTAGGAGCCCTTAAGATGCACATCAGGACCCACACCCTCCCCTGCAGATGCAACATCTGCGGCAAGGCGTTCTCCAGACCGTGGCTCCTTCAAGGACACATCCGGACCCACACCGGCGAAAAACCCTTCGAATGCGACCACTGCCACCGAGCCTTCGCGGATCGGTCGAACCTTCGCGCCCACCAACAAACCCACGTCGAAGTGAAGAAGTACATCTGCGATTGCTGCAACAAATCCTTCTCGCGAATGTCCCTCCTTAACAAGCACGTCCAGGGCGGATGTCCCGGGCAAACCTTTTAGGAAACGAAAAAATTTCGCAGCTCGGGAATTATTTTCAAAGCCAGAGACTTCAGATATGGGAACTATCCAGAAGTTGGGCAGGACTCTTTCGTTGATCGAAGGTTACCCCCAGACAGAAGATTCAGCCAAAAATTAGCACCTCTTAGAGATTGTGCTTCAGGTGCCAGAAACGTTTACCATTTTAGTTTGTCTAGTCGTTGAATGTACTTTTATTTATAAGAAAAAGACCATTACTGTTATATATTTTTACGCAATCCTTTTTATAATAATTAAAACGTCTGTTATATAAAACACTTTGCATTTCATTTAAATATTTTTCCTACGTTGAGATCTGATGGACGTAAGAGACTCATTTCTGAATATGAATTCGTATTTGATTAAAACAATTTCGACATTTTTGTCGTTCCTTCCAAAATACAAATCCGAAAATGACGTAGATCCAAATTAGTTTTTATACTATTCAATTATATAAATGATTTTCGAAAGACTTCATTAACATTTTTTGTTCGATTAGGTGTATATTAACAAATGTGCGGGCTTCAAAGCTGTATAGAGTGATAATATAAATTATTTTCCTTTTCATCCTTAATTTCAGTCTATTATAAAGAGTATACATAAATTTTTATCGAATATACACGAATAACGATAACCCAAGAATTTGTTCTGGGTTAAATTGAGTAAAGGCGCATGTAATTCAATTAATAAAACGGAATTATAAATCATAAAAGGAGACACCTAAATGTGAGCGGCCGAAACTTTTGCATACTCTATAATAGATTCGTATTGCCCGGCAAGCCCCAAAACCAAAACGAACAAACGAAACTCAAACCATTCACAGTGCGGCCAATATTGCCGATCTCAATGAATTGGAGTTAGAAGGTTGCTTGGGACTCATAATCTTTTATGAAGAGTTAAAATCAAATAAATTGTAGGTGATACGAAGTTCACCGTAATAAATGTTTGCACAAATACAGAAATTAGTTACAAATTCATATTTTGTCCTTGAATACTGAAGCGGCGAAAAAAGATTTTGAAATACAGTCCTTAAATATATGTATGAACTTTTTAAAGATAATAGAGGGAGGAAAGTTTAACAAAAACAGATTTTTTAGAAGAAATCTACATTGAAATTATCTAACAGCGTTCGTTTTTTATATATTTAAATATCTTATTTTGTTTTGTAAATAGAATGACTTAATTGATTCCAAATATATTTTTCAATTTTACTATCACATCTTGTTGAATCAAATAAAACCGAAGCATTGCACTCTTATAAGCCAATACCTAAGTTTAATAGCTTGTAGTAAAAATATTTTACCTGTTATCTTATTTAGAATCTTGTTTTGAACACTCTTTTTAAGTTTGTAAGTTATTATAAATACATATCCACTTTATTATACCTTTCAGGTGAAGTACCTTTTAGATTTAATTCAGAACCGCCAGCTTTTGCTCTTACGCTTTTAAATATAATAATTCCTTTGTGCGAGGTTATCGTACTCGTAAATATATTTTTATTTTGCGTTGCTACGTTTATAAACCTAAAGCTGTTTTTAACATAGACAAATTTTTTTATCTTTGTACTGAACCTGATAACAAGTAAATTGCTACGATCTGCTTTGACCCGCTAAACCCAGTAGACGGGTTTGGCATAAACATTAAATTAAGTTGTTAGCTGGTACAACTTTTAAATTATTGAATATTTATTATTTTCATTTTAGCTTAAAAACTCATCAAAATTGGAGATGGAGAAATCTTGAGACTCTCCATGTATGTACATCTAAGAGCTGTGTTTACGTTACATTTCATGAGTTCAAGCACTTTGTACAATGACATCAACCTAAATCGGATGTCGAAAATCTCGATGATAGCTGATTCCGGTTAATAAACCGAAGAACTAAAAATACAGAAGAACGGAATATGTAAACTTGATTTTCCTACTCAAATAAATGAATCTAAGTACGATCAACTATCGATATATTATCCTAGCAGGCTTTTATTAGAAGAAAGTCCTCTACTCGTTTGAAGGACACTAGAATAACTCGTTAAATTAGTTTAGTCTATCCGCATTATTCCTGAATTCACTCTTCTTTACAAACAGTGCGCGATTAAAGGACAGATTTGCATTTGCATTTGTGGTTTGTTATTGTAAGAAAAGTTAACACGTTGGCGACCAGGCGATCATCCGTGACCGCCACGTTAGTCACGGTGACCACCGGGAAGTCATAGTGTCAAAGGGACGTGTCTCAGTAACGTTTTTCTTGATTTAAATTTCGTATCGATTGCATAGTCAAATAAAAGTATTTACGCTATTTTATGTTATCAGCATGAAACTTGGATTTTGCAATTCGTACTTATAAGTAATTCTCACGCGAAATCCTTCCGCGGTTGGTATATAAATTTAGAAACTTAAAAGAGTGTAACTCGTGTAAACATTTGCATATAAAATATAGTGTGTAATCGATTTTGTTCCCGTTATTTAACGATTGTATTGGATACAACGGTAATTTAGTGGATATTGTAAGCACCCCGAAGTATTCCAGGAAATTCTCTCCACGAGGTTTGGGTTTGGGTGTTCCCCATTTCATATTCAAGCAAAATCCGTGGTAGAAGCTAAGCTCTTCCTTGAACCGGGTGACTTGTGCTTAATTTCTGTTCTCAATGAGATCAATTTATTCTTGTTTATCGGGGCGAAATTCATTTGAATAAAGTGGAGATGGGAGCGTGTGGTAAATGAATAAAACAGCCTTTCCCTCGTAATTACGTAAAAAACAATCAGCAATCCTTGGAAGGTTACTCACATCCTCAGCTCATGATACTTTCGCTTGGGAAGTGCGAGAACACGCGTCTTATTTGAAACCTATTTTGGGAGCTTACCTGTCCCAATATTCAAATTATGCAGTGTATCTAATGCGGTCGGGTATCGGATGCGTTAAATAATTCAGTAAAATCGCTTGTTTTTCCACTGAGTGTTTACTTACTTTACTGGGAAATTTTACACATTTGTTGACCAAAAATAGCCACTAATTGCGCAGCCGATGAGACCGATTTAGCAAAACTTAATTCATCAAATCGCAACGATTTGCGTTAAACAGAAAAAGGGGCTGAATCGAGCTGTCACCTTTGTGCGCAGCCGTCGAGGTACATTGATCGCGTGTTTGCGCCGCCAGTAATTAACCTATCAAATTTCTACATCACTTGCAAGAAAACTGGGAAGAAGCCTAGCTCTAAGGTAAGACTAAAAATAAAAAAATAAAAAATAAATAGAAAAAGGTGTTGGCATTTTTACTCGCGCACAGGCCAAGCGCGCTGCGTTGCGCAGTCGTGCGAGTTCAACAAACCATGAGAAAGCCGCAGCGAATTAAATTTTTTCTCCTCTTGTCAATGAAAATAAATCGTCAAGTTCAAGGAAACAGTGCAGAGGAAAGTACCGTTAAGGCCGCAGCCGCAGAAGATGATATTTTTTACCTGACAGGTTGCATGAGTGCCCTTTGCGTTCACCACAATATCCACTGTAGCTGAAGGGATAGAAATAGTTTCCTTCTGATTTCTGCCCGTCCCAAGATAGAGTTTTCTTTTCGCCAGGCTCCAGGTAAATCGGTTCTGACACCAGCCCCTCCGCCGCGAACAAGTTGTACAGGTAGGCGAGGAATAGCAGCGCCTGACCGCAGCATACGTTCGTACCTATCCACAGCATATCTGGAGCATAGTGGATATCCAGTGAACTAAACATAATCGCTAGATTAATACAAAATGTACACGACATCTTCCTCATTACAAGCTAGGAAACCACATCTCAACGATGAAATGCCGTTCTAAGTTACACGAACTCTTCAGGGATCACTTCGGTAATTCGATACCCTTTTGCTCCAAGAGTACGAAGGCACTTACTCGCCAATTAATGAGGCGAAAACAGTTAAACTACGGCTATTTAAGGAAACTATCTTGTTATATAAGATCTAACCTGATCCTTTTCTACTTCCTTGGTGAAGCCAGTGAACTTTCGAACGACTTCAAAGGAATTTTTCTTTATAGAATCATATCGGGGTTCAGTAAAATTATACTAAGGGCTGGATTGATAGTCCAAGCTTAAACTCTAACACTCGGTGCCTTAAGCTTAGTTTAAATGCTTTGTAACAAGCTTCTGAATCTTCCTAAAAAGCAAGGGATAGCATAGTACTATTCGAGTATACTTCTGAACTCATGAGTAATGAAAAGGAAGAGGTTTTTTTTTTAAGATATATGGATATATGTTTTATTATTAGTTTTTTTTTTTGTTAACAGAAATGTCCTTTTCTACCACAATGTTATGTGATGGTAGTCTACTTAAGCTAAGTAAACTCGACTTTGTATAGTTGTTCTCTAAAGAGGTTATTATAGATATCATTTAGTCTAATCAATGATACCAAAAACTCCATGTGCCAATTTTTAACGGAAATCTCTAAATTCAATAATTTTCGATAAATTCATTGTCAAGGAAATCCACTGAGGTTTCGAATCTTATTATTTCTACGAATACGGCACAATAATTTAAAACGTCAAATGGAAATTATTATTATTACCTACCATTATTTTACCATCATTTATTGCGAGCATGATAACAAAACTTCGATACTCCTTAATATGTTACCAATTTGAATGACGTTTACATTTCGGGACCGTTTTCCTAACTTAACTTAGGGCGCGCGTCTTCACCGGCTACACGCGTTTCTAGAGATCTACCAGTTATTCCCCAAGCTTTATCTATCGTTGCTGCGAGGGTACATCCACCTTAAAGCGCGTGTTATACCTCCCCTTATCCGCATGTAAATCTTAAGCGCGTGATAACTACAGATTATTGACTTCTTCTTATAGGCATTAGTAAACTGATGATTCGTTAAGAAGGCATAGTAAAACACTTCATTATAAAAGGGGTGAATGTACGTGCTATTGGGGTTGTTGTACTCTATATCGCCCCTACCTACCCTACTTTTGCAAAGAACGGTTGTGCTTCAAATACAAAAATATTGTAATATTTCTTTCTTTGTAATAATAATTTTTGAGAATTCAGAACTTGGAGGATAAACTTCTAGCCCTTTTTATTGAAACATATTTACTTCAAAGTGCATTTTGATAGTGAGGCACAAAACGTTCCTATTTTTTCTGTGGTACCTACTGAAATACTTTCGAAACAAATTAAGTGATGAATATGTTTTATAAAAATCCGTTGAAAATCAGTTAATAATAATTTTGTTCTTCTGGCAAAACTACGTAATGTTCTAATATTTTAGTTTATTATCTGTTGAACACAATTTTTCAAGTGTAAACAAAACATTTTTGGTGTGAAATTTTTCTGTTACTTGGAATTATTGATTTTCCTAAAATATTATGGATAATACTAAATAATAAAATTTAAAGTATAATTCTAACTTGGATTTCATCCAATTAAGGGTTAGTTTTTCCGTGGACCTAAAGCTCCAGTATAAATAATTCATATGTAGGTACCTACATATAATGAAAAATATTTGCAAAATTATGTTTCTTAAAATCAATATTAATTTTTCTATTTTGCAAATATTTTGTTTGAGCATTGTGAAAAAAGTCCCACAATCTTCGAACCATGTTGCAACATAGTAGTAATTCATTGCATGCGGCTGACATAGAGAGGTCTCTTAATCCCACCCCAATCTGCGGTGCTTAATCGCGGTATTTTAATTGTACATTCATTGCGCGGAATTGGCTTTATGTTTTGTGCCGGTGTACACTCATCGCAAAATTAAGCGATTTATGCTTGATTTTTGAGCACACCAAATGGCTAAGAAACCCAGCCGCGATTGCCCAATCCGCCAAATAACAATAATAGCGCTAGAGCGCACCAAAGCGGCGCAATTGTTCCAAAGATACCTCCTGAGGGCTTCTGTTGGTTTTCATTTCGAGTTTCTATTATGAAACCTCGTCGTAGTCTTATTGGTGCTATTAGTTAGTTTGTGTGCATTTTTCACCAGTGGTTTTTATTTTTTATATCTTTTAACTTCTCTTCCGACTGCGCGGACACGTACAACATCGCCAGCATATCTTTTATGGACCATTGTTCCACTGGCACGTGCTTAGCCCAAAACTGGTCAACATTTGTTTCGGTTTTGCGCAGCCCGTTCGGGCTTAGCTTAATTGTGCGCGGTGGTAGCTGAGCCAGTGCGGCTCAACAATACCGCGATCAGGCCGATTTTTTTTTCAGTATCGTTAATAGGTCAATTTTATATACGACTTTAGCACCCGAGGTGATATTTCCTCGTTTGCGATCAGCGACGGAGCCAGCGACTTTGACCTATAGTCTGACCACCGCCGCTGAAAGTGAACTTGTGATAATTCGAGCTATTTGCAGCCGGTGCTGGGGCTCGACCAAAGCACCTGGAAGGATCTCGGCCCCAATTGCCCCGGCTGAAAAGATATTTCAAAATCTCGGTACAAAGTGAAAGAGGTGAGCTGCAGGAATGCAGTTGACTCACGAGCATAAAATTCAAGAACCGCGCGCGCATTGCCCTGCTACGTCGCGCCGCTGCGCCGCCGAATAAAATCGCTCAGAAGGAGATTAACAGCGCTGTGCGAAAGTAAGACAGCGTACATCTATTAGAAACGTCTTGCGCAGGTAGCCACCCGGCTCAGGTGGGTTCCGCAATGCTGATCGTATTAAGTTGTGCATAATCTATCTATCGTGCTTCTCGTATTATCCAACAGTTTGTCATTTGTCCGGCTGGGTGGTCACTGCGGCTAAAACGAATGACTGTGCCGCGGCCTCCCAGCTTCTGCGATGAAACATGCCCGCCGCGGCTCAGTGCCTGTACCGAGCCTAAGCCTGAGCCTGCCCTCGTACCTGTTCGCCGCGACCAACTGAAACTGATGCGTAAATATATCGAAATGGCCTTAGACAATTTCTCAATTGGCCCCAAGATTGTAGGCCGTAACATGCCCCCTTATCGCATAATGTCCGACTGTCTCCGCGGACATCTTCGAACCTGCACCAATGGTCCAGCACTGAACCTTGCGACCAACCAGCGAATAAATCTTTTGCATTTCTACTGATAAGCCTTGCAGGTTTTAAAGTAAAAGTTAAAAGAGTTGCGTATATAATACTGCTTTTGTAATTTCAAACAAAGTATACTCGTTTATGCGAAAATAAGATTTCCTCTTTTCTCTGAAAATATATTTAAAAGAAATAAATAAATGTTCACACACGTTTTTTCTGGCTGCTCGTGCTGTAACTTCTGAACCTGACACGGCTACTTTAGAGACATTACTACCCCGAACTTATCACGGTGAATATCAAATCGACAACTAGAAGAAGCCTTCATTCACATGTTAAGCATTAAGCAACTCTCAGGCTTTCTGGAAAAATTGACTTTCAGATGAGATTTAACAACCTACAGGTAAGGTTAAGGGTTTCGTGTGAATACGTCACTCACTGCATTTATAATATTTTCCCAAGAATAGCAATATATATTTCGAATATGTTTTTGTCATTGAACTCCGTGAATTTTGAAATCGTTTAAATTTCGATTTTTTTTTTATCATGAGCAGGTCCAAGTATTGCATAAGCTCTTTTAAGATACAATTTTTAAATGGATTATATATTCTGGAAGGATTGAGATAAATTTCCATCCACTACCACTTATAATATTTCATTATTCTTTCTTTGAATTTCGATTTTTCATTCAGTTTTTATTCGAACACTAAAATAATTTGATTAAGAAATTAAATATTTTGACTTTGTACTATGATGACTAGCAAAAATTGATAAAATATCGATGAGCAATTAAAAATAATCAATTTTTCAGTAACTCATCGGAAATAAATTATCTGAAAATAAAATATTGTATAAGAGATACATACATATGTGTATTAAAAGTGTATATAGTTATGTCATTGTTCTGGTTTTTTTTCTCAGTGCTATATAAATTTTGAAACCTTTTGTATGACGGACTATAGATATAAAAATTGTAAATTATGTAAAATAGATGCGAAATAAGGGATCTAAAAATCAATATGAATAAGCGCTATGGATCAGAGGATATTAAAATTAATGCATGGAATAGGGTAGTTGACTAAAAAGTTCTTTTTAGTCCGTCAGTTAGATTACTAAAAAATATTGTATACTTACCTATTTTTTCTTTTGTCCGGCAAACAAAAAATGACGACGATACAGAACTTTGAAATTTCGCGTGACGTCACGCCTTGCTGCAAATTTTAGCAAGGAGTGACGTCAACCCCCCCCCCCCCCCCCCCCTGAACTTTGACGCGATATATTTTCGTCAATTTTTATTTATTTGATAAAGCAAAAAATACGTGTTCAATATTTTTTGATAATCTAACTGAGGGACCAAATAGAATCGGTTTCTTTTTACCCAGGAAACATCCCTATTGTTCATATTTTCCTACAACTTCAGGCGTTTTTCATTAACAGAAAAATTGACTGTATTGTACTTTTATTTCCAAGGATAATTCTTCTTTAGGAAATTCGGCTATCCAAAAAATTATGTTTGATTTTTTAATTTCAGTTAAATAGGACGAGAGTAATCTTGTACCATGAATATAGAAAAATCCTTGAATGTATTTTTAAAGATTATCTATGATTATCGTTTTTTTCTTTTTTTGTAAGTTATTTGGCATATACATATGTACTTACTTGCAATATTTTCCGTAATTTCGGAATATTTCAAAATGAGCGGTCTGTTCCATTTTGCAATTTCATAATAAGTCAGCCATGCAATGACTTCTAGCAGCATAATAACTGCGCAGACCTTTACGATTGCAAAATGCAAAGGAGCCTTCATCCGATTGAGGAAGCCAAGCCAAGAAGTCTCGCAAGGCCCACGTGGATGGCCCAAGAACCCAAAAGCAGCGAACAATGGAATTTCAGCTTCTAATGCTGGCTTTTCCAGAAATCCGAAAAGACGGGCAGGCACTCCCACCAGTTTTTAATTGCCCATTACTTAATCAACTAAGAAGACAACAATAGCGAAATAATTTCATGCTCCCCTTAATTCTGTTCCGATTATTATTACAGGAACATTCTGAGCTCTCGGTTGATTGCATTAACCTGCGGCGTACCACCGACTCCGCGGACCACTTGATGCGCATGAGTAGTGCGCATGTGTAACTTACTTGCTCATCGCAGCCGCGGCGCACGGAAGACAATGAGGAATCGTCTTAAGGTGCAAGAGTTGGTGACGATAAGGAACTTCGGTCATGTAGCACACTATTGTTATGGTTCATCGTCATCGGCGTCGTCGGCAGGGAGTTAATGGCGCATGAACAAAAAATGAATATTTTCATTGTCGGCCCCATTTTTTTGATATGAAAAAAAAATTAAAAGAAATTAAAAGAGGCGAAGAACTAAAATTGTGGCGTACTAAGACGCTGCTGCTCCAGGCACAGGTATATGCGGCTCTAAGGTGCGCCGTCAACTCAGCGAAACTTCCACTTTAATTTGAATCTGATTGTACTCATTCGACGGTGTGGTTCTTTCCGTTCTGATGAATGATGACAAACGATGAAGGCAATTGGTTTTTACGCATGTGAATCCGAAAATTGTCATCATGGTTACGTATTCTTAGTTACAGCATTCCTCCCCAGCCGCTTTTCTTTTTAAATTTAGAATATATCTACATACCTTCACTGTATTCAAGATACTAAGTTAGAAAAAATGTAAAGTATGTACTTCGTTTCCTTTTTATTAAAGATTTTAGGTAGTTTTTGGTGAAATTGAAGAAGAATACATTCCTGATCCCAAAAACATATATCATAAAAATATTACATGTTTTTGGGAACAGGAACTAGACTTGTTCTTTTATTAAATATTTAGAGGCACTACAAGAATTTCTTCACATAATCGAGACGAACTTCTTTAATACACGCTTTCTTCCTGACTAAATTACCACTTTCGTTTATTTTATATAAGGACTCATTTTTTGTTTTCTTTCAGCTAATGTCAGAGTCTGCTCTTTTCAAGGAATTTAAAAATTTGCGAAGTCGCTATGTTACGTAAATCGTTACCATGGATACGCGTAGTGCTATGGCATTCAGATCTTAGTCTTCTCTTTTCAAAGTATTTAAAAATTTGAGAAGTCACTGTGTCAAGTTAGATGGTTACCATAGATACGAGTACTATGGTAATTAGATCTTCTTTTTTTTCGAAATTGAAACAGAATGTAAAAGTGTCTCCTAAAGAAGCCCATAATTGAAATTTTATATGAAATATTCCAATTCCAAAATAATGGATACAAAAATTAATTACAATTGTGGGAATGTTCAAATTTCATTACCATTATCATTAGTAGAGATAACTGCTGAATTTTTGCTACGGTTGTCTAGAACAATATAATAGTTACTTTTTTCATCTTATATAATTTTTTCAAGTTGAGGAAATCATCCTCAGTTTTATTGTGTGCATCAGCATGTCATTTTATACACGGCTTTCGATGGAACGTAGTACATATGTATTTGTGTGTTTATAGTGTACAAAAAAAAAGAGTCGCGTGTATATGACATTAGTGAAACAAAAAAACCAACTCAGGAAATCAATTTTTCTTTCCTTGAGTTAAAGCTAGGTATTCTTTAATTTAAGTAATTTTCAGAGTTCAAAAAAATAAATTGGCTTCAATAAGGTAGTTTTTCTTTTCTTTCTTGTTAATTATGAGAGGTACAAGGGGGATGGAGAAGCTAAGTTATTGTATGCAAAGTACCCAATAAAATACAATTTTTATATTTGAAAACGTAAACATCTCACCTTCTCCAAAAATAAGGTGGTTTTATTAAATTATTTAGAATTTCTCCCAGACAAGACCAACTTTATCTCAAAAATTTTAATTATTATTTAAAGACATTTGGCATCGAGATCTTAATCATAGTAGGTACTCTACTCAATTACATCGAGAGGCCACGAAAATCGTTATCGTTAAAGAAAACAAACGTGATTCAGAAAACTGAAGAAAAAATCAAAAGCTTAAAACAAAGTTGTTTAAAAAAATTAATTGAAATATGCAATCATAGTTCACATTCAAACATCGTGAAATTATCATAATTAAATCGAAAGGTCACGAAATTCATCATAATCATACAAAGGCTGGTTATATGTATGTATTTTTAAGTTAAAAAGTTGACATTTTACCTTGTGGGAAATGACATGAAATTGACATTTTGCATTAAAACCATTTGTGGTCCTAAGCCAATAGCGTGAGTTTGTTGTAATGAGAAAATTATTTTTCAATGATTTTAATGCAAAAACTTGCTTCAAGCAAAAAAACAAGAAGTAAAAGTTATATAAATTTTTTTTAAAAACTTGGTATATGTATGAATGAAACAAGTTCTTTAATTAATTAGAACTAATATAAAAACATGAAAACGTACTTTGGTTTGGAAGGACTTATACCTATAATTCGTCAGCAGAGACCATCAATTTTTATAAAATTCGATGAACATTCACTTCAATCAAACTAATAAAAGGCAACCTGAAATTGTTCGACATTGACCTGACCCAGTAACCGAATCAAAACAATTGCCCAAATTACCGCACTACTCATTTGCACCGCACAAGTCCAAAACTTGGAAATGTTGAGCAAGTGAAGTGCGGTCAGAGCTCGCCCATGGTACCAGATTTAATGAGCGATCGAAAAGTTTTCTTCGCGATCGCCCCCAAAAAGGTAACCTGCAATCAAGACATTAAGCGAAGATGTTTGCCAACATTCGGCCCCGCCCCGCCGCGCCTTGTAAATTCATGGCGAATTCAGCCAAATGAGATCGAACAAGTCCAGGTCCTAGATGAAAATTGCTGATGATTTACGGCAAGTGGTGGTTACGTGTTTCACAAACACGGCAGTTATTGACCACTTAGGCGAGGAGCATAGAGCGTAATTGACCGTAATCATAGTTGGGTCTGGTGAGACCTTGAAAAGCACAACCTGTCACCGGTGAGAATAAAATCGGCGATCAACGACGATCATTAAGTCCATAGAGGCCCAGATCTCGCGCAATAGGACCTGGAGCGAGTGCCGCGATTTGATTAAGCCTCTGTTGTATGGCGGCACGGCCCAAAAATTAAAAATCGAATTCTTCAACTTGCGGTTAATTGCAAGGCTTTCACGCAATATTCGGGCGATTGGGTGCCATTAGCCACCTACTAGCTAGGCGATGGAATTTTGCAAGAAGACACCAGCAGCAACAACCGCTGGACCAGCAGCATCATCCGATGTAGAGTCGGTGAGGCAATGAGATCCAACCTTCGCCCATTTCACAACCCGAAAACAGAGTTCAATTGAGAAGAGTTATGGGCTCCTCGCCGTTACGTAAGACGAAACTGTAACGATCGCGGAGCTATCGTTGCGAGATAGCCAAGATAGTCGGCAAACGTCGCCTACCCATAAATAACGATAATCCAATTTCTCTTCAATCATGCGAACCAAAAATCACGTCAACGGTGATTAACCGGTCATTACCGTGATTTCCCGAGTCAACATGCCGAGATGGCGTTTTTTCTTCGACGTCCCGTCGAACCTATCGAACCTGGTTAATCCGGTGGTAGAGGCACCGGCTCTTTCGTTTCCCGAGACCTTTTCTATTTTCGGTATGCCGTCGAATTATTAAGATCGTGATCGTTTCCCCAGAATTCGATCGGTTGACTGTCTCCCAGGTACAAGAGGCCTGGGCATGGGGCACTTTGCCCGTATATGCAAAATCGTTAAATTTGGGTCAATGGATACTCCACTTTGTCATGCCAGAACAAGTTAGCCGCCCGAATCCTTAGCCTTGCTGACCTGCTTCGGCTCCGGGTATGGGTGTCCGATTTCAGATGCATTGGCTCGTCTAGTGCTAGCGCTAATTATTGCCTGGAAAAAGACTGTCATCGCGTTTGAATGGCAAATTAATAGAGCGCGCAATCGGACATGACGTCCTCCCGGCACTCGAGATTCACTCGCTTTCGTTGCCCGGTGAAACTTACCTTGTCATTACTTTAAATTGGAAAATAATTTCGATCTGATCTGATTTGACTGTGTCGCAGCGCGGCGATATCATCGCGTCTATTCACGCGACCAAACGCGGCGGCCATCAAGCCTTTGCGACGTTGCAAAAAGCGCTTCGGTGCACCCGCTCTGTTGACTGTTGCAACAGCCACCTTTACTTTCGGTGGCAACAAAATTGCCGGATTTCGAAATTGAAATTGAAATGACAGTGCGCTTTGAAAAATCCTGACCCTTGGCGGCCTCATATTCTATTTTGTTTGACAGCGGAAGGTTTGAGTCCTTGTAGTCAGCAAAAGTAATAAAGCCATTAAAGCGCTGTGGGAATTATGTTCTATCGAATGAAATCACTTCTGGTGATTGATTTAGACCACCTTAGAGCTGTTAGAACTAAATCTAGACTAGACAAGCATTCAGGTTGAAAGATATGAAAATAGAATATGACAAGAGCAGACGCAAGGTTCATTTGTGACACTTTAAAATTTCTATATACTCTGTATTTTTTATTATATGTACTTCAAAAACCAAGAAACTTAAAACTAATATCGGTTGTCAACAAAGGACATCATCCGATTTTCATACATTTTTGGTCCAAATATGAAAGTGCCGGCCAGAAAAAAAAAATGTTATATTCTGGTAGAACTTGTCCATCTGAGCATTTATTATTATGGCACCAAAGCTATAGGACCATTGCCCTGGGTTTTATACGCGTTTAAAAATCTGTCTTTTCATACATTTTCAATTAAATGATCTTAGAAAAGTAAATGATATCTGACCTTTTTACACCTTTTAGTGCTGTTTTAACATCATTTTGTGCATCTATTGGGCCTTAGAATATTCGTACGCCCGTTTTTACATTGAGGTTGTTGTTAAAAAATAAAAGAAAAAAATATAGTTTATGTAATATTATGTTTATTAAAAATTATCATTGTTTTACAGCTTTATACGTAATATTAATTACATATTAATACATATTATTTACGCATTCCTTCTTTTGGCTCTGTTTTAACCTTTTTTGGATCTATCATTCATTATCATTCAATTCCAGAAAAAATAAGCTCTGTCTTAACGATCACATGGTATTTTAGTTAGAAAATCCCCAAAAAGTGATTTTCTATGTACAGAATCGGTATAGGTTAGAACCATTGGTGCTATTAATGTTCAAAATGTCATGTTACGGCAAAAAATCACTTGTTTTTGCTATTTCATTGCGTCGAAAATGCATGAAAAGACAGATTTTTTAAACCCATATAAAACCCAGGGCAATGGTCCTACAGCTTTGGTGCCATAATAATAAATGCTCAGATGGACAAGTTCTACCAGAATATAAAATTTTTTTTTCTGGCCGACACTTTCATATTTGGACCAAAACGGATGATGTCCTTTGTAAATTATTATAAACATCTTTTCAGCATACGTCAGGAGAAAACCTTATTTTGTATATAAACATAGATATTTTAGTAAAGTTTATTTAAACGGAGATATCAGTTATTATATTTTAAAAATATTAAGTAGGAAACATAGTGGATGTTAAAATTATTCTATAATTATAGTTTTTTAAACAACAACTTATGCAAATAAGAATACTTGCGTTCAGTAGTTTTAATTTAAGGATTTTTGAATGCATAAAACAAGAGCAATAAGTTATCCGTTTCAAATGATGTTTTGCAATATATTAGTTCTGGAGTATTTCAACTTATTTTAATTCTTGTATAATCTATTACCTAAATATGCAAAACTCATTGCAAAAGAGAATAATTTCTAAAACTGCAAGCGTTAGCTCTTAAGGACGTTCCCAAAAAAATCAATTTTCTTACGATTCTTTTGAATCTTTAAATACACATACTTATAAGTCTCCTTTATACGTATAAATGTTTTTCAATCGTTCTTGCGGTAGTAAATATCTAAATATTAACTATTAAAATTTGCATATTTAATATGGGAACCCTATCCCGATCGATGTTAAAGCGAATGTTTTATTAAATAACAATAGTAATTTTCTTAGAATTGTTTTAAAAAACTGAAAACTATTAATTAAAGATATAACGAATATCTTCCTGTAAAAATCACTATGACAAGCGGTATTGGTTTTGTTATAAAAAATATTAAAAATGAGCTAATTTTCTATGATTTTCACTTCTCGTGAAGTGAGAGATGGCGACTTGGCCAGATCTGAAAAACGACGTAATGAAATCATTTTTGTAGTTCTGCGCATGTGAGCGGAGGCGAAAGAGTGTACTGCTGTACTGCTCTTTGGGAACGTCCTTAACAAGAATTTCGTTTTAGAAATTGCGAGTCAACTTTATTTATTTTATTTCTTTATTACCCATAGAAGTACCTGTTCTAAGAAATAATATAACAGGCCACAGAACTCTATTCTAAGTAAATTATTATTATTAAACAAAATAAAAAATTAAACAAACATATCTTGTATCCCCTCAAACTCCTGTATAGGTATATATACAATAAATTCCTCTAAACTGACTTGTATGATCCAGATTACCTACATAACAATTTACAAGGTATTACTCCTTATATATTCCTTAAAATTTTAAACTTTGAAAAATTCCACTTTTTTGACTCGTCAGGTTTGTTTTTAATGTACCTACTAGTAAATTAATTTGTTGTCTAAACCTAGATCAAATAATTCTATTAAATTTTATCTACTTGTCGCATAAAATAAATTTTTTGGAAGATTGATTTACCTACCTACATAAGTAGATATACTACAACTGGTAGATAATTGTCCAAGTCTTTTGGAAAAACCGTCAGTTACTTTCTCAAATTAAAAGTTCCTTATAGTTTCAGAATGATCTTCTAATATCAGCTCAATTGCGGCGGAACACTCGCCGTGCAGATTTTAAGCGTGCAAGTGATAGTGTCCACTAGCCACGATAAAATCTTCTGGAGCGGGCGAGATACATTCTCCCCAGCCGGCTGACTAATTTAAATTTATGCGCGGCAAATGCAGATTAATTAACGGACATAAAAGTGTCATTGCCGAACGTAATTATTAATTTAATCTCAATTTAATATCTGGGGAAACGCAAATTACGATGAAAATTTCCGTGGCGATAATTTATTGGGCTCGTAACGTGGACTTAGGTAATCTCCGCAATCGTAATGTCCAGCACGCGCTGGTCTTGTAGCGCAACAACTTCGAAAATCGGCCGAGTCCGTGCCACAGAGAGCTACACGCTTTTTTACCTTGTCGAGCACTAAATCCTTGCGTTTAGTCATCGCGCATTTAGAATCAAAAGGATTTAGAGCGCTGAACTCGGTGTGTGTTTTGTGGCTAATCGCGATGTTTTAATCAGGGCGATACAAGGACGGGATGATTATCTCATCTGGAGCCGTTCGGAATGTTCGCGGAATTTCTCTCGGCAGGTCGCTATTTTCCGCTTCCTCCTCAATCTGATGCAACCTGATCGGGGTCGCACGTTGATCAATTTCTTATCGATGGCCATGCTCCAACTCTGATATAATTGCTTTGCTCCACTTTACTAGAAATTCAAATTCTGAAACAACAAAATTAATAACTCGAGCATTTCCCAGACTGTTCGAAATAGCGCAAAATGAGGCTGGCACGAATTTTCTGGGGTCGCATTAATTCGATTAATTCTCACAGCGCCAGTGGAGTGTGAAGGGGCCAAGCCCTTCGATAGGCAGGAGAAGGGTCATGATCAGGGGCTAATTGATGAAACAATCAATTTCCCCCGGGACGATTAATAAAAGTTAAAGTATTCAATTTTATCAGGCGGTCACGTGTGATCTATTTGCACGCACCTCGAATTGCTGCTGTTCGGGATGCAATAAAGCAATTAATTCACTAAAAAGGTAATAAATAAGTCCCGCAGCGGAGCATATGGCCAAAAGTGTGCCCCGCAGGACGCACTAGGGATGGCTAATTACTCTAAAAATGTTTACACCTCGGAAGAATTAGCCGCATGTTTCGTAACTACAACTTCATCGATTTCGTAAGTAAACATTTTTGACAAAATGGTTTATATAATTTGGATTTAAATAAAACAGTTTTCTGTGTTGACAATTTATGTTTTTTAAGCTTAATCATACTGCAAAATTGAAATAGGTACCTACATATGTATATAAAACTACATATTATATGATTCCTTTCAAAGTCTATCACTACTGCAATCCAATCAGACACAGTTCTAATATAAAATGGATTTTCTGATAATGAAACATTTTTAAAGAATGTGCTAACCATATTATTAATTTTGCGCTGCAACAGGTTCTCTTTTGACTACTTACTTTACGCATTTTCGAGGTGGAGAGTGCCATTGTAAATTAAGAACTAAGCCGTTAACTATGAAAGTGCCATAATTCCAGTTTTTTAACTAAGTTTCAACAATCTCTCCAATTTTTTTAAAAATCGAGGTTTGACGTTCTATAAGTTTGGAATGGATATATACATACATATTTTAATTAAGATGTTAGCTTTATAAGTAAAAAAAGGAACGTTTTATCAGAAATGATACTTAAATATTTTCGGGAGTGTGTCCAAGAAAAATCAATCCCATTTAGATCAGGAACTAAAAATAAAGATTAGTCTTGAGATTTAAATGAAAATATCATAACTTATAAATTATAGATAAGATTCAATAATTTGGCTAAATGATTATGAAGTAATTTTTACTCTTTGATCGCTCGCTAACGGTTATGAAATAGATTTTATTTTTTCGTTAATGATTAAGAAGTAATTTATTCTTTTTGATTCTTCGAAATCAATCCAGTTTTTTTCCTTTCTTTCCAGATTTAGATTGTTTGGTACAGTATAATATATTACGAGTTTAGCGGGAAAAGCAAAAACAATTTAAAAATCTGCTATATAAAGTTTCAAAAAGTGTTCTTTGAAGATGAAACAGAATGGAATCATCTGGGATCAGTTTATCTATAGCTGTCGACAGTCTATGCAACCGCAGTTAAGGATACATTAGTTGAATTGTTTGACGATTAAGCAAGCCGCAGATATCCGAAAACTTTAAGAATTACTTGGCTCATAAATTGACCACTTCATTATCGCTTCCTTAAATTTTCCTTAACGTGCTGAATGGCCGTGGATGTGGTTCTTTAATTGTTCGATTGTCAAAACAGCGCCAATAAACATAACTTTACAAAAATAAACAACACGAGCACTTGCCGCCTGAGTCCGGTATTCCTGATGGAAGTGTTTCCCAAAAATAGCGCCCCAGGGCGCTCCCTGGAAGCTGTTTGATATCTGAAGGGGATTCCGAGAGTAATTCAGACCTGCACTTTAGTGGCATTCCCTGGGAGTGATTTATTCCTCCACTTTTCGTGTTTTTCTTTCAAGGAAAAGGTGCACTTCTAGGGCTGGTGGCCTATTTCTGGAACCGTTTTCCGTGTCAATTTCATTATTTTAAGGACTCCGATTTTAAAGTGAGAAATTCCTCATCGTATTGAGTTTAGGGGGCGCACAAGATCATTAGCCGGGTTTAGGCAGCAAAAGCGCCTTCGGCCATGCCGCGAAGAGGATCCGGACCCCAGGGTAAAATAGTTGAAATTAAGTAGCAGTCCCGATTCCCGGATTGGGAACTTGATCCCTACCAGAATCGCTTCGATAACTTTTGGCGGCAGGGAGCGTGTCCGCGACCCGTCGCTGGGTCGTAACATCGAAGAGACGTGTTCTTTCCCTTGTCGTTCGTGATTTTACTGCAGGTCAGTAGGAAATTTATTTCCCCAAATGTTTTAATAGCCTGCCTCTGCTCAACTCCTTGCATTCGGCTTTTGCTTTATTTTTCGGCTTTCGTTTCACTTTAATGGCTGGTTAAATTCGTAAAACTTTTACGGCACCTGAAGGAGGTATTTCGAACGGGTATAATGTTACTTAAATATGTCAATGTCTCTATTTCTATATATATGTACATGCTTTTGGTTTTTATTAAAAATGTTACAGATTCATGGAACGCAACTTGGAAATCAGGTATCTTAAACTGGCATACCTACTTTGGGCTAAATAGTCTGTAATGCGTAATCGTTCTTCACAAAAGTTCAAAGTTCGACTTTAAAGTATTTACACAAAGCTTCTATCTATCCTTTGTACACAAAAAGTAAAAAATTGACGATCAGTTTTACCGCACGCTTATATTACAAAAATGCATTAGACTTTATTAGTCTTTAAAGAAATTTTCAACAGCCAAAATAAACCTTTTTTTCGCGAAATGAAAATGTTAAAATTTAAACTAATATTTAAAAATACGTTTTATAAGAAATGTTAGTATTATAAACCTGAACTAAAGAGTAGTATTTTTGAAATGATATGCAAAATACTTTTAATTTAGGAGAAGTATAAATATACATATATGTAAATATGGATATTAAATAAAAGCTCTTTCTCGAACCATCCTAGTATAGTTTAATAGTTTATAAAAAATTGGTCAGATTATAAACGATAAACGTAAGTTTTGTAAGATTTTTGGTTGAAAGTAAAATTTTCGCATTGTAGACAAGAAATACAGGTACCCAAGATGTCTTTGATTATATTTGCTGTTTATTTAAATCTACGGTAGACTTTCTATTGTTGCAAAACAAATTTATAACAGATATTTCGCCTGAATAAAAACAAGTAGCAAAATTAACATGTTAGCCACTGAGCTGGCGAAAAGTAAAAAAGTAAACTTTGTTTAAGTTTTTGGTTTCAATAGTAGGTGAGTTATTTCTTGTAGTAATGGTTAAATTTAAAGTTTTTTTTTTTCTTCTATACAATCCAATGAGATTTAGCCCTTTAAGGTATTTGATTTTTATTGTATATTTCTATTTTTGGGCGAGATAAGCATTACCTATTAAAGCAAATATTATGAATATTATGAAAAATTCACTTTCTTAACTATGAATTCGATAATCAGGTTTCCAGCTAACATGTTTAATTTGAGTGGGCCACAAAATCTGGGAGAAGATTTTAAAATATGTTTCCCTTCGCCGAATAGGTATAGATGAAAAGGATTCCCGTCTGCGGGTCTGAATGACACCGACAATGTTGCTTTACCTGTAAATTCAACGTGCGGCCTGCCGCCGAGCATAATTAATTGACGTCGCAGTGGCACATTGCATGTTTGGCGCGGAGCACTCATCGCCTGGGCGGTCTCGGCACTTCAAAAGGAGCCTCAACAGTTTATTTATGCGTTTCAGATGCATTCAGAACATTGAGGCTGACTTTCCGCTATTATTAATAATTTCCGAGGCGTTTATTTATGGCGATTGTCGACGATTATTGTGCCGCTCCAGTTGAGAGGTGGTGGACGATAAGATTGAAATTTATGCTAAACGATTTTCGCATCGTTCGGCAGTAGTTCTAATGCAAATATCCTGATGGAATTTTAATGGTATACCCTTAGCAAGTCTGGGGATGGTCATCTCAATTACGATCGAACAGGGCGCACGTGTGGCCCTAATGTTTCCAGATGCGTACCTGTTTCTAATTGTAGGTTCTGTCGAGTGCCCTTATGCCGCCATGCTGCTACCCCCGCATAGGGCTGCTTATGGTCCTTTGGCACGAACAAAACGCCACACTCCCGAAGCCCATTCCTTCCGCATTCTAGCCCGGCTAATTAATTTCGTTCTGCAACATACGTCTGTCGGGCGCGTGCGCGGGTCGCTCATAATAAATTCCACCCCTGTGACAGGACCTGCATTTCGGTTGCAGCCCCCAGTGCCAAGTCTGTCGTCCTATTAACTCTCGACGGCGCTGGCCGACGTGTCGGCGAGTCTATTTCTTGAGGTTTGCCCTGGCACCAGCTCTGGTCCCAGACCATGCCAAATCGAATTTAATGTGTTGGCTATTCCATAAACCAACAGCTCCAAAGGTATCTTCGAAAATCGAAACTACCTGTCCGCATTGATTACCCCTAGACCTAGACATCTTGAACATCAGGTGTCGGGAGGTAAATTAGAGGCCCAAGGAGCCCTGTCAGCAAGGAGATAAAGTGAATTAGGATGTTTTTCGTTAATTCCACCTATCCTTGACCGGGCGCCATATGGCCGAATGGATCTCGTCGATGATCCGACCGATAAGAGGATCAAACAGTAAAACACGCGGCTTTACTGGTAATGATGACTCGGGGAAATATGGGTCCGGGTAGAACAGTTGGGATATTAAAATTTTCCCTCACTTTTCCTTTTTTTCATTAATTTACAGCATGTTTAATTGGATGCACTTCTCCGAATATTTTAGGGCAGAAAGGGGTAAATATGCCGACATCAAGGCATGCTGTTAAAATTTATCGATTTAAAACACACCCGCTGTTGGAGGTTTCGGTTTATTTAACTGAATTCCAAAGAAATATTAAACCTTGAACTATGTTGGTATTGAATTGCTTTAGAAAATGAAAACTTTAAAGTTCGATTTATACTGGCATTAGAAAATCAGTACTAAGGAATGTTAAATTGATTGGATAAAATAACAAGTCTTAATATAATTAATAATAGATTTAAAGCTCTATGAATTCTTCAGAACGGCAAAATTGTATCTTAAAATGCTCGAGGCTATAAGTGAAAAATATTTGCCGGGTATTAATTTCCCTTTTGATTAATGTTTGTAGAATTATAGTTTTAAAAAATCTTGCTAAGTAGATATATTTTAGTTAAATGTATAATTGAAATAGAAATAAAAATGTAACCTAAGGGTACAGAATAACAAAATATTTGTTGTAGGTATTCGAGTTCAAGTAACAACACAAATTTTATGATGTAATTTATTTTTTTTTAATGAGGTTTCTAAATGTGCTGTAATGTCTATGGCGCTAGTTGTTTGTAACTAGTTGTCTCTCTAATTTTAAAAGTTCTTCTACATTTTTTTTCAATCACCAAATTTCAAAGTTATTTAATTTTATGATTTTTGTATGGGTGAAACATTTAAAACTAATTCTAAAATGAACATTCGTTCAACTAAATTTATTTCAAATATGTTAAGACGACAGGTTAATCTTTAATTATTTAATCAATATGATTGTATGCCAAAAAATACAGGAGTAGATGATTGAACACATTAAAATTTACCTTTCTTATTAGTAGGTAGGGTCCTATATACCTTTCACAGACTTTTATTTAATCACTTATTAATCACCCTCCCCCACCTCCCAATCTTTTTGTAATAAAATTATATTTCATACTTTGAAACTCTTAGCATAATCCGTTTAGAATCTTTCTTCGAAAACATAAAAAAAAATTTAGATTAGCAACAACTATTATGATATTTTTGACATTTTTTTAGCCCGAGAAAAAATTCATTAAAGAGAGAATTGTCTTATCATTAGGTACAAGGATTTTCTCAAAATATTTTTTTAAGCTATTGTAGGTATACCTATTTAAAAATATATTTTTCTTTTATTACAATTTTAAGATGAAGGGTTTAAAGACATAAGGTTTTTAAGTCAGTTTATGACATATTTTGATCATTTTATTTATTGGTATAACCGCAACAAAATGATTTTATTTTTCATCCAACTATCACTATATTGAATTTAATTTTTAATCGTCGTTGAGTTGTATCTTTATAAGTGCATTTGCTATAGATTCTCTTGCTTTAACAAATTTCGTATACCCAAAAGATATATGTAAGTGTATGAGGGGGGCATTAATTTAAAAATACCATAACCATCCAAAAGTGAGCGGCTCGAGCCACTAATTTCTCCGATTGTAATTAAATTTTCAAACATATTACCGCACTCCTCAGTAAGAATCGTGCTGGGCAATAAATTACAGAAGGATGCACTCGAGCCGCGGAGGGAATTGATACCATCTTTACCCCTTTTTAACACTTTTAATGAGTCGCGGAGGGAAATGTTAAACCAGAGCCATAAATAGAGACAAGGTCGACATGCATCTTCGATCCTCCGGGCACAGCTGTGGAAGATAAAATTTGAACCGGAGGACTTCGAATGATTGATACTCGTCGTCACTGCGCCGCGACGCCGCCGGATTTTCAAAAATAAAATGAGTCATGCGCATGTTTTCCGGGTCCCCTAATTGCAGAAAAGGATGTTCGACTAGTTGTTCGAATTGCCGGCATTACTTCCAGGTGTCACGAGGTGCCTTCTGGATGCCCAATTCGATAAATCGTTTCAGGTACGGAGCTCTCGTAATTGTCGACCCACATTACCTCGGATTACAATGAAACGCTCCCCATAGCACGCGGCAATCCCCGCGAATTTGTTGCACTATCGAGCTGCATATATGTAATTTCCTTTAATAAGTGTGACACATGCAAAATACGTTAAGATCGCACGACCTTCAAATACCTGGGAACAGGTTTTAGGTAAACACTCGCCGCTGTGTAAAAGCAACGAATAAAGACGTTCGTTGCATTGCGGATGTACCTGTTCCAGCCGCGATGCAGGTATGAAGGAGTACTGTTATCCGTGCAATGAGTAAAATTATAAATTTCAGGTATATCGCCGATATCACCTCTAAAATAAAGGCAAAGTGAACGATTAATCAAGTGCGCCTGCGCTTTGTCCGCCGAGGATAAGACCGGCGAATTTGATATCCGCACTTAGGCGAGCACAAAAGGCCGCCAGGTAAACTCGGCGACGGCAAGGCAAAAATGTGCAACTGACTGGAAAATAAGAACAAATTAATAAAACGTTCCACTCACGGCAAAATTTATGAAAGATATACATTCGGACATGTGTTGCCGTGATTGCAGGTTGTTGCGCGGCCCGCCGACCACTGTCATTTGTTATAGATGAGCGCGATACTAACAATTAATATCTGTCCCGTGCGGCCGCTCGATCCCATTCTTAGGCCGCGGAGGCCTTTCTTTCCCTGAGTGAAGGCCGATAATTTCTGGAGGAACAGGTACCTTCCATACCTTACCATATATGCGTCCGCCGGGCTTTCTCCTCCCGCGCCACGACACAGCCGTCACTGGAGAAAAATGAACCACTGTCCGATATTGAAGTTCCATTAAACTGTCGACTTTTGTCGACCTAAGAAAAATTATACCAATCTGAAAAAAATATTTTTTTCGCTTACACCAAAAATATCAATATTCCTTATTTATTTAATCCATTATCAGAACTGCATTCCGCAATATTTTTCTTACTACGCTGAGATCTTTATCTAAAATCAAAGCCTTAAAAGACTTCAAAACTTACAACTATGGAAATGTAATTAAGACTACCTTCAGTTTAATTTTCAGATTTTTGAATGGATTTTATGAATCTTTACAAAAGTTGGATACGAGTTTAAACTAAATAGTCAAATTATTATAAAACAATATATCCCATAGGAAAACCACGTTTTATTAGCAAATTATCGTTAATTCATTTCATTACCATAGAAGATCCTTTTAAGACCAAACAACAACAAAAATAATTTGTAATTTATTTATGATTTTCGTTCAATATTTGTTAGCAAAACCCTTTTTTCGCTGCTCCACTTTTGCATAGAAGTCATCCAAATTAGTACTTAATATTTTGGCCACTTTGGGCTTGTTGAGGGCTGAGGCCTATTCAAGAACATTATTAGAATTATGGTTAAACTATTTCTGTGTAGTTTTGCCGTGTGCTTCGGATCATTATCCTGCTGAAACAGGAACAGAACAGGACAATTCTCTTCAACCCCATGGCAGCTTTACTTTTATAAAGAAAGAAATTATTTTTTTTTTAAGATGTTTAGGCTCATTAAGACACAGATGATTAGAATCAAAAAAAATAAGTCACTAGTATCTGAAATTCTTCCAAAACAGTGAGACAGCATCAGGGTTCATTAATGAAACATAAAAACGAAGATGTGAAATTCGAGGTATTTTAAAGTAAAACACGACATGTATTCTGCCTCCTATTTGCCCTGGACGTCACGCAAATGTAGGATCTTATTTCAAACACCTTCCAAAAGAGGCAGACGTCACGCGTAGGATGGTCAGGGCACGACCGGTGCATATGGTCAAGCTGATCAAAACTCAGCTGCCCCGTGCCACATTTTGGACGGTCGAAAACACCCACTCCGATGAGGATCTATGAATGTGATTTATGGTCACTTTAGAAAAGGAGTCGACGGCAAAAAAATGGAGAAGGGTAGGCACCTACCATCCAAGGTGTTGCTGACTTCTTAGTTCCCGAGCAGGATGATTACCACAACTGCCGGATGGATTTTAACACCCAGACCAGCATAAAGTTGGCAAACACTCTCCACGGAGTTGGTTGATTGAAGGTTTGTAACGAACTTTTTCACACGATAAGCAGCCTGACTAAACAGAAGAGGGGACCCATCCCAGTCGCGCACCCCCGAACCCATGAACCCACGAACCCAAGAAACCCGCGAACCCATCCATAAATTACGAATCGGATGGGACATGCAACTGATGGAAGAGAACGATCGAAATCGGAAATTCACTTGCATGCAGTGTGGCGCTGCGTGTGGGTCACGTGCAGCTTTTTAAGGACAATGAGGGTGTGGAACGTGCCCGGCAGAAGGAAAAAAAGGGTGCGTTTAGCAAGTGCTGGTGTCACTCGGTGGCCCTATGGTTTAACTTCTTGTTGACATTGCCTGTTTAATTTAATTTGCGAAGGGTGGAGTCCGCGCGACCAGAAAATATGCTGCACGTCACTGGCATAGGTTTGATGATGGTGGGAACATTGAGGACCATCGGAGGAGGTGGGTAACCCTCAAGAGTTAATTTAACCCTGATGTGTGTATTACATTAATTGAGCCATTCCAACTTAATTTATTGGATGCGTTCGATTTATGTATCTAGTATTTTAAATAAAAAATATAGTTAATCATTCGTATAACATTTTTATATTTTCTCAGGAAATGTTTTCTTTGGCCGAAATCATTACATGAAAATCGGTTCATTAATTCTTGAAATATCGCGGTCACAGCCATATACATATTTTTAGAAAAAATGTTTTAAGGAAAAATGCGTTTGAAATTTCAGATTTGATTGCAACGCCTCTTCTTGAACTTTTAACTGATTTAATCATTAAGGACAGTAGTTATTTAAGGTAACCATCATCATTAAAGTTTCTAATTATCATTTCAGCTTTTAGTTTTTTTCATACGTGCCTTAAAGCCCAAAGGGCAAAGGTGTGATTTTTATAAAATTTCAATCTTCAATACATTATGTCACTTCAACTAATAAACAAAAACCTTTATAATAAGCTTGCATATGCATATATAGGTATATGTATGTATTTAAGCTTTTATTTTATATAAAAATTGTATGCTCCTTTATATAGGTAACGTTTTCTTGGTATGAGTTTTTTGCAACTTCCTCTTAATGTCATAAGCAGCGAAATTCAAAGTATACTTTTAACTTTTCCAAAAACTATTTTCTTTAGGTAAAAGTCTTTTAAGTAGGTATTTATTTATTTATTTATTTATTTATTTATCAATTCATGCGATAGTAATACAGAGACAAGTTCCATTACATACTATCCGTGGGGGTTACAATTAATACAGTAATTCATTGAGCTAAAGAAGTAAAATCAGAACGGAAAGATTCGAAAAATAATTAAAAACTATCTACAACTAACTAAGGTATGTATAGTACCTATACCTTATTTTTTATATTCACAATAACTATGTAAGTGGTTTATTTTTGATGAAGTGAAAGATATTTTTAAAATTATCAGAACAAAGAATATCACGTTGACGAACATCTTTGGACATGTATCTAAATAAAAATTAATTTGAGTATGGTGAATTTCTGAGGAAAACTTTGTTTAAGTAAAATTGAGAATAAAGGATATATAATTCTATACCAAATAAAATTCTCTGTAACAAAATATGCTTATGTTATGTCTCTTGAGCTTCTTTTAAGAAGTAAAAAGGACTTTTTGAAAGTTTAAAAGTTTGAAAGGAATAATTGCAAAAATTCAGCAAGTTAAAAATAGTAAACGTTTTCTGGTTTAAAAAGCATTTGTGACAAATTTTTACTATAACACGAACGTCCTAAAGGCCTAAGTTTAAAAATCGAGACTTTTAGAAACCTTTAAAGTGATCAAAGATCCAGATATACCAATCTCTTTCCGGAATGCAAACGTTTTCCGCCTTTCTTTGATTAGTTCGTTAGTAATTTCATAGTCGTCTGGGGCCAGAGCAAAATGAGCCGTTAAAACTTCATGGGTCAGATAAGATCTGGGGAACGACTCCACCGACCGAAAATCGCCAGAAGTGCGATCATCGTCCCTAATTCAATTACTTTCGTTGAGGAAGATCGCCGGCCCGACGAGAGACAGCCGATGCGATGCGCCTCGCCGAGCGATCTGCGTTTGATTTGTTTTCCTGATCGCCCGAATGTATCACGATAAATTTATAGTTTATAATGCACGATCAATCAAAAATCGTGAATACGTACAGATAACATTTGAACTGTTGTTTGGCTGGTACGGCTCCAAAAGAATTATTACACCTGATTTAGATCTAAATTCATGAACTTGACCATCTTTGAGAGAACCATCGGAGAAGCAAGCCCGCGCCTGGTGGATAGATTCTGGGCCGCGCTTTGTAGATCGTTACCGATGATCGCCGTATCACGAGAATTTAATTGTATCTCACCCTAGGGCCCGTCGCTTGAGAATCGAGCTAAGGCCCGATCACTCGACTGTAATAAGGCCCGTCGCACGAAGGAAGAGCACCGCTCGGAATTTGCGGGCATTCAAATTGATTTTGGCATTCCACGGCTGAAGTGAAATATTTTTGAGTCAAACGCATGCCGATCAAAATTCCTAATAGTAGTGTTCCGTACAAAAGCAAGCTGTGTCTTAAAATCAAATTACCTATACACTGAGAAAATAACACTATGAAAAAAGCAAAAGATCAATACATTTACCAAACACTTAACACGATTTTAGCCTACCGTTTGGTTATGATAAACAAAATAACATTGTTAAGTTAAATTGGACTAAATCACTATACAAGAAATAAGCTACAACTTTGGTGAATTACTTGTAGATTTGGTTGCTCTAACCAACATAATTTTGATTGTACTAAACTACCATTTTGGTACAAAAGTCAAGCAAGCAAGTTTTGTTAAATTTAGCAGGACTGTTTTGCTGAGTGTACCTAATTCCGCTTTATCATAAATAGTTTTGTGAGAATATTAAGAGACCCTTTTGTATTCCTTCTTTTAACAAATATTATTGTTATTATTTCAAGCAATTCTAGTTACGTTAGTATCATACAGTAATAGAAAATTCTAGGTTTTCACTTGAAATGTTGCTTGTTATTTGCCGAATTAAACTATGTATATTTTCGGAAATAGCTCAAAAATTATATTATTCCGCCACCCACACTAAAGGTCTAAGAAAGCATGATATTGAAACCGAAACATTTGTCGCGTGCCATAAATTCCTAAACATCTGCTATCGTCGATCATTAATCAGAGATTTCCCCCACAAAAACTCGCAAGGTGTTCGAAACGATCTTTGTTGGATCGGATACTCTTGCGGAAATATTTGCAACTTCTTTAAGATTTGTCCCCTTACAAGTATCGCTTGAAAAGGTTAGGGGTGAAACATCTTTTAGACGAAAAGAACACCTGGACGTTTCTTGACTCCTCGAAAATTTCTAGACAAGAGATTTTAGCCCTCATTTTTAATATTTCACAAAAACCAGGGGGAACGAACCCACCTTGTCAATTGCATCTTTCATTGGGAAGTAAGACGCACCCCTTGAAAAGTGAAAGCCGGGATTCTGGAAGATCTTGAATTATGGTATACATGGCAGCTACCAAAATAGGAAATAGAAGTGCACATGCAGCAGCCGGGGCGAAGAAGTTTCGTAATGACCCCGCGCAGTTGCTACAGAACCAAGTCACTCTTTTCGATTTTCTTAGGTTCGCCCCTCGTGCGTAAGATTTTGGGAGGCGCAGAAAAAACCTGCACAGCTGTTCGTTGGGACCCGGTGTTATGTGCGGTAGGAACTAGAACAGTAATTAAAGGCGAAAGGGCAAAAAATTTAACGCAATCTGTAGATGGTCGATTCGTAAATCAGTTTCTTATAGGGGGGTTCAGCACTCAAGTTTATACTTCCTTTAGTTTTTTTTTAGAGATACTATAGGATTATATGTATATAAGTTCCATTTATTGAATTATAAACAGGTATACACATCTTTCATACTTATAGAAAATTCACAATTTTAATTCGTTTTCACATTTTTAACAAAAAGTTCAAATTTCATCTATACCTGATAGTGTTCAAAACTAGCTCAATGAAGAAAAGAACAATTTGGTAAGCACCTACTTATGTATAATGTCGTTATTAAGTTTCTCATATATATTACAAGATCCAATATCGTAAAATATTATTTCACCTGTATCTATCACTCAAAGTTAAAATTTTTGAGCGGCTATATAATGATTGCAGTTTAATTGTTCAACAAGTTTTTTTCTTCAATATAAGGAATAACTATGCAGAGTATATTTTTGGATAACTTATTTGTAGAAGGTATTTGGTAGATCGTGTAAGTAAATGTAAAATAAGTATATTACTTTCAGCTATACTTATACATACATACATCATTTAAGTAGTCATCATTGAAGTATATGTATACTATCCTTGTTTTTTTATTAAATTGATCAATGCAGAATTAATTTCGTCAAAGCTATTCAGCAATTTTATCTTACTGTATTATTTTCAAAAGCTAGGTTTCTCCAGTCTCGCACGGTCTCAATCTTGGTCTCCGTCTTGAATTTAAGTCAAATCGTGGTCTTGGATTTGTTACCACAATTGGTTAGTTTGCTAAATCTTAATAACCATTTTCGACAAATGGTTCATGGATTTTTAAAGAGAAAGTATGTCGAAAATAGTTTCCAAAATTATTGCGATTATTATTTCTAAAACTCCTAGACTATTTAAGTTTTGTCCATTATTTATTTCAACTTACACAGTTTAAATACATATACATAAATAACTAAATACTTAACTTTTGATTCTAAAGTTGTTAAAAAATGCCCTTTAAATGTGAAATAAACTTTGTATCTAAGCTACTGTATGGACACCCTTCGGTATTAGCTTCTTCAAGTTTATGTGCACTTTAAGTTATAATTACGCAATTTGTCATAATACCTTGCATCATAGCGCTGAATGTTGCATAAAATGGGTAATGGTGCTATGTACGTACTGTAAAAGTAAAACAAATAAAAGATAACATATGCAATGCAAAAGCCTTTCTAACGGCTCGACATGTTGTATATTCTAGTGAAAATTAAAATTTCCCAATAATTCGCAATAATCGTCAGAAAAGCCCTAACACCTGGATATAATATTTAGCCAGTAGAGATAAGAGCCGCAAATTGAAAACGAACCTATTTCGATACAAAAAAAATTACTTATCTGCCGCATAGTGCGTCTAAGCAAACTGAAGCGGGTAGAAGGCGGCTTGCGCAAGGTTCCGCACATGCACGAATACGTCCGGATTATTCAAATATGGTTATCACAGGAAATTTGTCAATTCCAGAACTGACAAGTCGAGATCCCTGCGCCGCCGATCACCTTTCAATATTTGACGAACCTGTGCAGACCGTGCACAATCAGGGCTTTGGTGGATCGCGTCGCGGGCATGTGGATGCGCGGCGGTTATCGCAAAGCAAACACGAAAGTGGTCTTGAGCGCTTTCAAGACGCGACAATAAGACCCTTTCAGATCGCGCCATTTGCATAGATTTCCTTGCGACTCCGGACGCTACCCGTACGATTGGGACTGGATTAACCTGAAGCCCTGCGATATTTTATTAAGCGCGACACCGGGCCCCGTGAAGCCTTTCATTAAGCCCCTCAACCGGAGAACGTCGACGCACAGGATGTGGCTGGTGTGCGCGGCAAGTTGAATAATTCGGACGAAGTGCGCGATTAGCCCCTTTATTGCGCACCTTATGAATTCCTTTCCACGGAATAAGTGCACGGCACTGTTATTGTGTCGTCTCAGGGAATTAATTCGATTCGAGATCGGAACCCAGCCCGCTGCCTGAATATTTTATGGTAATTTCTTTATTTTGACGGTGTAACGAGCAGAGATACAACCGGATCTTCTCACAATGCCATGGGAAGTCCGACCTGATTTTCATGAATCATCGGGAGCACACATGTTGATCATTTCTTTTCGGGCTTTTCGGAAGGAGCATTAGTTCCGGTCTTTGTGCCTCCTGCTTCAACCTCTTCTAATGTAAATTACATCCGACACGTCCTGGGATTTACGCTCTTACTAATTGCATTCAAATTTTCTCGGCGTCAATTTAAATTATGATACGGGACACTTTCCTGGTATAAATTTCCTGGTACAATTACGGGAAATATGCTGGTTGACTATCTGAAGCAAGATGTTTTTCAAACTCATATTGCTGGATTTAGAAATTGACACCAAGAAAAATACAAGTACAAAAGCATTTCATTACGTATATTAACCACTTTTTCAAAAACTGTACAGTTTTGATGCAAATCTTACAATTCATTTATCTCATAAAAATGTCATTTTAAAAGGCCTAAAAATAAAAAAGGATTGTGGACATTTCAAAAAAACTAAAATAGCAACCAATATCAGAGACGACATACATTAGGTATATTTACGTTAAAGATATTTTGCGTGATTTTTTCGAGGAAACGTCATGGCTTTTCTAAAGCTAATTTGACGAAGCAAATCTTTCTCTATGCTAAGCAAAATAGATATGCTAAGTGTTTCAACCTCATTGTCGTGCGCATTCTATTTTTAATAATTTTTATTTGAAAAAAACTGCGTTCTCCACTGCAATTTAACATACCTAATCACCACCAAATACATTCTCAATGTTATCTCATTTCTATTATGGAGAATTCCGTAAAAAAAAAATTTTTTTTTATTGGGTATACCGTAGTCATTTTTGAAGGTATCAATCAAGGCTACAAACAGCAACAACTTATTCCCAAGATTGACCTTGTACCTACATTTTTATTAATTGTTATTTCTTATTTTCTCAATTTTTCAGCATAAATTGAGTTTGAAATTTCATCACTGATATTGATGAAACTTTGTAGTAATGTCCATTTAGAGCCAAAAGTTACAGATGTCATCGAAAAGTTGACGACTCCTAGATTGTTATAAAGTTAAACGTTATTAGCTACTTTTCAAAAATTGGCGACTCTTTTAAAAATGTTACAAATTTAGCAATTATTCTTTTAAAATACGTTCTCCTATTTCATTTTTCAAAACAACTTCAGCAATCAAACGGAGGAAGATGCGTAGCATGGTTTTCGCTTGATGACGCTAAATCTTGCTTGTATTAATTTGTTAATATTAACTAATTAATATTATTGCTTATGGTATACATTTTTAAACGAGCTGAGCTCTAACTGGGATATACCTACTCCTAAAAAAATCAGTTGCCTTTTGAAGGGATGCATTGGGCCTGTGCATTGACCGCATCTTGATTACTAAGGCGTATTGAATTCGAAATTTCCCTTAGGCTTCGGGTCAATTAAACAAGCGAATTCACACGGGTAAAACTCTTCCGCAGATGATTGTGGGAATCTCTGAACTGGACACCGCATCAGGAGGTGACTCCCTCCGAAATTTATACCAAAATTTTACCCACGGCAAACAATAGGCCTGTTCAAATACGGGTGCCGGCCCTAGGTTCACTTCGTTTCTGGCTGCTTCGGTGTTGTAATTCAAGTGACATAAAATCATCCCACGGGATAAATCAAGTGAGGCGATAGAGCTCCTCACCACGCTCCGGACCAGGACCGGTGCGCGGTAGCCCGTCACCGGCGACGGCTGGCATCGCATCGACCTCTAGGAAATTTGATAATCCTCCGGGGGGTTGAAATCCATTGCGGAAGAAGGAAGTGAATGCGCCCAGGATAATTATTGGGGTGCATTTCGAGCGCGGAATATGCTGCCATTGTGCAACGCGCACGCAGACCATATTGCCAGCACCTAATAGGGTTTAAAAGGCAAACAAGTTTTGGTCGATGGTACTTCGCCGGCAGACCCACCGGTGGACTGGTGTTCGATTAGTTTTTTTTCTTTTTTTTTTCATTTGAAGTGGTCCAGCTTGTCGAGTTTGGTTGGTATGGGAATAATGCAACATTGTCACCTTAAATGTGAGTTTAGTATCTGATAGACATGACAATTTTCGCGTATACGACATTTAATGGCACTTTAGTTAATTTTAGCTATCTTGGAAACTTTCCATTTTTGTTCATGTACTACTTTTATCTAGTTTGTGGAAAGTAGTGACTGAAAATTACTGTCTTAACTATTTTTTGTGAACATTTATCATGCATTTCAGGAATTTTTTTTAACAAATGTAGGTATACATATGTTAGTTCAGGTAGACAACAATAAATTTCATTAGTTAAACACATTACAATTACTTTTTCTGATTTCGATGACTCCTAATACTACTTACTGAATTTATAGTAGTAATTCCAATAGTTTGAAGATAATCTTACTATACCAATATAATAATCCATTTTTACAATCATGTTCAAACGAAGATTTTTTTAGTAGGTAATTTTATTTTCCACAAAATACTGCTATGAGAAGATGTTTTCATATTATTATTTGTAAGCAAGTTAAAAGGGAGTTATTTTTTCCATGTTAAAACTTTATTGGCGTCATTCACAGGTTTCGTTTAGGAATTTGAAACATACATTACATATATATTTATAAAAAAAAGTTAACGAATAATCAAAGTTTCCTCATTCAAAAACATAATCAGTTAAGTAGGTACATACATACATATACCGATGCAGATTATTTTTTCTCAAGAAATTATAAAATGAGTCAACTTCTTGAGTGCTAAAAATAAGGGAGATTTTTTTTCGTGAAAACAAATTCATCATCCACCATTGTATATTGTTTAAGTTGAATTCTCGAAGACAGGAAACAAAATGTAGAATGCAATAATTCAACTATCTATAAAGGTTTACCTACATCCAAATTTTTTTACTACTAATATATTTCCGAAAACCTACACATACTACATATTGTACATATAATCCAAAACGTTTAAATCATTTTATTTCTCCAATATTACTCCCTCCATCAATTCCAAACAATTGCCACTCCAATGACTCATGAACAATATGTTGCTAGTTCTCGAGCAATTTGAATAATTTACATCTTCTGGATTCTATTTTATACCCTCTCTCATTTGCTTCGCAACAGTGCCATCATCAGAAGCATCAAGTACCACTTTTTACCAGGCCTTGTTCCGCCACCACTTGATGTTAGCCCCTTTTTTAGAAGGGAAGTTTACTTCCACCAAATCCACCATGGACTGTCAAAGTTGCCCACATTTGGCCGGTGCGAGGAAGCAACAGCACACCACCAAGCACCACCATTTTTACTGAAAACTTTTCCCAAAGAACCTTCCGTTCAAGGGCATGAGGTCGAAAATGGAGGGTGATCCTGGAGGGTTGATGGGCACGGTTTTGTGCTATCCTTGAAAGGGATTTGCTTGGTTCCCACAATTGGTGTTTCGTACAGTGTTCGCAGGTATATGGTGCTTTGGTATAAAATCCGTTACAGGAATTGAAAGGTGCAAGCTGAGAGAATAATAAAATTACATTCGTAGTAGTATTGGTAACAATTGGAGGGTAGCAGAATTTTTTTCTGTGGACTGCAAACTGCTAAAGATGCGTAACATGCATTACTTAAAATAAAATATGCTGTTCCGATGAATTTTATTGGAAATTTGTAATATTCTTCTAGGTTTTGAAAAATGAGAGGTATTGATAAACATGTGCTTAAATGTATTCGGTGCTCTTAAATATAAAATCCGTTTACATTATCTTGAAAAACAGAAGATATTTTTTTAGCTTAAATTTGGCTTATTGAAACAGTCATGAGTTGGCCCGTCATCCGTTTTCGTTTGGACTTTTATTTCTGGACACCCTGTAGATATAATTCTTAAGTATTTATACCTATTGCTATTATGTTCCGGATTTTATTTTGTTGATTTCATTAGCTCAATAAATGAGGTCTAAAGTAAGAAATTGTTACTACCAAAGGCACATTATGAGTGAATAAAATAAATATTATACAAAGTATCTCAAATTAACTCAACTCTTATACTTCTTAGTGATATCTGCGGGACAAATTGACTCATCTGCCCCCTTAATGGATAATTTATTTGCGAAAATTTCCCGCAATTAAGCGAAATGCTCGAGGCAGTCGTGATTCAAGCTGAATTGAAAGTCAGAACTCAGATAAGAGGATAAAAAAAAATAAATAAAATAAAAATAACAGGCATCTTCCAGCATCGCGCTGGCATCGATAAATTCACGCCTGCTCGCCATTCCCCAGGGATTGATGTGTAAAAATCAATTTCTCCGCGATTTAATTGAATAACATTAACGGAACTGCTAAGTGAAGGCCTCACGATCGGACATTATTAATGACCGCGGCCTGTCACACTGCGCCAAACAGGTTCCAATTTTATTGTATGTCTAAAACTGATTCCCACTTGTTCGCGCAAGTTCACCTGTTTGAATAAAATTTAGTGTCGCGTCGCCGAAGGAGCCCCCCCCGGTTTGTTGACCACGCCGCCGCGCATAGGTGAGCCACTGAGGCTGCCGGTGCGGCGCGCACCACCGCCGTGCGCTGATCCGCTGCGGCGACCGTGCGTTGGCCGATGCCACAGAAATCATAGCGCAATATTTCAAGTTCGTGGGATTTTATTTGTTTGCCATTTCAGCTGTGCTTAAATTTTACCTGCTGCAATCTGATTATCTTGGCGGTTTCTGGGTCATCATGTCATATCAGCATCAGTCTATTATTTCTCTCATTCTGATCACGTTTTCACTTCGGAAATTATTGCATCGCGCTGCGAGGGGAGAGCCATTAGAGCGCCTATAAAATGGGAGGTGTGGGAGGCAGATCGCTTTGATAATGGTATAGAAGTTTTATTGTTTGAACGCCTGAATTAAAACGTTTTGCTGCGTTCTTTTGACACATGGGTGCTATACCTGAACTGAACCGGCTCTTTCGCGAAATATCTCGTTTCTAGGTCTTCTCAAGACAAGTCGTGCCCTCGAGATTCACGGGAAGAATTCTTAGATTTGACTCTGGAATTCCCATTTGAATCTTAGCGGGAAGTGCGAAGATCTTTTAACTACCTATCTTCAATGGAGTGAAGAACGCTCTGGGGTAAATGTACTAAATTGCGGCCAACACGGTAGTTTAAAATGAACGTTTAACTCTATACTCTTCTATTGAAAATAATTTTATACCTTATCGTTTTCGTTAGCCGTTTACATAAAATTAACTGTAACCAGGACAACCTAGGGTAAAAGTTCTGATTTTGAGAAAACATACACTCTCCATTACTATTTAATTGTTCCTGTTCTTGAAGTCAATTTAACCACACATTCGTGAGGTTTTTAAAACTCAATTAATCTGTGGTTGGTTATCTGAAAGTTGCATTTGGTATCTTAAATTTTATTAAAAAATTCCAATCAATGAAAATCGCTTTAATTTGAGATTTCTTAACTTAAAAATTATAATAGGCTTTCATTTTCGAACCATTTGTATGTATGTCTGATAGCGGTAGGGTAGGTATATATAGTGCTGCTAATTTTTTGCAAACTTATTATCTGCCTCTTTCAATAAGCGATCACTTTTGAAAGGGTTATATTTAAATATAAAAATTAATATATAAATTTTGCCAACAGAGATTTTTACATTAGTAGAATATCTCTACAAAATCTCATATTGGTTCAAAAGTTATAGTCACGATATTAACTCAAAATTTATTATGTGATTTTTTCTTATGGTGAAAGGAACGGAGTACATATACAAAAAAACATTGAAATTTTAGTCGAAAAATGTTATTTAGTGTTTGGAAAAATCAAGTTTTAACAAATCCTTATACGCTCAAGCTCTTCACAAGGTGCTAACACAATAATTTACTTGGATTTGATTTCAGATAGGTAAGTAATCGTGATCACAGCAAGCAATGTCCAAAAAAGATTTCGCCAAAAAATTACCGTATTTCGGAAATTTTTTGATATTTTTCAATACAAACATTTTTGCAGATACCTGAAGACATTTTGGATTTTTATCACTTATGGAAATCCAAATGCATTTTGCTCTTAGTTTTGTAGGTACTTTGTTTCAATTGATTTGCCCAGAGCTAGCTTTTGTACATAATACACAGATATACTGCAAAATAAACGTTACACCAATTAAAGAACAAACATTTAATTTATGTAAACCAATGATAGTGATAAAGTTTACATATTTAGGAAAGGTGTTAAATAGCCGGAAACTGTTTCTTTCACTTACAATTAATTAGGCGAATATTGTCCTGTGGCTGTGGGGGGGAATTAAATGCGGAACATCGCAGGTTAGGTGTTGGTGCGGTGGTTAACAGAAGCGAGTAGTGTTCGCTGAGCTGCTTGCATTAATTATGCTGCAGTCGGCGAACGACCAGTGCAATTGCGCGCCTGAAATCTGAGCATACAGAGCAATTGGTTGCGATCAAGCGGGCAAACGGCGCAGAATCAGGAAACTTTGTTTATTCAACTGAGACAGCGTTGCCCAATGGTCGTTTCTACTGAATTGGGAGCATACAGCGTGAAACGGCAAAAGGACCAGCATAAAAAGCGGCTAGCGAGGTAAGGTAAAAAAAAAGAAGGTAACTAAAATGCGCCTAATCGAAAATCTTGTTAAGAGCGAAACGCAGTCGAACTCCCGCACCTGGTGGAGCACTGACCACCGGGCGACGATGGCCGCGACATATCTGAATTACACGTGAGAGCTGTTCCAAATCTATTACGGGTGCTGCACTTTTCCGTCATAGAAAGGTGGCCACTTGCTCGGGCGCACTAACCCGGTGATTGTGTGCCGTGCTGGTTGTGATTTCAATTACATCGCAGCATTAGCAGCTGAGCCACCGGGAATGGCCACATAAACACCTCTCATTATATCTGATTTTACGATACCGGACCTGAGATTTATGTATCTATTTATAATCATATAATTGGATATAAAGTGCATTTCGGGCTGGGGCTGCTCGAAAAAAGCGTCGTGCAGTGTGCGCACTACCTGTCAGGGGCTGTTGCCTCCAGACAGACAGGAACATTGGGCTAAGTGCTGTTAAAGTGCTCCACTTTTCGACGAGTTATTTCAATTAATTTCTCTATTGATCGCTGAATCAGAATCGTTGCACAACACTCAGGGCGGCTACTGTCCCGCGGCCGATCTTTATTGATCGGACTGGACAACAAACCGCCGTACCGGCGAAGATTTAGGTGCACATTAGTTCTAAGAAGTCCGTTGCGGTTTCGATTTCAGCGCTAACAATGGTCAGAATATAGCGTCACTTGCGGCACAGTCGCTGCACCTCAATGCACCGTAAAACTGTTTAATCGACGGGAAAATGCTGAACGTGTTTACTTAAAAGCGTAGAAATTAGCCACACAGCTCTAACCCTTTTTGGGTGATTGACAGTGGCACAATTGCGTCCCAGTGCAGTTCGCTGTGGACATTTTCGTGGACAATAAATATCCACTTGAAAGGAGTGCGAAACGTGAATGAATGAAAAATGTTTGTTTACTGCGTTTGTTGCATTAAGAAAACAGATTTATACTTACATGACTTTCATTTTCAACAATTTTCTCAAACATCGGATAAAGTTTTAAATTTGGTAGTCCGCTTTTTTAAAACTAATCATCGGATTATCACAACGCTTTAATGAAAATGTCTGTAATCCTTACTAAGGAAGTAAAGGAAGAGATTGAAATTGGTCCATTTTTACAGAAGTTATAGCAAAGGCAAAAAAAAAATACAAAGTAGTTATTTATTAAAATTAGTGATACAGTCAAAGCTTTATTTAAATTATAAATGTTTCCATCATTCATCTCTAAATAATTCAGGAGTAATTTTGGGAATAAAAACAAATTAAAACATTTTGCATTTTTTTGAGACTAATGCATTTTTTTGAGAAAAACTCATAATAAGTAAAACTCAAACTTTATGAATTCAAAAATGAGATCAATTTCTAAACCTGAATTCGATCTCTTTGTTCGATCAATATCAGAGCTAAGGCTTTGAATGATGACTATGACTTATTTTATCAACCAATTTTTATTAAGACCTAATTCATCTAATGTCAGAATATAAAAAAAAACTTTTCTACACACTGTTTCCTTGATACTATAATAGCAACCTACCCATTTTATAATTTTTTGCTTCATCTGTAGATATACATAATATATGTACTTTATTATATTCAAGAATTGAAATACTATTATTTATGGTAGGAAATGTTGATGAAACTAAACAGGCTTCAAAATTAAATCACACCCCTGCTAAAAGACTCTCACAACTCAAAATTCAAGTTTTATCACACAAAATAAAATCGAATGTTTGAAAACGCCAACTGATGGAAGATTTACTTGAGACATGTTTTGGAATCGTATAACAGGATATTTCCAACAAATGTATGTAGCACTCTGTATATTTGATAAAGTATTTTTAGATAATATTAGTATACTTATCCGCAAAGGAATTGCAAAATGTTGAACTAGTTACTTTGATATCCCATGAACTAGTTACTCTGATACCCAGAAAGGTTCTTTCTAGAGTTGGAACTCAAATGACTATGTATACAAAAAGTACGTCAGAATTTATAGTTTATCAAAATCGGCTCTTGTTAATTAATATAATTAAACTCTTCATAATTTTGTCTTTATAAATCAAAACGAATAAAAAGGAGTGTATCTGACCTTCTCGAGTTAAATAATTAAATCGCAAGAAAAAGTAATAGTACCTATAAAGAAATCCCAAAGTAGGTCAGTAAGGGGGCTGCTAATTAACTGTTGCATCATGTGCACCTGTATCTTGTACGTGATACTTTTTCATAAAATACAATTTTAATTTACCATGGATTCAATTTAGGAGTTAGCCCGCAGATAAATTCAATTCATTACTTCAAAGAAATCGCTCACACGACCAGTTGCTAATGCCGGTAAATGAGCGCATAACCAACGCTTTTGCACTGCGCTGCGTCCAATTCCGTCATTCTCCGCCTTTCTTTGCGGCGTGCAACTAAGTCGTCTTGCGAGGAGCCACCAACGCGCATTTTCATGGAGGACAGGTTCACGAGATAGCGAAATTGATTATAAGCTCTTCTTAACGATTATCCCGAATGGCAACGTTTTGAGCGTGAACAAAGAAGGATGCATTTATTACATTTGATTGCATTAATAAATTGGCATAGTCGACTTTAGCGGGCAATTAAGAGGGTTCGCTAATTTAATGAACCTCTGGTTCTGGCTTAAAGCGGATTAAGTCCTCTATTTTGTTTGCCACTCCCCAGTCCGGCACGGTTGATCACCGCCACGATAAATGCTCCAGCAAACATTTGTCCCATTGCGAAATGATCGCGGTAAAACTTCCTGAATCTGCCGCCAACATTGTGGCTGGGGCTTAAGTAAATATACTCTGAAGTGGTCAGGCGTTTTCGCAGAAGTAGGTACCCTATTTTAGCGCCAAGTGGCGACCAGGTTTTCGCCTCAGAAAGCTCTGATCAGATTCACCTTGAACTTGAGAGAAGGTGAAATTTATATCGCCAACTCTTAAGGAAGGATGAAGATAAAAATATTCTTTTCGGGCTTATTTTCGAGATTGGGTTTTGGGACGTCTTACCGCAGAAACATTAAGGCAAACATTGTAATCAATTTGTGATGTTGACATCTTTCGTCCAAAAGAACGAATTTTACGCAAAATAAGTCGTAAAGTAATTGCAAAATTTGGGTCCCATGTCTTTGAGTATAGAGTCAATAAATCGACCAGATCTCCATGCTCGTTTCTTCCGGTCAATATTTCGATCTGGTCGGAGAGCGCATTTAGCGCCCGTGTCAACGACTGCTGTGGAAGTTTCAAACTAGTTGAAAATTCATATTGAAGCCAGACAGCCATAATTTATGGCGATTGGGTGCACATAAACAACAACACTGCGCTCAGTGGAGCACCACACTTGGCGATACCCCAAAATGATTCATTCTAAGAAAATTCAGCACCGGAAAAACTAGTCCATGGCGCTTAGACCTCTAGGTGGACTTATGTTGAAATCCGACGACTCCGGCCCGGCAACTAACCCTCTGAGGCCGAAAATAATAGAGGAAAGCTCCAGGCTCCAGGTCCAGCTCCAGATCTGGACCATTCGCAGATTGTGCGGTGCGCGACGAATGTGGAACGATAGCGGCCGCAGGGCAGAACACGTTCAACTTGGTGGTGCCAAAACTTGTTCTCTAGTGTGGTATATGAGCACCGAGCTTTACAAATCAGGAATTAGTCATACGGACACTTGTCGTTTTGGCACCACCGGTGATTTGTGAGTTGTTACATAAATAATTCAGCGGAGCGGAATTGTATGCAAATTAATTCGAGGGCGGTAAATCACTTGACCACAGATTATTCATGCGCCCAAAACGTTCTTAATGGTTGAAACGTTCACTTAGAAAGAAATTATCCCGAAAACAAGTGATCCTGTTTTAGTTCTAGCCGTATCTGATTTCATTTGTTGAAATACGAAATCTATTTTATGACAAAATATCGCATTTGCACATGAAAAGGCTTATAATCACTACTAATACTATCAAAACGAATTCGGTACTATGTATATTAGCTAGTACAAATTTATTGCAACTTTCATACGCTAGAAACGTTGGTGTATAACACAATCAAACACAAACCTAAGTAGAATTAGCTTAACTTAAACTTATGTAAAATTAAGGCATATGTATTTAACCCTGCAGTCTTGTAGAATTTTTTATCAAAATTAAATAAGTAAATCTTTCTAACTCCTTGCAACCATTTATTATTAACAATTAAAATTAAAAAAAACAACGGGTGGTACTCCTGGAGTGCCGGCAGAAGTGAAAACTTGAACATTAACGTTGTGCATTTTTGAATATTTTGGAATGGTTAGGGAACAATTTCGCACGAATTGCTTTATTTATCAGTATAAAAGTACTATAATTTATGTGGTAAAATACAATATTCATTTATTGCGCTATCGTACACAAACATGACAATCTATATTACATAAAAAATTTAACACTTCAGAACTATTACAATTATTTTACATTAAAAAGTTTATCTCTCAGAAAAATCAACTTTCATCCATAATTTCAACGACTCTTTCACCATCATCATTACCAGCATCATCATCGCCAATCTCTAAAACTGATACAATAGGTTTATGGTAGCTGAAGTAAGAAACGAACAATTTTGATTCGAATCTATTTAAATGTCTAATAAAGACCGCATCAATAGTAGTTTTGTATTTCGTTGGGCGCGTAGCAGGCTGTGTACAAACACACACGCACACTCGCGCAAGCGCCCTGTCCGTCTTACGAATTTTCGATCAGGGTCACGTGTCCTGACGCGAATTTTACATTTTTTACCCATCCCAAAAAAGTGCACAACGCCGCTAAAGAAGTTTTCACTTCAAAAATATATCTACAAATTATTAGTTTAAAAAACATAAATGTAATCCTAAAAGTACGCATTATTCAAAAGCGATCACAATGTACAAGTGTAGCTAAAGTCAGTAAATTAACACAAAATGAGGATCCAATGAATAAATTATAAACGAAAGTAGAAAGACACTTAAAACTAGCGAACTTATCAAATAATTACTTAAGTATTACCTATTCATTGAAACTTATATTAACCAGTTGAGACATCACAGGAGTCAAAAAGGTCAAACATATTTTTGTATAAATTTAGTACGTACTTTCAGTTCTTGCTATTTATACTGACTTTGTTTTTTTCGAATTCAGTCGGAAATAATGACAGAAAATATTAAAAATATTCCTCCATTCTTCCCTCAAGAAATAATTTTTAACTTCTTTTCTACTCAGTTAGTGCATCTTTGCGACAATTGCTCCTGCAATTGTAAAGTGTCTCTCCGGTTTATTCGTTTTATATTTTTTTTGTTTAAGTAATATAAGAAGAAATCAATTTTAGCCATTTATTTTTAATTATACATTTGTCTTCTGCCCAGGGCATTTATTTGCACGCGAGGAGCCCACAAACTGCATTCAAAAAGAAAAATCAAATTTCGCACAGCTCAAGGAGAGAATCAATTCGCAAAGATCTTTCATAATCAGCAGTTGCCAGAAAACACTTGGGGGTATGTAAACTGGACGGAGAGCCGAGTGTACGCAGCAACGTCGCATTATTAAGAGGTTTTCGAAGGTATTACACTTTCCGATGCAGCTAACGATCTCGATTTCTCATCCCGTAGAAGGCGGCTCCAGCGCGGTGGAATCAAGATTTAATCAAGCGTGTAGTAGTTACTCCATTTATGAATTGTTATTGATATTAAGCACTGCGCCGAACAGTTAAAACATTTGTCATTACCATTGTTAACCGCCGGCTGCACCGAACGATCGCTTTCCTATTTCGGTCGCCGATAGCTCAATATCAATTCAATTTAATGGGCCCTGCACTCGTGGGCAGATAATCGTCGCGACAAGTTAATTAAACGGAGGCATAACAAAAATATTTGTTCTACAGAGAAAGGGCACTTAAAATTCAGTGGCTTTACTTTATTACACTCTTAGATATGTCTTTGAACTTTGAAAAATTCTCACCTACTTACAAATGTTAAAATTAAGAACAAAATATTTTCAAAGGCAAATAATATACATATGTATATATACATATGTTCTATATTGTATTATGATAGAATAAAAGGAAAATTTTGTTATTAGTTTAATTTTTTCATAATTACTAAATTTTACCTATAAAGGTAGGTATTATGTTATTTATTTATTATTTACATAAGTCAGTGTTAATCCTTTCAATTTTCGAATTAAAATTTGGGTGAATTAGTAAAATTGAGTCTAGTTAAAATTTACGTAATATAGGATTTTGTGTTTTTTTGAAGAAAACCGCTTTATGCTTTGAATTTGAACAGATTCCCTGTCCCCATAGTGACATGAATTTTTCACTGAAAATGTCCTCTTCTTACTTTTTATCCTTTTATCTCTTACTATTTTTAAAGGGTAATTATAATATTTTGCAGCATTTATACATAATTTTGAAATAGAATAAAACTAATAGTATTACAAAAACCTTTGACACACATATGATACATGAGCGTGATAGTCGCTTTACCATCGTAACATAATTTCATGCGCTATGCTCAAGATCACACATGATTCACTAGTTTATAGTCTGTGAATACGTCAAACAAAGAAAGCATCGAGTTGAACTGTGTTTGTTTATTTGCAAAATTTTCAGCTAAAGCGGAAATATCGTGTTTCCTTCGTTTCCTTATAATTTTACTATGGAAAAAATTTGACATGTTTATGTCTCCTAAACAAAAAAAAAAAAAAATTCACCTGACTTTTTTTACTTTTCCGATACTAGACAATATACCCCATACGTCCCCATACTAAAAATGGCATTTATCCTTACACGTCCAACAAAAGAAAGCATGCAAAGTCATCTATAAATTTGATCACATATGATTCATGAACTTTTGTAAGTGTTAGGACAAAAAGAGTCCCATGTATCACATTTGATCCATTGGACAGGGAACCTGTTAAAACTGTATAACGTTTTTCATTTCTAGCCATAATTAAAAAAAGTCGCTTTTACAAAGAATGAAAGTTTTTTTTTTCTAAACATAGTGCTTAAAAACATAATTTTATATGTCGGCGGTGATTATAACTCAGGATTGGCAAATTTAAAGACAAAACCCAATGGATTATTAATCACTTAAGTTGCCGCTATAAATCCTACTAATTCATTTAAAATGAAAATTAATGTTATTTTACTAAGCTTGAAAGAAAGCAATAAAATCATCCATTACTGTACATAGGTACATATATGAAATTTATTAATAAAAAAATATTACTTTTACTATTGGGACAGCCATTCATATCGTGCAAGTAAATTTGAGAGAGATAATAAAATAAAAACCGTTCCAAGATAAACGCGTTTGAAATTTAATCTCCCAAAATCCAATAATTCTAGTTTTTGAATGAACATTTTAGGAAAGATTCTTATAAAAGTATATATTTTCAGAAAATAATAATAAATAATCTGTTTTTTACAAATTTCAAAGATATAAATTTTGCTATTTAATACAAAAATATCATGACCCCAAAACGTATTTAATTTTTAGCTCCACAATATCAGATATATGTATACGTCGGGACACGTATGTACATACATATTATTTGTAGTTCTATAGTTTGTAAGTCTCTTCAATATTAATTCATAATAAGCTTTTAACCCCCTAAGCTGCTCAACAATTAGAGGTAGCTAATTAAATTGCAATTGCAGGCATTATTACACTTTCAACTCCAATAAAGCGCTACTTAATTTGTTCAGACGAAGGCAGCTGGGCAACAAATACACCAAAGTGGCACATGTCACTTGCGTCGAAAGTGCATTCGAGTCTGGGCAAAGCTGGTCCATGGTACTTGGCATGATCACCGTTCAATCTGAGCATTTTGAGCGAAACATCTGTGTAGCGCACCTTTAGCCAAGATCAATCGAAATGCGAGGGGTAGAACAATAAACCCATGAGGGGTTGATCTCGACCAAAAATCAAGCCCATAGTGTGCGATTACCTCCGCGATCACCACCCAAGAAACATCTGCCGGTGGCATACTTTGTGAGGAAGTACCTGGGCAAAAACGCATACAATCCGCGGATCATGCATCAGACCTGGCCGTCGATCGACTGGTGGTAACCAGTCCCGCCAAAAAATTTCAACCGCCACTGCTGGGGCCTACGAACCCCACGATCGTCACCATCATCGGCGGCGGCGGCGTCGTCGTCTTCGTCTTCGTCTTCGTCGTTGTCGTGATCGTCGTCGGGCAGTGCGCGCCGCGCCACGATCACCACACTCGGGGAGAATTTTCTCCGCTGTTTGGTGGTTACTGTGATTTAAAACTGGAACAACCGGAGTATGCGGAACCAGGAAGAAACGGAACGAGATTTCACGTTTTGCACACCTGTTCCCCCACTTTATAAGAAGCGTTCTCTTAACTACCTTTCGACTCCACCCAGCGATCAGGTAATATAACAAAGCTTCAAGAAGGGGACTGCAAATCTCTGCAGTAATTGGATGAATGCCACGTGCGCGATCGCGCCGGGGACTGGAGGGGGTCGTATATATATATGATTACTTTTTCGTGCATTTTATGGCATTCAAGGTTTGACTGCCTTGATGATAGTTTGCTAGCCATACACACGATCATTTTCATTTTTATTTTTTCGGTGTGAGAAGAACACAACACGTACGCGAATCACTGCGCGAAGGTGTCGTATGAGGCGGGTAAAAAGAGTTACGGTAGGCGAATGTCAGTTATGGAAAGAAACGACTACAGCAATTGCCCGCTTAAAAAAAGACCAATTTATGTCATTAAGGAGGAAGTTGAGCATGAAAATGGTAATTTGTCGATTGTTTCTATAGAGAATGCGGGGTGGAGTTTAATTGAGATCTTGATATTACAGATGACGCACCGGTCGATCTCTCTAGCACTAAGCGGAGATATAGAACCGAATGGGGATCCGGTGGAGCTATTGATTTTACAAAATCAAAATTGCCATCGATCAAGGAAGAAGAATATAATCAAAACGAGAACCGGGATAATAATTGGTATGGAAAAGAACTACGAATCAACTCTAATAACTACGAAAGAATATCATTTGAAGGACGAACAAATAGAATAAACTCAATTTCTTCTACTGAGCGAAGAGAAGATACTGTATCACCAATATTCTTCCCGAATAAAATAAATAACCACAACACACACAACATTTTCAAAAATCCGATAGAACAAAGAGAAGAATCTGTATCACCACCAGTCTTCATGTCGAATAGGATCGAAAATCGCAACCTCTTCAAAAACCCTTACAGAAACTTCAACAATAATGTGATCAACCGAGATATTCACTATCAAGATCATCAAAATCCACAAGGATCCGATCATCTAATGCTATCACCATCATCCAGTCACATATCCTACAGCTCAAACCCTTCCGAACTGGGAGAATATTCTGAGCCAGAGGACTTAAGTGTTAGGAGTAAAAAAAAAGTTTTAGTGCCTTCAGACTCTAGTGTAAATATCCAGAAACATAGAAAGGATTTTAGTGAGACAGAGAATCATGACTTATACTACAAGTGCCGGAGCTGTAACAAGTGCTACTCAACCTACGCCGGACTGGTAAAACACCAACAGTGCCATGCAATTCCTAATGAGGTCCGACCCATTGAGGCTGAATATAAGACGATATCTTTATCTGGGTCGGAATACGTAAAAACGAAAAACAACGTGGAAAACAACAATTCAAGATTAGTCAACCATCCGAGGTACCAGTGCAAAGATTGCGGAAAATCATACTCCACATACTCAGGACTGACTAAACACCAACAATTTCACTGTCCATCGGCCGAAGGTAACCAGGTAAAAAAGCTATTTAGCTGCAAAAATTGCGATAAAGTCTACGTTTCTTTGGGAGCCCTAAAAATGCACATTAGAACCCATACCCTTCCTTGTAAATGTCCGCTTTGCGGAAAAGCATTTTCCCGCCCTTGGTTGTTGCAGGGTCACATCCGGACCCATACAGGGGAAAAACCTTTCAGCTGCCAGCATTGTCACAGAGCTTTTGCAGACCGGTCTAACCTTCGAGCGCACCTTCAAACCCACTCTGAAGTGAAGAAGTACTCCTGCAATTCGTGCACAAAAACCTTTTCACGGATGTCACTTCTCGGAAAACACCTCCAGGGCGGTTGTCCCGGAGGCTCTACGAGCCCCCATCACACCTACGGTAGCGAGTACTCCGGACAAACCTATTACGAAGAAGGTAAACAAATCGTCGATAGCAGCTCTGATAACCATCATATCGCGTTTGATGGAAATCCAGGCACGCGCCACGACTACTCAATGGAACCTTTGTACAAGGAGGATTTACGCGTGTTCTGACGAAGCCGCCACCAGCCACGCGGTCTTTTCTAAGAAGTTATTTAAGATATTCGAAACCAAAAATTATTTTTAGCGTTAACTTATTGCCTTACGTAATTTATTCGCTATTTATTTGCTATCTATTTTTTATATTGTTCAACCCTGTTGTAAGCGACGGTCGTCTAGTCAGCCTCGAAAGTATGTAGTTGTTATCTTCGCGGATCTCATTGTTGTAAGAGCTCCTTCAAGTTGTAAGCTAGAGCGCGTTTTCTCGAATTTTTGTAAAACTTAATTTATTCAAACTTTTGATCTTGTCATTGTTAACTTTGTTGCATTCGATCGAAATAAAAATTTGTTTTGAAGGCAGTCAACTGCTAAATGGATTAATTGCATTTTTACTTCTCCTCAATTTATTATTTTTAATTTTTTCTATTTGTTTTGATAGAAAACGGTTATTTTTAACCAGAGAAAACTATAAAAAATTCTTGTGAACATCAGGTGAACCCAAATTCAAATTGGACCTACACACATCTAAAATAATGGAAAAATAAAAAAAGAGTATATTTTAAAATTTAATTGTTAGATTTCATTCAATCTCAAGCTCATTATAGAACTACACACGTTTAGAAACGAACGACGTGTTTAAGTTCAAGAAATCACGCAATTCGTACATAAAATTGAATTTAAATTTCCATTTTAGAAAAAATAGGAAGGCAGGTTTTCCTCTTACAATTAGTCATAAAATGATTCTTGCAGACATACATTATAACAAAAGATTACTTTAAGGTAAAAATTTTAAAATTAATATAATAATCTAAAAAACATTTTATTTTTATTTATTTACATACATATTTAAGAAAAATTTTGAATTTTTTTAACTTTTGAAGATTTCTTCCTACATGTCATCTACCAAATAATCGAAACTCATAACACTTATCTAGTTTTAGTTTTTTATAAGACTTTTGTGAATTCTTTTATTTATAATTAGTTATTTATGATACATAAATCTCCACTTTATACAATTTTAAGGTTAAAATTTAAGCCCTATTAACAGAATAATAATGTTATATTTTGTAATTTACTACATTGACATGCATGTGTATTGTAGGTATTGTACTTTAATATGTATTTGTGGTAGCAGTACTATGTAGTTATTAAACTTTTCAACAGGATGTTCGGAAGTAATTCTTTATTTATCCTGAAGAGATTACTATCGCTTGAGAATAATGTTCGTAAGCGTATGACAGTGGCACCGATGTTTTCGTTTCCTCCTCGACCAAATTATGCTCACTCTTTATAATAACTAGACTCTCCCATATTTCATAATTCGTTGCATGTTTGACAGACATACACCCCAAAGCACGTAATTCATTTGGGTTATTGTAATCAAAAATACGAGAAAAACACGTGGATCTTCACTTGCATTGAGCTGCACCCTCGCCCTTGTGAAAGGGTCTCGTGCCCGCAAAGTGGACTAGGCCTAAGCCCGCAAACCGGCTGCATTTTCGGGGGATTACCTGTGATGACTCATTATTTTCACGGTAATTAAAGCGAAATTCCTCTCCTGTGGCACTTGGTGGGTCTGGTGCTTATGAATATGAAAGTATCAACATCATCTGGTGCATTAATCAATTTCACCTCGGCACCAACATCGACCGGGAAAGCCTAATGTCGGTCTGTTGCAGAGAAAATGGAAATGGAAAAATTAATTGAACACATGTCGTAGGTTCATCGGATGTAAATGCGCGTTTTGTCTCTGGGGCATAGTCGCGGTGAGAGATGAATAATTGTTTTCTTGCACATGAAAAGTTCTACGCCGCTGCAGCGTTCATTCAAAAGCGCTTAGTTGATGATGATGGGACCTCACTCCATAAGTTGGGCCCGATTTGAGTAAAATAAAAAAAAGTAACATAAAACAATATCAAGCTACAAACGTATATGCTTTTGCGTTGTAATATTAAATTAAAAGTAATTAGACTGAGTAAAACTATCAATTGAATAAAATAAATTATTCATTAACTAACAAATAAACGTATATCCAATTTTTACAGAACATGTTTTGCAATTTCTCTAACTTTTTTAAAATGAAAACACTAATTTTGAAAGAATTTTTAAACGTACCGTTTTGTTTTAACTTTAAGCTTCGAACTTTGGTACGTACAGTATACCTACTCAAAAGGGTATTTTTTTTAGGAATTCCTGGTCTGCGGAAATTTCCAATTTTCTGGCTCCAGCCTTTTATAGTTATTTCTTTCTTATGGCCGTGTGATCTATTTAATTCGTTTTCTTATGGCCTTGTGATTGTATTTCCTAAGAAAAAGATATGCAACAAAATCACTTTTTCAAAATATTTTGAATAAGTATAACGGACGATAAGAGCAGCGTTTTTTTAAAAATTTTTTGGGTGACAAAACAAATAGGAAGATGAGAGAAGATGAGGAAGTAAAAAAAACGGCGATGACAGGTATATAGAAAGTATTCCACGTCACATAAATGAATTAATAAAAGCGAAAGGGGGATGGACAAAATATTAATTATGTGTGAAAACCCTTCTAATGGACTCATTCTATACTTTTTATTTATAAATGTAACTGTAATGTATTGTTTCCAAAATAAATTTTCTACCGTTTTAAGTGTATTTACTTTATATTGCTTCTTTTTCACAAAATTAAGTTTTGAGTATAATTCAATGAGCAGGTACTGTACATATTGCTTCTTTTTAAAAAAATTTCCAAACTGATCAAAATATCATCCTTGTTAATTCGCACCGCTAATTTGATTGGAAATTTTATACATGCAGACAAATTTCCTTTTAAAAATTCGTATTTACTACCACAAAACTCAAGTAGGTATTTAACATTTCCCCTCAGATAAAAACTGCAGAACCCAGGTGAATAAATAAAATGAGAAAGTGAATGAAAATTGCATTTTAGATAAATTTAGATAAATTATTGTCTCGAAAAAGATAAGACGGAAATCAGGCGGAAGTATTTAACAGTCACAAACGGAAAATAGACGGACACTTTTAAACTTATACAAACTCTTTCTTTTCTACAGCACTTAGAAGAAAATTTTGAGATATTGCATTTTTAGACACTTTTAAACTGCTAGGTGTTAGATTTTTCTTTGAAACATTTCTCCAATCCAGGGTGAAAAAATAAAGCTTAAAACAACCCAAATTTGTCTGCGTTAAAAAGGAAATCGGAAAACAATCGCAAAGTGGACTGAATCAGTTAACAAGAGGTATATAAACTACCGCCTCTTATTTACTGATTAATTTTACTCCCAAAAGCGAGAAGTTCACCACTAGCCAAGAATTCAGTTTTATAAAATAAATTTTATAACTTGCACTTTTCGAAAAGTTTGCAATCTTGCATAAAAATACCTAAGTATTCAAACGTTTTTATTGTTAATGTAATACCTACTTATAAAATGATTTCTTATACTAACAAAATACCATATGAACAATTTCAAAATTTAGATAATAATCTGTCATTTAAATATTTCTTAGTCTGTTGTTCGTTATATGTAAATAAAAATAAAGTATACCTAAGTGATATTTAGCATCTTTATTTTATATTCTCTCTACTTTCGGTAAGACTTTTAGTTATATCATACAGGCATGGCATGACGTATAGGATATAGAGAAGAAACGCATTCCAAAAATCAAAGTTCAGAGGTACCCACAGGGAAAAAAGTAAAGAAAGGTACAATAAAATAGCCAGCTCCAGGGCTGACAACCGAATAATGATCGAATGTTACATGGACGTTTACGAGAAGCGTTTATGCTCAATTAGTGGTCTAAAGTATCTGTACCTCATCACTAACTTCATTTGAGGGATTTTAGCCTAGCTGAGGCATAATGTGAGCATATATGTATGAGCTATTCCGCGCTGTTTGCACCATTCCATTTAGGAGAATGACAGGCATTGCTGAAATTACTAAAATCAATTTCTAACCACTTCAGAGTTGAGTATCGATATGCATCGAGGGCATTCATCTGTGCCGGCCGAGGGTATTTTGAATGGACAGCGACGGCGCAAATGCACTCCATGGAATATGGGTGCCTATCCGAAGAGCGAAAAGTCGTGAGTGCGTGAATACATCCATAACAAGTTTAATTCCTTTTTGGTCCAGAAGACTATAAAGAACCTTCCTAATGACGGCTCTAATGCAAAGAAAGCGACTATCTTAGCAAATGAAACCTGAAGAAGGAAACGGCAACATGAAACAGATGAGGTCAGGCCGTGGGCCAGGAGGTTACTTGAGAATTGTGCAGAAATGAGCCTGAAATAGTTTCGACGGATTCCTCCACTTCCATTTACGCCGGCCACCGCTCCAAAAGGACTTCATTCAAAATCGTTTCCGTGCAGGCGCTGCACTGCACTGCACTGTAAGATGCTGCACCACCGCCAGTGCTGCCATGCTGGCCCTGCTAGTCGATCTGTTATAAATTTTCACTTGCAGTTGGTCAGCTAATTGCATACTTGATACACACTCTTGCGGGCTGCTAATTGAAAATTATAGCGAGAATCAGATCGGCCGGTCGGCCAGTCGCAGCCGCGCTGCACCTTTTCAGTCTAGCATCTAGCGTCGAGCATCAGTTGTAACGTTTTTCCATGCATCTGAGGTCCTAAGATTTCCAAATCAGTACCAGGGCAATGCTCAACCCGACTACGTCTTGGTAGTCGTCTTGGCCGACGAAGTCGTCGCCGTCGTCGTCGTCGTCGTCTTACGTCTAAGGTCTATCCGCGAGCTTCAGCAGACTCTTGTCTCGCTGAATGAGTCATTGAGCGGCTCTTATGCACCTACACGGGGCATGGTTTCAGGTTTTTGAACTTCAAACCTGAAATAAATCTAAATCTAATAATATCAACTGTGTGGTCTGGCCGCTGAGGCTCAGCACAGGTATCTGTATTAATTATGGAACATGATTAGTGTGCACAATTGGCTGCAGGTAATGTTTAGCGACAACTAGTTTTGTCGGCGGCGGCGGCGGCGTTTAGCTGAGTCATTTGCGCAAGCCCAAGTGTTTACAAATATCGGACGCGGAGGGTTCTGAGCGCCGCAGCGCCGCGCCAAACAGTTTAAACTGCTCCGGCTGCAGACGATTTTTCAAGATCGTCAAGATCCGATTAGATCCATCAGTCGGCTCCATAAAGTTGGAATGGAACCCGCGCCTTCAGTAAAAAAGCAAACTAGAAACGATGTTAATAAATGCAGTGGATTTCGTGTGCATATTTTATTTATAATATTATTATTATATTGTATACTAATTATTATTACTACTAGTTGATAACAAACATTATACAGGAGGATTTCCAGAAGTTAACTGAAAACTGCATGAGTTACTTTTGTTTTACTTTCTAAATTTCTTTAAATATGAAACAAATTTGATTTTAGTCATAAGTCATATACATAGAAGGGAAAATTAGTATATATAGTGAGTTTTGAAATTTATACCTAATAAATATCCAGAATGTGATACTTCAATAACAACAACATTTATCTGTTTTAATTGTTCCGTATCTAACTTAAACTCGGAAATCATTCCTTGTTTTTAGTAAAACTTACCCGGACACTGTATCCTAACTAAGTATTGCAATACAAAAGTATCGCAGGTCTACAATGAAACGCTTTTGTAAAGAGTTTATATCATTCTCATCGTTTTTTATCTTCTGAACATAAAAATGATTCTTGATTGTGCATATCACATTTTATTTTCGAAAAAAAGTAAGAAACCCCAAATCAAAAGGTGCTTTTATTTACTTACTCTTAACGTAATTGGTGAAAATACGAGAGGGATATTTCCAAAATATCTGAGCAAATGGTATTTCCATTTCCGATTGTTTATTATTTTGTTGTTGCAAATACGAATAATAACCACTGTAAGTTTTTTCAATGTTTTCGAAGTACATGAGATGTCCCAAGTCCAAAATTCATAATCTATTAAGGATTTTGCAATGAAATTTGAACAGGATATTCTAATATTATAAAATGGAGAAAATGGATTTATTATTATAATTTTTTTAAACCAAAATTACTCGTTATTCAGATGGTCCATAATTTGTAGTTTTGATATTTAGATATAAAAATAAAGTACGTATTAGTTTGTAGTCTCACTCAAGTCCTTCTTGAGATGGATTTCAATTTTCGAATTACTTTTAAAGCCTTTTGGATTTAACGTGAAAAAACACGTGCGCCATATCCTACTTGAGCAAATAGTCTATCACCGGTCTGTTGACTGAGGCTGCAAATCGGCTGGGCATGTTGCAGCCAGCCATAAATCGTCCAGTACACAATGCGAATTAAACGTGTCATTGAGAAACTTGGCGGCGACGATTACTGCGCCGCCCGAAGGAGTCGCGGCGATAATGCAAAAAATACTGTGTTAAATCTGTTGACACGATCGGCGAAGTGAAGTGAATGTGCTGAGTTTACTTACGCAAGGGACAAAAACGAGAAAAGGTTCGCTTCCATTTAGCCGGTTAAATGCGTCCTCCACCTTCTCCCCGAATTGCAGTCACACTACAAAATCAATTGTCAGGTACGGTAGCTCATTAATAACCTGTCGTGATTTGGTACTCAGAGCTCTTGTTATACGAACAAAATCGCCCTGTCCCGCGGGGAAGAGGCTCCACATGAAAAATTGCCTCATCGTTATTAATTACGGCCCCAAAAGAAGAGGAAGAATATTTTTCTTAAATATTAAGTCGAAGATATGGGAAACGCTCGACAGAAAAGAAGACACCTTGAGGGGGGGAGGTGCCCACGCGATTCAAGAAATAATCCCGAGTCGGATTATACTAATTAGAGGAACACCTTAGAGCGATTCACTTGTTTGGACGGAAATCCAAAAAAAAAAAAAGGTTCGTTCGCAGTTGCACCAACGCATCGGGGTCTTCGGATTTTCCACTTTTGTAGAGGGCAGCACCTCCGACTCTAAAGGCAGATGAAATGTCTCAAGTCAAGGAGGCTTCAGGGGCTGCTCAGCCGCGCGCGCAGCTTTAGCTTTATCTCCGCGAAGGAGCCGCCAATGATAAAAAGCCAAGAAATCTAATAAGATCCGACAACGACGGCGGCGTGTCGAGCGAGCCCGTCTTGAGTAAGTCTTGAATTCGCTGGGAATGAGGAAGGAGCCCGGCGGCGGAGTTTTCCATCGCCTGGTGAAAGAGTGCGTGGCCGGTTTCCGTAATGAGGCGAGGTGTGGCCGACCACGAAGCCCTCTGATTCATAGAGGGAAAACGTAATTATGCGCGGCACTGCGAATCGGAACCGTTCAGGTGAGCCCGCTCGCGGATTGTCGCTAATTCATTAAATTTATTTAATTTATTGCCGCGGAGTGTCACCGCCGCCTGGCGAGGTGCTCTGGGACTCGGGCTGCGGCTGTCTTCGCGCGCGAAGGTCAGTCCCGGAGGTGGCCCGTCGCGCTGATTGTGCGCGACGTCGTCTGTCGCAAGGAGCCTGAATGCATCGCGGGCTATCGGAGATCCATCAGCCGCGGCGCACATATTTACGGCATTAATTGCATTCCGTACGGCACGAAATCCGACTGCATCTTAAAGTCATTGGACCAGTGCATGCCCGCCGTCGCGCGATCGGATCTCGGCAGCAAAACAAACTTTGTCAAGTGTACAAAATACCTTTCGGTCACATGATTGATTCCTCGAACACGTCGAAGGTGCCCGGTGGAACCGTCGTGGCTTAATTTACATGATACCGCCGCCAGCGGAAAGGTACAGTACCCGAGAGGCTGGGAGATGAAATATGCCCGGCTAATCTTGGGACATGAGCAGGTAGCTCCCGCGCGGCCCGTCCAAAAAAGTCACCACCAAGGTGGAGGAGTCGGTGCAGCCGAAAAAGAGGCGAAAAAAATGTACCTCCTCCGACCGGTGCTCGGTCACGTTTTATTTAAATTTTTCTGGATCCACAAAAAGTTAGCCCATCGCGTACATTCGCGGTCCAAACGTACTCCAGCGGGAACTGATCGCGTAGCTTTTTTCACTTACGCCTGTTCCCCCTGGGCCCTTTTGGAGCTCGCGAGAATTATTTCTTTTTTTCTTTTTTTGGTACGAGCACAGCAAGTGATAAACTTTTATTTACCTTTTGCTCATTTTCTCGTGTTAACACCTTGATTTATTTTAAAGGGCTTATTGGGAGAAAAAATGCTCACAACGATTATTTGCGCCTTAGAAGATGGCAAGTCGGCCTCTTTGTGGAAAACGCCCAAATAAAAATTTAATTGAATTGCGATGCCCTTTTGCATGTAAATTTTTCAAATAAATTATTGTCTGTCTTTAGAGAACATACTTATTTTATTTACTCTATTTTCAAAAATACGACTCCCTCCAATCACTGAAAACTCATTAGAATTCTCGTTTTCCTAGTAAATACCGAAATGATGCACCATGATGAATCGTCAGAAGATAAAAAGATTAATGCGTTCGCTATTCTAAAACATTATTTCGATACGATTGTTGCCTATGGTATGAACCACCGACCAAAAAAAAAATTTTTTTTAGTCTTGGTTTATTTCATAATTTTTTTTATTTGTCATGTATCAAAATAATGAAAAAATACCCATACCCTCTTTAAAGTTTGCTTTTGCAATGTTAGTAGCAATAATCAGTTTTTACTAATCAATAAAAACAAAAGTTCTTCACAGAAGTTTAAAATTGTACTTAAATGAAAACCTAAGTCCTAAGTCTAGGAATATCAACTGCCATTTATCTTAATATCTGATTTTAAGTATTTTGGCGACAAAATTTTTCCACGAATGTTGGCATGCCATGTTCTTTACTTGCTAGCTTTTGTATGAAATAATCAGTTTATTGAAAAAAGTCAAATTGGTATACCTTTGAAGCATTTTGTGTTTTTATATACAGTCCCTGTTCATCGAATTAGGACCACTCACAATTTTTATCATTCCTGAGAAATTTCTCGTAGCTTAATAAAAACGCGGGTTTTTCCAAACAAAATCATTTTATCGTATTCTTAGTGGGGCGCCAACATAATGTGAGCGCAATTACCACACTTTACACCCTTTACCCCTTTTTCGGGGTAATTTTCGACCTGTCCTTTAAGGGCATTTTTAGTGTGTTTTTGGTATACTGTATAAATCGGCCGAAAAAACTCAAAATTCATCATTTTTCCGGATTTGTTTATTTGTTTGATCCTACGCCAAGGATCTTAAAACCAAATATTACAGAAGTGTGGGAAAATAGCCCCGAAATTAAACAAATGATAGAGCGATGCTATGAAAGCATGCCAAAACGAATAATGCAGTTATTAGTGTTATGCTAACATAAATATATGTAAGAAAATAAGTGTAGTTTTTGGATAATTGTTTTATTGACTTTTAACTAATGAACAAAATACTTCAAAAATGGCTTAATACTTAGTAGGACCACCCTTAGCACTAATAACTGTATTTATTCGTTCTGGCATGCTTTCATAGCATCGCTCTATCATTTGTTTAATTTCGGGGCTATTTTCCCACACTTCTGTAATATTTTGTTTTAAGATCCTTGGCGTAGGATCAAACAAATAAACAAATCCCGAATAATGATGAATTTTGAGTTTTTTCGGCCGATTTATACAGTACCAAAAACTCACTAAAAACGCCCTTAAAGGACAGGTCGAAAATCACCCCGAAAAAGGGGTAAAGGGTGTAAGGTGTGGTAATTGCGCTCACATTATATTGGCGCCGCCACTAAGAATACGATAAAATGATTTTGTTTGGAAAAACCCGCGTTTTTATTAAGCTACGAGAAATTTCTCAGGAATGATAGAAATTGTGAGTGGTCCTAATTCGATGAACAGGGACTGCAGATAAGATAGTTTAAGATTCAAGCTTTTATTTAAGTGTTGTTACTAGCTCCTAGAACCATTCCTTTTTTTTTAAATAATATTTTATAAATGGTAAAAATACGGAAGAAAATTGAGTTATTTTCAAATTTGTAATTTACGGAAAAAATCCTATAGAAATGATCTGTTATTTCGTCCGACTCAAATTTGGTGTTGACCTGTGAATCATTTGCAAAAAAAGTTACAAATTTTTGTAAAAAAATATAAAAACTTAATCATGCTTCGTTTTTGAATGATGAAAGTATCGACTGCTTTTGGCGGGAAAAATAGAATAATAACTGATTACATATATGTAAAAACATAAAAATCTGTTTTGTTTATGGTAAGTTTCCTAGAATAAAACTTCTATCTATACTCAATATTTTAAATCTAAATTTAGTATTCGAAGGGAATGTTCACCACCGATGCTTCTGTGCTAAAAATAGTACCTATACCTACTTATTTATTTTTTCTAATTGCCTAATAACCAAAAAAGGAAACTCGCCGACGGTTGCTACCTGCAGTGAATTTATAGCAAACCTGCAGCTCTAGCCCCAACGCAGCTATTGAACTAGAGTCACCTGCTCACGACGTATGAAGGACATTTTTCATTTCCATAAATAGTGGCCGGCGCACGTCGAACAATGCGGGCACAGGTGAATTCGCTCCATTGAACAGCGGCAATCATCCGGCAATAGCAAAGACAAAAAAGAAAATTATAAGAGAAGGAGAACAGCGCCCAGAGCCGGAGATAAAAACTCCGAATGGACCACAAATCTGAAGGTTGCGGCCGCCGCCGCGCCGCCGCGACCGTTCAAAATGTGTGCACATATGAGATCGTATGTGCTCCAAGGGCTGTAATTAATTTGTTCGCGATAAGCATCTTTGGCTCACCTAAAAGTACACAGGTAAGAGTGCCGGAGATACCGAATTAATTATATAATCCAATCTTTCCGTGAAGGTATAAAACACGGCATTCATGTCTGATGTAATGAGGATATATGGCTAATAGAGCGGCTCAGTCTCTAGGCTGCAGTGGCGGCGGCAGCGCGCAGTGGTCAGGTGGATTATGCCGTGTTAAAACGCTGCTGAAATCTGTTGCATCCCGCATTAAGACACGATCTGTTGCAGTTCTGTGCGTAATGCAACGCCGCGGCCGGAAAGTTGATCGCTATCTTGTGAGGAGTTCCTTCAGAGATGAGATGAGCGCGGAGGAGCGGTCGCGGCACCTCTGGACGCCCAATTTACCTAATGAGGCGGCTTAATTTGGTCGTCGTCGTCGCCGCCACTGCACCGTCCCAAGAGTGCATTTTGTCAAATTAGGAGACAATCTCTCGAGATAAGCAATAAATCGCTTGACACTCGACTCAGCGTAAATCTCGATGGCGGTGCAGCCGTCGCGTCGTCGTCGTGTCCATAAATTAACAAATTATCACATTAAATAAATGGCACCTAAACTTCCTTAGATTCACATTAATTAACGATCGGATGATTTATTGGACGATGCCGAGGATCAGGTGTCGCTCGGCCACACTCTCTCCGCACTTTCCTAGCCCGGACTCGGCCGTGGTACGGTGGCTGGGGCTCAATTAACGATCGGCCGCGAGACGACAAATTTCCAACGCCAGATCTCCTCGCCGGTATGGCCGAACGCGAGCCACACACGGAAAAGAGATAATTAAAAAATTATTCAAATCAAAGCAAGGTGGACAGAGAATTAATTGCATGCCAGTTGTGACGGCGTCACAAATTGATTGAGCTATGCAAATGGGCCCGCGAGTGTGAACATACGCACTGAGTGCGCGCGGCTTAGGTGTGCGCCGTGATTGACGTTAATGGATTTGAGATTCAGACGCTGCTGCTGGCTATTGTCCTCGAGCACCTTTGGCTCCTTGCCATATTTGATCACGGAATAATTTTACACTTTACACCAATGCTTTTTTGCGTAAAATTATTAACTATTCACTGGTTATTGATTGAGGGCTGGGTCGATATTTTATTGCTTGAATCGCTGTTTTACCTGTCCGAAGTAAGGAAAACAAATTATCCTGCTGCGCTTTATGGTGACTAAATTGGTGAATGGATTCTGATTTCTTACGCATTAAGGAGGTGGGAGAGTTGTATAAATTATATAAACAGCAAAATATTTATGAAATGAATGATAGCTAGATATACTATTTACGAAAAAGAGTAAAGAGAGGTACCTAAAATATTCATTTACGGGATATTCTAGAATCTAAAATGAAATTTTCTCGGAATGTAAGAACTTACAAGAATACGAATTTTTCTCGAATTTATGATTTTCCAATTAGAATTAATGATAAATAAAAAATAAACATACTGTTAAGCTTTTTCTTTAAATAAATCTAGTTTAACCTTTATTTAATTTTAATATAAGCAAAGTTTGTCGCACCGCCAAGATCATTACAAGCTTCTTTGATTTTTTATCTTAATACTGCTAGAACTAGAATTAATATTTGTCTCAATTCATCTTTATGTGGATTTAATAAAATCATAATTTATCCTATAATAGCAATTTCCCTACTCGCTACATTTCAAATGTATTTTAAAGTTTACGATTATTAAAATTAGGAATGGTTTAATTTAATTGACTTAACACAGTTCATCTTTTCATAGTTTATTATTGATCTATAGTATACTCATATGTATTTGAATTTCTTTGCTTAATTTCTTACTTTACGTGCTATTTTTTTCCTAAATATTAGGTATATCTACATATACATACATAAATATAAATGAATTGTATAGACTGTAAAAAAATTATAAAGAACTGAGTTGCTCTTGCTAACTTAATATTTGTATCTGCTTCATGATTTTCTTATCATTTTTATAACAATAAGGCGATTTTAGTTAAAAATACATCTAGTATTTCTAGTGTAGTAAAAATTTTTATATCATAAAACTAATGAATATGTTGGGCACCGCTCGCTTCTGTCTAAGCATTGGTATGTGGGCTGTCTGGATTTATTGTTCATAATTTCGTTTTTAGTTTATAAAACGAAACCTGATTAAACATTTTTCCGAATTAAAATTTTTAAAATTGTCTTTAAAAAGGAAAAAATCAGTTAGATATAAAATTTAACGATATTTAATTTAGAAAACAACAAGTGTTTCAGACTATTTCGCTTTGAACAAAATTTGTACTTGTATTAATTAGCAGTGTTCCAGGAAATTCTTGTTTTCGTTAAAATTCGCTTCCTTGAACATATTAGGCTAATAGTTCTGCACACCATCTGTGATGCATTCGGGATGTCGCGACAACCGCAATAAAACCCTAAAGTGGTCCGCGATAAACCGTAATAAAAGGAAAACGTCCTGATTTGTTCCTTCAAAAAGAGGGCCTAGTTTTAAGTATGAAAAAATGTAAAAGAAGTTGGCCACTTTAGAGTTTTTAAGAAAATTCGTGTCCAGTTTGAATTCAAACGTCGATGTTACAAGAGTTGGTTTTATGAATTGGTTTTATGCAAGTTGTGAGAGAAAATAAATCAGGAGGTTTTTATGCCGAAGGCTTTTCCTCCTTAGAAAAAATTGAGAGTTTTTATTTAACTTTACCCGAAATAGTGCACCGAGCAGGAAAAGAACTGGCGCAAAAGAAGAGGACACTTAGAAAATAAACAACAAGAAAAAGAAATTTTTATTTTATTTTCTTTTTCTAACAAATTATATCAATAATTGTAAATTGTCAATTTTAATAAAATGTCATAACCTCCTGCAATAGTTTCACTGTTTTTAGGTTGTTGTGCAGACTTTGCAGAGATTTGTGGAGTCCGAACTGTGCGCCTGTTACAACTCGCCAAGTGCTTTCATGTGGTCTGCGTACCTCGAAAAATTCCTAGGTGAAAATGAGCCACGGGAGTGGTTCAGATGGCGATCCGGCCTTTATCAGCGGTATTGAACCACTTTAGCGGGCAATTACTCATTCCTTTCATTTCGCACTAATTCGCCTGCTCCGATCCGCGGCGGGGCCGACTCTCTTCACAGTCGACTGATTCGAAAATTGTTTCCAATAAAATTATGCAGCTCCTCGGAGTGATAAATACAGGAATTTCCCTCAGCCCATTTATTTTCCGATAGTTCGCTGAAAGTAGTCATAAATACGACCCGTCATAACTCTTGCACTTCAGCCAATAAATCGAGCCGGTGCGCGATTCCAGATATTTTCCGTGCGCTGCCGCGAAAAATTGCCAGCGAAAATAAAAAAATATATACGTCGAATTTTCGTTCACAGGCGCAAAAGATGCCATTGTTCATCTGCACCTGAACTTTTCGCCTCTCAGATTATATAAACATGGAAATGGAATTGCAATTGCAATTGCAGTCAGGCTGGAGTGCATATGTGAGGCCAGGTAGCCGCCACCGTTCGAATGGTGAGAAATTGTGAAATTATTCCTATGTGACGGAGTCAACATGCCGGAGCACCACCGGAGTCGCTGCTGTGATTTATGCCGGACCGAAAAAATAAATCTGCCCAATTATAAAATATTTTGTTGACCCAATCTATGCGCTGCGGTGGTTCCGCTCCGGGTCCTGAATATGTACCACCGCCGCGGCGACCCGTTAGTCCCGCGGAACAGGTAATCGAGCGCTTTTTGATTTGATTTTTATCATTTTATCGCTTTTTGATTTGGATACCTACTTTGCGGGTGCTACGCCTGGTAGACTCACATTTCTGGGAATACTCGTTTTGATTGCTTAAATTATATTACTGGTACTTTTCCATTTAGGTATTTCGAGTCGATATAATTTTTTAAATACACCTTCCTCTGAACCATATTCTAAATTCAGAACGAAACTTTACGGACATAATATCAGAAAATCAACGATGGAAAGTTATTACTCCTGCACCAAGAACAAATCGACTAAAATATATAATCCAATTTATTTCTCAGTTAATTATTATAATAGTTGATAAAAAAAAATAAAAAATTAATAAATATAGGTTTCTACAATTTATGAGACATATTAAAACTTATAAGTTAAATCAAAAAATTAAGGATAATTCATAAAGTTAAAATTTATTATAAAAGTATCAAACATCGTTTAACTGAGAATCACCTCAACTGAATGCAATAAAAAATATGTTACTTATATTTTATTTTGTTAGTGCTCGGTTTTTATGCTAAAAAACAAAATTGAAACTTTCATTGATTTAGGCTCACAAGTATATTTACATGAGTACACTCCAAACGCTCGACTTTTACAGCGACATTTACAATTTTGGTTCTTAACTAAATACAAATATTTATTAAACTTCAAAAATTGTAATTGGAGTATTTGCATCGTAGTTTTCTATAATACTACCTAAATTTGATCCAAATTATGCAATATAGGTTTCTAAGACGAGTAATTAGTAATTCTTAGACGTTGCGTTATTGAGAATGTAAACAAATTTTAATGTAAAAAGTCATTAAAGCAGCAGCCCCAAGAAATACATACATACATATATTGACCTCTTATCTAATCCTCGCCCTTTTCAAATAAGGCGAATTATTAAGTCCATTTAATCAATAATCTCGATGTCTTGCCTTTGATCTTCACAATCTTCTTGAACAAAACTGATCTTTTATATCTTTTCAGTAAAAATATAAAACATCGTTTCCGATTACTTAACAAAAATCGATCTCATAGTTAACTCAAAATGAAGGGTTATTGGATTGGAAGTTAATCTACAGTTCTTTTGTTGATTAAAATATCTGAATATTCAACAAGGCAAGAACAGTCATAATCGCGGAAGAGGCTGATCATTTCATTCGATTTTTTCCCCCAAAACCAATTGAACTGGCCTGAAAAAGAGTGGCGAAACGTAGCGTAGGGAATTAAAATGGTAATTTTGCTGTGAAAAACAGGCCACCGCCGAGCCCAGGGATACCGAATGTAAACAAGTTGAAAAGTATTTAAATTTTCAAGGTATATGATTTTCGTATCGTAAATCTCCGCCTGGAATCATCTACTGACAGAAGCCGATATTTTAATCTTGACTCGATTAAAAACCGATAACGTTGCCCTGTGATTACGGCCGGTTTCAGCGACATAATGACTTTTTTAGTGTTGGCCGGCCCAATGCCACTCGGCACATATTCAAATAATTGAGAGAAGTTTATCGCTGATTTGCGTACTTCTATCGAACTGAAAATCAATGACCCTTTTTCTGAGAAGATCAGGTCAGCCTACCTGTGCGGTTGTCGTCGCCGCAATCGCCGCACTACCGCGCCGCACCGCGGTCGCACCACATCGCCGTCAGTGGCAGTGGCATACACCGGCTTTTTGTCAGATTTGTTACAGGAATATCAAAAAAGCGCTACCTGAGCAGTATTTCGCGGATAATATATGCGCACCTCACGGTGGTATAAATAAAATCGATTCAAAAAAAAAAAAAAAGAAGTCGACCGCGGCGAAAACAAAACTCTAGGACACTCTCCAGGTATCTGTCCATATCCACTCCAACGTGCCCGTCTGCATCTCGGGTTAATCTTTGCTGCGCAAAGTAGTTGCGGCAGAGGAGAGTAAGGCACACCAGCCCCGGTTTCATGGTCATGACTCTTTGGCTAGTTTTCGCGATAATACGCGATTTATTGGCAACTCCACAAATTCAATTACATTGGAATGTAGCGGCTAAGATTATAGGATATCACATTACTAGACGACAGAGGGAGTAGGTGATAAATAAGATGCATAGTAATAAAGTGAATAAAGGCAGCGGAAAAAGGGTCCGGATGCCGAGCACAGCCTCCGCCGCCGCAGAGGCGAATTCGCGCCGAGAGGCTACCTTTTATTCAACCGTGAACACACAAATTCACTCACTTGCGGCCACGGCACAGAAGATACCGTCTCCATGGGGACGATAGGTCGCATGTGAAAACACCTTGCACAAAAGAATGAAAATTTAATGGAAGGTAAATGCATTTTCCAATGAAAGATTACTGAACTAGTTCTGTTGTGACAAAGGTGACCAGTCGCTTACACCTACTCCGCCAGTGGGCCGCATCTCCCCCGTCCGGCGCCGCACCGTGCCGCATTCGTTACTATAGGTGCGCGACGCCGCCGCCCGCCGCCGACACCGGCCTGAATTTGTTATTCTTGTAAATTCTTGGAGGAAAGGCATTTGAAATCAGATCGTTCCAGACAGTTAAAAATTAATGAGTAAAATCGCTCCTTGCAGCTGCAATTTGACTCGGCGCACTCTGCGCTTTTCGGGAGACATGAATTTTAGTTACATAGAAGGGACTCTGCGCCACTTTTCTTTCAGCGCGACTGTTCGCTTGCTTCTTTCAGATTTTTCATTTATTAGAAATATTCATATCGAGCGTGGAAAATATTGATCACGATTTATCGTGCAATATGAAAATAAGAAGTAAGCACACATTCAAAATACGAGTGCAAGAAAGCGGTTTGCTCTTGTTCGTTAATTTATGGAAAAAGAAAACATTTTTTACGTTTTGCATTGTATAAACGTTCTCTAACTTATTAAGGAGAAGGAGGCTATATTTTATACATTGTACATATTATCTTGTCTTCAAATCGGAGTAAGGTTTAGTTAAATTTTAAGAATATTATTGGAAGATCCGCTTAATCGTTTTTTAATTGTGCCTGTTTTATCAATTCATATATTGATTTGAAGCGGGATAACTTTAAAAACTTAACTTCTATAGTTTTCTACAAGAAATTAGCAATGTAGTGAAAGAGATCATTGCTTAAAATCAAGTTTACACAACCTTAAAATTTGAGATGTTTGATCCATTTTCTCAAAATATAGGTATATCAAATTTTCATTTCCCACATTATTTTTGAACACTTTGTTTTGATTAGTAACAATTTAAAAGCATATGTATACAAAGAAAATTTTACTAAAAGTAAATTTTGGGCAATTCTTATTTAAAATAACACATGTTATACCTATAATAAAAATCTGTTTAGATGAGTTTATTGTACCAAGCATACAAAAAAGGTTTTGCTTGATAAAAATTATTGTATCTTTTTTAACAACCTCAGAAAAATTCTAAGCATTACCCCTTAACATGTTGGATTTATTATCGTGGCTGAAAACTTTCAAGATTAATGAAATTAAAATTACCTAACATTAAATTTGATCAAATAAAGCTACAGTGATGATGATAAACGTTTCAACAAGGTTCTATTCTCAAACACATATTGAAAACGCAAAAATGGAAAAATATTTAGCAAAGCCTATGGCCTTAATTGTCTTTGAAAAATCCGTCTTTGAGTATTTCAGTTTTAATTCCGTTGCACTAAAATATTGGTCATTGTTAGAGTGTTAAAGTGTCTTGCTGCAGTCCTTACAACATTTTGATCAGAAACTATCCAAATCCAACACATGATGTTGCTTGTATGTGTACAAAATTTATCCTTGATCACTTCTTAAAATGAATTTTGTATCTCACCAAAATAATCAACCTATCATTTGAATTTATTTGATTCTGATTTGATGTGAGAACCAAAATCGTATAAATGCCGACCAAACCTAGAGCAATTTGGTTGATTAAAATGCAAAGGTCCGTGATATTGCGGCAATCGCAATACCTGAGCCGCCTTTATCGACATGATGTGCCTGAGGAGGTATGGTTCTAAGTCGATGGTATCGAAGGTCTCTTAAATGGCTCATAATCACCCTCCGCAAACAAATTTCATTTATCTCACGAACTTGTTCCCTATTTCCTGCACGTTTCGATAGGAATCACCGGAGTCGTTCATCAGTTAAAGTCGCGCAAGCTATTTGTTTTAATTAAGATAAAATTCATGTTTTTAGCATTTTCCTTCATATTCTGCGGTCGCGTTGCTGGCCGGCGGTTCCACTCAACAGGCGCGCGCTCGTATCTCCATCCAGAAAATTTAAATTCATTTCATGGGCGTCAGTGCGGTAGACGCTGCGATTTTCGTAACCTACAGACGGAGAGTTCTACAGTTTCGACGGGGCGATTGCGGACGATAGTTTCAAAACTAATTGCACGCTGAAAGGATTGATTCCATGCAAATTATCAGTAATCGGTGGTCGGAGGATGGACAGCGCGTCGACGATCGACTGATCATTCATAAAGACATCGCGGCTAATCCGGCAGTAAATTCACCATTTTTTTTGACTAAAGGGGGCCCCAAGCAGCCAGATTTTATGAGTGCTATAAGAACGGCTTTCACTGAAAGTCGAAAATGCACCTCCTCAGTCACTTAATTGCCACTTAAATGTCGTCGTTTAGCCTTCGCTGATCCTCGATTTGCTCTGGCTGTCCCTCTTGGTCCGGAGCGATGCTGCGAGTGCTAAATGTTCATGTGAAAAGCCGTTCCACTCGAGGTCGCGATTACTATGTACCTGGGCAGGTGAATATCTCGTCCGCGTCGCGATTTAAATCTTTATAACCTCGGACATTTCGCAAAAGCCCGCAGAGAGCCCTAAATACCTCTCCTTGTTCTGAGTCCAAATAGTTAATCCGAATTTGATTTGCATGTTTGCCTTAGCGTGACCAACTGATTTAGTTCAATCCAGGTCATAAATTTCGCGAAGATAATACTTTTATTCGCATCTTAATTGCGCTCGTAAACCAACGGGGCAAGTGCGGCACCGCTCGCGCTCCGTCGAACGCCGAAGCGGTCGTAATCCACCGGGAAAACCGTGGGCAAATAGAAATTCTCTTTTCCCGGAGCCGGGTCTTATTATTTTGCGCCAAGATGAAAATTTAGGAGCCGAACGCGCGCATTCGTTGTAGGATTATGACTCGAGTAATTACGCGGGCTCAGCCGCGTCGGCAGACTTTCCCGGCCAGGTGGTGTGGGTGTTCTTTATGGAATCGATTGATAATGACCTGAGACCTGGAACCTGGGAGGAGAGCCTCCAAGGTGCGGGGCATCGTCATGGGCCTAATGAAGCGACGGCAATCCTGAGGGCTGATTTCCGGGATAAAAACTATCCTTGTTTGTCTCGCGGTTGGAATCGCTTCGTTTTTCGAGAATTCCGAAATATTTTGGAAAAATAAAATCTAGACTGTTTGAAAAGCAAACCTTCATTCAATTCAATTGATAAACTCTAAAACTTCCAAGAAAACGATCATTCCTCCTATTTAAAGTCCAGTAATCTTTCACCAGGTCGCATACATTTTTCATGAGAATGTAAAATTAAAATGTCCATAAAACATTTAACTTCCCCAAATTAACAAGGACAGATTCCCATCACTGGTCAAAATACAATGAATAATGAAAAGTGTAATAATTTAAAACTGACCAGTGATCGAATTAACTGCCCCATCATTCTAATTTTAAGTAAAACCAAATTTTGTTCTGTAATTTCGCCATAATCTACACCACTTTTTTGGAGGAAGTTATTTCTCCTAACCGGTGTTTTTTATAAATTTTTACAAAAATTGTCTCGTTCTACACTTGCAAAATTCAATACATTTGCTATTATAATTTTTAATTTTTTTTATACTGTTTTTGTTTACATAAAGTAGAATATAAGAAAAAATTTGTTTATTGTAGGTAGGTACATATACATACAGTGCTGTCTCAAATCTTAGGACCAAACGTTAATTTTGGGCATATATCCTATTCCCAAGCCCATAACGTGTTGGTAAGGAGAAGAGGGATGGTGACAACTGGTATATATGAAATCGTTGTGTGTCCTTAATTATTTCATAAATTTTTTTTTTCAAATTCATGTACTAATTTTAACAAAAATCGTAAAAAACTCAATACAATAGTGTTTAAAATTATAGGACCAATTCTCTCAGCACTTAATATGATGTCTTTGGCCTTTATATACAGGGTGTTTTGCTAAGGTCTGAACAGGGGTATGCCAATCGATTCTAAATGGTCTCCTGATCAACGTTTCTTCGGACACCCCACCCCCTTAAAATCGGTCCTTCCCCCCCAAAATAGCGATTGAAAATTTGTAGGGGGTCAACCTAGAAAATGCTTCATAAGTTCTTTCAGAGATATCCTAGAATACTGGTTGATAATGCATTAGAAAGCTGAGCCTTCAAGCTTTCCAACGATACTACCCGCGACCCAATAAGTCAACAAACAAGCGGGCGAGACCCCGTCAAATTTCGAAAATGGCAATTTCAAAGCCCAAAATTTGACCTTGACCCTTCATTCTGTCGATTTTTTGTATGAGAAGATCGAAACTTTTCTTGAGAAAAAGTTTCCTTGTCATATGGCCTTTCTCAGAAAAAAAACCGCACTGGAATCCGACGGCGCGTTCCGAAGTTATTCGTCTTATAATAATTAATAAAACTCAAAACGCACTACCCGCAATGAAGTCCAATTGGAAAGTGACGTCACATTCCAATTGGACTTCATTGCGGGTAGTGGGTGGTATCGTTGGAAAGCTTGGAGGCTCAGCTTTCTAATGCGTTTTCAACCAGTATCCTAGGATGTCTCTGAAAGAACTTATAAAGCATTTTCTAGGTTGACCCCCTACAAATTTTCAATCGCTATTTTGGGGGGGAAGGACAGATTTTAAGGAGGTGGGGTGTCCGAAGACACGTTGATCAGGAGACCATTTAGAATCGATTGGCATACCCCTGTTCAGAACTTAGCAGAACACCCTGTAGAATATATGCCCAAAATTAACGTTTGGTCCTAAAATTTCAGACAGCACTGTATGTATAAAAGAATTTGGTAGAAAATGAAAATGTTTGTACTACATGTAGGTATATTGAAATCTGAATTTTGAACATTTAGTTTTAGAATTGAGATTAAAGAGTAAAGGTTAAAAATTTCTAGGGTTCTAGTTTGCTGTGGACTGTTTGAAGTTTAGTTCTAGTTCACATACTTCAAAAAAGGAATAACCCTAATTCAAAATAAAATGTGATTATTGTTCTTAATAAATATATCTGACTCATTAGAGGAAATGTAGGTATATTTTCTATCATATTGTACCCCACATTTAGGAGATAGTTTATACTGGAAAATCTACATTTGGCTTCTTTTTTGCAACGACTATTATATATTTTGATCATCAAATTGAATCATTATAAAGGTCAAAAAAGATTCTGCATTATTTAAATTTTTCTAAGGACATATAATGTTGTACAGACGAGCCTCTTAATGAGTTTGTACGTTACTGGACGTACCGCGTTGATTGCATTTTCAACAATTTCTGATTAAAATTAATAATTCCATTGATGTCTGTTCTTCTCGAAGTAATACAAAGGTGTTGACCATGAATTTAAAAAAGGGAACGAAAAGAACCACCTCTACCCGCACAATTCGTCCATAAAAGCAAATTCGCCAAGGACAGAATCACCTGTACCAGCATTTCTGTGGTCATGCCGGACTGGAAAAAAATAAATAAAATGAAAAATAAAAAAATCAAACGAAAACGAATAATGAAAGAATTAAGACAAAATAAAAAATAATAAAAGGTGAAAAATAAAATTAAAAGAAACGGACAAACCTGTTAGGATTCCAGCCCCGCAGAAGACGATAACGACTGCTCGAAGAGGGAAAAAACGTAAAAAAGGCGTAAAAGTACCCGGAGACAAGTGTAGTTCTGACGAAAAACCATAAGCGGCTGCACTTAGAACATGGTCACCTCCAACACCTTCGACAGGTTTAAAAGCGAATTCCTGCCGTTGTCGCTGGTGCCGTTGACGGTGCCGACCAGCGCAGGCTCCGTGTGCGGTAGAACTCCTGGCCGGCTACGGTCTTTTCGAAGCCACGACGGTCATCTTAATTTATTGTTTACGCCACGATAAGGTGTCTTTAATTTCTCGCTATAATATCGAGCGCTTAGAAAGCGATCATAAAAGCGCTCATTTAGTACCGATCAAATTGACCCATAAAGAACGCCCATAACGACCTAATCAGTGATTACGTCTCGATCAGAATCAGGTGTCGAATGTTTGTGGGCAGTTTATGGATTCCTCGTAGAAGGCATCTTCATTTCTTGAGACGCTGCCGTGGCCTTGGTTTTGGTCAGTGATTAGTCCGACGTCTGGTTGTAAACAGAATTATTGTCGCTCACTGGTGGGCCAACAACTGGATCAGGAGATTTACGGGTCTCCGAAGACTTGTCGATTGCCCCACGTATTGGGGGAAGTCGCTTCTTCCGAATACATTAAAAATCTTCTTGGAAAACTCTTGAGACACCTTTACATAAATAAGAGATTATATTTGGAGTCTTCAGGAAGATGCCTTAGGGGAGACAAAATATTGGGACTTGTGGTCATGGGGGAATTATGGAAGATTTATGCTATGGAGGTCCGTGAAAAATTAGATAACGCCGCACGAAATTCAATTAAATAAATTAAAATCTATAAGATCAGTCGGAAACGTGTATCACGACGGAGAGAAATGAAGAAATAACAGTCTTTATAGTTCTACCACAACACATTTAGAACCCACAATTCAGGTGATAGTCATTTTTTTTTAAGATAGGAGGTATTTTTTTTTCTTTTCGTCACACCTTAAGGGAGCTTGTTTCTGAATACCTTGTTACACTAATACCAGAAACAAGTTTTAACTGATTTTTATTATTGTACAAATTGAAATAGTGACACTAATATCAAAATTTTGTAATTTTTTTAGAATGCTATTAAATAGAGTACCTGCACAGTGACGGTAGTAGTACCCACCTATGTACATACCTACATATTTTAAATTCAAATTTAACTTCTCAAAAACAAATAAGTGAAATATTGAAAATCATCTATATGTATATGTTATTCGGGAACTTGAACTGTTTAAGTAAAAGTGTGCCAAATTTCAAGCAAATCGAATGATTCTGAAGACCTTTAACTCAGTTTCGAGAAAAATATGCGGCATGAGCTGTCAACACGAAATTTACAATTTTTGTTATGATCCTTAATCTGCCATTCCAGGTAAATATTACGATACATTTTTTATCTCGGGACTTCGAAATATGTATGTCACTCAATGTAAAAACAAATTTCTTGTCTATCAAACTTCAGGTTTTAAGTTAGGTACTTAAGTAATTGAAATACGAGTTTTCAAATAAAATTATACTTCTTGCAAGAAAAATCATTTCGAATTATAAAAAAGACAAGCTTAATAAAGTTTCAGATTTTTGTTTGTGTATCATATTTCTACCTTTCGTGACAACCAAAAATTATGTTTCGATCGATTTTCAGTGTAACAATTTAAAGTTATGAATAAATATTATTAATATGTTTAGCTTAGATAAATTTAAGATTGAAGATCAACAGGATTAGAAAGAAAAAACTTTTATTTCTCCTAAAATAGCCCATTTTAGCTTTGAATGTTTTCACCGCAGTCCGCCTTTCTTATTCAAATTGCGGCAAAGCTGCACCAGCAAGTGAATAAAATAAAAATCCTCCTTGGAGCTCACGCTAGCCAGTGGAAAGAAAAGTTGAGAAAATTATCGTAGCGCTCTGTGATAGCCGAGGAACGGGTAATAGTGCATAATTTTCGCTAAGCCGGGCTTCAGTCGAAGTAGTGTGCGGCGGTATAAAGTTTTATCTTGTTCGAGTCAAGCGCTAATCGATTCTGCTACAACCACTGGTTTTTGTAGTCTATTAGCCTATCACATGGTAATTATCGCCGCAGCATCGAGGCGGATTTACTTTAGTAAAAGTTGTGGGTTTTTAAGCCCGTAAGCCCGGATTACCCGGCAGAGGTTGTTTCATCGGTATAAAAGAGCTCCAGCACTTTGTGCCCCTTCCCCAACCAGTCCACTGGCATGGCAAACCGAAGATATATGGTGCTGGTCAGAGGTTAACTAGTTGCTGGTGCAATATATCACGCCGATATTGAAAAAGCGAACCTTTGATCGTATATGGCATGATGCTATTTGTGTGGCGGGGTCCTCCACATATAAGTCCCGGGCCCAGCATAAAAGCCGCGGAAAATATACACAGGTCCGTAATTGCGCTTTGCGTTCACATTGTTCCTACATGAAATCCATTTCTCGAAGGTATTCTGGTGCACTATCCGGCGGAGTCGCGGAGGGAAATCGCAGATAGTGCGGCCAAATGTATGCACGGGAAGAACCTTTGAGGTAATTGTGGTATACACGACTTGCCTATATCATCGGAGATCCTGGACCCAGGGCTGCTGCCGGGCCCCGCTGATCTCGTGAATAAGAAATGAAGAAGACGTTCTAATTAGCATTTTGTGTCGAACAACTATTATGGGGGCTAAAATCGTTTAGTTTTGCTCCTCCGAAGGTGTATGGTGCGGTCAAACGTGGGGCTGGCCATTGATGTGTCAAGGTGCCACCGATGCCCGCGGGACACAAATCAGTCCAGGCAACGGCCACAGCCCACAGATTCGCGGAATATGCCATCAATGAGCGCTCGTTTATTAAGATATATCAAACTCGCGCGGTCGCAGACTGCTCGTTTGGCGGGCATCTCGCCGCTACTGCAGGATTGTCTACTTTTATACCTTGTCTATAATTCCAGCTAATTGACATTTCTCAAAGAATTTATTGAAGGTCTCGCACATTACTTACTCGCCGCGATCTTCTTCCGCCGGTCACTCAGCTTCGTCGCCCTTTGTTGCACCGGACCAACCTGTGTCACCGCTGTCGACAGGTACACCAAGTGTGATAACATTCGGGCATAATTCAATGCTTATTTGTACTTTTCAATCCGGGATAGGTATCTACTTTTTTATTTTTTATACCTGAACACGAAAATGATGTGTGACGATAAGACCTCTACGGCCAAGATCGCTCCTGGGAACTAATTGGGCACGGGCACCGAGTAGACTTCGACATACATACGTCCGGGTGAATGGTGCCTGAATTAAGCGGAATTAGAGGCGAATGCATTTTGATTAGATTAATTGCCACCTTCTGGCTCAGATTGCAATTAATTATTTCTTAATTCACCCCATTGCCTGCAAGGGTGACGCAATAAACGGGTGCAAGTGACTACTAATTAGCAGGCATTTATGGTGCATAAGGATCATATGTGTCACAGAACAGGTCACGGACACAAAAATGTTTCTATGTGCCCGCACAGATCAAGAAAATGATACCGGAACGAAAATATAAAAAGGAAATTAAATCAACATAACGATCTGTTTTGCCATGAAACATAATAGTCCGCTATTACATGTCTGTCTATCTATGTATGCCAATAACTGCAGAAAACGATTTACTTGGAATATGCATACATGAATAGTTACACTATTGATCTGTATTAGGATTTTATTTCGTCACAATTTATTTGGTATTTCGAAAATTAAAATTTATTATAAAATCTGTATGTATCAGCTTAGTATGCGATAAAATTTTATTATATTTACACTAATTACCATTTTGTATGACGATCATGGTAATTAATGTGACTCAAATAAAATATTGAACCTTCAAAAATTTCCACAAAATAGAAAGGGTTTGAAATTTTAGGAAGTGCCTTATGATCATGAGTTGCTATTAGAAAGCCTTTGAATAAAAATCGAACCCAACAAATTTTTCAATCATGCTTTATGGATTACTTTACTAGTTCCTTGTTTAAATTTTACTATGTTTGTTTCAATTTGTTTCTTAAATAACATTTTCACATTACAATAATTGGCAAAATAATGAGTGATGGGTGATAGATTAGCTCTTACTCCTACAGATTGACTAATAAATTACCATAAATTGGTTCGGTTACCCCGTGATATGAGATATATTACTCTATTATTATTATTATATTATAATAATATAAAATGATATAATAAACATTCCAGACAAATACAGAAATGATTCTAAAAGAGGTCAGGGGAAACCAATGCACGTATGTATAGGAATATGTTTTCCAACGTCATTATTTGCGTAGACCTTGCAATTGAAGCTGCTTCCTTGGTGCTCTTCTCTGCCAATTACAGAGACGTGGTGACGAAGAGACTCCGATTAATGACTGTCACCTTCCCAAAGCCACTTGATTGACACCTGTCACGCCGAGCATCACCTTAGAACCTTACGGGCGACAGAGTAGTCAAGTGTTCTGTTTTCATTAGTAAAAAATCCCATTATATGTAGATTGGCATTAGAACTAGAATAATCTTTCCTCCCATGCTAGAACCGTCCACTGGTACGGTTCGAGACGATCGACCTGAAAATCCAACTGGAGCCTATAGCCAGCCAGAGACGCAGTATCTTTTGGAGCCACGATAGGTCCCGGGCTGACTGCTATTAATATTCACTATTGTCTCAAGACACTTGTGCAAGAACCTCGCTGGCAGTTCGATAATTGGGACGCCAACGGCGGCGTCAAACTTTCGGCGTTGGGTAATTCTCGCCGCAGAAGGAAATTGCGCAACTGTCTTTTGCCCGGAGTGCTACCCTATCTTTGGCTTGACGAGATATCGCGATCCCAATTTTAATTACCAATCTAAAAATTGCCTTTCAATTTCTTTAATCGTTGGGCCGCGATCCTCTTCCGTAAGGCTCCGCGCATCAAGTTGATACCGCGGCTACTGCCCTGCGGTGCTCATGAAATCCGCGAACAAATTCGGATCTTATTAGGGAGAGGTTCTATGGCCGACGAGATTCAAATGGAGCACCGAAGTAAGCAGATGAATAAAATACGGCAGAGCGTGATTTATAAATTATAGCGGCTGACGTTAATAAATTTTCGCAAAGTCGGAAGGTCTCTGCCTTTCTTTCAGTCAGGAGTTACTTGCGCAGAGTTTGAATAAAATGGAAATACACGCGCGGCATGGGTGGTTCTGCTTTCCTTGGGAACTGCACCGAGAGCCCCGCCAGGTCGCCGAAGGTGTAAACCACCTTAAAGAGATGGAATAGAAAAGCGTTTATTAAAATTAAAAAAATAAAAATCAGCCCCTGGGCACAGTCGATCCATCGATCGAGCCGGAAATCAAAAGGGCATCACGGCCATGTCAATATAAAAATATTCGCAAAAGGCGATAAATAAAAATATGCAAATATTCTCGTCTTGAAGTCTCGGCCGGTGAAGACATGACACGCTGCCTATCACGCGGGATTCCGTTATGATTTTATGTTCCCGGTGAACCTGCTGCTTACACGTTTTTTCATAAATTCACAAAGCATGTCCCCAGCCGCTGTCCTAACGACTTTTGTAACATTGTCAGACGTCGTGTTAAAATTTGTAAGATGACAACTTCACGACGCGATTATCATATTCAAATAGTGCGGCGGGGAGGAGCGGAAGTATGCAGCTAAAGGAGCAAGGCTCATCGCGGCGACAACCTGCATGAATTTTTCCCAGCGCAGCGCAATGAAGACGTTACGCTTCACGTAAGATCGCCGTTGTCTTATCGTCTTCGTTTTACTTTAGCTGCTTTCATCACGGCCCTCCGTTTCGCCAGCAACAAAAGTGCTGCTGGTCCAGCCGATCTCACGAGGCAAGTGATCGCTTAGAGACCTCTAGATGATCGCCGAAATCGATCCATCAACCGATAACAAACCAGGCCAATTCGATAATCACCGATCTCACTTTTTCGGCCAGGCACCGATCAGCAAATTATGATCAACCTGCGGTGCCCCGCACTCACTCGGCACAATCCCACCGGATGAAAAAGTGAAACAAGGCCAAAAGAAAATCCTTCAGGAATGCTTTTTTCGGAGATCAGTTTCAACCCATTCTCGCGGTGCCTAATTGATTAGTCTCGGGTATCACCGCACCGTGGAAAACTCCGTGCAACCTCCTTCCAAAAAATTTTTACGAGTCTTCAAGTTTTGATGGTCTTTCAATGGAACCCTTAATTACTTCCTGCAAAAGAATATTCGCCGAAATCGTTCGACAAAGACGATTCCATTTTGGCTTTTAGAGCGCTTGCATAATTTATTGACCATGTCAACGTTTTCTTTAGACATAAATCACTTTATGTCCATTTTTCCCAGAGATGAGATGCCAAACCTACAGTTATTTGAAGTGTAAGATTATATGTATACATATGTGTTAAATTCGAAATTGCATCGATTTTCATTTTTGAGTTTGGTATGGTCAAATCCCTATATCTATGTACATATGTATGTTTGCATCTACAATTTAGTTCCCTAAAATTTTAACCATAATTGAATATTTTTGAGAATATTAAACAGCTTTAAAATATTTTAATGTGAGAATAAAAGAGCCTCTTCACAATTTTTTTGACTTACGTAATCGTTACAAAGTTAAACAAAAGTTAATATCTGCACTAGAAAAAATAATAACATATGTATAACATATAGTTTTTTACTTTAAGTTGTGAATAATTAATTAAATACCTAAATAAAAATATTCAAACGCTTGAAACTTCGATAACATTACGATATCAGTAAAGTATTGAGTTCACCCAATGTAATCCTTATAAATAGAAACATTTCGTTTCGTTATTCATATGTCATTTATTAAATTTTCAAAACTACATAACGTACCTAATACAATTTTTGTATAATTTTGATTATGATGAATGAACTTACATAGACAGAAAAGTTCACCCAATAATCAAGTTTTTAAACATCACCCGTCCTTTTCTATGTGTATATCTTGAGAAAAAATCTTTATGCGTCTATGAAATACTGCTTTAGCACATTCTTATGACTCTGACGGTAAATATTTATTTATTTTCAGTCACAGTAAAAAATAGGAAATCACATTGTTTTCCCTCTTTTTTTACCGATGATATACGTTTATAGAGTTTGAAATAGAGTTCATAGACTCTGGGAATGGAAGAACTCTTAAAACGTAGTTTAGTAAATTTGGTTTCAGTCAATGGTACCAACTTTGATAGTTAAAACATATATGTATGTAGGTATTAACAAATTTATTAAAGTTATAGTCGAAATGTCTTCAATTAACTATAAATGGAAAAATCCCCAGATCTGGTCGTACTTGGATATTTTTCGTAATTAACCAGGCAGAATGGTGGAGACTGGACAAGACGCGCCCCCGCTGGCACCAATCGAGCAATCAAAGTCTTAATTACGCGATTAAGCAAATGAAAAGAGGCAAAATAAAGCGAACTGCTGTCAAACGCATTAAATTATTTCTTTCGCAAGAGCGATAAATAAAAGCGGGCGTCCACCGATGGACGATCTGTGAAGATTTCGGTGGACGGACAAAGGAAAGTAAACGAGCATAAAGTGCGGCGTCGATTCTGACATTTGGCACGCTTTCGCCCGCGTTGATGAATGTCCGGAGACGGAGGCCTTACAATGAACGCGGCCAGGTATGCCTCGGCCGGACCAAAACCCCAAAAGTTGAAGTGAGGAAAAAAACATCAACGAAAAAATTACTGGACATGGAAGTCGGTCAAATTATGCCATTCGAGACTAAATTTGCTGTCAAAATTGTCCGCTGATTAATGCCCAATTTTCATTTAAGGTGGAAGTCGCCATTGTTAGCCTGCGCGCACTCGTCTCCTCGGAGCCGGGCTCATTAGGCCTCGAGGAACGGGCCGGTGCGCGGCCGATGGACAAGTTTAATACGCGGTATTTAGCCTTTGCACCCGAGGTTTTGCCTTTTAGCAAAGCTCCTCGACTGTCTGCAGTTTTTGTGGGTCCCCCACACAAAACAAGTGAGAGTTATAGAAATTATTAACCACCGAACTCTGGAGGTATATCCACTAATTACTAGGGCACATCTCATTAAATCTCAAATTGACATTCGATATAAAGACCAAAAGTTACATCAATTTTTACTACTGTAATGTACCTAAGTGTTAATGTGTCTAAGGCAAGAACTGAAAGAAAAGTTTCATAAAATCACTTGACTCCGCAGAAGGGTTCATATGCAGGTATGCTATTTTATGAAAAAATACACCATAACTTTATCAAATGTAGCGCAATCAAAAAAATTTTTTGCCGAAAGTTTCAATGTTCGGAAGGTGTTATATGTACATACATTGCGTTGATTAGTTTTTCCTGTGAGTTCCAATTATGGGCCCAATCGGGTTTTGTAAAATCCTACCCCCCTTTTTTACTGCAGAATCCGATTCTACGCCTTGAAATACGTACAATAATGGTATCTTCAAAACTAACTTGATGGGAAAATGTCTCGTTTTTCCTGAATTATACAAAAACTAAGTATAATATTAATAAATTTGATAAAACTACATACATTGTACCTACACACATATAGTGTCCCATATGTACTTGTTGGTCACCAATTTTGAAAATGTGATTCTTAAAAATACGCATTTAAAATTGCATCAGTCGTCTATACCTGCCATAGGCGTGCTTACAAAATTTATCATAATTTTACTAATATAATAACTAACTCAGTAAATTTTTTGGATCAACTTAAAATTTGTCAAGGGTGTTGTTGAAAGCGTAAAAACAAAAGCAAAATTACAGTTTTAGAAACAAATTTACAACTATTCGTCGTCTGATCTTCAGCTTGTAAAGAACATATGTATATGTAAAATTCTTGTACAGTTCTACTTTCGATTAAAAAACTTTAAAAAAATCGTTATATTACTGGCTATGTGGACTGGTCAAATAACTACTAGTATGAAGATACCATAATATTATCAATCATGCTAATTCTACTATTCAAACTTTTAAGCATTAGTCGAAAGACCCTAATAATTCATCTTTAACTTACTAGCGGGGAAGAAATTTTATATTCCGATCATTATATAAAAAAGCGATTATGCATGATTAAACTTTGTGATTCATATCCAAGATGTATAATTCGATCTATAGTTTAACAAAGCGTAATTTAAATAAAGACTCTTTTTGATTTCTATTAAGAAAATTGATGTTTTTTTGGGAGCTCTACTTTAGCTATAGCAGTTCGGATAATCTAAAATTGGTAAATTGCAATATGCTGTGGAATCCGCAGCCACGCGGGATTCCCATTTTATATAACAACTCACAACCTGTCAGGAGGCTCGACTATTCAGTTTCGCTTTCTGTCAGGAATTGGCCAGAAAAGGGCCTCACTGGGAAGTTAATTAACTCGAGAGCCGACGTGATGCGTTCTTCATTAGTTTCTCATCACCGGCTAATGCCGCATGCACATGCAATCTGGTCCACTTTCAATTACTATCGGAATTGAACCGCGAGCTAATCGCTTTTATAGACACGGACGTCCTATCAGAGTGAACAAGATAAATTGAGGCAGGCCAGGTCTGGCCGTCTCGGGTTCCATTCGAGGTTCCAGGTTCCAGGTTCGAGCGGCTACCGCAGGCAGTCCTGGCCTTTGCTCGCCATTTTTCCCTCTATGCAAATGTGACGTCCTTTGGTGCTAAATTATTGCATGTTTATTATCGGGCCGTCGGTCGGCTGCAGGTAGCTCGTAACCATTAATTAATAATAAATTTGTCAAAATATCAAACTGTTCGCGGCCGGGGCGCTCTTCTTCGCCGCATTACGCGGGCAATTGCTGCAAATCGTGAAGTAATTTCAGCGATGCCACGGCCGCGACGAGGAGCTCACCTATGCGCGACTATCTTCCGTCCAGTCGGACGGCATCGAAGGCTAATCTGAGAAAATTGGCTATCGGGTCGAGGTGCCGGCTGGATGTCCGTCCATCCTGGTGGCGCGGAAAGATTGAAAAGTAATAGGCAATAAAGCGTTTTTATCTACGATCCAACCGACGATAAAAGCTCCGATCACCGCCACTCGGAATGGGCAATTTTTCGTCGCTGGCCATGAGATCCCATTGACAAATCAGATAAAGTAGCCGATATCAGCGGGATAAATAATTAATTTGTTGTTTGCAGTTGTCGAGTTTATGCGACCAATTTGTCAGCAGGGAAAATTGCATCCGTTGAATTATCGCAGATGGCGTGGCTCATGCAAAATGTTCTAAAACTTAATGAACATAGACCCTCGACATGGTTTATTAATTATTGAAGTAATTTATAATCACTTTTTTTTACCTTAATTAATCTTAAAGCAGCAAGCTCAGGTGCAACAATTTCTATGATTTTATTTCAAGAACTGCAGCTTTATTGCCGTGAATTGGTACCTACTTCAAGGTTAAACTATATCTGGACTCACTTTTATGAATAATATTAAGTGAATCCCAATTTCAATTGATAATGTACCAGAACTGAGGCTATTACTAGTCGAGTAGGCCCTTCAGAACTCAATTATTTGTGTAATAAACTACTTGAGAGGTACTTAAGAAAAAACTATTTAAGAACTCGTATTTGACTGAATCCTGTAGAATTAGTCAATATAACAATTTTAATGAAATAATTATAGATTTTAGTACCTAAGTAAAAACAACATTCATATACCTACTCCTCCACAATTAGGACTCAAATAATCAAGCAGTCCAAAACTCTGTTAGTCCGATTATACTCATTTAACTAGGTAAGTACTCAAATAATCCATTCTGAAAAAAATATTTTTTTCAACTCGGTTCAAGTCACCACGAGTATTTGAATACTCCAACTTAAAGTACTGAAATAGTTACTCAATAATCTTAGTCATTCTTAGAACCCTACACTACTTAAAAAAGAGGGTTCATATTTTATTCGTTAAAGGTTTTCGCAAAAGTCGAAATACTTATTGAATTTACCCTTAAGCAGCCTTTAAAAGTTAAATTATGATGTTTTAGCACAAGAGTATAGGGACAATTATTTATTTTATTCAATCAATTATTTTCATGAGATTACAACAAAGCTTTGAAGTGTTTGATTTAAAATAAAATTACATCAAAAGAAGGAATCAGTTCCCCTTTAGCGCCCGAGATATCGACTGGCGAATTTTGAAAAATCAATATGATTAAAGGTTTTATGGGGTCTGAATTATATACAATTTTAAATAATGAAGAATGCATTTGTCAAAGTTTATAAACAAAAGACATTTTTTTTTTCAAAAATGAGTACTTACCTACCTACATATCTCTGAATTTTTCCAAATTTATACAATCATTACGGAAATCTGGAAAAATGGATAAAATTTATTGACAAAATTATAGGTATAGGTATATAACAGATAGTATTATTTGAAATTGAAATAAAATTCTACTATCGGTAATTTTTGATAGTGTTTTACATTAGACATCAGTTTAATAAGGTCATTGGGAAAAAATCGAATAAATTTAAAAACAATTTATAGCATATTAACGAACTCAGATTAGTTGCGAAAAATCAAAGAATAGCTTAACGGGAGCTTTTCATTCGTTATACCATAATAAAAGTTAAAAAAAAATATAGCTTTTGTCAATATTTAGATTTATATTTCAAATATTTTCTGAAATAAATTGCCACGATCAGTTCTAAATTGCAAAGAATTTCTCAAGCAACTCACAACGGAGAGTTCCAGCGATTTGTGGAATGTTAGCGCTCCTCTTGTAATCTTTTGTTCCTGGAGAGCTCCAATTTCCCTATTATACGAAAAACGAATGTGGCAAGCGTGGCTGACTCGATGTAACCAAAGAAATTTTGAGCAGTTGCAACTCCCCGGTGGCTTTTGTAAGGAAATGTTGCACTGTCCGGCTGACAATGGCAGTTGGATTTCGGGGGCGCACTGCTTGAATCGCCACGATCGCCCCCGCAATTAATTTTCCCGAAGAGGGTCGAGAATGAGTTGCTGCGATCGTTGGCGGACAATGGCGCCGCTGACTGGGAGAGATTCGCGCCAAAATAATTAATGGCCGAAACAAATCATAGAAAATATTAACAAGTGTGAATTTCATTATGTAGGGGCTCCGGATAGCAGGAGGAGCTCTGCCCGCTGGATTTAAGATGATTAATTCGCTAAGATCGGAGTCTTAAAGCTGGAAGAAACCTAATGCCGCGGCCACGAGAGCTTTGTACACCTTGAAGTCGAGACTCCTTTTGCGTCGCGGGGCCCCAGATAAATTGAGGCCGGTCCTGGAACGCCAGTGCGAGTCGTGTTCTCGGGTATCAAATGCGCAAAGCAGCAGGCGCATGACTTGTTCGTTCCTTGGTTGAACATAGAGACAAATCTCGTCATGATGTTTTTCGCTGATCGAAATATTAACGAAACTGCAGGTAGGTGGTCCTGTGCTGGATCGCTAATGTTATAATTGGACATGATTGACCTCCGGTAATGCGCGCCAATTAAGCTCCTCAGAAGTCATGCAACGGGCATGCCGCGAGCTTACGACGACGCCGCCGCGCCGCTGCGCTGTGCTACTGCACCGGTTCAGGTAATTGTGCCATCGGATTGACGGGTGCCGGAGTGCAGGTGGTTTTGGCTCCAGTTGTGTCGTGATCTGCATAAGATGACATAGGCGAGCGGGACCCCGGCGAGCATGACACATGACGTCGCCGCCGATTGGGCAACCGCGACTATGCTTATGCTTCGTCAGCATGGACGCATCAAGGCTATTTTTAATGGGTATGATAAGATCGGTTTAATCACTACGTGCATAGTTCGCGCAGCGGCGGTATCACTTGGCGCGGGCACCTACGTGCCAGCCGGAGAGATCCGGACCCGGAGGAGCCAGCCCAAGTGTTTTTGACCTTAATCCGGAGGAGTAGTGCTCGTGACGGGCTGATCCTATCTTAGCCCTTGCCCGTTTTCGAGTGCGCCTTCCTAGAGCCGTTCGATATGCAAAATGATTTCACCAGAATTATAATAATTAAAAAGTTTTTATCTAAATAAAATTAAAATGTTAAATAAGCAATCGGTGGTGCTGCTGGGCTGCTGTTGCTGCGACAGAGCCACGGCAGCAGAAAATCGCGATCGTCCCACAGATTTTAGTCGCTGGGGGCTCCGCTGTTAACCATCTTCGCGAAGCGCTAGCGGTGCGAGGATCGCGTTTTTGTCTGGTAGCGTTGCCGTCTTCGCGGCATAGGGTATCTTAGTATCTAAGTATCTGCATGGTCGCGAGATATGGGCGAGCTAAATGAGCCCTCGGAGCCACACTGGCTGCCGGCGGGCAAAACTGGGACTATATGCGCGCCGCGCTGCCGCTGCTTATTCGCGGTATACGCGATATGTGTTTCTAGATCAAACGATAGATATTGATTAAAAAAGTTCCGACATCACGACAAACAGTACAAATTGTAGTTTTATTACTTACGACTCACTTCGTGCCACTTGCGAACAGCGCGGAAATGCCTACCAGTGGCCTACCTGGGGACGCTAATAAAGTGCTGGAAAATGTTAAACCGCGAAATGCTTTTAGGTGTGTTTTTAATTATGTTGTTCATTCTCAACCCCTCTGACATGGTCTGAATTATTTCTAGAAAAGGACATGTCGACAGATTGGCAATTTTAAATTTGTCGCATGATCGGTGGATGTACATTAGTGATTTTCATGAATTTACACGGTACAAGTAAGAGGTAACTATGTTCATTTTGAGATAAACATTAGATAGAAGCCCTAGAAATAAGCAGCTTTATAGGAATAGTGTTGGTTCAGAAAAAAACATATGTCCTCGGTTGTCTTTCGCCGTTCACAATCTTATGAGAACGAAAACGCTCAAACAAACATTATGCAGGTGTATACCTACAGCAATTTATTGGAACATCAAATTTCTAGTTTGGTTCCACACTGAAATGGAAGGAACAAATTCTCACGTTTTCTACAATTTCTAATATCCTGTAATATATACATACCTATATGTATGTATGTATATTAAGTAGGTATATTTGAGAAGAAGGAAACAAAAATAACGAGGTGCACTACTTTTCTTATGCATATATTATATTTTAATGCAAATATGTATATGTACATACATACATACATATGTTAGATCGAGAAGTCAAAAATTTGGGAATTAAATGAAATGAAGCATTGCTTGTTATTTACATATGAAAACTAAATTACACACTAAGTATATGCACATGCATTGTGAGGATCCTTGAATTTTATATTATATTAGGACTCTCAAGTTCCATTTTATTTTTTATGTTTTTCTTATAGCTTCCCTACTTCAAAGAGAATTAAGTCTAGTTTTCTAGAGTTTCGGTTTTCTTATCGTAAGTACTTTGACCAAATCACTGGTTCATGTTGAATACTCATTAAATAAAATTGTCTTGTTTAGGAAATCAAAGCAAGTGACTCAGTAAATGGCACGCTTTTCTGCGGCAATCTTCTAAGCAATTTATTCAACGGAACAGATCGCATCGAGCGCAGAAGCGCCAAACAATGCAAAGTGCATTGTCCAAAGTACTTGGCATGTCTAATTGCACGTGCCGCGTAATGCTCTTCGGAAGCGGAAGCACAAGTTCTGTTTGTGCAGCTCTAGAGGGACATTGAGGCCTATTTTTTCATCCGATCCGCCGAGGACATTTTCCCATTATCAAGTGGCTGCACCCCAGAAGTGGTCACGTGACTCGACAATAAAGTTTCATCTTGGCAAATAAACCGCACCCCTGGCAACAGTAGCGCCGTGCTGGTCCATTAGTCGCGCCGCATATGTTCCCTGCCACCCCAGCGGCGGCGGCGCTCGTCATGTGCCCCCAAAAGTCCCAAGTGGCCGTCCGCGTAAGTGGAAAGATTTGAATTATCATCCGCCGCCGCAGGTACGCCTCGCCGCAAGATGAAGATTTCTCACGATTTCCGAGCTCATGCATGCGGGGGATTATCAACCCTCGTGGCGTGCTTATCGGCGGCAAAAAATTGAACTGTCAGCGGCAGGAGATGTGCTTAATAAGAACACGACGGCGGTGATGCTGGTCGATAGTGAAGAGCTCATTTCGGGAATTAATTTGGTCACGGTGCCACTGTAATTGAATTTTTGTAATTAATATCTCCCTTGCGTGAGGTTTTGTGCTTCTAATGCACTTTTATGAAATAGAGTTCGAACCATCTGTAGACACTCATTGGCCCTTAGATACAATTTCCCATCAATTGTACCGAAATTCAAATTACAAATTGTTATGCTTGTCTGCATTTGATATTTAAAACTTGGTAACATACTTAGATAAACTGTTTATCATATTAAAAAAAACTCCAACCGACATTTTCAACTCATTATGGCTAGTGGTTGCAGTCGACTTAGTAGACGGCTAACTACCGACTGCACTGAATAATTAACTGCTGATTCGGTTACGTACTATAATATAATAATCGCTATTAGCAGCTTTTTGTCGTCGTAGATAAGTATACATATTAAATTATAATAGTTAGTAGAAACATCTTTAATTTGCGGACTTTCCATCATTTTCACCAATATACGTTCCTAAAAAGTTTCATTAAAATTTGTGAGGAATCATCAAATTCAATTTATGATAATCAGTCATAAAATATAAAAAATATGTATTTCTATCCTGCTGAGAGTCTGCCAACTTATAATAGGCGCATGATTCGGCCAATTTTAAAACCCCACTTGTTTTTCCCGCGAAACTCAAGAAAAGTGTTACATTTTTCTTTGAATAAGAAATTGTATGAAGTTTCCATATTCTTATAAGGCTTTGAATAAGGAAGGATAATTTCTTAAAAGTTAAACCAATAAGTAACAGATGGCGCTGTTATATTCTTCTATTAACAAACGGGGAAATCTAAGAGTACCTAAGTATAATTATATTTGTATTGTTACTGAAATTATATGTCCTACGTTCTAATTATATAAAAATTTTGAATGTAAAAAATGTTTTGTTTAGTAGTAGGTAACCTAACAAATGTAACAAACCTCTTATTTTATGTATAATAAATATGTATACATATTTTATACCTTAGCTCTACCTACCCACTTTCATTGAGTTAATTTAAAAGTAAACTCAGTCAGTGACTTTGAAACGTCCAAAATTCATCTAACTTTTTGGTTTATAAAAGACAATTAGAAGTTAATCAGTGGTTAACTGAACATAATACATTAAAAATGAAAAACGATTACAAAGCCTTCAATAACAGAACTTAGGTTGTTGCCCATTTAATGTGGTCTATTAAAACCGTAAAGTCACAAAAACTTTGCTTAAAATTAGCTTAAAGAAAAAATCTATAAATTAACAGTACTTATTTATGTGCATATCCAACCGCAAATTAAGTTATAACGATATTTCTTATTGAAATATTAATTAATCCAACTGGATTACGTAGATAGAAAATTAACTACAATTCTTCCAGTTTTCAAATTTGCATTTGCCAATATAAAAACCCAACTTTTTATTAGAATAATTTACTTCTTTTTTTTATTCTTGGGTAGCGTAAATTTCCCGAAGCTGCTTTGAAGGTTTTTTTTTGCATTGAGCAAATAAATTTCACTAGTTTTTTTACTTTTAATTAAAATAAGTAAGATAAGTAAGAATAAGTGATACAAGTAAAACGCAATTATTTCGTTTATCTAGTTTCACGGAAAATCGGATAAATATCTAAACAATCTTCCTTCTGAGCCCTTTCCGGCTTCTTGAAAATCCATTTCCTCCTTTAAAAAATTGTCGTCGTTGCACTCCGTTATTTATGTCACACAGCAGCGAGGATAAGAAGCTCTTGTGTGATGAATGCGCTCCGTCTTGGTCTCGTGTTTCCTCCTGGTCCAGGGCACGGAGCGTCTCGATCCTCCTCCTCGGAGGGGGCCCGGGGGAGGGTTTCGAGTGCAACAGCATTCGACCGAATATTCGTGATTCCTGATTAAAATCGGCGAGAGCCAAGTTCAATTCAATTGGCAGCAGCACAGTTTTTGTCTGGCTCCGTGCACTCTGCGGCTCTCCAGATGCAACTGTGTGCACTCGAGCAGGCATTTTTTTTATTTATTTTTATTTGATTTTGTTGAACGGCAAAGACGCTTTTGGTTTGCCTTGAGGAAATCTAAGCCAGGCCGCGCTGAACTACTTCAGGCACAAAGAAGGCCTGTTTTCATCGATTTAGCCCTCAATTATTCGATTGTACTCACCTCCCCGGGAATATCGCAACCATATCACAAGCATCACTCTCGAGAGCTCAGGTGGCTGGTTGTAGCCTTGTCAGGAGGTCCAAAGTGCGGCGAGTCTTAGAGCTTAAGGTTTAAAAAGGTTTTTAAGGTTTAAGGCCATAACCTACAAACAGGACCTAATTGGCCGGTATTTATGGAGTTCCTTTCGGCCAGTGGCCACAGGTCAGCCCGAGTCAGGCTACTCACGCGCCGGTTGGAGCTCCTCAAAATTGCCAAGAGCGGCCTCACCGGCCGTGGAAAGAACCATAATGCACGACAATATTTCACAGGTATGTAGGGCTGCGCGACTTCCTACTTGTGCGCAACTAGTTAAAATTATCTGATATTTGTTATATGGTCATTTAGCGAATCCGAGTGCAACAAAAGCCACTGGCGGCCGTGGTCATCGTTTATCAGCAGCTCCATTCGAAATAACTGATAGCCACAATGGCGCGTCCAGAGACCAGATTATCCCGGAGGTGCCTTCGGGAACATTGTCCAGAGCCCGGCCGTGGTACCTTACCTTATACCACATCACACTTTTTTTTTACCTGTCGCATGACGAGTTCGCCGCGCTCACAACAAACAAACACATGGTGGGTTGCCAATTCGCTCCGGCGAGCCACGATTTACGCATTAGAAGGAATAACCAGACCCAGAATCAGGGAAGTGAAAATAATACAGTCATAATTTGGAATCACCTCCGTAAAGTTCATAATTGACATATCGTGCTGATGCCTATCTCTGCCTGCAGTGGATTTAAGCAAATTTCAGCGAAGCTTGTCTCGGCGAGCAGAACTCGCGGATGTTCTAGAGATTCGCGGTACTCGCCATATGATACACATACGCATTAGTGGAATTTATGTCGAGAAGTAGACGAACGCTTGTTTCTTCGCCTCGACGAAATTAATTTTTTTTAAAGAAACGTGCGCCGTACCAACTCGGGGCCATGATCGGGACCTGAGAGTCACTCTAAGATAAATTAGAGTAATTTCAATTTAAAGGACATATCCAAGATGTACGAGCTACCGCTTAAAGTTTTCACGACATGGCAAACAACAAAACGCGTATTAAAACTTTATATGAGGGGTATAGAAGTAAATTTTATTCAGTCTTATACGAAAGTCAATCAATTTCTTTATACATGTTTTGTATTATATGCAAGTATATTGCGTTTTAGAAGGAAATGCAAAGAAATATCAAGTTTGTTACAAAATTGACATACATAGGTATACTTACACCTTTTGAAAATGGTAAGATATGAACTGGGTAGGTACTTTACATTAAAACCACAAATCGAATAAAGCAACGAATCCTAAAAACACATAAATAAGTGTATCATAGGTGGATTTTATAGAATTTTTCTGTAGATTATGTTTTCGAGAAACAAGGGATTAAAAAGTGAAAAAGCCATATATTGGCCATTTTTAAAAATGCTCTAAAACTCAAAATTTATAAATTTCCTTATATTAAACCGTGGTTTCAAATGATTCTAAACATAGTTTTTGTATAAAGAAGCTACTGTTAATTAAATTAATTTAGTTATATACACTTTTATTGGTATGTTTAGGTAGATATACTTTGTCTACTTGACATGTAGGCACCTACATTTTTCTAATTAAAGTCCACATATTTTAATGCAAATAAGTATTTTCTGAGCTCACCACTTCTTTTAAATGCCATGTTTTAAATACTGGAAAAGTGAATCGCTCCACTTAGACAAGAATTCTGTAACTTCAAGTTCAGCAGTTTACTAACTTACTCGTACTTACAATTGATTTATATTAAATGAATGAGAGTTAAAATAAGAAAAACTTCTCCGAATATTTAGTGCACATTCCGAACTAACTTTTCTTACCGCCCTGCACTAATTAAATCAGCTACTATCATAAATTAAACCAGCCTTTAAGAAAAACTGAAGACTAAATTTGAATATAATCAAAGAGGACATTCCCCTTGAATCCAGACAGCACGTTTCTCACGTAGGCGGAAATTGGGATAAACAGCGAACCAAGGGCTGTTTCCGTCAACCTGTTCCGCGTTTCCTCCGGGACGCCAAGGCGTGATCGTCGTTTCAGACAAAAAACGATCCCTCCTGAGTCGGTGCACGGGAATTTCAGATTTAGATCCCTTCTTTTCAATTTTCTCACAAAATCAGTCCCCGAGAATGAGGTTAGGCATTGAATTCCGATCCTAGACCCTTAACCTGTTTTAGTTTTTATAATAGCTGGGAACTGCGGCAAGATGAATTCAGGGCACTTCGGAAGGAAACTTATGAATAATCAGAGCATAATTTATGAGCAAAGGATTTATGTATGGTTCCTTGAGAGCGCCATTCAAGCCAATCGTAATTGTAAAAAGGTGAAAAATTTTGTTTCTCATTTCTTATTCCCATCACGTGCAACCCACTCAACATTTTTTTTTTTTTAAATTAATTGAAGTTGTATCGAATCTTTCCCACCAATTTATGGGAAGCAACAAATTTGCCATCTTTATTTATTGTTTACATATTTTTTCTAAAATTTCTGAACTAATACGCATATTTTAGGTGTTGGGAACAAAAATCGGAATAGAGTCCTAGATTAAATGCTTTAGCTCATAATTCTTTTGAATATTGCTCTCTGGCAGAAAGACCCTTAATCCGACAACTTGGTATACAGTAAGTTGGATTTAAACTAAAAGTTCACAGGTTTTATGAACAATTTCTTTCTTCATGAGATGCATTTTGTACGCTCACATATATTCGACTACATCACTTAATAATACGCTGGATGAATGAGGAATATTACTTCCAGCTCCTATTGTATGTAAATAATACTTATACATACAAATTTAAAGATCAACTGAAATGTCAAAATGAATTCAAACCAATCAATCACTTCGGACATGTGATGAGGTGTCACATTTCGTCGTTTTAAAAGTCTTTAACTTAATAATCCTTGTAATTTGGTTTATTTAATAAGAAAAGCATTTCAAATACTTCTTATTTAATATAATGAAATAATTTTTTATGTTTATTAGAAATTCTTATAGATCCCTGCAAATGGTGATGTTTATTATTAGAATGTAGATGTGCATAAAATAGATGTAAAAAAATTTGCTTCATAGCTAATGTGCAAAAGAAATTAATTAAATAGTATTAACCTTCTGTAATACACGCATTTGCCTTTTCTCGGTCACGATAAATTGGCGAGAAGGGCTCGATATCATTGGGTATCATCTCGCGAAATCGCTTTTATTGCCGCGAGGCATTGATCCGCGAAAAAAAAGCGCCAGAAAAAACGTCCCACACATAACCCGGGACAGAGGCAACCTTGGCTCATCAAGCACTCAGTGGGCTTTCCAAAAAGTGAATCTGTCGGATCTAAAACGCGATAATTGTGGACCTCGACCAAATGGCAAATAATTTGAACCAATTTCCATCGGCAACCTGCTCCGTGATATCATCTCGCTCGTACGGGCCAAAGCATTGAGCCCTGGGCGCGATCGGTTCGATTTCGTCATTATTATTGGTCGTGATTTATTTCATTTTCGGGTAATGATACGGCGGCCGGGCGCCGCTGCAAGTGTGTATTGCCTTCAGATGATAATTGTTGCACATTAATTAATTTTCTATTAGCCCACTTGCCCAATCTGCGGTGTGATATGCCCCAAGGAAACGTAGTCGGCACGGCCCGTGTTATTAAAACTATATCCGTTCACGGCTGCTGTCCGATCGCCGCCACCGCCAGATCGCGGATTGTTGCAATTTCGAGTAAAAGTAAATTTGCTGGCCACAGGTGATACACTTGAGTGTTATCGGCGGCGGCTGGCCGCGGAATAATATCAAAATCGGTCCGGTTGTACCTTGCCATTTGGGCACTTCAGGGAAACCCACTGATGAGTGAACACAAATTTCCGCAAATAATTGCAAGGCACCACGTTTAATGAAGCACATGAAACCGATACTTATCTGGGGTCTGTTGATATCTGTTTCCTAATTTTGCGCTCTACACTATTTTGAAATTAGCCTCTAGATCTAGGCCTGAGTAACGCTCGTTTTCCAAGACCTTTTCGATCTTTGTTTCTTTTGGGCATAAACAATTCTCCTCAAGGATTCTAATTAGCTAGATTTGATAGTCAAACTGCTTGCTACTGTTTTTTTGCTGTTCTATTATTCTGTGGAAACGTTTAGTGTTTACACTGGGCGTATGAATGAAAACATTTTGAAAGCAACTTGATTTTCCCGGTACCTGCAGTCGAAGGTTATTTCCTGTGTGTGCTTAACAAGGTTTTGCACTGAGTTTGGTAATGGCATTTCTGCATTTACTGTAACATTAGCTAAGATGCAAAAAAATCTCCAGAATTTATTGCTTTGTACATTTTCTGCAAGTAACAAGCTGGTACATAAATACAAATACTATACGTAAAAGGAAATCAAGGAAATAATTAGCAAAATTTAATTGAAACAAAAAAAAATTTTGCCATTTAGTAGTGCATTCTACATGAAAATAGAAACTCTAAGGAATTTGTTTCATTTGGATTGGGTTTTGTATTAAAACGAATTAATTATAAATAAATAAAATATAATTTGTTTCAATCCAACTGTGTTCAATATCAATTACAGATTGCATAAAACACGGAATTTAAACATTAGGTACATTGGACATTTAATTAAATAAATACTAAACCTCCATTTACCATTACACATACACTAGACAAACATGAGTTTTTATATGTTGACGCCTAAAGGAACCTTAATCAACGTCTTCTATATGTAGAAAGGTGTCTCATTCTGAACTGCTATTTGAACGATTTGACCCAAAAGAGTTTACTTTGTAATGTGACCCTTAAATGTGTCAACCAGACCCAAAAAAGTCCAGAGAAAGCCGTTTTTCGCTGTAAAATATTTTCAGTTATTGTTTTCGTCGGAAATTTGCATACCACCGATATTTAAGATGTTTAGGCAACAACTCGCGATAATATCCGGAAATATTCGAATACGTATTTAACTGTGCCCCAAAAGCGCCCGGTCACGATTGTCCTGTACGTCGAATGTTCCTTTGCTTCATTTTCCGCGAAATATTTTTAAACATAAAATTTTTATTCTTTAAATATGCAACATGAGCTGGTCGAATGGCAAATATCGTGTTGGACCTTTTTTCGCAAGTGCCGTTGATTCCTCTCCAAAAAATTTTACCCCAAACTGTGAGCCTGTGTTGCCCACATTGAGCCAAGTTTTATTTCTGTTGCTTGTTGTTCGTCTTAAAAGCGCTGAAAAGTCGCCAAATTCTTAACGGCAGGTTACATCGGGTCCCTTTCTGGAACGATTGCCATCTTCATTGTGGCCCGATTGTTCCCTTTTATCATCATAAGCCCCCCAAATGCAAAAAAAGATACCTCGGGGACAAAAAGGCAACGACGACGACATCGGAGAAAATACTGCGCACCTCTTGCATCTTACAAGTCGCTGTGATTACAAGAGTCAAAGATTACGAGGCCCAGAGACAATAAATTCTTAACAGCATGAAATAAGAAATTTTCGTACTTGTTATTCTCGTCCTCACTACCTTCGGGACTGGCTGGTGGTGGTGGACCTTTCGACGGGCAAATATAAAAATTTTGGACAATTGGTCATCCATAAATAAGGAGGAAAATTGCGTACATCTTACATCGGTTGTAGGCTGAACTTGCCTCCACATAGCAAGCGGTTGTCGACAAATCAAATGACCTCCTTGGGCCTGGCCCCATTCAGCCGCACAATTCAATTCAGTTGCAGATTCTCTGCATCCCTGGCATATTTTTTTCTGAAAATTGCACCTCTTTCTTCCTGGATGATTGGGAGATGGAATCACTTAATTTGCGCTCTTTAGCGAATACCTTAAATTTTTTCAGTTTGAATTTCTGGAATTGCCCCCTATACTGCAGTCAGTTAGACGAAGATTGCTTTAGACATACCTTCTTTTAAAAAGTCTAACAAATCTGTAAAATACTAAAACCTTAAGCTCAACCAGGGAAATACCTGTACAAAAGTGGGGTAAGTTTCTTCAAACAGGTGGGTGGAAATGACAACATTTTTCACTAAATTTTTGGTAAGAATTACATATTTATCAACCGAAAGTTGTCGCTGACTGACTATCCAAGATTTGATTTTATTAAATGAGATTGACTTGATAAAGCCATCACAATCTTCAACCATATTTGCTACATTTATGTGCGTTTTATAGCCCATAATGTCTCATATTTTCTAGACAAATCGCTGACCCCTACCTGGTTGGTCTAAAAATCGAAGTGTGTGGCTTAATAGGTAAGTAGATTGGTATTTTTGAATGAATATAAATTGTTTATTAAGTAATTTCCAATTTAACAAGACAAAAAGAAAGTCTCCGTTAAAAATTAATATATGTATGTAAAACTTCAAAATATCTGTACAGTAGAGAAATAAATCAATGGTTATTTTTTTGAGATTAATTGTCCAAAAACTAGAATCACTGGAACTAAACAACAAATTTGAGCTAAATATATTCTTAAAATTTATATGAAGCAAAAACTTATTAGTAATTACCTAGAAATATTTGCCTTCTTTATCTCTTGCACTAGCAGGTAGTAAAATTCAAAGCAAAGTCTAAGATAAATGTTGAGGAATTAGAATTTGAAATATTTAATTAACGAGCTTAACTCACACTTAACCAGCTCTTTATGTTTTTATTTTCAGCTTAAAAATTGTGCTAATTTTTCAGTACTATATTATATACTCCAGTAATATAAAAATTTATTTTGTCTTTAAATATGAAAAACATTTTGCAATGAGTATATCTATAATATAAAGTGAAAAAGGATTTTCATAACAAAAAATATATGTATTTATAAAGCGTGGTATCTTTTGCGATTTTTGATCTAAATATGTATCTGTATCATTCATTCATATTTAACCTATAAACTAAAAATGTTCGAATATCGTAAAAAATGAAACGCAGAAGCTGTTCACTACTCCTATACCTTTTTATTTCTTATTTGACGATATTGACTACAATAGAAAATATATTCTAGTCATTTTAGAAAACGAGTTTCAGTAAATCGAGTAGGTTTTCCCGGAAAAAGCATTAACCAAAAAGACTACCTCAGTTTAGGTGGTCTCAATAGATTTTGTGATCTTGTCAACTCTTTGGCGTGCCTTTGGAGTAAAGGGCCCTCCTGTCCGGACAATAAATTTATTCATCGCCTCAGCGGCTCCACGGGACCCTATTTCCATAAAGTTCATAAAAATTTAATGTCATAATCAAAGCGAGTGTTTATTTTCATTAGAGAGCAGTTGAACTGGCTGGATTTTGACGAGCCGGCATAAAAGCGCACGCATGCAGCGAGCCCGCGATGTGGGAGTGTGTCGAAGCGACCGCGAGTCTTCCAATAAAATAAATTTTAGCGCTTTTTCGATAAAACGAACAGAGAAAGTGGTACAAGCGGAGCCTGCAGAAGGTGCTCTGCCCTCTGTGTCAGGGGAAATAAAATTAAAGTGCGCACGCCGACTGTGCGCTGGATGAACCTCTTGTCCTTAAATATAAGACAATCGTGCGTAGGGGGATTTGCCGTGTGTAGGGCGCAACGGGCTCGCTATCCACTCCGCGAAAAATTTCGCGTTCTGTCAGAATAGCGAGGAATAGAAGAGTTGATTTGTGTCAGCCATAAACCTCAACGGGCAATGAATGAAGTGGCGCCAAACCCCGTCTAAGCCACAGTCTAAATTGTGACAGTGCGGGTGTTTGCAGGGCACTAAAATATTGGCCTCCGCCGTCTTGGGCTATGTTGCAATTTGAGGAAAGTTAAAAACTGGAAGTAAATCTGCACGGGCTGAAGCCGGTAGCATACGTATATGGATTCCGCAATTGCGCAGCATAATCGCGCAACACTCGACACTCGGCGCGAGGTGGGAAACTGGCCATTTTGCCGAGTGTGAAATTATTCACACTTTGCGGCTGCCGTCGTCATCGTCGTCGTCGTAGTCGTCGTCGACGTCGACGTCGACGTCTCCGTCGTCCCGCAAAAGGTGCACGCCGCCGGCCGGTGGTGCATTAAATATTTATGGTGCGCCCAGTGGAAAGCGTTTGCCTAGCTCCACTCATATCAATCGATTGACCCGAAAGCTATTGATTAATTTTATCGGCGCAATTTCATGATTTATTGACAGTTGATATCTCTAAACGATTTTGCTCTCGCAAGTGGCTTAATTTGTTTGAAAACGTTTTTGTCAGTCGCACTCGATTAATGGACGGGTGCCAACTGAAAACCCGGCAAGCGCCAAATGTTATGATAATAATTCATAGTCCCTCGTGCAATATCGTTGCAACCTGTTTACATTTTTACGGGGTGCTCGAATCGATTTAAGTTTTTTAATTGAAACCCGTCGCTGGAGCCGCCAGGACTTTCATTTCACGCTTAGGTGCCACCAGGTAATTTACAGTCTGGCGAAAGATAGTTAGGCGCAAGAAACGCTTTGATTTCAGCAATTGCATATCATGAAAAAAAAAAAACAAAATGTATAATACCCAAGAATTTTTGCTTGGGCAAATAACGAGTTCCTCAAGGAGCTCTTTGCCCGTTTTGTTGATTTTACCTGAAGACGTCCCCAAACACCGCAAGAGGAGCTGGGATGCGAAGAAAAACAAAAGCCCGAACAAAAACGAGAATAAATTAGCGAAGGTAATAGGCAGAGATCAATTGAAAGAGACCGCGCTTTTTTTGGATCCCACCGTGAATTATAGCATCGTTAGAATAAATCATGCCGCCGCAACCATAGCAACCATAATGAGCGTGACGGTGGAACTAAAAAGCCGGCGAACAGGTGAAAATTTCACCTCAATCGGCCCATTTGTCGGACGGATTGGTAACGGCCTTATTGCGCCAACGTTTGATGCGTACTAATCACCATACGAACCACTCATTAGGCCTCCTCGGGATGCTTCAGACTAATTTTTAAATTTACCGGAGAATTTTTCATTTGAAGTAGAAGCCGTCGATTTGACGGAAACTCTTTTCACTGGAAACTACGCCTAATTGGAGGATTCGCTTCCGGCTATGGTCGAATCACACGTGGAAAGGTACAGATGTTGAAAAGGAAATGAAATGCAAATACAAGATAAATTAGAATAGGCATTTCAAAATTAGATCTCGATGTTTTACAATGTTATAATCTAATATCTGGATCTCATCAGGGCTATATTTAAGGGCAGGCTATTTAGGCTGCAGTCTAGGGGCCCGCATTACAAACTTGAAGATGGAAATATAAAAAAATCTTCCATATATCACTATATGTTCAAACAATTACAATATATTTAATACATAAAACCAATAAAACAAAATATATATGATCATATATGACTATACAAAACATTAAATCCATAGAGAAAAACATTTAAAACAATATTTGTTAAATTAAAAATAAGATTTTAGACTATATAAGGCTGAGGTATAATTAAATTATTAGCTAGGCAAGGCTAGTTGTTCATATTAGCTAGGTTAATAAATTATGTTAAATACTTTAATGATTTTCAATAGATACTTTTCATGTTTCTTACCAACTGGGAAATAATTGTTCTAAAATGCGATTTTTGCAGGATAATTTTCAAAAAGCTCTGCCCCTCATTTATTTTCAAAATTACTTTTTAAAATGGAGTGCGGCACAACTAAAAATGTTTAAGAGTAGAGAAGCAACTTCAAATACACACAGGCTCTTAACAAAATGTTGTATCTACAAACGTACTTTTGGATTAAATGAATACGTACTTAAATTTTTTCAGGCTTAAAAACTGAATAAAATGGCTTGGCAAATTTTATATTAAAATTATAAAAGATTAAATGCAAGAGCGATAAATTTTTTAAGTCAATGCTACTTCGTGAAATAATTTATTTTCAGCTTAATTTCCTTACGTTTTACTCCTTTCTATTAATCATATATTTATAATTGCAGACTGAGGTATCAAAAAAGTTGACCAAAAATATTATCATTTCATTCATGTGCTCAGTCGATATCTACCTGAATTATTTATAAGATATTGGTAGTTATAATTATAACTATATTTAATAGTTTATAGGTTTAAAAACACTGCAGAAAATATGAGGAAATATGCCATACCTGTGCGCTGTATTTAAGCACCGGGCCGCGGACTTACCTGTGGTCTTGGTACAACTGTTCGACTCACCTAACCGAGGAAATTAAGGAGGAACAAGTCCACTGGCCCGCGGCTCACTCCTCATAAAGAGGGAAATATTAATAATGAAGCTAACCGAACTGAGTCGTGACTCCTACATGTTAACCTCTAACCCAGTCGTTGATCTTCGCAGCAGACACTTCTTTTCATTATTTATGGCCGCGTCGGTATATTCTGGTTCCGCGCGACAATAAATCAAAAAAATTCGCAAGAAAGAAATATAATTCTTTTCGCGGGTCCGTCTCTCCCGTCCCCGCAGGCGGATGGGCTTAAGGCTGGTTTTGCCAAAAAGTGAAAGGGCCTATTCACAGTGTGATTCAGTTATTTTGACACTTTCCAGTGTTGTGGACCACAGGATTAAGGCTTCCGTGTGGAAAACTCACCTTAAATTTTGACACTAATTCGCGACATATTTCGATAGGGTGCAAATAATTGGCTATTTCGTAATTGTCGTGGAATTTTATTAGATACTGTTTAAATTGTATGCAGGGATTTTGCTTTTTCCTTGGGTGTTATTTAGGCATACTCAGAAAAACTTATTAGGTATTAAATTGGAAGGAAATCTTTTCTTGTAGGTATTAAAGCTACTAACATTTCTTTAATTTGAGAACTTCTTATCCAATTTCTAACAATTTTCGTTAATCTAAGGGACATTTTCTTTATTTCAAGCAAAATATTAATTTTGAAAGAATATGACTTTGTTATTCGAATGTACTTAATGATTTTCCTTTTAATAAAAAAAATTGTTCATTAAACCAAAAGAAATCAGTTCTTATTCTAATGAAATTTGAAAGAAGCCTTTGAAAGAATGATGCTTATTTATTGCAAGTTGATGTCTTTCTTTGATTACAAGATACTTCCCTTAAAATAATGAACCGCGGTACCAATTCCCTTATTTTCATTTAATATTTAACTAAAACGCATAAACTTGAGAATGTTATAAAAACTCGTTACTTGGTTTTATTCTTAACAAAGAAAATAAAGTGCAGGTTAAAAACTGAGGTGAGTTGATCCTATGGTAATTGTTCTTTTAGGCAAAATGGAGAAAATGTAATAGGTACATCAATATAAAAACTAGTTTATAAAACGGCGTTGCTTTACAAATAAGTTGTATATACCTATTTAATTAAAAATTAAATTTGTGTATTATATTTCCCCATCTTTCTGGAAAAAAGGTCTATACCGGTGTATGAGTTTACTTACTTCAATGAAAATATTGTCTTCATACATACCTATTTACGAAGGTATTTTATTAATGTTATTTTTAAAGAAAAAACTCTTTAGATTTAAGAACATTGACATTTTAATGTGGTTTCTTCCATTATTTTCAAGATTAAAATTAATGTAGTTTTTCTTTAAAAAAGAGTAGGTACCTTTTCTTTTGAGTATAGACAAGCATTTTTTTATATAAAATCGTAATTAATTTCGCACAATTAGCAGAACAAGTCAGTAACTGCTTTATATCTTCACACCTGCCAACTTTGTACATTATAACAGCGCTACTGTTGCATTGCCACAGAGCGTGCTGTTTCGCCGTAATTAAAACTCAATTTAATAGGCCTCGCCGAGGTGAGTCAAATACCTGCGTAACTAACATAATCTGCATGCAGACTCTGCTCGATTTACTGAGCGCATAAAGAACCCGCCTGCATTTGCACCTGTAGGAACAAAACTAGTCCTCCTGGACCAGCATGCAAATATGCCACAATTTTACCACAAGGAATGAGAGTCGAACAGAGAAAAAATCCACGACTATGTGGACCGTCTTCAAGTGCTTTACTTCTACAGATCTTCTACATGACCAGACAGTAAGATCAAGGTCTTGAGCACCACCGCACGGAGCAGTTATGGCTGGAGAATAAAACAAACACCGGGGCAAGTCGAATAAAAAGGTACAAAAAATTTTATGAAAAGAGGTGAAACGCGCTTTCGTATAATATGAACATAGGTTCGTCGCTATTCACCTGTTAAGCAAGATCTCTGCATCGATAACAATCACCTGCACCCACATTTGCCTTGAGCGGATTTTTTAATATTTCTCTTTTCCTTTGGCGCGTCGGTTTTTGTTTTTATACTTTTGCGACGTAAAAGGAATACAACGGACGTAAAAATCGTTCGATTTCTTTTTGTGTGGGATATTTATATCGGCATAAATCTGGACGTCTTCGGGACAATGCTGAGAAAGAATTTACGTGAACGAAGATCTTTTGCTGCTGGGCTGCTGCGTTCGGTTCGGTCAACCAACAGCCATAAGGTTTCCTCGGCTAATTGGATGAAAGGTGCGCAATGCCCGGTATTCCAGGCCTCAGGTGTACTTTTCATTTAATTGATTATTTTTTCGACGTCTTCTTATTACTCCCAGCCTCGTTCTGCTTAAAGGGCTCAGAAAATTGTATGGCTATTCGATCAAGAAACTCGAGAAGTTTTATGGTGAGGACAATGGGAGCAAAACGATGACGAGTTCCATTCAGAGGAGAGGGCAACAAGTGCTTCTAAGTTATATTCGTAGAGATTTAAAATATTTCAGAACTAAGAAAACGCGATTGATTTACGTTTAGGCTAGTCATATAAATAAATCCAGTAAGGTACAATATCTTTCTCAAATTTATCACGGATTAGCTTTTTGAGACTGTAAAAATAAGTTCTAAATTAGTAAAGGATCTTAGATTTCATTATTAAATTAAAATTAAAAACCCTTTCCAAAACATAATGATGTAATCGTACTTCTATTACAATCTAATTATTTAATGATTTGAAAAAAAAATTATGCAGTAATTAATCGTTAATGAAGCTAAGGATTATTTTTAAATCTTTCTTTCTTTTTAAATCGTCAGTTAAAATTCATTAAAATTGAATACTGAAAAAATTAAAATTTTGTAGTTCCATTCAGAATTATAAGTAAGGTAAAGTATAAAATTTTTAATTTCATTGGACTTCAATTTAACTCTCCAGAAGATTTGGTCATAGGTAGATACATATGTATGTAATTTTGACAACTAAGATTTACTCCCAAAATTTTCTGAGTGCAATAATTTACAATTTGCAGATTAAGTAACGAACTTAGTCTAGGAGTAAAAACTATAATAGTTAATCAAAATATCATACATGCTCCTTTTCCATAAATAGATATGTATTTGAAGATTATAAGAGACAATTTTAATAAAACACCAGCCCTTGGCACAAGCAGAAGTCGAACCTGCGACCTTCAAATTTGCGCTTCGATGCTCTGGCCGCTGAACTACCCTGACCAGTTATCGATCTTTTCCAGCAATTCTAATTTCCGTTTGCCTTTTTCGATATTGCATATTTAATTTCTTTTAAAAGTTCTACCTCCTGCAGCCTACCTGACCAAATTTAAACTTTTTCTGCCAGGGGCAATGACTTTATCGCCCGAAAACGCCACAAACTCCAGGGAGGCTCGCAAATTTCTCAAAGGAAATTTCTTGAACCGATACAATTTTGAATGGTTTCGTATCACGTTACGGTCGATAGTTTGGCGCATGAAGCGTCCAGCAGTGCTCCGAAAATCCTCGGTTTATTACAAATAGGCGAATGTCACAAAACACCACTTGTCCGGACACGGCTAATGGGTCAATAAATATGCGCCGGAGCCAACCCCGCGAGTACCTGAAGTGGAGCGGTTTACCTGGGCCGGCCTAGCCACACTCCCTGCCTTAATTAATTGTTAATAAAATTTTAAGACTACCTAAAACAGCAGGTAGTGGCTGCGTTCGTTGCATTCGGGGCTCTTGTCTTTCCGTGATATGTGAATCAATTGCGCAGATCCATGTCACATGCACTGCGTATCACTCATGAATAAATTAATAAGACCACACAATGTAAACATGCTTTATTAATTCAATTTAGATAAATTAACCGCGGACCAGCGATAGTTGCGTGCCCGTGCGCACAAACTCTGTGTCCGCGGCCCGGTCAGCCGGATTCGGTTCGCGGCATGCGCCAGCCTCCTTGGAGCAGCCTGCGCTGGACCACGAGCCGAACGCGGCCGCCTTACCTCCCTTCGTGTGTGATTCATAGATCAAAAATTATGTTGTGACATTTTTCTTGCATGTAAAAATTTTATTAGTCATATAAACAAATTAACATGGAACGCTTTTATGTTCCGACTCTCAACTTCAGGTGGACTCGCAGGAGGTTGTTCGCAATAAATCTTGGACTCAAACGATGTAAAAGGGCTGGTGCCGATGGCGTTCGCTCGCGTTTGTTCCCTTCCCCGCGCGCCATCAGGTCCGCCCAGGTCGGCTGGGCATTTTTGTAACAATTTCCATTTCTGGAACAGGTTCCATGGTTTACGAACTCTTTTCATCGGAAGAAAATAACTTCGTTTCTTATTTCAAATGAAATAATTGACTAAATATTTAAAAAGCTGCTTGCCACATCCTTCCACGAAAAAATATAAGAAAGGTTTAAGGATAATTACAATAAAATTAATGAGCTTTTTAACTTTGTGTAAATGAAGGTTTCAGATAAATATAGCCAACATAATATATTTATATCATCGAGAGTAAGTTTATTTGCCTTTTGATCCATTGACGACTATGTAAGTAAATAAAACTTAACTTAAACGCTATTTTTTAGGAAAAGTTCAGAATGAAATATCTATAAAAATAGCTGCATAACTGCCTTTTTTTAAACTCTATTATTCTTGAAAATACTATAACCTGATCCAGAACTTTTTTTTACAAATTCATAATCTACAGAATAAATCTAATAAAAAAAATCCACTTTTTCGGCACTAACAAAAATTATTAAATTTATTGACCAATGTGTTTTAGGCCGATTTTATGTTATTTAACATTTTTATATCAGAATCTATAGCTAACAATGCTCCGTTTTGGATCCAACCTATCGAATTTTTACAAGTCAATGTTATTAAAATCACAAAAACTCATACCAATTTCTATAACTTTTTGATACAATTTAGTATACCTACATAAGCTAAAATTTAAATTTGCAATTTTGAATTATAAACTAACAAACCATTTTGAATTTTTTTACATCGAATTTGAAAATTCAAATGACCTGCATGAAGCGTTTGATTAACATTTTTTATGTTCGTTTATTTAACAAAACGAGTAACGAATGCGAAACTGGAAAAATGATTTCTTATAAACTTTTGAATTCATTTTAAAAATCTATGTACATAAATACTCGTATTTTCATAAAATACGAAATAATTTCAAATTTTACAAAGTATGTAAAGTATACCTTGCAATGCTTTCTTTCATTAATTAAAAACATCTTAAACTTAAATGGATTTCCAATGCTGAGCTGCTAAATAAACTATCAAAATAAATTACCTTGTTGTTACAAAAACCTGTTGATCTTTAGAAAAATTTTAGCTTTAAAAAAAAAAGGAATCATCGAAATCGATTCATGTAATTCGCAATACGCGCGAACAGACGTATGTAAATAAAATCCATACGAGCTGAATTGTTAACCTTTTCTAAAAAATTCAATTTTTGTGAGTATAATGTTTTTATTCAGAAAAATAAACTTGGTTTTTTTGTAAACTGGGCTTTAAGTTTATATTCAAAAGATGATTTCAAATAAATTGTTCGCACCCAACCAGCGCTGAGTCACTTTCACAGAAAATCCTCGTTCAGCGCATGTCTCCCACGGCACAGCCAAGTTCGAAGAGCACTTTGCTTGGTGATTGACAAAAGACCTAATTTAAAAATCGCATAATAGCCACCTGGTAAAAATCTGTGCAGCGAATGGTGGAAGTAAAAAAGCGAAATAAAAGGAATAAACGGCCAGGAAAATAAAAAAAGCAAAAATCTGCGCCGCCGCCAACAATCGCAAATTCGAATTCCATCAATCCAGAGGGCTTCTGCGTTGTGATTTATTTACCTGAGGAATCCTTTCTCAGAGATTCCCATAGATAAGATAATCACCACCAATAGAGGCTGGGTCCATGCCGGCGAAGGAGAGATGCGAAGGAGAATTTGCGAAAACAACCTGCAGCATATTTGGATCTGTTTCACACAGCGCAGGTCCGCTGCAGTTATGCAGGTTGTTGAGAAATGCACCTGCTGCGCGGTTGTTTACAATTTCCAGCCGAGGAGATGGACTCGGATCGGGAAAAGAACGAAAAACGAACCGAAGACAATAAAAAGACACCAAAAAAGGGCGCAAAAAATCGAAAAATTCTTCGATTTCCTTTTGCGATGCCTCGGTGTGTCTTCATTCATTAAGCTGCCAGCGAGGCCGTCTTATTTATCGTGGGAGAGACAGGGCCCAGCTCTTGTGCTTTTTGCCCGCTTTCCCGAACGAGAATTTTTCACGGTTCTCACAGTGATCGACGCGCTGTGATCAATCCAGAGCCCAAAGATCAGGAAATCGAGGCATGTAATTTAGAATAGGTGAATGGCGGGACGGGCGCTTTACCTGTGCCTGTACCTGGGAACGCAAACAGATGAAAGGGCAGCCCGAGTGGACAGCAAAAAAGGAGCACCGCGCAATTCCACTCGGGGAGCATTGTTGCGGTGGCATGATCCCATATTTCTACCAATTAAACAAATAATGGCGATCCAAGTGCTCTTGATGAAGTGATTCTCCCGGTCCAGAGATGGACAGCCTCCTGCACAGGTATGTATGCGATCGGACTAGGAATGCAACAGGTTGATCATTGTTTGATCTACTGCCTATTCAACCCGCGCCGGCATGATTTATTGTGATGCCACGATCGCCGATGCTTTTCAGAATTGAAAATGTTTTGATCAATTGACATCTCACATTACCGCGTTTATCTCTCTTGAACCGAACGCATTCAGGCTGGTTAATCAGCGTAAATTATCGGGATCGGCGCTGGCATTTCAGCCGAAGGTATGCTGATTCAGTGCTTATGCACTCATCCCATCCGTCGTTTAGAACCACATCATCAACGATCTCACTATTCTCCGGTTTTGTCCTGGTTTTATGCTAAAAGATCAATGATCTCATATTAAACTTGAAAGATAAGCAGAATAATTCAAAAACTTCAACGAGGTAAACTATATTTCGAAAAATAGTGGGGTTGACCCTGAAGAGCAACATCAAAAACTTATGTATTTCATTTTCAAAATATTTATACCTTGTGAAAATCTGTCAAAAAATTATAGATAAATGCAACTAATGGAAAATCCTGCATTTGGAACTCTAATTAACTAACTTTCTAACTAACTAATTATATTCAAATTATGTGTGAATGTCGGTGTCATACATACTTTTATATTAGACCACTCCCAGAGTATTGTATCAATATACTTATTTGAAATAACAGCCTTTTGTATAAGAAATTTGTCGGCAAAAATAATAATTTATAAATTTTAAATTTTAAGTTCATAAAATACGAATAAGTTCTGCAGAATGTTTTTTTAAAGGGGGACTCAACACCAGATGTGTACATGCTCTTTGTAAATTTAGAATTATAATATGTATGAATATTAATTTCGAATTTCATTAAAACATTTTCAGTTTTAATTCATATTTTTCTAGATGTAACAAAACTAACTCCACTGAAAAAGTTCGACGGAAAGCGCCCCGAACGAATTACATCAGGCAGTTTGACGGGCAGGGGAGAAGAATTTCTTTCCATTCGATCTGAATGAAAATGAGAACAAAGAAATTTTGCAACTTACCGTGAGGATCCAAATCCAAATCAAATAATTCACTCAAATTGCACTCGCGTTCTTGCCCACCTTGCGAATTTTGATGAAACGCGGTTTAATACGCCTAATTTTACACCTGAGCTCCAAATTAACCGCTTTATGACCACGTTGTGACAGGCGCGTATTTGCTCACTTTTCACGTTTTTCCGAGGCGTATTTTAAGAAATTTAGTAATATTAGGACGACGAATTAATTAATGTTTACACTTGCGTGGTAATTAAATCGCTTAAATAAATTTAAATATATTTTTTCACTCCGAGGCAATGCCCGCCGCGCACTTGTCAGAGACTTTCACTTTTAACTGAAGGAATGGCGGAAAATAGCCACTGCACTCAAAGTTTAGTGGGAGCTGTGAGAAGGCGCCAGGGCGGGAGATTTAAATTATTTAAATCATTTGTGCAGTTCCTACGGCAATGGAAAATATATTTTATTATTATTGGTCCCATTGGACTGTGTTTTGTGTCCTGATCCCCATGCGACCATGCAAGCAGGAAGTTGACTGCTTGAGGTGTGCTCGCTTGGGCATTCAACATGATTTTGGAATTTAGATAATTCGAAGCTTATTTAAAAATTAGTATACTTCCTTATCTCCCGAATTTAAAGTGACACCATAACAAAATAATGCCGAGGGGAAATGAAAGTTAACTAATTTTATATTAATACAAATCTATTATACTTAGCAGATAATTAAACTATGTAGAAACTTACAAATACATAATTCAAATATGCTAAACGAATATTTTAAAAGCAGAAAATTGTTTTCTCATATATTGATTGTATAGGTTCAAAAATAATTAGGTACTTAAAAATGCTCAAGTAAAATTCTAAGTACTTTTAATGTTAGAAACGTTAAATTGTAATTTTTTATGGAATTCCTTCAAAAATTTAAGTATTTTAATATTTATTAGATACACTATTATTGCTGAAATAATATGAATAAAATTGGATGCCGAACTCTTTGCTTTTCAATAATTAGGACGAGTACTTACATTCTCATTTCCAGGCTTCAAAAGTTATTTAAATAACTCTTCCACTTTTGCAAAAGATTAAATCACAATCATTGAAGAGATATTCGTAATATTGCATAATTTAGTTTTTGTTTGAAAATTATTCTAAATTATACGCTGGATTTTTATTTACATTACATTATGTATATGAGTAAGAGTTTCGCTTAATTTTTGTTTGCACTTAAAAGCAAAAGGTATGTAAAAGGTACGTGAAAACATAACAAGGGCTGGTATAAATATTTATTATACATATGTATAACTAAACACTATATTTCAAAGTTTAATGACTTTCTTTAGAATTTAGAGTGCATAGCTTCGCAAATTTTTGAAAAAGGTATTTCTTGTAATTCCTTTAATGGACCGAATAACCACATCGGAATATTGAGGCAACTCGGAAATATTAGAATTTCTCTCTCCCATAATCTAATGATCAGTGACGATGCCCACGATGGTCGCGCTAATTTGTTGCAGCAGTGTTAACACAACACCTACAAATTTCCTCGTTTCATTGAAATTCCCTAATTTGTTCAGAATCAGCAATTATTCTGTCGATTTTAATCAGCGTGGCTAGAAAACGTGCACCGGTGGTAGGATCTCGGACCAGCAGCACCAGGTCCAGAGCAGCGCAGCAGCCGCGGCGGCAGTCGGCTTCCACCGTGTGAGAACTAGCGCGGCTAATCCGAGTGGCCAGGTAATACTTCTGCCTTGATTCTAATGGCCTTTTATCTTCCACGTTGATCGTGCAGGTGCATACATTGTCTGAATTTGTACATATCGCGCAGGTTAATAATTCAAGTTAAACATGCACAGGTACGATTCACGCATTTCCCTCGACGACGACGCGGCGGCGCGAGTCTGCTCCTGCTGCCCGGTGGCGCGGATGCGCTCGATGCCCGTCTTACGCATCCTCTGCTAACGATTTCTTTCCTTTTATGCCCGAGACAAAGCCTTTTCGGGAATATCCGGCATACAAACATTACGAAGGTTATGAAACTCTTTTTCTGGCCGCTCTCCTTTTGTCTCGTCGTCTTGCGGGTCGTTATACGACACATTCGGGCCATTGGCCATCGTAAGAACTTTGTTCAAACTTCTTAGTTTTATACTTGTACTGGAATAAAATTATTACCTACTTAGTACACAAATAAAATACAGAACAACTTCAAAAGGTTTCAAAACAACTACCAAACCATAATCTAATTAATTAGTTTTGGAATTATATAAAAAATTCGGAATTTCTCACTAATATAGGTGGAGTGTACATTGAATATTTTTGAAAAATTTATGGGGTTTGAGTAGAACCTAAAATTCTTTATTTGTCAATTTGTCTATTTATCTACTTGAAAGCGTATCACTCAAAAACTATTTCAAGGGTTTGGATGCAGTTTTCACTGTTTTATTGCTTGTTTCCAGATTAGAAATTAGGATATCTTAGGATTAAGACATTTTATCATGACTGAAGGTTTCCCAGGGGTCTTTAAATAAATTATTTACTTATATACTATAATACTATAATGATTTTTAAAAATATTGAACTATTAAATGTCATACTATTTATTGTATCCTAGACTATTTGGTTTGTGTGTTTTGGACAGCTCTCAGAACACGACTAACATACATACATACATATGTATGGATGTGTGTCACCTACAGTAAAGTATTGGAACCTGTAAATGAATGTTAGAACTACCAACAGATGGCGTATGCAGCAAAATTTAAATATTATAACGTATAGAACAACGGTGCCGAAAATTTCGCAGAGATGTGTGCAAACTGTTGTCTTCCACAAGCAATAAATTTATGTTTTTGAAATGTATATTATTTTAAAAATTAATGCTCCTTAGATATATTTTCTAACCAATGAAAAGCCAAGTGACTAAATGAAAATTCAAATTAAAAATATACGTGGCTGAGAAAATATAGAATAATGTGCAGAAAAATATAAATTTTTACAAAATTAATCTGAATATACCTACTCGGCATTTAAAAATTAAGTAATCATTGTCGACATGAAATAATGAAAACTCGAATATCAGAAAATGCTGAAAAATTAATGAGTAGCGTAGTGATATAAAAAACTTCCAGCATTCTTTAGCACCATTTTTATTGTGACAGTTACATAAAAGTATATTTATAGATTGCTATGTAACGAATAACTTCAATTAAGTACTTAACTCATTTTAAAAAATGTAGGTCTACTCTCATCATTCTTGTGCTTGTCCAATTACTGCAAATTTTTTTATTGTAATATTTCATTGGACGCAAATCGGTCTTCGTGGGGGTCTAAGTATTTCAACTTCTGATAAGAATGGATAGCCAGCGGCGTCGATAAATGGCTTCTTACCCATTTTCATCTCAGACACCTATCTGGTGATTGATTTACTTTTCCCATAGATAGACACGGTCCAGTCCTGGGGTTTGGCGATCGATCGGCCAGTCCAAAGGAATGCATTACGCGAGCGAAAGTGGAACAGATCAACGACAATTAGCCGACCCAGGCACATTCGGACGCCTTTATTATAAATAAATGATGGACGAAGCAGCCCGTTAGACGTCGATCGGGTATCCTCTAAGTAAGGTGGCTAGTATCAACAAATCAAATCCCGTTACGACTTTGATAGAGCACTTTGCTCCATCTGTGAAAAATGCGTCAGCTACCAAAAATTAATGATCTGATACCGGGCACTCGATTAGTCATTAAGTCAACAGATCTTAATCAAGGCCAATGTCAATGATCCACGTAACCAGCTTTCAAGTAGCACTTAAGTGCTCACTGCCATAAGTCAATTCGCAGTCGGATCAAGTTTTGGTACGTCAACCGCCGGCATCAAACGACATGGAAGCTGCGGTTAATTAATTCCTACAAAAACAAACGCAGCCCGGCTAGATCCATTCAGTGCGATCAGTCGGGGCGATCCAAACATAGCAGTCATCGAGATCAATTAATTATCGATTGGAAGCGTTTACGGATTTATTGTAGTGGTGCCCTGGGAATCAGCTGATTATCGAGGAAGGAGAGAATTCCCCAGGCGCCTGGATGCCCGGCATTCCGTGTGCCACCTTTGCGCCGTGTACGGCCACGCGCTCCTGGCCGCCCAGCGCGACACATAGAAAAGAATGCGAAGAATTAGTCCAGTAGAAATGACGTCGCCGTGTGCAGGTTCTACGAACCGTTTTCGTTTTATTCGCACCTGCAGCTGCATTTTTACGTTGACAAGTTGAACATGATCGAACTGAATTTATAAAGATTGATTGAGATTGATGACTATGTCGCCGCGAGAAAGACCGCCGCACGAGAACTGAAATCTTCTCATGGCTATGCCGATGGCTGTCGCGGTGGTTCAATTCGAACCTACTTGCCATCGACGACGACGTGAAAGGCTTCATTCAGCCTCTATAGAAAAAGCATTCGCGATCGATGAGGAAGTCTCAGCAGCGCCCATTTTCTGATGAAGTAATTAAAGAAAATTCCTCAGGTGAATTTTTGATGACTTCTAAACTGACCGGCCATGCCACACCTTGCGCTAAATGTATCTGCTTATTTTTAAGGTCTCCTCTTTGGAAACATTGGTATCTCGTTTGTGAAAGAAGCACACTCGTTCTACATATCGTCATCACTTTCGAATACATAGTATACAATTTATATTATATAACTTATTAAATCAAAAACTAAATTTCCGGCACTTCACAGTCTGTATTTTCATTAGGTATAGTACCTAATTAAACTAATATTTAATTTGAACTCCAAAATACCTACATATGTACATATATGCAGATTTAATTTTTCAATGTTTTGCACTAGTAAATAAGATGAACACGTTAAATTAAGAGATACGTACCTATACCAATAAATCTGAATTAAGATAGGCCACCATAAGAAATATAGAAATTTTATGAATAACAAATCAGCTACCTACCTACACTTAACGTGAGCCACTCCGATTACGCAAATTTTGGCATAAACATTTTCTAAGTGGCTGATTGGTCTCAGAGGTAGCGAGTTTGTCAAAAATGTTAGTGTTGAGAAAAATAGAAATGTTTGAACACAGAGAAAATTATTGTTTATATAAAGTTGAACAGATTTTGCACATAATTTAATAGCTTTTTTAATACTTTTGATTCAAAACCTTCTTATAGATGTTATATGAAATCTGTTTGAAAGCACCAGAGCTTTTCCATTTAAAGAGTTTTAGAACTAATGGTTATTTTTTTGCAAAGATAATGCCTTGCATTCAAATTGCGGTCTTTTTTAAATTAAAGGTACTATTTATTAATATTTAAGGATATTTCTTCATTTTCAACCACCAGAGCCCACAGTAATTATCATAATGACTTACAATCTTTATCAAACTTTTTAAGAAATGTTAAATTAGTTGAAAAAAATAGTGTAATACATAGGTACATACATATATAAAATATTCCGTAGTTAGAAAATAAAGATGCACAAACAAACACAATATTCACTCTATCACATTGAAACATTTAAACATTTTAATACCTACTATAAATATTAGCATACCCAATGTCAAAATTCATTATATTTAAAGAAACAAAAACACGTTTTGTTTTTTAATACATTTTAGTTAGAAAAATATGGTATTATTATTATTCGGTATACTGAAACTGCACTAAAATTAACTATAAATAAAAATATAATATTGAATATGCATGATTTGTTGGTATTATAAGAAGAAATTTTTCTTCGTATTCCCCATTCATCATAAAGGAGTTTTATAATACTATATTCCTACTTCAAGCGCATAAAACATGTCCATAAATACTGGTAATGTAATGTAATACTGTAATAAATTGTATAGTTAAATTCTGCACCAGCTACTATTATAGTTATGTGTATAATTTAATGACCTCCAGGTCGACAGTAGCATTAGAAAGTTATAGCGACTTTAGAAAACATTGCGCTCATTACTCAGCTGCAGTTGAAGTGTTACATCAGTTCACCAACAGTACAGCGGTGCAAAATCGAAGTTATATAAACCTGGGCGATAAAACTCGCCATAAAGACGGTTTCGTGTCCAAAACGAAAAGCATAATTGTTGCAGTCAAAATGCAAATTTGTTGCCGAAGAGAGAAAATCGAATCCATCTCGACGAGATGATTGCTCAGAGACGCAATATTTTATTCACAAGATGAATAGTTGGAGGCGTTTTATGCGATTTATGTATTCACCGTCCGGAAAATGCATGTAACTAGCGAATATATTTCAGCGAATCTATCGCATGTTTCAACTATAAAGCCGCATGCCAAGTTCAACGCACCCTTTTTATTCATCGGGAACGAGTGCCCCACAGTCCGGATAGTTGGGATTCGCGCGGCCGCGAAAAGCCGTGCACCTGTGACACTAGAAAATTTATTTACCATAAACGATATTAATCAGAAAATTCAATATTGGTTTTATTGGTACACGGATTTTCATAATTGCTGGTGTTAATATCCTTCGCGTCGACATTTGCCGCAAAATGCCAATTGTGGGCACGATCCGTGATCTCGTCGCGATACATGCGGATCGTCGCGGTGAAACTACGGATCGTTCGCCCAGATCAGGCACAAATATGAAATTAGAAATTCTTTGGGAGTTTTGGTCGATCACGCATCATTAAAACCTGATACCGCCGCGCGGACACAATGCGTGCTCCCGAAGTGGAGTACGGGAAGATCTTATTTCCGCGAGGACAAGTTTTCTAGAAAATTAGAAGCAAGTCATCTTGCGGTTTTCTACCTAACGAGCAGATTGTTGCCTCTTTTCCTTCATAAATATTGACGGCTATTAAGATGCGTGTAGGTGCGTTCGGTGCATGTGTGCGGAATATGCGATGCCACCGCGCAAGCCGCGAACGTAGGTATCTTGAACTCTCGGCGCAAGAAATTGTGCGCTGTGATTGCTATCATTGTGCACCGCGAAGACTCAGACTATCATTGCTCGGTGGAATCCCTGAAAAATAGGAAATGTGGGAAAATAGCCGGGGCATTCATGATTTCTTTTCAATGTCGCCTATTTGTGGTGTATCGTTCATATAGTGCTTCTGGTTTATAACACAGCACACGGTGTAAGGAAAAGGTGACAAGATTTCACGGCAGATTTCTGCTAATGAACCAGAAATGGGTTATTAGTTTGCTTCGCTCGTCAAATGCGTATATCGCTTACGTTTTTACAAACTAATTGTGAATTAGGGCGGAATCTGCCGAGATATTAATTTTACTGATCGTTGGAGGTGCATGCGAATGTCAAAGAGAAATTTTCCTCACGAATTACTTGATTCAGTTTTAGAAATGTCTAGGTATGTGGTTTTTACTTCGTTTGACTGTTAACGTTTAACCAGTTTCTAAGAAAGGTAATGCCATCATCCTTCCAGTTATAGGCTTCTAGATAGTCCCATCTTTGTTGCCATAAATTGAAATTCTCTTAACTAGCCGATAAATCTCTGAACTCCTAATACATGGCTACATTTATTTTCTTCATCGCCATATCGAACACATATAATTTGGTGTTAGAAGCGTTTCTTTTAACTAACCTTCAACAAAATTGTACTTTATCTTCACCTTATGTATGTACAAAATATTTTACAATCAGTAAAGATGTTCGCACACATATGTATGTATTTAGATTCTGTGTACGTAACTACTGCACTTTAAAGTAATATAAAATTTGTTCCAACATATATTATATTATATTATATTAAGTTACATATAAATGTAGGCTTAAATTAATAATAAGATCATAGCACCAAAAGAAAAACGTTTTAAAATGTCTATTTTTAAATTTTTTATAATAAGAATGCATACTGACCAAAATCTGTATTGTCAAACAAAAAAAAAATTGTTCAGCTAGTAAAATTATAATTCATATACCTACTTAATAAAAAATTTTGTTTATAATTGCAGTATTGCTCAGTTTATAAAAAACCAATGTAGAATAAATAAAATATTTTCTTCAGAAACAAAAATCTTTTTGTCGTAACTAACAAACATTTTAATCAATTAAACAAAATTATTTTTTTTAATTATAGGTACAAAAACTCTACGCATTTTCTAAACAATTTTAACCAATAAGATATACATAGGTACATATTTAAATATTTCGTTCAGTGTGCTAATATTTCTTAAATTAATGTAAAACTGTCATTGTAGGTATAAACGCTTATATTATTATAAATTAGTGTATTTAAAACATTTATTACTAGAAAATGGAAATACAATATGATTCACGATTTGGTTGTACTTCGTGTTGAATCGTTGTACTAAGTGTAAAGATTTATTTCTTGTGATTCTGGAACCATATTATAAATAAAGGAATTTCTCGAGGAAAACTATATAATGTATTCTATTTAATTTATAATACACTAAAGCAAAGAGACAGGAAGAGATAGTTATATACTAATTATAAGAGAATGTTTGATATAAAGATAAAAACTTTTTCCCTTATCTCTAGACTAGTTATTACAAAGCATCGTGAAGCGTTTTGCAATAAATATAATTAAATATCTGTTTACAATATGCAATGCAAATTTTGCTTAGAAGGATTCGTATAGTATTTATCTTAAAAGAAAAACGTTAAGGTAAGGCAGGAATTCATTAATTTAATTTGATTTTGAATAGATTCTAATTCCGTGTCTATGTAAAAGGCGTATAAATCGCGTATAACACCGTATACTTGTGCAAAGTGATCGATGAGTAAGTCCGACAGGAGGAAAGAAAGTGTTCATCTTCCGCCACTCCACCTTCGCGAGAAGTCGTCTAATCCTCTTTGAAATAACGAAAGAAATGAGGAGGTAACTCGCTGGAAGTAGGCCCTTCGCCCACAGTCGCCATCAATCCATCCTCGGAAGCGTACCAAGAATAAAGAGCTGACTAATCTCTGGAATAACTAAGCAGTTACTGTTGTCTACAGTTACTTTGTCAAAGATCACATTAGTTCATACATAATTCAACTTGCATCTGATATTGCGCAATTTTCTATTATGGTGCACTTCCAGTGGGAGTTGGAGCTGGGGCATAATCATCTCGAACTATGGCTAAACAGATTCACCAGAGATTTCATTATTTATTCAGCGGATCAAGTGCAGGCAGTCGCAGTGCCCAAGTTGGGCCCGCTACCAGGTGACATTTATGGATCATAACAATATCAGTGGACTGGCCATTTACTCTAGGGTCTCAATTTATTTCGCTTTTCTGCAATTATTTAATAATTGACGTACTAAATGGAAATTTATTCCCTTAATGCCAGCGACCGCTGCAAATTCTGCAAATGCTGCAAACGCCCGCCGCGCCGCGCCGAACCAAAGCAAAACCTTTATTGCGCTTTTGTTTCGGACTAAATGGGCTGCTGAGTAATGCCAGTGGCATAGCTGCTAGTTCTGTGGGATTGTTACGACACCATTGTTTGATAGCCCAAGAATTATGGACTGCCCCAAGGAAGCTTTTTGCAGGACAAATTATGAATTATGCCCACATAACGAGCATAGTCGGCTAGGTTTTCCAGGGCCCAGTGTCCTTCGCGTTTAATGGCATTTCGTTTTCAATTCATTATCATAACCAACCAATGCAGTTAGCCCCAGATTAGTCATAGTAACAACCTTCGACTTCGAAGTAATACCTGCATTAATTGCTGTCCTGAAGGAAAGGTATTTATGATTGCTTATCCCATTATCCCATACATTTAATAAATCTTCTAAGGATTAGAGTACCTAGATAAGCGCAGGTACAAACATTAAAATAATAATGTAATGTAGTTAATGAAATCTTTATGATAGTTATTAAATGTTTGGACTGGCGTTAGAGCTGTAAACAAAATTATTTTATAATCTTTTTAATGTTCAGTAAATTATTTCTTTTGCGGGATTAATTAACTATACTTCATACATAAAATTTATGGCATTTGACTTTGCCGATCGACTCTTAATGTATTGAAAAAGCTCTGATTATTATTATTCAATGTGTTGAAGCAGATGTTTAGTAAATTTCCACAACAACAAAATTCTAAAACCGACAAAAAAGGTTTTATAGTGTATTCAATAAAAGCGTTATAAAAAATAAAGTTTAGAGGTGTCGTATTCACATGTACCACAGTTGATAATTATAATAATAATAAACGTATACCTATCTCTTAAGTTCACGGAATAGAGGACAAACAAACAAAAGCATACAAGTTTTATATTTTTATTTTTCAATATAATATCCCCTGCCAATTATTTTTTCGAAACCTCCTTAAACATAATTTTCCGGTTAACCTTAAAAATGCTCGTTTATGGTTGTTTACAAAGATGAAATGTTTCCCACGAAGGGCCTTTCTAAAATCATCAAACAGGTACTCAATTTGGAGTTTGTGCACAGGTGCATTGTCATGAATTAACAGGACAAACATTCCAAAACGATCACGAATGATTTTACAGGTAGAAAGGTATTTTATAGATATGTAGTTTTCCATTGTCAGTTTCTGTCTTTTGGTCCTTTCTGTACACGCATTTCACTCCCTTTATTTTAATATTTTAACTTACTCTTTGGACGACTGTAAATGAACTACTTTGAAAAACGACCTCTAATTTCACAAACATGTACAACAAGAACCATTAAAAATGAATAGTAGGTACACTCCATGGACGCAGGGTGTGCTAAAAGTGCATTAAATTATCCTTCGTAAGTAATTCATTTACGATTTTGTGACTAGTTAATAAAAAGAATTTATTTCGTCTTTTATGAGAGCTTGACGATTAATTCTGAAGAATCGTTTTAAATGATTCACTAACGAAAGTCCACATAATCTGAAAGGTGGTTAATTTTTGATTATCTTGCGATATTGATCCTATTGACAAACAGGAAAGGGAGGAAGATTTCTATATTGCAATAAGATTATAAATAATTGTCCAAGTGAATTTTGAGGAATATTCAGACGCCAGAAATCAATGATACGAAATACGAGTACGTATACATAAGTAAGGAATGAACTTATTTAATTCTCAAATTCCAGTTTTCCACTCGCCCTGCATATGACCATTATACTGACAAAAAAATTCATTATACTTAATTTTAATCGAAGAATTGTACATTGTACGCTCAATAAATTAATTCGAATGAAATGCTAAATATCGAATTTTTTAAATATCTTGACCTGAGACAATAACAATTGCAACTGAAAATAAACAGTAGAATAATTTATAAATTTTACACTAAATTGTTTATATACGAGTAATACAACTTTCATTTTGTCCAAAGCAATCAACTTTTTATACAAAACTGATGCGATCCATTAGATCATTTTTTAAGAGTTAATAGTGAGATTAATGCATACTTTAAAATACCTTCTCGGATTTACTGTTATTGTTTCAATAAAAAAACCTTTCTATAGCCAGCTTCAATATGTATATGTACAAACCATACATATAATACCATGAATTTCTATAGTTGATTTAATTCCAACCTATCCTTCGAAAACCTCTGTGTCATTAGAAATATTTACTTATCCTAGTCCTAGAGTAATGTTTGGCTTCACAACTTCACCGAATTGATCTAAACTAAACCAAAAGAAAATAACATTGAACGAATTTAATAACATTTAATTTGAAATATATGTACATATGTAGTGCATCACCAAATGTAAATATGTACATGTATAAATCAAATTAAATGTTATTAAAATCGGTAATTTCTATACCTATAGGTAGGTATCCATATAACAAAACGTTCTTTAAAAGCAAAAACTTAAGAACGTCATTAATTACTTAGTTTACAAACGAAATTAAGGTAATGTTCGTAGTACAGCCGCAGGGTAAAAATTGTACGTAATTACCTCGTTTGCTACCAATTGGCAAATTAATAATAGTTGTTTGTTTAGATGTTTTTACTTGATTCACAACTAGATAAACCTGGAAATAGAAGTATAAAAAAATACCCAAAAGTGAAATAAAAAGGCGAAAGAGTTTAGTTATTTATATTCAGTTTTAATGAATTAATATCTCTCGTTCATAAATAGTACTTTACAGGCTTCCTATATATTACTACGCATCTACTTAGGAATATAAAATTTACAGCTTTTGTACATGGGGCCTTAACATATACGTAATTTACATAAATAGGCACTTTTTCGGGCAACCGGTCTCGGGAATACTGCTTGCTTCGGGAGAGTAATCCTAAAAAATGACTAGACAAATTAATTTTAGGGCAAGGGGTGGGTTCTAGGAACTAATTTTGGTCTTTTTTTTTAATGCGAAAGATAATAGGAATTTTTTTTTCTGCGAGTGGTGTCAGTGTTTGTGTCTTAAACTAGTGCTCTTGGTAAGGTGCCATGTACCCCGGTGAGCTGCTCGACACCTGGATCCCGGGACATCCGCCCTCAGTGTGCTTTGTGAGGAGGGACATCCGCGAAAATGTTTTGCTGCATGTCGTGCACGAGTACTTCTTAACATCGGAATGCGTCTGAAGATGCGCCCTCAGATTCGATCTATCCGCGAAAGCGCGATGGCAGTGCTGGCAACTGAAGGGTTTTTCCCCGGTGTGGGTCCGGATGTGACCTTGAAGGAGCCACGGCCGAGAGAACGCCTTGCCGCAAATAGTGCACTTACAGGGCAAAGTGTGGGTTCGGATGTGCATCTTGAGGGCTCCTAGAGAAACGTAGGTTTTGTCGCAGTCCTTGCAGCTGAACGACTTCTTCACTTGATTCCCTTCCGCTGCAGGGCAGTGGAACTGCTGGTGCTTGGTCAATCCAGAGAATGTTGAGTATGATTTGTTGCAATCTGGACACTGGTACCTTGGCGGTGCGACTTTGTCCTTTTCGCTGAACTTCTTTGACTCACGGTCGGGATGGTCCGGAACAAAGCTAGGGATGCTGTGCTTCACCGAGAGATCTTCAGGTGTTGATCCATTTGATTCTGGGGTGATTGATCTGTTTGAGTAGAACGATGAGTCGCTGTAGCTTGGAGACACTGGGGGCTGGCTAAGGGTCAGTGCATATGGCTGGTAAGGTATCTGGTATGGCATGTATCTGTGCTGCGGAATCACTTCTGGTTTAATGATGTGACTGTTGGGGTGCTTCACACCAATGGGGCGGTAAATCTCAGCCCGAATCGGTGGAGACACTGAACTTGATCGGCCATGAAGATAATGCGGCGGCGGTGACAGTGATCCTTCTGATGGTGAGCTTGGGGAATGAAGATCACCTCTCAACGGTGACACTTGCTGATGCGATTGTTGAATGCTTCTGTAGAACTCAGCCGTGTAGGGAATATGAAAGCCCCAGGGCTGTAGATTCAACTTCGGGTAGGTTGGCGTTGGCACGATCACTGATGTCTTGATATCACTACTGATCACTTCCGTAAACTTCTCCTCAGCCTCATCGGCACTTGAGGAATCTTCCTTTTTAATGCATAAATTTTCTGGTTCATCTTTTGTTTCACTATCCTCAAAAGTGAAGTGCACTGGTCGCTTCTTCAGCGGACACTTACTGTAATTCCTTTCAACTAATGTTGATGGCATTTTGTTCGATTTTTATAAAACACACAACAATCAAGTTCACTGATCTTAAATTCTTTAAAAAATAGATCCACCTCCGGCCAGAGCTGGTTGATGAATAAAACGGCACAAGAGGTAATAAACAAAACGATCTAGATCTTGTTTTGAACCGAACTAACGGACTAAGACTAAATTCGATACTGAGACTTCTCACTGCAAGGGCAACAAGAAACGGACTGTGGTATGGTTGTGAGGTGGCCTTGGTTAAATAGTGAGCCCCACCAGATGAATTCGTTGAGCAGCACGTGCCGGCGAACCAATGAGACGGCTCAAAACCCGCTTCCCCTACTAAGCAACCGGCACCCAGCGACTAAAGGCGGTCACTCTTTCTGCGGGCCTCTGAAAGAAGAGGGAGAGACAGGTGTGCCGTGCCGTGTCGAGCCGTGCCGTGTCGCTCGGTGCCTGTCCGGGTCCGCGCATTGTGCTCTATGGGTCCCTCTCGAGGGCAAAACGCAGAACGACGCACACCAGGCCCGCCAGTGTGAACCGAACCTGACGCGGATGGAGGTAGGTAGGACGGTAGGTAAACAGATGATTCGGATAGTGGAGTACGCGGCTCGAGGAATGGAACGAGTTTTTTAACCGATGCCCCTGTGGAATCCGAAGACCGTTGACGCTAGGGTTTCTTCGCTTTTTGTGCCCTGATCCTGGTTTCTTTCATTGGATCATGGTCGCGATTGATGTTATATAATCAGGAGGAAAGGTGCCCTCCATATCCCGGGGTTCCAGATGCATCAACGGAGCAGGATCACGACTGTTCGCTGGCTAGACTATACAGTACAGATCAAAAAACCTAAAAACAAAACATATATATTTTATCCATATAGTAGGGTATATAAAGCAGGTCACTGACACGAGCGCGCGATCTTAATGGATTTTATCTCGTCTTTCGGGAGTTCTTGTTTCGACAGATTCTCGTGTTTTATTGTCCTCCCGCGCCAGTTGATACCGCTCTCGTCGGGGTTCCCACTTAATCGATTTATTGAGCTGACCAGTGACCGGTCGCTCATTCTTTCCTCCAATCGCATCTCAGACGATCTGATTTCACTCAGTGAACTCAGTAATTAAGTTAGTGAATTGATTGAACCTTGCTTGCGTTTTCGAGCCATGTTCGGTATTTTAGCGCTTTATTGATGATTTACGGATTTATGCCTTTACACCTTTATAGCAGTTGAAACAACTTTTCCCAAAATGCTGTTTTATGATTAATTTTCATGCCCTTTATTGGACATGATTAAGTCTAGTTGGTCTTTTAAGAAGACATTTGAAAGTTGTCAGCGTAACGTAATGAAATATGGTCAACCAAATTATATATGTAAATAACTTGAAACCGCTAGCTAAGCCAACCCTAATTTCTTAATCAAGAGAAATGAAACAAACAAAAACAGAAACTACCTGACCAAAAAATAAAATGCAAAAAACATTTAACTTTTAGTTGCAAAGCATTGTTGTAGTACGAAATATACGAATATTAAAAAATGAAATTGTTTGTATTTCTATTTTTTCAATTGAAGATTGATTTTCATTTGAACCGGTTAGTGAACGATTTTTTCGTATAAGTTTGCTCCTAACACTTTTGAGATCTTAATTTTAGCAAAGCGCTTAAATTTTACATGCAATCAGCTGAATTTCACTATATCTGTTTTTTAAAAGAACTTTGTTATTGTAGCAAATAATATAGACAAATAATTAAAAAACTTTTCTTAAGTTCGTACATTTGTTTATTTGATGAAAAAACTATATACATAGGTATATGGAAAGAAGTTATTATGTATTATAAATTGTATTGTATTATGTGCTTTATTTATACCTTGAAAAACATACCTACATACATACATATGTAGGTTAACATCATTTAAAAAATGAATCATATCTATACATAGTTAACTCCCTGTAATGCCCTAATGTCCACACATATTGCTGAGTTTTGATTTTGTAGCTCAATAATTAAAAAATTTGGAGAATTTTTGTCGTATATTTTATGATTTTCCCAAATAAAATAAACACTAAACATATTTCGCTATACAAACTCACATATGTATGTATAGCACACAACACCTTTTAACATGTCGCAAAATTATACAGCTCCGGAATATTTCATTTTTCTTAAATTCTATTTTAGTACTGTCCGCGAAATAAGAAGACCTACCTATTTTCGTCCCCAATTTTATTATAAGGAACAGGTAACGGATCTCACTTTATGCGTTCAGTTTCTGATTTCAGCGTTGTATATGTTTAAAACTTTCCATAGAGGTATAAACACTGATCAACATTTATTGGAATTTATTTTGAAATTGTTAGATTTTTTATTAGAAAAGACAAAGAGTCTCAAATATGTATAACCTTGAATCTTTAACTATTCCCATAAACTACGGAGTGATTCAATATCTGGCCGTGAACTTATTTTTTTTTCTGAATCAAAAATTCTTGAACATAAATAAATGAATTTCTGAATTTTAATTTCTGTGCGCTATGAAAAATTTCTTTTCGTGATTCGCAACTACGCAAAAAAATAACAAAATGGCCTGAACTGTAACAGAATCCTTGTCGATCAGTGATAATTTTTTTCTTATTCTAATAGAACGTCATTTTGAATTATGTATACAATATACATACTTGTAAAATGCATTAATTAGACAAAGTAATAAAGTGATTTCTTATAACTTCTTCTCTCTCGAGACTATACACTTTACTAGGTTCTCATACAAGTCAAAATTCATTTTCCTGAAGCCTTTTAAAAGAACTCTCTAATTTTGATTACACACAAAGTGATCCTGAAAAACGTTTTCAGTATTCTCCGATTTTCATGCCCAATCTTATCGCAAAGTTGATTCAAAATATTTTTAAGTTATTTCTTGGTATAAATAAATTTAACATAAAATATATTTACCAAGGCTTTTCCATGTCGATCTATATACAACAACTACAAAAATTTAACACTCATGCAACGATGCAATGCGATATGCAATAAATATTACAATTAGGAACCTAATAGAGTGCATACCCAAAAATTTAGGATAAGAGCTATGTATATTGCTACTTAGTTTGAAATTCATATTTTGAATTTTTCTATCGGGATTTCTATTAGAGAATTTATTATATTCGCTTTCTTAAATTGTTGCCAATTAAATTTGAAAACTCTATCAAGTAGTATGTACAACTTATTATTATTTCCTTATAATAATATATAAATTAATATATTCCTCTATATGGTGGTTTTGTAGTCATAATGCCTTATTTTAAGTCCATAAATATACTCCAAAATTTTTCTGCATAAAACTACCATACAATGAAAAATTCCATGACAACAATGAAAGAGCAAAATAATCGAGAACCGATCGTGTGCCCGTTCAAAATCAAACGCTGGAGCAAATCGCAAGCTGGTTGCCGAAATCTCGGCGAGCGTTAGAATTTTAAAGGGTCGCACGTACCAAAGAATCCGAAAATTCACCCCTGCGTAGGGCTTCGATTTTCCGCATATGTGTGCACATGTCAAATTGGTGGTGAGCCCTATTCAGGTCGGATCAGATTCAGAAAAGATTGTAGTTTTTTTTTTTTCTAGAGCTGCGCCGCGCCGGTATCCAGGAGTGAAGCCTGGAAGCCAAGGATAAAAATATCCACATCTGTCGTGTGCCGGTGAACTGTTGAAATGTGCGTAGAAAAAACCGACACGCAACGCGTGAGGGGTTCGACACTTTTCGATTCCTTTAAATAGACCGGTGACTGAGTGGTCACCTTCGGAACGGTGGATCGATGGTGCACCACGTCCCCTGGGTGCGTTTCCACTTCGGAGCCACTTCTGGTGGCTGCGTCTTAAGTTCCTAGACCTGTCTGGAGGTCTTCCTCTTCCGTGTTTGGAAGACGTTAGACCCAGCTGGGGTGAATCCCCGAGCAGAGGGAAAGTGTCTTAGAAGGGATTTGCTGCACTTTCGGACGCTATGGCGATAACTTCTGTGCTTGATCATATGATTGCAGCTGTCACTGTGTTCCGTTAAAATTTCATCAGATGCATGCTAACGGTCCTAGGAGATTTGCAAGGAGGTAAAAAAAAACAAATCCTACCTACACGGGTCGACTTACACCTGGCTTTTCGAAGCGGCTCGGATTCCTTCAGTTTTCTTTTATTTTGTTTTGGGATTTTAAAATTATTTAGGGTACCTACCTATAGTATGAAAGAAGGGTAGCTTATATTATTAATTTATAATTTTTTCATTAGTTGATTTTATTTCTAAACATTTATTTTATATACTGCCTTTTATAAACGTGGTTCCGTAGATTGACCATTGTACTTTTCTGGTCATAAACTGCAAAAAGATACAGAACACAATATTCATCAATCCGACTAAAATAAACCTCAGGAAATACTTAGAATGTATCAGGACCTATTATTTGAAAGGCATGTCACTAAAAGTATGCCTTGTCAGGTCAGGAACAAGTCAGGTGTAGGCTATGATAACCCTGTCTTATTCCGGCCACACACGCTACGGTAAAACTGCGACTATTTAACTGCGCAGGCCTGCCAGCTTGTGCTGTAGCGTGTGTAGGGCTCACACGCATAGTCACAGGCACAGGTCGCCTCAAAACAATCGAATTTCGATCTTGCTCCGGCGGACTGCGCAGGCCAAAATTCCGAGAAATTCCGACGGATCCATTCCCACACACGCTTCGACACACCTAACTGCGCAGGCGGCCTCTCCGGTAAATCGTTACGTATGTGGCCGGCATTAGCACCAAGAGATTTTTCTGTTTAACTTCGAGTATGGACAAATATAGGATTTTCAGATCGTTAAAATGACTAAGTAACATTAGGCTTTCCTGTTTAGGACCTATTATTTTCTTATTATTTTTAAAATGAATGACAATTTTGTAATAAGAGGACTTTGAAATGTTTAAGGTACAACTTGTATTAACAGAAATGACCAATCATTTTCTGAAATAATAATGTGGAAAAATTATAGTCTTAAATTGTAATAAAACAAACAATTCGACTTTGAAGTATGAATTGAAAAATTTAATTTTAGTAAGAGAAAATGTTCATATATCTTATTTTAATTGATTTGGAACAGAACTTTTTCTTTATCTACAAAAACCACTCTTCCCAATACTATATACATTTTAAAGTTTGATAGAAAGAGTTAAAAAAATTCCAAAGAATAACACCAAAATTCGTTCACCACCAATTTTTAACTTTTATGACTATAAAAGTAAAACTCAAAACTAGAACAATTGCCTCAACAAAGTAAGTAATGACATCCTTAAAATAAGTATTTTGAAATGAGAATTGACCAAACCTTATCTTCTTAAATATCGATTTCAAAAGCAAAATGTTCTAACAAGCAGCTTAAGAAGAAACAAAACATCACCAATTACCATCTCATTAACCTTTACCAATACCTCATGAATGACGCATTCGAAACCCTTCCCGCAACCGCAGTACACTTTCCCAATCCTTCCAATTATCAGAAAATACGAAAACGAAACCGCAAAGATTTAATTACAGATTATGCCCCTAATTCTGCCGTAATTGATGACCTATCTCGAGTCGTATCGCGTACAAGGTGTAAAAGATCTATCAACAACGCCCGATCAATTTTATTGATTAACAAGCAGGTGTCTCTCGAAAACTGCTTACTCAATCTGTGGCTCCGCGCCTCCTCAATTCGAGCGCAGGCCAAGGCGCTGGTCAGCAAAAGCAATAAAATTAAACGATGATTAGGAGAATTGAATGGCACCTCGTGAAGGGTATCATTCCCTGGAAAAAAGGATTCTCGGTTGGAAATGTTCCCGATGATGATTCGAATGTTTCGGGCGGTTTTGACCCGCGCAAGGTGCTCCATCGCGTCGCGTCGCCGTGTTGGTTTCTGTGGCGCGAGTGCGGACGCGGAGGCGACCCTGTGGCACCCTTTGCTTGAAATGAGCCGCGCGTAGGTGATTTTCTGGCCACTCATTTGAGGTGAGATTTATGGCTCCTAATTATTGTTTGGGCCTTTAAGTAAGGACCCAACCATAATTTGGGACGGCAAGCCCGCCGTCCTTTTGGCCTAATGATGATGCGATTTAACCCACTCCGCCTAATGCGAGGAATATTTCTTTTAATCACAAAGTTGTTTAAAAACATCTGCGCAATCAGGCAAAACTTACTCATATTTCACAAGAACTCCTAATGGGTTGGAAATTTAACGTAGATGTTCTACCTTAGCAACACTCATCAAAATTATAAAGGAGTTTCTAAATCGTTCTAATAAGTTTTGATATTATTTAAATAATACTAGCGTTATGCGTATATAACTGAGTACCTTGATATGTATGATTTCCAAAACACCTATAATGTCATCATTATTAAAATACGAAGCAACAGGAGGGAACTTAGCTGAATATATCGAGACAAAAATTTCTAGGAATAGTAATAGATGAAGATGATCAATTTGAGCAAAACATGTGGACATCATCAGAAGAAGAATAGCCGAGCTAATCCTAAAAATAAGAATCGAATACACCAATATACATATTTCCATTGGTAACTTAAGATCTATTTAGTATAATATGGAACCACAGTAAAGAAAGAACCAGCAAATTATACCGACATTGTTAAATAGAATCACAATCAATAAAACAGTGCGTAATCTTCTTCGTGATACTCCTATTCCAATTTGATATGAAAGTACAGACAAATAAAAGGCATATTAATAACATTACAAAAATACGTATAAAATCGTCTATCAAAAGAATTGAAGTTAATTCAAAAGATATATTAAAAGTAAAGGCATTACATAAACATGTATGACATATTTTGACTGGCGAGCATACAAAGTTTAATTTACTTTTAATTATCAGAAATTCTTTTTTTAGTTTATTTCATTTAATATAGGACTTGCGGAAAATTGATCCACAGAGTCTAAGTTCTAATACGTAGGCAGCTCGCTTATAGGTGAATGTTTCCTAAGAAATTTAATTTGTTCATGATCGGTTCTTTACTATAAAGTTTTCAATATTAGCTGTGTTTTTTTGATGATCTGATCCCGATCAGATTTCGCAGCAAATTTTGTATTGAATTGGAATTTGCAAATAATGAAATGACTCCTAACAAAACTTTTTACTTTTGTGAAAAGAGCATCAAATTGCAATGACTTCCAATTTGCGCCAAAAACTAGAATGAATAAATTTTTCAGTTCATGACTTGAAGTTTAGGGCTAAAATCATAGCAATGTGATACATTTTTTGCCAATTTTAAAAATTTTGCTCTATATTACAGTTTAAAATATTCAATTCAACGCGAAATCGAAATTCGAGATCCAGATCAGATCATCAAAAAAACACAGCTATTATTATGAATTCTTAATCTATTGTTGGAGATACATATTGTAGTTAGCATTTACATAGAATTGAATATTATTTTTTAAATTCTATTGTATATAGATACATATACCTATATACTACTCAAAATTACGAGAATTTTATATACCTATTGTAAATAAACCAATAAGCAATAGATACCCCGAAGGATACGTTTTCTAACATCTATGATAGCCTTAACTGTAACTATAGTTTTTTAGGTTGTATGCATTATGCACATAAAAAATTATAAAAGCATAAATGATAGGTACTCTTTAAAGCTATTTATTTAGTAAAATATAATTGTATTCCTACTTTTTCATTGGACATCAGACTTATGTTAAAATGGCTTAAAGATTCTCAATGTGAATTAAATCAACCAATTCAGATGGCTTGCCTTTGAAAACTTATTTACTCCAAAATATCGCTAGTTGAATAATTCCATAAATTTTCAATAAAAAAGGGTTGTTCCTTTCATTTAAAAACAACCCCAAATTATCGCTCTTCCTCCCCCTTGCTTTTTATGAAAAGTGGTAATGCAATTTCTATCCAATTCATCAAGATTAAAGTTTTTTCATCACTTAAAGGAACATTATTTTTCCATTTATCAACGATCTAGTCTGAATATGTATTTTATCTAGTAAGTATGTATTTGTAAATAATCGTTTGATAAAATAATAAATCACATTATCAAGGCAATTCTAAGAAAATTATATTATTAATTCTTTAGGAAAAGCATAATAAAAGTTTACTCTATTCTACAAGTACATATATACATATACATATGTACCTATGTATGTACATGCATCGCAGCACGGAATCTTAGCATAAAAGATTAATTTTTTTGAAAAGATGTCTATTTTCGGAAATAGACGAGCATTCTAGGGGTGGTACGTGTGCCCCTCAGAAAGTATCGTCATTTATAAATCTTTCTTCACTCAATGTATCAAGATGTGAGTTGCATTTTACAAACCGCATTCTGAACGCACCTTTTCCTAGGCACTGATTTCCGTTACATTAACGTGTGGCACCAGGCACACGGTCCCCTTATCACCCTGGCAGACAGTCACTTTATGTTAACTTTTATTATGAATGCAAGGAATCAAGGCGCACATTATCCAGAAAGTCCCGAAAAAAAGAGTCTTCCGAATCCCCATATTGTTCGGCTAGAATCCAGCGAGAGCACCTGGCAGTTTTTCTTCAAGACGGAATCATTCCCTTGAACGGGACACCTAAGAAACCCTTGGCCAAGTGCTCTGAATCTGAGTCTAGTGCCCGGTGTTTCGATTTTCATGGACGGCATTGTCCTTAGACTGGTCTAGGGTGAAGACAAAGCGTCTGAGCGGTGCCCGAAAAAATTGAACCAAACTCTAAAGAGCCAAGGAACGCCAGGACACAAAGGAGTTCGCCGAGCGATAACTTACCTGTGCAATAAAGGTGAAAACCAGGACGTCGAAAAAACCTGCAGGACGATCAAATATTTTCGTGGAGTATCCGTCGACGATTAAATCTCCCCGCCGGCCGCACAAAGGACAACCTGGTGGCTGGCTGCCTGCGACGTTTTGATTTCGGATACTTGCGTTCCTCGGCCTCAAGCTGGATCCGTCGGTGCGATGCAGGGCCGAGTCTGGGCTCGTTACAAAAGGGAAAAGGATCCGTGGGCCCTTCGCCGGTTAAATTTTAAAATACCTGAAATCATTGCAGTGGGGTGTTATTTTCCGCAGCGCGTGCTACTGCCGGAGCCGCACGCAGACTCCCGGGTCCTTGTTTCGGGGTGACGGGCCAGAACATCTGCCCGGTTCGTCCTTTGTGAAATATGAATTTATGCAGGCCTGCCGGAGGTATGCGCTTTGCATTTCCTCAATGCATACCTGCTCGATTGCCTCAATGAATAGAGATTCGGTTTTTTGCGCAACTAGTCAAAGGGCATCCGATTCAGCTGCTCAAAAATTGGCGGCACATTGCAGCCTGGCGGGTCGCAAACCTGCTTAAATTGCAAAAATTTTTTTTTTATTTGTATTCAGGGGTAAACATAAAAGGTAATTAGATGAGTTCGTGTTTGGTCAAATAGAATTTTAATAAGATATTATTCAATCTGTATATGTAATTTCCGTTATATCACAGCCAAGGTCTTTAATTTATAGCAATAAGAAATTTTTCCTAGAACCAATTTTAACGAATGTATCTTAAAAAAACAAAATATGTTTCTTATCCTAGAGAATTTTAATTTTCATATGACGAACTTCTGAAAAAATAAGTTTTTCACAATTCATTTATTCTCTACCCACCCTTTGAACTGAATATAAGAGGTTAGATTTAGTTTCATAAAATCAATGTTTCGTGTTTACATTTTTTGAAGTGCAATACATATTTTGAAAATATTCTAAAGGCTTTAAGAGATATGAATGTAACAATAACGGGTAGCCATTATATTTTCAAAACCACTCGGCGAATCTTAATTATGGACAGAAATTTTAAACATGATCACCGCAAAACGCTATTTGTAAAAAAGGGCAGATAACTAAATCCAGAATTAAAATTTTGTTTTAAAAGTATTATAAAGTTTACTTTAAATAGGTTACGAAATTGGTATAATATTGTAATGGTTAACAATTTTAAAAAATAATGCAATTTTTGCACGCCTTCGCTCTAACCCTTTAAAGGCAATTGCAAAACTTTTTCTACGGACAAAATTAAACACCAATATAAAAATACTCATCGGGATATTTCAGAGAAAATGCATAAAATTACACGTTTTTTAACTATTTTCTGTCATTTAAGGGAGCATGAACTATTTATTCTCGACTACAGTAAAATAAATATAATAAAATAAAACTAAAAATATAAAACAAAAATGCGTTATTAGATATTTTCACTTTTAATACTTTCATCCCCCAATGAACGTTAAAATTTAAAATCCCTAGCGAGCAGATTTTCGTTATTTCATAATGCGAAAATGCATCTTGCCTCAGGCAGGTGTTGGATTTGAAATTTTACCCTTCCTGCCCTTGTGTGAAGCCGCTCTTTGTGCAGTTTCGAGTTTTAAGGGTGAGTTCAAAGCCGAATGGGTGAGTAGGTAAATAAAGATTTTCGATACTGTGCACATGCCAATGTCAAATTCACTCACGGTGGCACTGTGTTGCTTCATTCCCCTATTTGTGCAGGTTTGCAAATGCCCAAACATCTGCCGATCGGCAGGTCAAAGAGCCTAATTACCTCACAAGAATTAATCAGCTTCAAAAAGTGTTCTAAGGTGTGAACTCTGTGTGAACTGATTAAGTAGATTTTTCCCAGCGATAGCGGGGAATTGGAACCCTTATAAAATTTTATTAATCGACGGATATCTGTAAACCGTCTAGACTTAGACTTCCTCGAATTGAAAAATGGAAATAGAAACTGTTCGGGTCAAACTAACTTCCTTCGACTGAAAAACATAACGAACTATCTGGGCGGCGGATCGATATCGATAAATCCGTCAGTTGTTATCTTTTGTCAACAGTCCTAATCCTATTAGCATACAATCGCTTTATAAATTCCAGAGCAGGTACTCATCGCCTTATCAATCCTCAGGGATATGTGAGCAAATGTTGTCACGTCTATGCCAGATAAACAGATAAGTGAGAAAAAATTATTTCCAATCCCTACAAGGACCACCTCTTCACACCTGGGCAAATTCATCTCGAAAGGTGTGGCAGGCTTCTCCTTATCAAGGATATTTTGTCCGTGTGTTTAGTCATTAGGAAGACAAAGTGCCATAAATCTTTTAGAGCGCCTTTATTGCTCCCATAATTTTGAGAAGTAGTTTCGACTAGGAAAGTTTAGTCTTACTCATCATAACAAGGACGCTGATGGGTTCTTTGCTTTATTAACAACCTCTTGGATTATGTTTTTTTCCCAAAATGTTACCTTTAATTTGTTAGGACATGTTTCTGCATTCATTATTTAATAAACAGGTAGTCATTTGCTACGGACCTCGCATACTTTTCGCAATACTACAGGTTTTAATTTTAAGCCCACCAAACATAAATCAATGCCATACCAATTGAGAGAAATAAAAGCTCATCGGCTCAATAACCATCCCACAGAAGTCCTTTACACGATTGGGAACAAAAGGTGTCAGATGTGCAATAAACATTAAATTCCGAGTGAATCATTTTTCGATATTAAAGATCGGCTTCGGTATGATAAAGAGTCAAAACTACCTGCTTAAGGGAAATTATATTTTCTTCTCTTTGTGGATGCGAACAAAGAGGCTGCCAGGCAGCGGTTCGGCCAGGTGTAGGTTCGGTTTCTTTGCTGACACTGTTTAGACTTGCTGAGGAGGCCTATAAAAATGATTTATTAAGAAGACAAACTTTTGATCTTGGAGCCATTCAAATTTGATTTTCGGTTTAAGGTACCTGCTTGCAATCTACAAATTGATTTTAAAGCCGGTTTATTTGTGAAATAATCAAATCGTATCAAATTCTAGATTCCAGCTGAAGAAACCCAAAAGTATTTTATAAAAGATATACCTCAAAAATTTAACCCAGGTTAAAATAATAAAAGTGGCGTGATGCTATTTTGCATAATTACTGACAAAAACATACGAATTCCGAATTGATGACTTTCACATCCGCAAATTTTCGAAAAACTAAAGACCATCTCTGATATGCTAAATTATAAATTTTCTCTTCAAATTAAATTATTATCACTTGGGAATTTTTATATGGATCATGTGTATGAAGGTTTCCGTTCATCTATAGGTACGAACTCTTGGGAAATGATAAACGGTTGCTTTTAATTATTTGCGCGTTAAGACAAACTCTTCTGAAATTTTGTATATTCTTTCAAATATCTAACTCGCTTTGTGAAGCAATATCTCTTTTTTATATTCCTTCTCACCGTACTAACTACAGATTTTCTCACTTATGTAGCGAGATGATATATGTACGTCTTGATTTTTATCAAGTTATCAGAAACAAAATGTAAAAAGTCAATATCTATATGAATGAAACTTTCGTTCAGTGAGTAGCCGTGATTTTCAAAAATTATCATTATACTCTTTTTCATTCAGAAATAGTAATTTTGTAAAATTTAAAAAATGGACTTCGTACCCACACACTCGTTCCGCGCCCGACGTTTAAGAGAAATTAAGATATCAAACAATTTCAAGTCGGTTCATAAGTTTTTTTTCCACACGCATGAGGGGTAAGTGCCCCTAAAACACACGCATTTGCGGTTGGAAAATCGCTTATTATCCACTAGTGTTTTCGACGATCAAACGAACACGCTGCGGAAAACAAAACACCGGATCTTTGCATGCACATGTGTTCTGACCTAAGATATCATAAATTTTATAAGTGCGTAAAGGCTTCGTTACGAAAGAGTCTTTATTGCCTTATGAACCTTTTTCTAAGTATTTAGGACAAAAATTTGTATTTTCAATAATTTCCAGGTAATCAGGCACATTTTTTAAAAAATGCACACATAACCCTTCTCACTACTTGTTTACAAATTTGTACCGCATTATATGAACTCATTACAAGCATTAGTCTTCTGACAAGCCTCGACGGGATAGTTTCAAATCCTGAATTGTTATTAGTGATTTTTGTCAATAGTTATTTATCATTGTGCATAAAAACTGTTTTTGTGTTTTGTGTAAAAACTGAAATGGCTGCAAGTGAGCTGAGCAGTAGTGAAGATGAGAACATTCCTTTAGGTGTAATAGAACGGGCAAAGAACACTCATTTCCATTTTCATAATTGTTCACAGTTTTCCATAATCATAAAAGCAAAAAAAAAAATTATTAATTTTCCATTTTTTCTAAGTCTATGTAATTATTTATTTAAATATAAATTCATTTTTTAAATTTCAAAAAATTTTAGTTCTTTTCCTCTTCTTTATTTTGTGGGGGGCTCCGCCCCCACACCCCCCTTAACGACTACCTAACCCCCTCACTTGTGTGGAAAAATAGCATATGCAACTCGAGCGGTGCGTAGCCGATTTCTTACGCTGCAGCGAAACGCACTCGCTTCGCTCGTGCGTCTACTGCTGCCAGCGTGCGAAATCGGCTACTTTCCGCCCTTGTTGCACAATATACTATTTCCACACGCATGAGGGATAACTACCCCTAAAACGCACGGATTTGCGGCTGTAAAGACGCTTATTATCCACTAGTGCTTTCGACGATCAAAAAAAGAGCCTCCAGAAAATAAAATACGGACCTTTGCACACATGTTCTGACCTTAAATATTATAAATTTTATTACTGTGTAAAAGTTTCGTTACGAAAAAATCTTTATTGCCAATGGTCCTTTTTCTAAGTATTTAGGACAAAAATTTGTGTTTTTAATAATTTGCAGGTAATCAGCAAAATGTTTTGAAATATGCACACATAACCCTTCTCACTACTGGTTTACGATTATTTGTACCGCGTTATATGAATTCGTTACAAGCGTTTGAAGGCACTATATTCAATGCTGAGGAGTGTTGTCCAGACCAAACATAATATCAATCATCATGATTACTCAAATTTGATTGCTTTCTTAAAAAAGCCATCGAAAGGATACCAGTGTAAGAAATCAAAGGTGCTGGACCTGGACCAAATATAAATAATTAATTTTCCATTTTTTTTATGGAAGAATATACATACATATACCTATAATTATTTTTTGAAATTCAAAAAATTTCACTCTTTTCATTTGTGGGGGGCTCCGCCGCTTGTTGCACAATATATGTATGTACTTCGCTGAGACAAGGTCTAAAAAATTTGTTTCCAGAAAAAAGTGCTTAAGGTTTTTGTTGTATTTTTTTCTTATTTAAAATAAAGTTTTAATTTGAATAATAATATTAACATTGAATTATCTAGTTTCGGAACCCATGACGATTCTTCCTCCAGTGCCGTCATTATCTTTTTTTGAGTTTTTATGGACCATATCTATTACATTTCAATCATAGAAAAAAACTAAATTCATTATCATTTTGATTTATGTATAACTGCAATATATGTAGATATGTATGTATATATGTAAAAAGAAAATTCCGCATAAGATTCGAAGTAAATGAATGAAATAACATTCTTAGAGACTAAATAAATAATTTACAATTTATTATAAAAATTAAATTCATATTATTTATTCATCGAATAGTTAAAGTCAACTAACAAATTCTTCTACAGTTCTAGTTCTTAGTATTCGATTTTGTTAAAACTTTTAATTATTTTAGTAAGAAAACAATAGTTTTTGTAAACTCTTTTCAATTCAATTCGAATAGGGCAGGATGTTTATGCCACTTTTCGATCTGGATCAAAAGACATGAAGCTGCTTCGAAATGAGGACTTATCGATCAGGTTCGAAAGTCTCAATCCGGTTCGAAAAAGGGTTTATGGAAATGGTACGAGTCGATCCACATCGACTGGAACCAGTTTGAAAGAGGTCATAAACGATATGTTGCGATGTCTTAAACGGTTTCAAAGTTATTGATTTCCGATTGCCTTAACATCGTTTTGTCCCACTGTGCGGTGGTGAACATTCACTGGAATTTCCACCGGAACCGAAAGTGGACAAGGCCATTCCCAAAACGAGCCAAAGGAGCATTACTTTTTTCCCAAGTCACGAAGGTGCCCTCCGCGGTGCTCACCATCCCCTTGGACTTCTGTCACCTAGCAGTCGTCGAGGTCGCGGGGGTCAGCTAACAGGAAATTCGCTTTAACGCGGAACAATAAAATCCTTGCACGTCGCAGCTAATCGGTGAGAAAAATTCAAATCAAAATAATTAAGAGCGGCCGTGCAGTTCGTCGATGATCAGAGCGGACATGAGATTTGCATTTAAAACACCAAATAAACTGTGTCCGCGGCAATTATGGGGCCGCTCTCGGTCGCGGTTTCCTTCCGCCCTTGCGCCGCGGGGGGGCACCGCGCCGCCTCAGGGAAGAGGCGACAAAGTGCCATAGGCTTCTTTGCGTTGTGACGGAGTTTGGCACCGGCCACGGGCGCATAAACAATGAAAGGTGGAATAATTACAACGTGCCGTGCGGTGAAATTTGCATACCATGTCGGTTGGGGCTCTCCGCCGAGCTACACGCGAATTCAATTGCCGAAAGTGACGATAATAAAATTTGTAGCGGACAAATATCTGCCACGGCTGAGTGGATTCCGATCCCCCGCGCCGCCGCCGCGCCGCTGTCTATCGATCGGTGGCAGAATCCGCGGAATCGCGCCTCCCTAAGGTCTTTCGCGGATCTGGAACATGTATGAGGTGCGCGATCGCGCGGCGTGCAGCCGGGTTTCCCGTGTGGGATGACCTTAATACTTAATGACCGCGTTCGCGTTCGCGGGCATTTTACGACGCGGCACTTACGTCGCCGGCTCGGCTTTCTCCCTTTGGTTACGGTCGAGGATATTCTAAAGGAGATTTTCATTTTTATTATTTCTGGACTTGCAATTTCCAAAATGAACTGTGGTTCTTGTGATTTACTTCTCGACGGTGCCTCAGCGCGATCCGCCAAAGTCGTCGCTTCGGCCCGCACTGACACACATTTGCTTTATTAATATTGGCCGTGTTTTTCAAAAATCGACTATAAAATTTTTATTACCGTTTCTTGTTCTCAGAAAGGAGAAATGGCGGACGCCGTCGCCATCGCCGTCGCCGCCGCCGCACGAACAAATTGCCGCGCATTCCGCTTAAGCGGCTCTGCCGCAAATATGACTTACGGCCCTCCGTGGCAGGAATCGATCGCGCGGACCCCATTACCTCCAATTTCACTTAAAGCGACGGGCAATTAATGCACTCGAGCCGCGGACTCGCCTGTGGGAATGTCTGCAACAAGGACGTTAAACCGCGGCGCCCTAAACGCGAACAATTTCGGGGGAAATTTCAACCTCTGCGGTAATTCAGGGCCAAGTTAAATGAAATTAGCGAAAGTACCTACAAAATCCTGCTTCCTGCAATTAAGCCGCAATTCGCCTTAAGTAAAGTTTGCTTTAAGGTTTCCGCCTTCACAAATTCTTTCCGATTCATATGCACTTATTACACCGAGAAAATATTTCAGCTATAAGAAATAAGTACTTATATTTATGAACTTTTAACTTTCTTGATTGTTAACTTCCTTATAATTAAGACCAAGCTCCAAAGTAGGTACCGTATGTACATACATACATAGGTATATGTATATGTATTTTTAAAAGGCTCAAAGCAAAAAGTCATTTAAAAATTTTCTTAAAATATACCATACACATAAACCACCAAAACGTTTACCTTCAAAAATCATTAATTTGTAAGATATACGTTTATTTTTTAATTTATTTACTTTATTTTTTATTTCAACTCACGAAAAATGTGTAATTTTTAATGGCACACGAATTATATACATAAATCAAAATAACTCACTAGTAAGAGTTGCATTGCTTATAACCTTATATGAGTTATTGAAAAACGCATAATCTGCATTATGTATTTATTTAAATTTTACAGGGTTTTCTGGAAAGTTTAATGAAAAATTGATATTGTCGCATTTAAAATTGTATACAAAATTTTATAAGAAACTATTTTGAAAAGTGTCAATTGCTATAGTGGAAAAATTTCTAAACTCAATAGTTGAAAAATGTCAATCTGTTTTCCTAGTATCTTTATATTTTACTCATCATATTTCAGGGCTGATTCAGTGTATTTTTCAACTGAACAAATAAATATGTTTATCTTATCCACTACGATTACAAAAACTCGTTTTAAGAAAAACGCAATTGAAAATTAACTTTACATGTACTGCTTTGTAATTTTTTCGAATTATTTAAAAATGTTTCCGCATTACTTTTAAAAATATGCACTTTCTAAAAATAAATATAAGCAAACAATTTAAAAAAGTTCTCTTTGCAATATTGTACACTAGATATGTATGTATGTGATAGTGATTTATTTTCGGAAGATAAATCAAACATCCGTTTTTCGCCCTCTTTCAGGAATTAAGTTATCAAAACGGGTAACTATATATATTAAAGTTTGGCATTAATACAATATGTTGATGAAAGAGGTTATAGAAAGGATACCTATTTAGGATATTCAATAAAGATATTAACACTATGAAATAAATGGAGATATATGTATGTATGTATATGTACCTAAATATATTGTATGAAGAACAAACCGCTTCACAGTTTTCCTTCTGCTGAACCCATTTCATCAGAACGCAAACTGCAGAAAAATTCTAAAGTAAAAAACAACTTGATTATATACCTGCGATTTTTCTATCAGAATAAAAGAGAGTTATCCCACACCTGCCCAATAACTCACAACTGGTGCAAAAATAGCGTGCCATAGACGTCGGTCGTCGGCGACAAAAACTCCTCCTCCACCTGCCTGTGCCAATTCATCCCTAATTCATCTGTCCTGTTCATGAGTCTAACTTCTAGACTTCATGACGAGCATCCATTCAGCTCACTTAAAAACATTATCCTACGGGCAAATCGATAATTTCCAGGAACCCGGCGACGCATTATGCTCCTCATCCCTAGACGCATTCCACCGGGGCATTGTGGGACGCATTCTGAGTGATTGCAATCTGCGGTATAGCACACAATGTGCGTTACATTCACGTCTTTGTGCTCGTTGTTTTCACTCTACAGCACGATCGTTATTTTTTTTATCGCTATTTTTTTTTTCCATCTGTTGACAAAGCGAAAAAAGGAGATCTCTTTAGAGAAGACCGTCAAGAAGAAAGCGCAGAGGTCCATCTTTTATGTTCAATTCAGCGCTGGCTTCTACATGAATACCTGTCTAAGAAGAATACCGGAGGTGAACAGGTTGCATCTTGCACTGCTTACCTGCAGTTGCTCTCGGATTTTGCAATTTTCTTTGTGGGGCTATCAAAAAACGTTTTTTTCTCGGGAAGAAGATAAAAGAGCCCTGCCTGACGGACAGATTACGGCATAGTGTGACTTGATATCGTTGCAGTCAGTAAAGACGCTTTGTGTCTCAATGACCAAAACGAAACGGTCGAATTCCTGAACTAGGAATCGAACTAAAGTGACAAAAACCTCCCATTTTCAGAGCCTGTCCCAATCGGTCCCTAAGTAGGAAACGCTGTAACTAGCCCACTCTGCAGCCTCTATGAAGTTGTCACTGTTCACCACCTGCCCGAGTGTGGCGAAGAACCCGGTCTTATCTCAATTAACCCTAAAAATCTTAAATCACGCGCTCGTTAAAACCGCCGGAGCCCCAGTGTGGCCCGCGCCTTGTCGGAGCGGGTCGGCACGGGCTCGGGACGTTGGAAAGATGCGGGTGGTCCGCCAGTCGCCACGGGTTCTAACAAATGTCGGGGAGATAAGGAACAACTCGGCGCAATGTTTCTGAATAATTAGAAATTGAAATCGCACCGGTCAGCGCAATCGCTCCGCTCGCCGAGGAAAAGGAAAGCCGGTGATTGCCGTGAAATTTCGATTCGAGTGAAATGCACTTGCCAAACGAGCAGGGGTCAGATGCCGAGTCAGCAGTTAATTGGTAGGTATTCGGAAATAAAATATAAGGAAATTTACAATTTGTTGCATTTCATCTTGTATCACTAGTGAAGGATGTTAAAACATTGAAGCAACCATGAAAATTTCATAATTTTACACTCGCAAGAAGAGTGTTTGAAGTAGGAGTCAATATATTAAAATAATACGCGGACAATGAGAGAAATAAGTAAATAATAGGTATACTAAAATTAAGAATAACATTTTCTTACTGGCATATAAATTCGATATTTATTTAAATAGTTAAGCAACTTCCTTTGAAAGAAGGCAAAATGACTTAATTTTAGACAAATTGCCCTTACTTAAAGATCTATAGTACCGACCAAATTAAGAAAATTAATCTCAAAACAATAACTAAATAATCCTTATTTCAATACATAATTTCTCTTCAATCAAGAGCTATGTACAGTATATTCTTTTATATTTATACTCAATTTAAAAGGGAATTTTCTTATTTTAATATATAATAAAAAGTTCTTAAATAAAAGCCTTCTTTTTCCCTAATTTTCCTTATTTAAAGCAACAATCGAAAGAGTAAATTTCTTGTTTACTGAAAACTGCATATTATTTTTAAGAAATTGGCAATTTCTATTAGTTCAAGAAACTTTCTTTTACAATCAGAAAATAGCAAAAATTTCGAATTTACTTTCAAATCAACAAAATCAAAATTTCGGAACCTTTCCCAAAAAGAATTTTAAAAAAATTTATATGACAAAAAAAGCAAATTTGAAGTACATAAGCTGCAAGAGAAGGTTAAGTAAATCATTCTTCCGAATTCAGAGAAAACGGAAACTTAAACGAAAACGTATTGATATTAAATAAAGTTCTATAATGTGCAGCACTTGCAATATTTCAATTTTCATTTGAATTCCAGGAATCTCAAAAATGATCCGATGGGCAAGCAACAGAATTAGGAATTTATTTATATTTAAAATATTAGTAAGATCAAAGAAAATAGCTGCGTTTTTCCGTGCCTCCAGAACAAACGGAGATTTTGCTTACATGTGAAATTAAACATGAATAACCTACAGGAAAAAATTAAAGTTTTCTAAAAAAACATCAAATTGCAATGACTTCTATTCATTTGTAAGTCAAAAATTAATCTGAATTTGTTCAGTTCAAGATTGCTGAAAGAACCATGGCAATTTGATGCATTGTTGATGCAAATTGATAATCCTTACTCTGACGAACTATTAATAAATTTCAGTTCAATATAAATTTTCGTATTGTTCTGGAGACACGAAAGAAACGCAGCTAATATAATTGTTCATTTCTTTTAGTATCTTTTCGTCATCCCTTGTATGCGACTATACCTCAACCATACGAAACTTTTCATTATAACTCCCCGCATATCTACATACGCATACTTATTTGCATATGATCGTAATCTTGCAATTGTTTACGGGCCTAAAATCGAAAGCTTAATTTCAATTATTATGCAAAAGCAATAAAATGAAAACCGTATGGAAACCAGCATCAAACCATTTTATATCAGTCGTAACGTCGTTCATTGACCAGATAAAGCCGGAAAAAAATGCTCGCAATTACAGGTGTCAACGGAAAACCGGTTAGGCCCCAACATTAATTAAGCTGAGGTCGTTATTTGTTCGAATTAACCCAGCCCCCAGCTCGAAAACGCTTCATCGTCAGGTCACGTCTTCCAATTGAGTCGTCAAGAGCCGCGTAACTCGAGAAAGTTTTTAGATCTGAGAATTTTATGCCACCGCCCGGTAGGCAACAGCTATACAGGTGGGAGCGAACATGTCACAAGCAATTCTTAATCTGCGACGTCGCGGTCGGCTATCTTTCCTAGGAAATACCGCCCGAAATCACTTCCCAAATCCCACAAAATGTTGACTTAATTTAAAAGAAGGGTTTTCGTAATAATGGCCGCTTCGTGAAGCTTGTTACCTTCCTCACCTCGGCGGCGGCGTCCGCCGGTGCTGCGGCACAGCTCCAAGGTGATACTATAAATTGACCCAGAGAAGAAATTATTCCTCGGAAAGTGGAACAAGTTTTTCATATGCCCCGCGATCCTAAATACTAAGCGGAGGGTCAAGACGTGCATGTTAACCATGGAGCTAAGACTTAAGTTTTATCTTGGAGCTGCCGGAGATTTATCTTAGTGGGACACAGGGCGGCTTTCTCAGCGAGCCTAGATACTTTCCCACAGATAAGGTCCATGGTGTCTTTCATGGCCGACTGTGGTCCAATTTTGACCGACATAAACGACATACCGAATGCTACATATAAGAATACCATGTCCGGTAAAGTGGTGCTGACATTATGTCTGGGTTCGGGGAAGAGTCCTGCAATTCTCCGAAAGGTTTAGCAGGTACCTGTCCGCACCTGAGCGATTGAATGGTGGCGAATTTTCGTTCTGTCGATGATCGGTCTTTCATTCATGAAACAATTTTTTCCCAGAGTTAGAACGCCTTTGTCCTAGACCTGCAGCATTCAATTTTGAACAGTGCCCAGAGTACCTGTTGCCTACCTGTCCATTGTGTTTAATTTTTTTACGCTTCTGCGAGGTTTCTGCGAGCACAATAAAATTGTAATATTTTTTTTTTATGTTTGCGCCTCGTTTTGTTTCCCCGACCCATGGTATTATGCTGTCGAACTCATTTTAACCCGGCATGGTCCAGCCGAGCGGCATAAACACCTGAATAGAGGCAATTCCGGTGGTTCTGCCGTCATTACGCACTTTTTGTGTTTGTTCGAAAGAAAAACAGACACTCGAGAGCCTCGCCCAGAAACGCACCTAGGTGGTCCCGATGGAACGCACCTAGTATAAAGATTGGGAGAAAGTAATCCTATTATTATTTTAATTTCTTCAGTCCCGTGAATGGAGGGGGATTAAGGATATTACCATTACGTGTGGGCAGCCGCCACAACTTTATAAATCTCTGGCTATGGGATGCTGCGAACACTGCGCAGCTCCGGATGGTTCGCTATTAAGCGATCAGGCTGGGAAACAGAAGTGGAAAGCCGTCCGGTGCATAATGGCTACACCTTCCTGGTGGGTTCTCTGCACTTTTGTAGCACAGTACCATTGGACCTGTTTTATAGATAGAAATGTCAATCGATTAAATTAAAAGTGATATACGATGGCCCGATGATAATAAACTCCATGACACCGGGAGGACGGTGTCCATAAATTCAATGAGCCTCTCAGCCCGGCGATTTATACGGGCGACTTGTCTTTCTTTCCATTCGATAAAAAAATGATCATTTTTCCTGCTGCCGATAATGGATTGTCACACACCGGTCCAAATAATGAATTACTCCCGGCTCTCTGATTTATAATTGAATTTTAATTTATATTGCCCTTCGAATATTGTGAAGCCGTCCCGTTCTTATGAAGTTTCTGGGAGGTATGCGTTTGATCTATTAGAAATTAGTGGTCTTAATGCGTAACAAATCGGAAAAGTATCCGTCGCGTGGACTGTTAAGTAAAAATTAATATATCAAATCTTCTAAACATTTGTCTATATTTAAGCTTATAACTTAGCAGCTTTGAATTATTATACAACTGTAGAAATAAAAAATATTTAGCTGCAATAATTTTTAATGTTTAAAATAAACCAATACCTAATTATAAATTATATTTTCAAAGAATGAAGTTGGATAAGTCACAAAGTGATAAGAGTGTGAAGAAAGTTTTAAATGTTCATAACTCCTAGTCTGGGTAAGTGATTTTATAATAAATAGTTCATATCTAATTAAACTTTTTATTATAAGTTAATGAAAGACCATATAAAAATACAAAAATTTAAGTAAACTACTATAAGCAATAAAACGAAAGAAGCGACTTTGCAAAATTATAGAACCACTGACCGATTCCCAAAAACTAACTCAGTTCACGGATAAATCCACCATTGCGGAACTAGCTCATTTTTCTTGTTATATACATAAATGTAGTAATACCTAGTTAATTTAACTGTTTGATTTCTTTATATTTTTCCTGATCTACATATTTGAATTCATGATATTTGAACTACATCTATAAAATTATGATTAAATATGATTCATCATTTTTTATAGAATCAACTTAACATTAATAGTAGATGTTTAAACCTCTCCCATTCTACGATTTAACATAAAGTTAAATTGAAAAGTCTTATAAGCACCTATTTATTTATGCTGAATATGTTGAAAGTTTTACTGACTATGTTGATATTTGTATAGTGATATTTACAAGCCATTTCGACGTCTCTAATAAATTTATTCATATGACACACAAACAGCTACCTGTAAACTAGTTGCTTTCTATTTTTGTCTGAAGCAAAATATCATAAGCTTTCCTTTCCAATCCCAAAAGCCAGAAACACCTGAAATTCGCAATCAATTTTCCAGGTAATGGGCTTTTTCAATCAGATTACCGAAAAAGAACATTTCATTTAAATCGGGCATGTGCGCAATTTCAGCTGATATATTTGCCAGCATGTAAAAATCACTAAACGAATTGAGGAGCAAAACGACGACTAGAATTCGATATTCACCTGCTGCCCGGATTTTGTACAAACAACCGACGGTCGTCGTCGGTCGTCGTCGTCGCCAGGTAAGGCTAGAGCCGGCGAGGCATAGACAGATAAATGGCAACCTGCGATCGTGGTCAGCAATCATAATCAATTTGAACATATTCATAACGCCGAGGGAGTGGGTGGCCGGTCTGCAGCACAAAAGGCATAAAAATTACATTTTATCCGATGTTTATCGCAGGTGTGGTCAAGTTATCTCGAGGTCCCTGGATCTTGGCGTGCTCCCCATCTCTCCGCGGATCTCCTGGCCAGGTATCGCCGTCCGCTTAATTTATTTTCTCCACCGCTCCACTCCGAGCTGAAGCTGAAGCTGGAGCAGGGAAAAATTTATGCTCCCCCCTCCCCCGAAGGGAGCTCCGCGGAGACGCGAAAAGCAGCAAAGAAGTTGAAAAATACGTCTGCAGCCGCGACTAAGACGGCGCACCACTTGAGCGCTATAAATAGCTCGCCCCGGCATCTTACTATTATTTATTTCGCCTTTGCACACAATTAGTGAGTGCAGTGATTCATTTACAATTGTGTAAATCTGCGGCCAGTGAATGGCGAACACCGGACTCTTGACATGTGGGGAGGAGGAGGAGGAGGCGCGCAAGTCCAGGTTCAAGGTGGTGCGAGCGTTCGGCCGGCGGGGTCTCCGGGGGCAAACGGGTGTTTAATGCCAAATCACGAATTTTGTAATAATTTGCAAAATATTGCTGGAAAACATACCGCGGCCACGGCGGCAGCGGCGACGGCAGGTTATCGCTCAGCCCCTGAAACACCACCGTTTCTGCGGACATTTGAATAGGAAAATTGTTAACTCTCTCAAAATGTTACCGGCGCGATTTTGCAGACCTGACCTGAATCCGAATGTTGCTTAATCGCACTGGCAAATTATTACCTCTACAATGGGAGGCAGGGATTTTATGCAATTGTCAACATTTTTTATTTTTTAGAGAAGTAGGTAATTGAAGGTTTTTTCAAATAAACAAGAACACTGAAACCTAATAATCAATATGTAGGTACCTACATAGTTTCTAACTTTATACGATACGAATAAGACGAATTTTGTATCTAAATCAAAGTCAAACTTTTAATTCTCAACTTGAAGATAATAACTTGCCTTGTAGATATTCGACTGTAAAATGTGAACTGAAATCAAGCGGAAAACCGGCTTTTTTTACGAATGCACATAATATTTTAAAATTAGTTGTTAAATAAAGATAGTGAAAAAAATAATCTAAGTCAAAAACTTGACAAATTTCAGTTGGACTATCAACTATTGGAAGTGAGATACTGTAACTATATATACTTCCAATAACCTTAAAGATGCATATTTTTAACATACATACATACATATACATATGTATGTAGTTTTACCAGCAACACTTTTAGAATTGAACTTATGCAGAAAATCTTCAAGGAAAAATGTACTACCTACATATCATACAATATTTTATGATTGATATTTCAACAAATTAATAATCTGATTAGATAACACTAGATTACATATTAATATATCGTTCCAGATCCGAACGCATTTTATGTCTTTTAATTTTTAGATAATTCATAGTAGGTACTTTTTGTAAATTTACCATCTAATATACTTAGTTCAAAAACCTCTCTACAAACCAATGAATAGGAAGTCTTGATGTTTTTTTAAAAATTTTATACATTTTTTCTAAAGTTAGAATATTGAAGTAATAATTTTATTATTTTCCCTTTCTTTTAAAAAAATTGCTTAATTTGTATCCATAACAACCTGCAGTGACACGGTCCAGTTGGCCACATAGGGAGCATCGCTATGCCCAGCAAGTCGCGTGCCTCAACAACATGTGTCGCGTGCACTGACGCGTGGTGGACACCAGTGCCTCCGGAGTGGAAAAAGAATGTCCCTGCCACAGCACGATCGTGCACCGCCTGATAAGGAGCACAGGTATGCAAATATGCAGGTGTATCTAATGCATCTAGGGTGCATATGGCACGAGTCATTACCGGCGTACGCACTCTAATGGTGCGCCGGCTGCATCTGCTTTGCTGCAATTAAAATTGTTAATGCTCCTGTCCTTTCGAGGCGTACCTTATTATTTCTCTGTCGTGTCACGTTGAAAGCCATTTATAAATAACGAAAGTGCGCGACGACGACGGTTGACATCGCCACCAGGAATGCAACGTGCATCCTATTGAATTCCGAAGGGCTTTTCCCTCACCTACATCTTGCCGCTCAATGAGTCGCGCAAGGACCATAAATCAAAAGCAAATTTTGATGGGCTCACATTCACGCCGATTGAATCTTATTAGCCCTCCCCATAGGTGCACTCCTCGGGAATTAGGTGACGTCGATAAATTAAGAGGCTGCAGAGACAGAGACTTATAGGGAGCACATGTGGAAGCAATCACGGCGATCATAATTCATAACTATTCAGTGGGCTGTTTTCCGATGATGCGAACAAACGGTGCAGAAGCAGCAAGGTACAAAGATTTTTTGGGGAATCAAAGGGGTCTCTTGCTGGTTTTATCCTCGGATCCTCTTACCATATATGACGTTAGTTTTTTGAATACCTCCAATAAGCCCGCTTTTTCCCTATTATGGACGGAATTTTATGGAGCACTCTACTTCCTACTGACAGTTTTATGAACCCAGGAAGTGTTATATCATCATTCTCTTTATGTGATTAACAGAAGAATTATGGAATCAGAGCCGCTTTGTCTCTAGCCATTTCCCACAAGCAAGGGACTATAAATCTCTTTTTAAAACTTACTCAAAAAATTTAAGGAATTCTATTATTTCATATGCTCCTCTATCCCGTACTATTTAATAAAAAAATATACTTTTATATAAAATATTTAATAATGGAAAACGATTTTGAATATTTATGAGCTTTGTGCAATTTGTTTAAATATTCAACTGTGACAAATATTCGAACATTGAAATAAAGTGGGAGAAGTATTGATCCCTCTTGAAATAATATTCATTTACCTAACTAACAATAAGTTAGTTTTTATGAATTATTTAGTATTTTTGAAAGTGTACTACCATATCATTCTAATATCTTGAATTCGTTGCAAGGCACATTACTGACTAAATTTATAAATATATCTACATATTTAAATTTTTATATCCTTTATAGTATTAATGTTTAGAAAAAACTAAAGGAGAAAAAAGTAGAGTTTTTCGGATTAGAAAGGTATGACTTATTCAATGCAAGATAATTTTTCAGAATTTTTAAAACAATTTTCTTTATCAACTAATTTCAGCTTCGTGCATATAACACTAGGGTCAAATATTTATTTTATTCATCGTTTTACTTTTATACAGATTTCCTTTTTTTATCTTATTTAACAACTAAGCCGTTGAGAATCATAGTGAATCATTACCTTTGTCCTACAATGTTGAAAGGTTGAAGGTCTCGAAGGACGAGTAAATGAAAACTTTCCGAAATCATTATATGTATTGTACTCCGTAAATCTCAGGGTGTGAGTCCTACTTGTGCTTGTCCGATGAAGTGAAAATTGTTAAATTGTTAATACAATTTTGAAATAAGAAGTTATACAATAGAATCTATTGATAAATAATGTACTTCAGTCGGATGTACCTACCTACAGAAAATTTTGGAATAGTCTATATGCCGAGTGGCACCGCTTTTTATAGACCCCAACTCACTAGAACGCAGTTAAAATACGAGTAGGTACCTACTATTCAAATATGTAATTTAATTGTAATCATCACACAAAAGGCGTGCGCATCCTCCATGCACATCCTTTTAATTTCCACACATGGCTAATTCTAGAGCAATGCACCTCGCAGGTGTAAACTCTTCAGGTGTCGTACCGAGTTTCACCCGTTCCGTACCATGAATCCTCGGCGGGGCCCAACAATGTCTTTCGTGTTGGCACAGCTGCAGTCGAGTAAAGGTGAAAACTAGAGCTGCACAATAGAAATTTCCATTCCGATAAGGGTGCATCACTCAAGAGGGAAGTTCTTGGGCCTTGTAATGGGATGCACCCCGAAAAAAGTTCGAACCGGAAGAAGCGAGTGTCCATATGTCGCTTCGCCAAAGGAACTCCTTCACATTTCGTTGAGTAATTACTCACGGTGCGTTACTGCGGTACGCTGGGTGCTCCAAATTCAGACAGAAGTTTTACTAATTGTAATACCATCGCTTACCCCACTCGGCACACCTGAATTTCTTAGTCGCGCCGCAGTCTACCTGGACACTCAATTTATCCATTGGAGCACTTTTGCTGGACGACGTTATTAATCATGCGCGGGCTGACGGGTGATATCACCGCGACAAGAGCCGAGACCCCGGCCAATAATTTATCTAAACGTACACCGCGGCCACTCGACGCAGACAGTCCAATTAAAGACGCTGCAATTAAACAGAAGGCAAATTGAGTCTACCTGAACATCGTGCTACCAGCGTCCAGCATGGCCGCCGATGCGGCCGATCTCTCAGTTGCTTGACAGGAAAATTTGCTTCTCATAAATCGCTGCCAATCCGAAGAAATGCAGCCCGAAAGTCTTGTACGGTTTATCGACCAGAAGACGACGCGACGTACGGGGGGGAGGAGAGGGCGGCTGCATGCGAACGCATCGCGAACGCAATTAATTAACAGATGCGATGCACTTGTTGAACTCGCACTCGAACTTCTTCGCAAGGTGTTAAGGGTGTGACCGCTCATAATCACGCCGAGTTATCTGCGCTCGCGCGATTAGTGCTATTAGCGTTCGCGGGGTGATGATTTATGCGCGAATTGCATGGGGTAGCAGTAACAGATATTGGCCACGTATTTCCCAGTCGACCGGAGTTGCGCCTTGATTGATAGAGCGCAAAACACTGACTGGCCAGTCACTATCTGCGTTATCGGGGTTATTTATTGCTGACCTGCCCCGCAGGTATCCTATATGAAATTCCTGCTGAAAGCTACATGCAGATTGCAGCTGCAGATCAAACTTAACACCCATGTTCTATGAGAAATAACTCCCATTTTTTCACAACTACATAAGTTTAGTTTAGAGACTCTGGTCGGTTTTATTTCCTAAAAGTTGTGCTTTAAACTGAATAATGTCTCTCTCTACTCTCTTATAGAAATAGTTCAGAAATTTTCGGGTCTTACGAATTTGAGGAACTTCGAAAATTTCAAATTGCCTGGAATAAAATGTCCTATCAGTAAATTCAATTCTTCTGTAGAGTTACATTTACTGTGATCTTTTAAAAACCACTCGTACTTAAAATATATAGCTTAGGAACTTGAACAATTTCTCGCACTTATAATATTTGAACTTAGAATACTCGTAATTAAAGGACTTAAAGTATTTTTCAAACTTACACATTTCTCTTTAATTTAAATTTAGGAATATTAAAAAATTTAAAAATAAAAGTGTTAGTATACAAAATTAAATGACGTAGATATTATTAATCGTATAATCGTATTGATTTTTTTTTATGTTCATATATGTATACATATGAATTGGTACATGCTTTTGAAATGTCCCTCCAACTTTATATTAATTAGATAGTTTTCGAAAAGATGATGTAGCCTACAGGAGAAGTAAAAATGTCCCATTTTTGAGAAATAATTACCTATACGTTAAAAATGTAAGTAATTACAACATCGAACCAAACACTGATCGACCCAGGGAATAGTTCTTATATAAAACTCTATAATTTTTTGTGTTCTGAAAAAGGAGCTATTAAAAACTTTTTTGAAATATACAGTGAATGTTTCACAAATACCATTATTAAGACATTTCACCCGAATTAATTCGAAATCATTGAAAACAGCGGAAATCTAAAAAAATACCTATCCGAGAAAAAAATCTTTATATTCACTAATAATGACAAATTGCGACAAACTGCATAGACACCTCTTAAAGGGACAACTCCTGCGGAGGATGTTGCTAAGGTAACGCCTATGGCCGGAATTCCTTTTGCTACGATTAAGAAGCCCTGATCGCGTCCTTAGGTGCATAATGGGACCGGAAATTCCATTCAGACAGACTGAGATCCTGCCTCCGCAGGAATCTCATTTTTTCCCCGTCTACAAGTGAATTCCTGTCCTTTGAAAGTGCACCTGTTTGGTCGGGAGCAAGGTTCTATTTTGATGGAAGCAGGAAGTGCGTTGAACTTTTATTTAAAAAACCGATCTTTTCTGCTGCCGAGCTCAAGTAAATCTTTAGATTTGGATTGTTTTTTCTTTGCAGTTCCTCACACAGCTGGAGCAAAGTCCTCCAATTAAAAGAATTCGAGCTGTGGATCCAGACTTGTTGCTGACATGTGGTTTGCGATCCACCAGGCATGTCCTCGAACTTCCTGCCAGCGGATACCAACTTCAGGTTTTGTGCCGGATCGCCTCGGCTGACTCGTGTAAAGCACGCGTTTCCCATTAAAATTGGTGGCGGTGGCTGCTGGTCGCAACTTAGCGTGGTCACCGTGGCGTGACTATTTTTAGGGTGCTGCAATTTGTAGGATAAGATCCTTCCGCATGCGCCGGTGCACACAACTTCTAACAGGTATTAAAACTACTTCTTCGTGATATTTGGGATCTGAAGCGTTGCAATGCGGTGGTAGCTGGTGCCACATGACTGTTGATGCATTTGCATAATTGTAAGACCTTTTAACAACATAAATTACTTCGACAGGCAAGCTGCAGTTTAGATCGATAATATTCTTTTCAGTGTTTTCAGTGACTTTCAAGAATATGTTTCAAACATGTAATACACTCCACATATGAAAAACAATAATTATGTATGAATTAAAAATACATTTTACCAATAACACGCATTGTCGTTTAATTTCAAAAGTATCTTCAATCAGTCAGTTAGTTTTAAGTGTTTTAGACACTAGACTCAAATGAAAGCATAATCAAGCTTTTAGTTATTATATTGTATTAGATTTGAAGTAAAAACTTCAACACAAAAATTAAAATACCTTAATTTAAATATGTACTAAAATAATTAAGGCAATCAGTTTGCTAGGTATTGGTAATATAATATAAAATAATTCTCTCGGAAAAGAAAGCGTCTTAACATCATCCTGCCTTCTGTAAAGTTTAGGACATGAAACTCAGGCCGATATATTTTTCCATTGCCACAGAAACTGCACAATGATTTAAATAATTAAAATTTCCCGCTCAGGCGCCTTCTCACAGTTCCCCCTGAACTTTGAGTTCAGTAGCCACTTCCCGGCATTTCCGCCAGTTGGAAGTGACATTTTCTGGAACTGCGCGCCCAGCATTGTCTCAGAGTGAAAAAATCTATTTAAATTCATTAATCCGTGTAATTATACTAAGTACATATAGCCACTAAAGAGCTCGCCGCCATAATATTCTTAAATTCGACGCGAAAAAGTTCTTAAAATTCCACGCGAAGAAGTGTTGAGTGCCGAGATGCTCGCCGGTCCGGAAGTGGTCAAAAAGTGATTAATTTGGTGCTCAGGTCGAAGTTCGTGGCATTAAATCGCGTTTTATCAAAATTCGCAGGGTGGGCGGTAGCGCGGGTGCAATTTGAGTGAATTATTTAGATGAAGATTTACCTGTGTAATTATGTAAGTATATTTCAAAATCCTTTGTCCTCATTTTCATAATACATATTATGAAATTTTTTGTGGAAAGGGTGGTAAAATAAGGGATGAGTGATTTTTAACCCATCTGATTTAAGTCTATTCGCGCATAACTAATAATGAACGCGTGAATCGATTTTGGTGATACTTTTTTTAGTGGATAGTCTAAGATTCTCCGGTCCTCTGCTACTTATACTTTCAACATTAAATAACAAGACTTTTCCTAGTCTTTTGAAGTCGGTGTGAAATTAATCCAATATGTAATTGTTGTAATCCTACACTAAATTAAAAGGCAAATATTCATTTAACCCTCTTTATTCTGTTTATAACAAAATAAAATTGTTTGCAATAAATAAATAATTATTTTTGGGTCCCGTACCTTGAAAGGACAAACCAAAACCAGTAAGAGTAGTTTTTTTTCCTTTTTTGGGAAGAAATTAATTGAAAAATTTGATCAGGAAGATGTAAGAAATTCAACTTATCCGTACAGGAACTATTGATAGTTTTTGTTTCACAAGTGCGCAGCCTATGAAGTAATGTGGTCATGATAAAAATCGATGGTCTATAAATTAATTTTATTTTATTTTTACGTTTAACACCAGCATTTTTTAGAAATTGAGATATTTTGATATTTATACTGCACTACGGATACCCCTTAAAAATAATTGCACCTCACTTCGTAAATATGTAGGTATTTGAGAATGAGTGCTATCGGATCGAACCTCAACTCCCTCTGGAAAGTAAAAAAGACGTTATAAAGAACACAAAACTTGACGAAAACGAACAATTCATTTCTTAAGGTGGATCCACACTGAGCCGGCGAAAGCAAACGAAAGCGAACGAGTCCACGTTGTTGTTGTTGTAAACAACAACAACAACGTGGACTCGTTCGCTTTCGTTTGCGTTCGTTGGCTCAGTGTGGACCCACCTTTACTGAAATACGCACAACTTAGTTAAAAATACACCTAACGATAACACATAAATTAGGTAGAAATCTTGGGTGGGTTGGTAACTTAAATTAAAGTGACAAAATCTTATAGGAATGTTATAATAATTTTTTTTACCATTCATTACCTTGCTTTAACATTTGTTGATTAATTTATGTATGTTCTGAATTGGACTACAATTTTTCTCGGTGAATAAAGTCCTAAAACGGACTTTTGTCGTATGCAAACTTTTAAAATATGACTTCTTTTGTAGATAATGAGGCAATTTAATTTATGAAAGCGAGGAGGTTTACCTAGAAGCAAATTCGAACAGTAACTCTTCAATCAAACGAGTCACTCCCATTTCGTCCCTAGTTTAAGTGGCGTGGAGTGCGCTGTCTTTTCTGGTGAAATTAAGATGTTCCTGCAGAGGCGTTACGGGGCTCATTGTTTTAAGTACCTGTGGCTCTGGCAATTTCGCCTGACATGTTGGCGTAGGAAGTAATTTTGTGGTGGAAAAGAGGCTCATTTACATTTTAATTGAAAAATCACACCAGAAACGTCCGACAGTACAAAAGACCGCGATTGTTCCCTAAAACTGGGCTGATTCCAGAGGTGCAGGCAATCACTCACTGCATTTAAAGTACGCAGCGCACCTCGGTAATATTATGAAAATTGAAATGTCGAAACATCTCAACTTTTAGTGATCGTAAAAGTAAGCATCTGGACTTAAAATTTTTCTTTTCAAGCAATTGCCTTCAAGGATCCAGAAGGGAGCGGGCCTTTGTGTTGGTCCTCGTTAACTAAATCTCTGTCAGGGGCTTTCATATACGCCTTTTAAAGTTAATTGTGTTTTCGCTGAGATGTGGGCGCAGTTCTCACAGAAATTTCAAAAATGCTACCAGTTTCATTTCACATTTTCACCAAAAAAAAGATTCCCGCGATTTTACAAGTTCAAGGAACTGATCTCACCCTGGACTGATAAGGACTGCTGCTTTCTGCGGGCACGCAGATCATCATTAGCATTGAATTGCAAAATCGCGGGAAGTGTGCGCGCCCGGTTCCGGGCAGTCACTTACGAATAAAATATTTATAACAAGAACACTTGGCAGCTCTAATTCGAATTTGAAATTCGAACTCCACCCCTGAACGCGACCAATGAACCCTTAACTCTGAACTTTTTTAAAATCATTTCTGTTTACATAAGCGAGATCGAGTTCGTCACCGCCTTCCTGTGACGGATTCCCCGATTGATATCGATCGATCCGACAAATCGCTTCGATCATCAGCTGTTCAGAACCGGTGGCGGAGTGGAAGGATGCAGTTCCTCGAACCGGAGCCCCCTTTTCGTTGACTTATTCAAATTGAGGCTCGATCTACGCATTTAAATGCGGTCTGCGATGAGAGACTGCGGACAATTTTTACTACGAGGTCATCGAAATTCATAACAACAAATGAATTCGGTTTGACTTGCAAATGGGGGTGGATGTGATACGGAAGATGTAAGCCTCGCAGAAGGTGAAAGTCCCGGGTCCGTTGAGGATGTTGAACCGTCTGTCGGTTGACAAAAATAGCGCTTCGGCCCAAAGAGACACTGGTCGCCCGGGAAAAGTGCGTTGAACCACCAGTCGACGTGGCAGAGCTCCTGCAACCGTGTGTCCCGAGAGTTTATGTAATCATCGGTACGTCGAGACCGACCTATTAGCATATTCGTTTATGTTTATGTCTAACTTAAGCTAAATCGTGTATAGCACTATATAATTAATTAAGAATAATATGTATACACATTAATTTTAATTTAATTAATTTTAGCTCTTTACGTTAGAACATCATGATTATAATTGTATTGTTGTTGTTTTTTTTAAATTTAGAGCCAAATTTCGAATTTCGTTTTCCGAACCTAATTGAATAAACTTTTAATTTACGTTATATTTAAACCAAGATTGCCCAATTTTATTTTATTTCACGTATTTAGAATATAAATTGATATTAATACAAGGTATATATACCAAACCACATAATTTAATTATCATTCTTGAATTAGATGAAACAAATGTTTTTTAAAAAGTTCTATTCTAAATTAATTGTACCAATCTAGCTGTCGAATTTCTTCAAATAAATAAATTAACTGAATCCTATTTATGTTTTTATACGTATATTTATCTCATTTTTCTTAGTTTCGTTGTCTAAGAAGTAATTTTTTAAACGTCCAAAAAAGATTAATGGACTTTAAAATTAATAAAAATGAACATTTAGACTTTGATTTTAACTCAGACGTCTATTAAAAGATCACCACTAATAGACATTGTATGATGTCTCATGCAAATAAAATAAATAAAAAATTACAATAATTATCTTCAGTTAAATTTGCGCAAATCGATAGAGATATATGTACATATGTACTTAGATGGAAGTGATAATAAAAGCCAATCTCTATCAAAGTAAGATTTTAACAAGGGTCTAACACGTGAACGATGAGTTGTTAAGTATCACTAAATCTTTCTATTTGCCTAATAAAATTTAGAGACTTGGGCTAAATTTGGCATTGGTCGTTGTATTCCTGATGCTTACAGATCTTGAGCTCTGTTCCCGGTATATGTTAATGATTGAGCCAAGTTCGCGGTGAAGGTCATAAACTTGCAGTCCATAAAGAAAGCGTTAAGGTGGTTATGACCACTGGCTACATCGTTCAGGTACATCACGTGGATGTCTTAAGAAAAAAACAAATTTTGCATAGTTTTGTTCTTCCATAAAATTGATTCTTGGGAGAAAACCCCTGAAACTGACCTGCGCCCATAAAATACGGAAAATAATATATAAAAACAAAAAAGGATTTGCATATATGTATGTAAGAGACTATTGGCCATGGAGTGCGAGACATGGACGCTGTCTCTATTTAATCTTGACTATATGCCGGGCCGAACTGTGAAAATTTCCCTGGAGGTCATTCTGCAGGTGAATTTAATAGTCGAAGTAATTTGCACGAAACGAACGGGCAGATCAATAAACGCCAGGTAAAAATGATCTGAGACCCGTTCGGTGTTCGGCCGGTGTGGTTCGTTGGATGACGATGTGTCCCGAGGGCTAATGCGGTTTTCGCAGCGATATATTAAGAGCCATGTGTTTTGGATCCGGGGAGGGCGAAGGGGCGCCGAACTAGCCCGAGATGGCGCGGTGCATTATGAATATTACACCTACGATTCCCGAACAAAGCCCCGAAGCGGTGGACGGGTCCGGCCATTACAAGTGCATGTTCCCGCGAGCCGGCCATAAAGAATTTCTCGTGTTCCGTGGAAAATAATTCACCGAGCAAATCGAGAGCCAAACGCCGTAGCGAAATTAGACCCCGATACCCCCCAAAAACCCCACAAAACATGGGCTTCTTTAAACCACGCGTGACATTATGGCGCGGAATCGCCGAACGAGAGCATAATATCGCTGGACGACGTCGCGTCGCGCGGCGGTGGAGCTGCGCGCGCTCACTTCAAAGACCATTAGCCTTCCGCAGAACATCAAATGACCATTTAAATGATGTTGACATCCACTTCACCTGGCTGGGACCATAGAACAGAACCAGCCGGACAATTACCATAACTTTTCATTATGTCCCCGACTATCCCGGGAACAACTTTCTCGAGGGTTCGCGGAGCCGCCGCGCCGTTGTCGACTATATCGTCGTCGTCGACGTTGTCGTCGTTGTCGCCGTCGTCGTCGTCGCGGCGTCATCCGCGAACGGATGAAGAAACTGGCGTGAATCTCGACGATCGTAAAAACGACATCTCGACAGTCGACAAGAGTCTCCGGTAATGTCTGAATTATTTACGAAAATGACACTTGACTCTCACCTGTTTTGTTTGTTTTAGGACGGGGCTCGGCCGGCCCCAACTCTGGGGCTTATGGGGCCTTATCGCGCCGGGTCTTCGCGCAAAACGTGTTTACGATTTCCTCGAGAGATAATTGCGGGAATTGCTCGTGCTTGACAGACCCTTGAACTGGTGCCGTATTTTTTGAGGGAAATATAAACAAAAAATAAATAAAGCGTTGTGAAATGAGCCTGCCATTTCTGAGCCCGGATAAAGAAAGAAGCGCTCAATCCGCGTGATGCGCTGGACCGCGAGATGGAAATGGAAGCTGCTTGGCAGTCCTGCAATTAGCCAAACTCGTCGCCGCGGCATTGCATTTTAACTACATCCATTAAATTTATTGCATTAACGGTTTTATTATTCTGTAATAACTATATTTAAAGGATATACCGGGAATGTCGTGGTGCCATCTCTTTTCGATTGATAGCCCGCGAAATGAAGAGGTAAAGCGAACTCCGCTGATAACGACAAATTTCGTTATTTATGGAATACCGCGCGGGCCTGGCACTACAGTTAGCGTAAAAATTAATAAAACACCTACACTTATCGGCTTCTAGTTGTAAACCTGATTAGGAAACCGAAGATGGTACCAGTGCTTAACGTCCTGTTTTATGCCTAAAACCATTTACATACATTAGAAGATTATTTTCTCGCATTCACTTGCTAAAAGCATTCCCCTGAAATTCGAATACTATAAACTTTCAGTTTTCTATTGAATTTATTGAATTTTCCTTTACTGCCAACTGCAGTCTTAAATTAGCTTGCAATTAGAGATCCTAAAACACATCACTGAAATAGTGACTGATAAGGATATAAAGACTAAAGTTGTTAATATAAAATTAAATTAAAACTATAAAAGTATTTTAAAAATCATATTAAATACCACTTTCAGCTTTCAAATGAGTAGATATCAGAGCGTTGCACGCATAAGTAGAAATGTAATTGTAAGTACAGCATCGTAAGGAATCGTAGCGATTTTTATATGCAAGAGCAGAAACCTCCTTCGCTCTCTTAAACTTGAAAATTAAGTGTAGATTTCACCAAAATTACTCCTTAGCGCCTAAATGTCCCTCCAAATAGAACGTTTAAACTAATGTTTCGTTATTGATCTTATTTAAATATCACGTACACACTTATATGTACATATATAAAACATATATAATAGTTAATAAAACCGACCTTTGCCATTTATAGTATGTAGTATCTATAATTTGCGCCAAAGGGCACTAGTTATAAAGTAAAATATGTAGAAATTCACCTCATTAAGGGGTAAAAAATAGGTCTTAAAATTAGTATGAGGAAAAATATTGTCTTGATAGCATTTACTTGAATCTTACTTATTATAAATATTCTAGAATGCAAATAATTAATTAGTCAGCATTTCTCAAAACTCAACCGCTTAAGGCGAGGGGATGATTAAAGATTTTTATTTATGAATACATAATCTACAAAAAATTTCGTATAGAGACATATAAAATTTATTCAATTTCTCTTGTTGCTTATAACATCCGATTAAAACTACAAATCGCAAAGTAATGAGAAATATTTATATAAAGTATACTAACTTTGAATTCACCGTAACATTTGAAAGTATTTTCTTTCTTATACCTGCTCAAGAAGGTAAAAAATGTATTTATGATTTCCCCCATAATTTTTGGTTACATTCTATGTAGTGAGCGTCTCCCAATTTCCTTCCAAATATAATTAAAGTAGCCCGTTACACTCATGAGGTGAAATTCGAAAACTCATAAAACACCTTTATGGAGGACGCTCAAAATTCCAGGGCTCCACGTATGTTACGTTTACGTGGTGCTGCCGTAATTAGGCATACCTAACTTTTCGATAGGATTATGCCCATGTTTACAAGTTTTTCATACTGACTAACAACCGAAAGCATCTCCCAATCAATTACCGCCCTCCGCGAAGAATTCCAATTTCGGTCGGTTTTTCTACAGAACCTCGGTCTACGATCCTACGTATATAGGTATGTGAAAAAAATATCAAAAGAAAAAAATCGTGTAATAAGCTACCGGAAGGCCCCGTCGCCGCGATGATGGCGCATTGTTGGCCAGTAGCCACCTGTGTTGCTGTGGCAATCAGACATCAGTCAGGTGTACGAGACTTTAATGAGGCGCTCTGCACGGAGTAATGAGAAAATAAAAAATCGATCTCGGATTAATCCCGAAATAGAACAGTGCCGAAAATAATGATTTATGACTGGAGAGCTCCTAAATACGCCTAGATCGGCAGCGCGACCTGCCACCGAAAATAAATTACGATTAGCACTGGAGGCCTTCCGCTTTCAGTACGCCACGACTATGTCGAATCGCGGAGAACAGCTGTTTAATTGCAGATCAGCGATAGGATTAATTACCTCGTAATACCTTGTCGGAACGTTTCGGTTTAATTGAAAAAGAGCTCCGAGCATGGACCTTTTGATAGCTTGTTGGCGCTTATTAGCGGGTTCGAGGCAAGGTGTCGTTCGCCCCCGAGTTTTGGGGACGCGGACTATGACGAATGCACTTTTAAGATACCTAAATCCAATCAAGGTGAGATCCAAGATTTTTTGGGGCTCACGATGAGAACGGAGAACTACATTTAAGTGTTATCACTTTTTCCTTATAGAGTATTATTAGTACAATTTTGGTAAAAGCATCATCTTCCATTTTACTAAATTATTATTACCAAAAGATCGGTACTGCATATGACAACTTTTATCCTAAATGTCCCATAATTGAATTAAAAAAGAGGAAATCTCTAAGCGTTGAACTACAGATACTTTGACCTTGTATGTCAAGGGCTACTGAATGAACCTATTTTCATGAAAGATACAAAACTTCCCTGTATAAATTCCTAGTTAGCGGAAGAAGAACTTTTAAATTTATTAAATACTTTTTGTTTCTTATCAAAAATATACAATTCACTATCACAAATTTTTCCTTTCTTTTATTTAAGGGGAACCCCAAAAATGAGAAAACTTGTTATGCATTTTTTGAGACTAATACTTATATAGGGTTTTGGAAATTTATTAAAAGGTATGAAACCAAAAATTTTTTATTTTAATTTTTAAAACCAAAAGACGGCTCGGTTGTAGATCCTTTATAAGCGTATTTTTATTTTAAGACGTTCCATAGACGGTGGTAGAAATATCGTATACCTACATCTTTCGAAGTTGGCATCAATTTGAAAAAAAGTTTTACAACTAAAAAATTGGGTTTCATTTATTTGTACAAAAATGAAATATTAGATATGTAGGTATACTTATAGCACCACAAAATAGAAATTACAAAATTACGTTCGTTTTACCTTCGTGACTATGGTTTATTTCCTTCTGAAAAGAGCGTTCTATTTTCGGGGCCATCACTATATGTATGTGGCAGCAAAACTTAAAGAAGTTAAACATTCCTATAGAATTAGTTACGAGTATTAATAAGATTCTGATCTATTATTTAGTTATTCAGTGATTCTAGTGCGTATCTAAACGCATGTCACTAAAGCAGTTATTTTGCTTTAATTCCAATCGGTAAATAACTTTCTTGATTACAGTTTATCAGCTTTACTATTACTCTACTCCAATTCAATTTCTACCTGGGCTGGGTTTTTGACCTATTGAACAACGATCAACCCCTTTCCGAAATCAATCTCCATTTCTCCTCACTGTCAGAGAAAAGCCCGGGCATTGTCCCAATTAAAATTCATTTAGACTGGCCCAAAGGGGAGCACACGGCACCCACCTCACTTCCGCCGTAATCGCCTATCTCCAAGAATCCACGGCGGATTATCCGCCCAGAGTTAGGTTTAAGCCTGCTGGGGAACGCAGACCCCAGCGTGCCTAGGTAACTCGCGGCGAGGTTCGATGGGTTTGTTTATTTTAATTTTATTTTCCAAGAGTTGCTCGCGATGCGATTGGCTCCCGGCGGGGCCGCTGCCGTGGAGAAAACTCGTAAACAATGGGGTTGACACATTATCTAAGGTCAATGAAAATTGATTTGGTTCGAGCCGGAGGAAAGCCGTTGCAGTGGATCCATGTACCGCGGCGGAGAGATCATGCGTTACCAAATATGGCACACGTGGTGTATTGATAAATGACGCTGGCTGCCGGGGCCCCTGCCCGTCCGGGCTCCGCCGCCAGCTAAAATTTCCTATAAAAGGTTAATTTAAGACACGAATAGCGAGCAGGCCAGGTAAATGCACACTTAGCGCTACATGCACGTCGTTATCAGGTGTTTTGCAGCGTGCACGAATTACCCATTCCCATTCATTTATGCAGCATGGGCGAGATTAAAGACGGGAAATGTGATAAATTGTCGTTCAAAAATGCCCCTGCGACTGATTTAACAAGTCTAATTCTCGACCGTGTAACGGTAGAGCGAAACACGCGGCACCGGGACATCCTTATACCGCTGGTAGCTCGCTTCCATTCGCATTACCGCGATATCTTTTGATAGTGCGCCTCGCGATCCGTGGGAGCTTCTTGGTCTAATCGCGAGCAAAATCTTGGCAGAATACTTCTTAATAATTAACAGTCCAAAAATAGTCTTTCTAGGCACATTAAATATCTTCACCTTTATATTGAACTAGGCCAGAAATTAATTGATTTTCCAAAGATATCTGGGAATATCTTATTCTAGCCTATCTTGGTATTCTTAATTTCCCCAAATTCGAATTGTATCCCAAGAAATCCCCGATATTGTATCAAGCTTTATATAAATCTTTAACTTTCCGCTATTTTGACTTTTTTTTTATTTAATAAGGTCAACTTGATGATGTATATTTATTTATATACATGTATAAATCAAACAACTTATTGTCATATTATTTTCAAACAATGTATGTAAAACTAAATTTCATAATCCTTTTTCATTGGTCACTGAATTTGAACATTTCTATTATTATACTAAGTTTGCAAACCACATAACAACAAACACAACAAATGCGAAAAAAATCACTCCATCTGATTACTGACGTGAAGAAGAATCGTGTAATAAAAAAAAAAAACCCACTTAATTTATTTTCGTAAAATTATCCCAAAAATAATAACAACAACAAAGATTGTTTACCTGAAAATAGATTTCAATTTGCTTTTAGAATATCTATGTTCACTTCTTTCATTTTATATTTTCAAAGTGCTTAGGACAAATTTATGAATATTTAAAAATTACAAAATTGTTTGTTATAACTCAAATATCGACAAACTCTAGCATGGGAAACTTAAAAAATTATTGATTTTATATGTTGTCAATCAACATCAACAAAAATAACTGTCTGGTAAAATTAACGATGCCAAAATTCAATTAAGTTAACGTCTTTAAGATATTTTCTAAGTACTAAACATATGAAGGAATAAGCATTAAACAGGTCCCCTTTAATTTAATAAGAAAACCTATTTTAAAGGACCTTTTTTATAGTAATAGAATAAAAGTCTAAGGAACTTCCTTTTCTCTTTTAAAAGCAATCTTATTTTTCTATCTTGAGTACAAATTTAAACTCTTAATTTCTTCAATTTAAATAATAGTTTCAAACGTCTTTAAAGAAAAAGATAAAGTCGCCTAACCTACGATTAAGTACCTATTTATATAAATATTATTTATTGTTTCCCAAATTTAAATGTCGTATTTATTTAAATTTCAAGCAGATACTATGTTAACTTTTTTATCGATAGTGTTTTCAGTTTTAGTAATGAACCTTCCAAATAGGAACACAGTCCAAAGGTGATGACTTATAACTATAATCCGTGGATTACACGAAAGTCTTACAGAGGTGAAATTTTATGTTCCCATTCCCAGTGACTATCATAAAATGAAGTTTCAATGCAAATGAAGTCGTGATAATAATCACGGAAACTAAAGTCGGAAGTACCATGAGAGCCTTTTTCGAATTTTGGCACATTTTCAGTCCAGTCATGTTTTTAGGGATTACCTTGTCAACCTTAGCGAGTTGTTAGACTGCTTTTGTCAGTCAGTGTGTCGCCAAAATCACCGTTCAATTAATCACTGTAGTCTTCTCAAGCTTTTAATTAATCGATTGCCCGGTGACATTTTCAATCCGTTTATCCTTCGCATCATATGAGCCGCAAAAACGGCGAAGGCGATGTTTCGAAATGTCAACGCACATTTTGTACGCTCGTCTGCGCGAACCCATTCCCCGATCGGAGCAAGTGAAAAAAAAGCCGATCACCGCCAAATTTATGCCACGATACGGGTGACATTTCACTTAGGGTGTTGAAAATGCCGGGAAGGTTTTTGCGCTCCACCTGAGAGTGTAGAAATTCCCGGCTACCTACTCATCCCAAAAACAAGACGATAATTTTCGAACAGCGAAATCGTCTTACGACGATGAGACAGTCGTTAGAAAAAAAGGCCCTAAACCAGCCGCGGAGCCACGATAATCCACCGGAATGTTGTGGGCAGGGATGGATCGTGCAAGAATTTCAATTTCTGCGCTATTTTGAAAAATTCGGGCCGACAGGTCGCGCTGTTGGGCTTTTTTTTATTATTGGCGCACTCCGTGGTGAATTTTACAAGGTATGGGATGATCTATCGGTGTCAATCACTTCCACCCGAGAAGATTATCACCCACGCCGCCGCAGCGGTCGTAGTGCGCCAACACTTGACGCCGCGATCGCACCGCGGCAAAGATTTTTTTCCCATTTTCGGTGGTTGTGTCACGACCGTGGCGGGAAAACAAATTTGTTCACCGTCTGAGGACCGAACAAGAATTTCGTGACTTTGTCACCTTCATATTGGGGACAGAAGCAAGTTGTACCTAATTTGGATACCACCTTTTCATATACCGTTAATCTGTGATATGCTCTTAGACTCTCACCAGTAGGTCTAGCCCCGATGCCTCCATTAATCAAAATTCCTAGACAAGGTCGATGAAAGTTTCGTGTTTTCTGTAGCCGTGGAGCAATGTTGCACGAATTGTGCCACAGAAAGATCTTCCGCCGCCCGGTAGTCGATCCGAGGAAATGCACCTCGAGGAGGCAATCACCCGAAGAAAGAACTGTCAGTTATTCATTGCTGACAAGGTTTGATCATTTTAAAGGAAGCCCGACATCAATTAGGCACCATGGCGCGCACGCTGTTGCAACGGGGCAGGTGAGCGTGGAGAAATTTTTGATTAACTCTCGATTAGATGTGAATTCTGTTCCAGAGATCGTGTTATCAGGCACCGGATAAATCTTCTCCATGTTGCACAACCGCACGCGCGGACGGTACCTTCAACATTTTTTCCTCACTTTCAAATTTTCAATTCTTTAACTTCTAATCATCACCTTCTCTTCTAACACCAAATAAATTTATATCTGCTCCATGTTTTGGTAGCTTTAGTTTGCATTAAAACATTTATTTTATTACACTGACTTTTTACGCAGAAAAAGCCAAATCAAGAGGGAATAAAGGGATTTGCGTGAAAGTTCACTGAATATAAAAAAAGTACACACTATGCTTTAACTGTTGGCTAATAAGGACTTCTTGTCTGGTTTTATAAGTTTTGGTCATTAGGTACCTACTAGTTGTGCAGAATAGTGTATACCAAAAATTTCACCTGCCTGCCAAATTCTGCTCTTCAAAACCCTTTTTAGTTTAAACAATTGCTTTATGTAAAGCAATATTTTGTCAATTTTCGAAAAACTTTTTAAAAAATTTTTGCAAAGCTTATAATCAAAAATTACTAGAATATTAAATTTTAAGATGATTATTCTTCATAAAAGCCAAATGAATGAAAGAAATAGTAGTAGTAAATTGTCAATATGAAATCTTTTTTAAAAATTAACTTTCAGTAGTCTACTTTATATTCAATAACATCTGGATTAGGTACCTATCACTAAAACATTTTCGAAATGTATTCTAAAAAAATTGGGAACTCAGAAAGAAATCGTTTTTTGTAACCAGACAGTACAAAACCTTATGAAATAAATAGTTAAAACATTTAAATAGATTACGTATAAAAGATGCTTCATTTTTACGAAAACATTAAATTTAAATTTTTAAATGTTATTTTCATTAACATGCCAATTGATTTACCGATTGCAACGACTTCCGATTTTAATCGCTGTACCAATTCTTTAAATTATTGCTCGATCTTAATAAATTGCACAAACAAAATTAAAATAAGAAAAATGAAAGGAAATCTGTAGGTATATGTATAAGTGTATGTATACAATAAAAATGGAATGCAAGTAGGTATGTAGTACCTTTAATCCTTTACGTAAATTCCTTTCAGAAAATATACATACATATAACTAAACAAAGCCTCTTGTTGTAAATAACTTCTATATTTTCTAAACGAGTGATAAATTTTTTCAAACAAACAGTAGATTATTTGTATTTCGGAATTCCAGACCAAAAGCCCAAGGCACAATGCAATCGCAAAAGTCCATTTCCGCTGATATACCTGCCAGGTGTAATTGAATTTGATTTTTCAATTTTTCGCTCTCGCAGGCAATATTTATTGGGTCTGCGAATAATCGGGAATTAATTACTAATTGCTAGTCATTACGGCTAGCCTGCGAGTTCGCGACTTTGTTGAAATATTGATCCCATTTAGCAAAATTATAATCTAAATCCAATCGTTTTCCCCGATAACTTCGATTAGATCTCATTAATCGGCCGGCAGATAAATTGTCTAATAGGCTTACGTGCACATTTTCTGTCGAGACTTGTTAGCGACATTTTGGTGCCCGGCTCCCTGCGCCGCCCGCCCCCACCTTAGTGCAGTGTCGCCACATCGAAGTGAAAAGTGCGTGATAAGATTTCCGCAAGAAACACGTGCACGAACCATATGGCAGCCGCGGGTATGACTGTGCACGACATCAGGTAGAAAGTAGTACCAAGTACCAAGTCTCATACCAAGTACCAGGGGAGTCGGGCCGCCATTCACTAGTTTTTGCGCCGCCGCAGAGTGCACAGCCCGAAAACCAGTACGGGGATATGCGCGCGCAGATTACACGGCAAGTTGCCTCCAACCCGAGTCGCATTTAAATAATTAGAGCCATATGACGCGTGGGATGCACCAACACGAGACTGCGATGATAAACCAACGATAAATCGATAATTACAGCACGAAAGTCATCACAGAACAACCGAAGTGCAGGGTTTAGCCAGGTTTTGCTATAACGAGGAAGTTCCACGTTCCACCTGAGCCAACGGAGGAAGAGATGTAGGTGCTGCCTAGGCCTTAGCTGCACCAACTCTCTTCGATCGCTCCTTAAAGAGTCGGCGGACGGATGTGCAATTTCCTTTAATTACTAAGTAGAAAGAACAATAGTTTTTAAGGACAGCCTGAACAGGAAAAACTACGCCCTTCTACAGGCAATTTTTCAAAAGTCCTTTGTTCGCAATCAATCGATCGAATGGCACATGGGAACTTTCTGTCGCGAATTTTACATCAATTGTCTTTACAATCTCGTCAACTGCTCAAAATAAAACAACTTTTTAATGACTTCACTCTATTCGAATTAGTCGTCAACGTGTGGGTTCTTATGCAATCAGTTTTGATTACCTTTACCATAGATTTCAACTATTGTCCTTTTAAAGGGGAAACCTACTCCAATTTTTTTCAAAAATTCTGTAAGTACCTACTACTTATAAACGCCCACTTTTATTTAAAGAATTATATGTAGGTACCTACATATATGTATTTGTAATTAATAACACTTAAGTGTTATTATTTCAATCAAGAACATTTTGTTACAATATCATTTGAAACTTGGGATTAATCTTATAGGAAATATTGGATTTTGCAATTTAATATTTACTAAAACCAAATAAAATTGCTATAATTTTTACCAACGATTTTATCCAACATCAGACAACTATATTAACTCTAGATAACGAAACTTGAATGATTGTTATACTTTGTAATTATTTATTCGATTCATAGACTGCGAGTTAAAAGCATGTCTATTTTTATATTTCCTTTATTTATTTCAAGAAAATTACCTCAACTTATTAGAAATGTTACAATTTTTTAAATAAAAAATATTATCGTTTTAAATTTTGGTAGATGCTAAAAGTGTGTGGGCAAGATCGCAAAAGTGGCACGGCACAGTCCTGTAGTCATTGGTCTATTAGAATCCCAAGAAAATTTTAAACTCAATTTATCAAGTTATACTAATAACTGACTTATGTATTGTATATGTTAAGACTCAAAGTAATCAAGAATTTTAATACTCAAAAAACTGAATCTTCCATAATGTAAGTACCTATATTTAGGTACTGATTTTGGGGATTCTTTTTAAATTGGAACTGAAACAATTATTTATTATATACCTACATATAGAACATAGGTATATGTATATGACAGAATGACAGATAATTCGAAAATCATTTTGAAACGATAGTACTTATTACATTTTTTAGCATATGTACATATGTATGTGTACATAAGTACTAACATTTTCGGAATAACAGGAATAATTCTAATTACATTGCGTCGCTTAAACTCTACCTAATCTAATTTTGTTTTACAATAGACTTTTCAATAACTAAATAGGTTTGCCAACAAATTTTTTTTAGGTGATGTAGTCGTTAGTCATGCTTAAAAAACTACTCTCCAAAAAGTATGAACGTTGAATTTATAGCGTGAATCTTAATAAGTTCGGTGACGGTAAGTATTAACAAAGTCAATAAATACTGAGATATGGAAAGGAATAGGCCAGCTCCTCTCGAGCAGCTCTCCAACTTAAATCTGAATGAGTCCTCAACTGACCCCAGCTGAGCACACAGCGGATTTCGAAATAATGGTCAACTTCCATTCATCTGCATTTAATGGCATTTAATGGCATCCTCGGAGCACATTCATCTGCCAAACGGCCGCTCGAAGTGTACCTGTCAACGCGGCGACATTAAGTGCGCGTACCTGGTGCCAATCACCCAGAAGAGTCCGACGCGTCGCAGCGCAGCGCAGCGGCCCAAGCTCGCTGAACTGTGACCTAGGGAAACTTTGCGACGAGTCCTCGTAGAGCGCCACTTAAATTAAGATGTACCTGAAATTACATGCATTTTACTGCACGCTATAAATTTGAATTCAGGCTGTCAAACGCCAGACGTCCAATGCTGGAGCAGCGCTGGCCCTAATCCGCAGGTTCTGCAGCCGCCGCCGAGGAGCAGCGTTTATTATTTGATTACCGTGATTGGCGTTCGCGCATAAAAGCATAAAAGATGTGTGCATACTCCGGCGAGGTGCATTACCTGCGATGACTTATCAGATTCGGGTGATGGACTGTTATTCATGGACTTTATTTAATAACGCTAAACTCTTTCGGGGCAACAAATGTATCGCAGCGCTATGCTGACGCTGTCTTTCATCGTGGATGCGGTCCGTTCCGACGACGACGCCGACGACTATGACGACGGTTACGAGCCCCAGTGCGGATCAATCACTGCGGTTGCATAACCGGAGAAAAACACTTCAGGTGAAAAGGGTGTTTATTTCAAATGGGCTATTCAGGTGACGGGGCCGGCTAAAACACTTGATGTGCTTCATTAGCACGTACTAAATGCGCTCGAATGCGGCGCGGCGGTGCGCCGACGGTTTGGGAAACAGACGCTGCGTGTCCGCGTATAGTATGTAAACAGCCGAAGTGGAGCACCGAAGAAAATATGAAAATATTATGCACGATAGGTGGCATGGACACTTCGGGGCACTCTAATTGTCTGCTCAGGTGGATTTTAATAACAGTTTCGGATGGATGTTGTGAAATTTTGCGAGCAATGAAGCAATCGAATTGCATAAATTTTCCTGTTTAAGTAGCACATTTCAAATCGGTGAAACTTTGGGTATTTATGGATTTGAAAGGAGTCTCCAGTATACCGCCCTACCTATACGATTTGCACAAGAATGATATACGTGCATAAATGAAATTGGAAATATGTACCTACATATGTATGTATAGTTAAAGTGCCCATACATGAGGAAATTTGCATTCCGTAACGTCCCTATTTATTTTTTACTTTTCCACTCTTTTAAGGAAGAAAAATAATGAAATGAATTTTATTTCGAAGAATCAAAAAATAAAAATTAACCTTTTATTATCGAACGATCGAAAAATAAAAATTACTTAGTAGCCATCGAATAAAATTGTCCCAATAATCAACTTGGCTCTGATTTAAAAAAACAAAAAGCTATCAAACGTATAAATTTATTCGAGCAGTAGGCCTGTTATTCGTTCATTTGTCACAGAAAAAACCAGACGTTCGAGCTTAATTTCGACTTGTGAATAAAGCTGAATTGAGTCCCTGGGGTGTTAAGCAAAAGAAATTTTCAAATTTAATACTAATTAAAATATAAGTTGCTGAAGACATAATCAGAACTGAAGGTAAATTTTTACCCTAATTAAAAGGCAGGGTACAAGCAGTTTCAAAGTTCCTGTCACTTCCCGTGTTCTATTTTATTTTGCAGATCATGGATGAATTGAACTTCAAGGAGTCCGACCTGAAATTTTATTTTGTGGTGGACGATGGCATCAAAAGCATAACTGATGTGTCTACGGACATGAAGGTCGCATTCTGGAATATCAAGGAATACTTTTCAGACGAAAGTGCCCAATGGATGCAAAAAGGTGAATGTCTAAAAATAACTAGAGGTAAACTAACAAAGCGACACATTTTTGTATTGGACAAATTTTCTGGGGAGGCATTTGATTACCTACAGCAAAGTAAAAGCTTAATTTTTGGACCACGATTCTTAATTTCGTGTCTGGCAGAAAATGCATCAATTCCTCTCGAAAAATCGCCAGTATTCACCACAGCTATGGGAAATTTGGTTCTGTCGGCTTCAGGTTTATCAGCTCTAGAGAAGGCGAAAATACAGTCTCTGGTTTCTTGGATGGGGGGATGCTACATGGATGATTTGAGTCCCAATTGCACCCACTTGGTATCGAACACCGTCCAGTCGAACAAGTACAAGCAGGCTGCTCTGAACGCTATCCCAATTATGCATTTCGACTGGGTTTATACAGTCTGGGAGCGTAACTGCAAGGAAACGATCTCAGCAACCAGTAGAGAATTCGCGAAATACCATCTGCCCATATTTTATAATCTTAAAATTATGTCTACTGGTTTAACCGGTGGTAGAAAAAATAAAGTAATGAATCTAGTAATTGAATATGGAGGCACATACCAGAAATCTTTCAAGCCCGGAGTTACAGATATTATAATCACGGAAAAGGATAAGAGGGACAGCAACAAGTTTCAGGTAGTAGTGAAATATAAAAAAGTTCGCCAGCTACCTTGCCTGCTACCTGACTGGATTTTCGATAGTGTGAAAAAAGGATATGCTCTACCGACCAAGCGTTATAAAGTTTCGAGGATGAAAATTTCAACGTCTAAAAAATCCGAAAGAAATGTAAGTTCAATATCTGACTTCAACCCCGACAGCACACAGCTTTCAGAGATTTCCCACATAGCTTCGGGCATAGCGAATTGTACAATAAATGAAGCCTGTGCAAGTACGGCTACGTTTAACAACACAGGATCACAGCAAGTAGTTAAACCTACAGTCAACAAACCACCGCAAAAAACCTACAGGGCCTTGATGGAGCAAATCAACCCTTCCCAAGCCAAAAAGGCTGGCCTTTTCTTGGAAGGATGCTGTGTCTACTTGTCTGGTTTCACTGTTGCTGAGAAGGAGCACCTAAACAAAATTCTTAATACTGGAGGAGCGACTCATTTTGATGAAATCTGCGATACATTAACTCATATAATTGTTGGAGAACTGATTCCTGCAGATTTCAATTCACTAAAAATAAATGCTATCTTGGTCCCTATTTTAAGTTTAGAATGGCTAATTGAAAGCATCAAGCAGCAACATCCCGCGGAAGAACGCGAATTTATCTACAACGCAAAATTCCCAATTTGCGTTGAACCTGAGGTAGTGTCTCTGGCGAGTAAAAAGACTCTCGAATCAATGAAACACAGTATCAAGAAACCAGTGGCCAGTTGTTCGAACTCGAATTCGCCTGACGTTGAACCTACTAAAGAGAAGGACCTCTTACAGCAGTATTTAGAGCAGCCATCGACTTCAACAGCCTCCTCTGAACTTAATTCCCAATTTTGCACTGATGACTTCGCAAGTCTGGATTTCTTCACCGGGAAGACAGTCTACATTCATGAACACTACCATGGTTTGCTATCTGAACTTACGAAGTACTGCGAAAAGGCCGGGGCCAAACTTGTAAACGAAAAATATCCCGAGGAGGTCGACTACGTGATTGTTCCTTCGTTTGCTTCAACGGACGTTGAAAGTATTCCAGTAAAAGCGAAGCACATCGTCAACAGTTTGTGGCTCGATGACGCTATGGCGGAAAATCGATTGTTGGAGGTGGAATATTTTTATGCTCCGATAAGTAAGGCTGCAGACTCGGAGCCGCTGGTAGGGTTACAGGTTGTCACCAGTTTGTACTCAGGCAATGAACGGACTTTTATCGAAATATTGGCCAACGTCTTAGGGGCGACTAATAATGATCGTTACGCCAAAAAGAAACGGCCAATTTTAATATGCAGTTCTCCTAAAGGCGCTAAGTACAACGCAGCAATTAAGTGGGGCTACCCTGCGGTGACTTCCCAGTGGCTAATTGAATGCTCTACCGAGGGCAGAAGGGTTGAAATGGATCCCTACTTGGTGGGTGAAACTGTTGCTGAGGACCATTTCTTCTTAAACAGGATCCGGAAGACTTTTTCAGAGCCATCTGGTTCGGATGACAAATCTGGTGAAAATTCCAAGGAAGATATACCAGAAAATAAGCCACATCAACGTACTTATAATTCAGATGGTGAAAACACTCCAACTTCACCCACCGCTGCCTTCAAGGTATCTGACTTTGACAGTGAGGGCGCCGACAATGTGTTCGCTGAGCCGCCCACCTCAGACTTCGGTACCCTAGAGCAGAATATTCAGTCCTGCGAAGAAAGCAGGGGGCAGTCCTGTGAAGAAAGCAGGGGGCAGTCCTGCGAAAAAAGCATGGAGCAGTCCTGCGAAGAAAGCAGTGGGCAGACCTGCGAAGAAAGCATGGGGCAGTCCTGCGAAGAAAGCAGGGGGCTGTCCAGCGAAGAAAGCGGTGGGCAGACCTGCGAAGAAAGCATGGAGCAGTCCTGCGAAGATGGCAGCGGGCAGTCCTGTGAAGAAAGCATGGGGCAGTCCTGCAAAGAAGGCAGGGGGCAGTCCTGCGAAGAAAGCAGGGGGCAGTCACCCCAGCCTGCAGTCGAGCCGGATATCATGCCATCAAGGGCACCAGAGTCACAAGCGCTACCGGCGACTGCCGAGGAACAGAATGACATGATCGGGTGCAAGGACCCTTCTGAATTCATGCCCAGATGGATGTCCAAAATGGAGCCGGACTGCACCAAGTATTTACTTAATCCGTAAATTGTTTTAATTGTTTTCGTTGTGAATAAATGTTTTTATTGTGTTCGATTTACGTAGGTCTTGTTTTATTTGTAATATTTTATTATGAAAGTTAATTTTGACAAATAGAGTGAAAAATAATTATTCTTCACAGCCAAACTGATTTTTTATCTGAAGAATAAAGTTATCAGCCAATTGAAAAATCTGCCCTTATTAATCGTTACCGAGTGATCGAAAAGTAAAAATAACATAACTCATATAATCGTTATTATACAATTTATAATTTTTATTTAGCCGAAAAGAACTAAGCCTTTTATTCCAAATATTGATATTGTTTTTGTCTTAGTATATGTACATAGGTATGTATCTAGTGATAATCTTTTTTGGAGCAATCGATAAATATTTGCAAAATCTCCGAAATACTCTTCGAAGTTCGGATTCGTAAAAGTGATTTGTTGTACATGTCGGAATAGTATACGCTAAAGGATACTTCGTAGTTGTCGACAGAACTGAATTTATAAAAAACTTGTATTTCTTTAAACTATTATACTAAGTATACACAACTTGAGTTTCTACTCACAAATCTGAAAGTTTACTTTTCATAATAAATTCCCCAACATTTTTTTTAGACGCAATGGACTTTTTAATTTCGGATTTGCACCGTCCTCGAAATCCTCCACTCTGAATATAAATTCCTCTTTCGCAGCCCACGTTGAATCTAGAATCTAGTCTAGACCCTTTCGCGGATCTAGCGAACGCTAGAAAAGAACCAACCGATGCCCGATATGATAGAACGACGCATCCGTAATGCGGAGAGAGCCAAAACTTGACGCTGCTTCTTGCGATGCATCCGCGATAAACGAAACAAAACCAAATTTCACACGTGACTTGATTGACCTGGAAAATATCTGTTCGGATATTCGCCTAGCTCGCGAGTCGCGTCGCGGCACGGCACGGCGCGGTGCAGCGTTTATTTACCAAAGAGGAAACCATCCGTTAGGCATTGAAAGCCGCGAGGTGCTGTGTCTTATCTCGAGCATATTCGTTACTTAAGACCCGGCTCCTCATTCTTTTTATTGTTTCTCCTCCGTGCTATCAATTGCAATTTGAACTCTGTGCCTGAAAAGATTCTGGCAAAGTACGTTGCTCCAGATACCCCCGGCTTCTTGCATTGTTCTCGGTGCAGGAGCCTCAATGGCCGTGTACTCCGTCATGGGGCCGACTTCCTGACAACGGACTCTCCGGTACTCGTAAATTGTAAAATGCAAATTTTCCAGTTCAATAATTTATTGAAAGTACACGATATTTTATTTAGCCACTAATTGCATCATGCGCTTTTATTTAGCGAAAATGTCTTATTCTTTTGCAGTGTTGCGCGCGCACCAGTCATTGTTCGCACATGCACTAGCCACTTTTCATACCTACTCGACAGGGGTCTGGTTTTTGGTAATTGAATCTGAAAACGAATTTATTTCGACGGAAAGTAGTTGCATAAACATGCAGTTTCGGAGACATTTGACATTTTAATGTAAGGGGCATTATGCTTTTGCGAAACTTTGGTGGTATAATTTAAAAAAAAGAAAAACATTACTGCTTAACACAATTACCGCAAATATGCAATGGGCAAATTTCAAAGAAGTTTTGTATCACAAAATTAATTGTAGTGTAGTTTATTATTTTTCACTGAAATTATTTGACCTCAATTACCTATCCATCAATATCCCATCAACAAGTTTTATTTTAAAAAACTTTGTTGCAGTGGCGTTCCTCCTTACATATTAACAATTTTGAATGGTTGTCTAAGCATAAATTGAGTTGGGGAAATAACATCACGGGTTTTGATGAAACTTTGTACGTTCATTTAACGCCAAAAGTAGCGAATGTGCAATAGGCGCATAGGTAGGTATACATACATATGATATTTCCTAAAATACATATGTTACTTAAAATTTTGAAAAGTAACTCCGGCAAATACATGTTCGTCACCATCAATAAGGCGAAAACGATATTAAACTTGAATTTTTTAATATCAGAAACATTTTCTTAAAATGAAAAGATGAACGTGTTATTAATTTAAGCTATTTCAACGATTTGCAATAAAACTTTCTGGAAATATGCAAAAACTCGTGGTTGCAAAATGTCAATTTGCGAAATTTCATACTTGAATGTTTCGGCAAGTACAACTGAACGAACAATTTTTTTTTTACATATTTGTCCCACTGAACAATCTAACAAAGTTTTATAAAAATCTATGAGAAGATCTCAAACTTAATTTATTCGTCATGGAATATTTTCCTCGAACGTTGTTTTTTTATTTACATTTTCAAATTGATCCTAAGCAGAGCTGGACAAAAACACATTGAAAAAACCATCATTAGAAAGTCAGTGTGTTACTGCGATTCGTCTCATCTTCGTAATATAAAAAACTATTCACATCTCCTAAATTATGCTAAAGCTTTAATTCTATTATATCATAAAAAACAATTGAAGATAGGTAGTTTTTTTTATACCAATAAACGGTTTTTGTGATAAAAAAGATTTAAACATAATATACATTATATCAACATATTCTAAAGATATGAATAAACTGATTAATCAAAACAATTTTTTGTAAAGATTTTATTCATGGGATTATAAAATAAAAGATATTTAAAAAAAATATTAAAACAGTCATTTTACAAACGTACAGTGTTGTGCAAAACCTAAGCAACTTTTGCAATACAATTATTCAAATTCATGTACTTTTATTTTCACAGCATTTAAGAAAAATCAAAATATATTTATTCATACTAGATATCGTGAACAATATGAATACAAACTTTTAAATATTAAATAAAACTCCATTAACAATATAAACAATGACGAAAGAAAAATATTCCCTAAAATTTGCTGTGCAAAACCTAAGCAACTTTTCTAACTTGATGTACTTTTTATTTGTTTTCTGAGAATTAACGGTACTTTTTCTTCTGAATGATGTTCATTTGAAACATGCAAATATATTTCAGTTATTTTGTGCCAGTTAAAAAGTGTTGTTAGTGCGTAATTCTGGCAATCATTATGCAGCGTTGTAAATACGATAAAAATTTCAAATTAAGGATCATAGCAGATTACAATAACGGTGAATCGCAAATATCTATTGCAAAAAAGTACAAAATTAATAAATCAATCATTTCGCGATTAATAAAAAAGTATAAACTTAATGGAACTGTTAATAACTTGAATGTTGGTGGACGGCCTCGTAAAACATCGGTTCGAATAGACAGACAAATATGCAGTTATATTAAAAAAAATCCGTTCATTTCCTCGGGAGAGATTGGAGAGACATTAAATTTAAGGATAGATCCCAGCACAGTACGAAGACGTGCTATAGAAAATGATTCAAAGAGCTATTCGTCACTGAAAAAACCTATGCTTACAAATTAGTATGAGGGAAACCTCTTTTCTAAATGATTCCTTGTAAGGATAAGTTTTTTTCAGTGACGAATAGCTTTTTAAATCATTTTCTATAGCACGTCTTCGTACTGTGCTGGGATCTACCCTTAAATTTAATGTCTCTCCAATCTTTCCCGAGGAAATGAACGGATTTTTTTTAATATAACTGCATATTTGTCTGTCTATTCGAACCGATGTTTTACGAGGCCGTCCACCAACATTCAAGTTAATAACAGTTCCATTAAGTTTATACTTTTTTATTAATCGCGAAATGATTGATTTATTAATTTTGTACTTTTTTGCAATAGATATTTGCGATTCACCGTTATTGTAATCTGCTATGATCCTTAATTTGAAATTTTTATCGTATTTACAACGCTGCATAATGATTGCCAGAATTACGCACTAACAACACTTTTTAACTGGCACAAAATAACTGAAATATATTTGCATGTTTCAAATGAACATCATTCAGAAGAAAAAGTACCGTTAATTCTCAGAAAACAAATAAAAAGTACATCAAGTTAGAAAAGTTGCTTAGGTTTTGCACAGCAAATTTTAGGGAATATTTTTCTTTCGTCATTGGTTATATTGTTAATGGAGTTTTATTTAATATTTAAGTTTATATTCATATTGTTCACGATATCTAGTATGAATAAATATATTTTGATTTTTCTTAAATGCTGTGAAAATAAAAGTACATGAATTTGAATAATTGTATTGCAAAAGTTGCTTAGGTTTTGCACAACACTGTAGGTGTTACAGCGTCATGTTTATTTTCATGAAACTTTCGTTGCTCTCACGAAGAATTTTTTAGCGCTGCACTTGTTGCATTAATCCCAAATAAATCGGTGTCTGAAAACAATTTTTTGCTTGAAACAAAAGACCACAAGATCTGTATTTAACCTACTCCGGGGCAGTGTTATTTCAGTTTTTGTCGTTATTTTTCATCAATTCCGTGAAATGAGTTGTCGCTGGACCAATTTCACTTGATGTAATTAATGTCAGCAACCATGTCCTGGGATTAGCCGGTGAAAAACAAATTCGAGCGCTCCAACAAACCGTATCATACCCATAAATGGATTAAAGAAAATAAAAAAACGTCCTATCAGTTTCTCCGCCATGTACGGCTAATTTACGTAACCACCTACGCAACGTGCGCTCGCGGCGATTAGATTAGGTCTATTGACTGAAAAAAATAATTGGTCCCATGAGAAGTGATACGTCATCACGTTAGGTGTTGGCCGCCTCACCTTTGTGAGGAAAATAAAGCCGTTTTTTGAATAAATCCGCCATTCTAGTGGACTTTCTTTGGAACACTTGACCCGCGGAACCGCGGACAATGCAAAAAATTGCGGGTCCACACAATGGGCGTGTTCGCAGCTCGAACTGATTGGCTTTTTTTTGCGCGGGATTAGGCGCAGCTGCGGGTCAAGTAGGTCTCTGGCTCGATTGCGCCGAGATGAGCAATGTTTAATCGAGGTATCGGTGACATGATCGCGTTCCGCGGCTAATCTGACACTCATCTCGCGACACCTTTCTAGCGGGCATGCGCGTGCATTTCGGCACCGCAACTCGATCACACACGGACCGTTTCGCCGCTAATTAATCCAATTCTGTGTCGCTGGCAGTTAGCCAGTCGGCAGACTCCGAATTATCAAATTCATCAGTCACAAACAATGCGACTCGTGGTGTCGCCGGAGAAATGGCGATCATTAGGAGGCACCTCTTGAGCACCATCGCCACAAAGCGCACGACGAGACGACGACGGCACCCACAGCATCCACGGGGACCAGGTGGGACTCAATATCGCGGGGTGGAAATAATTCAGAGAAATTTCGATCAAAGTAATTCATAACTATTCAGCGTCGAGTTAGAGGTTTTTGTGCAGGTCCAGTTTGCATCCAGTTAGCATGCATCAGCGGATGGCATGCTCCGCGCCTTATCGCATCAGATATTTTTAACGAGTGGAATTCGAGGTGAGTTGTTCAATGTTCGCCTAACGACGATTTTCACCTGGGCCTACTTTTCTCCTGCATCCTCAACGACCAGAGCCTGATACCTTTGGAGATTTCTTTTGTTATTAAACTTATCGCACGAGTAGGGTATTTGTCATTTCTGAACAAATAAAGTGAAATGTTCATTTAGTAAAAGGCCATGTTCGCTTTTTCGAGGTTTATCAATCTTCGAAAGTCCCACTGAGTTGTTTGTTCAGTTTCGTCCCCACAGGTATGAAGCAATTCCCAATCGATCTATGATTGCATTTACCAAGGTTCCACAGCCACTTTCACCATTATGCAGGTTGATGCACTACTGTTTCCCTTAAATCTTACGAGTGAGTATCAAGAAAAGTTACCTTTACATTTATTTAAAAATTTGGTGTGGCTAATTGGCAATCTCAAATTGAAATCAGATTAAAACTTTAGTACATTTGTGTATGCATGTTCTTTTTTTTAAATACATATAAGAAAATCGATCAAGATATAGAAAATGAAAAATGTGAATCTAAACAATTGACATATTAGTTTTAAAGTACTATAGTTAACACATCTAACCAACTTTTATTTCGCACAACTATCGAACAACCATTATGATAAGAGATAAATTTTACATTAGACTTATTTCTTTAGTATAAAGTTTGTAAAAAGGTTTTAAATCTAAAACTGTTTTTGCTAAGGAAAGAAGATATTGCTATTTACGTAAAGAAGAAACTCAAAAAATTATCTATTTAGGTACTCGACTATTACTGTTCAATGTGCACATTTGAAAAATAATTTAGGCTAATGTATTGAAATCGTACAAGTTTCTTTGAGCTCCAGTAAACTATATAATTATTATATTTATTTACTAGTTTATTGTTGCCCAATCCTCCGTACCCTCCGCGTATGAAAAATTATTATGAAATTAAACCAACATAGCTTTTTCCTTTTTTTCTAAATTAGGTACACCGATTTGTGTATACCTATGTACCTACTTATTTATATTTAAGCAATTTAGTTTGCTCATTTTGCTTCAAAATTTGTGAGGAAGATGTTCATTTTAAAATACAGCTAAACAAAATTCGATTTATACAGCATATTCTTAAAATAGTCGGACTATGAATTAAAATATCTAGAAAATAAATGCTTACTTTCTTGTAGGTCCAGAAAATGTTTAGATGTTCTCCATGAAATTTTTTAAATTTTTTGATATTAAAATCCAATAGATATAATTTCCTGAGCTATGTATATCCATTAAATACGTACTGATTTTGTATGGGATTAAATACATACTGATTTTGTATATGAGATGGGAAGATGATATCAGGAAAATAGCGGGTCCAACATGGACTCGAACGGCAAGGGATAGAATTGAATGGCGATCTTTAGAGGAGGCCTTTGTCGGAAGACAAGTTGAGGAATAACCACCGTTTGCCGAATTAAAATTAGTTAAACATGAATTAGAATAATATAACAGTTTATATAGTATATTAACTAAAAAAAATATTTGATAGTGGTATTTGATAGTAGTAATGAGTTCTTGGGCATATCTACAAAACTTTTGTTATTTAATCTAAGATCAACAATAAAGGCTTGATTTGATTTGATTTGATTTTGTATAAATCTTTCTATTCATTTAATCATTCTAGAAGTTTTGCATAGTTTTGAGCAAGACAATGTAATACAAACAAATTTGATAAATTTTATTACAATTTCATTCATAAATTGAAAACAGGCACAAGAATTTAACCGTATTCAAACAGGAAGCAAATAGGTTGGAATGCCAATCAACATACATTGATTAAAAATTATAACGAAAATATGACCTACTGGAACTGGAGGATATGTTCAACAATAAACTTCCCTTTCTACTAGGCACTGGCGCACAGCACCAGCGACTTCAGGTTAACAAATGGAAATTATATATGGCTGAAAACATTCATAATTTATAGGATAACTTGTTTCGCAGATTTAACGCAGCCATAAAATTAATGCGAAGCACGAAAACCATGTACTTTTTCCGCATATTTAGTGGGCTGCCCCACAATCCGCATAGCGTACCGCCCATGCAGTACTAATTTGAATATATTAGGAAGGTATTAGGAGTGTAACCGCGACACGCGGGGAAGCCGCGACTGTTCGCTAAACCAGCTCACCATTAAGTGGTGTAATTATTATATATGTTCTACATAAATTTAGCAAGGTTTCTCGTCAGGAATTATACGTCACGTTTTTCTTATGTTGAAACTAAACTGCAGCGCCAGTGCAAGGTCTCAGGAGTCAAGTATGGGACAAATGCGGGTAATTTACGACCAGTCCTGAGTGGCATCCTGGCAATTTTTAAACACTAAACTGAAATCTCAATAGCACCGACATCGGGTTAATTTAAGAGCAACCGCGAAATTTGCATCTTTAAAACATCCCAAAGCACTGATCCACCTCCTGTAAAATTAAATATCTTTACGAAGATATTTATAGGATAGTAAAACTGTTCAAAAACTCCTTGTCTGGTGGCTCATCCTATATTTGATTCATTTCTTCCGCGAATAAAATAATTTAATGTAGTGAAACCGTTCTGAAATTGAAATAGTTCTCTGCTAAGAATGAACGCATAGGAAGGAGTCGTTAAAAAATGTCCTGCGCCAACATTTTTCATTTTTCAGGCTATCCTCTCCTCTTAAATAAAATGATACCAGGGAACGACAGCGGGTATTCGTGCCATCGGAGCGCACAGGTTCAGCCTCTTCAATTATGGGAAAACAAATGGTCCCGATAAAATTAAGACATCTCTCGGATGCGAATGTAATTTTCTCGACGTGAGCCTCATTTTTCTGGATATTTAAGCGATCTGTTCGAGCCACAAATAAAGTCAGGTTCAGGCCTATTATTGCCTGTCGTCCCGGCGCATTCGCGGGACTGCGCGGATCCAACTTTGAGCTGTTCGCATAAATTTCAACAGCCATAAACATGTAACTCCTGGTTTGGAGGTGCATCGCGTAGGCTGGTAGAAAATTGAACAAGTGGCTGATTGCATTATAAATTGGCCATAACTTCTTGCACCAAATTGATAGGTAATATTCTGTAAATAATTTTTATTAAGTAATTGCCCTTCCGCGGATCGCTCCCAGTTTGCCCGCAATCGCCACAGCATTAAGGTGGTAAGCCACGGCCAAGACAGGCGCACCGGTTGACCGCGCAAGTAGCACTTACAGCCTCAATTTCAAGGAGTTACGCTCGTAACTTTGGATAATTATCGTAGTTCGATCGAGCAATAAGGCTAAAGGTGGTCATTTGGCGGTAACTAAACCCAGCTTTGCGAAATATCGCGGGTGGATTATCTCGCGATTTCTACAGGTGGAAGTAGACTTGATACCAGTCGTTCTGGGTGGGAGTATTATCTAGTAAAGGTATGCTTTGCAGCAATATTCTGTTAATTAAGGCAAACTAACTTGCTGACGTAGGTCGTAGGCTTGTGATGTCGCAACTGCTTAAAATATAAGACAAATTCAAAGAATTTCGTATAATAAATCATAAAGTTTCCAGTTTTCAGAAATTGTTTCAGTTCTGAGGAAAGGTATTCATGTTTAACAATAAACGAAATTTTATAAATCACTAATATAGCCGAACCCGGCATTGCTTAGGTTTTACTGCTAATAGTTATGTTTAAATTCAAGAAAATTTGTTACTAAACCTTCTGTTCATTTAATGGAACACATGTTTATATTTTTCTAAAAGGACTATCTTGATTTACCTCACGTTTTTTCACATGCTTAGTTTAACCACTAACCTGCACCAGAGGTGTCAGACACCCCAGCGAAATTTTGGCGGCATTTTCAATAACTTGATATTTGAATTAACTATAATGAAATATTGACATATCTTTTTCTAAATAATATGCATTAGTAAAAATTTTAAGAATTGAAATAAATGAATATTAAAAGATCACTTCATCCAGAAACTTTTACATTGCGATCGAAAATCGCTTGAGATCAAAAGTACATATTCAATAACAGAAAGGGAATTTTTTTTAGGGAATAAATGTAAATTTGAATAATAAATGATTCACAGTCGCAAAAGGGACAACAACCTCAAAAAAGTACAATGCCACCCATTTTGTTGAAATTCAGTAAGCAAACATTTCCTGGTTAAAACTTTCCAGCACGTCAAAGTCCATTGTTGACGAAAACAATTTGCAAAATAAACTTACCTCCCAGAAATGTTGGCACGAAACACCAGAAAGAGGTAGGTAAGACAGAAAGACACCCGAAAAACCCGACACAGATCATTGTGATTTCGCAGGTGCCTTTCAACTCGGCAGAACGAACGGGTACCACTTTCATATGGACGAAATAAAATGCTTCCTTGTACGGGTATTTACCTCTTGCATTTCTCATAATTGAAAAATAAATTTTTGCGCACAGGTAGTGCCCCGAACAAGTGCAAATTATGCCCGGGACGAGACTCTCAGCGGAAAATTTCCTATATAGTGGCCACATACGAGCACATATTTTGACATATTAATAAGACCCGTGCTGAGTGGTTGCTTTGAGATCCCCGAGCCACACTATAACTTGACTGAATTCAAACAAATTTGCGAACATATCAGTGCCCGCGGCCAGACAACATTTGCTCATGTAACGTATGAGTTGTCCGGTCCCAGGCCAAGGGGCATAAATTCATTTATGGTTGTCAAAAAGGAAAACGTTTATAAATCTTCATTTAAGCACTTGTATTAATCTGTGCGCTCTCTGCCTGTGGGAGGTTCAGCGACATTCTCTGGATGATCGGGCGGTGTTCCTCAGGGCTAACTAACCTAACCGATGGACTTTTACGATGATAAAACAAAAAATTTCACATTCCTTCGGAAGAATGATCTTGATCCTCTTATTGCCACTGCAACTTGTTTCAGGAATTTTTCAGAATAATTTTGAGATGAATGTGGTGCATAGGAAGGAAGGAATTTGGCTTATGTTTTGAAAGCCTTAGTGTTTTCATTTTTCCTTCTCTTACATTATTGCAAGATATACAATATATCCAAAATATTTTAATTATTACTTAATATTAATATATCATACACATTGGATCGACTTTGTTCTATTTAAGTTTCTTAATTTCGAATTTACTGTAAAAATTTTAATTGGTTTTATTAAGAGAAAGTCCAAAGAATTTACAAACATTTTTAGTTCTGTCCATGACCCTGTCCTTTATTTCCTTAAAATTTATTATGCAATTAAATGATATGCATACCTACCTACATTTTATCTAATCTAATGACTTTTCATCCTTTGGAAAGACCTCTTTATCGAAAATTTTTCTCCTTCACTTCGAAGAAACCATAAACTACTCTATCAAGTATTGGCTAGATGTAAAAATAAAATTATTTTTTTCAATATTCACCTGAATTTAATTAAGCCTAGGTTATAGTACAAAAGTCAGTTAACAATTTTGGAAAATGTACAGAAAAAAATTCTCTAATTGGTTGTAATTGATAGACTAAATATAATTAAAAGAAAGATTTTAAAAATTTTCAACATTATTATACTTAACCCGTTTTTACGTGTTTTTTAAATATTCTCGTGTTTAAAGGTCCGCAATGATTTAAAATTTTTAATAAGTAATAAAAATGCAATTCATATTTTTTTATGTTTTCAGTCCAAATAATTTCATTATTTCTACTAATAATGTTTGTGTTATCATGGTTGTGAGGAAAATCTTCAGATTCAGTAAAGCCGTGCAATTAAACCGTTAACATATGTGCATCATATCAGTTAGGTACACCTATTTGTTGTGAACTTTTTAAAAAATTTTGTAGATTCTAAGCAAAATTATCTAAGGTTTTAATTTAACTAGTACCTATGTATATTTAAGAACAAGTAGGATATTTTGTAAGAATAATTATTTTGCTTTGAATTGGGTCGAACTTTTGCATCCTAAAAACCCTCTTCGCAACGTTGCGTTTGCTAATTCTAATTATGCTAAAAACCTCGAATCAATAGTTTACCTTTATACTACTACTATTTTATGACTTAGTAGCATGATTTCTACAAAATTGAATACTGCTCAATATGCCCGAGAAACGCCTTGCACTGGTCAACTAGTATTCGTAGACTATAAATAACGTCAGGCATTCTAATCGTTCAGAATAAGATCTTTATTCCATAGATACGTCGCAGAAGAAACATTTATGTAATATGCACCTTAAAATGCATCCCACCATAATTCGAGATACTCGCCGTTTACCTAAATAATGAGACTTCTCTGGGTATACCGCAAGAGGATATTAATCTACGCGTACAAATCGCAATCTATGTCGCACTCGTAGACATTTTTCAGACCGCCTTAAGACAGTGAAGCAAATGAACTTGTTCCCGGTAGACGGGAAGAAGACGGATACTGTAGACCTAGAGCACTAGCCGTATGCTCAACTTACGAAATTATCAAGACGGCGAGAAGCAATATAAATTGTGCACATGGCGTGGCGCATGCAGATGCATACCTGTGCAGCACCATTTCAAAATTAAGGTGTTTGCGGAGACGGGAATAATAGCGCTGCCAGGAGACGATAAGAGACTTCCGCAGCATGGCAATAAATTTCGCCAGGTACAAAATCTAAGCTCAAACCTGGGCTATCTAGTACAAGTGGTCTGTCCCCGCTGAAATGGGTATCTGAAAGGTTGTCTTCGCATGAGCGCGGATATCAGTTGTTTTACTAACTTCACCTGACAAAAATTTATTCCCCTGCCAGAGGGCTCCTCGCGGTTGGTGCCCCAAAATCGAATTAAAACGTTCAACAATTGAAAAACCAGGTAACGACCCAACTCCAAGCTGGCTGGCGGTGTCGCCAGAAAGTTAATACTGGTGCCATGTGGTGGTACTTTACGAGCAGGCCGGCCACAAGTGAAAAATAAATTTAGGCATTAACTCGCCATATATTTTCATTACGGCAGACGCGGTCGTCGCTCGCAGATTTGCCGGAATTCACAGAAAAACGTACATGAAAATTGTTTGTAAATTAATGGGACGCCACACCAGTGCGGATCCTCTTTTAGGTGCATACAGCTTAAATCAACAAAATATCCCCCGCGTACAAATGAGTTGTTTCCTGATTACAAAACAGTCGATGATTTATGCCGAACGTGCAAGTGATTGCCAACGGATTGAGGCAATTAATCGCGAGAAGTTACTGCCAAGGCCGCCACCGCACGGATGTCTTTTATTTATGCGTCTGGGCCTAAGCGACAAGATCTTACTTAATTTCTGAATCGCCCAATCGACTAAAGAAAACTCATTTTAAGTGTTTCGTAAGACGACAACGTATCTACGTATGACCAGGAAGCGTGCCCAGGTAAGTTTAAAGTTCTTGAAAGTTCTTGAGACCCCACGATTTCATCAGCAGCTGGTAACATTCCACTGGACGCGGGGTTAACGATCCGTTTCTCAAGTTATTTTAAATTTTAATATAATTTTAAAATTTATTCACAAAGTTACGCTCGCACATCACATTCGTCAAAAATAGAATTCCCCGTGCGTCAAGTTCAATGATTTGATGCAATACAGAATATTTTCGACGACTCCTGACTTGCGTTGATTTATGGCCAATTTCTCGTCCTAGTATCTATCCAAGGTCGTTCGCATGTCGGTGCTTAGATGAATTTATTCATGACCACGTGATTCTGGGTTTTTTGGAAGCGAAGGGTCTGTCTGTATGCTAAGTGACCAAATGTGGACAGATGTGAATGAAGAGAAGCATAAAAAGTTATATAAAGATTAGGGACTGAGCAGAGCACGTAGGCAACGAGTAAATATTCATAAAGGGTATTTGATCAAATCGACTACATATTTATACTGAAAGATATGTTACTGCTTAAAAATTGTAAAATATGCTACATTTTTCTTAGTTTTAGATATAGAGGTTGAATATATTTCTTTCTTATCTGTTAATTACCATTTGTATATACTGCAAATTTATTGAAAATGCTGTCAATTTATGTAAGATAACGATTTTTTTTTGTTTGAATAACAATCACTCAATAACGTCCACAAAAATATCGGCTATAAGAAATATGTGGAAAACAATTGACTATACAAATTAAATCATTGTTTTTTTTATGATATTTAGAAAACTTTATCGGTGACAAAGAGTTATCTATGTAGTTTAAATTAAATAATACCGAGTCTACGGCCTAATATCCTCTAAACTTATATTTCTAATTCAATGCAATAAAAAGATACGGCCTTTTAAAGTGTATTTTCTGCCTGGCACATCAAAACGTATAGGGTACTTTCCGTTGACCAGGATCTCTAAATTTGGCACAAAGTACTTACATGGAAAAAACATCCTTAAATCATTGAATTCTATTACGGTACAAACTTAATTTTTTTGTCTACAATTTAAATTTAATACATATGTGTAATTATAAAGTAGGTACCTTTCAAAGATTTGTGGTAAAAAATCTCTAAAATGTTGTCTTCCATTTCGCCTTTTCATTTGTACACTGTAGATAGGTAGGTACATATTTAAATTTCTTATTATATTCATATGCATAATATAATATTGAGTATATCTGTTTACCAATTTTTCATATGACCCAATTAATAATTAGGTGCCATTATACAAGCAGTAAAATGGAAAAAACGGATTATCATTTAAGATGTACCTAATAACGTTATGAATTCATCATTTAAATTTAATATCATGTTTTTTGAGCCGAACCGCAGTAATAAATGTTTTTACAGTCTATATATGATTTGCTGCATGTGCTAATCAAGAAACTAAGCCAGGATTTCAGGTTGATGAACTGTTTAACTGCAGAGCGATGTGAAGATGACCGCCGATCGCTGTGGTCCTTACAAAGAAGTCTCAATTTATTCGAGCGGAAAGAGCAGTGATAAATTCCCATGGGACATCAAAATTAATAGCCACTAAAAATTCCATAAAAATTAAATTTAAATCAGAATAAAAACGTGGAACGCGTTACACAGGTGCATGCGCAGTGCGAGTCCTCCAAACGGAGGGTCCCTGTGGTAATTCGCCTCACAGAGGGTTTCGGCTCGAAGTGATCGCGGCCACACGCGATATCGCTAACATTTTATTTATGCGATCTTGCAGCCATTTAATGATGGTCGATTTATATAAAAACGCCAACTCTTTTCGAAGAATTAATGGAGTAAGTTTGCGCCGGACAAGTATCCCAATTTCTCGTTTGTGGGGCACCCCGCCGCGGCTATGGGTGCGCTTATGTTAACAAGTTGCTTCTGTTTAATCGTTTAATGAGTCCCCGGGCCGGGGTCGCTGGACCGCGGGATGAAATAGAGCAGAAATGAAAACATCAGCCGTGTGGTCCTGCAAATCACCGCCGAAGGAGGTAATTACGAGCAGTTGTTAGACGTGTAGGCGATTTGTCACTTCCCTGTCGAGGTGGACCCTGACTCTACGCGGTGGAGCCCCAGACCAATTTGATTTAATTTAAACGACTGGCGGGCGAGGTGCTCGTAAAGCACCCTCTGCCTCTTCTCGCGGTTTATTTCAACATCACTCCGCCATAGTAACTACTATGGTTTTTTTCAAAAGACAGCCCATAAAATATGTATAATCTAAATATCTTTTTTGGGCAACCAGACCCCTCATACAATTGGCCCGGGAGTGTAATTAAAAAAATGAGTCGTTTGGAGGAGTCCGCATCTTAACATGTTCGCAATAAAAATCTTTTGAATTGAGTGCGGACCAATCGTCACTGCTGAGGAATTTTTAGGTCCAAAGTTAACCGAATGAAGATAGGAGCGAGAGAAGCACCGCAACAAATGAAACACGAAGTTATTTATTGAACGTTTTTGTCGGCCTGGTGTTAAAATATTATCGATATTCAATCTCAGTGATTTATTACGAGCGTAAAAAAATGATGGAACGGCAAATTGTAAAGCTACATACCGCCCCGCCAACCGATAAAAGCTTTTACTCCTTAATATTGTATTTAAGCCCGAAAGGCGTTTTCTGCAATAAAAACGTTTTATGTGAGAACGAACATGCACAAAAACCCTGGCTTAAGTCGATTTTTATGAATATTTCAATAAATAAGGCCTCTTGGCACCCATTCAGCTCCGGTGAATATCCAGAGGCCTTCTGTACTCGGGCCAATTTCTAATTACGGAGAAGGTGTTTTTTATTGTTCTGGGCTGAAACCTTCTACGGTTGAGAAGCGACTTCTTTGGAGTTTTCTCATTTCCGGATCGACAAGTGGTTACCCAAAGCTATAGCCATGGATCGATTGTTTCCTTATAAGAAAAATGTGAAATCGCCTTTTCCTTTTGGAAAGGAAAATAACGTGGTTAATCTTAAATAAAATAACAATAATTGGCGTTTCGGTTCTAATTAGATCTTTTTTAGGGTGGTCGTTAATATTCAAAACCATCATTCTTTAATTTCTCACAATCGAATATGTATCCAATTATAGCAGGAAAATATTATTATATACACTATAACCACGTAAGGTACTTTTTCTTGTTTCACAAACACTAATAGAAAGAGTATGCAATGACGATTGCAAAAGACGGTTTCTTTGACTTTTACCTCTGCAACAACTTGATATTTCTGGTTACAGCTACGATATAATAACACAGCTGTGACAAATTAATTTCTCACACAAAAATAATAACGAGATTATATTACGTTGAAATGTTAAATGATATTTTTAATAACAATGGTTAACTTTTCGCGACTGCGACTGAACTACGCAAATTTAATGATTTAAGTGATAATGAGAATTTGTAGCTTAGTTAATCGGTGATCAAATAATAATATTACTTTATTAGGATTTCTAATGTATTAGACCTATAAATTAATGAAATAGCCGCCCAAAAATAAGTTCAACAATTGACGTAGCTATGTATATAAAAAAATTTCAAATGAAATTTTGAATAAAACATATTAAAGTTTTACATGCTATTTGAAAAACCTGAAAACAATAAAAGAAATTCAACAAATATAGTTTAGGACCCTTTCACGATAAAATTTAATTCCAAAAAATTTCTTGCTTTGTTTCCCACTCGATGTAAAATTTCAGTTCTTAGACACTTAAGTATCAAAATTATCTTAGAAAAATTTTTCTCGCTTTGCTCTAAATATTAAATACGAAAAGACATTTTGAAAACTTAAAATTGTAAGGCAATTGGTTAATTTATATCAGAATAGCCGTACCTACTAAAACTTAAAATTCAAAAATCATATCATGTATATGTATATAAAAGTTTGGTTTAACTGATTCGCGAAAAGTCGTTTTAAGAATAATTCCAAAAATGTTATTCAGCTAATTTTATTTGATTTTTTGAAATTCTTGCCGTGGACACTACTAATTTATGCTGTATGACTCATAGTATTATATATAGGTATATGTGTGTGTTCAGAGATAACTTAAGTGTCTATTTATATAGATATGTTAGTTCTTAATTTGACCAAATATAGAATGAAATTAGCAGAATAAATCGCGAACTCTGCAACAAATGAAAACACATAAACCAAAAACCGATAAATGTTTCATTAATCCCTACGGCAAACATGAAATCGGCTTTAATGTCTAAATCGTCTGAACTTTAATATCCATGACATAAATCCAACGAAACCGGGCAAAATTTTCTACGAAAATCCGCTTCCGATGACCCTCGTGATCTACGGTACCGATGAATTAGGCACAGGTATACCTCGAGGGCGCTCATAAAGTCCTTGCGCTGATCTCCAGTCGCTTTTAGGTTAAAATGCCAATTAAAAGATTATGCCTATCAGAGGTTCCTTCCATCAGAGGCCCTAAGTGACTCTGCGCTGATTGACAGCTTAAATGGACGCGAAAGTTCAATCAGTGCAGGTATGGCGGCCGCGTAAATGTTTGTGACAGTTTCGGCATAGATGAGGTAGCACGGCCTCCGTTGAGCACTTAATATGCCCGGGCTCGAAGAAAACCGAGTTGTCGGGAATTATCGCGGCACAAGCTTAACAGCCGTAAACAACAACACTAATGCTAATAGTCGTAAGTTATTAAAAGCTGTGTGAAGACGGCTGAACCGGAGATATCTGGACCCCGGTGGCTGGATAACGTAGGCTGACAATAAAGCCGAACAAGTGCGCATCGTCATAACAATAAATTGATTTCTTGGCTCTTCCTGAGACGCATCGCAAGGTGAAATTTATGGGGCCGGGCAATGGGGCGAATGCCTGCCTACCTGTGCGCCGCCACACCGCGCGGCTTTCGTCTGCGCGTGGAAGAAACTCTTTTTCTCAATTTTCTTAAGATCTACCCAAAGAAGACCATCAGCACTCGCCATCCGTCGTTACGTTACACAGCACTCGGTGGCGGTGACGCAAAGAAATTCCAAGTCACCGGCTAGAGCTTAGTGTCACTGCCGTACGCAGAGTTTGCAGTTGCGCGCGGCGCAAAGTGGCTATCTACCTGCGCGGCTTCTCGTAGATATGACGTTCCACGCGGTCTGGCCGCGCCAGGTAAGGTCTACGCTAATGCCCTGCGCCATGATACAGCGTCCATCATCGAGGTATCTCCTCTGCCCGGGCCGCGATACGTGTCCGTGTGTCAGGGCTGCTAGTCGAAGGCATTACGAAATGTTCCAGAAAGAAAGATTAATAGCCGTTTGGTGCTAAGACACTTAAATGGTTGGAGGGTCGATGATTGATTAATCTACTGGAAGACGGCACTCCACTAAATACTGTTTATTTACGCTAAGATTAGCTAAATTAGCGGCAAAACTCAGTGGCGGGAAAATCTTGTTGCAGTCACTTTTAATAATTACACTTTCCTTCGTCCATCGATCGATTTACATATTTATTGTTAAGAGAAGTTGTCCAACCAAAACCTATGGCTAACAGACATCACGCATATACAGACATATGTACCTACATATTACATTACTAAGCTTATGATTTAACCAAAACAACCAAATTATTTTAAAAATCCTTTACTCGAAATATTCAATATATGTAAGTGTAAAGAAGTAAATCATGCATCAGCTCAATAAAAAAAAGGAAAAAAAAAATACAAAAACAAGCACTAATGCTTCATGTGGGTAATGATAACTCATACATTATTGTCATAAACAAATACTTTTAATATGATATAAAAACAAATAACAATTCTTTTTGCACGCCCGTAACGCATTCGATTTACGCCCAAACATTTTTCATTTCTAAAGCCCTCAACAGGACCCAATTTTAATGAAACCCGCCTGCAACAGGCCAAATTTTAAAAAACTCTTTTCTTGTTATATTCGCCGAAAGAAAAACAGATATAAAAGAGATAAGTTTAAAGCAATATAAATATATGCTTTGATAATATTTTTAAGGACTGGATTTTTATTTAAATTATTATAATTTATTATATGTAAATATATTAATATCTATAATCGATTCGGGCGTATATCCGGCGATTCTTCAATTCCGGGCGTGCTGCGGGCTCATTTCGGGCCTATATATTTTTACTCGGGGTGTCAGAAACAGGGGCAGTAAAGGACCTGGAGGCCCTTTACATAGAAGACTATTATATCTTAACAATTTTATTTTTCGATTTAAAATAGTTATATCGTACACCTAGGGAGCAAAGTAGGACGTAGGACCCAACCCGCGAGGGCGATAATAGTCGAAATTGCTTAGGTGACTTAAAAAATTAGAATTACTTACTATATCTAGCTAGAGGCATTAAGTTTCTAGCATTAACTTTTTTGATTTTCTAAATTAAAAAGTACTGCAAAATGATGTTAGTTTTCAAAAAACAATCAGGTAAAATATGTCGATTTCTGTTTTCCAATCCCCTTGTTTGTTTCATTTTGCCAACGACAACTTCCGCACCTCTGAAAATAATTTAATTAAGCACTCCCGCACTTTCACTATTGTTGTTGCGAGTGAACACATTTTGCGATTGGGCGATAAAACAATTGAAAATGCTCCAGCAGACGAGGAGCAATCAATGAGACATTAATCAAAAGCGTTGAAAAATTTCTTTTAATAAAAATTTGTAACTAGAGCTTGTTGCGCATAGATACGAGTAAACCTAACCACCGGTGCACAGGGGCACCTCGATAGGCATCTGTTTCGGGTAAAATTTTTCACTTTCGGAGGAGAAATTCGTGAAAAATAAATTGAGAGCTTCCAGTTCGACCCACAGCGGATTCTACGGAGTGCTCCCCGGTTCAATGAACCCGACTTCACGACCGAGCCAGAAAAATAAAAAAATAAGACGACCGGGCAAACAAATAAATCGAGACCTCAAGTTTTGAAGGCATCGAGGAGAGCCCCAGACAGCAGTTCTGCGTGGGCTCTACAAGAGGTATTGCACCTGTATCACAGGAGTAATCTAATTTCAGGTACAAGTTGTTTCCACTCACTCTGCCATGAATTGATTTAATTCAATTACCGGGAACCGAGACAAAGCACATGAATGTGATTTCCAGTGAGAGAACAGAACCCAAAAGGCAAAAATGAAAAAGAGTCACTCAACGGAGCCTTACCTGGCGAAATAAGGTAACAAGTAACGCCGCTGGAAAAAAGAAACGAATCATCAATTGTGCCCCGAGAATAAATCACGATCTACAGTTTTAGACTTGTTCGGGCTCCGAGGCGCTCTCTCGAAGTGGATGTCGGGGCCAGATCGCTTTTCTAGATTTGTAAAAGAGGATGTCGGAGCGATGCATATTTGTCGGCGCGGAGGCGTCCCGAGGTGGGGAAAACTTATTTCCTTCAAGTACGTGACAAATTTCGAATATTGCCAATATTTGAGGGAAATACGTTTCGCAATGGCACTTGGCATTTCCGTCTAATCCGACTTCATTCATGCCAGACACCAGACTGATTGAACGAGAACAATTGGCAACGAAGGAGGAAAAAATCACTTTCCCATGGTATGGAGCATCGAGGAAAAATCGAAATGGTAAAAAGATTGCAAATGAACAAAAAATTACTTACTTACTGGAACTAATGTGGCAATAGTGCTTGCTAATTTCGCTTTTAATGGCAGATGTCAATTAGAATTCCCACGTCCTTTGGGATAAATTACATCGGACAAATTATCAAGACCTGAGTAATAATAATATTATTAGTATTATTTTTCTTCCCCAGTTACGTTTTTAATAAAAACATAATTTTTCTAGTACCTAATGTGATATGAACTTTGGCGGAAAAATTAATATAAATATTTACATTGCGCTAGTATTATTGCTTTATTGAAAAAACATGATAATATACAATTTTAATCTCTATATAATTATGCAAGTACAACTTACCATAACTTCTAGAACAAATTGCTTTTCTAATTGCAGTGTTCATTTTTAAAAATTGTAAAAAGATAAAAGTAGTTAAATGCCTTGTATTTTACATATTTTCTTAAAATAATGCTATAAACAGCTCCTTATACTTACTTATGTAATATTGTCAGCTATATTAAGTCGCTATACAACTCTAACAGGTCTTGACATGTACTTGCAACCCATAAAATGACCTGAAATTTTTGAAAGGAGAAGTTATTGGTTTTTGATAAACTATCTAGTAAAGTAAATAAAATATACATTTTGTGTTTATTGGACAAGAAAAGCATTAAAATTATCATTCACTTTGAAGTCATGGAAACACAGGTTGATAGTATTTTTTAGCAAACAATCTGCTAATGATACTGTGACTCGTTGGGAAAGACTGTCGTTACCCTTAAACCTACACCTGCTTTTGATTGAGGGGCAGACAAAAATACCTTTGCGACATTTAAAAAAAAAAATAGGATATAACTAATGCTTATAAAAATATGCTTATTATAATTTTATTCTTAATGAAAAATTTAAATTTAATTAACATTGCAATTACAATTCGCCTTTCAGGGTCGAAAAGAAAGAAAATTAAAATGTTTTATATAATACTGTAAAAGAATTGAAATAAATAAACCCTTTTTTGTATATCTGGAATAGCGAATACATGAATGTTATCACATAAAGTCTAAATCAAATACGTAATAATTGTAAAGCAAAATTGATACTGAGTGAATAGTTAATTTCAAGAATAGGTATTGCTTGAAGACAAAAATCTTTAATTAAATTTGGATTAGCATCATGGAATTTGAATATTGTCGCATGGAGAGCATAAAACCGGTGGTTTGTCCATATAAAGACAGTGACGTGATCCAAACGTAATTTCCTGATTGAGTGACCACGTCCGATGTCCGTCGCCGGGTGTGTAACTTTGGAGCGCGAACCACCCGATCGGGCGATCGAACGCCCAGCTGACATTCGCCCGCAATTAGCATATTATTTGTCGGCTCCTCTAAAACACACATCAGCCACCAATCAGCCGGCTAATGAGGCCTTACAGAGCGCCCTGCAGCCAGCGGGTTTCGTGACATTAGCTCAAAGCAACTTCTAGCGGCCGTCAAAATAAATCAATTGATTGATCTCGTTTTATTTATGTCCAATTCAATTTCGATCACTCTTAAGTCAGACTACGGAGCAACAAATTGCGTTTAATTGAAACACAAGATCTCGGAATTCCTGAGCGTTCCCGCTCGCTCCGGCTGCGTGTAATGCGGCTACTACCATTATGTGTCCATTTGGCAGTTTATGGGAAAAATATGTTGGCCGCTGGAAGATCTGCAGACAAGACCAAGACAGGGAACAGGGAACTGCCCAGCCGCGGAGGAGTATTTCCACATAACACGCAAGTCATGCGCTTCGGATCAGGTGAATTATTTAATGGCCGGCAGTGGACAGCCCCGGCGAACTGTGGCAGGCTAGCAAATTGCACTCGGATCGAAGGCGAATGCGTGCAGGCCAAAATTGGCATGAGCGGGATTTAGCCAGATCGGCTAGCGCTAATTAGTGCGCTGAAAAAAAATCCCTCAATTCTTTCCGATTAGCCGGGGCTTGGGATAATTCCGTGTGTGAACTGATTTCATTAAGAAAGATCTCTGGCAGGCGGTCGCCCGCCAACACGGTGGCACTTTTTTTGATCGCCTCGCTCGACTGACGGTCTTCTAAGATCTAATTGCTGCAATTATCGACGGATATGACAAGTCGGAAGACTAACGATCGTCAAGTGATTTGGTCTTACTAATGAGAATTAGCCGACAGGAGAAGGTCATGAGAGCGAGGGGCGAGCGGCGTTCCTTCTGGCGAGTTAATAGCGGCTTATCTCGGAATAATTTCGAAATTTCTTAGATAGAGACCAAAAATGGTATTCGGAGTGATAAATGATTTCAGAAAATAGTTGTAGGTTGACGTTGATAGTAACGACTCCATTATATTTTATTATCATACCTCCGTCCTACATAACAAGTATGAGAGGAATTGACGTAAATAATAAGTACCTAATGCTCTTTGAACGTTTAATTAAAACTTATCTTTTTGTGAATTTTTAAGTTACTCTTCTTAATTTTCTTTCAACGTCGACTGCTTTCCAAATTTTGGGACCGAATAAAACAAGATGTGTGAATCAAATATTGAAAGTTTTAATATTTCCTTATTAAAAATTTCATCCAGAATAAAAATGAAATAAAATAATCAAGCCCATCTTTTTTTTACTTCTTCATATCTTTCGATAAACTCCGTTTACGTATAATATGTAAGTGTTATAGCTATAAGTTATGTACCAAAATAAATAATTTATTTGCTACTAATTAGCGTTTGAAGGCACAACTGAAAAGTACTCTAAAAATCGAGAATGGGTCAACTTTGGACATTAGTTTCGAAATGTACACCTTCTTAGAAATCTTTAATGCTTAGTGCTTATGAATATACATCTTCCAAAATAAAAAAAAATATTTTTAGACAACTTTCCATTCTAGAAAAATCTAAACAAATCTACTAAATTATTATACATCTAAGAGTTCCAATCAGCTTAAACTAACATTATGTATTATTAAATCGTCATTAGCCTATTAGCAAAGACTTTGTAACTATAAAGATGTCGCACGCTGAACAAATTCTGTCGACATGAACAATTTTAATAGGACGTAGCACTAAAATACGGGTTTGAAAATCTACAATTTTTTTACCTGAACTCATCGAAGATAAGCGTTTTCTAAACGTTTAACTTGCTTTGTTGTCTATCTGCTACTAATCTTGCATCTTGCAATCAAAATTTAGAGTAGCTCGCCATAACATTAGAAACACGGCGCATTTTCAACGCATTAATATTTAGTTATATCATGTTTCATAAAATTGAAATCGAGAAATAAGTTTTTTTTTTCTAAAAATATTACTAATATTTAATAAGATTTCCTTTTCTTTTACTATATGATACATATGTATGTATTGACACTTTTAGGCATGCAACTTTGCGAAAATACAAAATTTTACACTTGATACAAAGATATAAGGTACCATAGAGAAGAATGCAAGAACAAGTGAATACCCCATATAAGCGTTATATTGAAAGTAGTAGGCGTGCGCAAAAATTCTTTTCTAATCCATTAATTGCACTGTCATAGAACTGTAAAACAATTTACCCATTGTTCGATAAATAACTCCAATTGGGTGGCGTCGCAGAACCTGCAAGTGTCGCCAGGTCGATTTCCTGGTTGTACCTTGCACCCATGACACCCAGCCGACCTAAATCGAATTTATGCAGAAATTCCATGTTACATTTAAATGTCGCACGATTCGCGGCTTATGACATTTTTAATAAATAAACGATCGCACCGTTCAGCGAATTCGCTCGAAATTACTTTAATTATTCGTTACGAATCGAGTGCGCGGAGCAAAACACAATGGCAACTGTGTCCAAACATTTTCACAGTTAAGTGGTAATTTCACCTTTTCGCGGTTCACGCAGGTACTTAATAAATATGTGTCCACGGTTTTAACGGTACACGCGCTGGGTTGGGTTAAGACGAAATATCGCAGGGACCGCGAAGAGGTGCAACGCACACTCCTCGCGAACCTTGCGGCGGGGGAGAGGGTCCGGGTTGGGATGAGACCGGGCCACACTGGCTCACTTTGTCTCTGTCCGGTGCCAGAAGATGGGGCTCTATAATTACGCCCGGTGCAACGTATCATTTGGAGCCTTCATCAGTTCCAGCGTAAACAAACATAGGATTAAGCCTCCCGGGAGAGGAGTCCCGAAAAACAGGTCTTCGGGGCGCGGAGAAACCTTTCTGGTGACATATAGTAGCACCTAAGGTCACGGACAGTTGGGATTCGGCTGAATGGACCCCTGATAAATAAGACACGATTTCTGACTGATATTTTAAGAGCAGGCCCTTCCGTTTGGCCGGACAGGACACGGACAAGAAAAATTTCCGACAATTTCGAAGTGGATAATTGAAATCGGGCACTTAAATTGCCGAGTGGTCCGTCTTCAGCTCGGAGGGCTCATGTCCGACTGTCAGCAGCAATAAAGTTATTAAAGCCTCAACCATCCCATTTTAACTCCAGGGTGAAAGGAGGCTAATTGAAAAAATCAAATCGTTTAAGACTCGCAAAAAAGAAGCTGCGGTTTTGCAGTACGTACACTGAGAAAAAAAAATACAAATAAATTTAACAAAACTGGTTTTCTTCACTTTTCTACCAAAACAATAGTTAAGCATAACCGAAATTAGGTTAGGGCGACAAGTTATACTTCAAGAAAACCTAAAAATGGAGTTTCCACTTGGGTAATGCATCCTTAACATTTAATTTAAAATAACTAGTACTAAAATAAATTAATATTAATTTAAAGCGCTATGTGCCAATCAATTTTCTTTGCTTTCGGATAAAAATTACCGTATTTCTATGCGTTCGTTTTAATGGCCTAACAGAAGTCTTTAATATGGTTTTTTTGAAACATTATTAAGTTGTTACACCACTGAATGTAATGTATAATATACACTAAATCTTACGAGTGTAAAACGCCAAAAACTATTGTTATAACTCTACTGTTCAAGGGGTTAGCCAGCCTACGATTAAAGTGATTAGCTAATAACAAAAGTTGTGGAACTATTCAAAGTATAATTACCAAAATAATTGTAATCCTTCAAAAAAATGTTAAATTAAACAACGCCTTATTATTAAAATACCACAAACGTTGTTGTACCAATGATTTTTTCTCATTGTACGAATGAAATTGATTTTTTTTCCTCATCATACCCACAGCAAAGCCCGCAAGGTCCTCTTGAGCGAAGGCTTCGGTCGAGGAGCGCTCCAGTTGGGTTCGAACATAAATTTGAATAAACATCAGTTAATTAGGCAGCTAATTAAACAATTAACCTTGCTGGCCCACCAGAGGCTGCTCTGCTCCACTATCCGACGTCGCTCTAATTCGAGCCGCGGGCATGCAACCGGCCGACCACTCCATAAATCAGTGAAAGGACTAAAAACGCGACAAAGAGATCACGCAAACTTCCGTGAGAATGGAGCACGAGGACTGTGCCCGCCAAAGTGAAATGCAATGAAATCTCACACGGTAATTGCTGAAATCGAGAAGCCATTAATCACCGGAGTTTTAAGTAATGATTGAGAGCTCACCAATGACATTTTAATATGCGCGGCCGGAATTGGTGCGCTCCGTTTTGTCCGCTAAACGGCCCTCCAAGATGATCGTGCGCTGTTTTGACCAACTTTTCGAACGTCTCGACAAAGGACGTCCGCGGCAGTGGGCTGACTCCCAATGTGAGAGGTGAATGTGAACAATTAATTAATCGGAACCAATAAATTATATATTTATCATGTGACTACAGCTGCATTTTACCACAAAACAGAATTTTTTAAATACATACTTCTTTTTCTCTTAGAAACCGTTCGTCGATTAAACAAATCTGCACATCAATTTAAAAATACCAATTGCTGCATCTTCCTTTTAATTTCCATAAATTATCCAACTTTTTTTTTACGCACTGGAAAACACTTCAATAACGCAGAAAATATTGCTCCTAATAAATATTCTCTAAAATCCTAGCCTAGCATATATATGTATGTATGTAGCATACATACTATACATATTACATAAGGTACCTCGCAAAATTATTAGGTATTCATAAACGTTCAAAAATTTTAATCATTAGCAGCAATTATCTCAATTTAATGCTACACTCAGAAAAACTAATATTAATATTAAATTGGAAGAAAATTTGTTTTTATTTTAAAGCTACTAAAAGGTCTAGTTTGAGGAATTCTTACCAATTTTTAAAAACTTTCATTAATCTAAAGGAAATTTCCTTAATTTCAAGTAAAATATTAACTTTAAGAGAATGTTACTTCCTCATTATCTGTAATGTAATAATTGTCCTTGTGAAATAAGAAAAGTGAATACCTTTTGGTTTCATTATATGTATACATAGGTACATTAATTAAAATTTATGGTCCTAAGACTATTTAATTATAGGTTAACATATTTTGAAATAGGGCTGGACCTGATTTGTTCCTGAAAAAGCATGCCTTGCAAAGGCCTTAACAGTTCCTGATATATTCTACGTTTTTCCTATCCTGAGGGCGCATATGCACATTTATTTAAAAATTTCATCGTATTAGCCATAATTAGGGGGAGTTAAGTTAAATGATCTGAGCATTAATGTCTCCTTTCAAGTGTTAAAATATCATACCAAAACCGTTACAATTTCTTTTAATTTCAATTCCTTTTTCCCGCCACTCAAAAATGTTTTTTCATGTCAACTACGTGTTTCGCAGCACAATTCCCAGTAAGCGCAGTTGTTGAAACCTTAATAAATCTCACTCTTGCGCGATTTTCTTAGGAAAAAAAATTCAAGATTAAACTTACACCTTACTTGACAGGAGTGCAGCTTAAGGAGAGTACCATTAAAAGTAAATAAAAATGCGCCCAGGTTCATTGTCCGGACCCATGTGCCTGCGCGCCCAGAGAGCCCCGGAGCGGAAGATTTACAGGGGAAAACAAGAGGTGGACGGGGGAACCTGCGAGCTCTACACCTCCTATTCACCTGTGCCTTGCCCGAAGAAAATTTCTATATTTATGATTGCAGGAGTGGATTAAATTAACGATCTTGTCTCGATCCCCTTGTGCGGAGATGTTGGCACTGGCTCTGCGCGGCCATTCGGATCAAAACATCCAGAAAGCGCGAAATTTATTTATTCGATTTTATTTTATTTTTCGGCTTCTTTCTGCGAATGCGTCTTGAAAATATATGCAAACGCGGAGTTCGCATCTTACCTGGGTGTTGGAGAGATATCTTTACGCACCTCCAGGCGTAGGGGATGACTCCGCCGACTATCGCTTATCTGAGCTGATCATAGAGCAATCCGCGGATGAGTGATGCCAGTGCCGCGCGGGACAGCGCGTTATTTCGCGGCCCGCGAATCCGCCAAGTGTGTGTTCACGCTGGGGCACTGCCGGTGTGATTTATGCAATCAAGTGGCGCTCTTCGATTCAGATACTCGTAATTCGTGATTTATTCAAGTGGTCCCCCATCAATGGGGGATTTGATGAGACGAGGAATTTTCAATGGTAGGTCACTCCCTGCTGCGTCATTGTTAGCACCTTCGATAGACTGCGCATGTGCACCGGATGAACTCCGAAAAGAGTTATTATGGTTGCCTGGTGCGAAAGATGGTTAGTGGTTGCAGCGACAGTTAGAATTTCAACATAATCTTGGCTAAAACCTTATTTATACTGAAACATTAAGTATTAAATAAAAAGGTAGCAATAATAACCTTAAAAGCAATACCCTTTGATACTTCTCTTTTATTAAGAAAGTTATAGTAAAATTAAGGCACCCGCACTGTCCGAAATTTTTGTTTTATTTTAAACAAAAAAACGTATTATGAGGAAAATTTTTAAATTATATCAAGTTTGATATTCTGCTAAATTACCTACCTAAATTATACAAAGAAAGAGAATATTAAGGGTTAGTTCTGCTGCTATACAATTAGTAAGTTTTCAGTATCTTGGGGATAGTATGTTTACATAAACATGACAAAATTGTCAAAAATTCTATTGCTGTGGTCCACATTTAGTTCGATAGCTCGATTTTAATCATTTTTTATTTAAATTCTTCATTAATGAGAAGTACATACTGCAATTGTTGTCCTATATACACATGATGCTTATTTGAAAAATTTTAAAGTTCATTACTAAAAATAAGACCACAAAGCACCTGTTTTGAGCCTGATAACTATACGAGCACCCATTGTGCTGGAGGCGTTATACGTCGTCTACATACGTTAAAACGTGAGTTTTTAAATTGCCCAGTTCTCACACGGGACAATTGTGTCGCTGTGTCTAAAAAGGCGCTGGCAACGTTGTTCCTGCGACCTCGCTTGCATTTTGCGTTAAAAATACAGAAAAGGAAGCAAACTGACTGCTTATCCCTTATCTGTAACTGATTAAGACTTCAAAGAACGCCTACGTGTTTCTCTTCGCAAAACTGGAAACAAAGTGTAGCCCTAGCCCGATGCCTTCGGACATGACAGGCGACAAGACGTAACATATGGTAGCTACCACAGAGCATAAATTGTGTCTGAGCACATTGTCTTTTGTGTGCCTAGGCACCGCAATTGTTTACAAGAATAAGGAGGACTGCGTCCGCGAGGCGACGGAGTGTGTGTGGTGCAACCGCAGCGTCCGTCGACGACTGCAAGGGGAGGCTTCACAACTTCACAGTGACACAGTCTACCGCAAAACGCGAATAAATTACATGGGGACACACAAGCGTGAATTTATTACGCTTCTAATGTTGCTTAATGTGTGCGATTTCTGTACGTTTAATTGCATTAGTCAGGGGGACCAACAATTGTATTCAAAATGTTTTTAACTGAATAAATTTTGCGGCAAATCATGCTGAAATACACCTAATTCAGACATCTATTTGCTGAGATTATTTTAAAGTCTACATACATATATTTGTTGCATTAAGTGGCGTCATCATCCAACTGACTAGTTGAAAATAAATCATAAATTCTTTAGAACAACTATTTCTTACTTTTCAAATAATCAAAGGATTATGATACAAAGATAATTTCTGCCTTGTTAAGATATTTCAGAAACAGAACGCTCTCCGTTTTATACATACATGAATATATTTGTATTTGTATATACATATTTGATTTTCTTAAAAAGTTCAAAATAAATTTTAATATAATGGTTTTCAAAATCTATTGAGATGTCCTTTCAAAAGGCATTATGCCAGTAAACTACAAAGTACAACAAATTTGTCAAAGATCAGCAAGTTCATGCAGAAAACAAATGTTTTTACTAAAGACTGAATAGCTTAAAAGTGATATTACCAAAAGAAAATCCACCATTTAGTAACTAAGTATGTATTTGTTTATTGTAACAACAAGTTTCATATTTTTCAATTAAATTTTTCAAAGATGGTAGATTCGAAAATTGCCTTGACCTGGTAATATCTACAATAACATGTGTTAAAGAACCTGGATGCATTTAGATGTTGGCTCATTTGTGACTTTATTAAATTAAACACAATAAATAAATTATTCATAGGTAGGTATTCATTTTTGTAATTCCTTTATATTTTGGTATATTAAGATTTTTGGTTTAAAGCCTATTTTTCTCAAAAACGTGAACTGATGAAAAATTGTAGTTTTCAGATTCAAAATCAATGGAAAAAGCCGTATTAAAATTATCTTTCGCTGATTCGGTGAAATAAACGAAGATTAAATTTGGTCATCGGTGGATTAATTTATTTAAAGAATATAATTTGTAAAATTAATTAAGTTTTATATTTAATACTAATAGCGTTTTATTATCAAATGAGTGAACTTAATTTCTTTACTGAATATAAGCAGTAATCGAACATACATAATTTAAAACTATTTTTGACCTTTAAGAATTAGTTCCTGAAAAAGTTAAGGTTGCTTCAAAAATGGATAAAATACGAAGTTGCTTAATTCTTAGCTTAGTTTTTTTCCACAGGTAAAAGCATAATTCAAATCCACATAAGGTAAATTTTAAAAATTTGAAAATTGAAATAAGCTGAGACAAAAATATCATTATGAATTTTGTCCTGAGTTCAATAGTTTCGAAAATATAGTGGTATACATTCGGAAAATCTATATATCTATATATGTATGTATATAAAAATGAGTGCCGTGAGTGAGTGAGTGAGGCTCGCTAGGCTAGATTATAACACTTTGAATGCAAAAAATTTTAGTCAACGTTTACTGAGATGGTTTTACGACGGAACTTTTATACGGAATTTCAATTTAAAAGTTAAGTAGTTTTAGAGCAGGTGAATATATAAATTAAAATTGTTTTTTCATCACAAAGTAATGAATTTTTGAGGTCAGATTTATTTAAAGCGAATTTAATTACATTTGGCGACGATCACTTTGATCAGCCATTGTTTTTTAGCGATATTGGATTAGTTTTGATAAACGAGGATTTCAAGGTTGCAAAGTTCTCACTGAAGAATAACAAGGTAATTTGGACAGATTTGCTTCGTGTACAAGTGATTGGGAAAACAATTCCGTATCATTTCACAGTGCCCATAATAATGCCAAAGAGAGGATGAGGATGAGCTGACGTTGGTCGTCGCAATCAGTCAAATGCGCGGCGAACTACTTTACGTGCGAACTGCACTGATGACAAGCGCGCGACGGATAGTGAAAATAGTCGTTTTCGCATGTCCCAATTACGTTCGAGAGCGTCTCTTTTCGATATCATTTCAATCGGAATACATAACATATGGGCAATTAATACTTTAGATCCTGGCATAGGAGTCTTCGTGTAGATAATAAATTTCTACTTAATTCTCTAGGGGTAGCTTGCAGAGCATACATAGTTTTACAAATATACGTTTAAGATTTTGCATACCGATTCCTTAAGCGAATGTTTAAACATTTCAAAGATAGAGTTTCATTTCATCTCATTTGTTCATATTTATTCTAAAGAAAGTGCCCAAAACACCTTTTTCATTATTATCTTGGATTTTCTTTTATACCTGTTAAATTACTGTTAGAAAGTATTATTATAAAAATTTTCAAAAAATCTGGGCTAATCCGTAATCCAAAACTTTTCGTGCGGTTTTTTTCGACTTAAAGAAGCCAACCTCGGGAACTTCACTGGGATTTATTACGAAAATGAGAACAAAGGATTTTGCAACTTACCTACTTACATAATTTAATCATCGTCTAAATAATTCACTCAAATTGCACCCGCGCTGCCGCCCAGCCTGCGAATTCCGATAAAACGCGATTTAATGCCACGAACTTCCACCTGAGCACCAAATTAATTAACTTTATGACCGCATCCTGACCGGCGAGCTTATCGGCACTCAACACTTCTTCGCATAGAATTTTAAGAACTTTTCCGCGTCGAATTTGAAAAAATTTAATAATATTATGACGGCAAACTCTTTAGTGGCTATACTTACGCAGTAATTACACGGATTAAATGAATTTAAATAGATTTTCTCACTCCGAGACGATGCTGGGCGCGCAGTTTCACAAAATGTCACTTCCAACTGGCGGAATAGCGGGAAATGGCCACTGAACTTAATGTTCAGGGGGAACTGCGAAGAGGCGCCTGAGCGGGACATTTAAATTATTTAAATCATTGTGCAGTTTCTGCGGCAATGGAAAAATATATTTTATTGTTCCCATCGGCCTGAGTTTTTTGTTGCCTGTCCTAAACTTCACAGAAAGACGCTTTCCTTTCCGAGAGATTTATTTTATATTATTTACTAATAACAGCAAACTGAGTACGTTAATTATTTAGTTTTGGATTAATATCAGTCAGGTTTTCACACCGACTTCAAAAATCTAGGAAAGTCTTGGTATTTAATGTTGAAAGTAGTAGCAGAGGACGATTAGTTTTGATACACAAAGATTTCAAGATTGTAAAGTTCTCAGTGAAGGCCAAGGTAATTTCTGTAGATTCCGTTTGCAATCTCAATGAATTGGAGTTGGAAAGTTGATTGGGATTCATAATCTCTTATGAAGAGTTATAATCAAATCAATTTCAGGTGGTACGAAGTTTACCGGGTCAGCTAGTTAAACAATAAAATTGATATGTAAGACAAGTTTTAAAGAAATGAACAACAATAAAATATGTCTTGTGTTCTACATCTTTTGTTATAATCTTATTCGGTTCTACAATCTGAAAATGAAAGAAATATTCATCCGTGATCCGAGAGCTATTTTAGCAATATAAAACGAAAGGTAGAGGTTGATATCTAAACTAATTATAAATACCTGCATACATTCCTCATAATCAATATTTTATTACTTTTTTTACATACATATTTTTATGTTTATTTTTATTTTAATGGTAACCGGTTATTTTATTAGGTGTGGTCAAATTTCTAACAAGTTCTGTGTATAAAACCAAGAAATTTGCCATCAACCATCCATGAAAGTGGCGCCAAGTTTATTGCATTCGTTAAAGAGCTATACAAAAATCCTGTTTCCACTCCTGTCACTTCCCCAGATGAACACCTGCTCATGTTCTCGGCCAGATCCACGACCACGGGCTATGATAAGAAATCTCGTCAAAATAGCCAAAGTCGTGCGACCTGGCTAAGTCGACGCAAGACAATCTGCGGCCGCTCTCTAATTGAATAATGACCGGTAGCAATAATAGGAGTGTTAAACGTGGCGTAATTACAATCCTCGGTCTGGGTCCAGTTCTCATCCGTGTCACAATTATGCGCCGTCCAATATTCAGCTGATTGAGCATGCTGCGCCGGCTATTAGCATTAGAGATATGATGCGCCTCTGGCAGTGGACTGTTGACGATGCTCGACAGAGGCGCAGAAGAAAATTGAAAACGCACCTTAGAACGGTACGATCGCGGTCAACAAGGAAATGCCCACACGATGAGAAAGCCGTACATTCACGTATATCGTCTTGTACGCAAATTTGCCATGATGCCTCTCATTCTCATATTTCAGCGAAATGTTGCCGAGCTAGTGTCGGACGACTTCATAATCGTTGACCTGATGAAATTTACTAGACTCGGCTGTCCTTTATCAAAAGCATACGCCGTGTGCCATGCGGTTCGGATTTTTTGTTTATGCCCATCTTGCGGGCATATTAAACGGACGTGGTGTGGTATTCAATTTCATAGCCTCAATCATCGCCGGCATAAATAATTTGCTATTAATAGCATCATTAGGCTGTTCCGATGTAGTCGGTTTGCATTAGAGATAGTCGCCCGTTACCAGTGCCAGGTAAGATGGCATTTGCGTGCGAGCTGCTCTCCTTTCATCTAGTGCACGATGGTGATAAGGCAATTTGTTTAATGCGATTATTACGAGGCTGTGCCGCATATTTCAGCCGGATCAGACACCACCGGATCATTGTGGGTGATAGGTTTACGATACCTCTAAAATATCGGATCATTTTCAAATATACCTTGTGAAAAAAAAAGAAAGTTTTTCATCTTTGTCCTTTTTCGGTTGCATAACCCATAAACCACAAAACCAGTTAGAAGTTGACCTTCCTTCGTTCAAACCATTTTAGCACCTGTAACTTCCCCTTCATTAATCTAACAAGTAACAACGCCTCAGCACATTTCGTGGCCGAGCACAATTTATGATCGTTACATAAATATCAGTGTTTGCCGGACCCGTAACGAGGCACTATTGACCCAGATGAAAACTACTTTTAAGATGTTTTGAGCTTTGACCTCACGAAATTTACAATTTTATTTTTCATTTCTCCCACATCGGCTCAAGTGGAAAAATAACTGCACGCCCGCCAAATTCGACGACCTTATTTCCCGCCGTTTGCTGTTGACGAACAATCAATCATTAATTTATCAACTTGACAAGCCTCGGACCCAAATCGCATCAATAAATCAATCCATAATATTGAAAATAAGACCAGTTATAATTAAAAGCCAAATGACGAATCAATTAATCTTTTGGTAATTAATTTATCCCGATTTTTGCCGAGGGCTAAACATCACCGGAGGGCGCTGGGATAAACCAAAAAGGTATTAATGTCTTAATTCTCTTCGATTTGGCATACAATTTTGCAGTTTTTATTGATGAATCCTTTCAACAACTTTTTTTGCTTAATGTTTACCCTTATATTAAAAATCATAAATCTCTTTCATTTTAATGCTTCAGTTGAATATTATATCATTTTTATGTATAATTATAATTATAAGACTTAAAAACTACTGCCAAATAAAGAACAAATATTGTCACAACAAGAGTAGGTTGATCGCGAAATAAGCTCATTCATTTTTCATTCATAAAGTCAGATTTATATTCTTTAAATTAACAACAATTCTTCTATTTAGGGCAACCCTCTTAAGAATCTCTTTTCAAGGAAATTACTAATTATATTCGGTTTCGATAAATTATGGTTTCTACATTAGTAGAAACCTATTGGAAATTAAATCAAAAATTGTATATAACATACATATGTTATGCTTAAATGTTTATAATAAAATAAATTTTCTAATATTTTTAAGAACCCTCTTTTCGAAGCAAATGTTTAATGTTGTTTAATGCCTACTCCTAAGTCCTACATCATTCATCTCAAAGTCTTCAGTTATTTTGAGAAAACTCAAATGTATGTAATTCTACCCAATCAATACCCTATTACCAAAGATTATGTAAAGTAACTTTACTTTTTTACACAATCTTTGCTATTACATACCTATATTATTCAAAATCTTAAAGTTAAAAATTTATTTTCCAGATATTGATGGTCTTATTGCTTTTCCAGATTTTGTATATTGTAGAAATAATAATAAACTGGCATTCAATCTCTTTACTATGATACTGTTATAAAACCCAGAATGTGTATCTCATTAAATAAAATCATAGCTCAACAAACATGATCAACATCGGTTCATTGCATTTGGAGTTTACCATTCACCTACCAGATTTCTTTCTATGAATAAAAATAAATTATGTACATATGTAATATAAGTATATTATATTGTTTCCCAAGTGTAGAGAACTATCGTTTTTTGTAGGCTCAAGCTAATTAAGCTAATTTAATATTAAAATCAACAGCAATTAAATGTTCCAACTTTCCATATGCACAAAGTACTTACTGGTCTAAACCCCTCTTTACTTGAGGAAAAACTCCAGAAATCATATTTTTACTTGAAAATCCATTATGTAAAGTCTTACAAAACATTTGTCAAATTAGTCTACAAATCTTCGTAACAAACACGGTGCACGCTTCTACTCTATCATAAACATATCAAAAATGTTACAAATCGATAATCATCTGAGTGGTGCCCGGACATAATTTATATATCATCGTTTCAAGCACGCTAGCCGCAGGTGACTTTTACGATTGATCGCAAGCAGACCACATTCGAGAGATTCCAGAAAATCCTGAGGCCGCGGAGATGATCCGATGGACTGCTGTCCACCATTGGGCAGCGATCGGCGGGATGCGGTGGCGGGATCAGCGGAGCACCCACCGATCGTCCGGCCACTTTGCGGAGCTCCACCGCTCGGAGTCGACTTTAGCTATAAAAGTACCTGTCCGTGCGGGCCGCAAGGTACCCCGAGCCGCCCGTGATGTAGGATTATCTGCTGTATGTAAACAATGATGGATAGCAATTAGCCGGAGCTTTCGATATCATCGATCGCAAAACACGATCTCATCGAGTGCCCATTCACCCGAAACCGATGCCCGTGTCTCTCCCGCTTTGTCGATCAGCGCGATCAGTCCGCAGACGGTCGATCGATTCACGATTTTTACCTAATTTGAAAGAAATATGTTGATTACGATCGGTTATACAACCGCCAGAATGAAGAGGAGTTTCGTCTGTTAAACGCGGGCGGCCAGGTATCTAGTACGATTGCTTTGTCATGTAATTATCGGATCGTTGGGAGAAGAAATTCGTCTTTCAATTTCTCATGATCGGCTAAACACTTTTCGAATGGGAGAAATTATGTGGCTGCGACTCAGCCATATCGTGATTCCCCGATTCTGGCTTAACCGCTCGATCGCTAAGATCAAAAAAATAAAAAAATAACGATCGCGGAGCCTCCTTTGGGTGGCTAAGTACAGAGTGACAGGTTACATGACTTGCGTGCCACAACTCCAGAATTTTTGGAATCGAGCAGATTCTCGGCAGCTCTTTAGCAGGTCGCCGTCGTGATCGCGGTGAAATCTGCTCTCAATACCGCTGTCAGACTCCTCCGGTTCGGACCTGCCGCAAACCGTGAGAACGAACTTTTTCAAAAGATGCGCGCCAGTTGCGTAACGACAGGACGCTTTTGGGATTAACTGACGATGTAATCATGTCTCATTCGGCTAATTCCGTCCTATTTGCAACCTTTGTTCTGCAGTTAAGTCGTAAAAGCGCGCAAGTGCCGCTAGATGATATCCTCATTGCAGGTATTGAGACAAAAAAGCCGGCAAAATGTTTTCGTTTGCCGGCAAATTTCATCTAATTGACATGCTGATCACTACATTTCTGCAAATCTTCGCGAAAAGTGTTACATAAAATCCGCTAAAGGCAGATGTTTATGGCACAATGCTCGAATTGAGAGATAATCTGATCTTGCAGAACATTCACCTCCTTGAGAATTGCTTACATTCTAAGCGAAAGAATGTATGATTATGCGATAAAAAAACGATCTCTTGAGAATTAGATTGTTTACGCGATTTTGCAATCTTAATTGTTTTTAACTACCCTAAACCAAGATTAATTTAGACAAAATGGAGGATTTCTACCATAATTTAATTAATTGTATTATAATGAAAATATAGTAGATATACCTACCTATTGTATTTAATTGCATTTCTTAACGACAAACAAGTGTTCTTATTTATATGTATATGTATGTAGGTTCTTTCAGATGTTAATTAATCAATACCGAGTCAGTAGCCATAAAAAGAAGTGGATATCACTGAAGGAAATCTTAGCCCAAATAGCTATAGTTTATATGCATATACATATAAATATATTCATTTATTAATAATTTTCTTCTTATGTATATACATAAATAAAAGGGGTACTATCCAAGACCATATTTTTTTGAATAGTCATTTCATTGTTTATCCGTGTCTTCCATCGTCCCTTAACATTTTGTTGTAAAGTCACAGCTTTCGCCTCAATATGGTAGATATTAATGGAATAAATAATATGTAGATTTTATACATACATATAAGGTGGTTATATTTTATTTTTAACAAAATGCTGTATAAATAATTACACAGGTTTTCATTAATATAGGTTGTTGTCCTATGCTCATATAATTTTTTCAAACCCTTATTACCATTTGCTTCAAAATTTGTATGCTATATTTTATATATCGATGAAGATAATATTGATTAAGTGAATGTGAAAATGAAAATATAATCTATACTATATACTTCTGAATTTCAAGGTGAGGAAATATCATAACAATAATAGTTAACCTTAAATTAAAATTCAAGAAATTAACTATTACTATTTTTCTTACTTTTTCTTTTCGGTTCTATGGACCAGTATAAAGCTGTATGTTATACATGCATATGTACATATTTGTTCATATTGCTCATGACAATCTTATATGTGATACCTAATTTACTACATAGTGCCATCTTCTTAAAATTTTATAAAGCTGTCATGAACAATAATTTTTTATTAATCGTTGCATGAAATTTATACAAATCCCCAACAAAGTAGTAGAAGTGTATTTTGCTACTTACAAACAAATTACGCTTACAGTCTTACAGATTAGAGATTCCAGGAGCGAGTTAATCCTACCATTTATCAGAGAGCCTAGATGCATTCCATCAAGCTCGTATTAAATTACAGAGGCTATGTTATCCTTGCTATCAATTTATTCCCCTCAGATCTGTAAAATAAAAGCAAGCCGCGGAAGTTACTCCGGCGAGTGTGCCCTCGGCAAGTATGCGCCATCAGCGCGGCAATCAGTCATAGCTATTTACACTAAACGTCCCCGAGCTGTCTCCTCCACTTATGATTCCTCATTTATATTTCGCGCATATTATCTGATTATCTTTATTCGACGGAGCTACCAATAAATAACGCGCTGCCTCCTGTTGAAAGCCCGCGATCTGTCCTACTGCTTGTTTTAATTTAAAGTGTCTGCTTTGATCCTCTGCCTTGTCTCGTCTGAGGCTGCGGCCGCGGCGGTAACGTGAGCCATGATGAATCTCGCCTCGTGTCGCCGGTTAATTGCTTTAAAGCGCAGAGAAAGTTCAAGGAATTTTTAATATGCCATAAATAAATTTCTCCCGCCAACGGATAAGTCGCTAGCGCAACCGCAACGCAACGCAGCGATCGTATGCAAACTTGCGCAGGCGTTCGTCCGTCCGGAGGGTCATCGAAGGCACGTTCCTCGGGTGTTTGTTTTCGGCTGCTTCGCACCTGACAATTACAAATTATAATCCTGGCCCGCGGTGCTGGTACTTTGTTTTTACGCTCATCATCGGTGGATTATTTCATCATTTTAGTGAGGCAATGCACGATCAATTTGTTGAGGTCATAATGTGCCCTTACAAAAGTCATTTAGCTGAAGAAGGCAACTGTGCGTGCAGGATTGTCCGATTAATAAGTTAAGTGACGACATATTTACAAAAATTTGCATGCAAAAATGTAGATACTTTGTCAGTTATTAAGTAGATTAAAATTCTCTTACTACTTAAACTTAGGACTATTTTTCGAAAGCGCCTTAAGATTGCCTTAAAATGACGTAATTATTAAATGATTGCTTAAAAACATTTCTGTTACAAAGATACAAAAAAAGATACTATTTAGATTATTTTAAAGGAAAACGATTTTAATAAAAATTGGCCTACTTATTTTCAAGAATAATTATTAACTTATTGGAAATAATAGACAGAAGAAAGAATTAAATTAAGTACCTTTTTTTTGTATTAAACTAATTTTCTTCAAAATATTCATTCAGAGCCGTAAAATACTTATTCGAAAACTTGAAATTTGAAGTAATTAGAAGAGTAACTCTGAATCTTATTAAAATCTACTGTCGAGGAGATAATAAGTTTTACTAGAAATGTAAGTTTTAATAATTATGAAATTTTTACACATTTACATACATATTTACTTTAATTCACTGTAGTTACAAAAAAATAAAATATCGAACATATTAGATTTAACTTATTCGGATTAAAAAATAACGAAAATTGGCAAAATAGTAGATTTTTGAAAAAAGTGTATCAGTAAATTTTGTATGCTTTTAAAAACATAGTAATTGTAGAAAAATATGAATAGTTCTTGACTAATTCCATGCAATAATATCCTTCTCTAATATGTATGTTCATATGTATGAGTATTATTTGAAATTGTTTCGATGATAAGGTCTCACAGCGTTTTGTACTCGGTATCCAAAAATCATGTTTTGAAAAAAATTGTATTTAAAGTTTGTAATAAATATGTATGAAGTGCTTTGGTCGCGCTGAAACAGTACCTACTCGCTAATTAGAATCTCAGGCTCAGCATACAAATTTTACAGAATAATTTTAAGATATAAATTTCTCCAATTACAACAATAAGTTTTGATTTAAATCCTTAGCTCTTTAGTTATTAAGTTACGAATTTGAAATGGTTAAAAATAAATAAAAAAGAAATGGTCGAAGAATTTACAGATAGGTCATAGATTTGACTTATTAAGAATCTTGTAATTTGTAAATATTCGTCCTTTTAAGGAAAATTATAGATAAAGTGAATAAGTAGAGTTACAAATTGCATAGTTGCGTATCTGATGCTATCAGTCTTAGTTGCAAGCAATTACGGCAAAAATCAAAGCAATTCGGTTGAATCAGTGACAGAGTACACTGTCGCGAATTGTTTTGTGTAAACGGGTGCTAGTTTTTAACACCTTGAACTAAATAGGCACAATCGTTGCCATCGGAGCAGCTGTCCAGGCGGATACGTCGGGGGGAATTTGTCATACGCTGGGGCACAATTGCGGCAGCGTTACACTGGCACATTCCGGGCATTGAAGCGGCCCTCCTGACGTTGACGGCGGCGACTCATTACGAAATTCCATACTCGAAATTTACGGCAATCGAGCCGTTTTCCAGTTTGATTGATTAAAGGAGCGCTCGCAGCCTCTACCGCGTAACTACCGCAACTTGGGCGGACAATTGGGGGATATTTCAGCGTTATCGCGCGGCTCTTATTCATGAAATCGAAGTGGGCACTTATGGTGCACGGCGCTTTGTTGACGATTAGCCGAGTTAATTTACCGGCCCTAACCTCCAGATCAACCCAGAAAGATAGTCGAAACCTCCTCAATTTGAATGACTCTTCTGGGGGCCCCCGGCTCTCAAGTGTGCAGCACCGGGCCAATTTGGCCCCGCGGCGGCCCCATTGCGGCCCGAGTATGTCAACATCACTTCGTCAGCGGTGATCACTTGCGGCGGCGCGATGATTTTCGGCTGATCACCGCGACGAAGGTCAACCCACCTGGACAAGTTGTCAACTCGCGGGATCACCGGCTGAATCACTTGAGGGGCAAGGTGCCGGGTGGCTCCGCGGACCAAAAATCTCGGTCACCGTCAGGTTTCGAGCGATTCAATTATTTCGTCGCGCAACGGCGAGATCACGACGCAAGTGATCCCTTCGGCTGGGGCTGAATGTCAATTGGCGTTGTGCGGCGGCGGTGGCGGCGGTGGCGGCGGTGGCGGTGGCGGTGGATGGCGGCCCGCGAGCTGCCGCCAGTCCCCGCGGTCGCAGCGGCGTTTTGGGCAGAAGCCCGACTCATGGTTTAACGAGCGAGCTGAGCTCTAAACAAATGAAAAAAAATTTTATTTTATTTTTTTTGATAAGTCGTTGGCTGGGGGACCTTTGAAAAAAAATGGCGCCGTCACGAGTTTGTTAAGTGATTTCTTGTAGGTAAATCGTGCCTGGAAGAGATTTGTGCAGAATGCGGAGAACGGAGCAGCCGAGCATTATTTCGGTTGTTCAATAATTTAGCACTTTCGGCGTGATGCCTGGTGCCTGGCGGAAATGATCTCCGATTCTGCAACAGTGTCTTGATTTATGGGCCGGTAGTTAAATCAGATTACATTATGGGGCCGCCTGAATTTATGACATGCAAGCGATCCGCCAAACTGCCGATCCGACGATCCCGCGAAGACGTGCCACTATGCATGTTACTTAGAAGTTAATAGCCCGGGCTGGCTCAATTGGCAATTAGATTCGGTGGTTCGGTACACGGCCTATCGCCTCTGCCTAGTGCCGCTGCAGCCGAAGCGGCGCGTCGTGGGCTCCCCCGGGTCCCCATAAATCCACCACGCCGCCGCCGACTTATGAAATCTCGTGTTAATTTCCCTACATAGGGTACAAGGCAAACAAGTGGATGGATGAAATTCGTATGTTAACGAGGATTAACCAACAGATCCAAGAGATACGGGCTCGTGACAGCCGATTTCAGGCAAGGTGGCTCGCTGATTCGGCGGCACATTAGCAATAGAATTGATTCGAGCTCCTCGTAAAAGCAAACAGATGGTCCTGGTGCAACTGCGTGAAGATATTAATCAAATTCATTTCAGATTAAATAAATCATTTTAGAGGTCTTGAAAGAGTCTCTCCCACTATCAACATTCATAATAAAATGAAAATGTAAGCAAAATGTCAATAAATGCTAAGCTACAAACTTCATATGTATGTATGTACATATATAGATAACAGCCTTGCTCAGACTACCTATTATATGACTTATGTAAATATAATAAATTTCTTCATCATCGTTTCACTCAAAGGTATTGAAATAAATTTTAAATGTTACATTGTTTTTTTTTACCCTTAGCTGGCATCTAGGGTTCAAATTGACCCCAGCCTCGTTATTCCCACTTGAGACCCTTAAGTTTTTTACCACCTTTTAATTTCTTTTTCGTATCTCAATTTTCGATAATGATATTTCTTAATTTTCCTTTAATTAGCTATATTACTAGGGCATCGTAAAATGTTAATTAAGTTTTATACAATTTACTCTTACCTCGAACGAAATCATTGAAAATTTTAACAAGTTTATTCATGTAACACAGCAGAATCAAAATCCTTGTGTCGAACCTTTAAACTTGATTGAAGTTAAATCGAAACGACTTTAGAATACTAAATATCACGCACAAAATTATTTTGTAATATGAAAATATTGCATGCCATTCACCTATTAAACTTCTTTTGATTTAAATAAGCCAGTTGCATGGCTAGCTCTTATTTACATATAAATTAATTTCTTATGGTTTTAAATCAATAAAGTAGAGCTTTTTGACACATTGCTCTTAACCACATTAGATCAATGCAAGTAATCTATAAATTTTAAGTGAAAAAGAGAACATTGTGCATCCAATTATCATACAATATTTATTTGTCATAAAATTTTTAAAACCGAAAATTGTTAACAAAGCCGCGAGAAATCGAAGCAGTGTGGATAGGGGAGCATCTTTCTAAACTTAACAAAGAAATCAGAAAAATCAAATAGAAAAACCGTTACAACGCATTTCATGTTGCGCTTATCTGAAAACATCTTTCAAGTCGCCAATTCTCCATCTAGCGGAAAATGAACAACCTACAAATAAGCTGTTGCTCTTTGTTTACGTTTTAACTTTTGACATTTCTCAGGGCCGGTGAATTCGCGAGGATTTCATGTGCTCGACGTCTCGGCCTGGGTTCTACGGAAGTTCGCATGGCATGGAGACTTCAGTTTTGTGCAGGATTTCTTGACCATTGCAAGGACTGCAGCAGCAGCAGAAGCAACACCTACGTCTTCAACGAATCACGCACTTGTTAGCACTTAACTTGAGAAGGGCATGGCTGTTTACTCATGGGTAGGTCTTGGCTATTTATTTTCTAATTAACTAACTGCCGGAAGTCGCATAATTCTCATTTGAATTGATCTTTCTCAGGGCGCCAACTCCCACGGGCAACTGGCCCTTGGCTACGTAAACGAACTTTGCGTGACTCCCCAGGAAGTGTCCAAGATAAGCTTCACTCCCGGCGCCGTTAGATGCATTCGGGGCGGCGGCGGTCACGTCCTTGTCCTTGACACCAGCGGGCAGGTGCACTCCTGCGGATGGAATAATCGGGGCCAGCTTGGAGTTGACTGCACCGACGATAAGCACGAGTTCATTTGCATACCGAGGGAGTATTTTAAGAATGCACCAGTTGAGTACATCGCATGCGGATGGGACACGTCTGGAGCGATAACCGCGGACAAGGAGCTATTTTTGTGGGGCTCCAATGGGTTCCATCAGCTTGGGTTCTGTAAGAGACACTACACTTCTGTGAACAAACCTCTGAATTTAGCCCTTCCGCTAAAAGAAACCCCCGTGCAGATATCGTTTGGATTGCACCATTGCTGCATCCTCACCGAGGAGAATAAAGTTTACGTCCTGGGAAAACTGAAAATTAAGGAAGTTAATGCGGATCTGACCATCTCCCCAGTCCAATTCAGCAACATGCAAGCTTTAAAAATTCAAACTGATTTGAAGATTAACGCCGTGGTCTGTGGTCAAAATCACTTTCTTCTCGTGACCTGCGACTACCGCAGGATTATTGGAGTGGGCGACAATAAATATGGGCAAGCAAATCTCTATTGCTTCGACGATAAAATAAAATATGCGGAATGCGGATGGACCCACAACGGAATTCTTACAAAAACTAAAGAGGTTTACTTGTGGGGCAGAAACTGTTATGGGCAAATTGGCGAGCCCCAAAGGGATTCTATACAAATCCCTACAAAATTATGCCTTGAAGACGGAGACACTCCCACTCAAATGCATCTTGGATCCGAGCATGGAATCGCTGTGTCGAAAGGCAAAAAGGTTTACACCTGGGGCTGGAATGAGCATGGAAATTGCGGCAATGGAAGGACAGAAAATGTGTAAGTAATTTTTAGTTTAAATTTTAACAAAACTTATTATAAATTCAACGTTTACAGATACTTTCCATCCATAGTAAATCTCCCTGCGCCATGCAGAATCGTTGGAACTGGTGCTGGGTTTTGTTATGCTATTTGCGAGGATTCACCGAAGGTTCATCAGGAAGGAGATCAGCAATAAGTGACCAGCAACACCCGCATTCAATTTTGCGTAAATTTTATTTTAACGAAGGTATGTTTAGAGCTTTTGAGTTTTTACTTTAAATTAAAGATTATTCAGATTGGGCCAAGGTTTCTTTTTTAATAATCCAATGGCTGTGATTTGGAAAATGTTTATCCTTAAAATTTCTTAATGTTGTTATCCTTGCGGATTTTTTCTTTAATAAAGAGTTTGCTGTATACTCGGTGTTTGTTATTCATTTACCGATCCTCACATTCCTTTTGTGAACACTTTTCAATTTCAAGCTCAAAACAAAGGACTTGGGACGATTTCTTTGCATTATTAATAGTATAATTAATAATAATAATAATAATGAATTAACAATCTTTTTTTCTCCTTCTACAAAAATTTCTTCCGTTTTGATACGTAAATTAACTAAACACAGAATGATTTAGCAGAGTGTAATTATATCTAATAAGATTCTTATAGGTATCTGATTAAGCGTTTGCATAAGAAATAAAACCACTTGGTAAATTTATTACCCCACTAATCCATTTCAGGATGAACTATTCATCTAAAATTCTCCTTGTTTGTGTTGTATGCTTGCTTGGAGATTTAAACATAAAGATGCAAATCTAGTACTAAAATATCTTTTGTGGTAGTGGTATGTGGGCCATGTGGCAGAGCCCTTCCTTTTTCTAGGGCCAATCAACGTCGATTTTTTATATTTCAGATTTTTTTTTACACCACGCTGCTGTATCCCGTTATGGGTTTCTATGCTTCCTAAGCTAAGAAACCGAGAGGAAAAAAAAAGGATCTCATTTATTAATGAAAAACGCACTCTTCCTCGAATTGTATTTTATTTTATTCAGTTGTGTCGAAACGTTCGGGATTCTTGGAAGTCGTTTACTGAAATTTTTATATTTTTCGCCGTTTTAATCTACAAAAGGTATACTATATGGGAATGAGTGTGCATTTTCGGAGATAATTTTTAGAATTTCTTGGATTAAAAGGAAAAACAAAAAAATTTACATGTTCACATTTTCTTAATAAATTTATTAGATGAATTCGCCGAAAAATGTCTCGCTTATTCACGAAGACTCTTCAAGTTCTTCTAGTTTATCAGGTTCGTTCTATAAAACTCGATGTAAATAATGAACTGAGGTGTTTCTTAGTAAATTAATTTGTTTTTCCTACAATAAAGAATTGTGCCTTCGGGAGTTGTCGTCTGATTCGTCGAAAAAGTGTTCGGATTCGGATTGTTCGTTGTGCGCCGCGGAAGCTAACAAAACAAATTCTCAAAATCGATTGCCGAAAATTGTTTTTAACAATGCGACAATTAAAGAAGATACATTCCGCATGATTAAAGGCAACGGTACCAAATTCGGTTTTATTGATAGGTTAAAAACGCAGTTAACATTTTGCTGTTTCAACAGAAATCGAAAATAAGGGCCATGAAAGGCAAAAAGGAAAAACTGATCCAACAACTTTTATGAAAAAGCATAAGCCGGTGAAGAGCAGGAATTTTGAGTATGAAGGCGAGTGTAAAGAACGGGATGCTGTTGTACGCGCATCGAGCTCGCTTAAAGATGAAATACACGTGGACGATTTTGAGAATTCGGACAGGTCATTTTCTCCGCAGAGGTTCAATGAGAACACTTCTACTCCAAAATCAGGATTTTCGGGTGTAACAATAAATCGGAGGAGAGCAGATTAAATACATTTCACTGCACGCTATTTTAATTCGAAAATAAGTTTTAATATTTCCATTTCCATGCTTGAATTTTAAATATGTATTGAAAAACAATTCGATTTTAACTAAATTTTTTGGAAGTTATGTATGCACGTGTTCATATTCAACAGTTATTAGACATTTGGTTTTACGTGAACCCTTTTAAATAAATTGAAATTGTGATTATTCAATTATCTACTGATTGTGTGATTCATACACGCATCATGCTTAAATAATATTAACACGTAAATTTTAAATATTGAAAAACAATTCGATTTTAACTAAATTTTTTGTAAGTTATGTATGCACGTGTTCATATTTAACAGTTATTAGACATTTGGATTTACATGAACTATTTTAAATAAATTGAAATTGTGATTATTCAATTATCTACTGATTGTGTGATTCATACACGCATCATGCTTAAATAATATTAACACGTAAATTTTAAATATTGAAAAACAATTCGATTTTAACTAAATTTGTTGTAAGTTATGTATGTACGTGCTCATATTCAACAGTTATTAGACATTTGGATTTACATGAACCATTTTAAATAAATTGAAATTGTGATTATTCAATTATCTACTGATTGTGTGATTCATACACGCATCATGCTTAAATAATATTAACACGTAAATTTTAGATATTGAAAAACAATTCGATTTTAACTAAATTTGTTGTAAGTTATGTATGTACGTGTTCATATTTAACAGTTATTAGACATTTGGTTTTACGTGAACCCTTTTAAATAAATTGAAATTGTGATTATTCAATTATCTACTGATTGTGTGATTCATACACGCATCATGCTTAAATAATATTAACACGTAAATTTTAAATATTGAAAAACAATTCGATTTTAACTAAATTTGTTGTAAGTTATGTATGTACGTGCTCATATTCAACAGTTATTAGACATTTGGATTTACATGAACCCTTTTAAATAAATTGAAATTGTGATTATTCAATTATCTACTGATTGTGTGATTCATACACGCATCATGCTTAAATAATATTAACACGTAAATTTTAAATATTGAAAAACAATTCGATTTTAACTAAATTTGTTGTAAGTTATGTATGTACGTGTTCATATTTAACAGTTATTAGACATTTGGTTTTACGTGAACCCTTTTAAATAAATTGAAATTGTGATTATTCAATTATCTACTGATTGTGTGATTCATACACGCATCATGCTTAAATAATATTAACACGTAAATTTTAAATATTGAAAAACAATTCGATTTTAACTAAATTTGTTGTAAGTTATGTATGTACGTGTTCATATTTAACAGTTATTAGACATTTGGTTTTACGTGAACCCTTTTAAATAAATTGAAATTGTGATTATTCAATTATCTACTGATTGTGTGATTCATACACGCATCATGCTTAAATAATATTAACACGTAAATTTTAAATATTGAAAAACAATTCGATTTTAACTAAATTTGTTGTAAGTTATGTATGTACGTGCTCATATTCAACAGTTATTAGACATTTGGATTTACATGAACCATTTTAAATAAATTGAAATTGTGATTATTCTATTATCTACTGATTGTGTGATTCATACACGCATCATGCTTAAATAATATTAACACGTAAATTTTAGATATTGAAAAACAATTCGATTTTAATTAAATTTGTTGTAAATTATGTATGTACGTGTTCATATTCAACAGTTATTAGACATTTGGTTTTACGTGAACCCTTTTAAATAAATTGAAATTGTGATTATTCAATTATCTACTGATTGTGTGATTCATACACGCATCATGCTTAAATAATATTAACACGTAAATTTTAAATATTGAAAAACAATTCGATTTTAACTAAATTTGTTGTAAGTTATGTATGTACGTGTTCATATTTAACAGTTATTAGACATTTGGTTTTACGTGAACCCTTTTAAATAAATTGAAATTGTGATTATTCAATTATCTACTGATTGTGTGATTCATACACGCATCATGCTTAAATAATATTAACACGTAAATTTTAAATATTGAAAAACAATTCGATTTTAACTAAATTTGTTGTAAGTTATGTATGTACGTGTTCATATTTAACAGTTATTAGACATTTGGTTTTACGTGAACCCTTTTAAATAAATTGAAATTGTGATTATTCAATTATCTACTGATTGTGTGATTCATACACGCATCATGCTTAAATAATATTAACACGTAAATTTTAAATATTGAAAAACAATTCGATTTTAACTAAATTTGTTGTAAGTTATGTATGTACGTGCTCATATTCAACAGTTATTAGACATTTGGATTTACATGAACCATTTTAAATAAATTGAAATTGTGATTATTCTATTATCTAATGATTGTGTGATTCATACACGCATCATGCTTAAATAATATTAACACGTAAATTTTAGATATTGAAAAACAATTCGATTTTAATTAAATTTGTTGTAAATTATGTATGTACGTGTTCATATTCAACAATTATTAGACATTTGGTTTTACGTGAACCCTTTTAAATAAATTGAAATTGTGATTATTCAATTATCTACTGATTGTGTGATTCATACACGCATCATGCTTAAATAATATTAACACGTAAATTTTAAATATTGAAAAACAATTCGATTTTAACTAAATTTGTTGTAAGTTATGTATGTACGTGCTCATATTCAACAGTTATTAGACATTTGGATTTACATGAACCATTTTAAATAAATTGAAATTGTGATTATTCTATTATCTACTGATTGTGTGATTCATACACGCATCATGCTTAAATAATATTAACACGTAAATTTTAAATATTGAAAAACAATTCGATTTTAACTAAATTTGTTGTAAGTTATGTATGTACGTGTTCATATTTAACAGTTATTAGACATTTGGTTTTACGTGAACCCTTTTAAATAAATTGAAATTGTGATTATTCAATTATCTACTGATTGTGTGATTCATACACGCATCATGCTTAAATAATATTATCACGTAAATTTTAAATATTGAAAAACAATTCGATTTTAACTAAATTTGTTGTAAGTTATGTATGTACGTGTTCATATTTAACAGTTATTAGACATTTGGTTTTACGTGAACCCTTTTAAATAAATTGAAATTGTGATTATTCAATTATCTACTGATTGTGTGATTCATACACGCATCATGCTTAAATAATATTATCACGTAAATTTTAAATATTGAAAAACAATTCGATTTTAACTAAATTTGTTGTAAGTTATGTATGTACGTGTTCATATTTAACAGTTATTAGACATTTGGTTTTACGTGAACCCTTTTAAATAAATTGAAATTGTGATTATTCAATTATCTACTGATTGTGTGATTCATACACGCATCATGCTTAAATAATATTATCACGTAAATTTTAAATATTGAAAAACAATTCGATTTTAACTAAATTTGTTGTAAGTTATGTATGTACGTGCTCATATTCAACAGTTATTAGACATTTGGATTTACATGAACCATTTTAAATAAATTGAAATTGTGATTATTCTATTATCTACTGATTGTGTGATTCATACACGCATCATGCTTAAATAATATTAACACGTAAATTTTAAATATTGAAAAACAATTCGATTTTAACTAAATTTGTTGTAAGTTATGTATGTACGTGTTCATATTTAACAGTTATTAGACATTTGGTTTTACGTGAACCCTTTTAAATAAATTGAAATTGTGATTATTCAATTATCTACTGATTGTGTGATTCATACACGCATCATGCTTAAATAATATTATCACGTAAATTTTAAATATTGAAAAACAATTCGATTTTAACTAAATTTTTTGTAAGTTATGTATGTACGTGTTCATATTTAACAGTTATTAGACATTTGGTTTTACGTGAACCCTTTTAAATAAATTGAAATTGTGATTATTCAATTATCTACTGATTGTGTGATTCATACACGCATCATGCTTAAATAATATTATCACGTAAATTTTAAATATTGAAAAACAATTCGATTTTAACTAAATTTGTTGTAAGTTATGTATGTACGTGTTCATATTTAACAGTTATTAGACATTTGGTTTTACGTGAACCCTTTTAAATAAATTGAAATTGTGATTATTCAATTATCTACTGATTGTGTGATTCATACACGCATCATGCTTAAATAATATTATCACGTAAATTTTAAATATTGAAAAACAATTCGATTTTAACTAAATTTGTTGTAAGTTATGTATGTACGTGTTCATATTTAACAGTTATTAGACATTTGGTTTTACGTGAACCCTTTTAAATAAATTGAAATTGTGATTATTCAATTATCTACTGATTGTGTGATTCATACACGCATCATGCTTAAATAATATTAACACGTAAATTTTAAATATTGAAAAACAATTCGATTTTAACTAAATTTTTTGTAAGTTATGTATGTACGTGTTCATATTTAACAGTTATTAGACATTTGGTTTTACGTGAACCCTTTTAAATAAATTGAAATTGTGATTATTCAATTATCTACTGATTGTGTGATTCATACACGCATCATGCTTAAATAATATTAACACGTAAATTTTAAATATTGAAAAACAATTCGATTTTAACTAAATTTTTTGTAAGTTATGTATGTACGTGTTCATATTTAACAGTTATTAGACATTTGGTTTTACGTGAACCCTTTTAAATAAATTGAAATTGTGATTATTCAATTATCTACTGATTGTGTGATTCATACACGCATCATGCTTAAATAATATTAACACGTAAATTTTAAATATTGAAAAACAATTCGATTTTAACTAAATTTGTTGTAAGTTATGTATGTACGTGTTCATATTTAACAGTTATTAGACATTTGGTTTTACGTGAACCCTTTTAAATAAATTGAAATTGTGATTATTCAATTATCTACTGATTGTGTGATTCATACACGCATCATGCTTAAATAATATTAACACGTAAATTTTAAATATTGAAAAACAATTCGATTTTAACTAAATTTTTTGTAAGTTATGTATGTACGTGTTCATATTTAACAGTTATTAGACATTTGGTTTTACGTGAACCCTTTTAAATAAATTGAAATTGTGATTATTCAATTATCTACTGATTGTGTGATTCATACACGCATCATGCTTAAATAATATTAACACGTAAATTTTAAATATTGAAAAACAATTCGATTTTAACTAAATTTGTTGTAAGTTATGTATGTACGTGTTCATATTTAACAGTTATTAGACATTTGGTTTTACGTGAACCCTTTTAAATAAATTGAAATTGTGATTATTCAATTATCTACTGATTGTGTGATTCATACACGCATCATGCTTAAATAATATTATCACGTAAATTTTAAATATTGAAAAACAATTCGATTTTAACTAAATTTGTTGTAAGTTATGTATGTACGTGTTCATATTTAACAGTTATTAGACATTTGGTTTTACGTGAACCCTTTTAAATAAATTGAAATTGTGATTATTCAATTATCTACTGATTGTGTGATTCATACACGCATCATGCTTAAATAATATTAACACGTAAATTTTAAATATTGAAAAACAATTCGATTTTAACTAAATTTTTTGTAAGTTATGTATGTACGTGTTCATATTTAACAGTTATTAGACATTTGGTTTTACGTGAACCCTTTTAAATAAATTGAAATTGTGATTATTCAATTATCTACTGATTGTGTGATTCATACACGCATCATGCTTAAATAATATTATCACGTAAATTTTAAATATTGAAAAACAATTCGATTTTAACTAAATTTGTTGTAAGTTATGTATGTACGTGTTCATATTTAACAGTTATTAGACATTTGGTTTTACGTGAACCCTTTTAAATAAATTGAAATTGTGATTATTCAATTATCTACTGATTGTGTGATTCATACACGCATCATGCTTAAATAATATTATCACGTAAATTTTAAATATTGAAAAACAATTCGATTTTAACTAAATTTGTTGTAAGTTATGTATGTACGTGTTCATATTTAACAGTTATTAGACATTTGGTTTTACGTGAACCCTTTTAAATAAATTGAAATTGTGATTATTCAATTATCTACTGATTGTGTGATTCATACACGCATCATGCTTAAATAATATTAACACGTAAATTTTAAATATTGAAAAACAATTCGATTTTAACTAAATTTTTTGTAAGTTATGTATGTACGTGTTCATATTTAACAGTTATTAGACATTTGGTTTTACGTGAACCCTTTTAAATAAATTGAAATTGTGATTATTCAATTATCTACTGGTTGTGTGATTCATACACGCAACATGCTTAAATAATATTAATTGACTAAATTATGAATTTACCACGAAAAACTTTTATTTCAACTTTCGTATTATTTTCCTCGAATGGTTGGAATTTGTTTATTGTTTTTGCATCTGCAAAAAATACTGCGCTGTGCGATTACTTAAGCTCAGTTTGCGCGCCGCGCCGTTGCTTCGTAACAGCTGCATTCAATTTCAATCAGTTTTAATTATCAATAACTTTACTTTTGTGGAACCTCAGAAAATGGACACATCTCTGCCAGGTCAGAATTTATTTCCCAAAAATGAATGAATTGCAGATAAAGTGGATACAATATATTTATATCTTGAAGTTTCTTGGACATTATTATATAAATAAATTATAATTACTATATAATGGTGTTAACTCCACCAAATAAATGCTATGCAATTTTACCCGTACCTAATCCGTGCTATAAATCTTATAGAAACAAAATCCAATCTAAGGCAGCTGATTTTCTCGATCTTCCAAATTTTTTGATTAACAAAAACAAAATACATACGTCATTTAAAACATCCAAATTAAGACTGTCACAAATATTCCTGGATGATATATGTACTTCAACAGTTCTTTCTGTGGTAAACTTGGATTTAAAAAATTTTAAAATGCAAACAATTTGTGCTAATACTCAATCGAACTGGTCTGAAATGTTTACAGAACTTTTTAATAGCCTAAATGGTAAGCAGAAGTTATCTACTAAAATGTGAACCCGGGTTCTAAGAAAAAGTGTATTTTCGACTAAAAATTTTGTTGTTGTCAGGATAATTGTATAATAAAACATCCACGGGCTTAAATTTGTAACATTTGATTTTATGGTTTTATCATTTCGAAAACAGTGGCCGAAAAACAATCAATATCAACGGCAAATTTCAATTCGACTACTATTAAAACGACTACCTATTCGTTTTCATTTACGTTTTTTGTCGGTAGATTCCTAGTTAATGTGTAACTCCGAAAATCCTTTTGTACTAATTTAAATTCAAATTCCTAGTTCAGACATTTTAGTAGCTCCATAATCTCAAAAACCAATTTAAAATGGTAAGAAATTGCATGCCTGAAAATAGTGAAATTCATTCGAAGTTACAAGTACCTTAACTGGCACAATAAACTCAAAACTGTGTACATTTTATTACACCATTGGAGAATTTTTGTATATTGAACAAAACACTATTTTGGTTCTTTCATTTTGAAAACTATATATGTATGTATGTACATACATATTTTTGATTTTTTCTAATATGTGAACTAAAAATTATTTCCTAAATTTAAAAATCGTTTTTTGATAGTTTTAATCTTCAATAAAGGATTACCTCCTTCTTTAATAGATTTAAGAAATAAAAATAACTATTAAGTAAAAATTAATATTGTTTTAGGACCAGGCTGTTTTCCTCTCAACGATGGTACCCCTTGTCCCTATTGTGCAGACAAGGACAAGATTCCTGTTGTTATAAACCACTCTCTGTCCACAGAAATAAAGAAAATTCCCTTGCAAATAATTTGCGAAGAAGCTGGCCTATTTGGTAGCCAAGTGAGGGAAATTTTAAAATCCAAGGTTCAAACTGATTACATTGTTGAACACTTTTACATGGACGTGTATGGTAAAGCGCTGGCCCTAAAGCAAGGTAACTATTACTACTAATTTCTTAATGAGCAAAAATTTTAAAATATTTTTGTTGCTTACAGGTAATTATTACCAAGTAATGCCCAAATGTTTGGATGCTCGTCAATTTGCAAATTTTGTGCAACCTTCTACTATCGTCAACAATTCAATATGTGAGCATCCTAACCCAAAGGTTAAATTCATACCGTTCCTGATTGCTGATCCCCAAATAGCCTGGTTGGCTGCCAGTCAGCATTATGGAAATTTTTATGTTCGTCGAATAAATTGGAATGGAACAACGGGTTCTGATTGGTGGACTATTGACTCCTACGGACGCAGCACGAACAGTTTCATGCCATGGCCAGAAATAGACAAACGACTCTACTTGCCTGATAGCCACATCAACATTGCACGAACAGACGAAAAAGATGAAGCTATTTTTCCGGAGAGCAATAGAGAAGTTGAAAACATATGCAGAATTAAGGATCCATATTTGGTTGCAGTTAATGGAGTAATTTTTAGTAAAGAAATAAACAGTCCTCAGGAAGGAACTGAAGATTACTACAAAGCTGCGCAAGAATACGCATTATTTGGCACAACTCAGCAAGAAATTGGAAATTCACGCTCCACTAAGGATGAAAATGAACCGAACGTAAACGATTGTGCCAAAGAGTGCCTTAAGGAGGCGTTACCACTCCAGCTAAACACTAAAAATACTACGGGTGCGGCCCAAAAACAAAAATCAATGGATCAGTTTGCAACAAACAGAAATGTCCCACATCCACCAGGTTTTGCCAACAACGTGAACCAAGTACCCGTTGCTGGTGCAAATATTCCAAATATTCCACAAAAATCAAAAGCAGTTGCTAATCTCAAATATTTTCAAAAAAGCCTCACACCCCAGCAAATTATGATTCAAAATGCAATTCAAAAGCAACGTCAAGCAGCCAGTTTCGCGGCACAAAACTTTCCGCAGTCTCAACAGGCCCCTTACCAAAACAACGCGGGGGCTCCGCCCTACCTCAACACCTGCATCAACGAGACCCACACACACACCTCTATCATCCAGCAACAGCAGTTCAACTTCTACGGGTCTGGCCAATCCTACGACATGATGATCTATGCCCAGATGCTTCAACAAACTCAGACCATAGTCTCGAAAAATCGAAACATGACCCGAAATGTGGTCCCCGACTTCCAGAAGGCTTCGTTCCCGCCGAACCTTGGCAGCACCCTGATCCCGCCCGGGATCAATGGTCCAAATCAATCTCAAATAAACCCTCAGAGGATTTTTGCTGCATCAGATGCACTTCTGGGACCCAAAACAGACGACCCCATTGGGGCACATTTCCCTTTCGACTTTGACTCCGACGACCTTTATCCCACCGACAAAGATAGTATTCGTAACTAGTTGTAAAAGTGTCTCTGATTGGATTTTATCTCATTTTCTTGAAGTCGTCTAAGTTTAGTTAAGATTTTAAGAAATTGAAGAATAATTGTTGTTATTAAAGAAAGTGTTCGTCATTCATATTTTAATATTTTGTTTCTGTTTTTTTTTAATTACTTTAACTGCTAAAGACCGTTTAGCTTGCACTCCTATGCTTGAATACAGTCAAATCGAATCGAAAACAACTTACACAAACTTTTTGAATGGAATTTTTTAGTTATAATTTTTAAACAAATTCATTTCAGTTATAGCCGAATTCAATTATTTTTTTTGTTCAAAGTGTCTAAAATAATTTAATAAAAAATTTCAACCAAGTTGTGCTGTTCTAAAATTATTTGTAGGCGAAGGGTCTCTAAAATATGTACATGTTTAAAATTTTATGTTAATTTAAACAACACTGAGGAAATTATAAAAATTATAATTGTATGAAAATAAATGCCACTTCAAAATGTTATGTGTGTTCAAATTCTTAAAACTGAGTTTAGTTTTTGAAATCGATCACGAATCCGTATTCGTTAAACCGCTCGTCGTCTTTAGAACCAAAATTGCTTAACAAAAAAACACCCCACAGTTTGTCGGAGCAAGGTAATAATGAAAAAAGAATTTACAGTTATTGTTAAACTACTTTTTACAAAAAATATTAATAGAATGTAACGCACACTTTTTCCCATTGAAAGACGGAAAGGCGCAAAGGCTGCATTATTAAGGTTTAGAGTCGTTAATTTTAAATGTTTAATAAAGTTTCTTAAATTCAATTCTCATAAATTCATTTTAGTAACCGTTGACTTCAATTAATTTTTTTGTTCAAAGTGGGTAAAATATGTCGATTAATAAAAAATTTAAAATGTTACATATCCATATGTGGATACGAAATAATTCAATATAGCATTTTGTACATGTATGTGGGTATTGTTAATATACAGGGTGTCCAGAAACCGTACAATATTTCACCAGACTTTTTTTTTTACCCGGAGTATGCAAATAAACAAAAAATCTACCCTGCTTTGTATGTAGGAAAGGTACCCTAAAATGCAGATATTTGTTAAAAACGTTAAGGAACACAACCAGATAAAAATTAGTAATAATTTTTTTTGAAAATAATTACTTCTTGGTCATGTTTCCTTATGTTTTCGGTATTTCTCGCCAGTTTAAAATGGATTGCCTGAAATTTAGCCTACAAATAAGCACCCATTTCATGAGGGCATCCGGAAATAGCATGTTCTGGGGCAATTCTTGAATTAATGCAAAGATTAAAGCAGAAGCAGCAGAAAATAGTTTTGTTTTATCGATAATCGGCCGTTGATTGACCTCGCGTTTCCCGGGCGAATATTTACGCGAGCCAAATAAATCGCCGCTGTTGGCATGGCAATGCCGCGAGTCGGACCATCGAGCAGCACGGGAATTCGACTACGGCCGCAGTTAACTGTCAATTCACGGTGTTTTGTAGCGAACGCTAGGCGTAAAGTTAAAAGGTGGGCATTTTATTTTTAAGTATTTTTGGAGCGCAACTGCCGGTCGGGAAGGATGGCGGATATTAAGACAGAGATCGACAGCGACATTGAGCAGAATTACTCGCTCAACAGCAACGCGGACCCGAAGAATATGCAGGAATTGACGATATACGTGAGTAGTCCGTCGTGCCCCCGTCCCGAGCAGCTCCCGTCTCCGGGACGGCCAAGCGCACTTGTTTAACATAGTCCGATCCGTCCCAGGTCCAGAATCTCCTCCAGAACGTGCAGGACAAGTTCCAGACCATGTCCGACCAGATCATTTCCCGGATCGACGACATGGGAAACCGAATAGACGACCTGGAGAAGAGCATCGCCGATCTCATGACCCAGGCGGGGGTTGAGGGCCCGGACAAGTGAGCGGCTCCCGCGGAAGCACCACCGGTCAAGCCGCACTAAGCTATTTAGGGAGGTCTAATTGTTTTAACCACTTTCATATTAATTTATAAGGAACTAAACTAGAGCCCTTGCGGCAAAGACACCAGCAAAATCAACATTTTTCACACGTTATTCACCTGGGTGTTTTGTTTTCTTTTTTAAATTCGAAGGGGTTCATTTGGAATAAAACTTGTAAGAACTGAAAAATGATTTTATTGCGTACTCTATCGACCTGTGGGGTTCCTAGGGACACAATTTATCGATTTCACTTGAATAATCGGACTTGTGTGTTGGGGCGTTGAGGCGCCCGGTTTGGTGGTAACATCCGCCTTAGAAGTACCTGCGATCCCGTCCGACTTTAATCCATCTGCAAAGATCTTGAAATTTGAGGCCTATAAAAAGAAATTTAATTATAATTTTGTTTTTGCACTAAATCACACTAAAATGTTATGTTTCACTACTTCTCTAGATTATGATGGATGGTTTTAATATCTCTAATGTTATTTTCTATTCCTTAAAAAAAGTTAATAGATTAATTAGAATTTTACCTTTGCCCTACTCTTAATAGCTGCTTCTATAGAACTTTCTTCATCTTCATCACTGCTCTCCTCCTCTTCAATTTCAGATTTTTCCTCTTGTTCCTGTGAACTTTCCTCGTCCTCCTCCTCCTCTTCATCTGATTCTAGACTTCGGTCATTGCTCTCTTGGGCAATATTTTTCTGGTCATCACTTTCTTCTTCATCGTCTTCCTATCGAAAATAAAATTTGGATTTGATTTAAAAAATGTTTTCATATTTTAAATTCAAATTCCCTTTAAATTTTTTAGTGTTTTACCTTAATGTCTTGCGTAATTTTAGTAATATCTTTACTGCTGGCCGACAAACGATGCTGCTTTTCAAGTTTTTGTAAATTAGAATCTTTTCTCGCATGCCCCAGAACGTCCATAGATAATGATCTCGCAGCGTGTGTCAAAGTTTTTCCAGCTTTTGCTTTTAACTTAACTAGTTTTTTGAAATCCTTAATAATTTTAAAAAAAATGAAAAATTATTTAGATGTTCTTATGCTTATTTTCTTTCAAGCTATTTAAGTAATAAAAAACTTGAAAGACTATAGTATTTTTATGAGAACGTATAAAATAAATACCCACTTACTTGAAAATCCGCGTTTTCGTCAATGCTGGAGACATCGTAATGAGTTGCTGTTAATACTTCGATTGCCTTTGCGTGCTGCTTAATAGAAATAGTCACGAAATCCAAAAGCAGCTGCTTGGTATCCTTCAATCGTGTCCTTTCGAAATTTCCAATTATTTCATCAATTTCCTTATTAGCGCGATTCACTTCAAGCTTCGCCTTTAGAAGTTCTGAATCAGCAGCAGACTACAAAAATTATTATTAGTTAGTGAGCCAAAACAATCAAATAGCACCTTACTGAATTTGCAGAAAATTTCGTTTTAATGTCCATTAGCTGCTTTTGTTTAGTTACAGCTTTTTCTCGGACAGTAACCGCCGTACGAAGACTTTCCCTGGCATTTTTACACAACGACCCGTACTGCGCCAGCTCACTTACTACCTGAATATTTTCACAGGTTTGTTTTTTTTTTTTAAATATAATTTTTGAGTTTGGTCTAACTTTTACCTTCAATTCCACTCTATGGACCTCGATGTCAAGGTAATCAGCCAAAATCGTCATCGCTGCGCAAAGTCTCTCTAGGGTCGTGGAGAGGGTCTTATTAACTGACTCCTCCTCAGAGTAACTTTGAAAGCATTTCGCTAGTTCATCGTGTTTATCTCTAAATCTGCAATCACAGCCTCAATCTTATTAAAGTTCCTTAAATTTAAATGAAATCTTTAAGCACATACCTTGCTAATTTCCGCGAGAATGCGGCGAAGGTGCTGCACATTTCTCCGAGATGCTTCTCGGCTAAGGAGATGCGGTCTTGCATAATTTGAATTTTGGTGTCCTTTTCCGGTAGTAGGGAAAATCTATTTCTCATCATTTTCTTCCGATTTTAAGAAACTTGTGTTTTAGATGGTGATTTTTACCGACTGAATTGACAGCAACTAAAAGCAGACCCATCGTGTTGTGTTTGTGTATCAAACGTTGCTATGTTACCTTCATTCGACAGGTGTTCTGATGAAATTTGACCTCTTTGACTGTGTGGTCCCAATTTTATTATCTTATTATCGGTAGTGTGATTACTCTGTTTAAAACTATTAAACCAACACGGTATAAATTTTATTTTCTAGGCTCTTTTATGAAAGATTACAGGAGTTTTTTCTTTAATTTATTAAGCTAATTCAGTAAATCAAAAACCGTTAATATAAAGTTTAAATCATTAGGCATGCATTTAAAACTGCATTTAGAAATTGAAGACAAAACTCGTTTATTTCGATCTTTTCGCGTTATGTAGTGTTACGTAATTTTAAAAAACCAGCACTTCAAACCGTTTTAAAGAATATTTATTTATCACCTATAATAAATGGACAGTAATAGCTTCGATAATTGTTAAAATTCACGAGAAAACACAATTTCTCAAAGAATTCCGGGACAATAAATCCAATAGAACTACATATTTTGATCTTATTTGCAGGCAACTAAAATTTATGAAAATTTTTATCCAAAAAGGAATTTTATGAGTTCTTTCTTTCAATTAGTTCAAGTTAAGGCCTATGTTTTTTATAAACTTAATCCGAATTATGTCAGTGTTTCTTTTGTGACCAACGCAAAATAATTTTTACATAGGTAGATGAATATCTTTAATATCTAAATATGTATACGCACTGATTTTGAGTGTTCTAAATTCACAATCATAACAATTTGGCCTCAAAAGAATATAGAAAAATCTATCTTATGACATTTTGGAATTTTTATCACTTTCAAATTTAGCGGCACATAGCGCGTAAGAGCAGTTTGCAATATATTAATGTAATTTATGGAAAAAGGTCTAAAAAATATCAGAATTTTGAATATCAAAACTATACGTACACCTAAAATAAACAGTTTATTCTTAAACAGCTTTTCTGGACAAATGTTTAACTAAAAATGACGAGTTATATTAACTAAAATTAAGTAAATTGGGTTCCACTGTTCACTTATGATTAGAGAGTACGTCCAAAATATATTTGATCACTGTGTCGTTCTTGAGTATTGTCATGTGGTCGACGCCTGGAAAGCCGAACATTGAGATACTAGGCTTCTGGAAGGGCTGCCAATGCATGCACGCCTCTAGTGACCGCAAATTCACGGTACCATCACCATCTCCTGTAACTAGCTTTGGAATCTCCCCCGCAATAGCGCTTTTCTTGTAGACTAGTCTAAAGAATAGATTTGACTATGTAATACAAATTTACTCTATTTAAGGGACTTACTTTTCAACCGTTGGGATTTTTGTTCCATAGAGGCAGTGCAATTCTACATCAGGAGGGGTAAACTGCATGGTGTACCTCATCGTATCCTGCCGCATTTCCCAACCGGGCATATAGTTTATATCACTGCGGAATAAAAGTTAGTATGTGTCTTATAGGAAAAAAATGGGTTAATTCAAAGGAAGGAGGCCTCATTATTTAATCAAACTATAAGAAGACCCTCATTTCTCTGAATATGCCCAAAAACTTTGTAATTTACTCAAAGTAATCTCGCAATTGAGCTAAAGTGTACGTCCTATCGGGGGATTCGACTAGAACTTCATCCGCCTTCCAAAAATAAGGCGATGGGAGTAACCAAGCCAAGGATGGTGAGGTGATCTGTTCAGCTCGCATAGTTTTGGCACTTAACATTAATGAACCTAAATCATCTCCTAGGGGAAAATGCGAGCATGAGATTTATTCAATAACATAACTTTAAAAGCTACTTACCCATTGCATAAACTTTAACAGCCTTTACACTGCCCGCCCACGCTCCGGCTAAACTTAAAACTCTAGCAATGTATTTCCTCTTCCACTGCTGCGACTGGTTCTGCAGGAAGAGCATAGACATGGGACTGCCCATGCTGTGTGTTATTAGCGTCACAGCCGTCCTACCGTTTTGATTATAAGTTTCCTCGACAAGCTCCTTCATATCGATAAACCACTGCTTATTCTCATCTGAAAGAATTCATCTCAATTATTACTTACCCGACTTTTATATTATTTTGAGGTCAATTCCTCCGAATTTTATCTCTCAGTTCGCTAAATACATGCTCTTTTGATCATTTTGAAATTTTGATAGTGGTTGTTCAAAAAAATATTTATTTTTGAAAAATCGGAAACGTTTTTTTAGAATTTTACTGAACGGTCTAGATAAAAGATAATCTTCCAAACTAACGTAAAAGGTCACAATAAGTACAACAGCGCAACCTTAATATAACGAACCTCAATATAACGATTTCCTCGATTTAGCGAATTTTTCGAAATCCCCTAGAACTGTCCGTAAGAGTCAATGCAAAATATACCTTTAAATTACGAATAAATTTTGTCTAAAACCTCTTTATAAAGATTTTCAATCACCAGCAGAATATACATAGAAGGTGTAATTTACCTCTATTTAACCATTTTTGTAAACCTATAACCTCTATAAAAAAAAACCCTCACTGTAACGAATTACTTGGTACAATGAATATTTTCTAATCCCTCTCAGATTCGTTATATCACTGTATTTTAAAATTTTTAAGTAGCTTAAATTGAACCTTAAAAAAGGTCACTTAGTGAAAAGAACCTAATTTTTAGGCTCACAGGTAGGAAACCCCCTTAATTTGAACACTAAAACTGCGAGTAGCTTGGTAAAGATCTGAAATTCTTGTAAGCTAAAAAAGGAAAAAAAATCTCAGCAATTGACTGTATTGTACCTGAAAGGTGACGGCTAGAAATTAAAAAATAGTTTCAAGCGATAAGTTACTAAGTTTGAATCGGTTATCGCTTAGTATTAGGTTCTCCTATGGATTTAATATGCTTAAAATTTTAATTTCTTACTTGGAGCTTTCCTAAAGTCGTATGGTGCTCCTCTGATTGAATGTCCCCGCTCGTACCCTAAGTTAACGAGAGCATTTCCAATATCTTTGAAGTAGGCGCCTGTTGAGGCCCGACTGGGATCGATCCACTCCACGACCTCGGGATCGCCCCATCCAGGGACGCGGGTCTGAACGCCCGGAGGATTCTCCGTCGTCCTGGTGTCGTTGTCGTAGATCAGCCGAACGTTATCGATCCAGCAGTCGATCACGAAGGGCACCAGGAGCTCCATGTTGAGCCAAGCGTTGAACCAATCCGTGCGCTTATCGCACATATAGTGAATCACGGTGGATTTGTTTAATTTCGCGTCCAGCTGACTCCCTCCATCTCCGGGAACTGAAAAAGGGTTCCTCAATGAATGGAGGCTTTGGTGGCAATGGGGCACTTACCGAATATCACCGGGGACAGGCGGTTGGACTCCTTCTCCAGGGAAAAGGCTGTGGCACAGGAACTGGTGAAGAGGATGACTAGGAAGCACCTTAGGACTAATTTCTTTGGCTCCATTGTTCTCAGAACATGTAATTTGTAAAATACCGAAGAGCTGCTGCACTGTCGCTCCCCCAGACACTGACTGGCAGTGGGGCTCTTGCAGAATCATCAAAGACACCCGACCGCGCAGATCTGAGCCCCCCGAGAGGCAGAAGACGCTAATTTTGCTTCCTCTTATCACTGGGCCTAGGTCGAATCAGGCGACCTTCCTCCGTTGTTTTGCTACACTCGCCAATTTCAGTTCGATTTGATAACGCAGCAAAATTTTTACGCTTTGACTCCCGCAGTCTTGCGCAATTTAAAAACGTCACAGCATCGCTGCATTCGCGAAACGAAAGTGCGAAAAACGGAAAGAAAAATGTGGTAAACAAAAATGTTGAGCACAACAAAAGGGAGGAAAATGGAAGGGATGCTGTGGAAGGTGTTATGTGGAACATATAATTTTCATTATTTTATTCACGATGTGTTACCTGAGATATGTAAGGCATAGAACAATTACGTTTAATTAATTATTTTTATATGATAAATGTTCTTAAAGTCATAATGAATTGCAAAAAATTTAAAAATTTAAAAAATTGTCAGTTGAAGGATTCTGTATGTACCTAAATGTTTGACAGTTGCCAAAGAAAGTTAGGTTAGTTTTTAGTTGCAATCAAAAAGACTACCGTTGAGATTCAGTGAAGCACTTTTCGTTTTTCAGACCGAAATCTCGAAAAAATGGAAGAGGAGAGTATAAATATCCGTCTTCCAGACATAAAGCAAGATTTATATCGTGGAATAAACGAGTGCAACAAACGAGGACTCATTCACAGCGCGAAGTGGCTGGCCGAATTGAATCATGGCCTCAAAGCTTGTGAAGTGCCGGTAGAAGTGCATGCAGACGTGTTTTCAGGGATTTCAGCGAAAGATTGTGATAATTATTACATTGCAAAAACATATTTCGACACCAGGGAGTACGACAGAGCGGCGTATTTCACCAGCGAGTGCGAATCCCCAGTACCAAAGTTCCTCCACTTGTATTCGATGTACATGGCCAAGGAGAAGAAGCGGCTGGATAATATGCCTGATACTTTTAATCTGGATGATAGCAGTCATGCCAAAGACCTCTCCGAGATTCTTTCGATCCTAAAATCGGATCACAGCAACAAAAAACTCGATGGATACGGGCTTTACCTTTACGGCGTCGTCCTCAAGAAGCTCGACCTGACTCAGACCGCGATTTCAATTTTTATTGAGTCTATACACGCGACTCCACTACTCTGGGGATCGTGGTTAGAACTAGCCCCTTTAATAGCCGATAAGGAGCAGTTAATGGGTCTAAATTTTCCCAATCACTGGATGAAACAGATCTTCATGGGACATGCCTTCATCGAACTCTATCTCAACGACGAAGGGCTCAAACAGTTCGAGGACCTGCGGCTGGCCGGGTTCGGGAAGTGCATTTATATCACGTCGCAAATGGCTATAGCTTATCACAACAAAAGAGGTAAGCGCCTGGGCACGGCAAGAGGTCGCAGTAGGCTCACTTTAGATTTCCCCCAGACGTGGACCAAGCCATCGAGATCTTTCAGGATCTTCAGAGCGTTGATCCTTACCGTCTTGACAATCTGGACACTTACTCCAATCTGCTGTTTGTAAAAGAGCTGAAGACGGAAATCGCATCTCTCGCCCACAAAGCTGTTGAGATTAACAAGTATCGACCAGAGACATGCTGCGTAATTGGTTGGACTTCCATTTATCTAATTTAATTAAATTTTTGTATAAAATAAACCCCTTTCAGGCAACTATTACAGTATTCGCTGTGACCATCAAAAAGCTATAATCTATTTTAAAAGAGCCTTAAAACTCAATCCCCAGTACCTCTCAGCTTGGACTCTGATGGGCCACGAATTCATGGAACTGAAAAATACGAACGCCGCTATTCAGAGCTACAGAAAAGCAGTTGGTAATGTTACCTCATAATTTTTATCTACTCAATTCTAACATTTTTCCCCCTCAGAGGTGAACAAGCGAGACTACCGAGCTTGGTATGGCCTGGGGCAGTCCTATGAAATATTAAAGATGCACTACTATAGCCTTTACTATTTTAAAATAGCACACCAACTAAGGCCCTACGACAGTCGAATGCTTGTGGCGCTCGGAGAGACTTACGAGAAGTTGGATAAAAGCGCGAATGCGATTAAATGCTTTCAGAAAGCGTGTAATGTTGGTGATATCGAGGGGATAGCCCTGCTTAAGTTGGCCAGTCTGTATGAAAAATTAGGCGACCTTGAGAATGCAGTGCCAGCGTATTTGTCGTATTGCCTGGATGAACGAGCTTCAGTCGACAATTCGTCACTCTATCACGCCTACATAACGCTGGCTAACTATTATGAGAGCAAAGGAAATTACGACGAAGCCTCACACTTCGCTTACAAATGCCTCGAGTCTGATGAGGTTTGTATACTATTTAATTAAGAGGGGAAAACTGTGTATCGGTCATCAAAAATAATATATTGAAAATAGCAATGAAAAATAGGACGTCATTTATAATCAATTTGTCTTCGTGAGTTTTGGAAAAAGATTTTTTAAAAAAATACTACATAGTAGAAAAAATATTACCAATTAAGGAGATAAGCTTGAATATGTAACCATCTTTCCATCTTTAATTTTTTACAGAAAAAATCAGAAGCGAAATCATTGTTAAAGCAGATCGAAAACAAGAGAGCCCTTCGGCCGACTACACCTCATTCGGTTGGCGAGGACATCGATTGTAATGAAGTGTGGATGGATGAGAGCGACATGGTGGTAGAAAATGTAGGAACCGACAACTCAAGCGCTCAGATTGAGACGAGGAACGAAAATGCCCAGCCGGATCCTGGGGAGGGTGCCGAGTCAAATTCAATGAGCGTTTCAACGGTATCAATGGACTGAGGTAAATTTTTTACACAATAAAGCAAAGAGATAAACGAAAACAATGTTTCTATTTTTGAAATCATTTCCTCCTATCCATGTAAAATTTTTTACTGAATTATTCAGTTTTAAAACATCATACCTAAAACTTTGAACATATGAAAAAATAACGATTATTGACAATTCCTGAATAACATGGGTTTTATTTTAACATAACATTTTTGAATAAAACTTAATACAAAACGTAAATTTGTCAAGATTCCATTAAAAGGCAATCTATATGAAATTTTAGATGGTGTCGATGTTTTTTTGAAAATGACTTTAACCTTTAACTTTAATTTAAACCTAAGGAGTGCGATATCTCCTCCCATTTTCGAAATCATTGAAAAATAAATTCAAATAATCTACACAAATATTTGAATTTTCTCCCAATAGTTTAGATTCAATTCAAATTGATAAGGGATAAATTTCAGTTTAGTCTTAAATAAAAAGTAAACCTTAGAGAATTTTAAAATATCAGTCGTATAGCAATTTTTCTTGAGAGAGATATGTAGTTATTATTCACGATTAAGTCCCAGCCAAATGTCCACCTGAACCTATTTATTACCAGTAAAAAGTTTAATGTGGGTTTTCCTTCTCTTCGTCCGAACCATTAAACAAGTCGTTAATTAAAAAAACTAAAAAACCCGACTGGGTAAAAGTGAACTAAAAAGTTGGAAAGTTGATCAGGAGACTATGTAGAATCGATTGGCATACCCCTCTTCAGATCAGACCTTAGCAAAACACCCTGTATAGAGATTCTCCTACACAACTTTTAGGATGTGTAATTCTTAAATGGAGCATATGGCTGTTAAATGATCCAGCAAACATCATCTTGATTTTTAAACACCTATTCAATGATATGCCACTCAATAAGTTACGAACTTTTTTTTCGTCTTTACCGCCATTTTGGTTTTATAAAAACAAAATGTAGCCTATAACCATTGTGAGGTTTAGATGAATCGATAGACAGCTCATTGATTAAAATCCATCCAGCCGTTGGGGGTATAAAGAATATCACATACCCAGATACGCGTGAAAAACAAGCCTGCCTTTGTTGTCGCGCCTTTATTGTCGAGCAGTCAGGTAAAAAAGATACTAAACGAAAAATTAAAAAAAAAAAAAGTTAAAAATTGAACATATGTATAACTGATTTTCAAGCATTTTGTCGTCTAATGTCGGTGCAACAAATTGATTTAGTTTTTTAATATGGTAGCGTTCTAGAAAAGAAAAAAGCATTATATAACTTTTTATGATTTTGAAATAGAAACGGAAATGTTATACAAAAATTGAAAAGTGTCTTCCATTCAGAGCATAAGGTAGAAAGATGCAATGCTTTAATATTTGCCTTGGTGAGGTCATTCACCTAAATATCGAAATGGTATAAATTAATGTTTCATTGTCTCACGCTTTCGGCTGGTCCATTTCCACAAACGTTGTAATCAAAAATCGAATTTCTTATTTATATTCAGGAAGATGCGCATTTATTAAATAAATGTGTGCGATGAAATATTATTTCGGTGAACAAATTAGATCTATCATATTGGCCAGGAAATGGAAACGAATAGAATAATCCATTAATTCTAGAGTCATTGTTCTCATAGGCTCTTTATTTCTATTATACATACGTAATCCCTAAAATTTTCCTCAAGGACTCTGAATGAAGATGTGATTTGTGATGGTGTCACGATTGCCAGTTAGCACGTAAAAGATTTAGAGGTCTCGTTTTCATCCAGTAAATGACCAAGTGAAAGTACGAAATGCCACTTCCATTTATCCAAAAGTCGAGTTATAAAGTAGAGTGCAAATTACCAAGCATTATAGAGAAATGTAACTTATTACAGCTCCTCTGCTATTTCGAGAGTTTCCTGGAGATGTCCAGTGCCATAAACCATGAACACTCCCACGGAGAGAAGACCAAATCCTGGTGCTGTAATCCAAATGGCTAACACGTCCCATTGTCCTTTTTATCTTTGTTTCTCGGAAGGAAATGAAATGAAGTGGAGACGACCTGCAAAAGGAAGAACTTGCTCCGCCAGATTTTGGCCGAGGCAAACGAACTACAGTTGAAAACCTTCCTTTTTGGTTTGATTATAATTACACCCGAAATGCCCATTCGGAGCTGAGACTGCTATCACATTCCCATATCCTCCCGAAATTGGGTACTTCCGGAATAAAGCTCCTCCGATATGTTTGAATCAGTACAGGGGCGACGGAAGGTAATAGCCCTCTTCGGGACAAAGCCAAACGCCGACGTCCTTGGGGTTGACGAACTTTCTGTATTTTCGTGTCTGCACCCTCATCCCGCCGAAAACGCAAAACATTTAAGTTTAATATTTATTCCGCTATCACGCCGCCTTAAATGTGAATTTGCGGCGATGTTTAAGGTGTTTAAGTGTTTAAGGTGTTTAAAGACTTTTGCTCATTTTTCTCGCGAATCGTTTCGGGCGCTTTCCGGGCGTGAATTACTTTTCAAATAGGACTTGATGCGCTCCATTCAACCGGGCTCTGTATACGCTTTTATTTATGTTTGAGCCGTGAGGTCAACATCCCGAGGCACGCCTTCGTCCTAGTCGGCATGGATGTTCCTGGAGCTTATCTGGATCAGAACGACTCCATGGTACAAACATGCGTAAGGGCAGTCAACTTGAGGTGGTTGACTTCGGCAGGACTACCACCAAAAATTGAATAGTTCCTTCTTCGGAATTGGCTCTTTGCATTCTCTATGAGGACTTCAGATTGCCCGTTCTGCCAAAAGAGGTTCCGCCGCCGACCTCGGATGGATGGGGGCACGTGCCCTGGGAGACCTTAAAGACCTGCCGCCAGACAATGAATTTTTGAAAAGGATTTCGGAGCACTGAACGCCGGCATAATCACGTTAATGCTCCCAAAATGTTGCACTGATTTGAGAAATGCTACTGCTAATAGCAAGGGACCAGGGCTAAGTCCTTAGATTAGGACTACATTACCGTTAGTAGATTTAGAGAGATGCATGACCTTTAAAATGTATTTTTAGATGTTTAGGCCGGAAAAGGGTATGCCGTCTTCTAAGAACACTTTAGCCTCTTCAAAGTTGAATAACTCGAAATTTATTCAAGTTAGGTGCACCCACAGTAAAATATTTATTTTTTTGAATAGGTCATGTGTACATCTTTAAAATTGCTTTTTCTAAAGAAAGACCCATAAGCCTTTGAATCAAAAATTAGAGTGTTAGAAAAATAATAAAATTGATCCATGATATTAGAAACATATGGGTGTGGACATAGATGCTTTTTTTACGAAGAATAAAAAAATGCTCGTCTATAATTTTTCGTCTCTGAATCGAAATTAAAATAACGTATTTCTCTAATATCGCTTCTAGAACTACTTTCTTGCCGTTAAATAATTTGTTTTAGTTCAAGAAATGGAAAAATGGAAAATTCCAACAAAAATCGTTTATTTCTATCATTTTTTCCCAAATTTCCTTTAAAGCAGCCATTGAATTTCTTAAATATCGCTTTTGGTCTTAGTTTTTTGGTTTTATGTGAATATGTTCGCGAATTTGTCAAAAAGTACTAATTCGATTTCCATGAAAAGACTTTGGTAATAATGATTATTATGAGGATAGTTAAATTCAACAAAGTCTGTGCAGTCAGATTTGCACTCAAAGGACTTTTTTGCGCATAGTGTTAATAATATTAATTTGTGTTAGTTTAATAATAATTATTTGATTTTATTCATTTCTTCAACCTTATAGGCTTAAATGGTAATCCTAACGGCTACTGTGGGCTTCAACGAATTCCCCAGGTACGTGTTTTTTTTGTTTTGTCTTTAATTCAAGTTTTATTTCATCAACATTTAATTTTTTTTTGTTTCAATGGTTGATCAAACAAATTCTTCTACATATCCTTCTTCAGAACAGAAGTTATAAACACATAAATTGAAAAATTAACTCTAGGCAATTATTTTAAAATACTCTTTATATACCTCCCTTTTTTTAATCAAAGACAAGTTTAGTTTTTAGTTTTTGTGTTGGGGGCCTCTTAAATCCCTAATTTTTAAAGGTTTAGTTTTTGTGTGGGGTTTTTAAATTCTCAATTAATTTTTTCTGACGGTTCACTTATTGTGTCTGACAATTGAAATATTGGCCCTAAAATGTGATACTAAAAACCCAATAGATATCAAGAGTTGTTGATGTAAAATACTCGAAATACATGCATTTGATTACATAGCATCTTTTATAATTTTTCTATTTAGCAGTTGTAATAAATCAAAGGTGAAAAAACTGAATTGCGTAAATATCGATTTTATGTCTAGATTTTATGTGTTTTATGGTAAATGAAGTACCTAAATATAAAAAATCACTAAATCTCGACATAAATACGTTTGCCGGACCTATCAGGTATATGGCATATGTTTTTGATGGTGAAGATGATAGATAGGCAAATATATACATACATATGTATATAAAATATTTACCTATATGGTATTTAATACTATAATATCCCAGAACAAATCTGACACGTGAAACGGAGTGCCAAAGGGTCAATGAACCCTTTTGCACTATGAATGCTTACTTAACCTTTTGCGTATCTTTGGCGTAAGTTCGTAGTTCGAGTCCATGTACGACGATATTTTCAAAACTTTCCTTTGCCTTTCACGTGACACGTGTGCGAATAATTATGAGGAAGGAAAGTAAACAGTTGCACTGATGTGTAGTGGAAGCTTGTTATCTTGTTTACTACACCTTTCCATTGTCGGCCTCAATTGCGACCTAGCCTTGTGCGGTTGAAATACAAAGACGTTGGTAGTTACTTCCGACTCCTGTACACTTAGCTATTTTACATTCATTTATATCGTATTAGGTTCTTGATTGATTTGTTTACAAACGAGGTATTTACCTATTGGACACTTACGAGGTTACATATTTCACACTTCGTGGACATTGACCTAATCCTAGTCCAACGCCTCAGCTCGCACACTCCGTATGTAGGTAGTATAGAACATACACGTGGTTCTATTTTTGTTCAAACTTCACCTAAAAGAATTTCAATTATTGGGATTTTTTGAATATTATATAGCCACTTTTGGGATAGACGTGGTCTTCGATTTTAGAATATTTAAAACTATGCGATTTTTCATGTATCTACGTCAGCAAAAGTCAAAAGTATATGCCTCGTGAAAACATTGTTGACATGACTTTGTCTGCTAATGAATGTGAAATAAAACGTGTCCTTCAAAAGTCATTTTAATTCCGTTTTGCGACCATAGCGACGGTTTTCAGCAATTCGCTTATATTGCCTCAGCCAGCGGGAGCCTTCTATTGATTTATCAGTCTGGGCACGTTCCCCATTAGTGGGAGCATTTTGAGTCGCCATGAGGAGAGTTATAGGTAAATAAAATGAGGACTTGTGTCTGCTGTACTTAGGGATTGACTGTTTTCCAACTGAAAAGCGGTGGTTGGAGCTTCCATTTGTGGCTTCAAACTGTAGGTTAAACAAATATTCGCTTTTAACGATCAGCACAACCAAAAACCCAACCACGTGTCTCTAATATGTTCCAAATTCATGTGCCTGTTGCTGATTTCAGAAAATATTATTGAATAATAAATAGCTTCTTAAAGGACAATAAAAATGTATTTAATTCTGATAAGTTAAAGTACATACAGTTATACTAAAGTGGATGGTATTTAAAAAGGAGATATTAAATGCCCAAAATATAATTTTTTGAAAAACAAACTTTCTTATTGAACCTATTTGTAACAATAAGCGCTTTATGCGCATTTGTCCGATTTCCCATACTTCAAAGTAAAAAGGTAATTTTACTGCTGAAATACGTAATTTAATATTATTCAATTTTACATTAAAAAGGACTAAATTAATAATGTTTATATTTCTTTTGTTTCGGAGATTAATGCGATATTACTTTAAACTTTGGTGCTTTATTATACTTTTGTTAATTAAACTTCATAATCAATAATAATTTCCAGCAACAAGTTCAAAATCAATGCCCTATTTGTTTCCCTTCCAGAAATACATAAATAGTGACCATCATTGACGCATTCACTGAATAAATATTTCAACATGCAATCGATACAATTTTCACGGTTTATTTATGGACTAGAAATGTATCAAACTGTTGACAATCGTTTAAATTCGAACTGAGGAAAATTCATTCATTCACTTTGAAGCCCCTTTGGATAAATAAACAGAATATTTTTTTCCAAATAGTTACCTTGACTTTGTCCTCTTTCCCAGTTCAGGGTTACTTTCGAAACTGAAGACGGGGTGTGCGGAAAAGTTTATAAAATGTTTTTTTTGGCCAGATTGCAGGGAAGCGAATTGAAATGCCATAAAAGAAAATAAGCCATGAAAAGTATCCTCTAGCGCGAAAAGATTATTTTTAATTTTTGCATATTTTGAAAAATATTGACGCGTGGTTTTTGGTCGAATGATTCAATGATGTGACTTTTTCGACCATATGTGTTTTTCTTTTGGCAAACACCTATAATTTAAGTGTCATTTCGCAGATTATCCAAAACTTCAGTGAGGTGTGTTTCAATAAGCTAATTAATTCAAGATCCGTTAAATTTTATATCCAGAATTCGTTTGGAGACGTTTTTGCTTTGACGTTAAGCCTAATATGAATTATGGAGCCGTATTGACCTCATGGAATTTTTAATTCGGTATTCAACAAATCCCAAAAGTAACGCACTTTTCCGGAAACTATTTACTTATATATACATATGTACATATATTAAAATGATTGCTTTTGCTTATATTAATTAGAAAAAGGAAAATCATTTGAGAAATATTTATGGGGAAACCGACTTGAAATCCTTTTGCATTAAATATGGATCTGGAAATAACATTAACTAATATCTGAATAGCCATCAAATAGATGATTTACAAAATTAATGTGTAATGTAATCTATGCATAGTTTTGTTGTGGTCTGGTGTGACATTGATGGACTCTAAAAATTGCCTAGTATTTCCCAAAATTAGAAACACTCCCATTGATAAAAATAGTCAATCCAATCAACTGAAATCTATTAAAAGACCCAGGGAAAATGTATTCATGCAAAAGTCCTCCTTGGGAACAAGAATTTCCACAAAAGGTGGAAGAAAGCATCGAAACGGCTGATTAGCGAATAAATCACTTTTACTTTTTTATTTTTCTTCGGCATTCCTGCAAGGATTTACCTTGGCGCCAGTGGACACCACTATCAGCCGTATTTTATGGAGGCGATCCGAGTCACTTGTCGTCTGTTTACCACTTTCAAAGCCCTTCAAAATTTATTGCAATTGACCAGCTTGACAACTGGACAGTTTTCCAGAACGAATTGGATTATAATTGTGCGTTTTGTGGGTGCAAGCGGAGGGGCTAAAAATGTTCTCAAAATCCGTCTGAATGGAAACAATGATGCGGTCCGTAGTGTTGATGGAATTCTTTATAAGTTGAGTGAGAGATCTACAACATAATTTCTTCAAGGTTTTAAGCGAATAATTTAGGTGACAGTTTTTTTTTATTTTTAATAAAATAGGCGCCAATGTGATAGACTATAACTTAATGGGGCTTATTTTACTAATTTCGAATTTAGCTATGTGTATTTATAAAGAATCGATGTGAAATTCGTTTACTGGGACTTATTACTTTTCGTATGATTAATGCTCAATTTGCGTAAAAACGTATCACCAAAATTTCTTTAAAAACTTGAAAAACATGTTAAAAAGGCGGCAATTCATACAAAGGGATGTTGCATTCCGTAATAATTTTCTTTGTACTCTTAATAAAAAATTAAATCATAATATAAATTTCGGAAGGAAAAATTAAAATGTAATCATTTACAAAGTTTCAAAAATTTCCAGTATATTTATGGAAACTAGTTCACCATCCAGAGCAGACGGCTCATGTTCTTACAATTTTATTTTATTTACTTTCAAAACTTTGCTAAAGAAATCAAATTCATCATCAATGGTAACCACTGATAGCTATAATTTTTTTTTTGTAAAATGTGATATTATGTACACATGTACTAAATTCCAAATTTCAGCACTGGGCATTTTAACGGACATGAAGCAGGGACGTTTTTTTTTTTTAATTAATGTGGGAAACATAAATTATTCTAAGTATTTAATAGTTGCACCAGAAAATTGTTTTATTTGTACACATACATACGAGTACCTACCTAATTTTCTGAGCGCCAAGGTTTAAGAAATATTTTCCTTCTTATTCCTATATACATACATTAATTAAAATATTTGGCTTTTGCATCTATCTAACTTTTTCTAAGTTATCCAAATTTGTTAATACACTATTTGTCTAGCTAGAAGTTTGTTTATGGGAGTGTTTTTTTCAATTAGTTTACTACTTATGTGACACTGGAAAGGATCAACGTTCGCTTGACCCACTTGAAGTTATTGGGAAATATTATTTTATTCCCTTCTTTTCTAAGAAAGTTCTATAGTTTCTTATGTTTTCGATATTTTTAGATAAACTCGCAATTTCCTGGTATAGATGTATTATAATCAGCCTTTGATTTTCAACTCTTGGAAAAGGGTTTTCTCATTTGATTCTAAGAAATTCTTATTGATTTCTCTACTTGGTATATAATTTTGCTTTGCAATGTGTTCATACACATGAAGCTCCATAGCTCAAAATTCTAAGAAGGAGCAAACCAATTATTAATTTAAGAGGGGGAATATGGACTTTAAAATCTGTAAAGTTTTGTCTTTAAGTTAAATAAAAGCTTGTTAAATTGATATATAGGTAAAATTATGGCGCAGTGCAATCAAACTATTGTTTTTACTAAAAGATTTTAAGGATGACCTAATTAAAAACAAATGTCTGTTAAAATCTATTTATACTATCTCGTTAACTCAAAAACAAAGAAGTTAAATAGGTGTAAACTTTTTATTACAAATCAATGAAATTTGCAACATTGTATTCCGTACTCTGTCAGCACGTCCATTCAGATTCATGTACTTAAATCAACCGGATACCGTCCATTAATGAATCGCTAAGCGTACGCAACATAAATTCAAACTCCCGAAATATTTACAAAACTTCCAGAGGGATGTTGATTACTCGCATGGATGAAACTTGCAGCTCTATAATTTGATTAAGCTTCCGAAATTAATCCTTTGTTGCACGTGATGCGTGTACTGTGGCACGTTTACATTTGATCAAAACAAGTTTCGTTTGGTATCAAAGTTGAAAATTGCCGTGATACTCGTATGAATGAATCGCACGAGGCGTATTATTGCCGGCCGTGTTCTAGATTTGAGAAAACCGACTTACACGAGTTTACATATTGCGCTCAAATTGTAAATTTTATATTTTTGATAAAATTTGCATGTAGATATGACTATTCCTTGAAGACGCAGGATGTGCAATATTTTCGTAATCCTGGCATATTTGCACAGTACACGTGGATTGGCCGTGAGCAGAAAAAATTCTGAAATCCCTCATTGAACCTTTTGGTGCTTGCGTGTGTGCGCTTATAGATATTTATTCGTCATATGGAATTTATTTAAGATTAGTTTCAGACCACTTCTGCTGCCAAGAAACGTGTCGATTTCAGATTTCACTAAATTGCCTCTCCATGGGTAAGCCGATTTTAGTTTTAGTTAAGTTAGTCAAGGATGGATGGATTGTTAGTAAACATTAGAGGGATCTACCACATTTTAAGGACATACGCATGGAATTTATGGAGTATCATCAATCCCACTGGTGAATTCCACTTAAATGCTTCCAAGAATTTTCGAGATCCACGTGGCAAATCAATCTTCTGAGATTGTCCTTTCGCCGATATCAAATTTATCAATTAATCGAAAATAATCACATGGCTGACAAATTGTGAGGAATTCTATAAATTTGCTCATAATTAGCTGTTCTATGTTCCTTAGCCCGCGGCCGCCTTGTTCATACTAAGCTTGTTCCCGTAGAGAAAGAATTTCATTTATTCCAGTTGAGGTCCTGTTTAATCAAACATAAAGTGGCCTATGACCTAAATTTGGGCACGCTTCGAGCAGATTTTATTCGGAATGCGTTCTCGAACATTGCTTTTGGAAATTAAATTGATACATATGTGTGTAAATAAATCAACACGAGCCGAGCACTTTTATAAAAAAGTTTCTGCACATGCTAAATACCAATTAGTGTAAACGTAATGAGTTTGGTATGTTAGACTTCAGAAAATTATGTTTATCTGATAATTTATGGTAATCCTTCGTAAAAAAAATCTTTAACCTCCTTTCCCCAGTGGATATCAGAGAAATAAATTTTACCTCGAATTTTCACATCGTCATTTAATCCCTCAGGTATATAAAAAATTGATATTGAACGATTTTTTTTTACTGAGAACATCGATTATCAAGATGACTACGTCTCTTTTTGTAGCATATTTCTGTATTTTGTTTATCAAAGTATTCATATACAATAAGTTTATTTGAGTTTTTATACCTAGGTGTAATATTTTTAAATTTCTATTTCAAATCAGTGAATCATGAAATTGAAAAATAATTTCAGAATAAAGAATTTTTTTCTTCCTTAGCCCTTCTAGTATTAAATTTTTCTCGTGAGCTGTAATTTGAATTCGATTCAATTTAAAACTAAAACATGTGTAAGTGATAGTTCATAGTTGTAACACTAATGGCCGAAATCTAAAAGTAAGTCGGTAGTAGGAAGTTAACTGCGTGATTCTTATCAATCTATAATGAGTTGAATCCAAATCCGAAAATGGAAATTTTTCAATACATCACGTTATCAATAAACATGAAACTTAAAATATATGTATGTATGTGTGTGTCTAAACATAAAATTATTTAAAATTTACATATTATTTGCAGCATAATTTTTGTATTTCGTTTCTGTGTATTGATTTAAATTTCCTAACTTTCTGGTGAATTGCAAACCTAGTTCTAAGTAGATGGATTTTAAAATTACTGGGAAATCATCAAAATTCTCTTTTCATTCAAAGTTTGTTTTCAGCTGAAGGTATTATGGTATACTAAATATAATAGAATTGATCTGGTGTATGTAGGAGATTATTATAAATAGCTTCGTAATACTTATACCCAAAATTTCTTTAAATTTTGTTGTCTCAACTAAATAACAATAGTAATGTTTTCTTATAGAGATACTATTTTAATTAAGCAAGCTGAAATTGTGCTTACGAAAAACCTACTGCGAAATTTTAAACAAGGCAGGTGTAAATAGTCAGTGCATAAGAGTGCTTTTTAAATCATAATTATAACTCTAGATCAAAGTCAGTTCATTGAATTAAAATAGTGCAATTTGTATTAATTTAGAACTGTATAGTTCCAATAGAACCAACCTGACTTCAATTTCTTTATACTAAACAAAAAGTAAAGGAAATTACTCAATTTCTTAAACTATGCTGCATTTTTCCATTAATTGTGTGATCAAAAACGCTACAAAAGACCAACAAATTACAACTATGTCTCCATGGGCTGCTTTCTAATTATAATTAAAGTTGGATAAAAGTTTCGTGATTATTTTGTACCTGTAAACAATCCATTAATATTATGAACTCTACTTCGATGTAACGTCGACACCACCAGAATTTAGAGTTTTCCTTTGGTACAACACAAAAGAATTGGTGGATAAATGTGCTACCAAAATCGGCTGGATAGAAACACGAAGGCAGGTTAAGGAATAAAATACATTCATTATTTTTAAACAATTCCATATTTATTTAAATTTTTGGTTTATGATTTTATAACTGTTTTTGTACAATGAAAAGTAGAAATTTAAGTACAACTATTCAATGTTTGACACTTTGGCAATAAATGAGTTTGACATGAATCTCCACTAGAGGTTCTCACTTTAAATAACAAAAAGAATACTATTTAATAGTATCGCAAAAATTTGTTATCGTACCTAGTACATTATCTGCACTGTTATCAAAAGTTTACTAAATATCTAAGGATAAAAAACACACGTTCCTCTAAAGTTTACGATATAACCCAAAATTGAACAGAAAATTGTTCATAACTATAATAGAATTTACCTTAACGCTAGCAATCAGATACGAAACCTCTTCTTCAATTAGTACAAAGTGTTTTATAAATTTTTTGTTTTTAATTATTTTTTAACTTGTTCGATCGTAATGCTAACATATATTTATCACAGCCATACTTCTTCTTCATTATTTTGTTTCTAACATCATAATTTGTGATTTTTTTTTATAACAAAAATTATTTAATTCTTCTTGAAGAAGAAGTTGTTTTTGATTTCATCTAGATTCTAGAGCAACATCAGGTTTCGATTTGTATTTGGAGTGGGTTTTTTTTGTCTTTGATAAGTTATTTTATACAATTTTCTCTTTTTAATAGTAATTAGCATTTGCATTTTTGGTCTCAGTTAATATATGTACTTTAATATGTTATTTTACAGCAAACTGATTATTCAGAAATAGTGTGAACTTTCCAAGAAGAAAATGCCTTTTCTATTTTAATATTAAAATACATTTATAGGCCATTTCAAAAAATTTTCTTCAAGGAAGGTACACTTATATTCAAATAACAAGCAAATTTTTATTGAGTTCTTTTTGAAGAGTATTTTGTTTTAAACATTTAAATCTACATAGTACTTGCAAAATCAAAAAAAAAACCAAAAACAAATGTTAGCAGTTTCATTCTGAATAACAAAGAAATGGGATCTAAGCTTCTCTTTTATTTTGAAAAGGCGCCTAGTCTCCACCGAATTTTTGTCTATCAACGATATCACAACTTCGCGTTTTGGTATACAAAAAATAATAAATTTACAAAATCTCATAAAATTGATTTGTTTCATTGCGCGAAATCAACACAATTATTGAAAGCTATGCGAGAAAGTACAAAAAATTCTGACTATTTCCCTTCCTTCGTTCCGTTTCCGACGATTGGTTTGACCACTGCAACGAGGTCTAAATCCTTTCAATCATCGCCAACTGACGAAACTCTCAAAAATTAACTTCAGCAAATTTGAAAGAATTCTCTGAGCATATGAAGCATGCAGCCGAGGGAATTACGTTTATCTTGTTATTCCCAAAACAAATCTCTTTATCTTTTGTGTCCAGTTCCAATCAAAATGCCAGGAACTGGCCAATTAATTGCTCTCACAATCAGTCGTTGCGTTCTCCTCCGTTGGTGCCATTGGTCACAGAGATGCTGTCGCCGTGAACGCCTGCCGCCGCTTAAGGACACGAGACTTGTGGAGCTCCCCCTTGTGGCACGGGACGACAGTTCCTTGGTTGATCGGGATCTGTTTTGTCCCATTGTTCCCGATTAAAGTGCCTATCATTTTGCTGACGGAAAATTTTCGCTGTTTTACAGGCCGGGCACGACTGTCAAGGATTAGCCGCTCGAAGGCCTTATACAAATTGGGGGTGTTCTCAGCTACAGACACCTCACAAAATCCTATGCCATGTGACGCTGCCAGTGATGCTCCCTCCTTTTCAGGCACCTGTAAATGGTAAAATTGGAAAATCTTTAATATCATGGGAACTCGTGCCATTTCTCGAAAAATGAAGAGGAAATGTAGTACTCGGCACGTGTACGTCTCCGACAAACCTATACTTTACAGGTTCGTTTCCAGGAATTTTTGTAGGGCAAGGGTTGCTCACTTCACGTGAATCTTATTAAGAGCATACACACACCCACTTTATCTATGAAAGGGTGTAGGCTCAAATTAATTTCGCAATTTCCCTTTGGGTTCAACAATTTTCGGTGTATCATTACACTCCAGGCCTGTCTATCTTGTAATCTAATGATGACACATGTACTTTATTAAATTACATATTTTGAGCTTTATAACAATTTTCTACCATCAATATTGCTTTAGCGATAAAGGAAATAAACATAATTTTGAAGTATGTACTGAAAATTCTAAAATTATTCAGTAGGTATTTAAAATAATATGTCTTTCTTTTCTGTTAAATACGTTTAATAAGATACGTAGGTATAAGATCTAGGTATTAAATAAAATTTCTTTTTTCTAAATTGCCATTATTACTTGTTTTACAAGAAATTTTAATAAAGTTAATCATGAGTTGCTAGAGTTCAACAATCAATAGAGTACATACTTGCGTAATGTATACATGCATAAGTAATAGAACCAATATTTTTTGAGAGCTACATTATGTAGCTTCAGAACAAAAAAATTATTTGCGACTTGCTACATCAATTTTCTATCCGCCTACCCATGTCTAGTTTTATTAATTGTTCTTAAGTTTCTTAAAACTCAACTGATGTGCGTCATTTGAACAACAACTATTACTTATCATATTTAGAAAATAACATAATCTTTTTTGATTGCTCCATATCAGATGATAAATCCACATAATTAATTTTGAATTAAACTAATTTCTGTCACATTAGAATTTAAGTATGTACCTGTCTCCTTTACACAACTACACTCAATTTCAGATATTTTCCTACTCAGCATTATTTATTAAAGAAAAATAAGAAAAGACATTGACCGCATCAACCGCACGTGCTTATAAGAAGCCACGCGTCCCAAGTTGTCCATCATCGCTTCAAATGATTACTAGGTACAAAAAAAAAAAGTTTTTGGAAGGTTGTCGCAAAATACCCATCATATAAAAACTTTTTCTACACTAAAGCATCCAATAGTGATATACAATAAGAAAAATCTACGTGTGCCAAGAGAGCAGTGTAATGAGCAACACGTGGATATGGACCTTCTATAGAAAAAAAAATTCATAGAGATTAGAATTAATGATGCATACGAGGACTTTGATGGACGCATAGAAGAGAGCTCGTTAAGTCCTTTATTTTTTCTTTTTTCAAAACACATCATTTATTTGAAATGAATTGGAGAATAAATAGAATTTGTTTTCACAGATGTGCCATTGGCTAAGAATTGTGGTCCACGTGCCACATGATCTACACTCGCCCTAATTTAAACAGCCATTAATATCCTTTCAAGCCCATAACCTCACCATTCCAATGTCTTTTTGTTATCCCTACAAAGTCAAGAACTTTTGGACATTCATATTTATTTCCTCCCTAAATTACCCTAAATCTGCTCCCTATATTTGGATGCAACCTTCAGGGAAAAAAAATTACTTGTGGCTGCTCGTGGACAATCACATATGTGTCTAAACTTTGACTCGTATGGGAGAGATTCACCAACTTCGAGCTCTAATCCAAACAGGGTGCTGAATTGTTCTTATATTGCTGATACTGTTGGGCAAAATAATGGAAGAAAAGAAAATATAGATAAAGTTGAAGGAAAACTTTTTCACTTTATCTTTATTAACTTAATTTTCAGATACTCACCCTATTCTGTACCTCAAGGACATTACACATATGTATGTAGGTATGCATATACATATGTTTAGGTATATTTTTTGTAGACATGACTACAAACTTCCTTTTCTAATTAATCAAACCAGAGTTCAGAAAAAGAGCAGGGAGCAGGATAAGGGAAAGATAATAAATTTGTTGATGTGCCGTACACGAGATATGTTTATGGCATTCTATGCCAAATCGACCTACTTTAAAAACTTGGCAAGTTCTGATTTGGTTGTAATTTTGTTATGATTTTGTATCCTCACTAAACGAGGTTCCGCGGGAGTTTTTACAATAACTTTTACCCAAAATAGGAAGCAGTTAGGTTGATTTAATATATTTATTTTTTTAACTTGTACGAGTACTACTAAATAAATATAAGCTGTGTTTTTTCGTATATCCAGAACAAAAGAGCATTTTGATTAAATTTGAATTTTATCTTGAATAATCCATAGGAAAGATTTAAAATTTCCTAAAAAGTAGCATCAAATTTCAATGACTTTGATCCACTTTTGAGTTAAAAATTAATCTTAAGATTCGAATAAAACAACAAGATTAGAAGTTTTGCATAAATAAAAATATTGTTAATACATGTTTCAAATCCTTATTCTGAAAAACTGTTAAAAAGTTTCAATTCAATATAAAATTGTCTATTGATCTGGACATTCGAAAAAAAAACGCAGCTATAAATTAAAAATATGCCCAGAAACTCACCTCTCTCAAATGGTCCAAATCAGCTTTATTAGCAACTAAATATGCAGATGGCGCGTTTTGTAAAGACTTAAGCTCAGCAAGAGATCTTGTTGCATAATCAAAACTGTTGCGGTCTGTTATACTATAAACAATCATACAAGCATCAGCCCACTGAATCTAAAAAAAGCACAAAAGATGAAAAAATAAATTAGTAACAACGAACTTCCAGCTGACCAAGATAAAAATTTAGAGGAGCATTAAATTAAAAAATATTTAATTTACCTGTTCCATTGGGAAATCGCTCTCATTTTCCGCGGATATATCGACTATTTCCACCTCTAGTAGGCCACTCTCGAGGGAGATCGTCTGCCGGTACAGGAGGTCTGTGTTAGACCGATATTCGCCAATGAATCGCCGTGTTAAGTATCTGACTGTCAGAGCTGAAAAAAATATATACAAACAAATTAGTATACAATATATTCGACTATTAGGCGTTGGAGATAAAAAATTATTAAAATTAAGTATAATGAGTGACGCAAATGATCTGACGATGCGTGCAACGAAAATATTTTTAGCACCAGCAGCTGTTTCTTTAAAAACTAAGAAATTTTCTTTATTTTTATGGGAAATATGACTGCTGTGAGATGAAGGTGGTTTCATCAATAAATTTTTATGAGGTGTCGATGACTGCTGAAGACTAAATTTTGCCTCTGTTCCTTCCAGAACTTCAAAATTGCCCTTCAATTACGCCCACTCCAAACATTTTCCTGATCACTTCATCATGAAGTTGATTTCTTTTCCGAAGCCTCTTTGGGTCTCATTCCATGAAAAGTATGTGCAAAATTTATCACATGAAATAAAGTCGAGTTCATTGGCCCTTTGTTGGAGGGTGACAAGAAAAAAATTGTTTTTCGAAATTGTTAAGGATGAGTCTGGTGTTCGCCTTGGGAAGGGAATCATAAGGTATGTGACACCTTAAGTGACGCCTAGGAGTTCGTTGTCCTTGTATATCGCGTCAAGTTCAGCTTGCTGTACCTATGTGTCCTTCGTTGACAGATTTTTAATCGAATTATCGACGTGACAGCAGAGCAGACAACCTTTTTCCTTTTCATTTTTCTATGCCTCCAGCTACGGAAACTAAAGACAAGAGGCCCATCGGACTCCACGAGCGTTACAAGGGAGCAATGCCTTTTGCTTTGAGTATCTTTTTTCCCTTATGGAAATTCGTTTCACAGATTTAATTTGGAAATGAAAGAAGGTACAGCTTGAGAAGGCCTCTTTTCCTAATCAGATTACATGGGGATTTTTTTCATATTTATCAAAGGTTGAAATCGGTACGTGACCTTCAAATTGATGCTTAAGTTGCGAGAATTGAAATGAATTAATTGAATTCATCTTTGAGGAAAATTGTATTCATAAAAGACGTCTGATGGGTATCAGGTTGGAAGAGTTGCTTTTATTGAATTTGAACCGCTTTAGTTGTTTGTATTTAAGAAAAAGAGTCGGCTTAAATTTCCACATGAATAAAAATTTTCTTTTATCGCATTTTTTAGGTTTTCTAGTCTTTGTCCTATTTTGAATTTAGCTTTAGTGATTAAGACTCAGAATTCTATGGGCTTAAAAAATAGGGTTGTTGCAACCAATGAAGGAGAAGAATTAGGAAAATTATGTGATCATGTAAACGAAAATTTTTAATTGTTATTTTTTGTTATTGTTATTTTATGGTACTTTAAAGCACCTTACACATTAATCCATTTCATAACCTTGAACTTAAGCGCATGTGGCTTAGCAATAAGTATCCTTCAAGTGAAATATTTATTACGCAAGGCAGAAAATAAAAAATGTTTGAAATTATTTTTAACCATGAGAATAGAAAGTAAAGAATTTTATAAAGGCACACGCTTCCGACGTCATCTTTCTGATTGATAGGAATGCATTTAATATATATTTAAAGCGTAGGAGCAAAATTCCTGTATGTTCATAACATAGTGCTTGACTTTTAGTAGTTTCATAAAATTTTTATATATAAAAAAAACGACATCTGTGCATGTTAAGAATTTATATGTAGAAATTGTTCGTCTACTCAAACTTGTCTTGGATACAAGTCGGACGGGACAAAAATAAGTAGTAGTCATAAACAAAATGAAGTAATTTCCTGAGTGCGCCTTGATCATGAACTCGCCAACATAAAATATGGTGCAAAAATAATAAATAAGATTGAAAATAGACGCCAACACGACCGACGCACAGGAAATGGCCTTCCTACTTACTCAGCTGGGGTGGGATGGGACACACCCGATAAAATCGCGTAAAACTAATAAAAAAGCGACGCGAATAATATAATACAGAAAATACCAACATGAAGGGTAAATTCAAAACTCAATAACATTTGAATAAAAATATTTCACTCAAGCGCACGTGGTAGATTCATGGTAATAAAATAAGCTTGGTAATGCGGAAAATTTTAACCAAGAACATTTTCTCGGAAAAATTTCTTTTCCTATTTCATAAATCGTTCCGACATTTAAAAGTTCGAAATATCGACGATGCATTTAAAAGCATTAAATAAACATTTCGGGGAGGGACGAAATTTTCAAAGTTCAAAAGCGATTTATTTAATGAAAATTCATGAAGAAGCCAGGAGAGGAAGTGTTTTGTTTACTGTTTACAATCGGCAAAATGTCCGAGGACAGCAACCTTGACTTGACGCATTCCCAGTCTTACGAAAACAGGCATAAAACTCAGTCGGGACAGGAAAATAAAAATCGTTTTCTGTTTATTTCCTCTGGTGTTCCGCGAAAACAGATCCGACACCAAAGAGTTGGGGATTTGGTTAGACTCACAATTGAAGACTATTCTCAATGGCAACTCATATCGCCGTGTACCAATTAATCAAAACCGACCCTGGCAGTGTCCAATATTTCAATTTTAATACAGCACGGTGCCACAGTGGGAATTTTTAGCATATCTTGAATTCCAAACTTTTTCTCTCCCACTTGCGACAAAAAAGATAAAAAATATCGTTCCAATGTGGCGGCATTTTTTTTTCTATAAACTCTGTATTTTGAGCAAAAATATTTGCACTGCTGAAAATAGCTCGGACAGGGATTTATTTTGGTCCTACCGATGGATTCCACAGGCTGGGCTCGGCTCGCGACATTCCATTACCAATTCCATGGTGTGGTGCCTTTCTCTTCGGTAGCTTGAAGTCAAAGATCTCATAATTAAGTTTTCAATTCCTTTAAGGAATTAATTTTGTTTAATGACTATAAATTGCCACCGAAAATTGTTTACTTTACGAACGATTCCGACGAATGGATTCATCCGCTTTTAGTACTTTTGCTGATTAATGAATCAACCGAGTGCGCCAAAAGTCTATTTGCGCTGACGATTTGTGTAGAATGACCACCTCCTGTATATACGAAATTTTCCCCCGCATATTTTAGAGATGAAAAGAAAATTCGTCCTTAAAATTCTTTCGAGAGACAGAAGAAAATTAAGCATAAAAAATGAATCACTAGAATTCTTCTGGGGGAATTTTAAATGTAGAAACTAAGGGGATTTGCTTAGACTAATGTTTGATGGACTTGTACGATATTTGTTGGGTATTTTTCTAGAAATATTTTGTATTTTTGCAATATGGAAACAGTCGTTAAGATAGGAAGAAGCGGTATGAATAACGTGAGTTCTTTATAATGGGATTGTCCGATTTTTAAGCCTGAAGTATAGAAAGAGTGAGTTATAATTTTCATGAGCAGAGATTTAATTTCAATAAATTTAACTTTTCGGGGTAGTCGCCACTTATCTAATGAATTAGAAATTGTTAAGTTTATATCAATCATTTAGAAGGAATTTATGTAAGTCTCAAAACAACAGCTTTTATTGTACTTCTTAATTTTATTAGTAGAACTGAAAACCGAGAAGTCAAATGTTTTCTCTTAAACTCATTAGTAGTTCAAATTCTATACTCCTAACTCGAAAGCATAGAAATGTGGAAAATTCAAAATATTTCAAAAATACTTGTACCCAGAGAGCAAGTGAACAAGGCGTTGTCCTCAATATTGCAACAAAATAAATCATCACCTTCTCAATATCGAACATGTGCTGTCAGCTATGAGATCCAAAAATTCCGACCTCTATCTAGTCAGGCATAAGGTCAAGATAAATTGCAGCAAAACTAGCACAACACATATACATAAAGTAAATTTTCTTCATTTCGATCCATCCATTTAAAATTATGGGAGCCATTTCTTGAAAATCTGGTTGTGAGGGAGGCTAAGAAAAATAATTTCATGCTTAGGAGAAGTTATCCCATCCATCTATATCCATTGACAGGAGAGGTCGGCCACATCACCCCAAATTTCGCCGGAAACTCCCCCCAAAAAACAAAATATATATTCTCATGGATTTTGGTTCTATGAAGTTGTTAACCTCGTGTTCCTCTCACTTAATCCAAGAAAAGCGGAAAATATCAGGGCAAGATATGCTGAGCCAATCCGGCTGGTAATCTGGGGAAAATAATAGAAGAACGTGGCATATCTTTCCAGCTCAATTTCACGCCTTTGAAAGCATGGAATTCCACCGCGTTCCCGGACGCAAATTCCGGATGGGAATGGGGTCAAAGATATCTCATAAATTAGTGAATGAACACGGCTTATGCTTCGGAGTTGCTCTCTAAAAAGCATCTTTTGGGAAATTTCGGAAGAACTCTTAAAATCGATGAAATGAAGCGGCTACAAAAGCAGCTGGAGTGGATTTATGTAGAATTTAAAATTTTATTTGTTTACCTCGTTCATGATTTTGGTACACAAGCCATAACTCCGTTCAGTTGCACTGATAACACCAGGTAAGCTAAGGTAGCTAAACAGATTCTAAAACATTTGGGACATGAATTTTGGGGCCCCCGAAATAGAAAACTAGGGCCAGGCCCTCTTGCCCGGCACACACCGGTTTACTAGAGCAACAAACTTTGGCGTGTCGCTGTATCCCCCCTGACCCAAATATTTATATTTATTGAAAGTGCGCAGAAATTCCGCCTTGACGCTAAATTGCCCGTACCCGCGATTTAAGAGATTAATAGCAAATTGTGGGGCCTGGCAAATATTACTTCAACTCTGGTTCGCTGAGTCACATTACTTTTTTTCAGAATGCAAAATCAGAAAATCATTCTTCTTGTTTGTTTGTCTTATCCAGGCAGGGGTTGAATTTTAAATCGTTTATTTCAGTGATTTTTCACAGATTTTGGAAGCATACCAAAAAAATAAAAGAAACATTTTTCTTAGAGAAAGTTTAAAAACACACTTACCAGATTTTCCGACATTCACATTTCCTAAAACGGCAATTCTTACACGCGGCACCGCGTTCTTATCGTCTGTCTTCATTGCAACTGAAAAGATAAAATTAAACGGAAATTATTAATGCGATAAGTTAAATTTTAAGGTGAAAATGAGAAATTTACAGAGTTAATTCAAGTTTACCGTAGAGGAAGTTTTGGCGCCACAGTACAAAACTTTTATTTGAATTTCACAATAAAAATTTTTTTCTGCCAGTGTATTTGCAGTGTTCACACCTTAATTTATTTCTGCGCAGCAATTTTCGAAAATGTTTCAGACGATTAAATTGAAGTATTGCACCCAGACTTGATACTGATTCAACTTTTTGTCGTGGGAATACCCGCGGCGATATTCGTGGGGAGCATCATAATATTTTGATGGAATATTCGCGTTCTACATTTTATAACAAACTTTATTAATTTCAACATTGTTGCTAATGCAAATTTATTTATTTAGACAATTGCAATCAAATTGAAGTTCTATCTTAATTTGCGTATGAAACAAGTAATTAAAATTTCAAGAGCCCAGTACTAAATTGCAAAATTGTACTACATATATGCTTAAGCGGACTATGCTCACATCAAACGTTACTTTACATTTTTTTCAACTCAAAGTAAATAAAGTAAAACCTTCAGAAAACACTTTCATGTAAATTTTAATTTTGTTCATGTAACTTGAAATTCACTTACTGTGAAATATTTCATTGGGAAGCAAAGATGCAACAGGACGAAAGGAGCTGATTCAAATTTCGTTTCGCTTGCATGCTTACAGAGGATGGCTACGTGCCCGTTTGGGTTTCAGCCAAACAATAAGTGAATTTTCGAATTTGATTAATTATACCCGTTCCCCGAGTAAAAATAAACTTATTCACCGTCTCTACAGGCCGTGGGGTATGCTCATATACAGGTCTTGTTTAATTGAAATTAGCTCCCGTATGTGCACTGGGCTTTGCTGAAACAATAGAGCTATTTTTGTCATAATTCTAATTTAACTCAATTAAAACGTAAATAAACTTTTCCAGGGATGTTTTGTGCCGCATGTCTAACACCGGAATCACCTTGAAATTCAACTTGGCCTCTTTTCCTTTATTAAAACCAAAGTACATACAAGACAAATTTAACATTTAAAGGGAATTTCTAAAAGAGTTATTTGAAAACGCTTGCCTAACTCTGAAGCTTCTGTCTAAAGCATTTCGAGATAAAAGAACATCAGATTCAGACTAATCCTTCTTAATATAATTTTCAAAGGAGATCCCGACATACCGAGGACTCATATTATTTTTCGCTTTTGTTTATTTATTTTCTTCTTCCGGGATTTTTTGTTTGCTATCAACGCACTTGTAGCGGGGAGAAAATAAGAATCCACGAGTTTCGCTTGAGTACCTCCAGAATATTATGCCACGCGCAACTTCAGTTTTCACTGATTCGGAAAATAACGAGATATGAAGTGACGTGATTTTATCTCATTTCTTTCGCTATGTTGAGTCTGGTTTGGAATATCCTTGGAGTATTGTAAAGCATGGAACAAGAGTAAATAATTGTTATTATTTATAAACAAAGAAAAAGTTTTCAGCTAAATTATTAAGGGCCCGCAAGGGTGCAATGAAATTGAAGTTTGAAAAAAATTACAACTTATATTTTAAGAAAAAAGTTATTTCATTATTCATAACAAATTAACCCAGGTTTGGTAATAAAAGTTGTGGGAGGATTAATTTGGATATTATATATACAGATGAGAAAAAGTTCTTGAACATTTTATAGCTCCCATGAATAATTAGGTATTATTAAAAACATGTTGTTTAAAAAAGTTCTCTTACTAATAAAAAATATAAAACTTTTGCTTTATTCTGTTTTGATTTTAACGCTGAATATTTACAAGATCAAAGTATTATACATATGTATTACATGCACATAGTCTCAGCTTTTATTTATGCTTGTTGACCTTGAACTTGAGGTAAAAATAAAGTTTTTTTTTGTAAATTACAATAAAAATTGACCAGATCTGATAATTGGTTGACTAATATCTGTGCTAATATTTAATTATTATACATATACACACAAATCAGTTATCCAAACGAATTGGGACTAAAGTGATTGTTATCAACTTCCTGAACCTCTTTAATCAGTTTTAATATTATATTGTGGTGCGGCTGCAATTTAAGTAATTGGTAATTATGGACCATGCAAATGATTGACGTCCAGATAGTGAAATAAAATTTCAATATTGCGAAATTCATCCCTCTCACCCTTCAGAAACTCCTTAAAATGTGGCGACTCTACCGCATTCCCAGACAAATTGTGGGTCGATGGAGCACTATTCGGCTCCACTTCGGAGCAGAGAGATTTCATTTTTGTGGTCGGCCAGATAAAAGTGGCTATAAATAGTAGGTATATCAAACAGATTTGGCCCTTTCCCCGCGCTGCTGCGCAAACGAAATGAGTTTGTTCCAAAGAAATCCAATATCCAATTTCCCTACAAATCTCCAGAACGAAATAGTTCAGCTCAGATAGAAGAATTTTGTCTCTATTTCAGGCGAATTTATGTGTCAGAGCTAACTGGGTAAATCGTCAGTTTCACGAGATTTGATAAATAAGATAAAAATTCTTATCAAAATTATCTCTTTTTGTAATCTTTGTTTCTTCCACTGTTTTTCTGTTTAGTGGAAGCTATAAGTCATGATGAGATAATCTAAATCTTAGATGCAAATTTTTGTTAGACATATTTGCTATGTATCTTTTACTTTTACAGACATTTTGGAATTTTCCATCAAAATAAATAGTATCACTTTGGTGTAAGCCTGTAAGGCTTCAATGATGCGAAGAAAACATGTCGTTTAGACACGACAAAAGGACAAAAAACCCAAGCACTTTTCCAAAAGACTGAACACGCAATGGGGCATGATTAAATCGGTGTTTAATGCGATTAACATTTAGCCTTCCACTTTCGTTCTTTTTTCCGTTCTCGCCCCCCATTCTATGAAGTTGTCACTTCATCGCCGTACGGCTTTAGGTACATCCCTTTTTTACTTATTGTGTCTAAGATAAAGGGCAAGTAATTCAACCTCCATGAATAATTACTTCTTTGACATTCTGTGGGATGATTCTTCTTTTTTCTATTTGTCGAAGAAGTTTGGCAGGTGTTTTATGGTAGGCTGAATTTGTAAGTAATTATTGTGGCTGACTGTGCACATATGGTTCATTTAAAGAGCCTTTTTGAAACACATATCCCCGATTGCTTAGTTTCCCAAAGCTATTTTTTCTAAAGGGCATAGGGTTACAAATTGATCCCTATTCTCCTTTGATTCCAAGTTGTTGGACTTAACTAATTGCTTAAAAGGTTACATGTTGTTTTATGACGTTGGTGATTAAGTGGCTTGGCGTTGACTACAGTACACATCCATACATCTAAATGAGTTCCAAAAAAATATATTACTTAAATGGTAAAATTTCTTTAATTTGGCTTAAAATTTCGATTTTTAAGCTATTTACTAAAAATTCGTAATTAAATATAAAGAGATGCGATTCGAATTTTTTATCTGTTACTTATAAAACTTTCACCATTTTTCTCTGGCTTATGTCTACACTCTTTCATATAAACTTAATTTACATACATATATATCTTATTTTAATTCAAAACTCTACGCTGCATACATAAATCGGAAATTTAAATGAATTTTTCTCGAAATGATTATTTTCGATAGTTCAGAGTGTATATAGCTCTAGAAAAAAAAACTTGGATTATACTCAAGTTTGGCAATCAATGTATGTATGTATGTATCTACATAAATACATCCAAAATAGAGTCGCAATCTATTTCCGTCTTAAGAATATGCAGCTCTATTCATTACTGTTGTTAGTGGACATAAAATTTAAATTAGTCGGATTAGCCCAATTCCTTAGAGGTATTTTACATTAATTCTCAATTTCCATAAAAAGAAACATTCAAGTAAAAGCATTCATTCATAAAGTCACTCCGTGTAAAAGTACCATACCGAAATGTGTTTAAAAATAACTTTCTAAATTTTGAACAGGTATTGTATATCTTTCATTTGAATGAAATATTCAGAATCTTTTTTTGGACATTGCGACTAAACAAATTCTAAAAATGCTTTTAAGAACTGGTACAGGAGAAAAAAAGGTAAACAAAAGTAATTTTAAAAGAGCAAAGGGTAAATAGAAAATAAATGAAGGATGCGAAATGTGGGAACGTTTTCTTCGGCAGGTGCAAAATAAATGAAATATAAATAGTAGATCTCAATAATTTAGGCTGTGATGCATAGGTTCTCAAAAATCGGCTTGTGGTGCGTCAAAAACTTGGCGAATTTCAAATACGTGGTAAGCTGCAAAAGATTTACTACGCCTTTCATTTTTTGTTCAAATTAATGAATGAATTATAGACATTTGAAATATATAAAAATTTGTTGCTGACACTCTTGGCGACTCTTGATGACGTAAATTGGTGGTAATGTTCGCGTGCGTTAGAAGCCAATTCAAATGACAAAATTCGTAAGTCGTATTGTAAATTATGCCTGTCTGTTATAGTCTTAAACATCGCACGTGGAGGTCATTGTCGGGAAAATTTTATGTAGAGAGAAAATTAATGCTATGTACCAATATATCCAGGAATCAAGCAGCTGTACTTGAAAAATTCTTGGAAAGACAGGATAAAAAATGTACTACAAATTAGACTACACACGATGCCAATTTGGGAAGTAGAGAGGGGTTCTTAATCTTTTCGGAGAAATTTGGGCCTTAGGGGACCAAAGAAACGAACGATAAAATACTTCCTAAGCGCAGTAAATTGCACAACGAAGCCTTGGACGCTCGCCAGAATTGCTCTCGTGGCTAGGAAAAAAATAATTGTCTCAGAGGGATTTCCTTCTCAGATGAAAATTCGAAAATCTGTGAAAAGCGCCGGCATACGAAATGGGAATTACTCATGCGATGCCAGGTCACTATGATGTATTCATGGAATAAAACTGCAATACGATGCCGCGAACAGCACGCTTATATTTCTAAAAATTCACGGAAAACAGCTGCTTTTAAGCAGGGAAAACGTTCTTGATTTCATTTTCTTATTTTATTTTACGATTATAAGGCTTGGCGCCTGAATCGTGTCATTGTAAATCTCCGTCCGTCTTGAAAATTTCTTTAAGTTGTATTTTGCGCAACGAATGATGTGACTAAGAAAATTTGAATTTTCATCAGCTCGAATTTGACCCTGTCTCTGTCGAGTTGTTTTACTGGGCGATCTCTTAAATCACCACACAAACATTTTTAGCATTCTTGATACTTTGGGAAGCTTGCCGCTTGCCACACCATCCCCAAAAACGCGGCGGCAGTTTTATTTTGATACTAAAAGGAATTTATTACAGGGTTACCGTTTGCATGAAGCTCATCTAGAGTTTAATGATCTCTAGAGGATTACTCTGAATCACGGAAGAGCTCTCTAGAATCAAGTCGATGCGATGTTATGAAATTTTTTTTCTAATTTTCCCGGGTTTTTGAGCTCTGAAGCTCTGGACTTTTAGGATCTATATTTTTCTACCTCGGTGAAAGGGTGGGTACCCAGCAACAAGTGTACCGTCACCTGTAAAATTCCATTTTCCACGAGAGTAACTAAACGCAATTGCAATGTGACTTTAGCGTTAATTAAACGAGGGGTTGAAAGCTTTCGACTGAGATTTTGAATTAGAACAAGCCTCCTAATCCCATTTAATGAGCTCGTTCTACTCGGATGTTTATGATATGATAGGTGCTGGCAGACACCAGGAGCCAGGGAGCATCTTTTCAAGGCCATCATCCACATTCGGGCTAAATGGTATCCAAATTGATTAACTTCTAATGGGACAGCAAATTTTCTGGAAGGCTGGTGATGTGTCAATCTCACTCACAGGAAAATCCCTAGATTGCTTAAGGGATTTTGGTGTGCTCAGGCAATGAAGGTGGTGGTAATTTTCTGGGATACTGGCGGTTTCTATGGGCCGTTTTCTATCCTATTTTTTTCCCTGTGACCTTCGGGTAATTGATTGGAATGAAAGAGCAATTTTGGGATGTTTTTTTTTTATAGTTTCGCTTTACCATAAGATAAGAGACCCTAACACCGATGGTATATTAACCCCTTAATCGAATCATTGCCTTCATTAAAGATCCAAAGTTATGCCATCGGAAATTGTGGATATTAATTTTGAGAAGGAGAGCTTAAGAAATAAATCTTGTTAGTTTCGAAGTTTAGTACTTATTTGAAATGCGACACTTCATTAAAGCATCCTCAAATATTTGGCACTTGATTTGAATGGCGACTTTGGTCGTGTTGAAGTTATTTTTGTTTATAAAATTTGTTTTGTGCCAATGTATTAATTGCTTTGCTAATTGGATCCCTGATCTTAAATATAAAAAGTTATACATTGTATTTTTCTAGAATTGTGACCGATCAGCGTTTTTGAATTCTATAGGCACAAAAATCAACACCAATGTGTGTGGTGAATTTAAATTTACATGTACACTTATCAAAAGAGCTTCAATAGTTGAAAATGTGATTCATTATAAATTCAATAAATAGTTTTTTTTTAATTAGTTTAGTGCCCTTGGCACCAAATATTAGGTAATTTTTTTGATAATTGATATTCTGTCTAATAGATTTTTGAGTCCCTTGAAATCAGAAGTGGGGTTGTGTTTGATTATTTAATCAACATTAGTTTTGGTTGGTGTTCTGAGACTGCAAATTTAAGATTGTAGATAATATTCCCTTAAGCTGGTTTATTGGAAATAATATGTATAATTTAAATTTTCTTCTAAAGTGTCCTTGAGACGGAATAGGTTTGTAATTGTTTATTTAAATCGAACCAGAAAAAGAAAAAAGTGGGAAAATCGTCTCTTTTCTTTCATTTAACGAGAACAAAAGCCAGATTGTCTTTGTTTGAATTGCTGTTCGATGGAAATTGCAAATTTTTTCGTATGACAACAAGCAAGATGTTTGTTTTTTACTTTTACATAGGAATCACGGACTCCTTCAGTATCTATGTCATCTGGATCTGCCGTTTCAGTATTTGCTGCTCGAATGCTGAGTACTTGTTCTATAAAAAGTAGGTTTGGGCTGCTCCCGTGGTTGGTAACAGGCACCGAAATGGCGGGACAATTCGAGGTCCTTCGCTAAATTCCATCAGCGACCTGTCGACTTAGCAGGTCTATGTTGACATGGCTCAAAAGCCTTGCGAATATCTTGTTTTGTGGGCCGCCAGTAGATAGGTATGTAAATTGAGCTCCGGAACCAACGCGGAATGAGCACGATTTTTCCTTAGCTCAGGTAGTCCGATTCCGACAACCTGATGAATACAAATTTGGCTGACGAGGCTTTATGGGGGCAATAATAGAAGGTATAACGTTCTGTGTGCTAGCGATAGCAACCATCAGCACAGTGGCCAATTTTTATCGATTTATACACCCCCGCAAACCACCCTTGGCAGGCTCCAATGGAGCACTCGTCCCGTCTGCGTCTATTTTGTCTAAGGATTATCCGAGGGGAAAAGTCGTGATGAAATTATAGTGGATTCCACTGGGGTGTCGGTCGCCGCTTCTTCCTTAAGCCTCTCAAGGAGGATTTACTTACACGTGCTGCCGCCGAAAGTAGGCCATGGCAATTGCGTGGGTGGCTTGAAATTTATAAGGGCAAGAAGGACGTGGGGTGTAACTACCAACCACCAGTCGAATGGATTTGCTGGCGAATGCCTCTTTGATCTGAATGGATGGCGAATCAAAAGGGAATCGACGCACATTTTTCATTTTTTTTCCATTTTCAGTGGCGTTTATTTTGGCATGCCTTGAAAAAACACTTTTTTTTCACCAGGACTGGTTTGCTCCGGATGATTTTCCACCTAATGCGATAAGTAGCTCCACGTGTAAAATGTTGTTATTGGAAGATTGCGTGACATAGGAAAATTTTTAAGAAAACGATGTTGGACCACAATGATTACGTTACGATGGTTGGTAATTGAGTATTTCAAAAATTTTTATGAATATTCGAATGTGTAGTTCACGCTGTTCAATTACATACGTCAGAAGCTGGGAGATGGGCTTTGTATTAGCATTTATTAAGTTAAAATTCTAAGAAATATTTGTCGTTTCCAAGACAGAACTCCTCAACTATTGCAAGTATAGGCCCGGCTTATGATGGGTGATTCATCGTGAAGTTCCTTTTTCATATTTTTCTACAGATCGTTTCTAAGTAGCGTAAAGATGTAATTGCATTTTGACTCAGTATTGAATACCATTTTATCATGAAAGAACTTACAATGACACAGCACCTCCAAAATGTGGACCTTTATTACAGCAACGTAGGATAGGAATAATTAAAGCAACTAGGATCGGAACAATTAAATTAGCCGCTTAAATTGTTTGAAATCGCACATCCGGATTATTTTCTTTTTTGGGTTACGTGAATTCTAAAGTCTTTGTGGATTTGCCGGGTATGCAATTGATTACTCACAATATTCGCCAGATTTCAGTCGTAATTCGTAATACTCAAACAAGTGGTTTAAAATTGAACCTACGTAATCAAATAATTTTCAAAAAATAAATGATTTACAAATAAGTATTAAAATAGCATTAAGCTTTCCTTAAAAAATAAATATTTCTCTTTGATAAATGTAAAAATTAAAAGATAACAATAAAAATGAATAATTTGTAAATGTTAGAAAGAATCCTTTACCAATTAATTCCAGGAAAAAATTTAATTGAAAAATCTGCCAGAGACAACACCCACACCAGAAATGAAATCTTTCTGTGATATAAAATGTAACCAACACCACAGCACGTTCGTGATTCCCAAGCTTTATATTTTTAATCGATTACTGGAGGAAAAAAAAATATTGAAACAGTCTCAACCCTTGCCCCATATCCTTTTTGAAATGGCACTGTGAAAATATTTAATTTGTAACACAGAAGAGCATTTATCACGTGATAAAAGCACAGTTCGCATTTAGGTGGGTGCCACCTAATTATGCATTGGACGTGGGTTTAAATGTCGTGAAACATGGTGCTGTATTTCTCCCACAAACAGTTGTTTTAAGTATTTAATTCTAGGTTCTGATTTAATCGTATACGTGATTTTTAAGGGTTAATTAAGAAAGTGTAAGCGCTGCAGAATAATTAAGCTTGTCTTAAAACAATGGTTTGATAGTAATTTCAATTACTTTTAGATCGGTGCAGATACATAAATATAAGATAAGCCAACTACCAACAACCATGTTGATACACAATTATATAAAACACGTGTTCATGTAATTTTCTTAAATTTCTGCTGATAAAAAAAGAAACAAAAAATATATAAATAAAAAAATAATAACAATAAAAGATGCAGAAAATAAACAATTTGCTCGACGGAACAAATTGAAAAGAAGAACTGCCTGGCTCACTAAATTGAGTCATTTGGCACATTTCCGCCATAAATTCAACCAGAATAGAAGACACTCCTGAATATTTGAGTGACAACTTAGTTTTGCATCGTATTCTCAAAATAATAAAAATTTTTGTATTTTTAAAAAAATAGAAATTTTCAGAAAGATTTACACTTAAAATAAGGCTTGGTGTTATAAGTAATACGTAACCATTAAAATGTTTCAGGCAGAATTAGTCATAACACTTCATTATTTGTACAAACTTAAGAAATAATTGTTTAAATTAATCGGCTCCTGGATTTACCTTAAAATGCCAATTCACAGAAGGAATTAAATAGCTTAAAGCAGACAGCAAAACGAGAAATAATCCTCGGCAGATTGCGTTCAAATTATAAAGTATATATTTCCAATCAAATCAAATAAGCCTGAAGTTTGCAATCATAAGTCCTGGAAATAATATTCAACACTAACGCAAATGTCTTTCAAAATGAAATATTGTTCTTGAAAATTTTATTTGTTTTAACTTGAGGCAATTCGTAACCAGAGTAAAATTGTGAAATTAAAATAAGGCTTCGTTATGCTGGGGATTTTGTCTTAAATAAATTTCTTCGATGTGATTGTGTTGCTTATTTGAGTTTAGCCTCAATTTTTCGAAGGTGGTGAAATAAAATCATGTTAGCATTTTGGATTCGGAGAAAATTGCCCGATAAGAATATGGAAGAAGTAAAAATGTTATAAATTTTAAATTAAGTGAACAAGAAGGTAGTATACAAGATTTTTCATTTTTGGATTTTCTTGTATTATTTCTAAAAATAACATTGCTATATAGGTATATCATCGGTCGGAGCTATAATCTCGGTTAAATTGTTTCAATTTCAGATAAACGGGGTACCTATATTTATGCTGTAAGGGAAGTTAAACTTTCTGAGTGCCGTAGGGTTTTCTAAGAAGCAGCAGTACGAATTCGATGCGTCTTACGTCTCTGGTTCTGTGATTATGCCAAGTAAGGGACTTGTGGAGTTCGTAAGAGTTTTAAAGCACCAACCATTTATGTTTTACGTCAACTACTGCATTTACGTTTAATGTATGCATACCTGTATGTACGTATGCTAATTTGTATCAACAATGTGGGCAGTAGTCGATGGAACAATTTTGTGAATAATTGAACACCCACGCGCTTAAAATGATGAATTGTTGCAGAGATGGAGAAAATTCGAACAACTATCCAGTCATTTGTGAACTATGCCTTTTCTGTAGCTATTGATTAAATTTCTGAAAGTTTTTCACTAAAACAGAACCAGCAAAATTTTAAATATAGAATTAATTATCATAGTTAGGTATTTATTCGTTATTCGAAATTTTGTATATTGTATGTGTATACTTACAGTAGTAAAGTTTTTCCAGAAGGCTGCTGATGTACCTACCTATTTTAGTCTATTTTCTTGAAAGTATTGTTCGGATCACGCATATTACAATCGAAACATAATACCTCAATTTTAATCTTTTTGTGAATGATCTAGACATTAAGAGCAAGCCCTGCATTCCTAAAAGTGCGGAAGTAAAGTGGAGTGCTCTTATTCGATGGTATGCAGCAGTAGAAGTCCCTCGATTAGGTAACAACTAGCAGCCAAGAAGAGTTTGGCATCCCATTTAAATTTCTAGGGAAAAGTGCACTATACCACACTATACCGAAAGTCTGATGGTTTGAGCTATTTATTCCATGCACTTCTGTCTGAAGCATTCAATAAAATTTGGTATGTATAGCGTAAAACTCCGGGCGAGTGTGTAGCATCAGAAAACACACCTCCTAAACATAGGATGCCCTGAAAATAGCCCAGCGAACAGACTGCGTGTTTTACACCACTTACAGATTTCGAAATGTTGTCCGCCAGAGAGATAAAACACTGTGTACATGCGTTTATTTGTTAACACAGTCTAAAAAGAACGCGACATATAGTTGGCTATATTTCGGTGAATCACCCTGTGCCATTCGCATTAAGTCGCAAGACAATGAAAATAAATAAAGCGAAAATTAATCTTATCTTCTCTTAAACATACGTAAAATTTACGTTTAATTTTCAAAGTAAAATTTTTTGGGAACAGAGAGGTAGCTGGGACGGCGAACCTTGAAAAGTTTCCACAAATTGATAAAAACAGAGACAGGCTTTCTCAATCCCGAAATTCCAGGGATTCCTGGCTCTGTTCTCTAAATCTAAATAAATCGCCACAATTAAGACCGCAAAATTAAGTGCAGACACCCGAATCAATCATTTCAGTTTATTACCCAAATAAATAAATTGTCGCCATGATGGTTGACTGTAGACACACGGCGGCGCTAATTGGGACATCGCTAGTTTCGAAATGAGCGTGCGAATTACCTCCCGAAGTTACGAAGCGTGTCGAAATGCGCCGTAATCGCGTCGAATAGTTTGTTTGCATACACCCCGCGTAATGTTCGGAGGTTGCAAAAATATTTGATTATTAATTCTTAACCCAATTTGTGTAACGCAGCGGAAGAAAGAAGCTCGGCCGAGGATAAACAAATAGCGCAGAATGAATTCTTGCCTATGGTGTGGTTCATATAAAACGTGCTGAGATCAAATATTTTCGGACAGAGCATTTTCTACTTTCTGGGTCGTTAAATGCGACAACATGAGGAACGTCTTAATTATTTTGAAATTCGTTTAATTACTCAAGCCAAGCGGGAGGAGATTTAAATTTATAGAATGCTCATAACTTTTGCCAGGATTGTAAACGACATTGGTTTTATAGCTTAAATATGTATTAATACCCAAAAGGCGTTTTTCGTAATTGTATTTCGAAAAATAGATATTATACTCGTATATGTTTTTTTGGTAGGTTTATAATGTAGAATATAATGTATGATTATAATAATGCAGTAAAAACCAAGAAATACTTTTGAAGATATTTAAAAGTCGTGGATTTTGAAAACACGATAATATTAACTGAATATCAATAATATTAGAAACTGTTGTCAAAATTATTACACAAAAATGTTAACTTATAAATTCGATATTTCCATGCTAAATTGGACCAGATGTTACTAAGAAATGGCTTTATGCCTTTAAAAGTACCTACTTTCTTAGAGACAATCTTAGATATACTTCTTAGAAGTTTATGATTTATATAATGATATGCTTTGAATGCCCAAATGTAAATTATGATAAAATTTCTTCTTCCTGGAATACCATTTAGGCAATTCTTAGAAGGGTAGGTACTGTTCATTTAAAACTTTTAAGAAAAGCTCCTTTGTAATACTTTGTCATCCTATTGTCTATACTTGATGATTACGGGTCGGTCCACAAAATTTGTAGAAAAGCTTTGAAATTTAATTTCTCTTTTCCGAAGGGAGTTTAAGTATTGTAGGAAGAAATTTTCTAGAACAAAAGTATAAGCACCCCCTAAAAGAAGGACGGAGTTTGTTAAGCTTAAGTGATATAAAGCAACACTTTGTATCAAGGTTTAAGATTATTTGAAATTTTGTGCTTTTACGCGGAAATTGATCCATTAACAATTTTATAGACATTACGAATTTAATGGGAATGACTGTTCTACAATTGTATTATCTTGTTGTGGTTCACAGAATCGTCAAAGTCGAGGTCAATTGTATTAATGAAGAAAAAGTTACATTCATTCCCACTCATCTCGTACCACTTAAACGCCCCCAGAAATCATTACAACGAAAAATGTTCCATCAAGTTTTATGACTCCCTTTAGACGTGCCAAATAATTCTAAGAATTATTTGTTTGTTATAATAAAAATCATTTAGGGAATCCTACCAGGAGCGTAAGTATTTTGTCACATATAAAATGTGATTGGCCAATAAATCGTTGTGGCATATACTTCCTACAACGCAAAATTAAATTTCATTGAACTAAAGATTTGACGATTTGTTTATAGCGAATGTATTTGGCATATTTAGATGAAATTGATTAGAGAAGGAAGCATTTCTTACTCTCCCTGCTCCACGTTAAGGAGCAATGTGATAAACAAAGTCGTAAATCACATAAGGTGTTAATGGGAGTCTGTTTGATGTCGATAAATACTTGAAGCCCATTATTTATAGCTTACGTGCTTAGATATCTACTAGACAATATTTACTCTACGTACTCCAAATTACATATTGCTGCTTAATAGAAATATATGCTCTTGTTTTGGACATAAAAACCATTCATTACTTTTTTACTTGAAATGGTAAAATATTTCTCACACAAACTCTGATATTTAATTTACATATGGTGAAATTATTGATTTTTAGGGTTCCGTACCCAAAGGGTAAAAAAACGGGACCCTATTACTAAGACTCCGCTGTCCGTCCGTCTGTCCGTCTGTCTGTCTGTCTGTCTGTCTGTCTGTCTGTCTGTCTGTCTGTCTGTCTGTCTGTCTGTCTGTCTGTCTGTCTGTCCGTCTGTCCGTCTGTCACCAGGTTGTATCTCACGAACCGTGATAGTTAGACAGTTGAAATTTTCACACATGATGTATTTCTGTTGCCGCTATAACAACAAATACTAAAAAACAGAATAAAATAAATATTTAAGGGGGCTCCCATACAACAAACGTGATTTTTTTGCTCGTTTTGGCTCGATATTGATAACGGCAACAGGTAGACGCTTGAAATATTCACAGAATATTTAGTTATATATTCACGTTAAAAATAAATAATTAAATTATAGATAATGGTACGGAACCCTTCTTCGTGCGCGAGTCCGACGCGCACTTGGCCGGTTATTTTATCTGTTTTTTACGGTATCCTTTTTATAATATTATTGATTCATTTGAATTAAATACTTACTTTTATAGTACTGATTTAAAAAAACAAATTGGTTATTTTATAATGGATGGATTTTTATCTCTTTTGTGAAGTGTATGTATAATGATAATAATAGTCAGAGAGTTTTTACTTATATATTTTTTTTTATATTGTCAATGAACTATAGGAATTAAAAATAAAAAGGTGGACTTATAAATCCTTTTTTGAAAAGAAAAAAGAGACAGTTGAGTATTTAAAAAAATTACACTTTTTTGATAGAATGCATAAACTTTATATATATTTTTATTTACATATTATTATTTCATCGACGACAAATTTGTTTGATAAATTAAAAACGTTCCCTACTTTTATGTGTTAGCCTAGAAAAAAATTTTTAAGATTATACGCCACACGCCTTATCGGAAAATGCAACTTTAACTTTAACGACTTCCTTAAGGTTTTGTTTTCAACATATGGAGATATGATTTATTTATTATAAAGTGATAAAAATCAATTCAAATATAACATATTATGGTATTTCCTATTAATTACATTTTACTTACATTAAATTGTAATTTATGTATTTTGCTCTGTTTAAATTATACATGAAAATGAAAATCATTAGGATCAAAATAAAAGAAATAAAATATTACTAAAACCATCTGAATATTTCATAATGATGATTCTTACCAAGCTGACGATTTATTGACTCACTACTAAGTTATGACTCAGTTCTCATAATATTTAGTCTTACATATGAAAAGAACGAATATTACAATGTCACAAACACTTCATAATCATTTGAAAGATAAATTATTTTCTGTAACATATAGTTTTTACTCATTCATCTTGTTACATCACTTAGAATTAAAGTGGTAAGCTAAATAATCACCTGTTTTATTGAAAGCCTCCCACGAAATATCAATTAATCACAAAACGAATTCAATAAATATTTCGCAGTTCATTAATAACCTCCACACAGGAATAGATTCTGTGGTGAGTCAGAAATCACAAAAATCATATAAATAGGTTATAGGGAGAACTCCTTTTAAAAATTATTTAAAAGTCGACCTTGAGCTTGGCTTAGCTACCGGGGAAAGTTCAAAGTACCCAACCGTCCCTTATAATTTAATTTGGGTACCACTGTGGCCTGATTTATGTATTATTCAAAACAATACAAATAAGAAGTGTCTGAGGGAGTGGAATTCAAATCAAGTCCTATACCCGAAGACATAAGTTCTTAGGGGCGCTGTAATAGGAAAACTTAATTTCGGGCTCTTCCCATAGAGCGAATAGGGCAAGTGCCGTGACAAATCCTTAAAAGGACCAGCCATGAACGTTAAATGGTTTGAATCGAGGGAGGTCTAACAAAATAGAAAAAAATCTCCTCGCGGGATGCTGAGTCCCATTGGGCCACAAATCTTCCTCGCAGCGCCCTTTTATCTGTTTTCTTGTCTTGCCTCCTTGGATCTCTTTAATGAACTCAGAGGGTGCAGAAGGTTGAATAAATTTGGCGAAACCTGGCAACAAAGAGGATCCGTGCCGGAGTTTTTAATCGAAGGTGCTTTTAAGTCGTGAAGGTTCTCCGAATTGTCTTGGAAGAAGCCTCCTCAATCACGTGCTCCCAGGTTCGTTAGGTGTTTCACAAAGTTCGACAAAAGCGGTAAATTCCTTAAGGAATGGTAAATTTATGGAAACATTTCCGCGCCCGGGGCTACTAGCTTTTACCAGAATATTTTAAGAATTTCTTAAGATTAGGTAATTTTGGTGAACTTCTTTAAAACACAAAGTCTAGTTATAATGTGGGTGTTCAGTTGTCTTTTAAATGTCAGAGAAGGGATCAATAAAATCGCAGTTTCTATCTACTTACCCTTTATAAAATTCCTATGTTGTCCTATGGTTGCGACGGAGCGGGAAGTCGTTTTAAAAAAAATATTAATCACAATTTGCACTCAAAACAATTATATTTGAGTCACTTGGTTTTCTTGATTTATGTCTTTTTTATTACCAAGTTTTTTCAGTTCACACTATCAATAATTTTTTTTATTTTTTTTATAACGTCCAGAATATATTTGAGGTTTGACCACCTTCTTCCGATTAAATTGAAATTCACTTCCACTGAACTATGGACAGAAAGACCTCACAAAATGCCAAACACTTTAATAGACTGTCTTATGTCCTCTTAGTTGCGAATAAGTCTATCCTGCCTTCAATTATCTCGCACTGATTTTTTAGGTGAGATCTACCCGGCGAATTCTACTTGCAGACTGGAGGGTTTCCGGACGCCGGCCAATTCATATATATCTCAGTCGAAAGGAATTTTGGTTGCCATAGAAATTCTGGGATAAGAAGTCTTCGTTTCACTATCCCAACCATTTCAGGGGCGTCTGCGTAGAAGAGAGGCGCCTCCGAAAGCCCCCCAAAACTGAACGAGGTTTATTTTTGAATTGGAAGAATTCATAGTGCCGACATGTTGTATCTTCGCTACATGCGAACACCCCTCTCGCGTATTCAAAGCTCTTCCTCGCGAAACTTCAGTACAACTTTTCTTATATTTGAATAGTGATTAGCGCCAAGGAATTTCGTCGTTTCAGCCAGCTTGCAAATAGCATGAATTCCTCCAGCGACAAGATGATTTCAGATAAATCCACTTCAACTTCAGGTGAATAACAATGAGAATGGTGGAATTTATTGCACCCCGACGATAACATGCCGAGATAAATGTTGTTTGATCAAAAAATCTCCCTTTCCTTAGATGCGGGAATTTTTGCTGTTTTCTGCGAATTAACAATGATTTTTGCGACTTCTCCACATTCCTGTGGTCTTAATTGGGGTAACAAAAACCTCTTACCTGGTCACCCTTTACCTGATTTCTTTGAAGGTTACAACAGCTTAAGCAGAAGACTTTTCTATGATTTTATTGTGCGGAATTTCTTTTCGCCACATGTAACCTTTTAACTAATCCCTCCGGCTTTATTTCGCAGGAAGTAATTTATTTTGACATAGGAAACGCTTTATTTGAAGTACCCAAATTGAAAATATTTTTTATTGGTTTAAAGTAGCTATGAGATTAAGAGCTTTAAAGAAAAATTGCGAACTAACAGAACAACTGCGCAAAAATTAGATCGCGCAGTATATTTAAAGTAACACAATGTCATCAGTTAATTTTATGCCGTGATTACAAATAAAATAAAAAGGTTGAAATAAAACCCTTTGCTATCACATGAACTGTAACAAAATCCCTGCTGACCAGTTTTACATATTTTTACTGTATCTTTTTCATAGAAAATGAATATTTCAATAAACATATTTTAGCAAACTTTGTAAAAACTATATTAAATGTTAACATAACATGATTTCTTTTCTAGTTACTTTGACAAGGGAACTCTTTATTTTTACAAGCTTTTATTTAACTTGCAATGTTTGTATGTATAATGCACATCCATATGTAATGTAGGTATATGTATGTACATATGTTCGGGTCAAATCTTGCAACTGAATTTTAAAGGTAGTTATATCCTCAACCGATTGAGATGAAATTTTGCATACACGTTTAGTTTGGATGATAATGCATGGTTAGCTAAGTGACGCCATTCCAAATCCAATATGGCAAACGGCCCAAGATGGCAGTTGACCTTTTCCTTTACAACCCCCTTGACATGGGTATCAATTAAAAGGATTCGAAGAGGAGAATCCGATAAAAGTTTGTTTTTAAATTAAGAATTTTTTGTAGATTTAATAATGCAATATTGTTATTAATTCATCAGGATATTAAGAATTGAAACCTACTGTCAATTGTAATTCAACATTCAAGCTTTAATAGAACTACTAAAGAGGAATCAAGAGAGTTGGCTTGGCAATTAAACCAGTAATTTGTTAAATTGCCAAGGAACATTTTTTCGATTACTTTATTGGATGTGGTTGTTCCTCATGGAGTCAACCTTTCAATGTTTTGCACCATATCTAAAAATATTTTTTTAGAATATTACTCTAAATTTGCTCTAATATTAGGTACTTTAAAAAGGTTCAGCCGCTTTATGGGATTCAAAAGAAATACCTACACCAAAAGAAAAGAATTTCGTTGTAAACGCCATTCAACAACTTACATAAATTTCAATGCTTGATTGTGAGAAATTTTATTGTATTCACACAATGGGCCAATTTCAAGACGTACAGGTGCACCTTGGCACTTACATACATATGTATGTATGTACGTACATTATCCATAACTTTACGTAACAGGAAACCTTTTGTTAAATTCATCTCAAATAAATTCACCCTTTGATGTGCATAGGTAAGGGAAAACCTTTGACCACAATTTCTCAATGTTATGGAATAATTATTTTATATAAAGTGAATTTCCGCAGGGTTTCTCTTATAAAAAGGAGTTCAAACTTGTTCATAGTTTGAAAAAATTATGAATTTTGTAAAGTTTTTCCTGTAGAAAATGGTATTTAACGAATTAATGCGTAATAGTATTACAAACAATATTCATAATATTGTAGCTTTTGATGTAAGAGGTCATTTTGATATAAGCCGTATAAAAATTCTCCTCTTTCTTATTCATTCTATCATCATGAGAGTAAAAAATATTTTTTAAATTGTTTTCCAAAATTTTGAATATCAAATATAATTTTAAAATATTTATCTATGGTCATACAAATGCAAATTAGCAAGTGAAATAAACCTGGTAAGATACATATTTTGGTTTTAATAAAGTCAAATTTAAAATATAAAATGAAACATAAACATTCCAATGGAAGTCTGAAAAGCTTGACCAGGTCGACTAATTTTGATTTGTTTTCATTATGTTTATTATTCGCTTGAACTTTTCTTAAGTCATAAAAGAAAATTAAATAAATTCTACTTAATAAGTTAAATGCATTCGCGATCTCAGATCAAAAAATTCGCATAGGGTATAAAAATAGATGTGAAACGTTTCAAGTCATCTATAAATAACAGATGAAGAGACATAGATATTCCAGTATTGTACACAAAAATGAAATTGAAATTAGTGGGCGGAGGTATTTTGCAATCTGTAGCAACGTCACTTGACATTCACCACCTCACTTGTGAGCGAATACAAGACGCAAATCTTAAGAAAATGAAAATCGTATACAGACTCGTCGTTAAATGACTAATGAATCGGTGCTGGCCCGGGTGAGGAGATGAGTGATCTGATCAGTGAATCTCATGAAAAATTTCCTTTTCGGGCAGAGTGAGGTGAATAACTTTAGGTGAAAACATTTTCTCGAAAATAAACAGAAAATCGGAAGGATCCCAAAAATACATTCCTTAGGATGCCCATTCAAGTGGGTGCCACTTCTGGGGATGTTTCTGGCCATCGTCCAATCCGGGGAAAGTTCTTAGTGAACTTCTTCGGGTTGTGCTCTACTTATTCCAACCCAGAAAATTGCGTAAATCTTTCGTGATCAATAATCGAGTCGAGCCGCATTCCTGAAAAGATGTGGCAATTTTTTTCACAGTAGAAAGTATTTCGAACTAATAAAATCATTAACAAAGGAATTTGCGAATTTATGGCGCGCGGGCAGTCACATTTCGCAGGTTTAATCACCCAGAGTGTTTCGTACGATTAATGGATGGTATGAACGGGTGCTGACAGAGATAATGATAGCCTCAGAAAATACCCTGGCGACATCCGGACCGATGTCAGCTTTTGTGGAAGAATGTGGAATTATGACGCAACAGACGATTTATGGAGCACATTATTAATGCAGTTTAATGCCAGTCAAATATCACTGGCTCCAGGTTTTATGTTCCTCTGTTTCTTCCAAAATTTTGAAATTTCTGATGCCAATGAACTAAATTTTTATTACATTTGAAGGAGGACATTAAGAAGTGCATAAACCCAAGACTCCTCATTTCAAATTTTAGCTTTGAGCATTGCATCGAAGGGCCAAATACTAAAGTGGGTGTTTTATATTATAGGTATTTTATTTTTAAACACACATTTGCCACATATATTTTATAAACTAAGTCTGAATTTAGTACGTCAGGATTACGAGCTTTTAGGACTGTATCTATTTTAAATAAATTTATAAATAGATTTAAATTCAGATTTTAGCTTCTTTAATCTTTATAATATTCTCCACTAGCATAATAATTTTAAAGAAACTGCGGAACTGTAGGCAGAAATACATATGTATGTAGGTCCAAAAAAACACTACAAATCGAAACCTTTAAGATTTAAATTTATGAATTGGAAGAATGTTTAAAGAATGACACCGCGAGGTATTATCATAAGGGTTCCATTTTTCTAATATTAGTACCAAATCCCAAAAGCGATGAAAAGATTCGTTTTGTTACGTAGGTATGGAAAAACATCTTTTGTAGTCCTTAAAACAGAAATATGTTTATTATTGTTGACCTTGTTGTACTGTACAAGGTCACAAATTTCAAATTTCTTTTATAAAATATACACTCATGACAAAGACTACAGAATATTTCACTGTTACTTAACCTCCCCACTTAAACCCACTGTTACTTAACCTTCACACCGAAATAAAATACGTGGTTTTGAGTCACTTCAACTTACTGAAGAATTAGAAAAAAAATCACTTTAAGATCGACATCATTAAAATCCACTGAATTCTACGTAATAATAACAATATCGTTGCATATCAAACGAATCAAATTAACTTTGTAAATACTTCAACTGGCTTAGGCCCATTTAAGATTTGTCAGAACCATTGCCATCGTTTCTAAAGAAAATCCAAACAACGAGATTTTTCAACCTGTTAGGCTCAATTGCTTCTAAAGTATTTCCTTTGCCGTCCCTCTGATTATTTATACAAATCGTTCGTCCTAATTTCATTGTACATATGGATAACAAACTCAAGTTGATAGGCGTAAAAGTCTTTCTTGGATTTTCTTAATAAGGTTTAATTAGATTTCTTTTGAGCCTATACAGTTGTTTATAATGAGATTCAATTCAGTCTCTTATATCTCCCCATAATCTCGGATAGCTAGTTCTTAATATGATTTTTATTGTTACTTTTAATTAGAAAAGCTTTATTAATTTTATACGGAAGGATTGTTTTTACTCGCCGAGCTACTGAAGTCGTCATTAAATAAAAATGTGAATTCCAGAAAATGAAGTTTATAGAGGAGATACAGTTTTCTTAGAATCGACGGAAGAATCCTTTTCCGAAAAATTTAAATATGGAAATTTAAGGAATATTTTACGTATATCTGAGAAATATGAGATTACTTATCTAAAAATAAAAATTGATCATAAGGAAATCTATCACTTTTCCTAGGAAAGAGGGTAAAGACCATTTCCAATAAAGTAAAATAGCAAAAAATTATTTCGCATCAGAGAAACTACATCGCAGAAACTACTTCGGCATTTTTTCAAATGTTTTACCGGGATAGGTACGAAGTCGTGATTTCTAAAAGCTTCACATGACAAAGGCAAGATTTCGTGGTCAATATTTTAAAAATCGTACCAAAATCCAGATAATTTAAACTAAAAGTAGAAACTTGAATAATGCAGCAGCTAAACATTTTTAAGCAGAATAGCTTCATTTTACTGAAACTTTAGTTTTTTTTTTTTAATCTTTGTTTAAATCAAAAAATAGTTCGTGAAAGACAGTAATTTAGAAATTGTTGTATTTCAATTAAAAATTTTATCTATTAAAGACTTTATAAATTAATGATCCTTAGCTAAAATGTAACAGTTTCCAATTTTAGAATTTCAGATGTTCAATATTAGTTCCTTTAATTACTGTTCATTTAATGACTCTTAACAACAAGCAATATATCTGTTGAAACTTTAAAACTATTTAAGTGAATTAAACTAGGCCACCGTAGCAAGATATTATGCGTAATTAAGTTAATTTGCAAAACTAAACGCGGTTACAAGACATTTGCATATATTATCAGAAACCGATAGTAATTGTATTTAATCTCTGAGGAGTCACGGCAGCCTCGTCACCTGTATCCAGGGCAATTAAACTGTCTCAGTAAACTTAACTAGTAACATCGTCGAGGCTTCTTAGCACCACCGAAGAGCCTGCCGGGGCTTCATGTAAATAAGTATTGCCAATAATTAAGTAAAGTTTATCATCAGTCAGGTTCCCCAGGTCTGAAAATTTTCCTCGTAAATATACTCGGTGCTCGTAAAAAACCTTGGACTGACTCCTCCATCGGTTATTCAATCTCTGGAGATGTTTTCTGAGCAAAAAGTACTTGGAAATTATACAGAGAATTCAATAGCCTCTGTAAAAAGGACTTATGGCTCCGTATCCCGGAGTAACATTAAAGTCAGAACTTCTGGTGAGGGGGGTAAGGAAAGGTCAAAAGGCAATGCAGCTCAGGTGTTTCGTGAGTGGGTGGAAATACCAGAGCTTGCCATGAGATATGTTTTCATTTTATGTAATTATACAGAGACTTTTATGATAATTAGCTTTATCGGCCATCTGCTGCTGTTTGCTTTGATATAAAATCTCCCTTGCCTCGGATAAAATAGATTCATGGCAGGCGCTTTCTTGTAGTACAACTCAATTCGATTTCTTTAAGCATATCTTTAGGGAGATTTGAAAATTTCGATTGAATGGTTGAGGATTTGCTAAGGAGAAAGCTTTTTGCTTGATTTAGCTCTTTGTAGCGTTTATCTTTTTCAAAGTTTCTTTACTTTGAACTAAACCGATCTAGACGCAGCAAAAATTCGAAGAAAATTATATTTTAAATTAAACCAATGTATGTTATTGCAATGATAACAATAAATTCATTTGTGAATGGATGTGATTTTGATATTGTTACTAAATAATTAAGGCAATCAGTTTGTCTGGATTAATTGGATTAATATCAGCCAGATTTTCACACCGCCTTCAAAAATCTAGGAATGTCTTGGTATTTAATGTTGAAAGTAGCAGCAGAGGACTTTTAATATAATTATTTTATACTTTTTAGGGCTTGGGATTTTTTTGCAGTCGGTTCTATTAGAAGTTTTTTAAGGGGATACTGACGATGGCTCTAAAGACTCTCGTTAAAAAGAAAATTGCCTCTCTAACGGTTTAATTTAGATCAAAGTTTCATTGTATTTTTTTACTTTTTATTTCATTTTCACTTTTTTTATTTCATCCAGGAATATTTTGAAAAATTTTGTATGACCAAATTTTGAGTTAACGCGTTTTTGTAATATAAATATTTTTTTTTCAAGGGCACGTCTATACTTTAATAAATAAAAGTCTGTTGTCTGTTTGTCTGTCTTTCGTTATTGTTTGCCTTGCCGCAATTGATTATTTTTTTATGTCTCATTTAAATTAAGGTTTTATGGGCGCAAAGTTTAATGAGAAGAGAATAAATTAGATTTAATTATCTGCAACGTTCTACAAAATTAATTGTGCTTTTTATTATCCTTCAAGAACAAATCCATTACTCTGTCGCTGATTCGATGGTTTGCCTGGAAACTACTGGAGTTGTTTACAGAATTAAATAAGTCTTAATTGCATTAGCTTGTCACACCTAAAACATGGCCTATAGAATTCGACTCTCAGTTTAGCGAGCTCCCTTTTAGATCCTCCTTGGATCTTTAAGGACAAAAGTAATTAAGAAAAGAATGAGCCATTTCTGTGGAGGCTCCCAGGGGAAGTAGCACAAATATCAATTCGGTCAAGGTCATTCATAAAAACACTCCTGTTTATCCCCCCTACTAGGGTTCTTTTCGCAGCTGGTTATTAATTCCCAAACGTAAACGAGCTCTCGCATTACGTTGTTTAAGGTTAAGGGTTACATGCGTTAAATTCCCGCAAAACGAAGGACAATTGTAGGTACACTTTCTGGCTACTGAAATTTAATCGTAGGCGTAACATGTTACAACACCATTATTTAACTCAAATTTTCAAGGGAGAGCTGCTAGACGTTGGAGTTCTCCTATTACAAAATCCTTTCCATTAAGGCAATGTTTTAATGACAATTCATGTAAAATACACTAGAAGAAATTTTTTCACTTACCTCCTGGTGACTACTTACTTCTTATTTTTATTAGATACAGCGGAAACAGCATCAATTTTATAAAGAAAATAAAAAATCGATTGAAAAGATTTCAAGAGCAGGGTAAACTGTCTAGATGGTTTACGTAGATCCTTGAGATATTTTCTTGACATTTTTGCTGAAAGGGCATTTCTTACTTATGAAGGGCTTCATAATGGGACTTCATATAACCGAGGGGAGGCAGACGGCTCCAGACAAACAACAGGTAGTTGAGTTGCTGATGTGAACAATTAATTGACATTTAAAAAATTTTTCCATTCCGTTATGCCCAGCTGGGCTCGATTTTACCTCTTGTGTTTTCTTTATACAATTCCAAGAATTTTGGAAGAAGAGATGCTGAGAAGACTTGTTGGAGATGCCAAAATAATTCCTGGAAAAGGTAAACGAAAGTCTTTAATAAAATATTGACTAGGTAAATTTTAAGGAAGAGTTCTTTCTTATACTTAATACAATGTTTACATATGTTACTAAGCTTTGAAAAATAATATTGAATTTAACAACTAATATTATATTTCCAAGCATTTAAATACTCTGTATAGGCCTTGTAAAAGAATCTCACCGAGTGGATATCAAGTTAAAAGTCAGTTCCGGGAAGAACATATTATATTTGCGAATTTGTGTCGAAAAATCTTTGTTCTTGGATTGAGTCTCACACTGTTTGTGCGGCACAATTAATTTTAAAGTTGAAATTGTTTTATACCTTTTAGAATACCTGAATTTGTTGTGTATTTTTTAAACCTGACCAACATATGTACATACATACATATGCATAGATTAAAGTTCCTATATCAGTTTTTACTATAGTTATACACACATATGTATATGTACGTATGTATGAATATAGAAAATGGTCAAAACTATACGACTACGTAGTAGATAGAAACAAATTAAAATTAGAAAAGAATTAAAAACCAAAAATTTAAAAAAAATTATACATAATAAATTGTTGGTGGCTCAAATTAAAAAATATTAGGTATATGTCAATTTCGGAAGTTTCGTAATTTCGACTGCCTAGAGTCCCCCAGAGCTTAGTCCGACACTGATTACACAAAATCCGTGAACAGACCTCAAATTCAATATGTATCTGTTCCACAATTTTTACTTATGTAGATGGGTATTATTATATATAACTTTAAACAAGTAATGAAACCTAAGAACCCAAGAAATTTAGAAAAATTAATAGAGCACCGTGCTTCATTTGGATGTAGAACGAGCATTCCGTGCCTCTTTGTGGTTACGCTTGGGCCTGTTCCTTTATGAACTTTCACTTGTGTGAATAGAATGCAAAAAGTTGTCGAGATGGGTCTAATATAATTCTAAAAATTTAAGAGATTTAATCTGTGGGAATTCAGTAAATGAAAGCACCATTTTTTGAAGCCGGGTTAAAAATAAGTGGGTACCAGCCAAAAAAGTTGTTTTGACCTGCGTTAATTAAACAAACTTTTGACCATCTGTTTGTTAACACAGTTGCTACAAACCAAACAACATTCGTCATTCGTTCAGGATGGCCTTAAACCTTAAAAAGTCCATTTTACGAGAATATTTCAGGTTCAAGGCTTGCATAACAAGTTACATAACTCGAACATAGTCTCTCTATTGGAATTGTCGTGTAGGACACCTCGTCCCATTTGACTGATGATTTATGTAAAAGGGTCGAACGTGACCCAATGGGATCATGGAGCGCACATTTGGCGACAATGTTTGATGGCTGCCAATAAATTTCTGTAAGAGTCCCATTGTATTTTTTCTACGTCTTGTGCACTTTCCCACGATATAATAATTTATCACGCTCTAACCTTGTGCGCCCAACAACCCGTGCCTGTTCGGGGTCTTCAGATAGCAGAGCGACAGTCGATCACTGGGCAATTAGCGACGTGAAGTTCGCAACAAGGGCCAAAATAGAGCAGCAGCCCTTCGTAACCCGGCACTATAATGTCGGCATTATCCGGGCTTAAGTGAATCCTCGCCCTCACAACCGGATCCGAGGCCATAGTCTATTTATTTATTTTTATTTTATTTTTCGAGGTATAATGGACAAGGACAAGGATTTTCCGGTCGTAGTCGCTGGTCAAGGGCACGATTCAGGGCTAGAAACTGAGCGCCAAGGTCGAACTAGACTGGGGGGATGCTCGAGATCGTTGACTCCCACATTTTCTGTCCAGGCGGGCAATAAATTTGGGCAGAAGCAGCTAAACGGAGATAAACCACCGAGGAAGCGGCGAATGGCTCCCATTTTCCCAGGATTAACTCAAGCGGCTCCGGATAAATTAACCGAAGCGAGGGTAGCAACATTTCTGTGAGATTGTTTAGCATTGCATGCGATTATCGTGCGGGCCTATAGGCCTAGCCATTGTTTTTCGGAGGCCCACGGATCAATATGTTGTGCGATGTCATAAAGCAATTTATTATCCCCGATTAAGCAGATTTATAACTCATTTGTTTGCCGTCTCTTTTTATGGCTAAATAATTAACATCGCGCTCCCGAACAAGGACAATGCTCCCAAAGCGTTTTATACGCTTCATCAGATAAGCGGAGCAGGTAATTGTGATTTTTCATATACAAAATGTAGACTGCCGTTGTCATCGTCGCTAGGGCGGGAATCCACTTCAATTTAATTCGATTTTATACGGAGGCAAATTGATTTTCCTTCAATGAGAACTTTTTGCGTTCTAAAGTGGAGCAGGTGAAAAACCTGTCAGCTTAATGCACTCCGACGATTGCGTGACTTTCGTTGAATTGTTTATAAACAACAGGTGACCTTCGTCGCACTGTCGCAGTTCGGGAAATGAAATGTAATCATTTTAAGCACGATGACTTGTAGCGGAGCATTATAAGCTCTTGTTGCTAGTGGTGGTATCGATTAAATCCATTAATTGAAGTTTAATTAATACCATGCCAGGTAAATACAAGTAGGTAAATTTTGGCGATGGAGCTCCTTGAAACTTGTTTAGATAAAAAGCTCTCAATAATATTAATGGTCTTCTCAATTAGAGCGTTTCTAAAGGTTAATGCACGTTGTAATGTAGGTACCTAACCTATACGTATTTGGGAGCATTTTGTTAAACAAATAAAAACATATCTTAACAAAGCGTTTCTTTTTTCTGTATTAAATTAAACATTAACAGGACGTCAATACCAACATTTATATTAAAAATATTATGGGTCTAAAGAAAAAAACATTTCAATTGAAGTGCCAAAAGTGCTGCAAATTTTACACTTTTTTTACTCAGCATATTCTAACGTTAATTAATTATATTTTTATACGTTATTTTTATGAGCATTTTACTTTAGCAGAGGTGTGGATTTGTGTACTGAACAATCAAACAAATAATTTTTTTTTAAAACCCTACTCGTACGTAACAAAATTCTAAACCTTCCAATGAAAATCCCTTCGAATCAGTTGAATTGTTCCCGAAATTAATATGGACAAACCAACAGACAGACAAAATTACCAAAAATCTTTGTTCGAACTGTAAGACTTTGTTTTATCACTGATCGCATTATCAGCAAGCAAACAGACATTTTATTTTATATGTGTATATGTATGTAGATCTTTCAATATTACTTTATATGTATTATATTAAACTACTATTAATACTATAAGTAGTCGTCGTATTCCTTAGATGCACAAATAACATGGTACCTAATCACCATTGTTTTTTAGGCAAGTCATAGGCATTTATCATAGCAGATATGTATGTATATTTACAAAGTATTTATTAATTTACGCTTAAGGAGTTCAGATTTACTACTCCTATTGACCTTTACTACATCTTATATATTATAAATAAGGAATTGATTATTTGTCATTATACTGAATTTTATATATTGTGAAAAAAAATTGTACAAAAAACCTTTATTATCTAAACTAGGAATAGTTTCAAAATAATAACTGAATATTATAGTCATAATTTCTGTAGGGTTGACAGTTTACTGCTGAGGTGATATCTGGGGGCACGGCAGTGCCCCCGCCAAGTCGAGCAAGCACCGCCGTACCATCCTTTTCTCGAAGCATTTCAGGCCATTTTCGACCCCCCTATAACTCCTTTGTGGATAAAACTAGAAGCCTAAATTTTCAGTAACCAAGCAGGCATTGTATAAACACGGTATATTTCAAATTTCATTCAATTTCAACCAGTAGTTTAAGAATTATAACTAATCAAAATTTCTTAATTTTGTCACTCACTGACTGACCGATCATCAAAACTCTAAGGTACTTCTAGCAGACCCACAAACTCCAAATTTTGAACACAGTTATTGTTTAGCCTACAAAGGAAGGAAAAACTGAAAAATCCCGAAATTTCATTATATTTAATGAAAAATAATGATTTTATTAAAAATTAGGTTCATTCAAAAAATAACGCATGCGCTTGTACTCATGCTTGCCACTGGCCGCGATTGAATTTTGAAAGGATGAATGTAGTAGACTATTGTTCTGTGGGCACGGTAGTGCCCCCGCCAAGCCGATTAGTTTGTTCAAATTTTGAATTTTAGTTAGTGTTAAGCTCATAGAGGAAGAAAAAAAACAAAAATCCCGAAATTGCATTATAGTAAATGAAAAATACATCAAAGCATCTGAGAAAAATCAATAGAGACAGGGAGTGGGCTTTAAGAAAATCAGTAGCTGACGGACAAGATATATTACCCGAAAAAAAAGAAAGGAGGATGACCTAACAAAAAGATATGATATCCCATAAAAAACATAAAATGTAAAAAAATGCCAAGTCTCGCAACGCAGTTCTTCTGCCGTAAAAAGTTGTGAGATCTTATGTAAAACCAAGTCAGTTATATTAGTTAGTGTCTATGGAAGCACCTATTCAACAACTTTGTTATAAATTGTTATCTAATCAATTACCTATCAACATTTATAGTGACCGTATCAATATTAGACATCTTTATTTCTATAATAATTATAATTACTTGGCAATTGCACGGCCAGTATTTTAATTAGTAGAATATGTTACCGTGCAATTGCCAAGTAATTATAATTATTATAGAAATAAAGATGTATAATATTGATACGGTCACTATAAATGTTGATAGGTAATTGATTAGATAACAATTTATAACAAAGTTGTTGAATAGGTGCTTCCATAGACACTAACTAATATAACTGACTTGGTTTTACATAAGATCTCACAACTTTTTACGGCAGAAGAACTGCGTTGCGAGACTTGGCATTTTTTTACATTTTATGTTTTTTCATAGTGTTTTCTCCAAATATTGTTGCATAACAAGAACCTATTTACATTAATCATCAAATATACACAAAACTTCATTTCAATATCTGGCCCAAGAAATTATCTATTAAAATATTGAATAGTCAATTTGCACATGTAATTACACTTGCGAGAACAAGCTTTAATTAAAGCCACTGACACATCAAATGTGCCTAATGTGTGCAATAAAATATTTGAAATATGGTATCCAGCCATATACTATTTAACAAAGGCAGGGTCAACCCGGACATACCCAAATCAAAATGCAGTTTTTGTCACTTCCTTTGCCTTAAGTGACAAAAACTGCATATATTTAACATTAATATTTTTGTGCTAATTCTTCCTTTCACTTGCGGGTGATTACACGTATCATGTGAATGGTTTCTGTCGCCATAAATTGCTCTTTTCTCTCTGTTCAGTCACGCCTGGCTACATTAAATGCAATGACCTTAAAATTCCTCCACAATATCGGTAGAAATTTTTTTCTCCTTCGGTGACTCAATGCTGATTTATTAATGAATAAAACACAGAAAACTTTGCAAGTTGTATTTCGGAAGTTTATCTGCACCCCTTTCTAGGCAGTTGGCGTTTAATTAATCGTAATTTCAGAGAGCCAAAGGTGCTTTTATAGTTATAAAAGTCAAATAGTTGCATAATAAGTCAGTTTCCGAACTGCCAGATGTCTAGATAAATTTCATTACTCAATTTAGATCGATTGCATAATCGTCACTGAACGAAAGCAACGGAAGTATTCACAAGACTGAATTCCGAAGCTGGTAGACGTAAATGTAGACCTAGCAGGGGAATATAAAAAACTTTATCAATTTGTCCAGATAGAGATAGCGTCGACGGAGTGATTGTCAGCTTGTTTTTCCACACAATTCAAAAATGGCCAACTAGCCACGCATTGACGGAGTGCTCGTTGAAACCATCGAACGCGTTCTGCCTAGATGAATTTCTAGCCGCGAAAAACTCATATCTGGTTTCCATGCATGACTTGCATTTAATTATTCGCGGTAAAGAAAAATCTCATTTATATTCAAATGTGCTCCGCCTTTACATGGTGACCTTACTGAAAAGCAAACAAACAAAAACACTATAATGCATCGTGTGTTATGTTTCACTGCACGAATGAAATAATTTCTGGCAATAACCGACACTTTGATCGCTATTATGGTTGCCCCACACGGTCTGTCGTATTATGTGACCAGCGAATTAATATCGTAAATTGTCCCTCAATGAAGTATTACGTTGGTTATATTTTGGTTTGGCTTCATTGGCAAACAAATCCTTTGACAGGAGGCAATCTCGTAAATTGAATAAATGGTCACACACCTTCGTAAAGTTTAACAGGAGCAATACCCTTAATACCAATTGATTTTCTCTACTGATGAGTAAACAAACCGACCGACGATATGCAAATGTTTACTTCAGAGAAAGGTCATATTTCATTTTTAACTTAGCTGATATACTAACCTTGGTCAAGGTGCATGATGTTATGGAAAAATAAATGAGGAATTGATTGAATCAATCATTTCTGCTCCTGAATTATTGAATCAAATAACATCGAATTATCGAACAATAATTTGAAATCTAAAAGAGGTCGACAAACACATAACTGGTATAATTACCTGTAATACATTCATCAATTGAGAATATTAATATTAAATATTATTCCCAATGTTTTTTTCTTCATCTTCAAGGCTTCAATAAAAGATCTTTTTATTCTGTGTTTATTTTAGGGAAATCTTATTATACATACATACATATACATAATTTCATAATAAGAGTTTAAAAGTGTTTTATAAATCAGCAATAACCTTTACCCACAAACTTATTTATGCGGAACCAAAAATGAACTTTACGCGGTGTGCTGGTAATAATGTTCACAGAATATAATTTAATAAATCACTAAAACTATGAAAAAGCTTACTGAAAGGTTATAGCAAATCTATAGTTTTAATCCTAGGTCATGTAATTATTTTTGAGGTGGTCGATAAAAACAAAAAAAATTTTTGTATACCTATACGTTTCCTTCCAAGGTGCGCAACCCTTGGTGCGTGAGTCCGACTCGCACTTGGCCGGTTTGTTTTTTGTCTAGTTGTAAAATTAAGAATTTGGTAGCCAAATTGTGAATTCGTACATAAATTTGTACCTTTTTCTGTATTGGAAATTTTTCAATTTAACAAAACTCATTCTGTTTAATTAGTTTATTACTGAATTTTTATTTTACCTTTTACTTTTACTTCTATGTTCAAAACATTAAAACGTATTATAAATAGGGAGGCCTATTTCAAACAAAAGCAGCGGTACTAACCTTGATTTTTAACTGGTTCAAACGTAGTTCTTAAACGCAGTCGAAAAAAATGGATTTGCTGATTTTTTCTATTCAAACTTGATGCGGGTTATACCAGAAATATTCTATCGAGCTATATAAGCTAATGCCAATAAATAAAATAATGATACTTAAGTAAATCAATCAGATAAATAAAACGTGTACTGTCACGTGCAACCATTCACACTATAAATAACAAAAAGGTATGAACCCGCGACCTTTCCTAGTAATTAAATCTACCTCTGTCGTTTTTATGCAGCTTGTAAAAATCCTTTAGCTGGGAAACTAAAATAAATATGATTCAATTCATAGAATTAATGCTAGTTATGCACTGAATTCATATTTATACATTTCACTTAATTGTATTCGTTATATGAACAATAGGATAACATGAAGTAATTACACAAGAAACCAATTATAACGCTTTCTATCCAGACGCAATCCTCACAATTGGGTTATGATACTTCTTGATTTTCTTTCGTATTTATAGACGCCTTCTTCCCTGGTCCACTGCCTTCGATGTTCAAGACGTTAGATGAACTTGTGAGGCTTGCCTGGCTAAATTAAAGAGGAGAGCAAAAATGTTACAATAGACGAGGGAAACCACATAGATACTATCGCCGATAGCCAGCCTATCAGACGAAAATTGTCTTGAGCTATTGAACTTTGTTTCCTTGAGACAGCGATCAATTAAACAGTGGCATCGAAGCAACTGGACGTCATAAACGGCAGCCAAATTGCTTTCATTAGATGAATTTTGCGAAGAGGGGGTTTATGTTGAAACATTTTCGGGACGAATGCAAAATTAGTTTAATATTATGTTGCTTTCTTGATAAAAGCAAGGGGATGACACCATAATGATTTGGAAAATACGAGACAGGTCGAAGCTAAGACTTTTGGATTTTATTTTATCCCTAATTTGTACAAGAAATTTAGTAGGTATTTTTACCATTATAGAACCGAAAATAAAAGATGTATAGCCAAGGGCAGCACGTGGTCAAACCTTTGTTTTGGACACGAATATGATATAAAAACCATTTTAAGATATTTTTAAGGAGATAAAAATAACTACAAATACCTTCTGACTCATTATAAAGAGATCAAATATACGACCCAAAATTGGCCGTATCTATTTTTGGAATTTACAGACCAAAAGATTGGGTAAAAGATTACACAATCTTCTCAGTGCTGATCAATAGAAAGCAGGTCTGTAGCAAATTTCTTCAAGGTCAGTGCCGCAACCATCAAACGAATAAGATAACAAATTACAACAGAAGTTGGATAACATAATCAGAAATTTCTTATTTATTTAGATTTTTCTTATTTATTTTTAAGGATGCTCATTATGTAACAATCAGAAATATGCTGTTTGGAAACATTCCTAATTTAGTTACAGATAGGGCTGCTTTATTTAGTTAGATTAGCTTTGCTTTAATCTTTAATATTTATTTGGTACGTAATATGTTAGATGACGTTTCAAATTATGTGACTAGCTTTGTTAATGCTTTTTCGCTTAAAATTTGAGGAAATATTAGACCATGAGTTTTTGAGTTTTGGTTAAATATGTTTCTGTGTTCAATTAAGAGAAATAAGCAATGTGCTTTTTCGATTTTTTTTTATCAATACCATAAGGCACTTATGAATAAATTTAGTGCATTTAAATTCATTATCGAAAGGTAATATTATCTATTATATAAAAATAAGTCGGGTTTTCCTTCCTGACGCTATAACTCCAGAACGCACGAACCGATTTCGATGGTTTTGCATTCGTTGGAAAGGTCTCGGGCTCTGTGAGGTTTATAGCAAAGAAAATTCAGGAAAAATCTATTATATAATATAAAAAAGTAAGAAATCGAAAAACAGCACAAAACATACTTCGATTAGATTATAACACTTTGAATGCAAAAAAATGTAGTCAAAGTAACACTTTGAATGATTATTTGTGGGGGTGTCCGTGGGAGTAGATGAAGGAGGAGTTGAGGGGGTGTCCGTGGGAGTAGATAAAGGAGGAGTTGTGGGGGTGTCCGTGGGAGTAGATGAAGGAGGAATTGAGGGGGTGTCCGTGGGAGTAGATGAAGGAGGAGTTGAGGGGGTGTCCGTGGGAGTAGATGAAGGAGGAGTTGAGGGGGTGTCCGTGGGAGTAGATGAAGGAGGAGTTGAGGGGGTGTCCATGGGAGAAGATGAAGGGGGAATTGAGGGGGTGTCCGTGGGAGAAGATGAAGGAGAGTTGAGGGGGTGTTCGTGGGAGTAGATGAAGGAGGAGTTGAGGGGGTGTCCGTGGGAGTAGATGAAGAAGGAGTTGAGGGGGTGTCCGTGGGAGTAGATGAAGAAGGAGTTGTGGGGGTGTCCGTGGGAGTAGATGAAGGAGGAGTTGAGGGGGTGTCCGTGGGAGTAGATAAAGGAGGAGTTGTGGGGGTGTCCGTGGGAGTAGATGAAGGAGGAATTGAGGGGGTGTCCGTGGGAGTAGATGAAGGAGGAGTTGAGGGGGTGTCCGTGGGAGTAGATGAAGGAGGAGTTGAGGGGGTGTCCGTGGGAGTAGATGAAGGAGGAGTTGAGGGGGTGTCCATGGGAGAAGATGAAGGAGGAGTTGAGGGGGTGTCCGTGGGAGAAGATGAAGGAGGAGTTGTGGGGGTGTCCGTGGGAGAAGATGAAGGAGGAGTTGTGGGGGTGTCCGTGGGAGTAGATGAAGGAGGAGTTGTTGGGGTGTCCGTGGGAGGAGATGAAGGAGGAGTTGAGGGGGTGTCCATGGGAGTAAATGAAGGAGGATTTGAGGAGGTGTCCGTGGGAGAAGATGAAGGAGGAGTTGAGGGGGTGTCCGTGGGAGTAGATGAAGGAGGAGTTGTGGGGGTGTCGGTGGGAGTAGATGAAGGAGGAGTTGTGGGGGTGTCCGTGGGAGAAGATGAAGGAGGAGTTGTGGGGGTGTCCGTGGGAGTAGATGAAGGAGGAGTTGTGGGGGTGTCCGTGGGAGAAGATGAAGGAGGAGTTGAGGGGGTTTCCGTGGTGTATATTCCGACTTTGCCACGCGTGAACGGCTGGACCCATTTCGCTAATTCTTTTTTTGTTGTATTTTTTATTGTCAGGAGAAAGAAAAAATTAAGAAAATTGCGCGGAAAATTGGTCCAGGGTTCAACTCCTGCTCGGCCAAAATCACTTTTTTTCATTTTGTACACCGGGTAACATAACTTGAGAACGACTTTACCGATTTCATTCATCTTTTTTTTTAAGTTTTCTAATACTTTGTAGAAGGTTCTTACGGAAAGTAAAGTTAAGCAATAAAATAAACATAAAATAAATACTAAATATTCAGTACTAAGAACCACACAAGATAATTTCATCACAAGTAAAAATGTTTGACGCCCTGCGAAGTGGGCACGGGTCAGCTAGTTAATAATAAAACAATACCTGTAACAGTTTAACTTTTTAATTTTACCTTAATAATAGTTATTTTTGAATATACATATATTTGAGCCGTTTATTTTGAAAGTGTTGAAATTTTTGTCTAGTGTAGCAGATTAATTTTGATAGGTAGGTACCTTGTGATTTTGTATGTTAATTGTTTTAACATTAAAAAATTTAGTAATACATATTTCGAAAAATTCTATATAGTGTGCAGGGTAATCATCGACAATCATTTGGTGTTGACGCCGAATTCAAAAATCTGGTAACAAAGGGATAATTTAAGGGGTATCTAACATCATTCCAGTATTTTCAAAAAATCTATTTTTTATCTTAAAATTTACTTTACGAGATTGGAAATATTGTTTAATAGTTTGGAATCACTTCAAAGACCAAAAATGTATTATCATATATGTATTAAGCTTCGAAAAAATATTTTCCATTACTATGAACATATTTACATATTTGAAAATCTGAAGAGGTGTTACCTCTTAAAACGTTTCGTAAATAATGTTAAAGAGGTCTTATACAAAATGCTTACATTATTCAACGTTTTTGGAAGTTTCCTTTCTCTAAAAAGTGTTGCTATTAAAATTTAATGTTTGGATCATCCCTTCCATTATCGTTTCATATTGTATAAGGAGTGATAACTATGAAATTGAGGCAATTTTTGCTTAAATGTTTTGCCGCATGCAACATCTTTCCGTGCCATTCACCCGAAGACGAAAACGGTTCAGCTCCATTTACAGCAGTCTTGGGTCTGGGTGTGCCTTCTTCGAGATGCCACAAAATTATCGAAAATTATCTTATGGCATTTTCCCGTGTACCTTTCAAGAGCCGACGGGGAGCAGAGCGGCTAGCGCCTTCAAATTTTCTTGATAAATCGGTTTATGCCCAGCAACACACGAACCATGGAAAGGAAAACTTTCGCCCGCAGCACGCGAATTCCACTCCGAGACGCTCTATAGCGCTTTTGAGGTGCGGGGGCCGTTGGAGCGCATCTCGACTCCACACATGGGGCCCCGAAGCCCGAACCTCCTCTCGGGGCCGCTGTTATCAGCCGAAGCCAGAGGAGCCCCACGGCCACGTTGCCCGCATTTTGGCGGAGCACCCGTGCGAGTGAATGACCATCCAAAGGCGGCTCGGCTTTCTTCGCATTTTATTGCCAATTTCGACGTGTGGCGCAGAAAAAGTTTTATGGTCCGGAAGAGTCTGCGAGCGCGGCGGGATCTTCGCGGACGCAAAGATGCGTCTTCTTCCGTCTTCGTCTCATCTTAATCTTAGAGATTCGGGCGGCGGCTGAGAGTTTCACGCGGCGAGCGCATGGGCGCACCACGTGTAATGCATGCTCCGAAATGTGGGACTCGTTTTCTGCGGGGGACTCCGCCGCCGGCGGGCGGCTGGGCAGCCATTGCCACAACTTGGCCTTGGGGCAGGGTGACCATTCGCGGTGGTTTTGTTGCTGCAATTTTAATTTAAATACTTTTGTTTACTTTGTTAATACTTTTCATTATTGTCTTCACTTATATTCAGGTTATATTTATTGATTTTTATTAATCTACAGACAAAAAAATCATTGTTATGAGCAACTGAGTCATTTATAATACAAAATAGCCTAAATTCAAAATAACACATAGAAAAAGCAAAATACAAAAATTCAAGCAGTAGTCATTAGATGCGTTCTTTTCATATCGGATCCAGTTCTTGATTTGGCAGGAAAGTTTGCATTGAATTGAAATTTTAATGACTGTCACGTATAAAGATATTAAAGTTTGCGAAAGCGCATCAAATTGGCATGATACTTATGCATTCAAACTTCAAACCCTTAACCAGATAAATTTTTGAATTAAGTATTTGCCGCAAAATGGGTATAAAATCCAAACAACTTAATTATATTTTCGCTAAGTAAAAATTTTGTAATATGTATAACTACTCATAAATTGCAATTCAGAGCAAAATTTCCTACCAAATCTAGAACTGGATCCGATATGAAAAAAAAAGCAGCTAATATAAACGACACGAGTTCAAGGTTAGTTCAGGTCTGAAGCTATTTCGGTTGAAAGAAAGGTCATCATTTAAATTTCCAACACAGTTGATAAAGGAGCATAGTAGCAATAGATTGTCAGTTTGATGAGTACAGGAACATGTCACATGTGTAACAATTATCTCGTTCTCAGCGAGGTACCAAGCAAATCTGGAGAGCAGATTTTAAGATTTAATAACATAGAGAGTATCCCTCACAATCATTATACATACAATACAATAAATAACGACCTTCGAGTTTTAAGCGTCTGTAACAGCCAAAGAGTACACCTACAGATAAGGCGAAGAATTAAAATGACAATTAAAGCGACGAAGAGAAAACATTGTGACAATGTCATGCAGATTATTACACTCAGTTGAATTATTTTTTATAAATCCAAAAATTCTAAAAGCTTTAACGTAGATGCAATCGTCATGAGCCGATAGCTGTCCAATATATGATTAAAAATTACCCTTAAGTCATCTTTAATTATATCGGGTTTTCCAGTACATACATATTAACATTGTCGTGCTAGCGTTATAAAATGTTAAATGCTTTGCTTTGTAAAAATGTTATCAAATGGAAGTTAAAACAATACGAAGTTGTATATTAGAGCCAATTCCCCCCGATTTAGATGAAGCCCTCACCTTGATTTGACCTTTTGAAATTAAAAATTAACGATTTTGCACACCGAAAGAAATAGCTTGTATTATTTGTTTGCATATCTAATGTCAGTAATTACTAACATCTAGGGTTTTCATGTGGGAATCAAACCTCGAAATGTTTTTGTATTTAAAATCCACACCTGCTATGCTTATTTAAATAACGAGCTACATGGGTTTCGAAGCTGTAATACCTACATAGAATTTGAATTACAAATCCTCGAATAACACGATTAATTGGGTATAACTTATTGAAAATCATGTTATTCGAAACCATGTTATGCGATACTAATGATACATCCAATTTAGCAGATTACTTTCCTTGTTTATTTGAGGATTTTTTGAATTTTTAACAGTGCTATCCGCGATTAAAGCTGATACTTTTTCATTTGAATAATACTTTGATCAGGAAACCATGTATAACCGATGGGCATATGTTTACCTCTTTTTAAGCTTTAGAAAAACCCCCTGTATATATTTAAATTTTTAGAGGGAAATTTAGATTCCATACCTGATATTGTAGGTATATAACGTTGTGGTGTGATATTATAAGAATTTAACAAGTCGAAGTTTCTGCAATAAGGAAGAGTTTAACGAAACTTTGGGCAATCGAAGAAACAAAAATAACATAAAATAAGAATGTTATTAAAAACATTATGCAAAATAATTTTATGATATTTCTATATAGGCTAATCTTCTAGATGTTTGAACTTCCAATTTTGCTTGAAATGGGAGGCAATCTCAGGCTAGTAAAGTGTTTATTTTCTATGTTCTGAGTGTTTCACTCGAGCGTGAAATTCTTTGCTTATCAATTTCGACCAACAAAAATTTGGTCACCCTACTTTTGGGCTTTGGGGCTTTGGGACCCGGGTGCCCGGTGAAAGTAAACAAAGTTCACACCCAAGAAGCGCCGGGGAGTGGTTGGCTCAAACGTCCCCGGCTGACTTCTGGCGACTGGGAGCAGCTTCGACAGCGGCGCGGCTGGCGGAGATAATTAGCGAGGGGCTTCCCTCCCACACGGCGGAATTATCGTCGGGGCTGAGGGGCGCTTTTCCGAAGTGGGAGCGTTTCCCAGCTGCTGGCGGGTTTTTGAAGTAAAATGTTTTGGCGCTCTCTCAGTCCCACCCTCGGCGGCGGAGCGCCTTAGAAAGGTCGTAAAAATCAGCTGTTCGACGTTAAAAAACTTTCCACCCGCCGCGATTTTCTATCTCTTCGCCAGCCAGAGTCCCGCATGCATGCAGTGAGTGCCCGAGACCCGGCCGTCGTGTGTGAAACAGAAAAAAGTTTTAACTGAGGAGAGCGCGTCCAGTCGACGATTCGAGTGCGGGGAGCGACGCAATCAAGTTCAGAATCGGGTCTTTGTTAATCCGAGAAAGAAAAGTGAACGTCTCCGTCCGTCTGGGCCAGCGACTTGCAGTTCACAAACTTTCCAAACTCCACAGAGGATGGGAGTCGAGCTCTCGAGTTCTTTTGCAATATTTTTACGCAGTTCAGACTCAGTCTCAGTGTCTTTTGTGAGTTAAGAAACTCAGTCGATATAAAAATAATAAAAAGCCCCAGAAGATTTGTCGTAAATACACCGATTAACATCCGCAGTGCATTTTTATCGGTTGGGAAATGAAGTGATAGTGCCTCAGTCGCGCCCGCAGTTCAAGTTCAACTAGTCGCCGCCCAGCAGCAGTCCCACGCGCTTAAACTGTTACTCTATAGATAAATTTTACTGTTTTATTATTATTTTTTGTTTCGTGAGTTTCGAGTATCTCTTTTGGTCCATTTTCCCAACATTCACATCATGGCCCTACGTTGTGTTGGTCTCTTCATCCGCAAGGAGCTATCCGGCGCCGTCGCATCGGGAAGCGCGAGAAACATAAGCACCTCTCAGGTGAGGAACAGGTTCCTCGAAGGTTCACCAAACACTGTTTTGGACAAAAGCATCCTCGGCAGGTATAAGAATTTAAAATTGCCAAAGGACAGGGTCCAGGTGACCTACCTCTGGATCGATGGCACTGGCGAGAACATAAGACTGAAGGACCGTGTGGTCAATTTCGTGCCAAAGGTCGTCGAGGAGCTGCCTAAGTGGCAGTACGACGGCAGCTCAACATATCAAGCGGCTGGGGAAAATTCCGATACCACCTTGGTTCCACGTGCCATGTACAAGGACCCATTCAAATTTGGGGAGAACGACGTAATCGTGATGTGTGACACCTACCAGCCCAACGGGCAGCCCACCGCTTCGAACCACAGGAATCCAATGCAGGAGGCCGTCGACAGGGTCCTGAAGGAGCACGAGCCCATGTTCGGGATCGAGCAGGAGTACACCCTGCTGGACGTGAACGGCCGACCCTTCGGATGGCCCAACACTGGGTTCCCGGCACCCCAGGGACCCTATTACTGCGGCGTCGGCGCTGATCGCGTCTTCGCCAGGGACATCGTCGAAGCCCATGCCGTCGCCTGCCTCTACGCTGGCATCGAATTCGGGGGCACCAACGCCGAGGTCATGCCTGCCCAGTGGGAGTACCAAATCGGACCCTCCATCGGCATGAAGGTCGCTGATGATCTGTGGGTCTCAAGGTCAGTACAAATTTATTTTTAATTTTCCTATTTCTCCCTAAACATTACACTATCGGGTTAGAAATATCGATTTTTACCTTTAGCAAGTACAACTATCCAAAAATATTAAATATTCAGATAAAATTTTATTTATATAACGAAATTTTAAATACTTTACGATTTACAATCATATTAACTTCATGCAACAAGTGTGTGAAATGTTTGGTCATAAAACTATTAACACGTTTTTCTCGGAACCAACTCTAGGTATTAAACTTGCAAATAAAGTAGCAGAAATAATTTTTATTGTATAACTTTCTGGGAAATGAGAGTTGTGATTTATAGTCTAACGAATACGATTAATTCACTTTTTTTTAATTGCTAAACAGAAAAAGGTGGAAAGATCAAATGACGAAAGATCTATTTTTAAAACTTATTTTTCTGTGAGAACTATCTAAGGGTTTTTCAAGGTCAATGGAATGATAAATTGAAGTACTATTTTTAAAATGTTGGATAATTGGAAGTTTAACGAAAACGAATTATAAGTCAAATACCAAGATAATTAATTTCACTTAAGCGTATACTAATATAAATTTTGTTAAGATATTCTACAATTTCATAATTTCCTTTCAAAATTCGACTCTTATAAATTTGATAGAGTTGGATAATTAGATTCAAATTAGTTTATTTTGGAGCTCAGTATGCCAAAATGTTGGAATATTATTAAATAGTACCTATTGACACTTTTCGGGTAAAACTGGTATACCTACCTACGTACATATATTAATTCTCAAAAAAAGCAATGATATGAAATTTGAGAACTGAAAACCATATACTAAAAAATTAAACTATTCAATAATGAGATTTGTTTTCTTGTAATTTTTAAATAATGCTTGTTGACAATAATAAATTACAGCAACTGGCAAAGTGCCCTAAAAATAGAGAGCGCACCTACACAAAATAAAATAAAATTAGAGGTTCATGCTAACCTGAGTATTTTAGAGTGTTTTTTAAAATAAGTTAGCAATTCTTAATTTTTGCTGTTCCAAAATTATACTGCATGGCTTCTTTGTACAGATCAAAGGATTTCAGAAAATAATTTTTTAAAACGAGTAAAATATGCAGAACTGTATGTGTTTACAGTGCACTTTGTTATTCCGCAAAACGATTTTCAACTTAAAAATATTTACGCAATTCATGATCATGCATCGAGCAGAGAAAAACAACAACATGTAAATGAACTTTTCAAAATATTGTTTTCTATAAGCCAAGGTTTAATACGTTTTTGAATTAATTAATTATCATAGTTTGTACAGGTGCGAATCGAATTTACGTCATACAAATAGATTTCGTTATTGATTTCAATTCAAGAATTCCATTTAAGCAACATATACAGATGTGTACTCGAATTCAGAATACAATTTTTTATTGTATGTTCCTACATACATACATACATATATGAAGTACCTACAGATATTATATTTAGGTATACTTATGTATGTATAATACTTCAAATACCACATTTCAATCAAAAATAATTTGATAATAAAATTAAGAGCCTTTTCTTTCAACAAAGTACATAAATAAAAAACAAAATCTTTAACAAGTGCGTGTTATTCCAGCTAAAACAAAGAATTATTTTACAAACCTGATGCAGAACTCCTTGCCAAAAACGCATTTATTGAATTAAAGGAATCGACACTGACCTGAGGGGCCTACTTAAGTTTGTACATGACATTTTCCCACGCGCTCGAGTCGAGCTTTCTAATTTTGGCGACAAACGTAATACACGTGTGATGCCCACTCGAGTTTTTAATAAAACATTATAATTATTTGAAGTGACTTCTGTCTCCAAGCGATTGTACATGATTATTCGAAAAATTATTGAGCATTCAGTTAAATATTAAAAAGAAAAAATCTCTTTACTCATTTACGAGTATTAGCACCTGTAGAAGTAGTCAATCAACCTTTTTTTTACGTTTAAATTTTTAAACAATTCCCAGACAGCCATTGACCGATAATTGCTATAAGCTAGAAAGTCAATTACGGCAATTAAATCGTGATGGCTTAATTCTAGAGGCTAGCAATAAATTAGCAATTCAATAAATCATGAAGTTTTAGAAATTTGTTATACTACTCAACTCAAGATTTGCAAGAGCGATAAAAAAAATTCGCTCTCAAGCAATGAACTCTCCCAAATAATTACTTGAATAACAAAAGATTGAAAAGATCATGAGTTTTAAATATCTATTGAACTAACAAAAGATGGTAAATATTTCATGAGCTCGCTGGAAAAATTTATTTTTACATCAGACTTGCCACTGATGCAAGACAAATCAGAACTTTTGATCCGGCTGACTATTTTTAGATCACAACTACAGCAAAGAAAAAACATTTCTTCTTTTATTCGGACTTTGCACAATATTTAAAAATGAGACAAAATATAATTTTATCGCAGAACGCTTGATGTTTTTATTTCCATCACTCTTGTAAATGAAGACTTTTATTTCTTTAAAATTTTGGTTTATGGCGATGACGAAATATGATTAAATAAAAATTCGTTTTGTTATATTAGCCACACTTCTTGAAATTAGATTCCTTGCTTTGGGTCAAGGTCGTTTGGATAATAAAAAATGTAACACGTTTTTCTTAATGAATTTCGTGTGCTTGTTATCCCTACAACATTTTCTATTTTCAGATAGCACGTTTGTCGTAAAATTCCATAATTAGATTTTAAATCCAGCTTTCAGTACCTTTTATAGAATGTATTTTTAAATGGTTCATCTAATAATAGCTAACAAAAATTAATACTTATCAACTTTGGCACCTTTTTTCCGAGCATTTTAATTAAATTTTTGTAGTCGTGGAAAATAATTAATAACTCAAATAAGTTTTAGGGCACATACATACATATGTGGGTGAACTTGCTGCTTTTGTCTATATACTTTAAAAATAATTGCATTTCTTGGAATATAAACATGATAAACTCGTTGACCAAAGATAGTAACAATCAGTAGAAATGAATTATTTGAAAGATAAGATAACCAATGTAGAAGCATAGCTGGAAATTGAACGTTGCACAGATAGTAAAATAGTTGATGTAATAAATTCGTTGTTTAACACAGCTAAGATTTTGAATGGGTCGTTAATCTATTCTTAGCTTTTTTACATTTCTAATCTTTTAATTCTCTTTGAAACATTCATTTCCTTATTATTATATGTATAATATACCCTACTTTTAACAACATTATAATATTCTTAAAAAGAGGTTAAAAAATTAATACGAAACAGTTTTAACTTTTAAATGTTGTTTTCTATAACAGGAGTTGTTTTAGATCTATACGTGTTTTAATTTACACTGAACCCATAGTTAGCATAGAAAATCAAAACTTGAGATAGGATAAAAATTCGTGCGACGATCATATTTACAACAAAAGTCTTCTTTAATTAACTGAGTGTCATTCTTTTCTTCCAGATATATTCTGCAAAGAATCGCTGAAGAATATGGTGTTGTCGTAACGTTCGATCCTAAGCCCATGGAAGGGCAGTGGAATGGTGCTGGTGCCCATACCAACTTCTCAACAAAAGCCATGCGTTGCGATGGTGGCATGAAGGCGATCGAAGCCGCAATTCAAAAATTATCAAAACACCAAGATAGGCATATTCGCGCCTATGATCCCAAGCAGGGTCAGGACAACCAACGCCGTCTCGTCGGTAGGCTAGAAACCTCATCGATAAACGAGTTTTCATGGGGCGTTGCTAATCGAGCTGTCAGTGTAAGAATCCCACGTGGAGTAGCTGACGCCGGAAAAGGGTACCTCGAAGATCGTCGTCCCAGCTCCAACTGTGATCCCTACAGCGTCTGCAATGCTCTCCTCAGGACTTGCTTATTGGAGTAAACCATATTTTTCTAGAGTAATTATTTCAAAAGATATTGAACTGGACTGAGAGGAGCGATATATCACAGAATATGTCGAAAATATCTAGTTCAACATATATTTCCATTTTTGAAGACATTAAGCATTTTTAGGCCATTTTTGTTTTTGTATTTTAGCGGCACACGTAAAAATTTATATGTTTTACTAAAATACATCTAAAGCTAAACTAAGATAAACTATGAAAATGTCAACGACCGCGACTAATCGTACAAAGAAAATGTTTTCCACTTGTTCTTGTTGTTCACTTTGAATTTTTAGCGAGGCACTGCCCATATGGCTGCATCAATGTTTCTTACTATTACTATTATTATTTTTATTTTTTAATTTTTGTACGTTTAGCTGAGAATAATTATAGTTCACTGTATATTTCGACAGTATTTTTAAGGAAACCATTAAGCATGATGTATACTACGTTACTGGCAACAGTACGCTAAAACTTTTTTTTTGAGTAAATTGTAAGAATTGTTTATAAAATATAAAAATCATCTAGAATCTAATAAATGTTGAAAAGAGACAAAAATATATTTATGAAAATTCACAATTGTCGTTTTTTTCCATTGTTCCGTATTGTTTTTGGTACCTACATACATATATTTCTTAAAATTCAAAACTTTTTTTTTGCATGAAGCATTAAATTCGATTGGCGTGCTGCAAACTTGAATGCATAAATCAACGCAGTATGCATAAATCAACTCAGTATGACCGCGGATTTTGTCGTCATATGTTTATTCAACGTATGTTGCAATGGATCGGTAGCAATTACATAATTATTGATGATTAAATTGCATTTTCTCTTCCACACCGGCGTTATATAAAAAACTGGTTTGTTATCGCAGCTTGGGAATCTTCGTTATACTTCTTCTCTTCACGACGAACCGCGCTGCAACGTCGCTTTTTGAGGATTTTATAATTAATGGTATCATGTGCAGAAGATTAGCCATAGTCAGGTTTTCATCACGTGATCAGTCGAGAATCTGCGGTTTTTCTGATTTACATTTTATTCTCAGATTTCGGATGTTTCGCTGAGATATTATTTAACCGCCTTTGACCTTGGCTGAACCAGGAATTTATATCGGGTTTCCCTCTACTCTCTTTTGAATATACAAGAAAAGAGGATTTATTAGTAAATGTTAAAAAATATAAAAAAAGGGGGAATTTGCATATATACATATTACCATTGTTATTTATATGGTTGCAATTTGTTACCTGCCACAAAATATTCTTTCTTCTGAATGCAAGTCACGGGAGGTAATTTATTCTACTCAGTGTTTTTCCAAACTACCGACTATTATTCTTTCAAACCATAAAAAATAATAAATTACTTTACGATTATACACCTGAACTAGTGCATAACTTAAATATTTTTATTACATGAGACTATTCAGTTTATTTTTTGAAAATAGGTACCACATTGGGGGTGCAGCGTGCTTTAACAAAATTAGATTTAAATATTATTTTTTCAAAATAGACACTCAACATTTATGAGTTTTCAAATTTGTGATTTTTTCAAAATAAGTACCTACTGTGTAACATATGTATGCTTATTTGTTGGTTTCAATCTGTTTAATTTTCAATAACAATAGGTAGGTTAATGATAGGTTGATATGTAGGTACTATTCCAACAGAAATAAGGTCTGATGTTTGTTACTATTTGATGTGTTGAAACAAACTTCACAGAAAACATTGGTGTATTTTGGAACACGTATTTCTGAATCATCATGTTAAGCATCGTGACACTAAGTAAAATTTGAGTCATGTCCGGTTTTGGAAAAATAGCAGTCTCAACACTATCCTCGCTTTATTGTGACTTATTTCTATAGGCTTTCAATTTTCGTTTTCACTTTGTTTTATTTTACTATATTAGGAAGGGCTTCCTTTAGTAAACCTAAATTAAAGTTGCCTATCTTCTTGATTTATCAATATCATAAAATATATTTATAATTTTACCTAATTTACTGAGAAAAGAAAATAATAATCTTTAATTTTCCAGGCAAATTTCTTAGAAACAGAGCTTTTGATATAAATAACAAAACATTTTGTAGAAAATTTCAAAATATATTAACACCTGCAAATCAAGTGCAATTAAATTACATAAACAGCTTCCTTTCATTCAGCTTTAATAAGCGCGAGAGCTGCAAACGTTTTCCGCGATAAAAGCAATAAAACTGAATAGCATTCCATTTATTTGTAATTATATAATGGACCCCAAACAAACATTGCAGGTTTTACTCAATGTTTGATATGCTTCCAGACGTACATTCGAGAATTAATTACGTTTCCAATCAAGCAACAATTTCTAGTTCTATGCCATTCGCGAAGTTTCGAGCATAAATTAACTTTTATTTGTGGCACTTTGGAAAAATAACTACCTATGGCTGGAAAATATTTCATTTCTCACCTGCCGCAAGCATTTTATTGATTTTATCGGCTCAATTGGTTTCTTGTCTTTGGGACTTGTATTGTTCGAAGGCCCCATGAGGGCCACTTAGCGTTCAACAGGTAATGGCTCGGCCTGCTTTTTAGAAGTTTGTGTCATCAGGTGAAAAAGCATAAATAGTATATGAGGCGATAAAATACTTAGCTCTTCAAGTCTTTCAAGTACTACCTATAAAAGATCTTAAGCTGCTCTTCTATCCTAAGAGAAGAAGAAGCGAACGATCTCTGATTAGATAAGTCCGAATTGCATAAGCGATTTATGCTGTTGGAAAGACACTTGTTCATATTTTCGTCAGGGGAAAAACATCTTTGATATAAAAATCAATTTTATAGAACTCGACGGCTTAAGATGTTTATTGAGAAAGTCTCGTTAAGTGCCCCAGAATTGTTAGAATACGCAATATATGCGTGCCCAATTGAGCAATTAACTTACGAGTACTTTTAAGATGCTTGTCGGCTGTAATAGTCTAAGATCCCGCTGCAAGATTACTTCGTTCATCGAGTTTTTAATTAAAACCTAATTTTTACATATATATATGAATGGGGGAATATATTTTTGCCGGGGTGCCTATCAAAATGTTGCCGCAAGTATTTTTAATTAATATAATAGTAACTGACTTTTCGGGAAGAAACTTCGTTCATCGAGTTTTTAATTAAAATATACGCCAATTCACAGCCAGATATGTAAAGAACTTAAAAAGTGTGGGGTGCCATTGCGCAACCTGCCGCAACCTTAGGGTTGCCACGTGTAAACAGGTGAAAATCTGGTAAAAATCTTCGTTCATAGGGTATCCTCTCAAGCTATATATCAAATTAAAGCTTATGTTTTTCTGTTCACGATTGCGAAAAATTACCTATATTTATCAGTTTTTTTACTTAAAGCAAAATAAATAAATAAATACATACATCGAGCATTTAGTAAAGCCCGAAAAAAAATCCGTTTGTAATTTTTAAACTGACTTTCATGTCACGTCTCTCACCGCGCTTTGTAAGACAGCAGTGCGGCACGGTGCGTGCCAAAACCAATGAACATTTCAAAGCAATTCTTGAGCAGAAAATCTCTTCTTGGAATTCATTATTTAAATTTTTAAAACATAAATCGATTACGTGCCGCCCTTCAGGGAATTAGTTCTACACCACAAATTTTTATATGTTAGTGAACCCGCAGGAATGAGACATCCATTTATTATTTTTTTGTTCGCGTGATTTTATTTCAGGAATAAAACAAAGATCACGCCAAGAAATCCGAATATATGTATTTCAAATGTTTCGGTATTTTGTTGGGAATGGTTTACTACGCCAGCTGATCTACACACTTGTTATTCGAATGATTTTTACTTGGTGTCAAGGCTGACGCCGAGCCACTTTTGACTTTCGTAATTCTGTTCCCGCTTTATTTATAAAGTGGAAACTCATGCTTTGCTCGTTGGAAAATTTCAACGAGTGCTTCGCATTTGGTTTTATAGAATAATAAAGTTGCTCATTATTTTAAATTTTAAGCAGAAAAATGCGATTTAATTTGAATCGAATTTTAAATTACACGCAGCTGTAAGAAATATCATAAAATTCCTATTTTATTGAATATTTCAAGGTTAATGCAATCAAATCGCAATATAAGACTAGTAAATATTTGCGATGACTTCTCTATAATCGTAGAAATTATAATAATCGATTGAATCGAATAAATTGCAGTAATTTCCAATATGTACAAGGTTTTCAAAAATATCGTATCTAGGTATATGTACCAATAGCTGCGTTGTTTTTCATCTGATTCGGGGTCTGGTTCAGTGTCAAATGAAAGAAACGATTCAGGTTAATTACCCGGATAAGGATTTTTCTTTCTTAAAGGTTGGTGTGGCTGCCTTTTTGAAGTAACAAATAATTGAAATTTATGAACAGTAATGCATATCAAACATGTTTTATTTCGCAAAAATAAAATCAAATTGCCTGAATTTATACCCACTTTGCGTCAAAAACTTAATCCACAAATTTATCTGGTTCAAGGTTTGAAGTTTGGATGGGTACATATCATGGCAATTTGATGCACTTTTCACAAATTTACAAATCTTGATATATTTACCTGAGGGCTTACTTATTGTTTTGTTTTCCATTTCTTTCACTGTCACAACCAACTAAACGTTCCCCAAGCCCAAGAGGGAATGCTAACAACAACGAAAAACGAAAGCAGGTCTACAACGCCTCTGGTGGAATATTTTCGAATTAATCCTCCAGTTCTTTAACCCAGAACCGGATAAATATCTGGGTTTCATGTTGTTGTTGTATTTCTCTGTTAAAGCAGAGAACTAGACCTCGAACCGGATGAAAAAAACGCAGCTAATGTCTTCGAATTTTACGTTTTCGCAACTTTAAATATTAAATTGCACCATCACTTCCGCCTGCAGTTTTATTTGATGACATTTTTCGAAATCTATTATAAATTGGCAAATTGAATTGAAGAAAGTGATCCATTCATTTTTGATATGTAGTAGATCAGTGTAAATTTATGTATTATGCAACTTTTATGTCTCATATGGCAATTATTATAATGCATATATGCAATTTTCATAACGTATCATGAATTTTGTGAAAAAAGTATGCATGCATTTATCCATATTTAATAAATTTGTCATTATAACGAACTGTAAAATAATTTATGATATACTTGCTGTTGAATATTTTCAACAAATTTTCATCTAGAGTTTATAACCGCAAAAACCATATAAATATGGTTTATTACCTACGAATTGCAGTTTGGGATCGAATAATAAAATCCCAATGAGGTATAGTAATTGAGAATCAGAGCACCTCAGCTGCTGTTGATTTATTGAAAGTGAATCACAATGATAGAAATTTAAATTGGAAAGCAGCCAAGAGCGCAAGCATCAAGTTTCTCGTTTTCAACGTGCTTTGCTATTTTAACAGCCATTATTCTATAGGACAAGTTTATTGAATGAATGTTGACGACTATCGTGGAAATTTTTATTCCTGTATTCTTTAAAAGTGCCTATAAAATACGTCTATTTTCTCAGTAAAATTCTATAGAGTCGTGATGTGACATCCATTGTTCAAACTAATCGATATTTATCGAAATTGCACGCCGTAAAATAGCCCGAAAGTATCTGAATTGAAATAAAAAGGCGCAAAAGAATATTCAAAACACTGCATGAAGAAACAAAGGCTTTTCGCCATGAATAGAACTGAGTCTTTGTGAATGCATATGTAGATTCAATGACCTCGGCTGCATTTTTAATTATAACCCATGGCGGTGCGGAAATATCCGCGAGCTGGCAGTTAATATTTTGTTTATCGCGCTCAGTTGTCCCCAACAAGTGCGCTTTATCTTTGCCGGCTAAAATGCAATGAACTTGCGACTGTTTACAGCGATTGCCAGCCGATTACCACGTGCTTATCAGGAGCGGACTCATGATCATCAGTTCACGGGGAAACATCATATAAAATTATAATGTCACTCAAGAGGATGTGACTTACTTGTTTACGAACGTTTTTTTATATTTCTATAAAATAAAACATAATTATCTTCAAAATTTAGCGGGCGCGCACATATAGAGCTTCCGCCTACGTCGCAATAAAATTCAAACGATCATTATTCATCATACACTTGGTAATCAGCACCGAGACAATTTGGCAACATAAAGTCAAAGCCAGGCTTTGTGTCGAGGCATGCTTATTATTTTGATATAACGATTTATGAGCACTCGCGATTTACTGCCATGTACGTAGGCCCACTCACTATAGTTAAGAATTTAAATGTTTTCCAAATACCGTATAAAATCATTGTAAAAAAGCTATACTACATCATCATTATCCTATTGAATGAAATTCAGAGCAAGAGGCAAGTTAAGAAAAATATCTTGAATAGTATCCTTGGAAGATGCGTATAATTGCTTCCTGACGCCAATTTTCGTACGAACCTTCAAAGAAACGTACGTATGTAGACTGTAAGTATGTAGGTATCTTTGTTTGAATTCGAACTGACCCGTCATCTTAAGGCGTTTTGGCTTCATTTCATGAAATGCTCTGGCGCCTTCCCAAGTGCCACCAATTTTCAATCTCCTTCTCAAGCAATGACAGATTCTGAGAAAGCTCTTTATTTTTAGATAAATTTAAAGATTGGGATTTACTATAATTTGTAAGAAAATTTTAATGAAAACTACATCCTAGTAAATACCTATATGACTATTTAAAAAAAAAAAATATGGAGTGTAAACAGAAATCTATATACTAAAATTCATAGTCGTGTGTGTCACACATATTTGTTTGTTGTCAGAAAATTAATTAAAATAATGAGATTAGATATGACATCAAAATCTGTATATAATTAATTACATATGCATGGAGAAGTTTTATTTTTTGCGAAAAAATTGGTCTCCAAATAAGAGTTATACGTACAGGTTTACATATTTACATAATTCTGTAAAACAAAAATAAAAGAAACATGACTAACAAAGTCTTTATAAACTGACATTTAAATTGGATGATGAGTTTAAACCATTTCTATAAACTAAAGTTATATTTCTTCTATGTACGACAGTTCATAGCTCTTTCGACTATATAGATAAACTAAAACATAATTATACCGGAAAAGAAAGATTTTGTATAAATAAATTTCTTTCTTCAAGTATATGTACGTATGTTATTAAAATTAATTTTTTATTTATTGAAATTTGGAATACCTAATCATTCACAATCACTTAATTTTAGTCACCACAACAAATGCGGGTGTCCTTATAACCTAATTTCAGTTTAGCTTCCATTAAGATTTTGAGCTAATTTAATCTTTATTAACTAGAGGCACTGAACTGAATATCTAAATCTTTCCTTTATTGGTTGCTGTTGACTTTCATTAACCCTTCCGAAGCGTTATGGGAAAGAGCAACAGACTCTGAGGTTCACACAGTTTATCCGTATTCATTCATATTTTCATCTAATTTTCAAGATTTTTCACTGTCATCTGATATAATGTATGTATGACCTAATACCAAAGTATACCTATTAGCGATTTTGCTTGGCCAAACAGAGTCTCTAAAGTACGGAAAGCAAAACAAATTTTGTTCTAACATATTTTTCCTGCTCTTCAGTACGTCCATATAATACTGACAAGACAAGTGTTAATTATCATAAAAATTGCCGAAGTACAAAATAAATTCAAGTAAAACGTTCGTGTAAAACTTGCTTCTAGTTGATAACGACTGAAATTGATAACGACGTTGATATTAGCTGTAAAAGCCGGCCAAGAGCATTAAGTCAAGAAGTAATTACTAGCTGCATTTCTAGACGTTGCTAATAGCAATCACCTTGAGTAGCACTCATTCGTCTACGTGTCAAACCATATGGTGTTCTGTGGGTTGTTGTGGCAATTAATTCGACATGTAACCTTTCCTTTACCCGTATGTAGACCATCGTACCACGAGTTTTCTCAGAATTTATGGAACAGCTGGGACAGTGTTGAACTACGCCCTGGAAGCCGTATCGAGGTCGATTGTCTACAAAGAGAATTGGGGCTCAATTTCACTGATTATCTCAATCAGTTTTCATGAAGAATCAATATGGGGCTTAAGAGTTACTCAATTGAAAATGTGAAGTATCTTTTAATGAAAAATATTTTTCACTGTGTCGCCCTGTTTCCATCCGTCACTTGTTTTTGAGCACTTATAAAGATAAGATATGCTGCTGTGCATGTGAATGCACTTGAATTGTTTGCTGAACATTTTGCATATCTGTTAATTGTGCCACTTTACTGATTGTAAATGAGCAAAATACTTAATCTTATACCCAACCCATATACTTTGTTTAAAATACGTAACAATGTTTTCAGACTTCTGTATCTCGATGAAAACATCTCATAAAACAGCTCTATAAAATGCAAATGAAAGTGCTGCACAGATTTCGTTAGCAACAAGCTCTGCTTACATTTTAGTTACCTCTCTTAAGCAATCCTGGGAATTAATCACTATATAAGTTATTTGCATTTAACAAATTTATCTTAATGAAAACAGCAAATTCTTATTGTGTACATATCAAATCTAACAAATAAATTACACATCTACACTACTGATTAGACTATTCTTTTACGAAAATGCAACAATATTTGCATGGAATTCGTTCATTTTAAAATAATTTTAATTCAAAAATAAGCGGATACTGTGATGTTTATTTCTATACCCCTCAATTGTATAACTTCCTTTATTCCTTCCGGATAAGCAATAATAAGATGTCTCTAAGAAAGCAAAAACATTTTAAGACTGGTCTCTGGATAAAAGCATACCATAAAATACAGTGCTGTCTAAAATTATAGGACCAAGCTTTAATTTTGCATATATGGTCTATTCCCAAGCCCATAACTTGTTGGTAAGGAGAAGAGGGATGGTGACAACTGGTATATATGAAATCGTTGTGTATCCTTTATTATTTCATAAATTTTTTTTTAAAATTCATGTACTAGTTTTAACAAAAATCGTAAAAAACTCAATACAATAGTGTTTAAAATTATAGGACCACTTAATATGATGTCTTTGGCCTTTATATACAGGGTGTTTTGCTAAGGTCTGAACAGGGGTATGCCAATCGATTCTAAATGGTCTCCTGATCAACGTTTCTTCGGACACCCCACCCCCTTAAAATCGGTCCTTCCCCCCCAAAATCGCGATTGAAAATTTGGAGGGGGTCAACCTAGAAAATGCTTCATAAGTTCTTTCAGAGATATCCTAGAATACTGGTTGATAATGCATTAGAAAGCTGAGCCTTCACGCTTTCCAACGATACCACCCGCGACCCAATCAGTACACAAACAAGCGGGGGAGACCCCGTCAAATTTCGAAAATGGCAATTTCAAAGCCCAAAATTTGACCTTGACCCTTCATTCTGTCGATTATTTATATGGGAAGATCGAAACTTTTCTTGAGAAAAAGCTTCCCTGTCATATGGCCTTTCTCAAGAAAAAAACCGTACTGGAATCCGACGTCGCGTTCCGAAGTTATTCGTGTTACAATAATTGATAGAACAACAAAACCCACTATCCGCAATGAAGTCCAATTGGAAAGTGTCACATCGAGCATCTGCTCCGTAGGGCTGAACCATCGAACACGAATAACTTTGGAACGCGATGTCGGATTCCAGTACAGTTTTTTTCTTGAGAAAAGCCATATGACAGGGAAGCTTTTTCTCAAGAAAAGTTTCGATCTTCCCATATAAATAATCGACAGAATGAAGGGTCAAGGTCAAATTTTGGGCTTTGAAATTGCCATTTTCGAAATTTGACGGGGTCTCCCCCGCTTGTTTGTGTACTGATTGGGTCGCGGGTGGTATCGTTGGAAAGCGTGAAGGCTCAGCTTTCTAATGCATTATCAACCAGTATTCTAGGATATCTCTGAAAGAACTTATGAAGCATTTTCTAGGTTGACCCCCTCCAAATTTTCAATCGCGATTTTGGGGGGGAAGGACCGATTTTAAGGGGGTGGGGTGTCCGAAGAAACGTTGATCAGGAGACCATTTAGAATCGATTGGCATACCCCTGTTCAGACCTTAGCAAAACACCCTGTATATAAAGGCCAAAGACATGATATTAAGTGGTCTTATAATTTTAAACACTATTGTATTGAGTTTTTTACGATTTTTGTTAAAATTAGTACATGAATTTTAAAAAAATTTTATGAAATAATTAAGGACACACAACGATTTCATATATACCAGTTGTCACCATCCCTCTTCTCCTTACCAACAAGTTATGGGCTTGGGAATAGACCATATATGCAAAATTAAAGCTTGGTCCTATAATTTTAGACAGCACTGTATGTAAATAAATGCGTTGCAAGGCACTGCACAGTTTCTGTTGGCAACAAGCTCAGCCACGCCATTACCTTTTTCCGCTTCTTTAAACCTTCCCTTAAGAAATCCCGTGAATAAATCACTCTGATTAATTTGCATTCGTAGAAACTATCTTCTAAATGGAAGCAGTTATAATTAGAAAAGCACTTTGGGACAAATTAACAATATCTTAGTGTTGCGGTAGCTTATCACCAAGTACCTACTTAATACCCGCCTCATTTGTTATTATATATTTCGCCAAGTACTATCAAGGTCACCCTTTTGAAATGCTGTGAAACAATTTTCATTTCAAAGCTTTAAATCGATTGCAATTTCTACTGATAAGAAATAAAAAGCCTATTTTGTGGAAGAAGCTATCAGCTGACCTTTGACACATTTTAAAAGCAACTGCTGAGCTTGTTTCGTCTGCTGAATTTTATTTGATTTTTAATGGTCAATAAATCGTTTATTGCCATAGTCGGTGGCTATTTCAAATTTTATGAATCAGAAAAAAGTCACACACAAAACTCTTTCCATCTTTTGGTTCGATATCTCGAGTCTGGTGTTATTTTGTTTAGTAAAAAGTTATTAAAACCCCAAACATCTGCCATATCATCTGTTTGCCAGCGTAGTGGATTACGTGATATCTCTTTGGTCTGGCTGGCCAGATGATACCCAAACCCACGACTATTTCTATCTCCGCGACCTATCTTCTGCAACTGGTAACAGAAGTTGTTGAAAACTTTTCTGCTCATTGTAAACGCGGATAACGAATTCGTCTCAGAATCCGATATTTTCTAAATTGGCTATTAGCGCGTGCCGGATTTATCGGGCAATGAATAAATTTAAATGATAAAAATCGCAACGCGACATACGACATCAAGAGGTCGTGAATTTTCAGCTTGAGTTAAACTCACTTGCTTTAGAAGACTAGTGAAATGGAACATTTAAATATAGTGCTTTGACTGTTATCGCGGATCGTCGGAAATTTTATTTTAAAATCTTTTACTTTAAATTTGGGTGGCATATGAAATCATCCATCACGATGGTGTCACGATAAAAATACTCTTGAATTTTTCGGGACTATTATATATTCGAATATTAAATTTCAATTAAGCTCCTGTACAACAATCTCTAAGACATTTATTGCTCCAATTATACCATGATCGATTAAGATCTTCAAAAACAATTGAAAGAATTTTCCCCGGAATTAAAATTTTATGAGTTTTGAAGATATTGAAATATACATATGTGAATTTCGGATTAGTGGACTCAAATTGTCTGGCTGGAAATTTAAAATGTTATCAGTTATAATAAGTACATGAATTATTGTTAATAAAGTCATCAGACTTCAACCTTACCAGAGTCTTTTTACGGCTTAAAATTGAAGTTAATCAACAGACTGAATGGCTTATATAATTGATGTCTGCGATTATAAAAAAATGGTGAAAGTCAATAAGCTCCTCATAAATAAACCATAGAACTTATAAATAAACCAAAATTACAAGACAAAACTTGCCAAATGCGATTTAAGCTTGTTCTATGAACTTAAAAATATGAGTGTAAATTTTAATATTCTTTGCATTTCAAAACAAAAGTAAATATGTTTTCACACTGAATGAGGGCATTATAATTGATATTATTAATTCTTCCAATTTTCAGGAAGTAAAAAAAAACCAAAAAGTATGTAATAATTTTGAACGTTTTGGTATCGATATTGTTGAATTTCTAATTTATGTTAGTTTAGTTATATAATATACAGTTAACTTTGGAAGAGATATCTTATTTGTTAGACTGGAATTTATATGAAGATATGTCAACAATATTTTATGTTAGCATACGAATATGATAATTCATTGAAAAATATGGAATTCTAGTGACATTAGGTATAGCGTTCAACATCAAACTTTAAAAACTTGTAGTGAAAGTTTCCACTGAGTCGATAAGTTCAGGAAAGGTCAACTACATAAAAAATCGACTCTATAATAGAAATTTCTATGACAAATTAGAGTAGATAAAAGCAAATTTCATAGAAAATGATAAGTATATATTGAATTATCCTAATATTAGTATAATTCTACAATTTATTAATACTATAAGTAGTCTTTTGACCTTTTCTTCATTTGTGCTTCTTCTTATGCGACTACGTAATAATCAATTTGACAATAATAGTCATTAATAAATATGGTCACACCAATTGCGTTTAATTTCCGAACATTTTGTTGCCAAGAATTTTATTTCATTGGTAATAGGATCAGAAATGCTATGCCATTTTTTTTTCATTACATTTGTATAAATATGTACATATACCTATGTATGTATATAGTAATTTAAGGCTTGATAAAAACTAGGCCTTCCATTGATATGAAAGGCGGCATTTTCTTCCGCTTGCCTCAAATAGCAAGGATTAATTAAAAATATCTTAAAAATCGAAGAGATCTTTCAGCGACACTGCGGCGCGACGAGGACGCGATCAAGTCTGCTCTGCACTCATGAATCACGTGAAACCGCGGATCAAAGTTCGCGTTTTGGCGCCGCAGCAGCAGAGCAAACAGTGCGGACTCGATTGAGCACGCTCCAGCTATTTTTGAAAGTGGCGGTGTTTCGCGTGGGTGCAGGTTGCCACGGACCAATCGCCAATACCTGGTTCAGGTGATTTGTTTACGAATTGGTCGCGGCCAGCCAAAGCTGATTTCTCAATAATGCTAACAGTCGCTAAGTGGTGATAATCATTTTGACGAAGATCTTGCACTGCCGATTTGGAGACATCAACAGGGCAACAATGGGACTGATAATGAGACTTAAGTACGAAAGCAACACTTGCTCGATAAATTTCTTTTGTCCCTTCTTCTAATTGACTATGAGATTGAGAAGTACAGCGACAAGGAGCCATAAAGCCCGTTCAGTGGGAAAGTTGAGACGCTTTTGTATGCTTAAGACGCTCTAGTGTTTGCCTGTTAATCGCTTTATTGAGCCATAAAATTTGGCGGCGTCAGTTTTGATTAAATTACTTCTGTGTCAGTTTGTGCTAGCACTTAAGCAGCCGTTAATTCGTTGCTGACAAATTGAAACGAGGTGATGGATAAAGGGGTTTATGTTTTCTCAATGGCGACATTTTACAAATAAGGCAATTTAATTTCCAGTTTCAATAAAATGAATTGTAAAATGAAGATTATTAAGAATTTCATTTATTTAAAAAATTATTTATACTTTTTTCACTCACCTTGACGTTTTTGGAACTGAAAGTATGCCACATTACTTACATATATAATGCTATTTCAGCGTTATTCTTAAATACCTATTAACCATCTCTACCATATATGTACATTACATAGTGATGCATATACCTATTAATCAAAACAATAGACAATGCTTAAATATTATAAATTTACTTACATATTTGGAATCTTTTCATAAAAAGAAAATATTTATTTATTTGAAATACAATAATACAGAAATTACACATTTTATTTTACATATATGTACCTACGTGTTTACAAAAGAAAATCTGAGAAATATGAAATCTTTAACTCCGAAAAAAAATTTCTCCATATAAAAAATCGGTAGGCGCAGGATGAAGTGCCAAAGTCAAACTTTGGGCATTGAAACTGCCAGTGCCAAAGTTTGATCTCCCTCGGTTGTTTTTTTCACTGGATCATCATGACGTATCCCTAGAAAGCTTGGATGCTCATCTTTCAAACATAATACGTTATCAACCAAAATCCTACGATATCTTTTAAAGAAATTATAAAGCGTTTTTTAGGTTTACCTCCACCAAATTTTTGACTGTATAGTGTATACTGTATACTACATATGTACATATGAGCCCTTATATTTTAAGAAAACAGGCACTTAATTATTATGACAAAATTGCTGAATGGTTGTAATTTTTGTTTTATACCTTGCTTTGAATTATCATTATCTCATTAAAAAATATGTTTCTGTTTGTGTTACTTTCAGTTCAACAGCACTGGATTATTTGGAGGTATTTGATTTACACATATGAATCATAATTAGCATATACATACATATAGTTTTAAATTCTACACAAGTCTGTAAATTGCCACAAAAACTGTTATATAAAAAACTAAAGTCAAAATAGGGACCTATAATTGTATTATAATACTCATAATTATTTTATTCAGAACAATTAATGTTCGTTCACATCGTTTTTCTGCCTAACCATAAATACATTAGGTCAAAATTTGATTAATCATTTCTTTTAGAGAAAAACAATTAAATAGGTCAAAGCTGTTCACAAGACGAGATATTTTAAGTGTTTACCGAAAGTTGCAAAACAAGTAAAATTTCGTCATTACCGTGATTCTGTAATTCCGAAATGCCGATTAAAATTAAAATCTCGCTCATGTACGCAGATAAGTTAATATCAATTTCCTGCTTTCAAAGAAACGAAAAAAATATACAAAAACTAATAAAACGTGATTTCTTGTTGATTACAAATTGCACTTATCGAGCGGGGTAATTTTAGCGACAAATTTCAATCGGATTCAGACAACTTCGCGACATTAATTTTTCCATTTATTGAAATCATTACGTCAAAAACATTTCCCCATTATCTTATTTGGGGATAGTGAGAAAAAATAAATTGCCAGGAAACAATCGTAAAATTTTTTTCCATTATGCAAACGACCTTTACAAAAATATCGGGGGCAGAAAACGATAAGACCCACGTATTCACTGGATTGTTCTTATCGTCAATTAATTTCAAGAAAGCAACCCATTTACGCAGAACATATTTACCAGGATTTTATTATTTTCTTCGAAATTGTTATGCTTTCACTTTCTGTTTGTTGTTTTCACTAAGGAAATATTCGTGATAAAAAATTTAATTCATTTTTTTGCTACTTATAATTTCGGAAAATTTTTGTATACATACATATGCCTCTCATTAAACTTGCCAATGGCTGAATCCTGCAATTAAAATCTATTTAACATAATATCTCATTACTCAGATTAAAAGGAAAGCTGATCAAAACAAGGAAATGTGTTAATCAAATTTAAATACGCCCTTATAAGCATTGTAAGTTCGCTCATAAGTGCTCAAAAGTCAAGTCAAGGATAAGGCTTTTGGTCCTTCTAAATATCCTTATCTATACATATGTATATCCCTTTGAAACTGATCTAGCACAAACATAATAAGATTGTTTTGTATCAAGCAAATTAACCTTTAATTGAATATAAAATCTATGCAAAGATCTTAATTCTCTTCTAAAAACAAATTCATGCCTTGGACCATACAAATTTTATATTTTAGATATGAATGAATTCCAGCGTGAAATTTTTAAAAAAATATTGTAGCAAAGAACATAGATACACACATAGGTATGTATATGAAAATTGGGGCTAGCATTGCTACTTTATGAAGATGTCGTTGCAGAATAAAAATAGTGAATACAATAATAGCTATGGAGTCCTCTTACGTTCTGTTTGGTATGTTCGATTGAAACGTCTTTTATGGGATATAAATACACAGTTCAATTGTTAAGTCCAAATAGCTTGCTATATTTGGCTAAAGATTTTATTGAAAGCGTTGAAGTCATTGAACATATTGCTTACTCAAATTTGTGGGCGTATCTCATAGGGTTGATTAATTTAAGTATATAATGCAAAATTTCATTACCAACCGAAAAAGGTAAATTCGGACGCAGGTGCTGTTTGATTGATCTAAATAGACTTCTTTCAATTGTAACTATAATAATCATAATCGTATAATGCGATTTGCAATCTTCGATTCTAAAAATTGCAAACTTATTCTCTGCTTTGAAGCAGTTTTAACCAGTTTAGGTAAAAGAAATAATAAAATTTTGAATATTGTCACCAAACGAGGGAAAACATTAATGTGTATTTTTAACCAATTTAAAAAAAGAAAAGGTTATCAATTTAATTTTAATTTTATTTCGCATGTAGGATTATTTGTTAACGGTTTGGTGAATCTTTTATAATTTGTTTGCATGTGGTTTGAAATTTTCCAAAGCTGGCTCGGACTGTCGAAACTCAAATCCTTATCTTATACGCAGTCTAAACATAAGCCTAATTTTCATCATTTCGTGTATACGGCTTAAGCCCCGATCCCAATGTATCCGCACCGTTCCGATCCGACCAGCTGTCAAAGTTAAAATTCGATGGTTGCTTAGGAAATATATGGCCGCTCGGAAAGGTGGTCCCAATGGCACGTACGGATCGGATCGGTACGGAAGAGTTGGTTAACTTTCAACTTTTTCGGATTGCTACGGAAGGCATAAGGGTTAAGTAAAAAAAATGAATTTAGAAGAATTTATCGAGGATATCCGAAGACATCCAGAATTGTATGACAAAAAAAATAAAAATTATATGAATACTAACTTCATGCTTCTTTGCCTTTTTAGTTTTTTATATTCTTGATATGGCTTGTATAGCTCACAAAACAATTTAAAATATTTCAACAGCTTATTTCTTTCCATTTTGATACTAACAAAATTGTCAAATTTCGGAAGCATTGGAACCAGGCTTCTCAACGGATCGGTGCGGATCGGACGGATCGGAACGGTGCGGATACATTGGGATCGCGGCTTTAGTAAATAATTTGATAAATCTCTCATTCAATTGAAAATATCTGATATAAAACTATGGTTACATTTGTTTTCCTGTATTTCCTTAATTTCTTCATCTTTCTGAATAGGTTTCTATATGCTACATAATTTTTCTTTACATTTTTATTATTTTAACTTGGTCCATTTAGGAATTATGGGACTTTTTTTGGTGGTACTTTTCGTCTTTACTATCTTATATTACCTTTATCCATTACCTAATTAAATTACGCCCGTTTGTCTATAAAATACACAAAATGAACCGAGTTGAAGGAGGTGACGGTGAGCTGACCAATCATAAAAACCTGAGCAAAATCTGTGCAGTGAAAGTTTTTTAGTGATGATGGAACATACAAAGTTTCATATTTTTTTAATTTCTATAATCTACAAAGAGCGTATACATATGTAAATATAGATTTTTTAAAAGAAATATTTTATCTATAGACGTTAGGTACCACTAATCCATTTCAGAAAGAATAAATCAATTTTCTTAAGTTCAAATTAGAAAAGACAAAATCGATTCACTTGCATGTACCTATAAATATTTTAAAATTTTGGGATCAATAATAAAATCGTACGAAATTTATATTTCCTTATGTGCGAATATATAAAAGACTTCATCGTTAAGATTTACCTTGAAAAGCGCCTGGTATCTGTTCCTTGCAAGCAATATGACCGATTTAGAGCATATTTAAAAGACATCATAGCAAAGCAATTTCCTCACATTTTAAATGATTGTTATGCTGAAAGCAACCAGTTGAATAAAAACTCGATGTTTTCTAAAAGAGCCTCTCCTAGATACGCTGGGGTGAATTAAAGATAAACAGATAAACAAGGCAATTAATCATTTCAAGAACCGAGAGCAAAAAGTGAATAAGTCTTGCGTATATTCTTAATGAAACGCAAAGAAATATTTAGGGATCACGAAGATTATTGGGGCAAAAGCCGACCTCTAAGATGACCCTATTTTTACACTTTTTATCAATACAATTGACGGTGATTGGAAGCACATTTAACCGATAAGCAGAGTAGGATTTGTAACCTCTTCGTTAAAAAATTAGCAAATATTTCAGCATAATGTATTTTTAATAAGGCAAATATTCTGACGCAAATTGTTGATAAAAGCGTTCGAGTTCAGAGCAAATGTCACCATTTTTCAAACGCTGACAGATTTTTGCTGTTTTAATTTAAGTTGTATTCGAATCAAATTAAAATAAATATGCCATTAATATCGCGTAATCCATTGCTAAGCGGGAAAACATTATTTTGATAAATATTTTCGTCTCAAGATTATGTCACCGCCTCTGTTGTTGTCGTCAGGTTGAACATAGTTACAATATAAAGTGTAATGGGGACTAGAGATATTTATATGAAAATAAAAAAATTATTCAGAAATAGAAATGTTGGACATATATTAGTAAAAAAAATAAGCTGAGAAATTGCCAACAGTTTCCTTGGAGGGTTTCTTAATTTTGTTTTTTTTTTTTTCAAAAATTCGTGTTCCAATAAATTAGTGTCACCATCAAAGTGGATTTATTTAAATATCACATCCTTTCTGGTTTTGGGAAACTTAATTGATTTTTGTTAGTTAAACAAATTATGTGAGTCTTTAATCTTTAAGAAATGCTTCCAATTAATTCTGATAAACCTTTTGTTAAAGGCGGTAACAGATAAATTAGTATTATAATGGTCTTATCGCGCCACCCAAAGCTAAAATACTTCTATAAACTATTTAAGCCCTTCATGACTTAAGAACAAAATACCATTAACTCTTCCTTAACAATCCGCCTTTTGAGAAACTCAATTAGTAAAAACACTAGAAACTTCCGATTATTATCCGAAGAAGTCCTTGAAGCTGCCAGGACTGAATATAATCTGAACCAGATATTGCCCGGAACAGCACCATTCACATAATTTCCATGGTCCTGGGCTGACAACAAGTTCATTAACCCGTTTATAATGATTTCACATGAGCAACAGGGAAGACCTAGGAATGATGTTTTTCCCCATTGGCCCTAAACAGGCGCCCTAGAAAGCAATTAATTTGCTGGAGATTCTAGGACTTGTGTGTTTCTGACAGAGGTTTGATGCCAATTAGCTAATCAGCACAAAAATGTTACCCACTTGGACTGAAAAGTTCAGCTATAAAGTTGCTTTAGAATTAATGGTAAGAAATCGAAAGTGTATTGATCGATTGATGCAAGGGCAGTTAAAGATAATTTGACCTTTTATTATTTACCTACATGGAGATAACATTTAATACCATACCAGCTTGTTGAGCGGAGGAATTCCTTTTAAGAAGTTCCTTGTTATATAGTCATTAGAAAGGAATTTACATCCACGTACAAAATTTTGTATTCAATTATTAAAAGAACATTTATATTGGAAGTGGTTTTTGCTTTAAAAGCTTTGACAATGGAAATCTTCCATGACTTCGTGACCGTAAATTCACTAAGAAAATATTAGCTACTTTCAGGCTAACGAACAAAATGAAGAAGATTAGGCGAAAAGCTTCTTATAACTGCGGCAATATACACCTACAGGGTGACCTTTTTATTTGTAAAATTCTCTTTTATATATCTGTGGGGTTTTCATCGGCAGCGCGCGCGTCAGTCTCGGCGCAAGCAGGTTTTGGTGCCACGATAGGTGTTCCAGCTCGACACTTTTTTCGAGAGTTTATGTTGCCGAGACTGATTTGCTTGAGTGTGCGTCGGGTGCCTTTTTCCTCACTCGACTGAAAACGACGCTGGTTAGCAGACGCGCTTTTTAATGCTAGAAGTTGTGGTTAGGTTCTGTGAAAAAACATTTCTTTCGTGAAAATAAAACATTTTGTATAGACCTCACGGCTGTTTCCATTCGCACCGGCACTCTCTTATTAGTAATCCTCAGTGAACATTAAAGGTTATTAAAGTGGTGACCCCTTTGGACTAAAAAAAGTGCCCTGTGTAGGAATAGTGGACGTGCAACTCGTGTTCAGAGCACAGCGGTTATCTGTTTTCCCGGCATTACTCTTTGCCTTCCACCGGAGCCGGCATTACTGCGCGGGTCACTCAGCGCTCATCTCCGCCCACCTGCTACCCCCATGCCCATAGGGGAAGACAAGGAGCCTATGCGCCCGGCAGAGGCTGAGGCCGAGCGGCAGGCACCCGAACGCGAGGCGGTTGAGCGTGGAAACGCAGCGGCTGCACAACACGACGCACTCAGCGTGAACGCGGTGGGTCGATGCAAGTTGCCTCTTTTCTGGCGGGCCAGCCCAGAGCTATGGTTCTTTCAAATTGAGTCTCAATTCCAGGTGCATCATGTGGCCAGTGACGCCACGAAATACCATATGGTTGTTTCTTCGCTGGACCACGACACTATTGCAGATGTCTCCGATATGATTCGCTCACCTCCGGCAAAAGAAAAATATCGGGCCATCAAGGCAGCCCTGCTTGCAGGCCTCACAGATTCACCGGATGCGCAGCTGAATAAGCTCCTCACGGGAGTGGAGTTGGGGGATAAACGCCCGTCGCAGCTCATACGCCACATGCGCTCCCTTGCGGGAACTCGCATCAGCGACGATGTCTTGCGGGTAAAGTGGCTTGATCTGCTGCCACAGCAAACTCGCCGCATGCTCCTTTTAATTAAAGGCCAAACGCTCGAGAAGCTGGCGGCAGTGGCAGACGAAGCGCACCAAATGGGGTCCTGTGTCATGGCGACCTCAGTTTGCTCGCCGCGGTCTTCAACACCGTCACCAGGTTACTCGCAACCACCACCATCAGCGGACCACGTGGCTCAGGAGCTGTCTGCTTTGCGACTCGCCATCGTGCAGCTCACTGCCATCACAAGGGAGGCTCTCCAAATTCAGCCCAGTCAGCGCAACCGGCGAGGCCGCTCCGAATCGCGCAGCAGCCACAGTGCCAGAGAGCGCTCAACCACTCCTGGAGGCAATCCAAACTCAGGCCTATGCTGGTACCACAGCAAGTATGGTGCCCTGGCAGCCCATTGTAAACAGCCATGCTCGTATGTCTCGCATGGCGCTCGAGCTAACCCGGAAAACTGAAGAGCCCGGCGATGCATGTGGCGCTCGTCGCCGGTCTCGCTCCAGAGCGCCGCTTATATGTAACGGATCGCTGCACCAGCATCCGATTTTTAGTCGACTCCGGCTCGGCAGTCTCCATACTGCCAAAACAAGTCATACATAAGCAGCTTACCAGACGTGCCCTTGTACTGCAGGCAGCCAATTTATCCCCAATTTCTACTTTTGGCACTCATACCTTAACACTTGACCTAGGGATACGCCGGCCACTCCTGTGGGAATTCATCATTGCCGACGTTCCAACAGCCATACTCGGCGCAGATTTCATTAGCCGATATGGCCTTATCATTGACCTTCGTGGCTGTCGTTTGATCGACGAGCTGACCAGCCTATCCACCGGCTGCATCATAGGCCCAAAGCCCGAAGTGCACTCCGTCTCGCTGCCATTCACCTTACCTGAGGGGCCTATTGTTCAAGACTACGAAAAGCTCATCACCAGGTTCACTCTGGAGGCCGCAAGGCCAGGCGAGCTGGCTTCCTTACCTGATTTGCCAATCCAACATCAAATTATTACAAAAGGGCCACCGGTTTTCGCACGGCCTCGGCGTTTGGCTGGAGGGCGACTTGCTGCTGCTAAAAAGGAATTTAAAAACCTCTTAGACAGAGGCGTTATACGACCGTCGTCCAGCCAGTGGGCTAGCCCCATTCACTTGGTGCCCAAATCCGATGGGGGCTGGCGCATCACCGGCGATTATCGCCTTTTAAATATGCGCACTCAGCCCGACCGTCACCCCTTGCCGATCATTGAAGATTTGCTGCAGGAGGTCAGGGGTAAAGTTTTTTCTGTGGTCGACCTTCACCGAGCCTTTTATCAGATACCCGTGGCGACGGAGGACGTCCAAAAGACCGCCGTCACAACACCGTTCGGGTTATTTGAATTTGTCGGCATGCCACTTGGCATGCGAAATTCATCCCAAACGTTCCAGAGGACAATTAATCACCTGCTGAGAGGTTTCGATTTCGTGCGGACTTACCACGATGACAATCTCGTTTTCTCAAACAGCCACGAGGAACACCTGCAGCACCTCAATCAACTGCTCTCAGCTTTCCGAGAGGCGAGGCTCCACGTAAACTGGAGCAAGTGTCAAATAGGCCAACCTGAAGTCGTATTTGCTGGTTACCTTGTCTCCGAAATCGGTTTTCAACCACCGGCCTCAAGGAAGCAAGGGATCATAAATTTTCCGAAGCCGGCCGACTCGTCGCAACTACGTCGATTCATCGGAATGGCTAATTTTTACCGAAGATGTATTCCGCACGCTTCAGAGCTCCAGGCACCGCTCTCGGACTTGCTCAAAGGTAACGTCACTAAAAAGGCCACACTGACTTGGTCCGCGGAAGCTGCAGAGGCATTCAAGCGCACAAAGGACAGCATTTCTGCCGCAGTTGCTTCTGCTTTCCTGTCACCATCGGAGCCCCTGGCGCTGCACACCGATGCATCCAACTCGGCTATTGGAGCAGTCTTGAACCAACAACGCTCTGACGGAACGTGGGTTCCCCTGGGATTTTTTTCAAGGAAGCTATGGCCCACAGAGCAGCGCTTCTCGACATTCGACCGAGAGCTACTTGCAGTACATGCAGCGATTAAACACTTCCAAAGAATTGTGAAGGGGAGGTCTTTCACCACGTACTCTGATCATAAACCTCTTTCTTTTGTTCTTTTGCAGAGGGCGGATAAGTACTCACCAAGGCAATCCAGGCAACTGAATTTCATTGCGCAATTTGACACAATCATTAGGTACCAGCCAGGAGAAGAAAACTGTGTAGCTGATGCCCTCTCTCGGGTGGAAACCATCTCCATGCCTGTCGCAGAAGAGTTAAGCACAGTCGTTGCGGAACAATCTAAGGATAAGCAGCTGCCACATCTACTCTCCGGTCAACCCGTCAAGCTTAACCATCACGAAATCGATGGACATTTACTTGCTTGCACCGAGCACAATGGTGTAATTAAGCCTTACTTGCCCGTGTCTCTGTGCCGTCAAGCATTTGACACCGCCCACAACATGTCCCACCCAAGTGGAAGGGCCACGCTCTCCACTGACCAACTGAAGCCAGCTTACAAGGAATCAGCTGACGAGCCGACCTACATAGAATCAGCTGGCAAGCATCAACGCAAGGCACCTACTGAGCCAACAACAATGCAGTCGGACTCGATGCAGTCTGCACCGGACGCTCCGGATCGAACATCCACCAAAAGGGTTACATTCTCGCTCCCTTCTCAAGGTGTGAAGGTCACTGGGGGGAGAGTGGCTGAGGGGTTTTCATCGGCAGCGCCATCTGCGCATCAGTCTCGGCGCAAGCAGGTTTTGGTGCCAAACGACGCTGGTTAGCAGACGTGCTTTTTAATGCTAGAAGTTGTGGTTAGGTTCTGTGAAAAAACATTTCTTTCGTGAAAATAAAACATTTTGTACAGACTTCACGGCTGTTTCCATTCGCACCCGCACTCTCTTATTAGTAACCCTCAGTGAACATTAAAGGTTATTAAATATCTTTATCCGCATGTGCGAAATTTATAATTTTGAATGATTCATTATAGACCAAGAGCCCGCGACGATCAGACCTTCGTTATTTTATAAAAGCTGAAAGTTTCTCTATGTATGTGCCTAATACAGGTAAAAACGATCCCCGACTATGAAGTTTGGAAAACGGTGGGTTTGAAAGGTAACTGGTGTCAAAGGTATGTAAAATTGGACCTAACTTTCGTCATAGTATAAAACCCAGTTTTTATATATTTTATTTGGAATAATATTGGAAATCACGTCGTCCATTGTCAGACACTTTGGACGGTTGTAACCCCCTGTCAGACGCCTTTAAATTATGCTAAATTATAATTCTACTTACGTCGTAGTATAAAAGCTGAATTTTATATATGTTACTTGAGGAACTATCAAGAGATGTTTTCCCAGCGGTCAGACCGTTTCGATGGTTCCTTCACCTTGTCAGACACATTTAAGTCGGGTTGAAGTTGCGAAAAATTGACAATGGGTCCACCTAGAAAATGCTTAATACGTTCTTTCAGAGACATCCTACAATACTGGTTGATAACGCATTGGAAAGCTAAGCCTTCAGGCTTTGCAACGATACCACCCACGACCCAATCCGCTAACAAACAACCGGGAGAGGCAGCGCCAAACTCCTAAAATTGAAATTTCGAAGCCCAAAATTTGACCTTGATCCTTCATTCTTCCGATTTTTTGTATGGGAAGATCGAAACTTTTTTTGAGAAAAAGCTTCCCTGTCATGTGGCCTTTCTCAAGAAAAAAACCGCACTCGAATCTGACGGCGCGTTCCGAAGTTATTCGTGTTACAATAATTAATACAGCAACACCCACTACCCGCAATGAACTCCAATTGGAAAGTGGCGTCTCATTCCAATTGGACTTCATTGGGGATAGTGGGTGTTGCTGTATTAATTATTGTAACACGAATAACTTCGGAACGCGCCGTCAGATTCGAGTGCGGTTTTTTTCTTGAGAAAGGCCACATGACAGGGAAGCTTTTTCTCAAAAAAAGTTTCGATCTTCCCATACAAAAAATCGGAAGAATGAAGGATCAAGGTCAAATTTTGGGCTTCGAAATTCCAATTTTAGGAGTTTGGCGCTGCCTCTCCCGGTTGTTTGTTAGCGGATTGGGTCGTGGGTGGTATCGTTGGAAAGCCTGAAGGCTTAGCTTTTCAATGCGTTATCAACCAGTATTGTAGGATGTCTCTGAAAGAACGTATTAAGCATTTTCTAGGTGGACCCATTGTCAATTTTTCGCAACTTCAACCCGACTTAAATGTGTCTGACAAGGTGAAGGAACCATCGAAACGGTCTGACAGCTGGGAAAACATCTTTTGATAGTTCCTCAAGTAACATATATAAAATTCAGCTTTTATACTATGACGTAAGTAGAATTATAATTTAGCATAATTTAAAGGTGTCTGACAGGGGGTTACAACCGTCCAAAGTGTCTGACAATGGACGACGTGATTTCCAATATTATTCCAAATAAAATATATAAAAACTGGGTTTTATACTATGATGAAAGTTAGGTCCAATTTTACACACCTTTGACACCAGGTACCTTTCAAACCCACCGTTTTCCCAACTTCATAGTCGGGGATCGTTTTTACCTGTATTAGGCACATACATAGAGAAACTTTCAGCTTTTATAAAATAACGAAGGTCTAATCGTCGCGGGCTCTTGCTCTATTAGAGCTTTAAAAACTTGTCAAATTATGTATCACATCTTAATAAAAATTTATTAATTTAAAGCCTTTATAATATGTATGTATGTTATTTCCTTCCTCTTCCAGCACAGAAAATTATATTATAATTATTTCGGAAGATAATCTATCTATAATATTTGTCGGGTTCCGTACCAAAATAGTAAAAAAGAACTCTATGACGCGACTTGGTCCGACTGTCTTGATGGTAATTTAATGAATCACTAAAACTATGAAAAATTGTGTTTAGAAGCCTACTGAAAGATTATAGCAAAACTATTACTTTTCCTTGTGAAAGCTCATGTTAAGAATTTACAAACTGTAGTTAGTAGGCTATGATAAACACAAATGGAGAAAGATAAAGTAAAATTTACGAAGTAATCCAATGAGGTATATACATATTTCATTAACCGCCGAACCGATGTGAACCCACCACAAAAAGCAATTTCACAACATCATTCAACTTTAAACCCCCAATGCAACAATTTTGTGTCTTGTCGCCAACTTAGAAAGTCTCGTTCTTAGCAAAGTTTAATGTTCCCTTTCACTTTCGCCATCGCTGAGCTGCTGTAAAATGAAATTTATCTTGCGGAAAATATCGGTGCTGGTTCGTCGTCTTACGATGACAAATTTGTGACGTCAAACCAACCGCTACTTACCATAAATGCCTAAGAACTTAAAGAAAATTGAGGTCGATACCCTTCTAGTTTACATTTGGATGATGAACAGCTTCTCCCCCAGCCTCTTGTTGCCTTATTAAGACGAATCTCCATAGCACATTGACCAGAAAATTCCTGGTTTTGCCTTCCCTTCGGTTGAATACATTTTGTACCTCTACTCGAATCCTCGAGATTTAGAGCATTTAAATAAAATGGGTCTCTTTCTGGAGGGAGTTGGAATTAGATGACACATTTGAGGTCGTCGTCATTTTCTATGAATATGTTGCTGTGAAACGATTCCCTTAAGCCGCTGAAATTCTTATCATCCTTCCGCACCGGAGACGTCGGAACTCTTATCCAAAAAGCACTCGGAGAGTTCAACGACTTACAACATTAGGTGTTGACGGCGCTCTTCGCAATAGCGTCGATTTATGCATGCCATTTTCCAGGATTCAAATTCCATCCATTCTTTATGGGTTGTAAATTGTACGTAATTGGAATTGCCCTGACAAAGGTCCTGGTCCTGCATAGGTAAACAGGCTTCCGGTGCTCACGTGGTGATCTAATGAAAATTTTAGGATCTATCACGTTGCCTGGAATTGTAATGGTAACCTTTTCTACATTTCCCTAGACTCTTAACTCTACAGATTCAGTAAAACAATTTCTGTTACAAGACCCTGATTGCGAAACGATTCAATTACCAGCGCCTTTCGCTAATAAAAATAAACAGCGCTCGTTTACTTCAGCTAAAGAGTTTTTTTACGAGAGAAATTGCCATTTTGTGGGAATACTGGCCCGGCACTTTTCCGTTCTATTAAATAACTCTTACAACCCTATAATAAGACATTTTATTCATCTATAAACACTTCATAAACTTTTATATCTTGGGTTATTATCCATATTTTTCGCAGTTTTAATATCTTTCCCCATTGTACCTTAAAATATATATACATATGTACCTATTGTATACGCATAATACATACAAATACCAAATCAAAAGGATTTATATTCGATTCAGATAGAGTGCACCTATTGAACATAAATAGAAGGAAATAAAATGGAATTTTATACATGAAATTATATTTTTTTTAGCAATAAAAAGGTTATTATCCAAAATTATATGATTGACTATATCTTGACGAAAGCCATTTTAAAAACATTGTTAAGCTATCAAGTTTTCCTCTGATTATGTTTAGTATAATATTTTGCACAAAACAAAGAAATAATAATATAAATTAATGTAAAGTAAAACAAAGTTTTGAATAATAGCGTTTCCAGAAAGGCGCTTTTAAAGCTTTCTGAGTTCTTTAAAGTATTATTTAAAACTCACCAAAAATCTGTTAATTAAAAATATTAAAGTAGGGTAACTCAACTCTTTAAAGATAGTTTTTCACTTAACATGTAGTTATTATATATGTATGTATTTACATATGTATGAATGTACCTTACATACCTATGTAAATAGCTAAATTTATTTGGTTAATTGTTATGCATAAGAAAAGACAACTATCCGTCATAATAACTTTTATTAATTATCCGTCATTATAATTTTAATAAATTTAAAAAAAAACTTTCATAGTTTCACAGTTATACAATTTAAACAAAGATGCACATAAACAAAAAAATGTTTCTGAATAAAGCTTAAAAAGATTTAAAGATTCGGTAATTTTCTTGGTTTAAAGTAAAAGTTTGAAAAATAATCTAAATTTCGAACAGATTTTGGTAGGTACGTACTTAAATTCGAAATGTTGCTTTTGTCTCCAGTTACTAGACGAATTTTCAAATATGCAGCCGCTGATTCCTACAACTTAGCTACAAATTCTAATTTCCAATCCGACCCTACCTTTAGTAGGTACTTTTTATTGGTGTTGAAAGAGTATAACTTTTTATGACTTGAGTACATTATCCACCCCATTTGATTTTGTAAGTTTTTTGAACTAAATCGTCAGCACGTGCTTCCATTTGTAGGTTGATGAGGTAAAAACGTCGGCATCACAATTGAAGGCCGAATGATGGAGGTACCTACATACTTCGATAGCCTACGCTGTGCCACAAAAAAAAAAAAAATAAAGGATTTCTTTTTTTTTCATTTTCACGTTATCCTCTATAGTAATGTTCACTCATGTTGGCAATAGCCACGTGTTTTCTAAAAATAGATTATAGGTTTTTGTTAAAATATTTAAGCCGACTGACCTTTGAATCAAGAAATGTGGCAGGCAACACAAAAACAAATATTTGATTTCATCAAAATAACCTTTAGTGAGCTTTATTTGAATACTTTCGAGATGAAATCAAAAGGAAATTCTTTATATGTACATAAACATACACTGCCAGTTCTGTTCGAAAAGTCAATGAAAATGTTTTAGGAGGAAATTTAGTAAGAAACCAGTATAAGGATTGTCAATTTCATTTTCCTTTTCCTATAAGTAAGTAAAACCATAAAGGTCTTTCGAGCCCTTTTCTTCAGCGCTCATATTCACATAATTTATGATCGACGCTGAGGTTGAACGACCCATGTTCTTATTAATATCTCAAATTTCGGGGTCGAAGGGCAGTGCACTTGTTTCGATAAAATCAAGAAAAACCTTTCTAGTAGGCGTGAGAGTTTCACATCGATGTACCAAGTTCAATTTAGGAAACTTTACACTCCAGAAATATATAGGGAGGTCGACTCCCATCAGACTCCACTGTCAATGGCCCCGCAGACTTTCAGAAAGTGCGGGAGTTACACCCTATGTGGGCTCGAAACAAATTATTTTAAAACAGCCTATCAAATTACCTTATTTCCTTGGAAATTTCACAAAATTCCTTCCCTCCTTTCTTAACAACAGTTGGGAACTTCGAACTTGAACGTTTGAAGTTCAATTTTAGCTCGCACTCATTCCCCTACAATGGTAATTAGTAAAGAACAATTGTTATTGTGATTGCTTGAATGTTACGAATTTTCACAATTTTTCGTAAAACATTAAATTGCCAGAAAAATAAAGGCATGAAAATTCAATTTGTGCCTATCAACCATAAAAGCTGGCAAAAGCAATTCGCTTTCGTTTCATTGAAACCGTGTACGAATTTCTAATTTAATTTTTGTTCTGCGGTACTGAGTATTGAGCATTTAATTGCGTGAAAGACATAATTATAATTATAAGTACATAGGTAGAAAGATAGCCTTAAGCTAAGGTCAAATTAAGGTAAGAAAAATGATTCAATCTTGAGAGAGCTTAAACGGGAAATCTTTAGAGTTGCAAGAAATATTAGATTAATTAATTTCTGGTCAAGCAATGACGTAGGTATGGACCTAAGTAGGCGTATAAAACCAAGGTTAAAAAAAGGAAACTCCTAATAAAGGTGCTAAATTAGCAAAATTATTACACCAAAAATACGTTAATATAAATAATTTATTTGTCTAATAATAAAATGCCAAAATCGATTTAGAGTAATACTGGTTCATTTACATTATACCAAGCTTTTTGTACATTAAAATAACTTGTTTAAGCTTGTTAAAGTATTGTTTGCCATATGCATTCTGTTTGCTAAATACATCTGGAGTTACCTCACTAAAGTCGTCAGGTGCTACGTCCTTGTTCAAGTACACAACCTTTAGCATCATCATAACGTGGCTAACCTGAATAGGTGCAATGCATTTTGCTTCATCCAAAAATCTGAAATTATTTTATTAACAATATACATTTCTGAATATTTCCTTGTATAAATTACTTTTCATATGTATAATCATTTGTTGGACATCCAACAATTTCTAGGATCTCTATAAAATATTTATAGTATATTTCCAGAAATTCATAAAATTTATCAGTGAGCAGTTCTGATTTTACGCTTGTAAACAAGAAGAATATGACATCATGCATCAATGAATCAGGTTGCACCAGTTGAAAATCGACGATTTTTATTTTTGACGGCTTTCCTTCACTGTCTATAAGTAAAATAATAATAATACAGCATATGTATTACAGTATACTAAAGTATAAGTATACCATTTTGAATCAGCATGTTGTTAACCCAAAAATCATTATGTGCCAAAGTATCGAATAATCCACTGCCATCTCTTTTAATGCCTTTCATATACTTCTCGAACATTCCAAATAGTTCTGGAATTTTTTCGATACAGTCTTCACCAATTTCTGGAATCGACTTTATATCGTCACAAGTTGCCTGCAATTATTAATAAAAATATAATAATAAGCATAATTAATACTTAATATAAATTTATAAATAAATAAATTTTAGAATTTTTTTCGCTGATCACTAGTTCAATAGTTAGCTTCTTTAGAGTTTTTAAAACTAAAAGCATCTTTAAAAATAAATTGTTACATTTACATAACAAATGTTATACATACTTATGATGTAAAATAGCAGTTACGCTAATAAAAATTGCCAGATAAAATTTATAATTTGATAATTTTCAAAAGTATGGTATGTAGATTGTAGACAGTATACTTCATTTGGTTTTAATTTATGCGTTTAATTCAATTTAACGCTTTAAGTAAAATAAAGTAACAAACCTTAAACAAATTGTCCTTTACGTCCTGTTCAATATAATCATTCATATAAAACTCTTGAACGCTATTCAATAGCTTTTCTTTGAATATTTTCGGTTTTAATATCTTCAAAGCGATTGGCAAGGCATGGTATGTTGCCAAGTGTTTTAAAATAACCAATGTAGTTTCATAATCGAAACCTTGAGTACGTTCGCCAGTTCTATACCCACTGGTAGCCAAATTCTCCAAAACCAATGTTGCGTCACGGTCAACTTGATTTGAATTTTCATCTAATGAAACTCGAGCTCCATAGCACCTGGGATACACGTCGAAAATATCAACTTCATTCAGATTCTGGTCCTTTACTAATTGCCTTAGAGCAGGAGCCAGTTCCGTGTAAATGTTGTTCTCTGTCACAAAGGTTTTTTGTGGGCGAAACATTTTCCAATACGCCTCACTCATTGGTGGAAGTTTTGCAACAAGTTCCAATTCCTCTATTTGACCATTTTGCTTTTGTACATTTGCTGTTACCGCAAGCATTGTGCTTCCATAATTGTCACAAGGTTTAGTCAGAAACCTCGTTTTATGCGAAATTACCCGGCCACCCTCAAGGTAGGGTTCAACTAATTTATTAAAGTTGTGTATAACCGGTGGAGAAATCATTGTTTGAAATTTTTCTGAAATAAGAAAGAATTTTGTTTTATTAACTTAGTCAAATTCACAAATTGTGAAAATAAAACAAATATAAAAGAAAAGTTTCTCCTATGGATAAACAAACACAAGGGGACCAATTTTAGATTATGTAAATGCTCTTTGTTGTACCTTTAAGCTTATGTTAAAAAACAAAAGAGAAATCCGGGGTTGAAGGTCGGTCAAATAAATAGGCTCACTCAATTCTGTTTAACCCGTCAAAGGATACGCCGAAAGGCATCAATGTCCCTGTGATTTTTTCATGAGAATGATGCCTATAAACAATTCAATAAATCAGAAGATGAAAACGAGTTTCAAAATGCAATGAGTGTGCGGGAACAAATCGACCCTTGTACCCAAAAACCCTACTGCCCATAAACTCCAATGGTATTTCTTTATTATATTACCCTTTCTCGAAAGAAATCAGTAATTTTTTAGTAGGCAGTTTGGCCTTTGATTCAATTTAATTCGATTATATTTTTTCGCGAAAAAAATTACATAAGGGTATACTTCGCATGTAACAGCAATGCAACTACAGTTTGATTGTTTATTAGTTAAATCCATTTAATTCGAATCAATTGGAAGTCCAGCGAATAAATATGAGGCTGCAGCATTATCAAACGATAAATAATGAAGACTTTTATGGTCACTTATGATATTCAAAGCGACTGAAACACGTTTTTCTTCTATCATTCGCTATTTAATAGTACTTAGTGCGGCTTATTTTGAAAGCAGTCTACATAACTCCACAATGTCAAAGGTCGTTTTGACCTTAAAAGAATATACCTAGACAAATTTATTTTATGACGTTTTGGACTTAGACTATTTTTCAAATAAGCGTCCTCTTTTTTTTTGCGGAAAGGAAAGTGAGATAACTGAAAACGCGTTAAAATGCAACTTTAAAAAAAGTAGCACCTGACTTTGTTTAACATAAAAAATTAAACATATGAAAAGCGTCACTGGCATGCAACCATGAAAACGCTTAAACTGCAAGGAAAACTGAACGACCGTGATGAAATAAGTAAAATGTGGTAAAATGTTACATATGTCACAAAAAAAGTTGTACGATTCATACATGAGATTTCAGAGCTTTTAGATATATTAATAACATATTTCCCGATGCATGTGCACTATAAACGTCGAAGTGTAAAACATCTAAATTTAATTACCAATGAAAAATTGAGCTAGCCAGTTTAGTTAAGGTGAACTTATTTCTTTACTAACTACTTACATAGATTCAATTGAAAAATTTAATTGAAGGCTGATTTTATTTATTTTAAGATATCGTTATTGTGACATTTACATACATGTTATGTATGCAAAATTGGTTAAGGAAATTTATTATTATTTGCTATTCCTACGTAAGCAACCAAAAATAACGAAAAGAGAATTTTGTTATTCAAGCCAGAAAATAAATAACTTAGGTAATGAAATTTTGGTAGGTTTAAATTAGAATAAATTCAACAGAAATTGTCTCAAATTGAAATGTTTGTAAATAATGTATATTAAGTAAGTTATTATACTTTAAAGCACTTTAAAATTATCTAGTATAAATAACTACTCCTATTATTTTATTTAATTAACTTTGTCTTTTAAACCTTTTCCATCTGCTCAATTAATATGTTGGTTTCTAATGAAATTGTTAAAACGTATAACCTTGTAAAGTCACAATTTTTACGCTAGATAATTATATCATGCCACTTTGCCTTTATTCTTTCCTTAATTGAGTTCTTTTGATAAGTATATTCTCATATCTTCAAAATAGTCATCATCATTACTATGTTACTCCTCAATCAAAATTTTACTTTTTTATCGCTAAATATTAAACCTCGTGGCGCAACTGAATAGATAAATCATTACTTGGCAAAATTTTTAAAGTGAAATGGAAGATAATACATAAAAAAGTAGCAGCGTACATTTCTATCTAATAATTACGTAATAACAAAATATAACGATAAGTAAGAAAATGAAATCATAGGCAATAAAAAAATGCAAATTTTAATAGCTCTGTCTAGCTTACCACTAATCAAATATAACGATTTGAGAATTATACTGCAATTTATTTTAAGAACAATAAAGCTTTGCATTTATTACTTAAAAGCTTTCTACTTAATTTCTTTATTACATAATATTTTAAAAGACAAATACGGTTGGTCGTCAGTTAGTGATAAGGTCATAAAATTAGAAGAGTTAAGTGAAAATAAGTATCATCACAGCGCAATAGAGCTACACTTTACGTGAATTGAATTTTTTTCATAAAATAAATAACAAAATAAAACTAATCTAGTTTAGTCTAGTGCAAAATCGTTAATAAATTTTTGTTTAATTCAATGTTAAATATTAAATTACCTTCACATATTTTATATTTCATTTCAATTATCTTTAAAAGGTTTTGTTGAACAATTTTATGGGAGAGTTATAAAATCAACAACTTCTGCATTTTATTGTCATGCTGAAAATGCTGCAGTTGTTTTAAATGTTGATGTTTGCAAAGTGTTTAATTTATGCTTAAACAGAAAATTGTTCTTAAACTGGGTGATTAAATTCTGTGACGGAAGATACACATTTGCACATATCTACGAGTACATATGTATGTAGGTATGTCTGTAATGCGATGTAACGACATATTGCTATATAAGACTTGGTAATATGGTATAAAATGCGTTTTTGAAATTAATATTCTTGAAATTGTTTGATTTTATTAAAAGACACGAATTACATTATCTACTTACAATTAGTTAATACAGAAGCTTCTGCAAATACAGATTTTATGAAGTTTAAAGGACCGAAATATTCCCACGATCTCTTCATTCTCTCATATTATACGTAAATTCTAGATATTATTGGTTTTAAAACTTTATTCAATAATCTCTGAGAGCAAAGTAATACTTCTATCAAATTTAACGGATGCTACATCAATCTTTTGAAATAATTGGCTTAAATTTTAGTGCATGAATAGTTCTTGCTAAACGCGATAAAACACCATGTCTAGCAAATTTCGCAGACCCTTTTTGGATTCAGAGTGACAATTGTGTGAAAAGGGCACAAACCCTTGAATTTAATTGTAGAAAGGTGAAAATTGTTTCTAATAAAGTGGGGCAATGGTACATTTCAGCGGCATATTGCCCTTATCAAACTTGAAGCGTATAAGAGATATCGTAATTATTTCAAGGGTTTAAAAGCTTTTAAATGCCATCCCTTATTTGGATAATTTTTAAATATTACATAAGATACAAGTTATCGCAAAATTGTAGGTACATTTGGAATTTTGTAAGTTTTTCATTTTTTCTAATTTATTGAACTCTTAATGTAGGATTCAGGTACAAACGGCATGCAGGATAAAACAAAATGCCATTTGCAAATGCGAGGACATCATTAATTTAAATTGTGGTCTATTTTGAACAATAGAATTACAACCGCAAATTATTGTAAAGGTGAAAACGTTACCATAAAGATTCTAACTAAGTTACTTAAACTAAATAGTGTATGAATAAATATAAATAGCAAATTGCATAAATGTAAAAATATACAAACGACAAAAATACACTAAATTGTAAAATTGTAGAAAATATCACCTTTATAACAATTGTAAATTATTGCGCGTCCATTTCATAAACTATTTCAGCAGAATATAAAAAAAAGGTACGAACTATAAAATAAGACATTAATAAAATTGCCACAAATCTCGTATAAACCAAACATACAAAATTCAATTAAAAGTGAGATCACCTACTGTTTCGTCCTATAGATACAGTTGTGTAAAAGTTGTTTCGATGGACGTTGCAAAAGTAATTTTCAGAAATTATGTGTTTCGAATAATTAGTTTTAAATACCTAACACAAATTTTAGAATCGTCTTCATAGTCTTCTATTTAAATTACACTAAAAAAATCTCAATTCTGGAATCCCCTTCCTATTGTAGGTACTTTACATTAGATAATTACAAACGTTTTGTTTAAAAAAAGTTGTTTAAAAAGTTTACCTTGGTGGACTTATTTTAGTGTGTAGTATACTAAAAAGATAATAAGCTCTATCTGACAAAATACTATAATAATTTGTTTTTCGCAATCACTAAATGCTGTTGTATAACTTTCATTCTTTCATTAAAAAAAGCTCAAATTTGATTACATACAAAACTTGATGAAACGTAAAACTTGAATATCATTTGTCATTAAGATATTTTTGGACATACTTAAAAATTACGAAATAAACGAAAATTAATAAACCAGTTATGCTTGTTTATTTAAACAAATGGATTTGATTTTATTACATGAGTGATTTATATCATTAAAAACACAAGGCAACTATAATAACACAACTTCGTACATCTATACTATTCACTGTTTCAAATATTCTTTAAGTGGTATTTAAAATGTATAATGCCGAACTTCTTTCAATTTAAAATTGCACAGAATTTCTTTTCGCCCATATTGTTAGTAATCTTAAAACTGCATAATGGAATATAAAACAGTCACTTCACTTCGCTTATCAGCCTCGTGCCTTAAAATCGCAATTTTTCAATCATGCACAAAGTGCTTTTAGAACTACCATAAATTTACCACCTGATTAAACACTATCAACAATTTTTGTTGTTTCACGTTTGTTTGTTTTTCGTACTCTTAATTCAAAGACCGAAAAAGTTTCGCAGAAAAGCACATACGTTAGAGAAACCGATCTTGGTATTTCTGCGGTACTTCAAAGAAAATAAAAATGCTTATGATCGTTAAAGAATTGAAGAATTCCCCGTTGACCCTAATTCGTTATTTTGTAATTACCACTTGCAATTAATGCCGATTACTCGTCAGTATACCACAATTACAGGCAATTATCGATAATTCCCCCTATAAAGTGTCTTCACACGGACACCACAATCCGGCAGCGACTAAAGGGGTGGTCAGATAAATTCTAGCAAATGCCCCAATGGAATCAGAGCCGTTTACCTCTTCTATAGCACGATCACTGATCTCCCGGTAGAATAGCTTTTAACTGGGTCAGAACAACTGCTGGACTGTTTAAAGCTGGACGCGACCCCAGGTAGTGGTTTTAACTTTTAAGTTAAGTTAAGTTAAGTTAGTTAACCTGATGCGCTCGTCAGCGACAAGACTATTTATCAGGTAATGAGACAGACACAGCACCAATACTTCGCGTCTTCGTAATCTCCAGAGTGTTTGATTTATTCGTCAGAATGATTTTGCGAACTAAACTGCCAACTATGTAGATAGCTTTCGTTACGCCAGCGAACCACTTTGCGAATTATCTAATAAATGTTCATACCACGATAATTTACGTATTTGCTCGAGTGGGTAACACAACCCCTAAATTAAGTCAGCTGACTTGCTCTGTTCCCACATTGAGTTAGCCCGCTAAATTCGCCACCACCCAGCTGGCTATTCCGGTCCATTTGCCAGCATCAATAACTAAATTCTTTACAGCTGTATCTAAATAAATTTCTTTCTCAATGATGCTTGATAGTGAGGCTTATATAAAAAACCGAAATTGCTATTTACGCTGATTATATACATAGACATTATCTCGACTTGCCTCTGGCTAGCAAGGGAGTCAGTCCAATTTGTTGTTCCTTTTTCGAAGAAAGTGCCGTGATAGCAACAGATGTTGATTTACGTATTTAATAGCAGTGCTTAATTATTCAGTGTAATATTTCAATTTAAATTAACATAAAGTGGCAAATTCCTATGAATACGTACACATTACGAAATTCATTGCACGATTTGGGAAATATCGATTACTTACTTTTTTCCAGATTGTTTTACCAGTAAAAGACACGTGTTTGGGCTATTCTTCACATAAGAAATTTTTATAGTAGCAAATATGTATTATTTTTATCTTTAGTTTTAATCTATATACATATGTACATATATGATATTTTTAAAATTAAAGTTATATATGCACACTCAGATATTTTTAGAATGTTTATTTAACTAATTTTGTTTGTTGGTCTAAAACAATAAATCAAATTTTCATATTTTAGAATAAAATTGTAAACTGTAAGTAACCGTATCTTTAAGTGAAATATTGTTTGCAAAATATAAATGTATAGTTTATGATAGAGCATAGAGAAGCCATCACAGCACATTATGTATGCAGCTTCTATGATTTAAATTTAAAACCCAAAGGATTCCTTTTTAACCCTGATGGAATTAAAATAATATAAATGTAATCCTCCGGCCTAAATTCTATTTTATATTCTCTCTTATCGAACTAACTTTATGTGCGGTAGTAAAAAAATATTCATGTTATGCATCCGCACAAAAATCTCATTATTTCGTTGTAGTCATAATCTTAACATAACAAAGGGGGCATCAGTTTAAAAAAATAATATCATATAACAAAATGTCGTGAACGGTTCGCGAACTGAGATATTCAGAAATTGTTTAAATTTAGAATATGAAAAAACGTGCTTACTACACTACCCTTTTTCGGTTTCACCGCATGGGTTCCGCTACATAATAATTGTGGTATTTGTTTGTATCCAGATTCTCTTAGATTAATTGATTTAGTCTTTTGTGTATGCTTAGCTTAGTAGAATGCATTTTATAAAGCCTTCAATTAAATGCAATTATTTTGTAAGCTTGATGTATTCCATTGTTTTTCTAACTGTTCGCAACATCATAAAATCAGAAGAAATTCTCACACATGTTAATCTTTGCTGAAAGGCGGAAAGATCCATTAAATATAATTGTCTCATCATAAAGCAATGCGCATAATTTAAAGTTTATTAGGAAATATCAAACTGTTGTTCGATCATTATATAAATTATTAAGCAGTAAGTAAACATAGTTTCCATTATAAAATCCGTTAAATTAATTATAAAATAATAGTAAAAATACGCATAGAAAGGAACAAATATTTAAAGTATTAAGTACTCCCGGTGTACCGTTGCCTCGCTTGCAATTAGGCCCCCAAAGAACTAAAAAATGCTTTGAGTTTTAAAATCTAAAATTGATTGGATGTTCTTAACATTTATCCTTTTCAAATATGTCAAACTATAATAATTAGTTCAAAGTTTCAAAACAAAAAGATAATCTAAAAGATAAATTGAGTCGGAATCATCCATACCTAAATTATATCGTAGGATTTAACCTGTTGTGACGCCGCATAGTTTTAATAAATCGAAAAGATCTTTATTTTCATGGTATTTTTAGTTTATAATAACTCCTGATTTCACTTATATGAATTATTGTCAATTATAAATTTTTTTGTGTTATCAGCATGTAATTGTTGAAACAATTAACCCGAATTGAATATTTAATTTGGCTTCTGACATTCTAAACAGATTTTTATTTTACGTGACAAGCTTGTTTAGTTAGTTATCCAAATGCCCGGAACTATCCGACCTTCCTCTAAATATTAACTTTAATTAAACAGATATACCTTAGAGATGGTACAAAGATGAAATTGCAGTATTTACATATTCCAAAAAAATAAAATATTTAAAATACCTAATCGGAGAAAACGGAAATAAACGAAATGCATTTATTGTACTGCTTGAAACTGCAAAAATTCTGCAATATTTGTTGTATCTAAACGAATTTAATATTAAGCATTATTTCGCATTGCTGTTGTCATAGAATTCAGTTCGTTCAATGATTTTAATGTTGATTTAAATATTAATTAATCATGCCCAATTTAAGAAATTAAATAGTCTGTAAGAATTGTATTCTGAAGAGTGCATTAAATAAATAAATTACGTTAGTTGTCTCCTGAAGTATTTGATCTGATTTGGTTTGATTCTGTTTTTTAAACATATTTTATTACTTTTAAAATACACCCTGTACTTTTTAATTTATAGGTTATATCTCTCGGAGGCACCAAAAGAACTTTTATTAGTGAATGTACTTTCCCTCGTTTGTCTGAGTTGTGCAATAACACCACTCAATTAAGAAGAAGATCTTGAAATTTGAAAACTGAACTGTATTTTAGGAAGTTCGTTTTCCGTTAAAATCTAAATATTTTTGATATGTTCGTTCGCTTGGAACCTCAATTTCCAGGTCTCTTTACAGAGATGTAGCTGAGAAGGAAAAAATTGGAGCAATTAAGTATCAATAGGCTGGCCCCATTGATAAAACAAATTGAGTTCGCAATGGAGGTTTACCCATTGGAAAACTGTAGTATCAGCAAAGTTTTTTTTAAAGAGCTACTGATTCCAGTCTTGACATTTTTAAAGTTATTTCTCCAAATATTGTCTCTACATATTAGAAGTTGTAATGATTAGTCTCATTCTAAAAAAATCGTTTGACGAATTTTGGAAAATTTATGTCCACCGAACGATTCGGGAAAGATAAATGAGCTACAGGAAACTTATTGCTAATGAATATAAAGTGCAAGACTCTATGAACATACAGAAAGATCGAATCAGAGAGGTATCCTATTTGATGAAAATAAATTAAAGGAAGATTATGTTATCAAGCTCGGTGATTTCGTCTATCGTCGGGTCAAGTTAGGGCAATTAATAACCATAAGGAAATGTTTAAGGAGAATTAAAACATGAATACAATACTTAACGACTTTATTTCTATTGCGACGTTAAAAAAGTAAAAATTACAGTTGAACTCAGCACGGTGTGAACATTGTCCACAGAATCTATTTGTTCTTGAAAGTTTTCCTCGACCTAAACACACGAACTGTGTTATCAGCCCCACCAGACACGATGTACTTAGGATTCGTCCAGTCAATATCTAGAACTTTGTCCCCATGACCAATGAGATCATACAGCGGCGCTTTAGGGCTGCAAGAATTAAATGTAAAGGAAAATAGAAACGAAAACCGATTAAATACCTTCTGTAATCCCACAGCTTGACCTGGTTATCGTACGACCCTGAAACAAATATGCACTCGTCTGTAGTCGACCAAGCAACTGCCTGAATCCACTGGGAATGTCCGTAGTAAGTGCTCTTTACTACTGAACCCTCTGGAAGAAGAATGGTTTAGCCATATGGAAAAAATTAAAGGTAAATGCTGAAGTTACGATTCGATCGGGTGTCGTATAGTCTTAAATTTTTATCGGCTGACGCTGCTATAATAAGTCCATTGAGTTTCGAGTAACTGATATCGAAGAAAGATTTATTCCCGGTAATTTCTGTTTTGATGCCCTCAAGATGCAGGTCCCAAACTTTCATTGTGTGATCCCAAGAGCTGCTTACTATCGTTTCATTGTCCATCCATTGCACAGCAGACACGCACTCTCTGTGTCCCTGCAGCGTCTTGATAGGAGTCTGGAGAGGAAATTTGAGGTTGAGAAATATAAAGGCAAACCAAAAACCCAAACAAGGTTAGATGAACCTAACCTCGCCCCTCTACTTTTGCTTCAAATCACCTAACAAGATCTGAACCGATCGACCATAAATATTTTGCTAGTTTTCTTTTCCAGCCAATTACATAAAATAGTTTGTTATTCCAACTCTAAATTTAATTGAAATTCTTACCCTTGTGGTGCCTGGCTCTCCTCTCACCTTCTTGGATGAATCTGCGTAGTTTGAAACATCATCAAAACCTACAAATAATAAATTAAAATTCAAATTGCATACAAATTTTGGAGCCTTACTGCTTGTCCAGATTTTCAGCATATTATCCCAACTTCCTGTAGCGAATCTTTTTCCATCCGGGCTCACATCGACACAATCAACGCCTCTTTCATGGCCTTTACAAACGTGAACACAATCTACTGAGTTCTGTTCGATATTCCACTCCCACAGCATTGCGGTTTGATCCTGGGAGCAACTGAAATTATTATTTATTTTTATTGAATTATATTTCTAATCCTGCGATGCAATTACAAAACCAGTTCTCATACCTCACAAAAACGCCGGTTGTGTCCGTCAGGGAAACCCATGCGACAGCCTTTATAGGGCTCGTGTGGCCGGGAATTGTTAAAATGTGCCTTCCCTTCGTCGTCCACAGGTTGATAGTGTTATCGTAGCATCCAGTGAGCACCCAATTGTTGCTTGTTTTAACTGCCGACACCCAATCATCATGCAGTAGACAATCTTTCGGCTCTGGGGCCGGGAATCGTTCAACATACTCAATTTCGATAACATCTTCAAAAGAGATTGATTTTTCCCTTAAGTGGTCTCCAAGTTTTTCCCTAAAGATTATTAAAAGAGGCGTAATCTTACCACAATCTGAAGTTTAACAGTTTTAACTTACCGCAAGAACTCTCCAAAAACTAGGAAATCGAACTCAACATTGTTGTGTTCTTGACTTTCGCTTAATAGCGTATTTACGAGAGTATTTAGCTCAACTGTAGAGACGTTTGCTCCTATAGAATAGGGAATATCCGGGACAGCATACCTGAAATTCACATTTTTAAGACAGGATTTCTAACCTCAAAATGACAACTTACTGTGATTGCTTGGTCGTAAGGTGGATCTGCAGTTGTCCTTCACCACTTTCTATTTCCATTTTGCATAACGCAGTTTACCTGTTGTAAAAAAATTATAAAATCCAGGTACTTTTCGAGATTTCCAATATTTTTAAGCACGAGAATGTCCGTTTTTGGGATACTTGTGGCTGTATGACATTTGTATGACAATTCTGTTAAATCTTCTTCTTTCATAATCGGAATCTCAGAGGAAATTTTATTGTTTAATTATCTCATCAACCAATTGCAACCAGCTTCATAAATCACACTTGACAATTGTTTTGACATATTTATCTTTTGCGACTACTGAAAAATTTCTGTGATGTTTTGCTTACATGCGATGGGGTTCCGGTGTTTTTTCGCAAAATAAATGTACGAATGGCAAAAAACTGATGCGACATGCTTCAGCTATTCAAGAAATCAGGTGATAAACAGAAGACGGATCGAGTAATTCCAGTGGAATGCTAATTTTGTGGGTGGTTTTTTTGTAGGTCGCACAGTTAGCTGTGATGACAGAACACCGGACAAGAGGCTTTCTACGACGTCCTCAGCGAGCGACGCCTTTCTTGATGAAGATCTCAGCGATGAGGACTTGAACGAGGGTAAGTTAATTAGCAAACGAACGGGGTCACAGTTTGTGCGTGCTCTGCGGAACATTTCCAATTATATAAGGAAACTGCGAGACACTGTGTGCTTCCGAGTTTCACCTTTTCACCAGCAAAATGCGAACGAGATGCAGTCTCCCAAACGAATTTGCATATTATGCGCAATGTCAGCAACTTCCTATTTTGGACGGTGTGCCGATTTGCCGGGCGTTGCCTCCGAACTCAATGCAAATGGGAAGCTAAAAATATCAGGGTGGCTCAGTGCGGTTTCCCTTACCACTTTTCCTATTTCAAGCTAACTTAATCACCTTTTGTTGGCTCAATTCTCACGTTCCCTTGCTGCAGGCAATTTGTTTGCCTTATTATGAGCACTTAAACGAATTGGCTAAAAGAGGGTTCGGTCCTTAATGCCATTCAAAAGGAATATTCCTTCATGCCAGCATAAACAAAAGCTAGAACGGGCAGTCTTACCTTAAGTTTAGAATGTTTTAGCTCTTACAAAAATATTTATTTGCTAAGAGTAGTTTGCACTAGTAGTTTTGAGGCTTTCGCCTTCGTGTTGTTTCAAATTAACCGCTGAATAAGAAAGAAAACAAATAATCTTAAATTTGATAAAATAGTAAACTCAAATTATTACTGTAATTTCCATATTACTGGGCCTACGACTACTTCAATTTGTAACTAATAAGTTTCCCATGAGTTTTTTTTCCACGATAACTTAAGTCTTTAATTTTCAAGAATCTAAAGCCCACTATTACTTTTTTTAAGCTGCAAGATTGTCTCTTCTCCATGCTCTCATGAATTTCGTCTTGGAAATTTTGATCTTGATTTTGATCGAATTTTGTCATTTGATAGTACTTAATCATAAGTGATTTTAAAAATTTTTAAAAAACAATATTTTATCAATACGGATGTTAATAGTAAAATGTCGTTAAGTATTTTTTGGACCAAAGGAAGGTAGTGGAATATATAAAAAAATTTTAAAATCAAAATACCGGTCAGAAAAGGGATCGACAACAAATTGTTTTTATATTGTCAAATACAGAAATTTTATTCTCAAATTAGAAATTGTTATAGATTTTTGATATTGAGAAGTTCTATCATTCCATGCATATTTTACTCCAGCTGGTATAAATTTAAGGTTAGTGATATTCCGATTGCTAGTAACGTCTAATTATAGTCCTCAATATTCCCCTAAGTGTGCCCTAAATAGAAACTCCGAATCTTCTTTAGTTTATTTTTGGAAGCAGTAAGAAGAGGTCCATCTACTGTAAAACTCATTTGTAAAATTCTACGATATTTTTTCTTAATATTAATAATTGGTGGTCGCGAGAATTTGTAGTTTATGTAGAAATTATATCCTAAGGTATATGATTTTAAAGATATAACAATTTGAAAGGTGTTTGGGACCCTTTTGACTTTCATATTTCCATATGAGCTTATCTAAGACTATGTATCCGCTCGGAGTATTAATATTATTATTTTCTTCAACAAGGTAATTTACTATTATTTAAACATTTTTCGTTTTATACTCTAATTGCAGACTTAATAGAAGCCCGATCCCGACTATCAATGAATCTCGTAGAAATTATACGTGACAAAACCTGCCTTAGTTACTTTGTGCAATTTTTAGAATCGAGACGAGGCCTCTCCCTTATTAAATTCTATTTAGACGCAGAAAGTTTTAAGGCCGCAACCGAAATTTCTCAGTCGCTAAAGCCGCCGACTCATTGTGATACAGTAAGCGATGAAATTTCCCTGCATCCGTGCAGGGAGATGACGAAGAGCATTTCCTCGGAAGGCTACGATAGCCTCTCGTACACAAGTTTTGATGTCTGTGATAGAATTTCGATATGCTCTCAATCGGAAAATAATTTGCGACTTGCAGCGAGCAGAAATCACGTGGACGATGAGTCCTCAGAGGGTGGAATGCCGGCAGGTGGTCCACAAAAAACAGACGTACCTGAACTTAAGGCGCTGTGCGATTTAAGCATGCGCAAACCGCTTACTGACGACGAGAAATCTCAACTTTTTGCTGAGTCGAACAGACGGAAAGTGGACAGCTCTAGTGCCAAGTATTCGGAGAAATCCAGTTCAGCAGTAGCTACGGATGCGATAAGAATATATAGAAAATATTTGACTTTAAATTCTCCATACTATATAGACATTCCAGCGACAATTGTGTCCAGCATATCTCTCGCATTATGCGCAGAAAAAGATGAAAGCGGAGGCGCATCTTTTGTAATAACTTCTAATTGCTTCGAGGAGGCCCAGCGTTATATTGTGGAACGTTTGGAAAAGGAGCATTTAAATGAGTTCTTGCAGAGTCCTTTTTATTGCAAGTATTGTGTGGAAATCCTCAGCAATACAGGACTTAAGCTGGCCGATATTCTTTACAGTGAGTCGACTCTATTCTATTTTATGGAATATCTCGAACAGGAAGGCCAGCGCGACTGCCTTGAGTTTTGGCTCGCAGCTATGAATTTCCGCAAGCACTATGAATCTCGATTAGATGATGGGCACAAAAATGAGGCAACGGGTGATGCTATGATATTATACGAAAAATACTTTTCCCTACAAGCACCGTGTCCATTAAAATTTTCGGACAGAATTCGAAGCCGAGTTGAGGAGTGCATCTGTGCAGAACCAGATGTGGTGGTCAAATGCTTTGATCTACCGTTAAAAATAATTGAGAAACATCTCGAAACTAAGTACTTTCCAAATTTCCTTTCATCTCAGCTGTTCGTGAACTACTTAAATGAGTTGCGGTCTAAAATTAGAGATCATAAGAATTCTGAGTTGAATAGTAACCTAAGGAATTGCCGTCACAGAAAAACTCGCTCGGATTGCACAAGTGAGAATACTCGAGTGCTACGTAACAGTTTTATTTCTCAGCAAAACACCCTTCTTGCGATGGAAAGTACGAAGGTATCCAAAGCTGGTAAAGTGGCGGGAGCCGATATGCAAATCGATTCGCGACAGCTAACCAATCCTGACCTCCTTTGGCACCGCAACTGCACTGGAGGTTTACAGTTTGGAAGAGTTGACTCTCTAGGGCGCTATGAGCGCGACTTTGATTTAGGCTGTCCAGACGAAAAATGGTCCTTGGCCACTGGAGGGAGTAAAATAAAAAACGCTATGCGTAAATTAGTCAATCTGCCCGAAGATAAGGTTCAGGAGGAAATTGCGTGGCAAGTGGCCGAAATGATCGTCAAAGACATCACAAGCATAACCCTTGGAAACGGTCCCACCGACACGTGATGGCCGGAGGCGCTTCCCGTTTTCTACCCTCTTATACTTACCGTTTTTATCATTTCTTACCCAGATGTATGCTTTAAGTCGGTTGTACCTTTTTGTCGTTGTTTTACGTTGTTGTTGTGTAAGAGGTCTACTAGTGTCTTAATATATATTTTATGTTGAATTTTACGAAGATATTAAACTGGTTCAAGGTTAAGTTACTACTGCTGATTGCGGCGCACAATTTTTGGATTTGGCGAAAGGTTCTTGGGGCGGTACTATAAGCTTACCGCTTTTACTCAGAATAAATGAATCGAAAAAACATTACTCCATTGCTACGCAACGACATCATTTCTATGCCGCAAAGTGCTGCTCAGGAGTTGCCTTCGCCAAGACAAGGCCACAAGATGTATTCTTTTTTCAGTTCTTTTATGGGAATTCAGTAAATTCAGTAGTACTAGCTTTCTATCATGACATTGTATAATCGAATATTTTTGTATTAAACCTTTGCTACATAATAAATATGTATATAAATAAAATTAAGATTTGTATTTGTTTTTTATATAAATTAAAAACAGCTTGCCGTGTTCCAGCTTCTCGCCCTTATGCTGGAAATTCGTGAGGGCACAGGAAGTATTCCAGAGGCCTACTGGGTCCTGTTCCCTTTACTGGTAACATCAATTCTGTGGGAAAGACCGGGCAATGTTACACCAATGACCAGACTGCTCTGTGCGTTTATACGAGAAGGATCACCAAGAATATCCGACCAGGACCGATTGCATCCTGTCCTCGGTGTGTTTCAAAAGATTATTGCTTCCAAAAAAAATGACCACGTAGGATTTTATTTGATGCATCAAATAAAACCCTTCGTGGTCATTTTTTTTGGAACTGACATATTATCCAATCGAAGAATTGCATCAGAATATGAAGCAAATATTTCCAATTCTTTTTCGACGTCTATCGAATTCGAAAACAGAAAAATATGTTCGTGGGATGATCGTTTTCTTCTCGTATTACTCAACAAAAGTTGGAGCCACGAAATTAGTTGAGCTAGTTGATAGCATTCAGGATAAAATGTTTGGCATGGTGATCGATAGAGTATTTATCCTACACATGGCAAAGGTTTCTTCAGAAATGGACCGAAAAATTGTTGCAATAGGAATTTCAAAAATTCTTACTGAATGCCCAAAGATGTTAGATGTCTATCTTGAATCGTGGCCTCGACTCCTTGAAGCCTTAGTTGAACTATTTGAACTTCCACCGGATGATAGTACACTTGAAGTAGATGATAGTCATAGTACGCTTGAAGTTGATGATACTCGTGAATATCAAGCGGCATTTTTTCAGCTTAATTATGCTCAACTAAAGCATCAAGATTGCTCTTTTATTCCATCGTCCGATTCTTCTGAACTTTCATCAAAAAGACCCTTTTCTTTCGGTTTAAGCCCCGATGCCAATGTATCGGCACCGTTCCGATCCGACCAGCTGTCAAAGTTAAAATTCGATGGTTGCTTAGGAAATATATGGCCGCTCGGAAAGGTGGTCCCAATGGCACGTACGGATCGGATCGGTACGGAAGAGTTGGTTTAACTATCAACTTTTTCGGATTGCTACGGAAAGCATAACCTCACAAAAAATTTATTTGGCACAATTTAATGATTTTCAGTGCTCCGAGTGAACGCAGGATGGTTAAGTAAAAAAAATGAATTTAGAAGAATTTATCGAGGATATCTGAAGACATCCAGAATTGTATGACAAAAAAAATAAAAATTATATGAATACTAACTTCATGCTTCTTTGCCTTTTTAGTTTTTTATATTCTTGTTATATCTTGTATAGCTCACAAAACAATTTAAAATATTTCAATAGCTTACTTCTTTCCATTTTGATACTAACAAAATTGTCAAATTTCGGAAGCATTGGAACCAGGCTTCTCAACGGATCGGACGGATCGGAACGGTGCGGATACATTGGGATCGGGGCTTTATGTACGTAATATTTGCGCTCCGGAGGCGGTAAAACCTGAGGAGGAGGAACTATTTGCTTGTTCTCTATAAAGATCATTGCCTGGCAAATTGGAAAGGCAAGTTTTCAAATGAAAAGATAGTTTAATGAATCTGCATGGGCTTGTAACGGTCCGATCAGTTACACAACTTCCTCTTGAGATGACCAAAAAGTAGTGCCACACGTTCAACAATTTCCCTGTAAAAGTGGCCACTGAACTCGATTTCACATCTGGCTATTCGCGACGTTCACGTCGGTTCGGTTCGGCGGCTGGTGCTCTTCGCTTCGGTCGGTGTCGGCTCGCGGAGTTGAGTCGCGGCTTTGCAAGTGTTGGTCCGGGTCAAAGCAGAAACTATCAAAAGTTGCGGCCGGAGAAGTGGCCAGGGATCAGCGAGGCGACCTGCAAAAAGTGCATAAATTGCATTAAGGTATGTTGACAGAAGTGCATCGCTAAATACTCCGGTGGGCATCGCATTGCACGGGAAATTTGACGGCTACACCAGCAGCAGGCCGAAGGCGAGCAGCGCAGGCATCGTTTCGCATCGGGCAGTTTTGTTGTGTCTGTCAAAACTCAAAATTATTCGTGCGCTCTATACGAGACGAGTGATATTCGATTTATATTTTACAGTCGAAAACTGTAAGTTCTGTTAATTATTTTACCGAAATTGTCCCGTTTCGAGTGCCGCGACTCAAACGTTCGATTTTAATTGATTTTTTCTGCATTAATTTACTTGCAAAGTGTCAATTTGCTCTTACTCAGCTTACAGACCTCAAAATGGCCGCTTGCCTGAGGGATTTGGTTTGTTTTTAGTTACCAAGAAAATTTGGTTTTTCCTGTTAAATTTCGTTTGTGCTGCTGTAAAATCGTTGAAATTAGGTAGTAAGTACATTGAGTTGTTTTGTTTTTAACAAGTTTTTCCAGTGCGTTGCGAATTTTCCCTGATATCTGTGGTGTTTTCCAGCTCTTCATAAGTGCTGTGGAACAAAGGAAATTTGGTCCTCGATTTTCGGTAAACGTTTTCATGTTTTCCCAATCAATTAATAGTGCCTATGCGTTTGATTTCCAGTAGAATTATTAATTGGAAAGGAACCGCCCCGAGGACGCTTTTTACAGCGCTAATTTTTACAGAGTGCAAATATTCTTAAGTTTTAGTTCTGGTGGGGTTTTCTGCATAATCCCACGGACAGAAATGCAAAAACTTCAAGAATTTCGAGATCCACATCATTCGAGATATATTCAGCCTATTTGGAATTTTCATCAGAAAATGTTTTCCAATGTCAATTCAATGATTGATTTTATTTCTTTCTCGGGGAGGAGGTAAAATATGCGGTGCCCATGATTCAGTTGTGGGCAATTGCGTTTTGTTTTCTGTTTGGTTACACAACATTTCCGGTGAAATTTGGTCGTATTGAAACCAATCGACATTTCCTGGATGTTCCACAGGACTCTTGCAAGGCTTTGACTGCTTATTGAGCGAAGTACTAACCTTGGGAGCGCTTCATCTCTAGGGATTTTGAATCAGAGTTTTTTTTAGGTATGTAACCAGCAGATGCCACCAGCAGATTCAACTTTGATATAAGCAAAATAAAATATAGGTATTGAAGCCTAGGATGTGAACAACTCTTGTTTAGACAGCAACAGAAAAAAGGAAGTCTCTATATTAGAATGCTTTTATTTTATTAATTGGTTAATCATAACGTAGTGAAACTATGGTTAAATATCGATGTGCCACATACGGCTTAAAAGCAATTAAATGCTTTTGTGGACCAATGTGAATTTTAAGCGTAATGAAATAGTAAAAGAGACCAACTTTTAGTATTTAAGTGAAGATTTAAAAAGTGATATCAGAAATTCTGTTCTTTCTATCGTCTTTCATTAGTTCGGATGTAACATTAATTCACTGTAAAAGGGGTTAAAATTATAAATGCAGAGATTTTTGACGAAAAAGATCAAAAATGTGAAAATCTACGAAAAATACTTACTCCTTAATTTAGCTTTAGCCGAGTACAAGACGTTCGTTATAAAAATTGGAATTCAACATAAGCGGGAGGCAGAGGGCTAATGCTCCTACGAATCTCTTTTTTAATTCATAGGTCGCCGGTGATTGGTTTTTTGGGGTAATATAAAGCTGTTGCTCATATTTGGAGCTTATTTTCTTTACCTTTGAACTACATACAGTGTTGTGCAAAACCTAAGCAACTTTTACAATATAGTTATTCAAATTCATGTACTTTTATTTTCACAGCATTTAAGAAAAATCAAAATATATTTATTCATACTAGATGTTGTGAACTAATAATTAAAAAAAATTTAATTTAAAGCAATAAAAATAAAATTAGTATAAAAAAAAAACCTCTTTTCTAAATGCTTCTTTGTGAGCATAGGTTTTTTCAGTCCAGAATAGCTTTTTAAATCATTTTCTATAGCACGTCTTCGTACTGTGCTGGGATCTATCCTTAAATTTAATGTCTCTACAATCTCTCCCGAGGAAATGAATGGATTTTTTTTAACCAAACTGCATATTTCTCTGTCCGTTCGAACCGATGTTTTACGAGGTCGTCCACCAACATTCAAGTTATTAACAGTTCCATTAAGTTTATACTTTTTTATTAACCGCGAAATGATTGATTTATTAATTTTGTACTTTTTTGCAATAGACATTTGCGATTTACCGTTATTGTAATCTGCTATTATCCTTAATTTGAAATTTTTATCGTATTTACAACGCTGCATAATGATTGCCAAAATTACGCACTAACAACACTTTTCAACTGCCACAAAATAACTGAAAAATATTTGCCTGTTTCAAATGAACATCATGCAGAAGAAAAAATACCGTTAATTCTCAGAAAACAAATAAAAAATACATTAAGTTAGAAAAGTTGCTTAGGTTTTGCACAGCAAATTTTAGGGAATATTTTTCTTTTGTTATTTTTTATATTGTTAATGGAGTTTTATTTGATATTTAAGTTTATATTCATATTGTTCACGATATCTAGTATGAATAAATATATTTTGATTTTTCTTAAATGCTGTGAAAATAAAAGTACATACATGAATTTGAATAACTATATTGCAAAAGTAGCTTAGGTTTTGCACAACACTGTATATGTATATGTATAAGAATTCGTATAAGGCACAATTCAAGCACACAAGCAGGCAAATGAAAACAAAAATTCAGTAGTTAGGCTGAGAGCATTTCATTTTGTAGCGGCTTCGCCACTTGATAACTATTGAGCGGTGGGAATATTTTGATATCATAGCAGGCAAATTATTTATTTACTGTCTTTCCATATGGGGTTTAATTTGCGTTCAGTTCGAGTCTGCGAAAAAGAGATTTGATTTCAGTAAAACCCAGGTATACTTCTTGAAACTGTTTGGTTTTGGTTGAATTTTGCAAATATATTTGCAGAATGTTATCACTGGATTAAAAACGGAGAAAGTAAAAAAGTCAATTATTATCAAATATAATAATAGACTTTTAATAGACGGAGATCCTTTTGTATTCTTTTTGCATTTTATATAAAATGTTATTCTTTTTTTATTCTAATAGAGGTCAAATTAGTTTCAGAATATAAATAAAAGAAAGAAATGTCATCTGGTGCGGGTTCCAGTAGTAGCGGAGGAGGAGGCAGAGGACGGAGTGGTAGCGGCTCAACAAATACAGCACCATCAGCGAATGAAGCCAAACCTGATGGTAAGGATTCAAAACCGAATCCAAAAATATCGAAAGCTTTAGGGACATCTGCAAAACGCATACAGAAAGAGTTAGCGGAGATAACTCTTGATCCACCACCAAATTGTAGTGCTGGTCCAAAAGGTGATAACTTATATGAATGGGTTTCCACTATACTTGGTCCGCCTGGCTCAGTATATGAGGGTGGAGTGTTCTTCTTAGACATACATTTTTCTCCAGAGTATCCATTTAAACCTCCAAAGGTTTGTTGGTTTTACCTGCTTAAACATTTTGTAAATTTTATCGGGATATTTGTGCTCTTGCAGGTTACATTCAGAACTAGGATATATCACTGCAATATTAATAGTCAAGGAGTGATCTGCTTGGACATTCTCAAAGATAATTGGTCCCCAGCGTTGACCATATCGAAAGTTTTATTATCGATTTGTTCCCTTTTGACTGACTGCAATCCTGGTAAGTTTCTGTTTATATTAAATTTTGTGGGGTAGCATGCTTATGATCCACCTTTTTTTTTAGCCGACCCTCTTGTTGGCAGCATTGCTACACAATATCTACAAAATAGAGAGGAGCACGACCGAATCGCAAGACTATGGACAAAGAGGTATGTCCGTTAATTGATTTTTATTTTATTTTTTACAAGGAGTGTATTACCTCATAAAAAAGTATTAATCCTTAGCTGGCAAACCTCCGCAGAATCGCTTAGCTCGCACTGTGGCTTTAACCCAGCTAATAATCTTTTTGATTTTAAAAATATTTATGATACTTTTATAATGCTCTACTGATAAAGATAAAAAGGAAATTTACTAATTATCTAATGATATACGTAAAAAAATAGAAAAATTGTAAAAAACTTTAGGTACTCAAGTGGAAATTATGATGCTGCACTCTGGAGTCAATCTTACCTCTAGGTGCCAGCTAAGGTTGATATATTAGTAATAGTAGGCGTATATATTACAAAAAAAATATTTGACATTAATTTTAGCCACTGTTTATTTTTTCATCTAAATTGATTGCCAAAATTTTGATTTTATGATAGACGTCCATTATGCTTGAGAAATACATACAAACATTAGATAATTTACAGTAATGTTGATTTTCATAGTTTTAGACACCTAAGCTAATTTCATTTTATCAACGTAACAGTGTGGCGTATTTATTGAAACAAACTGGTAAATACGTGTGATAGGGAATTTTTAATATGAAAATATTTTGTTCATACGAAATTAAAAATTGCAGATGCAATTTTTTTTTTTATTATATTAAAGTACTGAATATGCAATTGTTTTCTTTTCTTTGTCAGGTACGCAACGTGATTTCCTCCAGTCATCAGCAGAAAAAAGTTTTGCAACATTTACAACAAGTACATATAATTAATTATCCTATATAATATATAATAATAAATAAAATAACTATTGAAATAAATGATCCTATGTAAAACCAGAAACGTGTATAAAAGGACAACAGCTAAATAGAGAGCAGAAGTAGAGTGGCCCTTCGGAACTTAATGCGATTCAAAGCCACATCCGCTCAATGAGCTGAAACTATTTTTGCTTTTTAACCAACCAATTGGTTTTAATTTTTGAAATAAGGAAAAAGTAGTAACAAAAAATTATACAAAAAATGATATGTACAGTAAAACGCATGTATGTATTGTCTCATACGAATTATTATAATTCTTAGTTCTCCCTTAGATAGTTTTCTTTTTTAATTTTTTAAGTGAATGATTTTAACGTACATGTACTTTAGGCAAAGTAAGAAAATTTAATAAGAAGTTCTACTAAGAATGAGCGAGAGAAAAGAGAGATAAAAAAATAATAATAATGAAAGAAAAAAAGCAGAAAAAAAATACTCCAAAAACTTGATTTTATTCTTTCAACTTGTTTTACATCCACACAACTCCACTCTCCCCGCTTCTCTGATGTTGGCAAATACTAGTAGTTTGTCGTAAGAGAAATATCCGCAATTATTCCACTCTAATAGTTCACCAGTATATCAGTCGTCTTTAATAAATGTGTCATTTTTAAATAAGCAGTGTTTTACCTTGTTTTTCATTGGGCGTTTTCTTGTCATTGTCGATAAATTTCCTAACCACGATTTGTCTCCTGAAGTTCATAAAATTTAAATTTTCACAGACTCTTTCTTTAATGGAGTAGAAATATTTTTGGCCGTTGCTTCGTCCCCGCTCTGGTTTAAATATTTCCGGTAAAAAATAAAAAGCCAGCTTATCTTTTCATCTTTACGAGGCAAAAATAATAAATTTATGAAATTTGTTATTTGAAATTGGAAAATATCAGGGAGTTACGGTTTCTGAACTAACTTTTCAGACTTGAAATTTGGACTATGTTGAGAATTTCCATGAATTGGATCTACTATTTTAGATCCACAGTTTTGAATTTCTAAAATTATATAAAATAAAACCGAAGCCAACTGAAACTATCTTCTTAAAAAAGGCTCAAGTATAGTTAAGATCGAGATGACTCAAACCTAATGCAAAATTTAAAATTGAACATCAATAAATTTCTCATTGCAAATAGCACGAAATTCGTCTCGTAACATTTCAGATATAATAGGGTCCTGTGATAACAAAAAGTTGGAGGTAGAGCTTTGTTGTTTCTATTAAAAGCTAAAGTGGTACAGCTGCGACTACTATGTGCGCTATTTTAACCAAGCCCTTTGTAATTTAATACAAAATTAGTAACTCAAGGTAAGTAAGATATATTAGAGAAGCTGATTTTGGATTAATTTAGTGAATTTTTTGAAGAAAATTGGGTTAAATATTTATGTATTGAATTATCGACAATAATAGCAATAAGACAATCTGGTAATTCTACTCACTGATTTTTTAGGAACCTTTGACATATAATTCATAAACTTTGAGCTAACTCAAGGAAAGCTTAAAAAAAATATTTATGAATTCTTAGGAGTCGTATATATTCTACTCAATAAGTTAATTATATATTTTGTACAAAGATGTCGTCACATCATTCATTTAGTAGTCAACCCGAAGCAGGAGAACGATCGATAAGGCTGCATGAGTGGTTAACTCCAACACAAATCGAGCAAATTCATAACGTCTTTGAGAATGCTGCAGATAAGAAGTTGTCCATTGAAGATTTTAAAGTTGTTTTGAAAAATAATAACATTTATCTCACTGATGACGAATACCAAAACTTATTTTGGAAAATAAATATTGAAGGAGATGGAATGTGTAACTGGGACGAATTCATATCATTTTTAATTTTTGGCTTTCAAAACGACGACCCCAATAACCAAAAGGAGGCTTTAATTCTTCCAATTTCGGAGCCTCTTATTACAAAAAAGACAGGACACCTTCCACCAATCTGTGCCATATGTCTTAATTATGATTTTACGGTTGGAGTTTATTTCGTAAAGATTAGTGAATATGTACTTATTTTTTGATTATAGGATAATTCAGACGACCAAGGTACATATTATACAGCCAGTAAAGATGGAGTAGTAAGGTCTTGGACAACCCAATTTGAACCTATAAAAACAGCAAAATCATCATCGCGTAAGTTTAACACATTTGTCGAATATTTGTAATCGCTAAAACTTATAAAAGGCTTCAGAAATGTTGAAGTTATTGTATATTTTTAAAAGATTTCGTGGGGGTCACTTTTTTAAAGAATCCAATTTTAATTGAACTTAAATTAATTAAAAGGATTTTAAAGCAGGGTGTTTTATTAAGGTCTGGATTATGTCAATCGATTCTACGTTTATTGTTTGTTCAATTTCAATGCCAAAAAACAATAATACATATTAAATACCACATTTACTTTTAAAGTAACTTCAGAAAATAAAAATGAATTTAAAAAAAATGGAATAATGTTTTGAACGAAATATTTAAAATAATCAGATTTTGATAGGTCTTAATTAGGTATTGATGAACAACAATTAAATATATTTTGAAGAATTATACTAAGAAAATCGTAGAAGTCGCAAATATCAGATTGAATTAACTTTAAGGACATTATAAAAGTGACTTTCCAATTTTACTACATAATCCTGCAGAATTATTTAAAGTATGTCGTTTCTTTAATAGATTCAACTATTTTAAGTATATGTACATACTTATATTGCAATTTTCATGATATTAGAGCTAAAAGTATGTAGACGCTTGCATAATTCTTTTTGCTTCATAATTTTAATTTATAAATTTATACTTGAGTTTTGGGTCCTGTATGCTTAAATTGGTCTTTACAATCACTGATAACCTCTCCGTAGATTACCTTAAGATCACTCCTACGTGGGTACTCACCATGCAAACATTATCCGATGTTCGAGTCGTTGTAATATCATCATCTGAACGTGAATTGCGATTCTACGATACTACAGCAAACAATTTCAATCTTCGGATAGTCATCCGCAGTGTTCCTTTTGCGATATCATGCATATCGTATAACTTCGGTGCTTCAAAATTGTCCAGTTTAGTACTGGGAGATGTTCGCGGTAATGTGAAATTGCTACAGTTTTCCCCACTACTTAGAGGACCATTTCAAAGTAAACCAGGAACTGCCCTTGTTGAGGTAACATGGCAAGAATTTCTAAAGGTCAGTATTATTTCGCAGTTTGATATTATGTAAAAGGTGAAAAGAACACGTCATTATACGCGAGTATACAATGCTACACTTTTTAAAGCAATAATTTTTTTAAGTAATTATTTAGAATTTAAAATTTTATGATACAACATAAAGTCGGAGAAAGAACTTAAACTTAAACTTGAAAAAAGTGAGAAAAGTCCGGGTAACAGAATTTGTTACAAATTTAGGAACATTGTGCAGGGTGGCCACTTTCTGGAAAAACCGGATAGAGGCTGGAAATGCCAGGGAAATTTGTTCTTCCATAAAACTTATTTATTGTCTACTAATCCGCAATCCGGTAATCAATTGAAGAAATCATCATTTCAAAATATGATTTAGAGAAAAGAGAGTTTGAAAATGACATTATGTTCATATTTAGCGCAGAAGCACTGAGTTTAGATCGTATCGGAGGTGGATAGTTTTCGTAATTTTCACTTGAAATTTGTACCAAATATTTTTGAAATGTTCAGCTTTCAAAATATCAATTTCTTTAAATCATGCAAGGTGTTACATGCTCCCTTAAAAGCAATGTAAGCCACAGTGCGATGATTGAGATAATTGGGCTCACTTTGTAATTTAAATTATAAGCTTAAATAATTTTTAATTTCAGGGAAAGCTACCAGCATTTCAAATAAAAGAGTACAACAACGTGCACGTTGATACCGTCAGACAAACATTTTACTCGCAAAGGTTCCAAGTTATATATTCAGCTGCCGAATGCCATACAACTTCAGGGTCGTGTCCTGGTGTTGTTATAACTGATCCGAAAGATAATAATCAAATAACTTTTAATATACCCAAGGTTTTACTTTGATTTACAATTTAAAAATTCGAACGAGTCTTTTTATCATTCATTTAGGGTGTAACTACATTTTGGCTGGATGAAGAGTCTCGTATTCTTGCAACAGGAGGACCTGATGCTTACTTGCGGCTTTGGGACGCCTTCGTTGTAAGTAAACCAATGGCGATGCTTTCTGGGCACCATGCCGGAATAGTTTACATTTTCATTCAGTCGGAAGAGAACAAGGTTTACACTATTGATCATAGTAAAATAATAAAAGTTTGGAGCCTCAATGAACACACTGTCTTGCAATCATACAGCGAACTAATGAACGTCCAGGCGCAGGAGAGTCAGTTTGTATGCTACTATAATACAATTAGTCGAGAATTGTGGCTAGGTGCCAGAAAGTTGACCCGTGTCTTGTGCTGCCCAAAACTGAGATTAGATTTGAATGATGGGAACACCCATGCGGGGCCAGTTTCAATTGTATTGTTCAATGATTTGTTTACGAACATTGTCACTTGTGGCTTAGACAGCTACATAATTGTATGGGACCCATGGAGTGGGAAGAGGCAAGTTTTGATTAAACATGCTCACACGATTATGTTTAACAGCCAATTGTCGGATGTTGAAATTACCGCAGCTTGCTTTGATCCTACGTTTCAGTTGCTTCTAACTGGAGCTAGGGATGGAACATTAAAAGTTTGGAATTTTAACAATGCCGTCTGCATTCGACATATGCACATTGAATCATTGATGGAGGTTACGGCAGTTTTTTGGGTACCAGAAAGGATTTTGGCTTGTGGCTGGAATATGCATGTAACCGAGTTTCCCGATATTCAAGGAATGGAGTATGGCGATGAAAAGAAGTGGGCTGTTATGCATAATGATGATATAACTTGTGGGGCTCTTCGAATAGGTCAAGCCCTTGTCACTGGTAGCTATTCGGGGCAATTATTTTTTTGGAAGCTTGAAACTGGTCAGGCTTATAAGGAGTTTGATGTAGAAAGGCCAACAGAGTTTATTAAGGTGGGCTATAATATACAATACTATTTGGATTTACTAATAATTTGATTTTTAGCTAGTTTACAATCAGAAGGATGAGCGCCAGCATCTATTGAAGAAATTTCGGCCATCAAAACTTATTCGGGCTTCAGTTACAGTCAATGTTCGAAATACAGCCGCTAAACAAGCCAGTGTCCAGTCCCTTGCTAATGAAGAACCACCTCTAAAACTCCCGATGTCCGTTCAAGCCATGTTGTTCCTGCAATCACGTAAAATGACTAAAGATCATGGTATTTATTCCTAAACAAAATCTAAATTAATACTTTTTCCTTCCCATTTCCACATAAAAAAAAAGTCGGACAAGTGTGAAAATAGCTCACGACCTGAAGGGTTTCCGTATCGTTATATATGCAAATGTAGGGTATAGAGAATTAGAAATTAATGATTTCCGAATTTTTAGTGTGAAAATAGTATAATTGCTGTAAAGTTTTATTGCATTGAATTAGAAATTTTGAATCTTTTACAAGACTATGAGGCTCTATACATTATTATTTAGTATATCTATTAATACTGTTGAAATTACTCAATTCGATACCTTTAGCTGTTCCTGAAAAAAATTTGTGTGGAGTTTAATTTATCTCATTCGAAAGGAACGATTTACTAGATCTTGTTTATCCTTTTTAGTAATGATATTAAAATTATTACAATGTTCAAAATATTACCTCTGGGAAACATGAAAACCTAAATGCACATTCTCCTTTAACCACTTTAAATAAAATTAGAATTCCCAAAAAGTATAAAATAACTTTGGTTTTTTCATTGCTACATACATAATTTTACCTTCTAAGATTTTATATAGTACATACTCGTATGTTTAAAAACTATATGAAATCCACTCAATTAATTAAGGCAAGATTTTTTTTACTTTTAATTATAAATTTTCTTAAATTGAGCCAATAGTGCACAGAAATAATAATAAAAATTTCAGATAATTCTGTTGAATGGTTTTCTTTTTATAAAGTGAAAATTCATAAAATGTGTATAAATAAAAAGAAATCAATTTTTAAAATATTTTAAACCAGATCCCTTAAAATTATTAGTTTTTCTCATTTTGCGATACTAGAGCAATCAATATAATAACGTAATGAGTAATGACTCAAATAAATCCTTAAAGTTAAAAATAAGGATAGTTATCTTAAGGATTTTAAATATATTAAAGTTTTTGTATTTTAAAGCTTTTCTGAATGTTTTTGTTCACTGAACACTATAGAAGAAGTAAATTTTATTATAGTGATCTGTTTATAATTCAGGTACCCTCTTGGTCTCTCTTGATAATGGAAAAATTCAAGTTTACTCGCACCATCACAGTGGAGGCTACATTAAAGAGTTTAACACTATTCATAAGACCGGGGACTGTGTCGTCTCCATGGCAACTGATAAAAAGAATAAATATCTTTTCACTGGTACAGCTTTTGGGTACCTAAAAATATGGTTAATGCAGAACTTTTGGTGAGTGTTTGGTCGATGCTGGTTGCCTGTATAATGGAGTTAGATTAATCCTGTCATTTAGTATTCCAGATGAGGAAAAGACAAAAATTTCGATGCCAAAACTCTATTTACGCTTTACCTTTCTACGAAAGGAAAAAGTGCAGGGGCGTGCTAAACGAATGGTGAGAAATCAACCCGAGCCTATGCTGGTTAATTCTTTTAAGGGTCATACGAAATCTGTAACTTCTTTAACGTACATTCATAAACCAAAAGTGCTTGTGACGTAATGTTATTATCTAAGCGTTGTTGAACATTAGAAAATTAATTAAATTTTCTTAGAGGAAGTCATGACTATACCGTCAGATTATGGACTTTAGGCGGACGATACTTAGGCACTTTAGGCTCTCCTATACCTTTGGTTAAGATGACACCATCAACGATATTTAAAGAAGAGGATAAATTTCGAGTTCCACCAGATATACAAAAGGTTGCAAGCTCTACAACTCTTAAGGTTATTTCGGGCGTCTACAGGGACCGTCTTAAGGAGCTTAGAGCAGAAATGAAATTGCAAGAACAGCAGCAAGAAAGAAAAGATGAGTTGCTGGGAAAGTGTACATACGGAAAAACGTTGACCCACCCTATTTTGGGACAACATTTCGAAATGCCTGCGAAAACGGCCTTCGTTCATACTCCAGTTCTCGACAAGAGTCTCCCGTATATTCCAGTCTACTCTCATTTAAAGGTTTACGATGCGACACCGTTGGAACGCCCTCCAACTCCAGAATTGTTGAAGAAAACGAAAAAGTTAGATTTCATGAATCAATATGTTGCTGGAAAATCAAACAAGCAGACAAAATAACTAATTTTTTTTTCTATTTTTTAATTTAAAATTTTGCTAACAAAAACTTCATAAAATTTTTGTTTAACAACTGTGAGTGCATACAACAATTATATCATGTGTTTCGAACATTACGACTAAAGTAAATTAAGAACTAATCCTTTAAATGGCCTAGTTCCATGCGCGCCTTAAGCATGCAGCAGGCGTCGTGAAGTTGTCCCGCCACCCGCAATTGTTTCGTCTCCTGACCCTTTTCCGATAAGCACATAAAAGCTTTAGCGGCTAGCAAGGATAATCGGTCGAGGTCTAGATTGTCGGCATCTCCGTGTATTTGTACCCCGCCCTTCTTCACTTTCTGAAATGAGCCGTGTGATCGGACCTCTCTACTTCCTGTAGAAAATACTGCTGACACTTACTAACGAATCGAGGTAGCTCAAGACCAGGGGTCCCATGTTTGCCACCTGCATGTAGGCGCTTTGCCGCTTCGATGTGAATAGGCTCAGGCGACGGCCGGCTATTTCTAGCAGAAGCCGACCCATGTTTTCTCTATCGACGATCTCCTCCAGCAGCTCCTCAGCGTAGGCATCCCATCCATGGGCGTACAATTCGACTACCTGAAAATAATGGTAATTAAATTTTGTAAAGGGTAGATTTTAGCTGAAGTGGAAACAGACGACAATTATTGCTGCAGTGCAGAAAACACGTTGTAAAAAGTAAATTTGTTCATACATTTCGTAGGTGACGGTGCTTGCATGGGCAGTATTCTTTTTTCGTTTATAGAGTCTTGTAGTAAAAACAACTGATATGAACTTAAGTTTTGAAGATTTTAATTTAAGTATGTAATCAATGTGAAATAGTAAAAAACGGTTATAGTACTTCTACAACATGAACATAACACAGCACAATAGAAGTGGAAATATTTTAGTTGTTTGAATAACTTGAAGTTGTAAATATGTAATTATACATTTTTCAAACCTTTCCTATGTATTCGAGAAAGAAGACCCAGGATTTTTAAGATTTCATATTAGAATAATTTTTTCAAATATGTACATAGTAAATTTACAAATGTTTTCTCTTTTTATCTTTTTGTGTGTAGGTACTGAAATTGATATTCAATTTAATCCACCCAATTGAAACGAAACTGTTTTATAAATTTCATAAATTTAATATGATACTTACCTCGTGTTTTTTAATATTATCCCAATAACCATAACTCTGCAAATCCCACATATCAGCTAATTCCTTTATCGTCGCCATATAGGTGGTATGCTCCTGAAGATATATTCCTGCCGGATCATCTCCGATGCGGTCCACACTTTTCGATACCGCTTTGCATAAAAACTCTTGACGATGCCTCTGCAAACTCATGTCGGGGGGTGGCAGTTTGTAAGGCAATTCTCGGTTGATGTCCATAAAAAATGTTTGATTGCATGTGGAATCGAATAGGCTCGAAAGTGGCTTTGGGAAATTTATCATGAGGTTATCTAACAGATATAACACAATACAAAGTTCAATATGGAGGTCCATCATTTCTTTGACTGCTTTTTTCTGTTGTAATGCAAGCTGCGCAAGAGGAGCTGGCCCATCAACTAAAATTTCTTCAAATCTTAGTTCTCTCTTTTCATGATCCGCACTAGAAGCAAAGTGATTGAAGAACTCTTTACAAGCAAAGTAAAAATTACGAGTTCGGAAATATTCGGGGGTATTATCAGAATTGAGCTCATGTAAATGTTTCATGGCTGAATGTGGAATTGTTCCTGATTCAGCGGGATTTCGACTGCTTTCCTCTAAAGGAATTTTCAAGTGTGTATTCCAAATCATGCAACATATTCCGTGCTTGAGGTCGTAATCTTTAGGTTGAATTGTTTGGAGGCAGAGTAGTGCAGCTCGGAAGTGTACATAATTTTCCAAAGTATGCTCTTTGCTGAATAGACACATGTATTCCCAGGCTAATTCAATTAGCAGGATTCCTGACTGTAAGCTGAATGGGAAATGCTGCCGAAGTACCCTTAATTGTTTATCAAAACTATCTTCATCTTCTTCTATTTGATCTCTCTCAAGTAGCCTGACGGGGTGGCCCCCAGATGCTCCAAACCATTTAGCAACACGTTCTGCAACTACGCCCTTACCACCGAGAATAATTGACTTTAGACTGAACTTGCGATCCTCGTAGTCTAAAAATGGCAGAACTCGATAACGCGGATCAACAAATCTTACCCTGATGAGATTTGGATATTAATAACATTGACAGTAATGCATTCAATTTCAAATAATTAGGACGCTTTAGTGTTAAAATGTTGCACTATGTGAAATAAAGAACATAAGTATAATTCTTTTTTTGAGTGAGTGTAGCTCTCAATTTTTCATTTTAGAATTGCAGAGACTAAAAATAAAACGTAGTATTTTCAAAGCGTTCTAATTATTTAAGCATCTTATTTAGATACATACCACACAACAGAAGCCAAAATTGCTACATCTTCTAATTTTCCGATCAATAAAGACCATTGTGCTGCTTCTTGTGAAACTTTTTCCCAATTTTCATCTTCGAAGTTATCGTCGAAGCTCTATGAATAAAGGAATTGAAATGTTATAGAACGTAATATTGAGTTGTTTATGAACATATTACAATTTTTTTTAAAAAGTTTACCTTAAATTGTTGTTCATTGATCAGTCTATTATTTTTTCTCATAAACTACAATAAGATCTTTAGTTTGTGTACAACATTTTACATAAAACTATTGTCAGTATTCGCTAGAACTCTTGACTTTTTTCAATCAAACCAGCGTTAGAATAGTTAATGATAAAAATTTCCCTTGATCGAACTAATATTGAGTGATACCAAAGAAAGTATAACATAAAGAACTTGCAAGGCCCACAAGAAATTTTGTACGGAAATTTTCGACTGGGGTCGCTATATTAGAACCCCAGAGAGACAACTCAGCATTCAGCATATCGTGAGCCAACCCCAGAGAACCCCAGCCGTGTTGCGAGCTGCTTTTCAGCCATTCAAGTTTTAGCTCTCTTTGAGTTGTCCCCACACGTATGTAGCTGACTGAATTCCCCGAACAGGAACGCTATGGGGTGCGGCAAGGGGTTCACAGCAAAACATGATTGCATGGTTGCAACAGAGATAACAAATATTCGTTATCTCTGGTTGCAACCTCGAACGTCGCTACGCAGGCGCTCTCTCATCGTCGCTTTGGCTTGCGTCCTGCGGTTGGGGCGTTCATTGATGAATTTTCGGAGATTATCACAAGAAATCAGTGGGTGAAAAATCACTAAATCACTAATCCCTTATTATACCATCCTGAGGGTTCGAATATTTTCTTCACATTTTAATGGGAGTATACCCTTTCAAACAAAAAAAAGATTTTTTTAAACTGGTCCATAATTGGCGAAAATATCGGTGAACATACAAAACAAAAAAACATATGTACGTAGAGACGAACATAGAACCTCCTCCTTTTTTGGAAGTTGGTTAAAAATCATAGTGTCGAAAAATAAAACTCACAAACTTCTTTAACGAATAAAGAAAATTGGTGATGCTGATACCTGCCTACAAATTTCGACCCAGATTTAAAAATTTCATCAATTCAGGGATCTAATATTTTTTAAACACAAACTCAGGTTCTAGGAATTACAAGTAGCTCAGCTCAGTGAACTACTCAGCTGGTGGGCTGTTGTGAATTTTACCCCCTCACGCACCCGCTCCTACACATAGCACAAGAGAGAATATGTTTCTCAGCAATCTCACTATCGCCGTCCGCAGAATCGCAGTATTCAGCTTAACACAAGATTTCTCCTTTACAAATCCCCTTGCGCCGACCGCACAACGCCCTTTGAAGCGAAAATTTCGTCAAGCGCAGTTTTGTACTGGATGCAAGTTCTTTATGTTTATACTTTCTTTGGTGATACAAATTTTAATATTATCTACGTTTCTTTTGACCGAGAATATTTTATATATATTATATATAATTTTACCTACGTTTCTTTTGAGCATATATTGTGAAATCGTTCTGCAGACTACAGCAGCATAGAAGGCTCCAGGAGCAAAGTCACTTTCTAGAATTATTTCTCTGACTTGCTGCCACCAGGGGCATATTGCATTATAATCGTATTTGATTTTGTCTTCAGCTAGAATGCAAATGCTTAGTGCAACTTTGTACAGCTGGGATAACTTGGCTCTTAAACACCTAAAAATATAAGTAAGTAAGAGTTTTGTATTACAATGAAGTATTTGTGCGTGTTACAATTTTGATCGGCAGCGATAAGGTCGCAACCAGTAGTGTAAATATAAAGTCATCAGATCCTCGCTGGTAATCCCACTCTTTGTTGCAGATTCGAGAAACCTCTTAAGATTATCGCCTTTCGTGTCAATGCTGTTTTGAAAATGTTTAAACAGAGCAGAGCCGATTTGATGGTAAATTTCATTTTTCTGCGAATTTAATTTGATTTTATCCCCATCGAAGGTGAACGCGCCCAGATAGCTAATAAATCCGCATTCTTCGGGCTTTTTTGAGCAATCCGTGTTACATACCATGCAATAGTACAAACAACTGCAGCTATCTTCTCCATTCACTAGAAACACTTTTAGAAGAAGGTCAAGATCGTTTTCTCGTATCGTTTCTGGGATTTCTGAAGTTCTACGGGATGAACAACTGTTTTTCATGTACAAATAAAATTTGATTAATTTGAGGTAGTTTTCTAGTAGCATCTTAAAACCATCAGGATCTGAGGAGTGATCACTTGCAACCTCTTTTTCGATTGTCTCTTGAACCGCAAGGAGGACAGACTTAAATAGTTCTGCACTAATTCTATGGTCGTTAGCCAAGAATTGAATGCATTGCTGACGAATTTCGTTTGTCTGCATTTCACTACAGAGTGAAGCTACTTTAGTTTCCTCTACTTTATTTCGCAACAGTAGCTTTATCCTTCTAAAGAGATAAACGTCTTTAGCGGTTTTCGAGTCATCACTAATTAAAGCGCAATGAAACGGCACTGTGATTTCTTTGAGCGACTCATCGGTTGGATCAAGGAACAGACAAGATTTTAAAGAAAATTTTATATTCGTATTCGATCCAATTCCCATAAGTCCGTGGGTGTTATAGATCAATTGTCCGTTTTTACCTACATTAAACGCAGCGACTTTGGGACCATGCTGCAAGGCCCATATCTCAAGAACACATCTCGTGGGAGCGTAAATGACTAAAAACAGTGCTTTTCTACGGTCGGATTTCTCAGTCCTCAGTACTTTCTCCTTTGTCTTAATAAATGCGCATTGGGCATCTCGGTAGCCTTTCCAAACACGCAAGGCGATTCCTCGAAGACAGTCAACCAAAATAACGCGACTTAAATTATCTGTAACAACGGCTAACTTATTACCTGGTGCTAACCAAACATTGTTTGCCTCTCTCTGAATGTCGCATATTCCAAAACGACAAGACATTGGCTCTCCTGGAAAATTTGGTTGGGATTCCTCCTGTGTTTGTCCTGTGTTAGTTTTGAAAAACCATGGCATCGACGATTTCACTTTATTTGCAACAGCTTTCGCGACATAAGTCAAATCAGCAGGCACGTAGCCCTCTTTAGCATAATAAAATCCGACAAAGGGTTTTACACCCACGCCCAGCACAACGGACTGTTGTACAGGGGAGCTCCTGGGCTTCGAATAGAAACCTTTTTCAAGACTGTGATCCAGAAGGTGATCAAAGTTACCGAAACTCGGTTGACCCACTATCGCAGCGTCATTTACTGTTCCACCTTTCATGCGATATTCCCATTTTCGGCAGGGAACATTTACAGGGAGATGAGTTAAATTCGTCTTATTTTGATCTGTAAAAACGCGGATAATTATTATTGTTATTATTGTTATAAAATCAAATAGCAGAAGTAATAGTATGATGTGATTGGTAATCATATTGAGTCAATATCACTTCAAAAGAAAAAGCCTGAATCGATTCTGTTCGTCAAAGAGTGAAATTTATTAAGTTCTATAATTACGTAAATTTATATGACTATTATTTTTATATTTTGTACTAAAGGCGCAACTTTTAATTACGTAGATAATTTTGTCCGGGGCTCCTGTTAATCTCTTTGGAGTTTCTTAAAAATTTCATTTCTTAACGACATAAATATTAAAAAATGTAAAATACTTGAAATTAACATTAATTAGTAGTATAATATTAGTTGGGAGAATTTTACCTTTTGGGCTAGATATGCGGTATAAATATATTTAAAAAGATGGTTTCTATTGTGTTGTTCGCATTTTATATTATTTCTTCACTTTATCCCTTTTCATTTATTATTTCGCTATATGTCTTCCTGGATTTTCGAATTGTTACAAGCGAATTCTGATCGTAAAGGAGTTGATGGAATAAATTTAAAATGTCTTCAATTACAAAATAACCTATGAGAAAAATAAACTGCTTTTGAATAATTTTTGGGAATTGTAAATATTCTGAATTGGAGCAACTATTCTTGCTTTATTTTGCTTTTTTAACTATGTAATTCATTGTGCCTGCATTAGTTGTATTGGTACTAATTTATATAATGGGTTATTTTATAATGGAGCACTTACTTCCTAAATTAGTAACGTTCCAGTTGAGTTTCTCTTTAAGCCCTGTCAACACGGGCAATAGCTGGACTATTTGAATTATACAAACGCACGAGATGTAGTTCAAGTGGATTTCCTCCCGGTTGTGGATAAGCTGCGCTTTGAGGCCCTGGACAGGCTCCTCGTGCCAGCGCTGCGTAAACACTGGAAATCCGGAATCGGAGTAGAACAGCACCAGGCCAGAAGAGACTCCCACCGCTATACAGGTCCAGTCCACTGCCTGATTGGTGCCCAGTCCTTCGTGCACGGGTACACAAAGAAGTGCAGTGATGATTTCGTTCGGATTTTCGAGTTCACCCTCCCAGAAAATCGTATACTCGGGTGCCTGCTTGCCTTTAGCCCATTCTGTGGTTAAGATCACGAGCTTGGCACCGTGCCCGAAGGCTATCACTTCTCCCGTTGGCGAAACAGAGTAATAAACGGAGTTCAACCATCCATCATCTGCGGAGGAGGAAATTTCATCGGCTGCTGGGTCATTTTAAGGCCACACTTACCTTGAGGGAAGCCGAGGAGCTCTTGCACTTTCCTCAAATCACGTATTTTACCAAACAGTTTCACTTCACAAGACATTTTTCAACAATTTTACCATAAAACTCGTAGATGCAAAAAAGACAACAACAGCCATCAACGCAAATAAAAGTGTCACTCTTTGTCAGCTGCTTTTGACATTTCTTGTTTTTTAACTGTGTCTCCAGTGCTACCATAGAACGTGTATTAAATGAATTCATTTTGACGATACTATGGCCCTCTGTGTCTTTTTAAAATAAAAGCTCTAACAAATCGAAGGAAGTTTTTTCGTCAAGTAGATGCTCTTTGGGATGTTTGGACTATTTATTTTTCAATTAAATATGCACTTTTTACATACATATATATTCTTTAAATTATAAATCTTTTCTCAAAATTAAAATGTTCTCATATATGTACTCCTTTTTGCCCAAAGCTAAAAAAGTTCCAGTAGAAAACCGCAGGACCCACACGTAAAATAATAGTAAAACAAAGAGCATATTCTTTATAAATATAATTTATTTAAATAACAACGAGTGGATAGTAAATAACAAAATTAAACATTGCAAAGATATTATGTTATCTTCGTCCTGGAGGTACACGAAGGAAGTTTAGTCCTTGTTCAATTACAGCGTTTACATTCATACCACGTTCTTGCAGTGATGACTGCAAATTACTGAATTGCTCAGAGTTCCGTACATTGGCCACTAAGTTTGTAAATTCAGGGCTGCGTAATCCTTCCATTAAGGTCTAAAAACAATAGTAATTATTAGTTACAATTTAGCAAAAATATATTTATTAGCAATAAACACTTACCTCGAAAACAGAATCAGTGTTAACACGGAGATTCATACATTTCATAATCCTCTGCAAGGGCAACATTCCTACAACGGTTTTTGTAAGTCCACTTACACCTGGAGCAGGTACAGGTGCTGCAACTTCTGTATCCGTTGCTGAAGCTGCTTGAAATTGTTGAACAGCTGTGTCCATAAATGAGCCAACATTTAATCCAATTCCTCCTAAAAATTCTAGTAACTTTCTTCCTGAAGCAGCGTCTGCAACGCGTTGAACAAGGGTTGTGAAGTGGGGAGATTGGACGAAGGAGTCCAAACGTTGAGTTTCATCATCATTTCTCACCGCGTGTTGGATAACGCCCGTAATTTCTTTAATTGGAAGTATTCCCATCAAGTCAAAGTCATGGCAATCTATCTGGTTCTGACTAACTTCAGAAAGAGTATCTTGAGCAAGTATTGCCTTTTCAGTGAGGATCACTGAAAATACTAAGATCACTGATTTTAAAATATTCATTATACGTTTCTCTGTAGACACGAATTGAATGAATGCTAAAATTGTGGGTCACTGCTTTTATAAATGACAATTAGATCTACGGTAGAAATTTTGCAGATATAATTAATTTTGTGTTTTTCCATAAAGGTCAACCTTACGATTTCTGGTATACATTACGCCAACTGTATGGATCTTTATTAAATGGAAGATGTGCATAACAATGCGATGGTCATCCTCCAAGTTGCTTCTAAATTTTTCACTTCAACAAGATACCTCGACCTTACAACTTGGAAATGTTAAAATAGTTAAAGATCTTGCGAAATGTGCAAGTTTGCAATCCGGAAGAAGTGAAGGCGTGTGCCACCATAAATATTTTACACGGAATTGCTAAGATCAGTGCGCTTTAATGCACTTGATGGTGAAAAAAGAACAGAAGAGCGAAAACACATATGTAATTATATTTTGTATATTTTCTCAAAAGCTTGTTGTGGCCTTTTCTGTCTCACACTGCCACAAGTTGAATGAACGTTGTTAAGCAGTCTATCACTGCAGAAATATGTTCACCGCGAAATGTTTTAATAAATTATGTGATCACCGTTTCAGGTCGATGTGCTGAGTTGAAGGTGAGCCGCTTTACCGTGCTCCGTACCTGGCCTAGCACAACAATTTTTTTTATAGGACCTTTTGATTCAGTCTTTAATGCACTAATGTTTTCTTTTCGGCGGTATAAGAGCTATAAGAGACCCGAATACCAAATTGCTTATTAGTTAGCTAGAGAGACTTAATTGACCATTTGGTTATTATGCGTGAGGCAGTTTAGACGCAAAATTGCATTTAGTCGAAACCTTTTGAAAAGCTAGTACATTTTCAGAGTTAAAGAATTCACAAAAAAAAGAAACTAACTTTGGCACTGTTTAAATAATTAAATTAAGTAAGCCACTACTAACGGACTAGCGGCATTGATAAATTATCCAAGGAGGTAATTAAGTGTATATCAAAAACTTTATATGTAACTATTAAGATGTCGCACGCCGAACAAATTTTGTGGATACGAAAAATTTCAATAGGACGTAGCGCATGAATCCTAAGTGCAGCAAAAACGATACTGCAAATTTCGCAGGGTCTTACTGCAGCCAAATACATAGCTGCTGCGGGGGCGCTGGTCCTAGAAAAAATTGATTTTTGTCCAGAATCGATGGGACTTCATTGTAGAATTTAGGGCTTTTCCGAATAAAAGTTTTTATTCCTAATTGGCCCGAGCTGCTTGCTTATAGGAAAAGTAAAATCAAGATAGGTATGTCCCGTGAAAATTTCCAAATATATTTATTTCTAATGATTTACTTCATTGTTGGACATGTCGATGATATAATTTTAATATTTAATACTTTAAATTTAAATCCTCTAAATTATTGGTTTTCTTTATTTTTCTCCACAGAACCCAATCACCCGGGATCAGATCAGGACTCCGGGAGCGGAAATTTAACCGTGGAATTATCCGAGGAAGATTTTGTCAGCTGCAGTGACCCACCTGTTTTAAGAAAAAAAAATTATATCTTAAAATTATTACTAAAACTGTGTAAGCTCATTTTGAACCTGAAAAAGAGAAAACAATTTTTTGGACCTTCTGCAATTTCTGGGCTTCTGTTACAAAATCTAGAAAATCGAAACTACAAAATTAAGAAAATGTAATAGGAGCCCAGAAATCGCAGCACCAAATTTTTTGTCTTCTCTTTTTTTGGTTCCCCAAGGGGTGGGTTCATTTGGCTAGTAGCTGTAGCTGGGCCAATAAGCTTAAAAAAAATCTGGCCTGGATAATCTAATATAAATATGTATTTATATTGTTATGTCACAAACTTCAGTAAATCATTTTTTATTTACCCTAAATATAAATAGGTACATTATGTATATGTTCAAATCATGTTACAAAATTTTAATTTGAAATTTGTACTTTACACGGATTTGTACTACATAATTTTAATTTATATTAGGGTTATGAATTAATGAAAATAAGTCTGGTATGGAAATACTAAGCATTGAAATTTGGAGATTGGCGTGTTGGTTATAAGCAAATTAGCAACTATTTCAACAATCACAACTAAATAATATTATTATTTTATTTAGTGAACAATGTAGATATTGCCAACTTTATTTCTATAACTCTTATTTCCCCTAAGAATAACATTTGTGAACCAATATCAATATAACTACTTTTATTGAAATTTAATTATGAATGTATGTATAGAAGGCTGCAATACCTATACAACTTGTATAGTACAAGGCTTCACTTTAACAGTAAATTTCTCAATTAATTTCTTTTAAAGTAAATAAATTATATCTGATATCACCACCATATATGTATGTATATACAGTCCGTTAAAGTGCTCTTCGTCAGGTCTTATGGTATTATGTATTTCTAAAATCAATTTTAAAAAACGATTTTGGTAAAATCCAAACCTCTGGGGTCTTTAAGATGAGAAACGAGTACATTTAGGTACCAACAAATGATTTTATTTGAAATTTCTCTAGAATCGAAACGTTATAGAAATAAAATTCATTTTACGAATTAAAAATGATAGTTTTCAAGATTTAAGGAGATAACTGCAAAAAATTAGAAGACTATATTCCATTGCATTTAAATACCGACTCAGTGATATAAAGTATTTATAAAGTGAGAAAAAAAGAAGTAACAGTTGTAGACATTGATCTTCCGCCTAAACTTCTTGAAATTATTTCTTATCCAATTTCAAGCCAGCAATTTTTGAATACCACCCGCGCGAATGGCGCAATCGCAATTAGTCCCCCAGACGTTACCGACTACTTTTTATTTTATCCTCCCCGGCTCGCGCCATATACGAAGAATTGCTTCTACAAAAGGCATGATAAGTTTCTTGGCTCAATTCAGTCCAAACCTTGAGGTTCTTACGAAACTTTCCTACGGCTAAAATTTTTACGATGAGAGGGAATAAGCCGCGCGGTTCCAGTTTTGCGTAAAAATCGTATAAACAATTTTTTTTTTTAGCTAAAGCACCTGAGTAGCGAAACCGCACATGTTGCGGTCTCTGGAATCGTTAATAATTGCTAGCAAACGCGGGGCACCGGCTTAGTCTTGGCTAAGAAGAGCTCGACTTAAGACGTGATTCAAATAATTTAGTCCGTCTTGAAAGTGGCTGCTTGCGATCTGCGGTGGATTAAGCCTCAGTTGGGAGTGCGCGTCACATTCTAAGTGCGGAAGTAAAGGGAGACTAGCCCCACAAATAGCCAATTTAATGCATTTTCTTACAAAATCGAGTCGCCGCGGTTTATTAATCTCTGGTTGCTAACTTCGCGGTCGAGCGTTTCCTCAGTGTTTCTTCGTCTGACTCGCCTTTTGGGGGCCTCTCTGCTGCAACAGGCCCACGCGACGGTGCAATCATCAGCTGCATCGTTTCTGGTTTTTGTCTTGCGGAAAGTGAAATCGAAAGTTAATTCGCAATTTAGACGGATACATCTGCAGATACTTTGGCTTCCTTTGAATTCCCTTGAAGCCACTCACAGCTGTGCCTTTCTGGCATTTATTTGAAAATTTCAACTATTTACTTTTAGAAATTTTTTAAATTCCATCAAAACATGGTCAACGTTGAGGCTGAAATGAGTAGGTGAGTGAGCTCTCTTAGAATTTCTTTTAAGCTCTGTTTGTTGACCTTTTTCACGTAAAGTTGCTAAAATTGCGGGTATTTCGCCGGCTATTTTGCGCAAATACACTACTACTTAATGTGAGTGAAAATTAAATTAATGCTTTGAGTGACTCGGCTGTTAGCATCTAAAGGCAAATATTTCTATATTATTTCCTATCGTCAGCATCGTCGAGCAGCAAACAATTCCACGCGATTATTTGCAGATAGTGCATCCACTACCGAGCTTTCTCAAGGTCGCACATTTTATCAACTTATAAACAGTAAGAAAAAATGTGGAAAAGTTTGGTTCATTATGCTGATTGACGTAAAACAGTTAAAATGTTTACATAATTTTTAAGATATGCTATAGGAGAAGTGTGAATTTTAATTAGCCCAACATTATTTATCTAGGAAAATCTAGGATGCAGTAAAGAGGATTTTTATTTATAATTCATTCATGTATTTTTCATTTATTTTAAATCTGTTCGATTTTCTCGATGATGATTCACTGTTCTTTATATAGAAGAAAAGTTTCAATTTTTATATTATGTATCTTTAAAACAAAAATCTTGAAGAAAAAGTTTTGTTCTTTGCGTTCATATTTTATCAAACCACATAGCGTTGGTATAGATAGGTATTAGACTTTAAAAAGTTTAGTATTTTTTAAACTCTCAAAATTATATAAATGCAAATTCGTAGCTATATACATATGTATGCATGTAATATAAACATAAAATGTGAAAACCACATGATCATTTTATTTTGTAAACTCTAACCATTTTTATTTGTAAAAAAAGGAAATTATATTTAGGAGTGACAAAATAGAAAAGTAAAGGGAATTTAATATTTTGATAGTCCAAAATATTTGTAATTCAATTAAGCAGGAATCGTCCAATTAATTTGAATGCCAATGTCTAATTCAAGCCAAGAGTTTCGCCCTGTTGGCTTATTCGTATATTTTCCTGAGAATCCATTAATAGAACTTTCCTGCCGTTTGTTCTTATTTGTCCTCACGGCGCGTTATGAATTTCAATTTCGTATTCGTGATGTTGTGCTTTCGCAATTCACCACGAAACTGACCATTTTTGCGGGGGGGCAACCTTTTTAGTATTCACCTGGTGATCATTCACATTAAATTGTTTCCAAAGCGGGCAAAAGCTGAGACTCTGGCTTTGGAGCAAAAGTTTTTGATTGTACATAGAAGTTAATGTCAGATGACGAGATTGTTTTAGATTTATTAAACTGTCTCAATTTTCTGGTATTTTAATTTAAATTATTTTTTACTTTGGACACGTAATTAATAATGAATCGAATAAACAAGATTTGTTCACATGCAGAATTTAAATGAATGTACCTACTTAAATTCAGTGGAAGTTGCAGTCATCTAATTAGCGTTGGGTGTAAATGGTATATGTAAGAATTGGTAAGCTAATTTATTTCCAAGTTTCAGAATAAATTAACACACAAAAACTGTTTTACAAATTCTAATTAGTAGAACCAGCGAAATTGCACTTCTTGAACTCGGCAAAAAATTATGCCATATTATTAGGTTCATTTAGAGACAGCAAGGGTAATTTTCCGACTAATTGGAAGTACGTAAATATAAATTAAAATATTTACGTAATATTATATATGGTAACTCATTTCCATATCATTACTTATGATTATGACAATCACTGTTTTCGAAATACCTCCGCGCTTCTCTTTTGAGAAGTAGTCTTAATCAGAAAAAAGCATTAAAATCGAGGCTCTTTTTATCAAAAGTTTTATGAGTGTAAGCACAGGTACAATTTTTTATATTTATGCGTTTCTGAACTTAAAAAAAAATATTTTAGTAGTGGTTACATGTAAAATGTATAACACATATTATGTAAATTATTTATGTTTAGAAGTATTTGATTTGATTTTTTTATTACTTTAAACGATTTTTTCAAAAAAATAGATGGTACTATCAATATTATTTGTTTTATGACTTGTAAAATAAAAATAAAAATAACTATATAGACTAGTAGACTACATATGTACATATATTTGTGATGTTGAATCCGGCTCATAATATATTATGTGACGTTGACCCCACAAAATTAAAAAACCAAAAAAATTACCAAACATAATAAAAGAAATTAAAAACAAAAAAAAAATAAAAATTCAAGATCAGTTCGTTTCTCGCAATTTACTTTCGCTGATTTTAATAATACTACCGAATGTTGAGAGACATTGCAAAGTCACGGCCTAATTAAATTAAAAAAGCTTAACTTGTTCACATCAAAAACACGTTGACAAAAAATATATTACAAAATTTTTTGAATTGCCATCAGATCACCGAAACTGGTTTACTATCTTTCACGTTAACTCGCCCTTGAAAGCTTTGCGGTGAACCACTGCCAACGGCTTGCGACATTCTTTAGAGTCATCGAGCTAGATGCAGATGAAAGAGTTGCACATGTTTTAGTAGTACAAAACAGTTTTCAATGTTTGTTATTTTTTATTTCCAGCACCCAAAATGTTGGACAGCGGCTCTATAATATTATAATGAGCATCTTAGAATGTCTGATCCTCTTAGTGAGATTAATTCTGGAGGGATTTGTGGCCACGGTTAGGATCTTCACCGGCGTGGAAGCAAAGGACGTCAGCGGGGATATTGTTTTGGTACGATAAAACATTTTCTAGATTTTACGAAAGGCTAATTTTATTAAATAGATTACTGGTGCTGGTCATGGAATTGGCAAAGAGCTGGCTTTCCAGTATGTTAATCTTGGATGCACAGTGGTTTGCGTCGATATTAATGAAGCTGACAACAAAGAGACTGTTAAGGAGGCCAACATGTTGAGGAAGGGAACTGCCTACGGCTACACGTAATACGATTATTAATTTAAAATTCCAAGGATTTTTTGTATTATAAATCTCCTTTTTAATCAGGTGCGATGTAGCCAACTGGGACAAGGTACTGGCTTTAAGTGAAAAAGTGAAAGTAGAAGTTGGTTATGTGTCCTTGCTGATTAACAATGTTGGAATTATGCCAACCCATCCAATCGAAAAACACACTCCAGAGGAAATCAAAAGGCTGTTCGACATCAATGTCTTTTCGCAATTTTGGACACTAAACGCATTCTTGCCGCAAATGAAGGAAAAAGGTCGGGGACATATAGTCAGCATGTCTTCTATAGCTGGAATTGTTGGTCTCGCCAATTTAGTCCCTTACTGCGCCTCCAAATTTGCTTTACGCGGAATGATGGAAGCTCTTAGAGAAGAAATTCGATCAGGTCCTTACAAGAATTTGGTAAGTACTTTTGTAATTTAAAATTATCTTTTATCCAAAACTTTAATCTTCTTTTGTTTTTGTAGATTCATACGACAACAATATTTCCATACATGGTAAACACTGGACTGTGTAAAAAGCCAAAAGTTAAATTTCCAATGATACTAGGCTTACTAGATCCGAAAAAGGTTGCTGCAACCATAGTTGACGCGCAAAGGAAGAATTTGGATGAAGTTACTATTCCAAAAGGACTGATGTATATGAATAATTTCTTTAGGATATTGCCACTGAGTTGTGCTTTGATGCTGGTGGACTACATAGACAGTGGAGTGGAGTCCGATATGTAGGGCTCCAAGGTGCACTTTGCTTTAATTTGATGCCTTTATTAGGATTTAAGTTTAGATTTATGATTTTTATAACGGTAATTATACAGTCAAGTTAATTTTTGAAGAGCTGTTTCATTTTATGTTTCCTAAAATTAATATCTCCAATTGATATCACAAGAGTCATGTGAAAATTGATTTTTCAAATATAGTAGGTATGTTAAATTTTTTCTTTACACAGCTTTTAGAAACGTTAAGTGCAAGACACCCGAAGTTTTTCTGATTGTGGATCCGGCGAACAAAACGATCTATGTAATTAGGATGAGTAAATTAATGACTCTAAACCCCGATATAGTGTTTGTGACTCTATTTGACATGCTATATGCTGAAGTTTTTTTGGAAAATGCAATTATATCGTTTTGCTTGCGATTGGGTGCGATTGCTACGTTTTGATTACATTTAAATGGTCAAATCTAACTGAACGCATCGAAACTGAAAGTTTTTGTAGGAAATTCAAATTGCCATAAAAAACAGAGTCCTTTGTATTGCTGCATCAGTTGTATTGTTTTGAAAGTACAAACATTGAAAAATGATACGACGTATTATATACAGTGTTGTGCAAAACCTAAGCAACTTTTGCAGTATAGTTATTCAAATTCATGTACTTTTATTTTCACAGCATTTAAGAAAAATCAAAATATATTTATTCATACTAGATATCGTGAACAATATGAATATAAACTTAAATATTAAATAAAACTCCATTAACAATATAAAAAATGACAAAAGAAAAATATTCCCTAAAATTTGCTGTGCAAAACCTAAGCAACTTTTCTCACTTAATGTACTTTTTATTTGTTTTCTGAGAATTAACGGTATTTTTTCTTCTGCATGATGTTCATTTGAAACAGGCAAATATTTTTCAGTTATTTTGTGGCAATTGAAAAGTGTTTTTAGTGCGTAATTTTGGCAATCATTATGCAGCGTTGTGAATACGATAAAAATTTCAAATTAAGGTTAATAGCAGATTACAATAACGGTGAATCGCAAATATCTATTGCAAAAAAGTACAAAATTAATAAATCAATCATTTCGCGATTAATAAAAAAGTATAAACTTAATGGAACTGTAATAACTTGAATGTTGGTGGACGACCTCGTAAAACATCGGTTCGAACGGACAGACAAATATGCAGTTTGATTAAAAAAAATCCGTTCATTTCCTCCGGAGAGATTGTAGAGACATTAAATTTAAGGATAGATCCCAGCACAGTACGAAGACGTGCTATGGAAAATAATTTAAAAAGCTATTCTGCAGTGAAAAAACCTATGCTCACAAAGAAGCATTTACAAGAGGTTTTTTTTTATACTAATTTTATTTTTATTGGTTTAAATTAAATTTTTTTTTAATTATTAGATTGTATTTCGCTCAAACTTATGTCAATTGGTCCGTTAGTAAGTGGAAGACTGTTTTGTTCAGTGACGAAAGTAAATTCAATCTTTTCAATTCTGACGGAAAGTGTCATGTAAGAAGAAAAAGAGGAGAACGACTAAATCCCCGCTACTGTAGGAATACAATTAAACATGGAGGCGGAAGTGTAATGGTCTGGACGTGTTTTTCTGGTCATGGTGTTGGCCCTTTCCACCAAATAGACGTTACTATGGACCGTTTCGTCTACAAAAATATACTAGAAACCGTGATGCTTTCTTACGCCGAGTGGGAAATGCCAATTAGATGGGTGTTTCAACACGATAACGACCCGAAACACACATCAAAATTAGTAAAAGACTGGTTAATAGCAAATGGGATTCAAGTCCTTGATTGGCCCGCACAATCACCCGACTTGAATTCCATCGAAAACCTATTTGCAATTTTAAAACGCAATGTAGGAAATCGACGATTCAAGGACAAGAAAGACCTCATGGATTCCTTAAAGTTTGAATGGGAAAGAATCCCAATGAGCACCATTAATAATCTGCTTGAGTCAATGCCCCGCAGATGTGCTGAAGTAATAAAAAATAAAGGATATTACACCAAATATTAAGAAAGTTGCTTAGGTTTTGCACAGCAAATTTTAGGGTATATTTTTCTTTTGTCATTTTTTATATTATTAATGGAGTTTTATTTAATATTTCAGTTTATATTCATATTGTTCACAACATCTAGTATGAATAAATATATTTTGATTTTTCTTAAACTCTGTAAAAATAAAAGTACATGAATTTGAATAACTATACTGCAAAAGTTGCTTAGGTTTTGCACAACACTGTATATGTATATTTGAAAGAAATTTATTCTGTTTTGAACGAAAACGTGCTCGTTTATTCGAAGCTGTTAAAAGTTATGCTCTTTTGATCGAAATCACAATCTTTTGACTCCATTTTAACACACTTTCACCTTCAGGTACAGCCGGATTTAATAAAAACAAAAGAGATTTTTTCCAAAAGTATCATTAGCTCGTTTTTTCGGCAGATCCGCAATCAATTTTTTTGAAAGAAAACAAAATAATTTGATACTTTTTAATTTGATTGGCACACCAAATCAAATATAAATTGCTAGTACTGGGATTTATTTAAAAAGAATTTTAATGTACCATATTTCTTTCAGGTATTATTATTAGGAAGCGTGTTGTATATAAAAACTGCTGTTATTTATAAAAATACTAAAAAACTTACAAAATAAAAGTATTTTTTGCATTGTTTTAAATTTTGATTTAACAATATCCTACCATTATCTAAAATGCGGCATATTCTTAGAAGAAATAATTTTTGGAAAGAGGACTTGTAAGCCTATATCACCCAGCCAAAGTTCGTAAGAAAAATAATTATAAGATTAAATGTTCTTATTAGCTTAAAGAAATGAAAGAGTTGAATAAAAAACGTCGCGGAGAATAATTTAAAATCTATCTGAGAGCGTTATGTAATTAAATGTTTTTAAAAATATAACTTCAAATGTTTAAAATCGCTTATTTATGAACTAAAAAGCCGCACTATAAAATTAAGCTTGTCCAAAGTATAGATCTTTTATTTTATTTTTCATTGGTTCGTGTTCATAATACGAACTTTAGAAATGATCACATTTGTAGGTTTTGATATGAATTTGGTTCAAAACTTTACTCAGAAATATTAGTTGCTCTTCGAAATTATCACGTATAACGAAATGTTGTGCTGATCATCAGTTAATCCATTTTATATATAATTTCAACTCTTATCTTATTAAACTTCAAATTTGACTAGTTTCTAAATACTTTTATTCATTTATTTGCACAACTTTAGTACCTCAAAAACACTTAGAAGAATGAAGAAGATGTTCTTACTAAAGAATTCTTACTTTCCGGTGTTTCCCGCCAACGTACGAAGTACGTTTTTGAAATAGTCGCTGGTGGCGTAAAGTATTTTTTCGTTCTTCTTTTGAAGAGCCGTCGAAACCAACTGCAACAACTGCGATCTTCAGTTGAAGTATTAGGATTGTACTCAATTTTCACTGGCACAGCATGGTCTTGGTCTATCACTTGAATTTCGTTAATAGCACTCCACGACTGTGCGGACTTTTGAGGTTTTCGTAATATAGCATGCGGACGAGGTAAGGATTTTGTTATTGGCCTTTCTTTAGGTGTTTCTGGGACTACGTTTGGAAGTACCTCTTCTTGAAAGATTGCACTTTGTTGATATTCGGTAATATTGGGTGATTCCATTTTGGGACTATAAGAATTGTTACTCCAACAAGGCTTACTATTTTCAGATCTTCTACTCTCAGGTCTTCTAACATGACAATTTTGAGTGTTTTCTGCAATTCTATCAAGTCTTTGCTGTAGTTCATTAGCTTCTTGACGGTTCCGCAAAGATAAAAGTGAAGCATTTTCAGAATTTTCTGATATTTCTTCAATCGGATATATTCTTCTATTGTGCCACATACTAGGAGATAATATTCTATCTGTTGTAACTCTAAATCTTGGGCTGTTCCCCAGCGAAGTTGAAGGTAATTGGTTTCTAGGAGTTGCACTATCATCGCTTGACGTTTGCGTTTCTCTATTTTCACATTTATTATTATTGCCTTCGCTAGAACTTGATGTTGTATCTTCACATTTTCGTGGATTTATAAGAAGAAAGAAGTCACTTCTTAGGCACATTTCTGGGCTTACGTGCACGTAGTTTGATCCAAGATCCATTCGCACAGCATTGGCAATGTTTAAAAGAAATAGCTCTGGGATTGGATTTTCAAAAGGTCGACATTCTTCTGTTGATGAACTCGTTTGCGCACTTTCTGACCGACAAGTTCTGCGAGAGGAATGCACATCGGTTGTATTTGTTCCAGTATGCTTTATATTTGCATTTTCTGAAATTGATTTATCAGTTTCTTGTCCACTCAAATCGAGGTCTTCCAGAAATAGATCTTGAGCTGTTTTCTGCTTTTCCTTTGGTATACAACTTCTGGAACTTCTTGATCCTTTGTGCGAATGATGTCTCTTTTGGTTCTTCAAAGTGTCTAAACTTTGTTCAGACAGTTGGACTCTCTTCCAGGCTTGAAGTTCTGAATCACTTAAAGATTCAAATCTGTTGCAAAATAAGGTGTTCCTTGCGCATGAATCACCATTCTCAAAATAATCTTTGGGAGTGGTAGGGGAGACTCTCTTGTATACTCTTTCTCCACCCATTTTTTCCATTTCTAATGTATTTTAAAAGAACATTTTGAAAGACATTAAAATATGTAAATGACTATAATTGATTAGTATTCGCATGATTGCTTTGTTCTTAATTAATACTTGAAGCAAGATTTTCTTGGACGAATTTAGTTGAAAGCCAAAATAATAAAAATTGAGACTAGAATTATGTACAAATACACATATAAGGGTAATATTGTATGTGCATACCCATACATATATTATTAGATTACTACTAAGATTCTGTGTGGTGAATCAATCGTTGCCAAATCATATAAAGTAAATGGAAATAGGTTTTAAAACGACTACCTTTTTATTGAAACCGATCTGGTATTTGTTTTGAGCTAATGATATTTTTTACCAGAAAACCACACTCCACAGTTCAAAGTTCTTACAATAAGATTAGGTGAAACATAAAATGATATTAAGGGTATTAAGGGAGGATGCCAGGTCGTTTTTTCCAAATTTTGTTAATATATTAGATTACTTATTTAAGATATGAAAAAAGGTATGCTATTAATCTGGACAAATAAAAATAAATAAGTTTTATAAGTAACGTACAAGTAATTCTCGTTGCAGGTATATGATTTGTATCGAAAAACATTTCTTCACAAAATGATGAGCTTCGGTGAAGTTTTTGCTCATACACATAACATAAACATAAAAAAAAAAATAATACTACTACTACAATTACTAATAACTTGGTTAGTAAGAATGTTTTCAAAGCAATACTTCAAATGTTTCTAAGGATAGACAGGTTGGTCTTTGGTAATAATAACCATGTGACTTCTGAAAGTTTTAAACCGTAATACTATGATGCATTTATTGTATTTTTGAGAGTTTTCGGACGTTGTGTTTTTTAATTGTTGTGACAAACGAATAGTTTGATTTAAAGAAAATTTTAAAATCCTATATCTAATCAGAATTGCCTAGATAAAAGCTTCAGAAAAGTTCCATTATGCGTGTTCTTTTATGAAGTCGAATGAGTTTATTAAAATTAAAGTTATTATAAAGAAATGCTTTAAGTGAAAACAAATAAAGAGAAAGAATTTAAAGTTAATTTTAAGTAAATTGAAAAATAATACAAACGTATTTTAACACGATTTATTGCTGTGACATCACTTAAGCTAAATATTTATCGTACATAAATTCAGTTAAAGCTAAATCATAAACCTAAACTTTGTGTTGACAGATACACTAACAGGAACTACATTTGAACTAAAGGACATTAAATCTTACAAACCTTAGTACCAAGTGTAAAAGGGCTGAGGAACTCCAAAATTCTTTGCTGGCGAAAAGGAACTAAAGTTTTGCTGCATAAAGGGTGCACTATGCGTCGAGTTGTGGTGGAACTGAAGGTGATGATGAATTGGACTACCCAGAGAAGTTGTGCCAGGTTGGAGCACTTCTGGTGGAGAGATCGATGTTGTGGGTCGGGTAGAAGTAGCTGAAGTTGTGTTCCACGGGGTGTAAGGGTTATTTTGGGATGTTTGACCTCCAGATTGGGCTTGGTTGCCCTCATTCTCCTGAGGTGGTATACCGTCGTTACTATTGCTATTTCCAGAATTAGGGCCCATCATGGTAACCAAACTATTTGGGGTTGGAGGAAGTTGGATACCACTCGCATAGGCTGCATTACTGCCATTAGGACTATCGTTTCGAAGGATGGTTTGATGATGATCACTACTTGCAGTTGTGGTATAACTAGAGTTCATGGAAGATAGGTTGGCCATTGTGGAGGTATGAGGGTGGTGATGAGCATAGCTTGGAGTGGGGTTGTGTATTTGGTGAGGGGGTGTCGATGTTCCGTGGGGCGAAACCGCGTGAATGTGGGAGGAATAAAAGTCATGGACTTGGGCGGATGCTGTTGAAAAGGCACTGGATTCAGAAATTGACTGTGGCATTAGTGGCGGGTAGTTAGATACAGCAGGAGCTGATGCATAAGGGAGTCCCTGAGACACAGGCATAGCTGAAGGGTAAGATGAAGATGATCCCGAACTAAGTTGTTTGCGAAGTCTAGCTCGACGATTGCTGAACCAGACTTGGATTCGTGCTTCAGTTAATTTGGTGCGCTGGGCTAGTTCTTCTCTAGTGTAAATATCTGGGTACTGTGTCCTTTCAAACGCCCTCTCCAACTCATCTAATTGAACCGCTGAGAAAGTAGTACGCGACCTTCGCTGCTTTCGCTTAAGTGGTATTCCGGGCTCACTGTCGCAGTCTGATATTTCCCCATCGGAGGGTTTAATTGAATGTTCTGAGCCTAGAAAAGATGAGGGTGGTACACCGTGTTACAACAAACAAGATAAGAAAAAAAAAGCATTTTGGATCATTAGACAATAATTACTCGGTTTGAATTAATGACAGAGTGCAACATTTGGCAAGTCATGATCAGGGCTATTGCGCGGATCTATCACGGTTCGTTTTGCGTTGATCACACATCGATCATTAATTCCAATTTCGAAATAAATTTGACATAATGGATGAAAACTTACTTGATTTTTTATTGTCATCATCGCTGCTGTCACGTCCACGCAATAGCCGCGAAATTGCTGACACAGAAGGCGCTGTCGATCGGTCACAGACTCCTTCTTTAACCAGCCGATCGCGAATCTCCCACGAAAATATTCCGGGATTTTCCCTCTTGTATTCTTCGATTCGAGCCTCAACCTCAGGTGTGGCCACGCGTGGTTTTGATCCACCAATTACACCTGGCCGAATAGAACCAGTTTCCTGAAAGGGACATTATTTTATTTTACTTCACTATATACATACTTTTTGAGGATGGCACGTATACAAATTTTTTATCGTTTATTCTTTTATTTTGTTTCTTTGTTTTGGGCGATCGTCGTATATTTCCACATGAGTAAATTTTCTTTAAATGGTGCTGGAATAAAAAACGTATCGATCGTTCTGCCCATGCGTCCGTGACGATCATCCAAAATGACATGATCATCATGATTGAACAATTACGGAAACTTGGAGTGTGGTGGTTACGCTTACCTGGTATCTGTTGAGGATTTTTGAAACGCATCCGTGACTGACTCGAAGCTGCCGTGAGATCACACATGGGCGGATACCAGCCGCTGCCATTTCGACTATTTTTAAGCGGATGTGATTGGGCAATGGTCGACCGTTTATGAAAACTCCACCAAGTTGATTTACTCGCCCTTGGCCGGCTGACATATCACCTGGGAAAAAAAAAACAGATTATTTGTAAATATTTTATGAATGTTAACGCATCGAACATTTTTAATTGGGATGAGAGGAACACACAGATATAGCTAACAACCATATTCCTTTAAGCTTTTCAATTAACACAAAAAATAAAAGTTAAAGGGTTAAACATCATGTAAGGGTCAGAAATATTTTAAATTTTTCCGACATATCCAAGAAATCTTTTTTTTTTTCAAATCCGAAATTCGAAAGTGCAAAAGGATATTCTGAACTTTTATTCTGTAAAACTTTATCAATCTCAGTTTGATAGCTCAACTTATATGTAAGTTGATAATTGGACCATTATTTTTAAAATATTATTCATTTTGTAGAAATACGAGAAAATTTAGAAGCGTTTGTTCCAAAATAATATCTCTTAAATTTATCTTGTATATTAAAATTTTATTTGATAGTAGGAATTCATTATTGCATTGAAATTGTAAAAAAGTTACTTCGTTCTGAAATATTTTTGACAAATTTTCTCCATCGGAATGTGGGACATCAATTTTCTGATCGAACGAAAGGGATTCGCGATATCGAATTCATTTTTTACGTTTGTTAGACAAACAGATTTTTAGCTCATAGATACCTTAACCTACCTTTTTCTTTAGTAATTTTCAAAATTATATAATAGCTACATATAATACGTACATATGTACATGTAATAAACACCAAGGTACCTTAATTAAGCGTAATTTTAACTTGAAAATTGTCTAAGTGAAACAGAAATTCTGCTCAAATTGAGTACCGTCGTGGAAATAAAAGTGACGAGTTAAATAAAATCTAATAGGTAGGTACATAAGTGAAGAATTTGAACCAATTTTTTACTTAATTAATTTCCTAACGCTTATATCTACAAATTATATAACTGATTTTGGTATCTCTTTCCATTTCGAAAAACATGTCAAAATAAAAAAATTGTTTCTCTTAATTTCAAATATTTAAAATAACTATAGGTATTCTTAAAAGGCTAATAAAAAACATGTACATATGCTTAAGTGGCAATACGAACGAAAGCAAAAAAGTTCAACACATATTAATTCAGATCGTCATATTATAATGTTAAATGCGGTTTTATTGTTTGCATTTTTTTTAAATGTTATATTTCTTCTTTCATAATTGTCAGTTTGACTATCAAATCTCAGAGCTATTTATTATGAATTTCCGTTAAAAATATGTGTGAAGTGATGCCTTTCATATATATTATGTATTATGGTAAAGTTAAGTAGGTAGTTAACTTTTTTGCTACCAATACTTTCATACCTAGGACTAATTTAAAATAATAAGCTCTATTATTATTCTATTCGTTATTTTTGAAACCCAGTCGTTAGATGTTGGCTATTTGAGTGGCTGCCTGAAGGTTATTGATATCTTTTATATTTTTTTCAGTAGTAGAACTTTTATTAATTCAAGAAATATGAATTTTACGTCAATGCTAAACAATCAATTAAAATAACTAGCAGGGGACTTGCATTCAAATGCAAAAGAAATTAACGATCTCAGACAAAACAATTTTTTCATTTGTTAGAACCAGAATCGGCCGAAGGTAAATATTACTCTTCTATTGCATTTATAACTTCCAATGCAGCAGAAGTCAGCTTATTCGGAACAATAGATAATGTAAGTTGCATCAAGGTTGGATTAAATGAGGCGTGCACTTGATTTGCCTGCATCCGTGTAGTCGTTTAATCGCATCAAACCATTTGTTCGGTGGTTTTTTGCTATAATCCATTAATTTTGTTTAGGCGTATGGAAAAAATACCTTTATTTTTTCTGCAGGTAGATCTTGGTTGGCGGTGCTTTTGATTTGCAATTAGGGAGTTTTGCAGTGATAGCCAAGCCACCGGCAAGGGCTTGAGATCAGTTTTCCGGCATTGCTTGAGATTGATTGGGTACGCCGATTGTGGTTAGCCCTTTAAGAGCACCCGTTCTCTATTCAGATCTCTTTTATTAACCAACATATCAATGAGATCAAGAATTACTGGTGATCAATGTAACATTAGATGACACTATTCATATAATTTTAGTTCTTTTTCATTTTATAGGTACTGGAAATTTTGTTCACATTTATTTTCTCATTAATGAATAGAATAAGTAAGGCCATTTGGTTAGTTAATATTCAAAGCTTCACAAATATTTGGGATCATTTATACTTATAAGTATAGTGTCATAATGACACTAAATTAAATGTTAGTTTTCGCAAAAAATTAAATTTGAAATGGAAAGAAGTAAGATAATAAACTTTTAAACGGAATGTAATAATAATATTAATTATAATTCATATTAAATAAATATTGTTTTTCGGTTTAGACAAGGAACTAGAGACTAGAAATTGAAAAGTAGGTACCAATTTTGTTTGAATAGGACATAATGAATAATTTGATATTTGATCTATTCAAAATTATATTCTTAATACGGTAATGCTGCCAGAAAGAATGGTACTATTTATTACCTACTGGTTTTCATGACAGATACTTGTGATTGGAATTGAAAATTCTCTACATGAAAAAATATTTATATTCATGAAGATGGACATTTGTGTATTTTTTAGCTCACTGATTTCGAATGAAATTTCAATATTTTGGATTGGTATTGGATCATATATTATGGTGGACTTTCAGCAAACGTAATTGGCTTTTCATTAAAGAGTGCTCTAAGTAGTTTTGTTACCTTAGAATTCAATATGAACATCATTAAGGTTAAAGTGGTCGTAAATAATATCATGGATTTAATAAGTAAATTCTTAGGAAACAAAAAATAGGAAATATTACCCTATACATATGTATATGTATAGTTTTGCTTGAGTAGATGATATTTATCATTGTTAAAATTTGTCAATTCCTTAATACTTCCCCAAAATTTTCTCAAGACAAAACAAGTCATTACCAACTAACACAATTCAATTATTAATTTTGGATGTTATTGAAATTTTATTAACAAAATGTCTACCAAACCATTCACATTTTGTTTTAATTGTTAAAAACATGGGTAATACTTTTCTTTACTAGATTTAAATTGTCATGGTATATTCATCTCAAGATAAGCAATTAATTAACCAAAATGATAAACCTAAATAGTCAACATAATAGAGGCAAAACGATGAAATGTAAATAGATTAATAAATTTACTATCACCTTGAATACCTGCACATAAATACATATATAATTACCAGTGCGTCAATATTCTATTACATATGTACTTCAAAATTGTCAGACCATGTTATACATATGGCTAGAAATTAACGCATATTTAGCGATATATCTAGACAGAATATCTATTTATAGCTCAACAGTGAAAAATTGGAAAAACTTTAAAAAAGTTTGATTTCGAAAATTTCGTTTTCTTGATAAATTGTTACAACTATCAGTATTATAATTTAGCAATTATTTTCGATTCCACGGTTGTTCAATCAATTATAAGATTTCCTAATTTTCTACAATAACATTTGAAAGTAAAGTTAAATTTAAACGTACTTTTTTCGAAGGGTTGTTTTCTCTCAAATTATTTTGTAGTTCCTGCTTTGACGCTGCATCTAAAATTATGGCGAAAAAAAATTATAACTTTTTTGAGTTGACAAAGACAAAGATAAAAATAATAAGTACCTATATAGCTTCCAGAACATACATATTCCTAACACTTTATTTAGGTGATTTACAAAAAATGTGTAAACCACATTTACTGTGTTACCTAGACCCAAAATCATGCAAAATTCTGCGAAAGAACGGTTTCAAATATTTGGCAATGTTTACTAGAAACTGAGGATTATCTAATTTCTTTAACCTAAGATGCATTTCTAACCCCATTAAAAAGGTTAAACTCTTTACAACCCGGTTTAAGTCGGTTGTTCGGTAAAAATCCTTTTTCCAAAATGTGGAGTGACCTTCCCAGCCGGGAATGGCCGTAACCCCTTTACTTAGTTTACGAATGTTTTCCCATTAAACCCTTAAAACTGACAACATCACACCCCTTAATCTTCGCTCACTGTGCACCCGGATCGCACAAAGTCAAGAAATTGGCTGGCGATGGCCACCCGCCGGTTTTATGAGTCGTAAGGTAAGCGACTTTAACTATTTTTCGATTTTTTTTCTGTTAAGGAGCTGCTGAGATTTAGTGATTTATGGTGGGTTTCGGTTACAGCTTCCTTCCCGGTAATTCCCGGGGAGGGTGATGTCGTCGCTTATTAGGACCTATGATCACTGTGATTGGAGATATCAATTACCTTGAAAAGGGTATCCATTAAAGCAGGGTCGGTGCATGGTTCCAAAGTTTGTTACTGTCATTTTTGTTGGGCATCCACTGAATTGCTGGATCCTCAATCAATCCTTTTTTTTAGAGGTTCTTTATACTTTCACAGAAATCACCACTTTCCACTAATGAATTTGTTTTTTATATATTTTTTATTTTCACTAAATGGGGTTAAAAGATTTAACTAGATCTTTTAAATTCCTTGATGACATGCACTACCACAGCACTGGATGGCAGCTTGAAGTTCTAAACCTTATTCTAATATATATTAAAATTATTTGGGAACAAAAACCTTCCCTAACTGTCTTCTGGTTCTAACCGACCGATCACCTCAAAGACGCTAGCTTGACTGACTTAAGAAGCTGATCTCACGTCAAGATCACAGGTTTCAGCCATCAGTCATCGTGTCAGCTCGTCAAAACAGCAGGTAATTGGTTTCAGCCAATCAGCGGTCTCGGCTCCTACCGAGTAGGAGGCGGCCTATCTTAGAACTCGCTAAGCAGCCCAAAAACGAAACTTAAGTCGGCCAGAACGAACAGAAGCCGGGGTGCCGCCTACCAGCCAAATGGGGGTTAAATTGAACCGCCCCGGTGAGCCCCGGGTGAGCCCCACTGTGGCGTTGTTGTTGCTACCGCGCGGCAATTGTTGCTACCGTTTTTAGTTTGCACGGTTCATTTTCTTTATTTTTTTTTTAATCAAAAACTCGATTTATTGTGACCCTCGAACTTGGAGGAGAGAATTCCGCGATTAAACTTGAGGCGGAATCAGTTCATTGCTACTGCACTTGAAGCGGTCTAGTTGCGGGCCCCGCGGCCGCTGGGGCCCCCATCGGGGAATTCATGATTAGCCCCCAGGCCGGCCCATTCAGAGTCGAATTTTATTGATGTGATGGGTGGGTGCTCCGCTTTGACTTCCGTCATAATTTTCATTCATAACTGGGCATCATCACGAGAGGCGCTCGTTAACTGCTCGCGGGGGCACCTGGTGGCTGTGGTACGCTTCAGAGGAAGCCTTCGCGGGCACCTTCGGCTTCTGCAAGGAGTGCGTACGGCAGCATGAGCATGGGGCCCCACGAGGAGGAATCATAATTGGCCGGCGATGGTTTAATCTACCGCAGCGGAAAGCGTGCTGCCGTGTTAATACCTGCAGTAGACGAGCGTTTTATTACCAACAATTAAGAGTTGACTCTTGACACCTTCGGTTATTGGCACCTTTTTGTTAATTTCGCTTTTGTTTCTGTTATTGGCGCTCGAGAGCCTCTTTCAAGGCACTTTTGCGCCAATTGCGGTGAACTGGTTTACTTCCGAGACGTCTGTTTAGCCGTCTTGAAGGATAAATTTGAATTACTTGGCCTTTTTGTTTGCCACTGATAACCACATTTTCCATCTATTTATTACAATTCCATGAGATATGATATGTAGATACTATGTTTAATGTTTATCTGTTGTAGATCCTTGCAAAAAATACGTTGATTTGAATTTTTTTAATTCATTAAATAAAAACCAATATCTATAGAATTAGTGGGTACCTATACAATAGGAAAATAAAATATGTAGTATTCTAACTTATTGTTTTATATAGTTTAGTGTTTTTCTTAACCGGTAAATTCACTAATTTTTAGACCATTTAAGTTTTGAAAAAGTGTCTAATAAAATAATAGAAATAAAACTATGTATGTACATATGTCGACACTAATTTTTTTTCCCAATGAAATGGCAAGTTATTTCTATAGAATTTTTTCCGTACCTATGGTATATATTAGAATTCGTTGAAAATACACTCATACATCATAAAGGACCATATTTTGATCATTTATGAAAAATTATTACAAAATAACATATGGATTCAGAAATTTATAATGTTATTCAAATGGTAGCTGAAATTTTAAGCTATTATATAAAAATACAAAACGCTTTAAAACATTTCGAAATAGCGCGTACATTTTACTTTTTTCAATAAACTGATTATTTCATACAATGGATGGCGAATGAAAAACATATGTATGTACCAATCACAAACTCATGAAAAAGTTGTTCGCCAATATTTGTGTTCACAATTAGGTACTGTAAAAAAAAAAAAAATTTATATTCCCAGATTAGGACTCTGGTTTTCATTTAGGCCGTGCTAAAAACTTTTACATACATATGATGAACCTTTTCTTAATGAGTTTTCAAAATGACCAAAACAAAATACATTCGTCTGTATTTTTTTACTTCATTTTTCTTTGAAAACTGGAGCTTATGGAGCACTTTAAAAAATAAAATAATTGATTGACCGGTGTAATTTAGAGACTTTATTCAATTTCCCATTTTACTTAATTATTGTTGGAAGAATTAAGAAGATTTAGACAACTTGTCAGTCGGTAAGCAAATTTCCGATTTTTTAGTAATGTCGAACGATTGGAGGTTGATCGGTCACATACTATTTCATTTAAAAATGTCTATAGTAGGGGAAAGGGGGGCAAGACGGGGTCCTTAACGTTTGCCAATAAAACTAACAATGTTATTCTTTTCGAGACTTTTTTATAATCATAACATTCTTTGATAATCAGTCTTTGAAAATCAACATTTTTTAAAAAGTTTAGGTACGTAACATAATTACATGAAAAATAATGAAAACATGCATAATGTCACATCAGCCCATCATGCCCCCTGGTAGGGTAAGATGGGGTACCCCTTGGGGCAAGATGGGGTACAAACAATAAGCAAGCATCCTTTTTGCATGGCCTCTTCTGACCACTCTCCTCTATTTTTCTTTCCTTTATAACTTTTCACCATTCTACAACAATAGATATGGAAAAGTTTAAATTATTATGGCGTCGTACTATGAAGGGGCAAGATGGGGTTTGGGGTATCCCATCTTGCCCCTTCATGCCCAACGAACTTTAGCAAATTATTTAAAGAAAACAAAGTAAAATGCAGAATCAAACAAGTTCTTACCTGTTGGCGTAATTCTTGTTACATATGAAAAACTTTACACCTCATCTGTGCTGACGATATATAGGCAACAGACACGACTTAAGTGAAATGAAAAATTAAAAGGAATGTGCCAAAAAACAGTTTTTCCGCATAAACAAAAAAATACGTGCTTTCGCTAATTAGTCAATGTGCTCACTAGATTGGCATCATAGCGGCGCAACATCATGCACTAATAAGGTTGTGATTGGTCAATTATATCTCGAGTTAAAGCCACTACCCCGTCTTACCCGCTACCCCGTCTTGCCACCCTCTCCCCTAATATTTTATTTTGAACGACTTAAAGTTAAGAATTTAAATAAAAATTGTATATTTTGTATATCTGTTATAACCAAAACTCATTATTAATATATGAGAAAAATATCTTTTTTGATGACGTAGATTTTATAAAGCTTTTATAACTGCTGTTTAAAACCAATAATATCGAACAAAACCGTTTCACTAAAATTTGTTATGCCTACTTAGAGCCCTTCTAAATCAACTAAAAAGTAAAAAATATTTTTCGAAGAATGAAAATTAGACGCTTATTTGAGAACAAGTGATTAATTGCTAAATGTTGAATAATTATCAGCGCGCATGAAAACATTACCCAATGAATCGATCATAACAAGGTCAGATCATTGTGCAAATTACGCACAGCTTCAATGTCACTGCGAGATATTTGCTTAACGCTCACCTCTTTTCTTTGCAATTACCCAAATATTAGTGCAATTAAATAATTACTCTGCGAGCAAAAAAAAAACAAAAAAAATCCGGCGTAGCGAGCGCGAAACCGCGATCGCGCTGCAATTACCTCGTCCATCGCGGACGCGGTGTGAAACTCATTAGGCAACCGATTGCGATTTGCTTTGATCGGCGAGCGCTTCTCGGAGTTTTGCGTCAGAGTCGCAGCAGGAGCTTTGGTTCGGTAGCCTCGGCGCGGCGGGCGGGGGCTGCTGATCCTGCGGGAGGAGGCCTGGACCACTCCGATGATGATTCTGTTAATGATCGAGATGAGCCCGAGTCGTAATGATGGGAGCGGACCTTGGGCCCCGGACAATGCCGCGCCGATCGATCCGAGGAGCACTTTAAGTTCTCCTTTTGTGCCCGCGACGGGCGAATGCCGTGTTTGAGGAGGCCGGCCGCGCTGTCTGAAGTCCACCGGCGCGGCGCACATTCGCCGCTAATCATTTTTCTGCCGATTCATTAATTTGGGTTCTCTTTGAGGCGCTGGGCTCGCCTCAGGTAAGGGATCAGAGGTTGACCGCGTTGAGGTGTTGACTACTGGACAACAAACAAGTTGCCTTACATTCAATTCAAGTAGCAACAAATTCGTGGAATGCGTCGTGTCATCATCGGTCTTTATCCGCTTTACTCGGGGGCAAATTGCTTTCCGATAGGCATGTTCTATTTTTTAATCGCCCACGAAATCAAAACCCCTATTCAGGTGTCTTCAATAAGCCTACACAACATACATACCTTAGGCAAAGGAACTAAGAGCTATACAAAAAAAAAAATATAAAACACATTTTATATGAAAGAGCCTATATATGTATATAATGTCTTACTCATTAAAAGTTTAGTAGGTAGGTACATATATCCGAAGAAATTTTTGTCTTAAAATATTAACTCGACATAATAAAATTTTAAATGTAGTAAACAATAAGAAATTCGGCACCTTGTATATATTATATTTTTTCAATTTCGAGTTTGAGTTCGGTGAAATGAAGAAATACCTAAAGTGTTTGCTTAAAAGTTGAGCAATTGAGTTAATATTTTAAGACAAATAGTTTCCATTGGAAAGAGTTATTTTTCAAAAAGCAATACCTATAAAGATATATAAAAATTGATGTGTGAAAAATTTGATAAACTATAGGAAATTAATAACATTAATGTCAGAACAAATATATAACTCTTAGGTAAGAACATAATGTAAAATAAAATTATATGTTTAAAAATGCAGTTACACAAATTTTCAGGCTGTAAAGTCAACATTTTAGTTACATACATATATAGGCCCTTTTTCCTGGATTTTAAAATATGTAGAAAAATCAATGTCTTTAGTGAATTTGACTACTTTTAAAAATTCAAGAAGTAAATAGAAATAGGTTATTTTAAGTGTAGTTAGAATATTTTTGTTTATTGTCTTCTATTTTTAGGATTATGTGACTATAAGTATACGCTTTTATTTATAATCGTTTAACAGATCTGTGAACCTATAAAGTACAAACAAATAGAACTTGGTAATTTCGAACTAACTACTATTGGAATTCGAAAATTCTAAATTCCGTATTTGTATTAACTCGTTTTTTTGAATATATTGTTTAATTACAATTTAGTAATTTATTATGGTTGATCTAATTAGGTGACTGAAACTTTTGAATTATAAGAACTTTCCATAAAACAAAGGTATATAGCATGTATAAAATTTATTTCCTATAGTACGAAAAAAGAGCATTATATGTATAAGAACTAAACGAAGTTACTTAGTATATTTACATATATGACGTATGTGGTAGAGCTTGCTTGAAGTATTGTGTTAAACCGTTCCAGGATAGGCTCCGGAGAAGGAAGAGGGTGTTTGAGTCGGTAGGCCGAACCTTCGGGAGCCCGACACTACAGAGGGAGTGGTAGCTCCTCACTCTGTGTGCGTAACGTGCATTTCACCTCCTAAAAAAAAAAAAAAAAAAAAATATGGTAGAGCTTATAATTTAATTCCCTTTTCTTCTTATGGATATTACACCTTCCAAACACAATTCAAGTATCCTTCCAAGTTCTTAATCTTGCCAAGAAAGAAATGAAACCACTCAATTCGAAACGCAGATTACCTCTCCACTGCCATAAACTAAAAGGCTTTGTCTTGAAGCGTAATAAAGACTGCACTCTTCCGCAAAGTGACTTCCATAATTTTTCATCATCGACAATAACTGGAGAAATTCGAGAAACAGAGAAAAATGACTCGCTGCGAATCGAATTCCCAAATGTGCACAAGGATACCTTCCTTGAACTCGATCACCGTCTCACAGCGACTGTTCATCACCTGAGGAAAAAATATTTCGAAAATTGGGACACAAGGACGTCGAGGTGCAGAAGTACCACCCGCCTGGCGATAATGTCTTGAAATTCCTGCAAAATATTTGAAAACACTTCGGTTGTACGACAGAAGATTTTTGTGTTTCACACTCCTGTAAATCTCCGGGGGGCGTTCTTAAGCCTCCCCCGGACGCTTTGTTGACAGCATCGGGAGATGTCTACTTAAATCATCCGAACTCAGTGGGGCAGGAACTTCTTGTCTGGAAGCATAAACAATTCAAGCGACATGACTTCATTCAGAGACGTAATTTAATTAGTGACACCTCTTTTTCGGCAGTTTTTTCCTCTGGATGACGTATTGCGACAGTCACATTATTTTCAATGAATTGTGTTTTTAGCATAGAGCCTAGCTAATTGTAACATAAAACATAACTCTCCTTCTGGCAGTCGGGTAAATGTACAAGATATTTCGAAGAAATTATTTAAAAATGTTTTTAAACTATGTATAACAAAACTTATTGTTAGTTCAACTTAGGATTTTCGGATTCCTTTATCGGTGGATGTTTTCCGCAAAAATTCTCAATTTATATTTTATTTAAGATATTAAGATTTGATCGACGAAAAAAAAAAACGAAAAACAAAACTATACACCTCATTTTTAAAAATTCGATTTCTATTTCTATATAGACCATTGATCACATATTAATATTAATATGTAGTCAGGTTTTGGATATAACTTTTCTGTAAATGTTTGTAAGATGTTTGAGATATATGCAATTGATTTTTCTTTACAAATGCTATGATTGAGTCTGTTTCATTTTCAATAGTTTCCTTTCATATTGAGTAAATAAATATTTAGCTTCATTGCGTATGCCTAACTTTAACTGATCTTGGATTTCAAGTAATTTTATTCTTACATAGGTATAGAAGAAATTGAGCTGACAGTGTTAGATATTTGTCGTGATAGTCGAAAAGATTCTGTTTGACCTTGGTACTTTATCAAATTAATTTTAAAAAGTGCTTGTAATTATTTGTTTAAATAATAAAAATATATTATTATAGCATTTTTTGTAATTGTTTTTGCCAATTGCTTAAGATTGTTTAGTACAAAATTAATCATGTTTACCAAAGTATTACATATACAATATCTCCCTTTTCTCTTATAGTTTTTTCATTGCCCTTTCCGCAAGATTTTCGATTGGAAAATCAGTTTAAACGGGACGATTCTTAGGCCCGTATTCACCAACAAAGATAATTTTTGACTCGAGATTTTTCTTATTATTAGTGTTGTCCATTTCTGCACTGTCAACAAATAAACTTCAATTTCAAAGGTGAGGTTATTTATTATTGCAAGATTTTTCTACGACAGCACTCGTGTGGTCGTTAATATATCCAATAGTAATATATCGGGGTAGGTAAATAAGAAAAATCTCGAGTCAAAAATTATCTTTGTTGGTCAATACGGGCCTTAATGCCTTTTTAAGTATAGTATATTATCAAAGTTCAGTACTTGTTTAGTTTTTATCCTTTGGCCCCTAAGAAATCTTTGGCTAGCTTTTAAGTTATCGCTAATGTTATAGGGACATTCTATTCTATTTTGGTCTCAGTGTTTCCTCACTATATTCGGATAATAAAAGGAAGTTAATTTATTTGAAAAATTGTAAATTATTTTGGATTTTTTTAATAAAGCATAACTGGCGTAAAATCGATTTCCTGTTTCTTCTTCACCCATTAGTTCCTGTCGCCTAACTTAACTCACATCTCGTTAGGTAGAACCAATAAATCGAACCAATTCCCATAAATATCCGCGGAAATCAGGTATAAACCAGAATCAATCAAATTTGCTTGCGGAAAGGCTGTAGATCGTCTTTTTGTCGGCGGGGACATAATTCATGGAGGTAATGAGCTCGTAAATGCGCCCGGGCAAACAATCCATCTCGCAGAAGTAGCCGACGGTGGACATTAAGGGTACGACCACATGACCACATTCCATGCTCCCATAGCTGCACCAGAAGGCGAAGGAAGCTGAACTCTATTAACGACAAACTGTCTGGCCCCAACTCGGTCGAACATTGTGTAAGGAGTGACTATGCCACAAAATCCAATTTCCAGGCGGAGGTGTGAGGGAGCTTAAAGAAGTCAATTCGGTTTCTTTCATAAAGCTGGCTTTTTGCCCCCGCTCCCCGCTTTACACACGAAAACCATTAGAGTCAACTCTTTTCAGTCCCTCGCCTCACCTGCGCTTTGTTACTTTCATCATTCACCTGGGGAGTCATTAAGCAGAACCCTCACGTCTGACTCCAGGCGATGGACCCAGAAAACCAGAAAACATCCATCGCCTTCAAGATTTCTTGGCACGCAGGGCTGCTGCAGATCAGCTAGACTTTCTGGAATCGGCTGTCGATCACGAGCTTTGACTGCAAGACTCTTTTTGTCTTCGGTCAGATAACGAGAAATGGACACTGGGTCTCAGGTGCCGCAAAGTTCACAATAAGAAGCCTCTTCGAGCTCGCTCGGTTCGGTTTCTTTTCCTCAAAATGTATTATATTATGTGCTGGCCAGGTACACAGCGGCGGTACGAGTGAAACTCCATCAAAAATCAAACAGAGCAGGAACGTCGCTGGCCAAATTAGCTGCGTTCTACAGTAGCTGATTAAAAATTATCCGTGAAGGAATTTCCTCCGATTTGATTGAGAGTCGCCGGGATGAAGGGCTCTTTGTGACCTGCTCGGACCTCGTCCAGATGCCCATCCATTTTCTATTAATTTTTCTCCACTTTCCGGCAGCAATTATCTTTCGGATGCTACTCGAAATGAATGAAGCACTCTAGAAATTTTATCTCTGCAAGAAGCTTTTTATTCAAATCGATTTCCGCTCTGAATCGCTTAAGGATGCTTAATTTTGGGTATAATTTTGTTCTTATTATACTTTCCATTTCTGTTTCCATGGTGATTTTGATCAGACCTCGCTTTCAATTTTATAGGCTTATTTTAGACTACTTAAATATGAAGTAATCAGCCAAATTTCCAATTTCCTCAGTAGCATTTAGGATGACATTATATTGGAGTAGGTATATTGTAGAAATATTATATATGTATATTTTGTAAAGCTTTTAGCCATGGAACAATTCCTTTAAATGATTAGTATGTAGGTACTACATTCCTCCAAAATTAAAAATACATTACATATAAACTTCATAAAATTGCATCACTTCATTCTTGGAAGTTTACATATGTATGTAGAATGTAGAATATAAAAAAATTAAATTCTTATTTTGCATAGCTTTTGATAGTAAAATATACTCAGCATATAGTTTTAATTAATTATTATTTTTTTTTTTTAATTTTTTTTTATTGCCTTTTGTTGAAGGTAAATAAACCATTACAAATTTTTAAATTTTGAGGTTGCTTCTGGAGAGGATTTTATGGCCCGCCCGAGGTATGTCTGCCGAAGTGGAGGTGGCAATGATATGCCTAATGTTGAAAGGGGGCCGAAATCCTTGTTCAAATAATATTATGATGTGCTTTATTTTTTAAGTTTTTTGGTAAATATTTTAAATTCCTACTACTAGAATTTGTTTTTTCGGAAATGGCACGCAAACGCAGTTTGTACTTTTTGTAAAGATCATGGATACAATTCTTGCTTGGGAAAATTTTTCGAGTATTTATTATTGATGCTGGCCGAAAAGTTCTTACGGAAGAAATTTCATCATAATTTTGAAATTTGAACAAAAGTATATAAAAGTTATACCTGTGATTGTTCGTTCAAATTTTTGGCCGTAAGGATATAAGTATACCTAATACCCGATTTTACAGCGTGTAAATAAGGTGTACGATAGGTAAAGAAGGTCATTTAAGCTTTGGATTAATTTTATCCTATTTCAGAGTGAAAAAGACCAGGTATACCATAAGACTAATTTGTATGAAAATTAATGCTGCATTATCAAAACTCAAATTCCTTGCTCCTTAAAAATCTTCTTTTTCTCTCAACACTAATTTTCTTCTATAAATATTTACATACACATATGTATGTATATATACATACATATATTAAAGTGCGTAAAAATTTACAAATCAGTAATAATTAGTAGAAATTTGATAGGCTTAGGTACAATGCATATATTTCAAAGATGATGTATAAAATCGATAAATATCTAATATAAATAAAGAATTTGCTACACATTTGTTAATTTTTGCGGTTGAAACTAATACTTATGCCAAGTGGTGTAATTCCGAGGGGGAGAAATGATGAAGAATGTTATGAAGTGTTATGACAAGAGTGTTATTAATATAATTGAAATATTTTTGTTTTGCATTTTTATTGAATACTTAATTTTTGGTTTAGAAAAGAGCGAACAGAAAAGATAGATTCTATTTACATACATTATATGTATGTATATAAAATGGAATGGCAGGCGAAACGGCAAGAATAATATCAGGGTCTGAGAAATAACTCAAATAGAAAACTATTGAAGTCATATATCCTCGGGGACATGGAGTAATAACAAATAATTGCAAAAGGACGCCCACTGATATGCTTTCATAATCTTAGTACGTAGACTTTCTTCAGTTGTACTGAAGTTGTCCCGAGAAACAAAGACCGCATCCTCGGCACCAGGAGGACAAGGAGGCGAACGCGCCAGGAGGCATGCCTCATAAATACCTTTAAGTAGCTCATTTAGTCTCCGTGAGGACGGGGCAAATGTAAAAATTGTGAAAATATGCCCGTAGTCGCATTAGAGCGACTGCAAAAACACCCTGTGCTATCTCCTGCCTCCGGGTTATTGTCCCCGTAAATCTCAGCCGATTCTAGTCGCAGTTTATGGCTCTAGTGGCCTCGCCTAATTTCACATGATGACCCTTAAGAGCGAGATTACAGGACACGTCCCTGCCTTCTAGAACTAGAATCTAGCCGGCACTCGGTTTTTGCCGTCGTCCTGGAACGCTGTTCGTTTTTGCTCCTTCAACTTTTCAATTTGTCACATTTCTGACATGTCTTCGAAGGAGCGGGGACATTTTTTATTCGAGGCTGTTTTTTATGTGTCGTGTTTGCGGTGGCAACTTTCAGCAACTCCAGCGAAAACAAACATTTTGACAAATATCGGTTGGTCGCTGTTTTTGTTGACGCCTTGTCACCCCTGCAAGTTGATCTGATTTTCTACAGCCCCCTGTTATTTTCGGACGATTTGATAAATGATATCCTTGTGTTTCCGCCAGTTTTTTGTTGACTTTGCACTTTGGCGGTTTTAATGAACCGTGTTCGTGATCGATCTTAAACGATATTGTGCTAATGAACACCGACTTTTATTCGTTTACCAAACTCAAAAGTGTTTTTTTTTTCTAAAGATCCAGCAATTGCTCTTTGGAGTTTTAAATCTTTACTTATCTAAATTGAAAAATAGCTCACAGAAATTGGCAATATATATTAAGATTTTAGACCTTAAGTAGCTTATAAGAAATGTTTCATTACCTAATATTACACTATAAACCAAATTCTCAGACAAATTATTATTATGAGTTTTAACGAACTTTTAATGTCTTCAAATATATTTAAATGAAATTAAAACTAAAATTAAAAATTAAACAAAATTTGTATTTTCCCATAAACAAACAATTAGGTACTGCTACCTGAACTAAATCGACTAATGGTTGATTACTAAAAGCGTTAATTAAAGAAAAATTTAATAAGTACAGCTCTATGTTTTCTTAAAATAGAAAATTTAATTTTCCGCATGTTTTCTCTAGAGGAGTATAATACAAAACTTAAACTTTTTTTTTTAAATAATGGAAATTAAGTGCTCATTAAAGAACATAAAATATGCTAATTTTAATTAAAAATAAAAGAAAAAATGTGATCTAAGATATTACAAAGAGTGCAATAATAAGGTGCCAATTAGGTGGTCAATTAAAAAATTTAGGGGTCTATTTGAAAGCTGAAAAATCGATATGTTCTGCTAGCTCGATTCAACCGAGAAATTTCCATATCAAGAGTAATGTTTGAACTAGAAGCTAATTAGGTGCTTAATTAAAATAGTTAGTGGTGCTAATTTTTTATCGAGAAACAAAACAAAATTTGTCCCCAGAGCGTGAGTTATATTAGTAGAACATGAACGAAAAATTAACCTATATCGAAACGACAATAGAATTATAAGTTTTCAGAAAATAGTAAAATAGAAATTCTGTTCATACAAAATTTTTTATATTAATTAATATCACTACAATTTTTTAATTTAGTTATGATCCATACATGGCCTTATAATCCCAGTAGCATAAGAAAGTAATAAATTTCAATTTATAAAAGTTAAAGTCAAATTAGTGATATCATTATTCAATTATTATAATTTTAAGCATGAATTTAAAACTGAATGAATTTTTTCAAGAAGCAGAAATAATTAGACTAGATTTTTTATTTTAATGTTAAATCTCGGGAATAATGAATTTCATATAAAGAATTTAAGACGTCATTTTTACTAAAATGTATGTGCATACAACGTATGCATTATACCTACATTATGTATAAAATAGGTAGATACACTATATATTTTGCCTCACTAGATTATAGTGAATCTCAAATAAAGTTGGTTTCCTAGATATGTAGGTACATAATAATTAGAAAGTCAGGGACTTTTGTCATCTTTACAAGTAAATTTCATTTGAAATCCAGGAACATTTTCAGATGTTCCAGTGTTAAGTTCTGGTTGGTTTTGCTGGAATTTTGTAAATTTATAAATATTGCAACCCATATAATATCTTCAACATTATGCAGTGAATTTAATTGTAGTTGCAATTAGGAACTACTAAAATATTAGGGGTTTTTTTACAATGTGCTAGAAATTCAGAGCAAATTGAATAATCTTCCGATATTTTCAGATATACATATGTAGGTACATATGTATTTATTGAAAAGTAATTAAAATAATTAACTCTAGCATGCCCAGTTAGTATTTTATGAGCGTGTTTCTGCTCGTTTATGAAAAAAGATGTCCCTAAGCTTTTGATATTTTTAATTTTTATATAATAGCTTCATGTCTGAATTACAGCAATGTTAAATTAAAAGCCTTCTTTAGAAACTGTGAAATGATTAGATAATAGAATATTTTTGATTGGTATTTATCACCCTAACAGCAGTTCATAAAATTATGTTAAAATCAATAAAGGTTTTTATCAACGAATTTTCGCATAATTTCAGAGGTTTTAATTTGTACCGCAAAAACAGTCAATAAAAAGTTAATCTATGTATATGACTTCAATATCGCTGGTAAATAGTGTCTCAGAGCAATAAAGGTATTATTTCTTGATGAGAAACGAAATTTGACTTAATCCACCTCCATTTGTTGCCTCATCTCGCGGAGCCCAATTTCGTTGAACATCGCCCTCAAGGGCCAATCCGCGGCAAAGAAGTCCCAAGTGGTCATGAAAGAAAAATGCACCGTGACTGGTGCACAGTAGCTGATTGGGAATTAGTTACGCCGCCAACTTGATTTGATTCTACCTGACGGCGAGGTATCAGCGGCAAGTGCGACTGGAGAAAAAATTTGCTTACCTCTTCCAATTTTTGTTCGTTGTTTGGGGCCCCCCTAAAGGCAGGTGTAATTTGCACATTGCCTCCGTTCGTTCGTGGATTGATCGAAATTTCGAAATATTCGAGCATGCGATACTTGGGTATACGTACTATGGACCTGATTTTATTGGTGCTTTTCAGTTTTTGCACTAAATTTCCCACCAGAGTGCAATGATCTTTCCGCCACATAAAAAATAGAAAAGTTCCAAAATTAAGACCGCATCTTGGGACAGTTGAGCCAAATCAAAGACGGAGACAAGTGAGGCGTTTAAGTTTACAGAAGGCGCTCATGGGCGAACTGTTTCGAAATAGCACAACTAGTGAAAACCCACGAAATCGCAATTATCAACGGCAGTGAAAATAGAAACCGACCAGACGCCATGTAGAAGTAACTGAATCCATCCCGAGCCGTCATCGGTTGCAAAAAACCAATGGGCCTGTGGGACTATGGCTGAAAGATCGTTCCTGCATTGTGGCGCGTCAAAATTGCACCGCATCCCGTCGCGTCCCCTCAGAAGATGTTGAGCAGAGATCACCCTGCAGTAGCCATAGCATTTGGCCAGGTGTAATTACGCGAGATGATCAAATAAATCGAATTTAATCGACTTTTTCCAGGTTTCAGTTTGCCAGCGTAGAGATGAATAGCGAAAGTTTTTCCCGGGCACGTGATAATTAAAAAAGCGCCCAGCCACAAGAAGGCCGATCCCATACCTGCCCAATCACGAGTGCTATTTCCGGTTGAAATTACCCGAGTTTCGGTTGAGCTGGACCCCTAAAAAAACTAGGGCCAAAAACCGAAAACACAATTAAAGTCCATTCATTAGGGCGGAGGCGCAAAACTAACTTTCTGAGATAATTTTCGGTAGCGGCCTTTGTGTACACTTCCAGAGGTCCATCAAATGCGCGACGGATAGAAAGATGGATGGAGATCACACCTCGCCAGACGTTGGACCTCTAGCCGCTCTAACCTGGACCTGGACCTGATCGCGGTTCCACAGGAGGGCCAGGCATTTCCACTCCGATGGGCACGGCACTGGATACCGGCCCAGGGCCCATATACCTGGACAGGTATATCGAGCTAAATCCGCGGTATACCTGGCCACTTCTTGGTTTGGATATAGTCGCGGCCGCGGCAGAGGCTCGCGGGTCGATTATTGGAAGGTGTAGCGGTTGGATGGATCTAGGCGAGCACCAGAAGCTCTGAGAAATCACAAAGCGCAACGCGTTGTAACGGCTGCAAAAAAAATACCAGCCCAACGTGCCCACAGTGGCGATGATTAATGGCCTCCGTGCAAAGTGGTTTTGTTGTCTGAGAAATTGGGTTTCGGATGACCCGACGTTTTGTTCAACACGAAATTAGGAAATGAGCCGGCTTTGTTGTTGTTTTTATACACTTTTTACCTTTTATTTCACTTCGTGCTCCTGATGGATTGGTACTAGGCGGCCGCGACTTATGCTGCTCCACATATGGCCGATGTGGCTATGCTACACTTTGTCTTCCGATGATTACCACTGCCAGTGGAAAATCCATCAGGGCTGGAGGGTGAAATGAAAAATATTATCGCGGCTCAACCCTCAATGATATATGAGATTTTTTGGGAAAAGTTTCGCCTTTGATGAGCACCGCCAGACGGCGAGATGAAGGTTCAACGTGCGGCTGGCATGTTGCAAGATAAAAAGCCGAGGTGCGAAAGACAATTGTACGGCGTTAGGGTGATGGAATTTTAAACACGTTACACATTCTATTCTAATGATTCCTGGATTAACTACATATAAACCTCTGAATTTTTCAGGTTTACCAACTTTTCTGAAATTCTTACTCGGGAAAACTTCTAACTATGTATTTTTAATTTAAAATAACTACATATCCAGAAGCATCGGATTTAGACATACCTCCCATTGTAAAATGAATTTTTTTACAGAACTGAGCAATATTGAGACCCTTAGAAACTTGTCAAGTTTGGTCTGTAAATTTATCAATTTACATAATATTTTTCCGTGTTTATCAAAACACTATTAATAACGGTAAGGAACATTCAAATAAATATTCGAAATTAGCTTCACAAAATTAATTTCTATTAAACTTTTGTTATAGTAGGTATATTAAACTAACTTTCATGCATAGTAATTTAAAAAACTGGTATTCTAAGTTTTCAGCGTATGTTTTTACAAAAGATCTAAATAACCTGTTATCAACATCGATTTCGGAGCATTTACAATAATTCCAGTTTAAATTTAAGATATTTTCATTATTTTAGCATGATAACCTGGCATATTTCTAATAAGTTATTGTAAACGAAACAGAAAAAGTAACGTTGTGAAAATAATCGTAATAATTTTAATTTACGAAACTTTTATCAGCAAGCAAGCAGTTATTACAACCGTTTATTTGTTCGTCCGTTTAGTAAAAATATTTCATTGTTAAGTTTGTACCTACCTATTTTGTGTGTCATACGAAATATTTTTCCGAGGGTATTTGGCATAATTTCTATATTTCAATATTCAAATAATCAAACATGAACTCCTGCCGGCATGTTAGCCTATTTTTCATATGCATGTTTTTCGTTAGATTAAATTTTTGTTCAGATACTTACAAAACATGCCTGCTATATTAAATATGAAATCATTGACCCAAAATAACCCAGTTTAAATTAAGCGTTAAAAAGTTAGATATTAAATAAGTTGAGCCTGAGTCTGAAATCTGTGGATTGCAAATTAAATATCTTCTTCTTTTTAGAATCTTTTAGTTTTAACTCCTCATTGGTTGAAAAAATAAATTAATACATACATACATATTTCATATGCAACGGGACGAGGCACATATACCTAATTACTCTAGATAACATTTTGACATTGGAAAAGAATTAATTATTTAAAAAAATGTTTTCGTTACAGCCCCTGATAGAACGATTTGCTAATTGCGACGTGAGAAGGAAACAAAGACCATCCGAGACAAATTTTTCAAACTTCAATTAGTTAAAACACTAATTAACTAATAAATTTTTCTGATTCGAGTAAGGGCTATAACAAATTCTATTGCGAATCGAATCAGATGGTTTTTTTTTGTTAGAGGAGGAAAGTAATATTTCGTATAAACAAAACTTTGTCAAGAAATTTTTTTGTTATTTAATTTAAGATGAATAATTAGATCGCTTATTGTACACAAAGAATTTCCAGGATCGTGTGTAGATAGACTTTGAAATATAGCATAACAATTTTGTCATTTGGTGTTGAATTAAATATTAATTAAGTACATAAAATTGTGTACTAATCACATTTATAGTCTAAGTTCATGAACTTAGTAACCATGACACCTCCCTTTTGCGCTGTGAAATTGGTAAAAGAAAATACATATGTAGGGTAAGGGTGCCTAATATGAGATAGTCGTCAAATATGAGATAGTTAGGTTTTGGCGAAACTAATCGCCGCAGCCATTTGGCGCTACTGTCGCTAGAAGCCACGTGGCAAAAGATCGAAACGTGTGTTAGTGCTTCCCAGTCCGAGGCGAAGTTAGGTTATGTACGCGCAGATTTTCACGAAACCCCAAAACCCCAAAATCAAATTTTGCAAGGTATTTTACAACCGTATTAATTACACTAAATGATTTTAATTTACAGTCATTGTGTCAATTAAAACATGAATTTTACGATACATTTGCAGTTTTGTTGCATTTTCTTTACTAAGAAATAATAGGCAGCCATTTTGTTGAATATAGATGTTTCCCTAATATGAGACACACGGGGGCTCCTAAAATGAGAGGAGAAAAATGGGCTAAATGTCAAGGCTGTTTCAAGTGGGAGTCATGAGGATTGTGGAGAAGTAACGACAGATCGATTTTTGTATTATTTGTGTTTAAATATCTAAGATTTCGAATAAAAGTTTGATTATGATGAGTCTAATATAAATTATACCTATGTACGTTACATAAATATATTAAGTCGTACTTAAACCTATTTATTTAGGAGTGTGATATTGTTAATTAGAGAATATAGCCAATAAAAAGTTTAATTTAAATTAATTTCTTTCTTTTTCTCTAAATCTCATATTAGCAACCCTTAGTATCTCATAATAGGAGACCATTTGCCTGAGACGTAATTTCTGACCTTTTTAATATTTTTTGATGTAATAAAAAATGTATTATACTTAGAAATAAACGGTTTCTCATATATAAACTTCATTAAATACCCTATCGAATATTGCAATTTTCATAGTGATTAGTGCAATAATTTATATTTTATGGCCAAAAATAAAAATGGTATCTCATATTAGGCACCCTTACCCTATTGTAATATTATTTTTCACTTTTAAGAAAAATGCACAGAGCTTCAAAAACTCAGCTTTAAAAACTCTCAAAATTTGAATGATGTAATACAAAAATTGTGCAGTCAACCGAAGTGCATTCCGAGCTTCATTATAGGTATAGGTATACATATTTTGTGTACTTGGTATACGATCGATCGATGGTCAATAGGTATAAGTCGCATATGATATATAAATATAACTTTAAAAATAAACATTGTGTATACATATATTGTATATGCATAACTAAATAATTTTCAAAACAATTTGAGGACAACTTCTTGAGAAGAAAGCATGAAAAAAACTGTCTTAAAAAGATTCAGGTATGTTATGAATTATCTCAAAAATAAATCATACATATAAAATTTAAAAGGAGTATTTAAGTAAAACATTTTTTAATCAATTTTATTCAATTTTTGATACTACCAATAAAACTATTTAAATTAATTTCGGCTTTTCAATTCCGCAAAATTGTCAAATTACCTCATCAATATTGTTAAATTAAACCTTTATTGGCCCATGGAATTTCTCAAAGACGTTTTCATTAATTTTAATTTCGAAAATGAAACTTTAGCACAAGTCGTAACAACGAAAGTTGTTAAAATGGTACAAAGATTGGGTAGTAGGGGGCCTTTTAAGTATAAAAAATAATGGTTTGACGACAGCTTTCTCTTATATTATACCAATGCGTTCTAAGTTTTGATTTTGGTTATTAAATTTTACCCTTGGCATCATGCCAGTTCTGTTACCATATAGGTACCTACTTATTAAGTTACACAACTGATCAAATAAATCTCATTCACCATTTAAAAGTTATGATTAATTTAATGAAAAATTTCGCAAGTATCCCTGCCCTTCCCTATAATTAATTATTCAAACATTAAATCGATAGTTACCTGCCCTTTTATTGAATGCAACAATTAATTTTGCTTGTGACCCTTGAAGTTGTTATGCAAACAAGTTGTAATATGGCGATTCGTTTAAATTACTTCGAACAAAAGCATAAATCCACATAATGTGATGCCGTGAAAGTGATTTTTTCGCGCTATTTTAAAGCATATCCCTCAACGGTTGCGCGAAGCCGGAGACTCGCTCCCGACTGTTTTTCCACGAAGCGATCTTCTGATTGTTTGCAGACATCAATTATCCAATTAGCATGAAACGGCTGTAAAGATCAGGAAGACATCATGAAGTCAATAGAATTGACAAAACCGTCTGAGTTCATGCTATGAGTGACCGTGAAATCGCCATTGGGATCCGGGCAAATTGTTTTATGAGATTATTTACGAGTTTATGACTTGCCAATGTGCGAGCACAACAAGCCCCATAAATCTGAGCGGCCTGTCAGCAAGGAATTTTCCTGGCCTTTATTGCCCCGGGACTGCGAGAGCCCGTCTTCTATTTGTTTTGAGGATTTCACCAAGAAACCGACCCCAAAAAACCGAAGTCCGCGTGAAAGTTACTTTGAGAGTTGGAATTTTTCGCGAAGATATCGGAAACTATCCGTCGCGGATTGCCGCGAAATTTTAATCGCATATCGCGCGCGGCACGGCACCCGCGATGGTCGCGGCGCTAGGTGACTACGTTAGCTCCGCCCATTCTGGGGAAGAAACATGGCGGATCAAATTTTTGGAACAGTCGCCAGGTAATCGCGGCGCGTTATTATGATAGTAAGTCGCCGCCTTTTTTCTAATCAACCAAATTGATGGTCGGGGCACAACTGGGTCCGAAGGGGGAAAGGGTTCCATTTTCCCGACAGGTGCAGGTGCCCGTTTGCTACTGGAGTTGGCTTCTTTTGTTGGGGCCCCAGCGGAGGCTCAATTATGCGGTCTGGATATTTTCTTCACGCCTTCCCTCGCTCCGGCGAACGGGGAAAAGGTGCAAACCGCCGAAGAGACCTAGACGACTTCACGGCTATTTCAGATTTTCTCACGTTGAAGTTTCGGTTAAATTCCTTCGGCCTTTAAAAGTAAACAAACGGGTCACACATTCGACAATTTCGCCGTGAAGGTGCAGTTTAATCGCTGCAAGTGCATCTCTAAACTAAAGCACCGAGCCTCGTGCATTTTGCCAAGAAGCGCAACTTTATTGCCCACGGATTGACTCCGAACCCTCAACGGCTGTAAAGTTTTATGGCACCAGCCAAGCGAGATTTTTAGGGGCAACTTTGTTAATTTTATGATTTTCTCCGGTGAAAGCCACACGCCTGCTTTATGGTCGTCATATAATCTTTTAATGTTCCTTCAAGAAGTGCACGTGGTTGGCGATTTCTTCCACAAGAATTGATCAGAATTGTTTCAATTTTCTGATAGTTTATGGAGAAAATTTTTCCACAATGTTTCTTCCATATATACTTGAGTGTTTCTTAAAAAGTCAAGAAGCACCAGATATATTAATCTATATTTAAATTAGCAATGCATAATAACTAACCCACAAAATGATCTAATTGACCCATTGATAGTTTTTATTCACAGTAAAAAATAAGTTGTCCAGTCCTTAACCTATGTATTTTCTTGAGAAATAACAATTCAGAAAAATTAATTGAAAGAATTAAAAATAGGTACCATATGGTACCATCAATTTCAGTCAACATATTTACATCATTCAAATTATGAGATTATTTACAAAAACATCGACTTTCTATATTTTTTTATCAAACCAATCATACCAAATTTTGGTTGATTGGGGATTTCCCAACTTTTCCCATTAACAGCCGTTAAGAGTTTCCTTAAAAATTTATTAAATTTTACAAGATCGAGTTTGGAATAAAGTGCATTGTAATTATTTTAATTATTTTAATTATTTATTTATTGTAAATGGTAGGTATTGGTTAGAGTAAGTATATTATTTATCGCTCCGGGGTTTTTTTCCATCTAGCTACAGTACGGATTTTACTTGGGTTGTAAAAATACTTGTTTTAAAAATTACATTCCTCTACCCCTGTGCAAATTTGTCCATAGCTTTATTTTCGAATCTAATTGAATTGGTGGGAATAATTAAAAGAAATTATGGATTTTGAATAGATGCTGGGGTTTTCTTTGATATAACAATTCATATCGTATGTTGCGTCTTAAAAATTACTTTCAAATTTGAAAATATTCTGTTTCAGTTCAATGAACAGAAAAATCGGCAGCCCAAATTTGGACAATAAAAGTAATTATAAATCTTAACTTAAGCAATCAACTTTAATATAGCACTTAGAAACGAGATCTTCTAAAAATGATACTATCTCTTAATTTTTTGAAATATCTTTTATGATCGGAATGTGGCTTTGAAAAATGAACATGCGTCTTGTACCTTCGCAGACACGCTACACGTCGCAATTCTTAACCGACTTTGTTAGTTCTTTTTTTATTGATGCATTATACATAAGAGAAGCCAATTAATTTTTAGAATTAGTCGTCGAATGATTTAATTTTTATAAGCAATTGCACACCCCACGGACTTGTGCTCTATTATAGATTAGCGCGTATGAGGCGACTGTTCGCAGCCTTCGTTTTCAGGAAAATATAAAACACTCAAACTAACTGAAAAATGTCGAACTTTGTTATGACGCCAACCAGGATTGTATGCGAAATTAAGAACAAAGCTTTTGTGTTGGCAGTTTATTCATTAAGAACATAATTCTTGCTAATTAAAACATTGAATTTTATTGTACATACATACATATAGTGAGCACAAGCTCTGATATTGCGAATTTTTTACAATCCCACAATTGTGTTCTAATTGAGGCCGTACGACCTCCTTCACTAACAGAAACAGTTTTATGACTTCGAACATATGAAAATAGGAGCAATTATAAAAATCGCTCTAATGGAAGACGAAGCCACGTTTACCTCGATTGGCGGCCCATTCCCTTATCAGGTGGGCTGCCTTATCGGCTCGTGGGTGTTTCGTAATTAAGCGTAAATTATGCCACTCGTAAACTTAATTGCCCCCTGAACGGCTGAACGGAGCATTGGATTCGCTGGCGATAAGAGCCGCGGCCGCTGCAGAATCGGCGGGTTATCAACTCGGTCGCGTTAATTGAATAATTCACGGCTGCCGACCGTGGCGAGATCGCAATCAGTTCCCAGATCCAGGTAAAACTCGTCAGCACAGCTTATGGGCAATTTTCCTCTCCACAAAATGATGGTGATGAAGATTTATTGCTCCGCAGTCCTTGGGTGACGTCTTCTTCATCTTTATTCCATTCCTGGTAGCAAGGTGACAAGGACACTCACCGGATGGGCGCCCCTCGCTGGGCGCAAATAGCCCTCTGATCTCTCAGGGTCTGTTTCAAAACATTCGGTCATCTGCAGGAGGAGGCCCTCTTTTAATAGGATGCTTCTGGTGTTCCCAACTATTTTTCGATTTATTCAAGGATGGAACCGATTGATTTCTCTCCCTCGACGATGAAACGAATTACAAGACTACTTAGGAGAGTCACTGAATTTTAGAAGCTTCGTGGGAGTTCCTTGAAGACAACGGCATCTTCTCCTACTAGAGAAGAAGTAGGTAAAGGAACCAAGGTTCGCTTGCTTAAAATATAGACAAAAAGGACTTCAGATTTCAACAGATCCCTCTTTTTATCTACATATAGTTCGTATGATAATTAAATCTATATTTTCAATTCAATTCATTCTAGTTTTATACTAAAAGATTGAGAACGGAATACAATAGTTAGTTTCTTTAATATTAATATCAATGTTTTCGTTTTATAGCAGACTTATTTGTATAGTGCAGATTTCCTCAACTTGTTTTGTGTTTGTGTTAATTGTTAATGTGGAGGGAAGACTTCAAATCATTTTTAATAACTCATCCTGTTTTAGTTAAAGTTTCTTCTTGTTAGTTTTACCGCAATATTTAATAAATTAGAAGCTCATTATATGTTTTAGCTATATTCTTTTCCTGTTTCTTCGAATCTTATATTACCTAAAAAGCTTGAGCTCACTTCTAAAATTGTTTTAAATAATTTGGATTTTGTTTGTGCAAAATATTTGAAATAATGAAGAGTATAATGTTAAAATAATTTTTCACCCAAATAACGATAGATAGAAATGAGCCATTTTTGGTGTTCCACAGTTTTTATATTTACAACAATTTGATTATTTTTATCTTGCAAAATGTGTTGTTGACACTTTGTGCAAAAAAACTTAAATTTAATTCTGATAATTCCATAAAGAATACAGTAGGACTGCTGTGACCGCGGTTTCAGTAAAAGCATGAGAAACTGTTGAGCGCCGGTTTATAAATGATTTTTCTTTTATTTTTCTAGATATTTTTTTGTATCTGCATCTACACAAGATTCACATACATATGTTGCAACATATTTTTAAAAATTATAATTAACATTTCTGAACATATAAATCAAAGTTCGCGAGCTTCATAGAATTTATTTGATTATTGATAGTTAAAATAATTAATTTTCTAAAATCTAGAATCTTCAGTTCAAACAAATTTCTCACATTAAACTTAAATTCTTAAATACCATAAATATCAAAATATCACGCCAATCAATGTTAATATTTTAGGGCGCCTTGTTATTCGTTACGATTTGTTTCTTCCTGCTTTATGGCATGAAAGGCATTTGTAAATTAACATGAAACAAATGAAAAACACAGTAAACATTTAAAAAACATACAATTGTTTCGATACGCTTGCAAAATACTAATTTTCAATAGAAGTGTTAATTGTTACATAATTTTAATGACCCACCTTACAACCGTAAGTAAAAAATATGTGAAACATTGAGCGCTTTCAGGTACGAGTATACCTAAATAGCGTTTTTAAAATTTATTTTTAGTTATAGTTTAAAGAACAATAGATCATTCAACTGAATCATTTGTGTGTTTGAATAGTAGGTATATGAAGTATGAACGAATAATAAAATTGCGTATACTAAAACGTATGTTCATTTTAACGATTCTCTGGAACTTGAAGCTGTTAATATTCAATTAGTTGTAATGTTACAGTTGTCGTTGATGCTAATATATGGTGTTTTTGATAATGGGAATGAAAAAGTAGATTTTGTTATATTTGTGAGATAGAAATTCTAGGAAAGAATGGTCAGAAGAATAATATATGAGAAAACTTTCGATGTTAAATAAAATACTTATGTATGTGTAGCACAATTGTCAGTTTATATGTGTTAAAATTTTAAATAAAATTACTTTGCAGGCGTAGGCGTAGAAGTAGAGTTTTTGAAGCAAATTCTTCTAAATAAACTACAAAAAACATGTGCTGTGCTTGGGGTACAAAGAAGACTGTTTTCTTGGGAAGAAAAAACGAAAATCAGTTCAGAACACTTAGCTATATTTAGTTTCATTATTTATTTATTCATCTCTTATTTAATTTTCCTTATATGTAAGTTCGGATACATCAATTTTCGTTAGTTTTGTAGCAATTAACCTTCGTGGTTGCAGGGTAGTTGTATATGGGCTAGGTTTGGGCATGTTTATGCCTCATTTGAGCACATATACATATTTATGTATCCCAACAAAAAATCGAGTAAAATCCAATCAGTTGAATTTTTCATTATTCAGCATGAAGTTTGTTTTGGAGGTGGCCCTATTCGAATTTCTCTTCTATGGTAAATGTGTGAAATTTATACATTGTTTTATAATAGGTATAAACTTTATAGGAAAAAATTATAATTAAGAATATATTCGAATTTTTAAAACATTTTATATAAAGTGTATATGTGTATAGCACGTATAACAAAGTATGTAGTTGCAATTTACATTAGACAATTTTTTGCCATAAATAGTTAATTTTCCGTACAACGTTATAATATTCCCCAAGAAGAGCTGCCTTGCGAATAATTTTACAGAACGAAGATATAACGTTTCTGAGCAGAAATTCGTTAATTATAGCCCATCTCCGCAGGGAATTTCCCACATTTTTAAATTATCATTATTATTACAGGCGAGTGTCGCAAGGTGTGCAAGCAGTGTTCGCATTCCCTCTATAATTCAGGGAATAAAGTGCTGAAAAGCGGAGTGTGCCTATAAAAAGCGCCATAAATGAAAATTACCAAATGCTTGGAAGCGTCGCAGCGGTGGTGGCGAGTTGTCGTCGACGTCGGTGGAGCGTCTTTTGCGTGAATAAAATGGTGCCGGGTCGCCAGCACGTGGACCCCCCCCCCCCCCCATGGGCCGGAATCCTCTTTTCTGTCCCGGGCACTTTCTGGTTCCTGTTCCGAGTGAATAATAAACGGCGACGGGAGAGATGCTAAAGAGTCCTTCGAACCTTCGGACTACGATTCAGAGGGTAAAAAAGAAAAAAAATGTTCACTAAAAAAATTTCAATGGCCGACTGAATAAAAATTTAATACTTAATCCTTCACGCCAGCGCATCCATGAATATTTATGGGCTCGCAATTGTTTGGGCCGCCGAATTTTAGGTACTGTGACCAAATTCCCTTCGAAACAGAAATTTGCCCCGCGAACGGGTTGCTAACAGAGAGAGAACTCTATGCCCGGCGGGTTTTCGGGAATTTCGGATGCATCCGAAAGTCGAAGCATCCCAGCGCGCAAACAGAAATTGCAGGACACGTCGACTGTGTTGCTCCTGAATGTCCTGTCCTCGAGGACATCCGGGAAGTCCTTATACAGCATGCACCTCCGACGTGCACTCAATTAGAAATTGATAAATTCACAGGGTCGTAAACAAGGCGGAAAGCGCTCAAAAAGTGTTCAATTCCCGGCGGCAAAACGACCCGCAGGACTTCGTCGACGTGATGGCGCTATTTTCACTGAAGCCCGATTAGTTACAATCAGTTGGAGGCTAAAGGGAAACTAAAAAGAATCCGCCGACCCGGACAGCGATTCCTTTCGGCCTTGGTGGGTCCCCTGCATGTCCGGGGACCCGCCGGAGCACTTGCACCAAATTTGCATTACAAGGCACCGGAGCGCGCCTGGGAATCGTTTTGGCGAACAGGGCGACGACATAGAGGTCCAATTTCGATCCGGCAATGATGGTGTTCATTTGTGCAAAGTGGCCTCCCCTGGGATGACATCCACTGACAAAATTCAATTTATAAAGCAGTTGAGAAATGTTATCTTCTGATTGGGCAGGAGCAATGATCCGGAGCGGTTTTATTAAGTTCAATTTCCTTACTGAATGTAAAAGTGTTTTTTTCGATTTTCTAAGAGGACGCCGGGATGCGATCGAATTCCCTTGATAGATTACATGCTCCTAGGACACCTACCGGTTGGCGCGTCGTTTTCTTTTCAAAAGCCGGACATCCAAGAATATAAGACTGGGATAATTGAATTCCTGTCCGAGGTATCCTTTGGCTTTCATGGATAAGATTTTCTCCGGTTTCGGCTAAAGGATGATGCAAATCCTAGAGTTGTTGTTGGTACACATTTCTCTTAGTTTACACCATTTTATTTATTTCAAATTAAATTAAATCCTTATCAGCTTTAATGCAAAGGTATATATGTGATGTAGGACGAGTCTTGGAACATGAACGTCCGTTTTCTAAAGGAGTACAATACCTAAATATCCTTCATTTCACTTTTGTGCCCTTTTACCAAGCCCTCTTATAAAAGAATTTAGAACCCTAATACCAATACTTAAAACTCTAACTTGAAGTTTTTATTCGCAAATTTGCAAGTATTTTAATCAAGATTTTGCTAAGATACTAGAGTGTTGTAACATAGATTTTATGTGAAAATCGTATAAAATTAGGTAGGTAGATACCTACACTGACCAGCTGTGGAAATTGTTGTATACTAACAAATTGTTATTTCTTAAAACAAATATATGCATTCTTCAAAATTCTGCAAGTTTGAAAATATTTAATGAAGTCTGCTGAGCTGAAATAATTCTCACATAAATGTTTGGTTAAGCTTTCTTAAAGTTGAAGCCAAGCTAACTAATATAATTGCACATCAGTGATTTATTTTGGGCGCCTCTTACGAGTTACCGTTATAAAATTCAAAATCAGTAACTAACCAATCTCAATTTTACAATCGATCGATTTGTGACATTAAAAATAAGTTAATAACATTTTATATCCCTTTTGATTACGTTTCCTTCTTATTTTCCCATATGCTTTAGAAATACATTACTGTGAAATTAAAATGGTAAGTACAATAATATTTAGACCCCTTATACATATGTATAGTAGAAAAGATAAATACTTATACTGAAAGAATTTTCAGGCGTTATTAAACAAAATTAATCGATTTTTTGGCTATTCATGGGAAACTGTTGAAAAAAACAATGTAGTTGTTGACATTGAAAACTTTCTTAATTCAACTGATTTTTTAGGGCACAATACCCCCAAAAGTATCCTACAATAAAATTTGTTAAAGACTACAATGTGAAATTTAATTTAATTATACAATGTCTAAATGACAATTTCTAATTGATTGCTAGCCAAATTGATGTGTTGGAGGCAAAAAAATTGATAATGTACATGAAATAGTTTTAAACATACAAGGGGTCAAAATATTTCAAACTGGCATACAGCTTTAAATTATTATTTGTAAATTTATTATTTCTGAAACAATCATAATTTAAAATTTTGAAGCTAACTGGTGGTTCGTCAAATGGGCGAGAAACCTACTAGTTTTGTAATTGTTATATATTTTTTTAATGTTAATTAAGGTATAATATATTAAATAATTATCTTGTCAATCATTCGATCGATATTTTAATACGTGTGTTGATGATTCTAGAAAAGTTAGCTTCCTGTATGAAAATAAAAAAAAAATAACTTCATTAAATCATACCACAAAAAGTGTCTAGCAGTTGACAAAACTTTGATGGGAGTTTGTACATAGAAAAATTCGATCTAAAAACCCCGACTCACTCCAGTCAGGGTGACTACTCACTTGGGCATTTCTCTTAATTTTGTCATCACGGATGAGGCTTCCGATTCTCGGCGAGAAAAAAAAACGCGCAACGAATCTGTGGACTCGCACATGAAACGATCTGTGAATATCCCTCGCATCTTTAGGGATATCACCGCGACATGTTCCATTAGGAAGAAATTAAGTGCCAGATAATTTGTCACGCTTCTGTGGGCTGTGTCGGCTGAAAAAAAATTCGTTGGTGGTGCGGAACTCATCTCACCGTGTTGACACCACACATTCGGGGTGGGCTGCGATTTTTCCAGAAATTGAACCTTGACATTGCGACGCATATTCCTAGAAAATTTGAAAAGTTTAAATGGTGTGGATCACGACTCGATACGGGACGCCACGCCGTCTAAAGTCGAAACATCTTACAATATTTTCTTATTTTTTTTTTTTTTGCCGAAATTCTAATTAAGCCCAGTTACTGCTCCGCCTTCCGTTTTTCTCATTTTTATTTTATTTCTTATTTTTTTACATTCATCAAAGAAGAGCGCCGAAATAATTTTAATTCCAGTGGCTTCGTTGCCGCTATCAAACTTTTCGGCTTATCCCTGTGGAACATAAAAAATAAAAAAAAAGTGGCCCTTCAGTAAAGCAGGGGATTGAGAGGATTTGATTAATGGTTGCTTCCTCTCCAAATTGAAGATTTTTACGGGCTTGCACTCGACCCAGAACGGGGAGTGTCAAAACTTTCCGGCAAATGGAAAACATGGACAAGGACAACACTCCAAAAAAAAAATTCTTATATTTTTTTGTTCCGCCTAAAACTTTTTCTTAAGATACTTTTGTTGCCCTTTAAGAAAACTTGGATTAACTCCGGAGTAGCATTGACGCGTTATTCATTTGTAAAAATCAATCCAGCCTCCTTGCGAGGACGGAAAATGGCACTTTTCCCTACGCTTGCACGAAGGTCGACATTTTGTATTGCCCAAAAATTCAATTAGCTCTAAACCGTACCTGTATCAATCGCCCAAAATTGACGCCTTCAAGTTCAGTTGCTGTTTAGGCCAAGGGCATCTCGCCTAGTGGAACGCAATTTTTCAATCGTTCACAATCGAATTGGCTGCGAAATTTGCAAACGGCCAAGCAAGCAAATCGAGAAAAAGTTGAAAATCAATTTAACAATTGCACGGCTCGATGTGTCTCTTACAAAATAGCCAACCGAAAAAAAAGTTATATAAAACTCGATGCTTTGCATGCCATCCAAGCTTTTGCGACAGCTGTAACAAGGTAATCAACAAATTTTCTAAACTTTACAACACTATCTGTGTTCGGGATTTAGCATGCGCAGACGATTAAAATACTAATTTTAGTTCATATGCTTATCGTACCTATTATTAAATCAAATTCCACCAAAGTATTTGGTACAATAATTTTTTATTTGCGTTTAAATATCTCGGAAACGTCGGAAGATAAAATTTGTAGGATAAAGAAATTATAACTGTGCTAGAAAATAGTAATTTTATTTAGTGTATTATTGAAGAATTTCCTTTTATTTAGTATTTTTTTTTGAAATTTTTATTATTCTGAAAATTGCGTTCAGGATACTTCCAAAAAAAATGCATGGCAAGTACAACAACAACAATGATGATAGAGGACTGATGAATTTAGTGAAAAAATAAATATCTTTTCAATACATATTTGGGAATATATCCAACTGCCTCTGGTCTCATTAAAGAAGTTCCAAAAATAAGAATTAAGAACAAAGTCATATAAAATACATATGTATATAGGAAGTTCATAATTAATCGATAAATTAAGCAAGGAAACTGATACTTTGATAGGCCTGCGGGTAGATCTAATAAATAATTTTCTTTTATAAGTTATACTTCTTTGTATGTACAAATACAAACGCAAATAAAAGAATTACATATTATTACTAGATTTCGATATAACGAATACCTCCGACTCGAATATAACGAGCAGTTTTTTTCTTTCCGTTTAAATTCTTTATAACAAGGTTTTACTGCAAAATATTTTGTGTAGTATGCATTACAACTGTTGAGTGCGATTTTTAACCTAACTTAAATTTACAAAAGTACGAAGAAGGAATATAAAAAGTAAGCACCAAAATTGATAATTATCAGACGAACATTTATTTTAATTTTAAGATCCAACATTCACGCTACTTCATCGACCAAAAACGGCTAAAATAAAGAATCCCCTTGAAGGATAAAATTACAAAGGTAGAAAGTAAATGCATCCCGCATACACGTCCTGAAGATTTGTAATTCGAGCAAATCTCCTCCGGTTGGAGCTCTGAAAATTTTTATAAAATGGTTAAATTTCCCTCACGAACTGCATCAACATTAATGTCTGTAACAAATTTACAGCGCCACATTTTCTCTTTTGGTAAATGTAATCTACGGGTAAGTACCCGGCCAAATGAAAGCAATGTTCCATGTAATGGCGATTTTATTAGATTTTCTAGCAAGAACTATTCTTATTTACGGCTAATTTATATGTGACTCGGTTTTGCAAGGATGCTTTAAGCATTTTTTATTTCCGAGAAATATTCCCTTTGTGAGCTTAATAGAGGTGGGGAGTTTTATTAAATTGGGCTATTCTTATAGAGAAATGGAACACGATATTCTATTCAAGCTTTAAGACAAATAATAATAATTTAGTTTTTATGTTACTTGTATTGCACAGTGTTAGCTTAACTCATTTAATTGAAACTAGTAGTTTAAGTTACATTGGGTTCCATCGTTAGATAGCGCACTTGCTAAAAATGCCAAAAATTTAAATTCTTTTTTTCGCAGACTACTACTAATTGAAAAACTTTAAATTCATACCGTTTTTCTTAAAAACCCTAAAGAGAAACTGGATAGTATTTCTAAGAAAAATTGAGAATTATTAAAACTCAAGTAACCTTGAATCGCATTGAACTGAGCTTTTTATTAAACTATATATCGCAATTTTATCATAATTTCAACATAAGTGGATAATACTTATTCCTATATGTATACGACATTTCATGCAAAAATAATCCAATTTCTGTATTAAATGCAAATAAAATTAAATCGTCCTAAAATAATTTTGTATTAAATGTTCGTTTGTAAGGCAAAATTCGGTCTATGTAGGCACACATTACGAATTTCAGAGTGGTATTTTGGCTTGTTTAAAAATATTTGTGTAGAATGAAAACCATCATAATGCCCTAAGGAGAATTCCTTTAAGAGCATAATCAAATCACCAGCGGAGACTACCCTCCATTCAATATCGCCATAAAGCATAATCGCATCACCAAGTGCCAGCAGCAAGTCACAAATCTGCCCGTAAATCCATCTTTTGAACAAATTGTATCACTGTGGATCGCCTGAACTAACAGGATAACAGTTGAGCGAGAAAAGGAAAATGATAATTTCCTCATGAAAATCTAAATCGAATTTCCATGTTCTTTAACCGAGGGCACTGGGCAGGGAACAGCTTTTCTGGAAAGATGCCCACTGAATATTAAATAGAAATTCCATAGAAGTTGGGTGCGGACTTTTATGGCGACAGGCAGGGTGCAAGGAAATGACCGTAAAATCTTGGGGATTAAGATAAATAATGAAAAAGAAGCTCTTTTCACCAAAGTTTTCACCACATCTCCATCGTGGTGTGGTTTCAAAAAAAATATTTTCATACTTTTGAGGGGCTCAAAATTTCCCCCACTAAAAAGTTTTACTTTCAGTCCAAAGCGATAAGTAAGTCATTTTTTATAATTATCGCGAATGTGAAAATTGAGTGGTTCCTAAAAGCCCGATAAGGCCGAAACAAATCCCAGAAATATCCTACAACACGCTATCATCGCGCATTTATGCGAGAACAACGTCAGAAAGACAAGGGAATTTTGGCCCTCATCCAAGGGCCGCTCGGTTCGATAGCTCTATAAATTTTAGATAAAGTGCTTAGTGTGGTACCTCAAATCTCTTTGTTTGCCAACGAAATCACGGGGATGGCAAAACGACAGCCGGAAATACGCAAACATCGAAACGACAAGAATTCGATTCAAATTTGTTTTTGAGCAGATGAGGTTAGTACTCCTCGTAAATTATAAACATCACAGCTTAAAATTGCTTTAAGTTGCGCGAAAGTTGTCATGGATGCGGCTGCGATGAAGTTATTTTGGTCTACTTAAATTACCAGAACCATTTGCTTTTATACAAATTTATAAAATCAGGCTACTATGCCCAGCATCCCATTTCAGGAGCAATTAACCATGACTTAATACCCGAAAACTGTTGTTAGTGTATCTTGTGAGGCTGCTGAATTAGCAGGTCCTCTGACCTGAGTTTATCCTTCGTTGGGTTATTTCAAAACGCTTTTAATCACCCTCGTCCTGGCCCTCTTGTCTGTTGTACTGAGCACCTCAGAATATTTTGGGTGGATACCAAAGATTCCGAGGATTCGGATGGTAAATCACCTTAAACTGAGATAACTTTGTTTAAATTGCCCTATAATTATCTTAATTCACTCCCACCATCGTCGGGGATAAACTTGACTTGTTGAAGCAAGATGAAAGCAAGAGCTTATTGTATCGCACTTTTAGCTAACCAGAGAACATTTAAGGTTACTTTGGAAATTTATCGTACAATTTGTATCAGCTGGATAAGCCTGCAATGAAGGGAAACCCTCCTAATTTAAAGTATTTTGATGGGAACCAATCGAGAACTTAAAAAGACTTTATTTTTCTCAGGGTTTGGGAGCTTAATTTTATCAAACTTAGTTAATAAAACTGAAAATTACAATAAAATTGTTAATTGAAATAAAAACGCGAAAAAATACATAGTATAATAAGTTTTGTTACAAATCTTACATATACGAGTATGTAAAATTTTTGGCAATTTTACTATATTCCTTAAATTGCATAGTAATTAGACAAAATAATAATCATAAAGTAATAAATAAAGCACTGATGGAAAGCTTACAAACGTAGCATACTAAACTTTCTAAGCTTGCATGATTTCCACTAAAATTGGTACTTGGGGTTTTTCGATTGATTTCGGTCACTTCACGACATATTTTATCTATCAAATTTTAAATAATGATATTTTCCGGTTTCAATTTTTTCCGTATTCCTACAAAGTTTTCAAGAAAAATCCTTTCTATAAATAAATAAGTATATAATTATACACAAGTCATGAAATTGAGCAGTTCAACGAGTTTTGCAGAATTTGTTAACCAAACGTGGAAACATCTTTGACTTACAATTAGGTACACACATATGTATATACACATGTATATTACATTCATTCATAAGCTCTAAAAATCCGTTTTATATACATACGTAATCTTAGTTTCAATATGTATGTGTTCTATTTATTATTATAATTAAATTTACATGCAAATTGATTCAAATCTAATTTGATTTCCAAGCTATTTGGTCATGTTTAATCAATAGAATGACAATAAATCAGCAAATTGTCAAGCCCTTGCTATGAATTCAAACTGTCATATTGTTTAGATAGTTAAATCAATTTATAGAAGAATTACTATTCTAAACAAATTTTACGAATTTAACATATATAATTACATAGAATGACTGGAAAATATTTCTTTATTTATTTGGCTCGCTATTTAAACTGAGTTGATTTATTTCGAAAGTTACTCAGCTGGAATGCATGGGATATAAACCCGCCATGCCGACAGTTTGCCAATAATATCTCATGATGTATTACTCTCGCGAAAACAAAAACTAGGACGAATGCACGAAGTTTTCACAGAAAAGGACTCGCATAGGCAAATCGTTGTGCAGTTCAGTGAATAAGTTAAATTAAACTGAGCTAAAATTAAGTTTCTTCATTAAGCACAGCGAGTTTTATATGGACTTTCACGAAGATGTATTTTATCTTCATGTAATTTATTTCGTGTTTAGTCTAAAGGAAAGTAATTGTGTTTGCGAAAAACAAAATACAGTCTGTAAAAGGATATTAGCTGTGATATTAGTTAATTATTCCTTCAGGCGTAGGGATTGTACTAAATCAGTTTTTTTAAAGAAAAAAAAATAATTTTTCCATTCAGTGAGCACACATGATTCAATTCGTGTTTGTTATGCATATCTTAAAAAAGCAAACGATTTATGTTCAAAGAAAACGGCTTTCTTTCCATTATTTTAAATCAGTCTCCTTTGCTGCTGCTGTATACATTATATGGTCCCTGTGAAGGATCAAAGTTGCTACCAAAAATATCCCTCACATTCAGATGCCCATTTTTTTTTATTTTATAAATACCCTAAGGAAATGGTTTGCCAATACCAAAACAATTTGCTGGAATTTCAGTTGATCTGAATACGTAATTTGACCAAAAATTGTTTTTGAAATAAACTGCAAATACACTTTGAAGTGCTCTCAAAAGGGACTTTGTGGTCTGGATAGAGCAACGTCCACTCAAATAACTTGATGTGATGCAGGCCAGAGTATTTTAACAAATATGTAGAGCTATTCTATTCTATTAATACAACAAGGAACAATTATGGGTTCAGAGGACGATTCTATAAATTCTTCGAATAAATTCGTACATATGTACATATGCATAATGCTTAGTATAGTATATTTTATGAAATATTTTCTTACAAATTTTACAACTGCTTAAGTTCCTCTATTAGAAAGTCGGGGCATCGCAAAGAAAAGTGGGATAGTTTACAATTTAACCCTTAAGTTCATGAATTAGCGAATTTAAGAGGTAATTTATTTTATTGAGTCAAAAATGTTTGCTTAATCGAAAGTGCAAATAACCAGGAATATCAAGTTAAAATTTCAGAACGAGATGTGAAATACCTTATCAGTTAAAGCCGATTGCAGGAAATGCTAAATTAATAATGTACATATGCATGTATGTAGGTCTACGTATGTAAATGTTTACTTTCAGAACTTTAAAAAACAAGTGTTTCAAGACACAATAATAAATTATTTAATTGTAATTTTTTCGTCTATATATTTTTAGTTCAATTAGAAAAATAAACTTTTAAAACAATGAATTTACAATTACCGTGGTTATTCGAATTTTTCAACAAAATATTGTTTTTTTTTCTAAGTTAAAAGGGTAGGTATTCTATTCTAGAAATTTAAAAATATCGATTTTTCCACTTTCTTAACGTTTAGATTCTTAATTATACTATTATTACTATTAAAAAAAAAATTTAAATAAAAAATCTTGAAAAGAAATACGACAAATTAACTTTTTTTAGATAGCTGATATTTTGAATCGTGTTAACCACAACACGACTTTTTTTTATAACCTCTATACAACTTCATAATTCCTTCAATTTACGTTATTAAATTCTTTTATTCAACTTACACTACGTGTCGTACTACGTGTCGTACTACGTGTCGTCAAATCTTGCAATCAATATTTCACCCACTTCCAATGAAGCTATCGGGCTGAAATTTTGCATACACCTTTAGTTCTGGTGACAATGCAATATGCAATACTCAACATTGCAATATCTTAAAAATGGCCGCCGCCACAAGATGGTGGACCATGTATTTTTGGTCGACCCCCTTAATATGGGTATCAAATGAAAGAGCTTGAAGAGTTGGAAACGATAAAATGAGTAACGCCATTTCTAAATCCAATATGGCGGACGTCACAAAATGGCGATTTATAATTTCCATAGTTACCCCTATGATATGGATATCAAATGAAAGGGCTTAATGAGCGAAACACAATAAGTGAGGTGGGGTCTTCTAAATCCAATATGGCGGACGTCTAATATGATAATGCATAAGCTCAAAAGCAGAGTTTCAAGTTGCTAATGCACGATTCAGCTACGAACGCTACCACGCTGAATTGTGCACTAGTAACTCAGTGTCAGGCTAACGCCTTTTTGAAATTTCAATTTGACGTTCTTTTTTTTATTTACTATTAAACACATCGTTTTTTAGTCTTAAAAATAATTAATTAAAAAGACTAAAAAGTAAAAAATAAAAAAAAAATAAAAAAAAAGTTTTTAAAAAAATTCTTTTATTTAACTTAAAATGATAGAAACAGTAATAACGTACTAAAAAGTAAAAAATAAAAAATATTAACCAAATAAAATAAATAAAATATGTAAACACTATAACAACAAAATATAATTCCTACTTATCTTAAACAGTTAAATAAAAGAATGACGCATTTTTATACTTTAAATATAGGAATCATTATCTTAAAGAATACATAACGGCCAATATGACGAAGTGATAAAAATGCGTCATTCTTTTATTTAACTGTTTAAGATAAGTAGGAATTTTATTTTGTTGTTATAGTGTTTACATATTTTATTTATTTTATTTGGTTAATATTTTTTATTTTTTACTTTTTAGTACGTTATTACTGTTTCTATCATTTTAAGTTAAATAAAAGAATTTTTTTAAAAACTTTTTTTTTATTTTTTTTTTTTTTTAAATCCTTTTATAAGTTTTTTAAATATTAATAAAGAAATATGTACATACCTTGTAAAAAAAAGGTGCCTGTAATTTCCTCCTCTACACTAACATAACCCCTTGAGAGAATTAATAAAATGCTAGTATAGGAAAGGTTTCATTTTATTGTCACTGGAAAAAATATAAAAAAGTTATACATACCCTTAAGTGTTTTGTTTTATTTTGAGAATTTCGCACTTCATTTTATTTCTATATGTATAAGTACTCTAGTGACCAAAAAATATTTTTTTCGTTATTTGTTAAAAAAAAAAAATGTGGCAGTCGTGGGACTGGCCGACAGAAGCTACGCTTCATCTTCTTACGTAACAGTTAAAAAAAAAATTTCTTTTGAATATAGAAGAAAAAAAAATAAACAGAAAAAAATAATAATTTTTGGAATGTATGGATAATATAAAATGACAAAAATACAGTTATAAGAAAAGAAAAATGAAAATCATTTTTTTATTGATAAAATTATATTTTTCCAACAGTCACCACTCACTAGATCCTCTAATTCTTTTAAATCACTTTCCATATTTATTTTTACAAATCACTGCTCAAAAAAATAGAATCCCACGCACACAGCAGGCGACCGTTTCTCTCTCTCTCTATCTCTCTGGCGAGTAGGCATGCGCCCAACCAATCTAACGCTTAAGCGGCCCATACACGGTACGACTAGTCCGCGGACTGAGTCGAGTCTGAAGTGCAGTCTTATCGTGTGTAGTTCTGTCTGACGGACTAATTTGACAGTCGCAGAATTAGTCCGTAAAATCAAAAAATTTTGATTTTTGGGGGAGGAGCTTGCAGTCCAGCAGGCTAGTCTTATCGTGTGTGGAGGAGTCTGACGGACTTTTTGACATTTCATTTGATTTTCGTGTTTTTCATTCTTGTGTGAAATGTTGTAGAGAGCGGACGTGCATTGCAGTTAAAGTATTTTAATAATAGATTAACACAAAATCATTATTTCTATCTATATTGTTCACTTTCTCACGGTTGGCTTCGCACTACTCAAAAATTTTATATGAGTCTGAATGCTCAGTCCGAACGTGTGTGGCGGTACATCGAACTGAGTTTTACGACTCAGTCTGCGGACTAGTCGTACCGTGTATGGGCCGCTTTACGTCTTACGATTTTCTAGGTTGAGTCCCAGCCCGCGAAACCCCCGATAAAAAGCGTAGCTTCAAAAATATCATTTAAATTTTATTGTCATTTAGGTATTTGATTTCCACAAGAGCCCCTAGGTAAAAGTAGTATCAAAAAATTGCCCAAGTTTGACTACCGATAACTGAGACAACCGCATGAACTTAACCTAACTATAGACTTTTTGTAAAAATTACTATAGAAAAACGTTTTTATTTTCATTTATTTGGAGTATTAAACCAGAATTTTACGATCATCAAATAGAATGAAATTTGATTTTTTATAGGCATTTCAGCGATGTATGTATGTAGATCTAGTAAAAACACTTGGTCCTTCAAATGCATTTTTTCCCACATGAAATTAATGAAGCGTAGTTAAAGCTCTGGAAGTGTTAAAAGACGCGTATAAATTACTTCCTGGAGCTCGGGGAGTCGCACTCAACTCCCTTTAGAGACGGATGTGGTAATCATATTAACACGTCCCTGTGGAAACTGCTTTCTCAGCTCCCCTAAATCACCCAGGGCAAATGAATTGCAGCGCAGTAACATGTCATTGATGGAAAACTCTTAATTACAGATATCCCCCAATTTTGCCTGTTTTCACTCCGGGAGAAAACCGGGAAGAGATGCTGGAGGCAGAAGCACTAAGAATTCGATCACTTTGCAAATCGCCCGTAATCACCCCCTGTCCAGGCGGGGGCAGAGGGTGCAGTTTGTGGCTCGTTTCGGGGGCGGGGGGAAAGTCGATCGGTGCCCGGGATGCCCGGGATAAGAAAAACTCGCAAGGAATCGACGGCGGGCAGCGGTGGCTGTCTCTGCTCAATAGCGGGGAAACTTGCAAAGTGTCGAGTCATTACCTTCTTTGAGCTGAAACCCTCGTTTGAGTGAATTTGCCAACTTTTGTTAAATCCAATTGTCTGCTCGAGGGCTCAAGGGTTCCACTTCTTAGCTTTTTCGTTTACGAGGGAAACATTCTCCGGAGCAAGTGTTGATGTCCTGTGGGATGCACTTTAGTGGAAAACCTTTTGTCAGGATGCTGCCGAGCAGTAATTTGATAATCCTACACGAAAACTTCGCAAGCACTTTACGGCTTCAACAGCACCTTGCCACTTAAGGGCTCCGGGAGCGTTTCGTTTTTCATTGCACCCGCGCCGCGCCGCGCCGCGGTGCTAAGACACGAGCGGTGTGTGGCGCAGCGTTTCCTTGCTGCGATTTCCTCCCGTTCCCGGACGAAAGTGCCTTTTGTTTTTTAGGGACATCTCCTGGTGCAGTACTCCAGACTGCTTCATTATTTCCGCGCCTCGGGAAGATTACACTTGCTCAGCCCGAAGAACCGAAGAAGCTCGTCGCTGCTGTTACTTTGTGCATCGCGTTAAGGGCTCTAATTCCAACTAATTCGTTAATGCGGCGCGAATGGCTCCACAGCTTCGGGATTCGCGGCAAATTACATTCGCACTTCCTGGTGGATTCGTGTCCCGAGAAGTTGCTGCTCTACTTCAGCGATAAGACAACAATTTCAAATTAAACTTGACAACTTATTCCAGGCTTCTGAAGGAACTCCTCACCTTATTCTCCTATCTTATCTACACTTTTGCACTGTTATTATTTAAATTTTTAAATTGCGTTTGAAAGGATAGAGCGCTTCTATTACATTATCTGCTTCATGGACTGTTACTAATATGTGTTTACCAAATAGTTTTTTATCAGGGATTTTGTAAGAAGGAATTTGGTATATGGAAGTACATACATAGATTGATGGCAAAAAAATAGAAATTATGGCATTTTTATGTCTTTTCGATTTTAAGCCTTTTTTTGGGGTTCTAACATTTATGAAAACTAAAAAATATGTTTCTTATAGTTTTTGATAAAAAATAAAAAAAAACCATCTCATACAGATTATAGGAAACGAAAGATTTTTAAAATCCTTAAAAGTAAAAAAAAATTATTCTAGATAGTGCGATATCCATATTAATTATAGAAGAAATTTTCAAGGAATTTATAAAATCGCTTATGAATTGAATTTTTTAAATTTTAAATATAGATACTAAGAAAATACAATAGGTACCTAATATAATATATTGGATTTCCTAAAAAACTTTGAGAGTACCTAATGATAAACCAACTCCTTTAATTGAGGTTCAAACACACACAGTACTTATTCCTTACCAACAAGTACACAAACCTAAGCCGCACACTCATCATTAATTGTTAATTTTTTCTAATATCAAATTCACTAGCTTTCTTTACGAGTTGAAGATATAATAATAATAATTTTCCTTTTAGTTAAATTGGATATATTTTATGGAACCGAGGAAACTAAGGCGATTCGATTATGAGAGGTGCGTACAGGTGCACTCAAATAGAACAGATCTTTATGATTTTTGTTCATACCTGAGTAGAAGTTTTTAGTTCATCGCCGCTGTGACGAATTTATTTTACGGTCTCAAGAAGTGGTGATGGGTGAAAATATGTCGAGTTTTATCGGGTTGTAAAGGAGAAAAGCACTTACAGAAAAAAAATCGATTTTGGCTTGCTCAATTATTAAAAAATAAAATAAAAAGGATATAGATTTTTAATCCTAATTGGTTGGAATCCTTTTGTACACTTTTAATAATCCATATAATAATAACAGAAGATAGGTGCATGCATACATAATATGAAATTTTGGATGAAATTAAACGATAAAGTGTTATGCTGCAGGTATATTTAAATTGTTGAATTAAAGTATGGTCGCCAATATAAAACACGTAAGTTTGTCTGTTTCATACATTGCATTGTAAACAATGAAATTTACATACCAACTCGAGAGGTAATATTCAAATTTTCCATACAGTCATTATCATTACCCTGGTTTTGTTATTTTAATTGTGAGAATCGGTATGAGATCTAATTTCGAAAGGTGTAACTCCTCCCACCCAGTCATAACTGGTCCCAGGTTGATTATTGGCTGTATGAAGCCTTCCAAAATGCTTTCCCAAATCCCGAGTGCGTGCTTACACCGAACGTGGAGCCCATTATGAGCTCTGCCCATTGCCGGATATAACTCATTGCAGGCCAGATAATCTTCGGCTATTAATAACTCATTTCGAGCGGCATAGGAAAGAGCACGACGCCATTCGGGGCGATAATGCGACACTTTCGGTGGTGCCACCACCAGCTCCGCACCCTCGGTGTGCCGAAACGATAGCTATGCCGTGCTCCGGGATCGAACCGATAGAAGTCGGGCACCGGAGCACCCGCTTCAGTATGTAGATGAAGATTACACCTCTACTGAGTAATAACCATAAAATTGTCAGGCTAAGCATAAAATTTTACGAGATCTATAGATCACCATGAGGCGGGCGATGGGAGCTATGCAGATATCTTTTGTTCCTTGCCCGGCTTTGAAGTAGAACCCAATGAAAACTAAGGCGATGTAATTTTTGATATCCTTTCCGGCTCCTCTGTGAGAGGGCTTAATGTCGGGTTACAGCTATTAGTCGAACACTATCGATAATGAAAATTGGTAGAGCTTCGATTCGATGGCAAGTAGAGTGAAACCTCGTAAAATTCGAGGAACATCGGTGCTGGTGAGTTGATAACTGGATACTCATTAAAAATTTTCTAAAGATGTAACAAAAGATGAGCATCTACATTTTTCGAAATCGATTTAAGACAAAAGTTGTATATGACCGTAAAATAAGGATTCATTGAACCTAAAAGATATAGGTCATCATACTAGATCCGCCATTTACTGTTTCGAAAGTTGATTCGTACTTAATTAATGTCCCCAAAAATCGCTGATTGACGGTTCTTATGACTTATTACTTTCTAGCATATCTTTTTGAGAATTACACATATCTTTAAAAAGAATTGTACACTCCTCACCAATTTGAATGTACTTCTTTTCTGGTTTTTATGTAAAGTAGGGTCTAAAAATGGAAAAGATTCTATCTTGGTCTTATAACATTAAAATAAAATTTTGTTTAGCAGTATTTCCTTCATTACTATATATATAAATAATAATAACGATAAAATAATTAAGACCTCTCACTGACTAAATCTCTAAATGTGAAGAGAATCAAACATGAGAATTATTAGATGTTATAAAATATTGGATGTTACGGATTCAAAATTCTGTTCTAAAGAAAGCAAAATACATACATAAATATATGCGTTCTAGCTTGTAGCATAATGTTATCAGGCAACATATGAAATGAAATTTGAAGAATGTCAAACATTTTTATTTATAAATAAATCAATATTCTTTAAAGTGTGTCCTCCCCTTCTCTTGGTGGAAGTACGCCGCGCCGTACGGATATTTGAAATGTGTATTTTTTTAATAAAAATTATTTTTCAGAATGTAGTATATTCTAACCGAAATCGGTTACATTTTGGTTCGTTCCCGGTTATGTGGCAGTCCTAATAACGCTTCTGGTTTCCTTGGAGCGATCCAGGTACCTGACATGTTCCCTGTGTTCCTTTTATGAAAATTTGACAAATCCAGCAGGCGTATCCACTCCCAAAACGAACATTGCGCTCCTGTCGCAAATATTAAAATAAACCCAGGGGGCGAGTGGGCCCCTGTTCATATCTGGCTGAGCAAAATGTGCCATTTCGCTCGCATGTCATATCATTTCGGGAACATTTTTTTTAGCTTCATATTGAAATTCCTGGGCAAATTAAATTTTCACATGTTCTCGATAACACGTCAGTCATGTGCATGAAAAATGGGGAAAAACAGCCGCCGCCGCCACCCGGTTTTGAAAGGAGCGGAGGTAGAAGTGTACTTTTTTTTTTATTTTCGGGGCCGATTTGTGCAAACAATTTGGCCCCAAACATTTTTTTCGCCTTTTATCACGTGTGAACGTGTCATTTAAAATATTGCCCGCGCAACAAAAGTAGCAAAATCACTGCGGGGCAGGCATGGAATTATGATTGGAGAGGGTTTTCCTTTCGAGGTGTTTCCTGAAAAATGGGCAGCCGAATTTCGGGTTTGGGGCATAGGAGCACGAGGGGTAAATATGCCTGCAAAATATGACTGGATAATATTTTCAGGTTACTCTCGGTTGAAAGGATGCAATTGCGGAATGTTCACATTTTTCCCATTGTTTATTTGACTGCTTTAGTGCAGCGTCAAACCACTCGTCACTCCTAAATTTATGCTGTCGGAAATATCGATCTCAACAGGGTTAAACAAGCACATGATGGACGTTTAGTGAATTTCTTTTTGCCCTTTTAGTCGATATAAATTAACGAATATAAATGGATAGATCAACAGAGCAGAGGGTTTTAATTTTTAGTAGGTGGAAGGAAGCTTAACATCTGGGAGGGGATATTGATACTGACGCACGAAAAAGGGGTTATAGTATTTATTATCTTGTTTCATTAAGACTATTCAAGATTATTTATTGAATATAAGTACATATATAGAAACTTAAATAATCAAAAGTTAAGATCAACTATAAGTCAAACAAATTTGTCAATATACATAAAGTACCTAAAACATCTACAACTTTTAATTTTCGTCATTAACAAATTTTAGTTTTTTGATAGTCTGAAAACAAGACTTAACTTATGTATATCATAAAAATATTGTTATCAGAAAAGATTATTTAGTTTTAAATCAATTTACTTGGCTAAATTAAAAATTAATATGTACTAAAAAAATAACAATAAAAAACAAATGCATATCATATTAGAATAACTAAATATTTATTTATTTTTAAATGACCTTCCAAATAAAAGGTTCCAGGCCTATTTAGTGTTAGTCAATCATTGATGGATAGAAATGTAATTTCCCCGCTTTAGTGCAATTAAAATAACAATTTCAATAATATTAATATATAACTATAAAAATTAGGTAGGTACCAGATAACAAGATTTGATTTAAAGTTGTAATAATGCTACAACCTTAATGCTTTGTAATTTACAAAATAATTTTTAGGAAAAAGATTTTATTTGATATGTTTTTAAAAATATAATCTTCCAATTAATTTAAAGAAAAAATTAAAATTCTCGAATGGAATTATTTTATTCTTTTCTGTTTTAATATTGTGGTTTATAAACCACAGTAGGCAAACTAAACACGTTTTAGGTATTTTTCTTCATTTTTCGATTTCCATAAAAATTAATTTAAATTTAAAAAGTTTAAATTGCTAAAATAAAAGGTTCCATTTGGCCATTTTCCCGAGCTGTGTTCACAAGTGTAATTATTAATTAACAACGGCTCGAGTGTACGCTGACGTTGCCTTGTTTTCATCATTAAGTTTAATTCGAAAATTTGAGAGCTATAGCGATGGAAAGTGACCCAAGTGGTAATTAAAGCGACAAGAATAATTTAATGAAAGGGCAACGCCTGGAGCTGTTGGCGAATAATTGCAGGAAAGGCACAAATTTTGGAAAAGCTGTCTGCTGTTAATCCGCGTGTTATTTTCGAAAAATATTTTCAAGCTTCCAAGAGGAATAACTTCTTCTTGCTAGCTCTTAACATACTGCCGGTGCACCCGTTTTCTCTAAAAGTGAAACGGAATTTACGGGAAGGGACAGAGGGGAGGGGGCTCAATTGGATTTTGTCTTAAGAGCTTTTAGAATTTTAATGAGAAAATTATGAAATATGGGGGAAATTAAGTGAGAGGCATTTCACTTAAAGGAAACATGAATGGATTTTAATTAGTTTGAATACCAGAGGTAGGAGAGGGAATTTAGGAAAACCTTTCTGGGATGGGGAGTTGTACTATTATACAAGTTAAGCATCTGAAATTCCCCTGACTTAAAATGGTTTCTGTTTTATTGTGTTGCTCGTTCAGATGTACTAATTAATCCAATTAACACGAGTTCTGCTGCAAGGCTTACGTAGGGAAAATGTATAGTCATTAAGGGCGGCAATACGGCCGGAGCAGGCACTAAGGATTTTAACATGACAAATTTGAATTACCTATGCTTTTAAAAGGGTGGGTGCGTTATGATCATATCCAAACCAGCAGCGAAATGTTACGCCTAAACTCATCTTCTGTTTGCCCAATATCCTATGAAATGACAGGATTTCCCTTAGTCCTTGTTAAAGGTACGCATATACAAATATTTTACATATAGTATATGTTATAAGGACGTAGACGGAGGCGTTTCGTTAACTACTCGAAAACTTTCCTTCCGAGTGCCTCCCACAAGCGCAGAAACTTTAAAAGTGACACCTCAGGATATGGCACGTATTCCGTAGGAGAATGGAATTCCTCTGAAAGCTCCATTAAATAAGCAAATTAAAATAGTCGTCTGGGTAAATTGCCCTAAACCGCAGCAGTATAAACGAGCCAAAAGCCTACAGGAAAAGTTTTGAGACCGCAGACATCGCATGTATCTACAAACTTGGTTTCGAAACATAGTCACCCTGTGTGTCCTGTGATTTTGTCCGTGTATACATTTATCCTCAATTTTGTTAAATACACGAGTGGATTTCATGCCATTTGCTAGCTAGAGGAATCGCTTGAGAGCGTTCGGTGACGAAAATTGGATTCTTCTGTTTGTTCGGCTTTGTTGCGTTCCGAAAAGGTTTCGCCCAGCTTCATAAAACTTCCCAGGCAATTTAGTTTAGTTGGGTAATTTTTGTAATTTTATCCGGTGTTCGACGACTTTTGACTCAATTGCGGGCTCTTCTTGGAACATTGTAATTAAAATAGACAGAGGGAAAGTTTCATTGCATATGGAAACTACTTTTGAAAACTCACTTTAAGCTAGCCCTCTTAGTTTGATCAAGAAATTAAATAAAACGTAAATTGAACTGAATTTTATTCCCTGCGGAGAATTTTATTCATTGATCTACTCACACAGTGAAGTTCTTGAGATAAAGTCCCAAAAATATAGTCATGCTCATTTAAAGATTTTATTGATTTGTGAAAGTATATTTGATTTTAAATTTTTTATTAAGCATTATGCTATTATCAGAATAATTAAACTGCAAATATTAAAGAACTTAAAGAGTTTGTCTCTTTCCAGCTAATAGAACCTTTTGTGTATAGTAAAAGTTTTTGAATTATTCAATATTTATCGTACTTATTTCTGGAATAATCAGATATTTTTTTTTTTTTTAAATTATGAAATAGGTACCTCTACATTTATACTAGAAATTGTGTTGATAGTAAAAGCAACACAAAATATGTTCTTTAATTCTTTCGGAAGCTACAAAAAGCAGAGTTTATAAAATTCTGTCCAGATAAAAATTTCAAAGTACATATTTTAGTATTTACATATATGTAGGTACCTAGTTTATATTTATTAAAGAACTACATATGTATATAAAGTGCAAAATATACCTTAATAGTGAATAAAATAACCATCCTTTTAACTGATTTATTTTTGAAACTTATGCCTTTTAAACATTTCCAGCATTCTATCAAAGAACTAAAATATGCAATATGTTATTTTTAATAAATATTATTATACTGAAAAAAGTTTTAATATTCTGTAATGAAGCTTTCTTACTCGTATACTTGTTCGTTTATGTAAATTTCATTTTTCATTCAGTTTGACTGGGAAAAGATCTGAATTAGTTATGCTTACTTTACGTGAAAACTCGGATGCCTATTCTCAATTCGTGGCAGTTTTTTCGCCACTCCCCTGTATTACAAGCCAGTCACGTTCCATTGTGCTGACAGCGATGATTTTCTGTTTAGCGCTGAATTTTATTTTGCAATTTCAAAGTTGCAAATGCATGCAACGGCTGCATGTTGCTTTAGAGTAAAACTGCTGAATCTTCTGTCACGGCCCTGTGGGGTAAATGTTTGGATTTAGCTTTCAGTTGGAGAGCACACAGCTCCTGTTTACGTTAGTTGCTTTTTAATTAACCGGGATATGCTAACAATTTTGTCAAAGCAATTGAAAAAGTGCATATGTCTGTTGAATCACAAAATTAATTCCGGTGCATTGTCTAAACAAAATTCATAAATTTTTAACGTGCTTTTGGGCTGCATTGTAGTAAAATACTAAATTGAAATGGACAGGACACGAATTTTCAATTTGGTGTGCAGTCAGATTGATACGTCCTTGCAACCTTTTTTTCCAAATATTCGTTGGGTCAGACTTTTTTTTTATTTTTATATTGAAGCCATAAGAGAACATATACAAAATAATTGAAATACTTGTAATACCGATAAATAAATACTGTTTGTGGATTAATACTACATTTTGGCTTCAACTAATTTTGACGAAGGATGTGAATAATATGAAATTTTTAAAATACAATTCCGAATTATTGACCTACAATTTTTGTAAAACTAATTTTGATATTAACGCACTCTATTACATATTTTTAAATGATTAAAGAAATGTTGCCTTCCTTGTGAGCGATTTGTCAGCTAAAATTTACTTAATCATTCAAATACAAATATGGAACTTTGTCTTATCGAGAGTGACAAGCACGCATTTGGCTTACAAAATGATAAATCTAAGTAAAGTAAAAGTTTTCTTATTTTCGTGCAGAATGTACCTATTACAAAAGTAGGTACGGAAACATTTATAAATTAAGGTCTTTCCATAACTTTTATCAAAAAATTGTACAAACATGAAGTATTTTATATTTATGTATATACATATCTCAGGAAATATTTAAGTGACCGAAAAATTTGTTTGTGATGTTTCAGATTAATACAGCAGGAATATATGTATATGTAAATAATTCTATAAGATTGGGCATACTATGCTTAGTATGACCAAAAGGTGATAAATTGGTAGTGTGCTTGCTGATTAATTGTTGGTTTTGTACTCGTATATCAAGAATGATGAATAATTGGTGTATTTTTTTATGTAGGTAGTCTTGAATTTAGTATGAAATAGATCCAAGGAAAGTATTTTGTCATTCGAAGTAAGTAGAGCACTTTGTTACTGTTACTGATGCAACGCTCGGCCCTTCAATTTCCCTTCTAACGCAGACGAACAGATAGACAAAGGGCTGTTTGAAAAGTGCTCTGGCACAATTGTCATGGGGCAGGAGTGATTAGCAAAAGCCTTTAAGACTGAGAGCCTGAATGAATTCCTGTCGGATTGTCAAGTGAAGTCTTACTCACAGCGTGCCCGGGAGGGGGCATGTTCCACTGGGCATCTTATCCTGCTCCAGACGTCACAGCCTCCTCATATCGCAGGGTGATTCATGTGTCCTTGCGACTGCTGGCAATAAGCTAACCTCTGTATGAAGCTTCCATAAATTTTAAAGTCAGTTAAAGTGCGAAGCAGCCGCCAAGGGATTCCCGGGGGAGGACGAAGCGAACTGTTCGCAATTTGTTCTTATGGTGTCGCGCTCTCATTTTGGAGCCAGACAAGGGAATAGGGCTCCCAGCCGAATATTTATGCTGGTGTTTTTGCCGCCATCGCTGCTATCAGAGTGGCAATATTCCTGCACAAATGTTTGAAGTGGTGAACAAATGGAATAATCCGCGGTAACACGGGTCGCAGGGTATCTCGGGAGATGAAATGTCATGTCGAGAGCGGGGCGTACGCTAATATAGTCATTTGGGGACACGTTAAAACTCCCCGATATACGCGAAGCCAAACTATGTACATACGTGACATCGGCGATAAAAATCCCCTGCGAAACAAAAGCCCAGTGCACTTGGTTGTAATTAAATCGCTCGCCAAATATTTGTAATTAAAACTGCATTCCATTTGAATGTCATAAATGTTGGTTTTTTCCTCTTTGAGTTTTAACACGCCCTGACCTGACAGATTTCATGGATTTAATGCGCTGGTTAAAATTTTGTCATTTTATTTATTCATTTCGAAATTGTCGCGCAAAAGTAAATTTGTATGTACAAAGTTTAAAATATTAACAAGGCCATTCGTTTTGATTTTTCGCTTTAAATTCCATTTTTTTGTTTTTTTTAATATATAACGCCAATTAAATTCATGAATGCTTTTGTGTGAATGATGTTTCAGAATCACTCGCCAACCAACGTATGACAATGAAATGAATAATAATAAATTTTAATTTTCAAAGAATTTTTATTTACATAGGTATCTATGAATTTTGCATTGCATAAAATCATCTTTTCGCAAATAAGAGTATATCTCTTAATTTTGGCAAGCTAATCAAAGTAACATAATGATCTTTTGAAATTTGGAATCTGGTAGGTAAGTTTCTAAAAGACATACTTCTTACATAATATAAAAAAGAATTTTATTGTATGTTGTATGTTGCCTATATGTAGGTATCAAAGCCGTTCAGTCATGTACATACATACATACATATTAAAAGTAGCTATATTATAATTACTTGAAGTTCAGAAAACTCTTTGTAAAAATCTTCTAATTGTAAGTATAATTACTAAAAGTAGCAACAGTTTTTATTTCATTTATTCATTTTGCTTGGAATAAATCAATAAGCCAAGTTCAAATGGGCATAAATTTACTAAGTTGTATGTGTATATTTGAGTAACAATTGAAAGAAATACTTTTAAACAAAGTTTAATTTATTATTTTGATGTACTTAGTTAGTTGAATTTTGTAGTTATGTGACACATTTTAAATTAACAAAGAATAAATACATATAATGGAAGCTAAACAATTATAATAATTTATGAGTAAGTTTGTTGTTATGTTATTTTTTTACGCATACGTATCAAATTAAACAAATTTAGATAGGTATATGAAAATGCTACTGGTGTAATTCTAAGTTTGCTCATAAATTATATGCTTACTCACTATATTATCTATGTATCTTCTTTGAAGACAATTGTTTTTTTTGCACTCAACATGGGCTTAGATCATAGATGTTATAATCAGGATAGATGTTGGTATTGAGTAAACTAGATAAAAAAACGTTTATAAAAAATAAAGATTTGGGCACGTCGCGTCGGTTTTAAATAATTAATTTGAAAATATTTCAAGTCTTAAACTAAATGACGCATGATGTAGCAAAAACGAAATCGCTCTTTAACATTTATGGAAGTTAATACGAGTCCAACAATTCCAAAAATAAATTTTCTCATAGTGGAAATTGGCTTCAAAATTTAAGGTTCCCGTAAATTCCAGTTTTGGTTCATATTAAAATATATCTCATCTTCGCACACGATTAGCACCTGAGAAAATCTATGAAATGGATAAAGTGTGACAAGTCCCCATTTTGCGTTCCCAAGAAAGTATCCCCTGCCAGAGACCAGTAAATTTTCCCTTTATAGAAAAATATGGAGGCTACTTATGGGCATTGAACGCTGCGAATCCTGAGGAGGACTACATTCTGAGCCTTGCGAAGTCGTAAGGAGAAGTAATTTACATTCCATTTACGCCATTTTCTCGCAAAAATAGAAAGCATGAAAGAACAGAGAAAGGAGCTCGGCACATACTTACTCGTAGTTTCCAATGCAAGTCCACAACATCCCCAAGTAGTCGTCCTGCAGGATCTGCTGTAAGGAGCCGGCGGCCAGGGCAATACCTTTGGATAGGGAACGTTTGAATAATTCAAAGGGACTTTGCAGGAATGCAAATGAGAACAGTTATGAGGCTGTTTAGCACCATTTGGAACAAGCATTCCACCCACATTTTCCTGGAGTACGCATTAAGCCTTTTGATGAAAAAAAAGGGAAAAAACCGGCAGGAAACCTGCTAAAAGCAATTCGCTCAAAAAATATCTCCTCACATGAATGCTTTTCGTCGTCGCCCGGCGGTGACACATTTAGAAAGGATTTTGCTGCAGACTCTGTGAATCGGAAGCTATTAAGCCGCACCTGGAAGCTAATTTCTAGGCTGCCTTCCTCGCAGACTAGCCGAGGAACCGCCCCACTGATTGAAACGTCCGAAGCGTAACACCTCAAAGGCTGGCCTGCTTACGGCTGACACTTCACTTCTTAAGGCAGCGTCAAACGCGTCAAACGCTGGTGACGTCGCCAGGTGATGCAAAAATCGCGTCAAACTGCTGCGCCAAAGGAAATGAAGTCTCATTGCGGAGGCTTCCAGGTAAAATGCGCAACGTGATGTGATGTGTGTCATGTCATGCCCCCGGTGAAAGGAAGTTCGCATTTTCACGTGAATCGCAGAAGTAGGTAAAGGCTAAATTGCTTGATTGCAGAAAATAGTCCATGGAAAGTCGAGAAAACTTCCCAGCATAAAAGATTATTTAAAAATTTTGAATGGAAAGAAATGTAAGGTTTCAAAAGTAAAGCGTCTTTTTACCTGGGCTCACATTTTCATAATTAAAGATTTTAAGCTCCTTTCACTGACCTTTTTATACATATATGTACCTACCTTCACAAAAGGATTTTGTAATTTTTTAATTTTCTTCAAACCTACTTCGTAAGCTCAGATGGAGAAAATTGATCGCTCCAAAAGAATATTAAATGAAGTCCACTCAGTAAAACTAAGAGCGAACAAAAATGAAAAGTACCTACCTAGGTAGGTAGGTATACTACAAAATTAATTCTTATAATTTATTTTTTTAATTAAATTTGGAAACTTTGTGTATAAGAAAATATCGGGTAATTTTCTGCTCAATATATAGGACTGAATCATAATTTATTACAACGGAAAATATTTGAAAATTTCATTTTTATAATTAAAAACACCCTATTTTGCCATATTCAAATTATTATTATTATACACAGCCTAATCTTTGAATCTTTTCTTAAATTCTCTTTAACATTTCAAAAAATTATCCAACATAAATTTAACTCAACTTTGCTCGAAATAATAATAAAATAATTTAAACACTACAATTAATTTAACCAAAAATATTAAATTTGTGGTACAAAAATTTAACTAAAAATGCACTCAAACTTAAATAACTTCTAACCTAACAGATTTCGACTTTATACGATATTAATTTTTGCCTATTGTGTATACTTTAAGATCCTTTTGTTATTTAAATTTTATTAAGTGTGAACCAGGTTTAGCTTAAAAACGTTGCCGAAAAAATTCATTTTTACGAATTCGGAGCCTGGGGCAGAAGCATTAAAGCTCCTCCTCTTCTTCAGAGCAAGTCCCTTGTGAAATGAGAAAATGGTCGATGATGAACTTATTGTGAGGTGTTCTAATTCCGACGCCTCGTAACTCGTAACCATTAAGGTAAGGTAAATATTTGCATTAATTAAGCAAATGCTCCCGACACTTTCTGGCGAAAAAAATGGAGTTCTCGCTCGTCCACGGCTGTATGAACGGCACAAAGGGCTCGTTTAATCGCCTCATAAAAGGTTCGTCTCAACGGAAGAGGGACTTCAATCCGATTGTGGTGGCTGAACCAAACCAAAGACTAATTACGAGTACTACCGTGTTACTTAAATTATGTAAAAATTATGGTTTTATTTTGAACATTTTAAGCCAGGTTTCTAATTGAGGAAGAGGTTAGTAATAGGTATTACAAATTTACCTATTCAGTTTCATAGATATACACATATGTGTATGTGCTAAGAGATATGGTAATCTTTTTAAGATCTCATTTGAACTGATTTCAGAAAGTTTTTCAAAAAAGAGTCATATTTATATTTTTATAGAATTGTCAAATAGGTGCAAATAATTTTTGAAAACTAAAATAAAAAATCAGGCAAGCACTATTTTAAACTATTCGAAATTTATAGTCAATATAGCTTTAGTGGCTGCTGAAATAAGCAGCTGTGACAGATAAACAAACAGACAGATAACAATAACAAAATATACATTTAACGAGCATTCAATAACATTAGTAGGTAATATTTTTTCTTTTTAACCAAGCCATAACCGTATCTCATACATAATTAAAGAAACCATAATAGTTACATCAGACAGAAGGACAGGACATACCTACTTCAAAACATTTCTGTTTATATAACAATGCAACTTTTTCTCCAGGTAAATTAATTAGAGGCTTTTGAATGCTTAATCTCAGTACTATTCTTCTATCTAAATGTTTTCTCTAAAAAGTTAATTTACTAGACAGCGTTACTTTTTTAGATACCTTCATTTCAGAAATAAATTGTTTCTGTTTGTAACTACATTTCCCTAAGGTATTCAATTTTAATGACCTTTAAATTAATAAATTACAAAATAAATTACGAGTTATTTACAACAATCTAAAGTTTATTTTATGAGGGCCTGCTTTCCAAAATATTATTGATTCTTCATTCTCGTTTAATTATACCATAAAAAGTAGGTACTCCAGTCAATGGTAACATACCCTCAAAAGGACTAGAGGGCTTGTGTTTGGACGGATATTATCAGTGCAAATAGCAACTCATGTTTGGCTAAAACCAGCAAAACGAAAACAATATCCTTTCGGATTAAAGAGGAAAGAAAACGAAACTCACAGCGCTTGCAGCATCTCGAGGGCCACAGATAAGAAGGTCCTCTTCAGCTGAAAGTACTCGATATAAGTAGTGCCATAAGCATTTAGTTTTATGGCATCCCCTGGGAAAATCAGCAACAAATCTCGAAAATCAAATACCATTGACTTAGTATCTTCAAACAGCTTAGAGGATAAGCAGGGCATTGGGTTTGGGGTGAGCAATATGTAAATTGTCCTGGAGAGCAACGATTTGATACTGTTTAAGGGTAATGCGAGCTACTTCCAAAGACTCCTTGTCCCTGCGATGGGGACTCAAAATGGGGAGATTGGACAGATACCAGCGCAATAAGTTTCAAATAGCTGTTTGTCTTAATACGTCTCTTTCAGCTTTTCGTTCCAGCCAAATAAATTACTATTGATTTTTGTTGGCTTGGTTGTATTAGAAAAATACATATATATTTTAAAACAGGAAGCATCTCGTTGAAATTAAATTAAAATCACTTTGAGAAAACCTCAGTCAAAAACTAAATATGCACTCAAAAAACTCATAAATGTTTTCCATCCTCCCACAAGAGATGACTGCTATTAAAATGTAAATAGCGCTCTTGCTGAACATTTGTGTGAAAAGTGTGAAAAATAAACGAGGTTACATTGAAAATTAATTTCTATCCCGGTACAGTTACCACCGCAACATAACCAGAGTTACCAAGAATTCACGATGGGATGACGGCTGCAGAAATATTAAGCGATTATCCGCAGCTCTTTAGGCCTCAAAATAATATCACTTGGTGCAAAATGAAATGCACTCGTGCGCCAAACTTTAATAAAATTATTAATTAATAAAAACAATTTAATTGAATTCTGTCATATCCACGTATGGCGAGAGTGGATCGTTTCAATAAGTTGAGAATATTTATGTTGACGCGGTGGCTTATTAATTTAATTAAACACATTTCCACGAATATATTGAAATATACTGCTGCGACATTGACACAGGCTGGCCAGGACTTTTTTTTGGATGGAACTATAATTCAGGAGATAAATATTTATTAAATGGATTCGTACTTCCGATGAGCGGTTCGTGATTCTTTAAGGATTTATTGGATATTAATTTACAGGAAAAGCAGCTTCCGTGGATAATAGAGGCTAGATTAATTAAATATTTCCTCTATTTATGACTTTTGCAGTGTTTAAACCTTTTCAAACATTCACTGTAAAAAATGAAGTGAACACAAAATCGGAATTTCATTAGATAATTCAAACCTCATGAATCTGTCCGTGTCTCTTTTTCCCTTGAAGATTTCATTCATTCATTGAGCAGAGCACGCAACTCAGAGGATTCCTAGAAAAATTCAACTCCCTCACGCTTCACGTTGGGGTAGGCCCACAAGCCCCTTGCGCAGCGCTACATTTATTGAAATATTTCGTGTCCCTGGCTGCCTGATGTAGCGCCCACACCCCACCGCACCAAATATCCCTACCCTTCCCTATCGCAAACAGCTACGAACGAGCAGCTCAGAAAGAACCTCACCGAATTCCCAGATTCTCTTTTAGAGCCGAGATATATTATTTCTCTATGATATAAGTCAAATGGTAAAATCTGACGACACATTAACTTTACAATCTGAATCTTTAATTTTAAATAAAGATTATTCCGGTTTTGTGCTGCTGTTAAATTCAGCTATCGAAGGATTTTTATTATTTCCTCCTTTAGATCGATTTTGTGAAAATAAATTCTCAATTGGATCTTGATTTAATCTCAATGACAATAAATACGAAATTTCTTTCTCGGATGTAAAAAGATCATTACTTAGAAGAAGAAGTGCATTTACGGAATGCATTAAACCTTCAATGCAATAATTTTTTCCACGGTTAACTAACTTAAAGCCTATTTAAAAAATCGTTGCTAGCACATACATATATACGTACATATATGTATATCCTATAGCTTAAGCGCCAGGCATCACGCCCTTCTGCTCAAGTTCAGCGGGATTACCTACATATCATTCAGAGCTCTTCTGCTGCGTCTGTCCTGCCCACTCTCATGAAGCTCTACAGTAGCATACAATAATGTGGGCTACAGCGAAAGTTCTACGCTGAAGTCGGATCCCTGATCTAAAAGCTATCTCGCTGAACATTTGCTCTGTTGGGACGTCTTATTTGTATATATTGTTTTTGATTACATCCTTTGAGAAGTAATTTTTTACTGCGGCAATGTCTTTTACATCGTGTTGTAATTTCACTACTTTTATGGTAGACAATTGAATGGTAAGATTACTCAAAAACTTTTTACAGTGTAGATACTCCACGTGTAGATGAAAACTGAAGACATATATTTTAATTTTTCTCTGTAAATAACAGTCTTATTTTAAGGTTTATATTTTTCTTTAGGTTTTACAGTTAATAGAAAAATATTAATTTCTATTTAGGGAAAAATTCATTAAATACTTAATATGCCTCTTATTGTTTTCAAAGACATTTGTGTGACTTACCTGCGAGAAAAATAATCTACATAGGTCCAAAAATTTAGGCAAACTTACAAGGAAGCTTATATATATTATTTAATATAGCGAAATAATCGATCCTACAAAAATGTGTAATGAAAATATTATATTCCACAAGTACACCTATAAAACTGAACTTTTCTGCGAACGTGTCACCATACTTCTTCAAGTCGTCTTATTAAATAACTTACCGCCAGGACAGACATGGTCATGCCATAGTCGCTGACGAAAAATTATGATCCATACGTTTATGGCTCAACTTGTGAATTTTGAGAAGAACTCGTAAAAATTCATTACCTGAGCGACTCTTTTTTTCACGTTTGTCGATAAGAACGGCCTGTTACGTGACAACTTGTCTAAGTTAGGCTCTGGTCTGGTCTATGGCCGTAGGAGAAAAAAAATAAGAAATTTATGGTAAAATACTTCGGAGCAAATGGGAGGAGGAGTACTTTGGAACGTGCAAATATGCCACATGAGATACCTGCAGGAATTTATTGCGTTCTAAGGATACCCGGAGCTTTATGTCGAACTCGGTCAATATGTGTGGAAAGTGCTCTAGGTGGAGGGGGTTTGATTGTTTTCGTTGATGGGAATGTTCTAGTGATTCTATACCTTTTAGGGTTGCTTTTAAGCCTATGACATGGTTTTCAGATCAGTGAAACCACAGGATTCTTGGAGAATTGCGTAGGTCACCAACAATCCTTTGAGTGAATCTAACCAGAAAACCAAAGAAGCCTTGTTGTCTGGCACCTCCCACTTACTGGAAATGTACCTCTTTGTGTAGTAAATCTTGGTGTAAATTTAGGATTCGAGGACTGCTCCTCACAGTTTTATTTCCATTTTTCAAGCTGTCTACCCGTCGTTCAGTTTTGTTTCCTCCAGTTTGGGAAGGATTACGAGCAATTTATTTGCCCGTCGAGCTTTTGGATTTTATGACCTGAAAAGGTTTCTGAGATGGACGAAGGGTTCAAATACCTTTCTGTTGAGAATTTATCAGTGCGAATTGTAATCAGCCGTATACAGTCAGTCTGGAATCTCATAGAAAAGTTCAACTAGACTAGACATTGCCAAAATCGGGATCCTATTTAAGGGTCAAATACAAAATTACGCCTTTAATGGCGTGGCTTGAGCTTTGTTCTGTTTGTAAAGTTGTCTGTTTGCTTTTTCCCAAACCATCGAAATTTTCAATTTCGCTTCAGAAAACAGAATAAAACAGGATAGAAACAGGATGAACAAAAAATAAGTACAGAAAAGTCCGAATAAAAGCGCCAACCACTTCAAAATTTACATCTCGACCACTAAGTACGAGTGGCTGCAATGAGAGTGCTCTGCGTGGGGTTGGCGCGGGTGGCTATGGTCCAGTCGTGATTATCTCTTGTTCAATGGCTGCATGGAGTACTATAAAAATTCCTATGTTGTCCACTATCTCCAGAAGGAACATTTTCACAATCACCAGCCTACAGGACGGGCGCCCAGTTTGCCTGATGAATGCTCTTGAGGGATGCTGCGGCGCTTGCTCGCTCTTGCTTATTTCCTCGACTATGAAAATTTGGTTATTAAAAGTTTTCCAGGCATAGGAACAATTTCAGTTTGAAGAGTTTTCTCAATGGTCGTCGAGTGGTGCGTATTTGTGCATGTCTATATCCTGCGGAACAAGTTATGACCCAGTTGGGAAAATATTTTATGCAAATCCTCCGATGTGTTTGCTATCTTTTAAGACTGCGGTTGAGGCCTTTACATGGACTATTTTCATGACTTGTTACCCTCAAGTGAGCAAAATAAATAAAGGCGACTTTAAATTTGCATTAAAGACTAACTTTTTGCTTGAAATGAAATTTGGGAGTTTGCATAAACGCTTTTAGTCAGTGAATGAAATTAACGTTTTATATTATTTTTATTGTCACTTCATATTTCCGTGAATATTTACCAGGGGCATTAAACAATTTTTTATGCATGTAGGTACAAGTTTGACTATTTAAGTTAAGGTAATTATTGACTAAACACCGTAAATTTCTAATATTAATCATGTTAAATTCTTACTTAAGTAAAAGTGACGTGTAGGAGGGTAGTTATTTATAGTTATACTTAGATAAAATAGTGTCGTTTTTATTTTTCGTAAAGAATAGCTCATTGACTGTAATTGATAAATTGAAACTTCATGCGTTGCTATGCGAAATGTAAGTATTTCGTGTTTTTAACTCTTTTAAAGAACGCTGGTTTCTAAATTTATAAATCTTCGATTCATGTTTCGATCAAAAATGGGAGGAGGAACAAGCAACTTGTTTAACGATTTCAAAAATAGAAAAATAAACTATAACAAAAAAAATCAAGGTTTGTTATCCAATTTCCTTTCTAATACAAATATTTGAGAATTTTTCAATAGGAGTAAATTATAAAATCAATAAACCATTAATATAAGTTCTGTTTAATTGAATTCTCAATTCAAATGGCAGGCAGATTCACGCCAATCTAGTCAGAAAAATTAAGGTGTGATTTCATGGTACTTGTTTTAGTGATTGCAATTTTTTTAATTTCCTCTTTTGCCTTTGTAGAAATTTAACTTGTATTCGATTTAAAGCTACTTCACTTTGGTAATTTAATTAAACTTTAGCATAATAATCGTAGTTTCCTTAATTAAAAACAAAATTAAGATGAGACAATACATATTTCTACATATTTTGAATCATTTAAGAAATTCCAAACTTCATTGAATGCTTCATGTAAATGTAGTTTGTAATGAGTAGGTTTAAAATAATTCGTTCAATCCAGAATTTCAAAATTATGACAGAAAAATCAAGAAAACTTTTAAAAACTTTCTTCACTCATTGTATGTAGAATGCAAACTTTAAAAAAATACCCAAGTTGAAAAATGGTAATTTTTCTCTAATTTATTTCATTATGTAAGCTTCCATTAAATTCTTTGACTCTAAAAGAAACTTACTTAAAAAACGAAGTTTATTTGTAAAGTTATTTTAAGTGCAGCTAATTCAAAGTGGTTTTCTTTTCGAAGTAGTGGTCTCTTTGAAACATTCATTTAAAGTCATCCTCACTTTGAATAATTTGAAAATCTTTCAGGGTCGTCTCTGGCAGCTTTAAATTAACAACGTCATCCAATTTGGTTGAAACTACTCTGAGTTAGCTAACTCAAGGATAATTACGGTCCAGAAACTAAGTAAAGGTCATTTTTGGTTAACCAACAGAGGCCATAACTTTCCCTTGAGGCCGTTAAAGACTCCGATAAAAGACGCCCTTCATTCTGCTTCGAAAATTTAATGTCGATCCTCCCCTGTTTTCTGCTGGCTGTTGAATTTTCTAACTCACGCTCGAGTTATTTTATGAAATGAAATATTATACCGACAGTAAAGACTAATGATTTCTCATTTTAAGATGATTTTAAATAAGTCAAAACGTTAAGATTCTCTAGAAAACAGGTAGCACAAAACACGATGACTTTTCATTGATTGTTGAGGTGGAATCAAAGGAGGTTCAATTTACAAATTAATTTAAATTTAGGCGAGACAGAGAGTGGCCAGCATAGCAAAACAATTTAATTAAAGCTTTCGAAATTTTAGTTAATCATCGTCATCGAATGCCAGCTTTGACACGTAAAGCAACCGAAAATTGAATAGGCTAGCTTTGGGGGTGCTTTGCATACTCTTGGAGGCCCCCGAGCTCCAGGCTCCAGACCATTTGTAAATTATTTGATTTGATTTCCAATTTACATCTCTTTTGCAGGCCTAGTGCCTGCAGGAACTCGCTGCTGGATTCTGGAAGCTCGATGGCTGGGCGACTCAAAGTCAGTCCCACTGAGCTCCTGTAAGTGCAGTAATTTACTAACATTTATCGCAAAGCAAAGTGATCCAAATGGAAGTTCTAACAACTGTGGGGGGCAAGGTAATTATTGATTGCCTTTCATGTGTTACTGCTAAATTACTAATTTTCAGATTTTGAAATTTAATTAAATATGATTGAAGTTCGAGGAAGTATCTTGAATTTCTCTCTTAGATTTATATGATGTAAAGTGAATTATACATTGCTACAATGCGATGACTTCACATTGTTGTCTGTTTGTTCTCGCATAATAAAATAAGTAAGTAAATAAATAAAAAAAATAATAAAATTTATCTCTTTATAGAAAAAAAAAGCATACGTTTTCCCTTGGACACAAACATCTTCATATGAATCAATAATTTACCCATTTAAGCACAAATCAAAAAGTAGACTTAATCTTCGTTGCCATTTTGAAAACGATAAAATCGACCCAAAATTATTAAATGAACGAAATTAGAACAATGCTTTTTATTAACGATTTTGAGAAGACCAGTATATTTTCAATGAATTTAATGCTTCTGGAAATTGGTTTATATAACGTTTAAATTAATCATAAATACTCTATTTTTTGAAATTTGATTTTTTATAATTAGATGTAATAAAGAGCAATGAATGTTATCATTTGATCAAAATAAATTCAATTATTTTGGTTGCTACACTCTGTTTTAATGGTGGAAAAGTGCCCTGGTATTTTTAGCATCATTTTTAATTTCTCTATGTGGGCTACTTCGATTTTGATACTTGTATGTTTTGACATAAGGGCTAGAAATATCACTTTATGAATTTAATATTAAGGCTGTGTGCCAAACCAGACTTTTCTTTTGAAAAGTCCGGTAAAAATGTACTAGATTAAGTTGCCTGTGCCAAACAAGAGGAGTCTTTTCAAGTGACGTTGGATTGACTTATACACACCCAAAGTCGGGAAATGGACGAAGAAGATATCGAAGTAATAAATTTATTTCTTCAAATGTTGGCAAACTCACATACTGTTGTAAAATAAGGTTTAAGACAATTAGGAGAGAGGAAATAAAACAAATTCAATTGATGCTTTTATTTGATTTTTATTCGCTATCCGAAGAAACTTCAATACCATGCTTCTCCTGGAAATACTTCTGAATGGCTTGCTATTTTTTCTTCAGACCCTGTAAATTATTAGTAACTTTATAGTTACAGTTTTTAATAATTTTTTACTTACAACGTTCAGAATATTCTCTTCTGCTCATTTTTCTAACGTCTTCAATTAACTCAAAAGATTTGAAAATCAGCGTAGGTGACATGTCAAAACAGTGTTCATTCGTTTAAATTTTCGGGAGTGGTGGCTCTGCTTTCGATAAGGGGAAAAGTACTGAATTGTCATTGAAAATTCTACTCGCCAGATTACTTTTCGTTGAAAAGTCGACTTTTCAAAAGAAAAGTCTGGTTTGGCACACAGCCTAAATTTCCTAAGAATTTATTTCGTTTTATAAAGGTAGCGAGGAATTAAAATTATAAAGAAATTTATGTAGGAATCTGTTTAATTATAGCACAATTTCTATATTTTTCATGTGGGATTTCTAAACCTTCATTAAAGTTAAATCTTTGTGTACCAAAATAATATTAGGTACTACTTATATAAGTAATAAAAAAATGTGGTGTAAGTATGTTTTGAATTATAAAAAAATAACTATAAAACAAAAATATAGTAATACTGTTTCCCGACTTTTCAAATACATAGGCTGTGTGCCAAACCAGACTTTTCTTTTGAAAAGTCGACTTTTCAACGAAAAGTAATCTGGCGAGTAGAATTTTCAATGACAATTCAGTACTTTTCCCCTTATCGAAAGCAGAGCCACCACTCCCGAAAATTTAAACGAATGAACACTGTTTTGACATGTCACTTACGCTGATTTTCAAATCTTTTGAGTTAATTGAAGACGTTAGAAAAATGAGCAGAAGAGAATATTCTGAACGTTGTAAGTAAAAAATTATTAAAAACTGTAACTATAAAGTTACTAATAATTTACAGGGTCTGAAGAAAAAATAGCAAGCCATTCAGAAGTATTTCCAGGAGAAGCATGGTATTGAAGTTTCTTCGGATAGCGAATAAAAATCAAATAAAAGCATCAATTGAATTTGTTTTATTTCCTCTCTCCTAATTGTCTTAAACCTTATTTTACAACAGTATGTGAGTTTGCCAACATTTGAAGAAATAAATTTATTACTTCGATATCTTCTTCGTCCATTTCCCGACTTTGGGTGTGTATAAGTCAATCCAACGTCACTTGAAAAGACTCCTCTTGTTTGGCACAGGCAACTTAATCTAGTACATTTTTACCGGACTTTTCAAAAGAAAAGTCTGGTTTGGCACACAGCCATAGTAATAAAATGCCTACCCCTATTTTATGGAATGCCTAAAAAACATGCAGCCGGTTTCGAAGGGGAATAAAACAAAAATCTGAGTCTGACAGAAGAATATTTTTCACCACATAGGAGAAAGTCCTGAAAATCAGTGAAGTAATTCATGTTCCCCTTTGTGGATTTCACCCACATTTTTCAGCATGCGCACTAAAACCTGAAGTTCGCTACACTAGCCCTTTTCTCTCAAACGCGAGTATGTGAGATTTTTGTTTTATATCCGGCTTTTAGTGATAACCGAGCAGGGAGTATTTACACTTCTTTGTTTAAATGAGTTGGAATTTTTTTAAGCGTATTTATTATTTGTATCCCTTTCCCAAATTTCATAAATTTCTTTTCTTCATTCTAAAATTGGGGTTGACACAATAAATTATTCTTGGATGAACTTCTCACTTTTATCTTTATAAAGATAGACAGCAGTTGGAGAACTGAAAATTCAATAAAATTGAATATTTGAGATACCAGAGTATACGAGGAATAGAAATAAATTTATTTAAGCGTACATACATATAATAACTAAGTTCTAAAAATTTTATTTCGGCGGTTCATATTATTCCTTAGGATCAAAAAGATATCTGTATACTAAAGTTTGCAAAAAGGAATATAATTTTTTTCATTTATGCTCGTCTGAATGGTGAACTGAAAAAAAAATTCTTTTTTGTTTTCTTTCATTTGCATATGGTTGTTTTTAACACATTTATTATTACATTATGTTTTGATTAGTATTGTATGTACATACACATGTATATGTATTTATTTTTTATTTTTTGGTATATTCAAAGTTTCTTAAAATATATACCTACCAAATAAAAGCTTTTGTTGCAGAATACGAATGTGGAAATGTTAACTTTGGAGCTTAAATAAATTACTTTTCATTCTGTATATGGTATGTAAGTATTTATCATATAAGGAATTTAATCTAAACTTTATAAAAGAAAATTCCATTTAAAAGTTAGCAAAATTACGATGCAAAAAGCTGCAAAATATCCAAAGCTGCAAAAAACTAGAATCTCTATTAAAACGTTTGAAATAGAAATGTTTCTGATATAACTTTAACCTAGACGAAAACGTCGCTTTAATTCTTTAAACACTTTCAATTTCCACAACATGACCACAGCTCACACCTTCTGTCTTTATCAATGTCGCAGCCTTTAACAATTTTCAAGTGAGGAAAATTTTCGCTTTATCACTTCTCATTTAGATAAAGCCTGCCAAGTTTGCTTCCATCTTCATTTATTTTCTCTCCGTGGAGTATGATATATTAGCCGACTGTGCCACAGCACCACACTAGATAAAGTTGACTTGTAGGAATGGGCATGTCATAGGGGCATCTCTTGTTCCTGGGGTCGTTCATAAATTTCTAGATGTTCTTCAGTTTACAGAGGAAAAAGATGAAAAATAGCATGTAAGATAAGTCGTTTTCTGTAATTTATTTCGTCTTTTTTCACCTCGACTTGTGTATCGACAGCCTGCTTTTAGATAGATTTTTCATTTTGAGAATAAAAGTGACTAAAATATAATTGAGATGCAAGAGCTGAATATTACATGAATATTACTCAATAACACTGTAAGCAGCTCCTGAACTTTGTCACAATTTCTACGACAAAATCGACACATTGCATATCAAAATACAAAGTTAGGAACATCCCACAAATTTCCACTAAAACAGAGGACTCAGAATAATTCGAATTTGATAACAAAAGGGTTGTGGTGGGTTTATTCCGTGCATGGTTGGCGCGATGGAGGGCACGAAGTAGCAAAATTTCAAAAGCAGAGCACCGATGCATCAGTCAATCTGATTTTGGGTAATGGATGCTCCTGTTGCAGCGAGGAATATGCGTGCTCCCTAGGGATCTCCGTAGAAGCTTTGTGTGGTAAATCCTTAAATACACCTCAAAGCGTTTCTGTTTTAGGGTATTATTGATAGCTGCAGGATCACTGCATCGTATACAAGGAGCATCCAGCATGGATGAGATAATTTGGATTCCTTGTGAAATACAAGGAGGAGTACTGGATCTTATGCAAACTGAAACAGAGTGCAGGAAATTAGTTTGGTTCATTCGTGATACGCTGATATAATTTCTGTTTCCAGGGCTATACTTGCTATCCTCCTTCTATGTTAATTAATAACGAAAAGATTATCCGATGTTAAAAGATGAATTCACTACCGCTCCTGATGTTTGATCTCGAAAATGAATGAAGTGCTTCAAGGTATGACAATGTGCATGCATATTAAAGATTTGTTTATTGTATTTTAATAATTCAATGTGAACTTGTTTTTAGTTTTTAGTTTTCTAGGTATACAGCTTTCTACCAACTGTAGAGGTACTTCTAAGAAGTCAAAAAATGAGGCTAATATTATAAGTTTTATTTTTATTAACACAAGACGGATAACAACGGAAATCGTAGGTATGTATTTTAGTCGATAGGTTGTCTAAGAAGCTATAGTTAAAATTTCAAGTCAATTGGATATTTTTAAAATATATATGCAATAGTTTCCCGATTTAAAATAAAAGTTTGCCGATTTTCTAATTATTTATGTATACCAAATGATTGAATTGAAAATGGTTGAACAAATATTTTTATTGGAAATACCAAAAAATACTGTATACAAAGCATGTAAGAATTCGGTACCTATACATACATATATTATGAACATGCCTATACTTCACAGATTTTATCTGTTGAGATTATGAATATAATACAATTAAATAACATAAAAACATTCACTATTTTGTTTTGGTATAGGTTTGCGAATACGTTGTGCACAAAAATTATATACAGGGTGTCTCAAAAGAAAGTTCACATTTAAATCTTTTTTTAAAAGAAAAGTCTTAGCTTTATTGAAAAAATGTTTATTTTATATTGAAGTACACTGTTTGGGAATTTATTTTTTAAAAATAACATCGTCCAAATGTAAACCGTTGCGCTCTCGGCATTCATTTAGTCGGGCACTAAAATTGCCTATGACAGCTCGGCAGGTAGTCTCTGCTGCCATTTCATGACGGATATTTTCTTTTAATTGTGCCAGGGAAGTCGGTTTATTAGCTTGATGTTCTTGGCCGCCCAGATTTTGGTTTCTCCAGAGTTGACCCAGTCTCTTCAAACTTCTCAACCCATTTTGCAATGAGTCGAGTGCTAGGCGCATCATTTAAGTGACGAATATGTCGAATACTGCAGAATTTTCTACGCGCTACAGTCGCCGAATTACCGTTTTTGTAAAACTCACGTACGCACAACGCACGGTCCGCACCAGAGAAACGCTCCATAGCGACTAAATTCCCAAGAGCCAGACTACCGACTGACATACCCCCCGCGCCCCTCAGAATAGTTGCTTTCGCGTAATAAGATAAGCAAATGTGAACTTACTTTTGAGACACCTTGTATTTGTTCACACAAAATATTTTTCTGACGATGTGCATTATATGAAAATAAAATAATAATAGCCGAATTTTGAGTACGTTTTTCCAATCTGAAAGGATAGACAAAAGATATAATTCTATTTGTTTCAATTTATATACAGCTATGGAAATCTAATTAAGACCACCTTAAATTGATCTGAATATGCGCAGATTTTTGAATGGATTTTATGATTTTTTTTTGTAAACCACTTTTTACAAATGTTCGATATGTATTTTAAACTAAATAGTAATAGTAACGATAAATTTCCACTGTCCAGGTCAAATGAGATCGACCAAATATGACCCGCATTTTACGCTGCTTCGATGTAATAAAAGGCTTCTTTCTGGAAACACAACAAATTCGATTAAATGGTTTCTAACGGTTCGTGGTGTTATCTGGACGCCGAATTCAGCCGAAATTTTCCGATGAATATCAGCGGAGCTTTTTCGAGGGTCCTTTTTTGACAAAAGTGCAACTCGCGCTGTGGTTTTTCATGGTCTGGCTTTTCGCGCAACGTTGTCCGTGGTATTATTATTCCAAAAATATTTTAGTGCATTAATTACCATCGTTTTTCACCGATTCATTTGAGTTGCAATTTGTCTATATGACAGGCCAGCTTCTTTAAGTGCAAAAATCGCCTTTCGTTCTGCTGGTGAGCAACTCTTAGCTCTCCCCATGTTTGTTTTTCTTTCTAACGAGAAAAAAGTAATCTAAAACACTGTTGACACTCAATCAAAGCTGAATTTAACAAATATACCAAAAATTTTTAGAATTATTTTAAGGATGACGTCCCCAAAACTTAATGGTCTTAATTATATTTCCGAAGGAATACTTTAAATAATCCACAAAACAACTAAATTGTATACTCCATAAGCACGTGTTTAACACAAACTGAACTAAAATTGATGATCGTTATCAGAACAAAGAAATGCCAACTCAAAAATAGCGGTACAATGTCTACAAACAGCAAAAAATGAGTTATAGCTATAAATATGTATGGGGTCCTAATTATATTTCCATAGCTGTAGATAGGTATACTAAATATAAAATACGCACCAAAACAATTTTTTTGTAACTGCACACAACTGTAGATTATTAAAACTATGAACTAGAAACCGATTTTTATTTCAATTCAAATTATTTTATTTTTATTACATATAATTAATTGCATTGCTTGCGGAGTGTGCTGATTAAAAAATGATTTATGAGTCATATATAAAGCAATTACGTCAAAACATATCAAAGTTAATAAGGAAGCGTATAAATGGCTGGTAAAATTATTCTAACCCCAAAAATCCAGAAAGATTACCTGTCCAATCTTTATTTGCAGTTCCAGAAAGAAAAATACGAGTTCAGTAAAATCAGAAAGCGAAAGCAATTACGACAAATGAAAGATGACAGGAGGAGAAAGCAAATCAAAGCACTTACCTTTATGAAATAAATGGAGCAATCTACTGGCCCCTAGCCCCCATTTGAGGTGTCTCGTTACCTCCGAGATCATGGGGGTTTTCGGCGCAGTCGTCGGGATAAAGTCCCTGGGTAATTTGGGCATTTTCATGCGAGCACTGTGGCTATGGGAATTACGGCAATTTTGTTATTTGATCAATATCCCATAAACGAAATAACTAGGTAACCAATATCCCAGGAGAAGCAGTGGATTACTGCGGTGAGTAGTTACTCAGTTACTGGATATCTAATAACTGGGAACCAGGGTAACTTAATTGTCTCGGAAAGTAATGAGGGTTCGCTTTGATTTGCGTTTATTTGCTTTTATTAAAAATTTGGAGCACGCATACCTATTTATGTTAGACAGTAAAAATACGTTTAATTGGGATTGGCGGGAAGGAGGGATGGTAGCAAAATTGTTTTTATGTAGGGCACATTACCGACAGTGTTTCTAGTTATACAATTTCAAAGCTCGAAAATAGCACCAACTTTGCGCTCCTTAGGTTGCTCTTGTTCACGTTGTCGAAACCCACTCACCGGTGGTTGTTCGAAACCTGGCTCCTGTCGGGAACAAGGAAAACTTCATAATCCAGATAATCTCACTTTGATGTTTTTCTACATGGACTCTGGAGTCCTGGACTCCGTCCTCCCCCCTCGTCCCAACCATTCTTCTTCAACTCGAAGGGAAACTACCCGGTTAAAAAAGGGTCCCTGTGGTCGTAAAAACCGGCGGAACGCAGTGGCGGGCGGTTAACTTTTGCCCCACCTGTAAACATCGAAACATTTGTTAGTTCTTGTGGTAACACGTCAGGGAAATGCCTCTCTAATGCCGGCGCAACGGGCGGAAATTCCCAGGAAGAAAATAAGATTTAACTTGGGAAGAGATTAAAATGTATAACAATAACCGTTAAAGTTAAGGTTGCTTTAGCACTCTGGAGGCCCAGAAAAGGGGCAGAATCTTCGCCACACGACTTTGAGGTATTATGGTTTATTTAAGGCTTTTAGCAGGAAAATTGAAACGGAAAGTTTTCTGACTTTTTATTGCCTGTACCTCAAGGAAAAATACTTTCGGAGATGTTTTCAACACGATAATGCACCCGACAACCGAAAAGTTGGTTTTGATGTAAAAGTCAAGAGTTTTAGAACATTATTATCCGACTGGTTACGTTGTAATTTTAAAAGTGAGTGGATGTTTGCGACTAAAACATTTTGAAAGAAATTTGTCTTCCCCTGTTTTATTTTTGAGCAGAATATTTCCTGTTGATATAAACAAAGAAAAGAGTAATACCAACTTTAGATTTGTTTCCGGATAAATGAATGTAGCTTTATTGTTACAAGACGAATAAAATATTTGGCATGCTTTTTGACTTTTTTATTATTTGTCATTACTTAGAAAAAAAGGTACAACATTTGTACACATTTTGCTTAAAAAATTGAACAATATGATACTGGTCAACATCTTTATTAACAACGAACAAGCGATACGTTATTTCTATAGTATTTTCTGCTTCTCAAACGAAAATATTCCATCACTCCATGTTTTGAAAAAATAGGACTGAAAAGAACAAAACTTTTCGTATTTTGGAAATTTTTAAAAATAAATAGGTGAAAATAAATAATTTACACATTTTTGCAGAAAAAACTTCGAAATTTTTACTTTATAATAATAGATTTAGGTACTTAATTTAAACAAATTAAAATTAATCCCAAAAATAACAGGTAATATGCATTTGGAATCGATCTTTTACATTTTAGATTAACTAAAAGCAACGCCTATATCCAATGCACTTTTACACTTAGTGGATAGTAAAATTGTCAATTCTATACAATTTAAACGCGAGTTGCATCGATAAGTGTTGTAATATTTTTTTTTATTGTTTTTACAAAATTGTGATACCTACATGATCAATTTTTATTTAAATTAGCTGCGCCAAATTTTACTAAGATTATGTATGCACTCAATTTTACCACTTTAATAAATTTGCACAGAATGAATGTGAAAGGGCAAAACTAATATATTGGGAATTTACAACTTTGTGTACTTTTACTAAATTTTTTAGACGTATAAACTAAAATTTGGTTGTAGATAAAACAGTTCACAGTTGAATCAAACATCCGATTTTATTGAGATTGAAAATGCTATTTTAAGTTTGATATTAAAATTCAATTCCATGGTAACGTTTATAAAGTCAATTTTCTGATTGTATTTTATTTCTACTTACTGATTTAAAGATCTATGATAAGACCTGTGCCAGAGACGTAGGTAAAAGATTTCTCTGGCTAAGTTGAGGGAAAATATTATTCTTACACCACTTCATTCTGAGATATCCCTTAGAAAACTCGAGAAAGCTAGGGAAAAGTGCCTGAATGAAGGCCACACCAGAATTGAATGATGGATGCATTTTGCATTTTACAGAAAGCCTCGGGCTTTTATGAGGGTTCAGGTAATTTTTCAATGTAGAAATCCATTGCAGGGCTCCTGCTGTGGCACTGTTTGCCGAGGTCGCCATGAAGATTAAGTGGATCCGCTCCAGCAGCATTCAGTCCTGACTGCTGGTGTAGCTTTCATAAATTACATTTTTCCCTATTTTTCGAGCTAAGGGTCAACGGAGGAGGATAAACTGGGATTAAATTCTCCTCCTCCTGCCCATCGATGTGTAGAGTAGGTACATAGGTACCTTTATGCAGAGGACCCATCTGGTCACCCATTGAACGATATTGAAGTCTTTTATTCCAAAAAGAGTGTTGTATTCGATAAGTGGGCTCGGCGGACGTTACTGATATAAAAATTCGACGGAATTCCTCCATGAGGAGTCCTCCTCCCTTTCATGGTTTTTGTATACGAAAAATCATTCGAGAGCCTTTCAACGAGCTCACAGAATTTACATTGAAAATATTTCCCAAATTCATTGGATGCGGCATCCTTTGTAAAGCCGCGACTGCAATCCCCGAACCCATCTGACGAACGCATTTATTTTGGGTTTTCGCCGATATCGGCGGGAGTTAAATGCCAGCCTGATTATAGCGACATGTCCTTTAATTTAACGTAATTTGTAACTTTGAAACCATTTGGCCGATTTTAACGCATGTGACGTTTAATCACTAGTTATACTCTGTTTGTATAGTGTTTTTCCACACAATTGACTCATCGACAACATGCCAAAATAGGTTTAGAAAATAGAGGAAACAATATTAAATTTCGCATGGTTAGGTACTTAAAGATGGGGACGTTAACCCTTAAGATTTTTCAAAAACAACTGGAAAAGATTTAAAAGTTGCGAATGTTTGTAACAACTTTGTGCCAAATTATTTTATTTTTTTTTTCGTCCGGACATTTTCTAGATTTTCCCCGGAAAAGAAGTCGAAAGTCAAATATATCAAAATGAATTCGCCCGGGCGAAAAGTTTTCCCAGAGACTTTAAGAGAAGCACGTCGGGACCTGGGCATAGACTGTTCCAGCAAATTCTTCTATGTGAAGATGGCCCCGAAAACCAAGTTTTAAAGTGTCTGCTGGGCTTTTTCGGGAACTGGCGGCCAACGGGGGGAAATGATTTAGCGTTCCGGATGTTCAGACAGACGGCAAAAATATGTATTTTGGCATCCAGCAGGAATTCCTCGCTTCCTGCGGGTTCCCCTATATTTCATACAAGTTGTAACGTTTTATTATTGTACTTCTGGGAAAAGTTGATTTTTGTAGCCCGGTATATTACCGTCCAAGTCGAGCACATGTGGGGATGCAATCAATTTAGCAAGGATTATTTTATTAGCTAGTTTAATTGCTACCTGCGGATGGTTAATGCGAATTATTATAGCTTGGGAGGGATATAAATAATATACTAATATTAATAAAGGATATTCGTAGTTATTTGCAACAATCTTAAAGGATATCACGTAAAGCTTTCTTAAAAACTGGAGTAATTTTCGGCGGTCAAAAATAGTTATAAGCAAAATAAGACTAGGACTAGTCTTGATATTAGTCTTGGTCTTTCATAAATAGATTTAGTTTGGTCTTCGTTTCGTTTGTAAAATTCTTGTATAGTCTTCGTCTTGTATTCTGATAGGTATACCTACTCATATTGTGATTAGGGTCTCGAGGTTCTAGAAATTAAATCTGTGTTTTTCTCCGTACTTCAAATTGACTTTGGAAGTGACTTATAATAAAATTCTTGATCGATGTCTCTTAATAACAATGGATTTTAGGTTTAGATAAAAATTTTGATAAAATATTGGTATAATATACCTATGTATGTACTTATAAATATTAGAATCAGAAATAAAAATGTTAAGCTTCCACATAACCTTTTTTTCATATATACCTACAGACACGTTTCAGACTATTTAGATTTCATGTAATTTTTGCAACATTCTCTATTAGCCTAAATAATTAAAAATGTTATGGTCCACAATCATAAAAGAAGAACATTTTTGTCAATATATTAATTACTAAATTAAATATAAAAAGCAACAACCTTTTAATAAAATACATTTTCGATTTTTATGATGTCGCACGTGGCGTTTTGATGAGAAAACAAATTATAAATTTGTAGAGAGTAGACTGTAGGAAGAAATAATCCACAATAAACTATAATAAAAATGTTAAGTAACTCGAAAGCCACAATTATAGCAATGATAGCAATTAGTCTTGGCCCTAAAATGTTCATCCAAAAATATTAAAATTGTGATAAAATCAAATATGTTTCACGAACATGAGAATTAGGATATCCTCTGTGGTTAAGAACTTAATAGCCAACTGCAGCTCTGTCTGTAATCAGCTTCATCTAGCAAGTTCCGCAACTAGAGCAGAAATAATTATATCCTTAGTTCTGGTAAATTCCACAGTGCTCCAGCCGCAGCTCCATGTCCGTCCAAAGCCATGAAAAGTAGTTCATGTATACGGGCCGTGATAAGGGTCAATGGTATCAAGTTGAGTAAAATAATTGCTAAGGCTCTGTTCCGGATTTGGCTTAGTATTTCGCTGGGTAAATGGTAAATTGACGGTACGCTCCTTAGATTAGCGCTGTTGCATTTTACCTTTATTTCATTAAATTATCCAGAAGCAGGTGTAATTACGCGCAAAATGCAATATAATGAAATTAAGTGCCTTCCTTATTTAATTAGCAGTAAACTGAGAGCTTAAAAGTGGGGAAGCTCAACGAACAGAAGTTTTAATTAAAATAATGAAAATACGCTCTTGGGGAGTTACGCTGCAAAAATCAATTCTCATCTCGGCTTCTTCCTTGAAAATTTTCCCTAAAGAACCTCCTTTGAGGGCGCACCTGTTGCTGTTTGGCACTGGATATGTGTTTCGTGTCAATCATCTTCAAAGCAACACCGCATCCTCGGCGCCCACACTCCAATTTAATGAAGACATCTGACTTAACAGGGTTAAGTCTGACTCCCCCGCAAAGAAGATAAATTTTGTAAAAAGCTCACATCCATCGTTCCCGCGCTGCTCCTGAACACGCCCAACTTTAATGTCTTCTCATTTTCAGAGATAAAATTGAATTTGATTCGTGCGCCCGATAATCTTTGATAAATTGGGTAACGTTCGTAGCGTTCGCAACTTGTTGCGTGATATATTTTTACACGTCACGTTCATGGGTATCATGTTTTATGTCGGAGGGTTTGAGTAATTGTTTTTCCATTTTTTGTACTAAATTTGAAAATGAGTAGGGATAAACTTAATGGTGTTTAGTAAAAACATTCCTTAAACGATTTTTTCTAACAAAATGGAGGCAACATCTGGACACGTTTTAAAATTATTAATCTAGGTAGGATCCAAGGACGGGTCCAGGACTTGAATCAACAAAGTAAAATTCAGCTTTCTAATTTTACCCTTTGTCAATTTTTCAATAAACACTCTCTCTCTCTTAAAATCAATTTCTTGTTCTTGAGGACAAATTTCATTCCATCACCGGGGCTGCTATGAACAGATTTTTGAACTTCAAAACAACTTTAACCAAACCTTTCAATTCAACAAAGTACCAAGGCAGGTCGAGCTGAGAGCATGACTTACCCTGGTAATTTGTTCTAGGGACGATAAGAGTTACTTTTTATTATTAAATATAGGTATTATTATTATTTTATTATGTTGGAAGATAATATATCGCATTTTTATATACATAATAGGAAGTCTTATAATTAGTGCCGGAATTTAAGTGTATAGATATGTATATGTACATAATACATACACATTTTTGTACGAAAAATCGAGTGAAGAACTATCCTACTTATTTATTATTATAGTATTTAAAATTTTGGACATATTTCCGCTGTAAAATAATGAAAGATTTCTGCATACATAACGAACTTATTTTCCAAATTCCAGACCGACCCTCGACCCTGATAAAGGAGTATTATATGAATTTTATTTAATATGTTAGCTTTGTTCCTGCCTGTATAAATGTTTGTACAGAATATTTAGAATATCTGAGGATTTTATCAAAGGCGATGTTCAAATATTTGACAATGTCAGGTAAAAGACATGGATGAAAGTATATTTTCTATTTCAAGGCATCATGCCATGAATTACCTACATTTAACAAAAAAATCTTAAGATGTTGTCAGTTAACTAGATCTACTTCACGGATTTTTACATGCATAGATGCTATTCCGGGGTTTTGATTTTCACTCAGGATTACTCTGAAAAGTAGTCTTTTTAATTAAATAGATTTCTTACCATTTATTCCAACAAAGTACCTATGTATACATAGGTATACAAAAATTTGGAGTTCAAATTTAATTTAACAGAAAATTCAAAACACAGACATCTTGCAAAGTACCTGTAGCTTTCAAATTAATTCCAATATCATTAGTACTACCATGCAATTGTTTTTTCAAAATCGAGAATCGTTTATATTCTTGTTCAAATTGCAAACATTGTAAAACTTCCAGTTAAATTATGTTTTTTTTTTTGTTATAAAAATTACATAAAATCAAACCTATTGAAGAAGTTCTGAATAGGACTTATTATTTCGAATCGAGTTATAAAGCAATAATACCTATGCGAGTTAAATTAAAATAATTTAAAGAATTTTTTGGAAATAAATACCTAATAGTCAATTCTTTCATCTCAATCTCCCCTAAGTCTCTCAAAATTTTGTCAAAAATTCTGTTGTCCTCCCATTTTTTGCAGCAACGACTTTCAACACCAATTTGTTTTCAACGAAATCTTTAAAACAATTGAAATTTTAGATGAGTCCACCGAATTTGGGGTTTCTATAGAGACTAATCGCTTTATGGGAACATATCTGCCAGACGAGTGGCCAAGTACTTGTTAGAGGTAAACCTCCAGGATCCCCATAAACCCAGTCAAGCGCAAAATGAAATCTTCCATTTCATTAATTCGCCATATTGCCGGCTTTCGCATCGAGCCTCCTTTAAATTCATTTAGTTTCCAAGTTTAATTCCATTAGTGCGCCATTGCGAGACCGTCCGACAAATTAATGCAGAAAAAAAAGGGAAAGTTCAGAAAAGCCATCGGCGTCGTAAGCACTTAAATGATGAACGGCGCGGCGCCTGGTTCGGCGCAGTGAAAAATTGGAGCTGTAAAAAATTAATAAAGCCCCGCACATTAGGGATGACTTATAATATCTTATTTATTGCACTCGCTAAATGTACCCGTTTTTAATATCCTGAAATATGTGGGTGCTTGTCGCTATAAATTTCCTTCAGCCAGAAGTCAGTATTGATATCGGAGGACCCAGAAGTCCTGCTCGCAAGCAGATGGCTTCCCGAAGGATGGGCTGGGAGCTATGGAAGAGGTGGGGACGAATCCTGTTTGTGGTCGGGAGTCATAAATTTTGGCCACTCCCTGATAAATTTATATCGAAAGTCCAATTCCCTTGATCATAGTACCTTTTTTCTGTAAAAATGGGGCCACAAAATGGGTGCGGGTGTCCATGGGGAGATCTTTTGCTTATGCCGCTCTTTCTTTGTTGTAGAAAGCGGCGGATATCTGCGGAATTACCAAGTACGTCCATTATTGAAATTTATTGACGTCATTAAAGCGGCATACTGCAGACCTAAATTAAAAATGTCCAATAGCTGCGGGGGATGACTTCTGATTTGCATTTATTATTATACTTACATGGCAGTTTTCAATTTTTTTAATTTCATACGGAAAGTTGTGCTTAGCACGAATTTATGGGATGATGACTTTGTAAAACGTTGCTTGTTTTTAGAAAATTCTAATAGTTATAAAATGTATGACAAATTCAATTATAAAAACATATTCTATTAATCGTTTGTTATTTGTATTATCCGAAAATTAATTTATAGAGTCTTTACTTTTTACTTTCTAAAGGTACTTTTACACTATCTGACAATGTCAGATGACAAGTCGGTTTCAGATTTGTCAAATTTGTCAACTGACTCGCATTTATCACTTTGAAATAATTTTCGCGCTTACACCTATGAAGCAAAGTCATCTGACTTGAATGTTAAATTGAAATTTTTTTAATTAAAATGTTAAATTAAAATGTTTTTATTAAAGAAATTTCTTTCGCCTTTACATAATATAAAAACTTCCATCAGTTGCCTTTTCCGATATCAATGCGCCTGAAAATGAAAATGCCATCTGACTTGTCAGAACGAATAGCACCGGTTCTAATCACAAATTTTCAAGCTGACTTGTCGGCAGACCCCCCCTTAACGACTACCTAACCTCCTCACTTGTGTGGAAAAATAGCATATGCAATTCGGGCGGTGCGTAACCGATTTCTTACGCTGCAGCGAAACGCACTCGCTTCGCTCGTGCGTCTACTGCTGCCAGCGTGCGAAATCGGCTACTTTCCGCCCTTGTTGCACAATATACTATTTCATATACCTAACTACAACAACTCCAAAAGTATATTTTCATAATTCGTATATTACAATTAAAAATAAAGTATTCGTAAAAGGTTGGGACACATTTTCACGTAATTTGTTTATATATGTATACGAGTATGTATTTTCAGCTAATTCAGAACAATATTATTCTGCTTAGATTAGAAATTCAACTTGAACAACCTACAGGAAACATTTAAAATTTTCTAAAAGAGCATCAAATTGCAATGACCATATCCAAAATTGTCCATCGTTCTGGATAGATGAAAGAACCGCAGTTTTGAATGAACATACGGTGCATTTAGAAATTGTAAAAGGTATAACTCCTATAAATGTTTGTATGCATCTTTAATATCTTTTATTACTTACTAGGTTTTCAATTTTACCACTATTAATAAATTCTGCAAAAGATACATTAAACATAATAGTATATAATAGTAATTGAAGTTTTTATGAAAGAAAGCAATAAATCATAGAATATAATATAAACAGAGAGTTTTTTTTCATTACATCAGCGATTCATTATGATAATCTTGGAATTTTGATCAACGTTATCCTATGTAGGTGCCTAGTTATAAGAAATGAGGTTTCAATAATTTTTTCAAAATTATTGGTAAGTATACACATATTCTTCTAGTTTCAAAAGTTCAGGAAAAAAATTGTGCTTCTTTTATGTACCTAAAAGTTTTACTGTCTCACATGCCTTGCAACACCAAATATATTTCCTTCGAATGCACAGAAATAGACTGGCATAAGTTATTAAAACTTCTTAAACTTTCACAAATATAAGAAGTCGATGTCGATTGGCTTGAAATCTTATTCTGACGATTTCTTGGCTACTGCATGGGTAAGAAATACAATTCGAGCAGATTCGAATTATTTAACCAGGATAAGATTCCTGTCAAAGATTTGTGCTTGCCCGGAGGATGTTATGGGAAAGTTTACTGTCCTGACAACGTTTTGTTATCGTGCACTGCCAAAGAACTAAACAGTTTCCGTGACATGGCCTGCAATTCGATTTATTTATGCAGGTAAGAGAAGATGAATCTACATGTGAGGCATTTGGATTATGCAGAGATGTACATACATACATACATATATCACTTTTCGGCTTGCCCTTTTAATAAAATATTCATCTCTCGCTTCGTTAGATCGGATTTTCTAATCAAATTTACATAAAAGATACAATGATAATTAAGAGCAGTTTAGAATTAATTTGCCTCAGTATTCAGATTAAGATGGCTTGTGTTTTTGATTTTCTATTAGTCTTCATTCATTCATTAATACAGTAAGAAGTGTTTGTTATCTTAGAAAAGATAAAAATTTATCATTTTATAATAATGTTCTACTTACGGTAGGCAGGTTCGTGAATTAGATTAAGCCAAAGTTGATCTTTAAAATATTTTCATGAATAACATGTCCGAATCAATAAGCAAGCATGAAAAATGGTGGACAGTATTTTCAATTTGAAATTTTATTGATTTGTTAGATACGTGTTATTGTTGATCTTGATAGGTATCTTGTTTGTTATACAACAAATTTAAATTCACTAATTCTTAGTAGACAAATTAGAAAAGACTGTTAGGTATTAGGTTCTGAAAATTAAATTCAATAGAAAATGTTACTGCAGAACCATCCTCCTACGCTCCATCATTTCATTTTACAAAATTTAAAAACCACTTTACGGCCACAGTATCAATATCCTGTCTAATGATAAATTGCGCCATCAAAAGCGTGATTAAGAGTGAATTATATATGAATTGCTGTGCAATTACTCAATTTGAGTGAATTACAGCACCCCAGAGAGAAGGCGAATGTCTGCTAGGAACGGGCCAAGCCCCATTTCAGTTTCCTCTCAATCAAGTAGCACCTGTGTAAAGTAAATTTTTCATGAGCTCCCAAAAGAAGCGATATCATAGAAAATTGATTGACTGCATTCCTAGTCATAAGAAATTTAATATTCAAATATGTATGTGTATGTTGGGTTATACATATAAAGCATACTGGAAAAATATATAAAAGTTTAAAAACCTAAAACCTTTATAAATGAAAATTGTTAATATTAAATTCAATATATTAGTCTTGTGCATCCCTTTTCTTCTGTATAGGTAAGGAAGAATTGATATTTTTGAACTAGCCACTTTGTATGAAATATAGTGTTAAGGCGTAATGCCATTCCAGAATTTGAGGAAAAATAATCGATTTTTCTTTTCTTGCTTGAAAATTATAGGTAAATTAAATTTTATAAGTCGAGGACACTCCAAAGATTATTACTTAATATTATTTTTTCGTTTTATTCAAAAAGTGAACATATTGCCATATATGTACAATATTTCTATTAATTCATTTTAGTGCTAGAAGTCCATTCAGAACGTAGACTAACGAAAAGTAAAACCCATTGTAGTTATCAATACAAATCGTATCTTACTTAAGCTTATCCTTACAGCTACCTATCGACATAGAAAAACTAATGCTTAGTTTTTCTATGCTATCGATAAGATAATTAAGGGATTATGTGATTATTCACAGCCTTCGGGGCATTATTGTATGTCGGCTAACCTATACGTTAGGTACTCAGAAATGGTAAAATGCCAAGGTTGGCCTAAAATAATTTTGAGAGTTTTATTATGGACGGTTTATAATTTTTCAAATGGTATATCAGCACACTGAGACCATATTTACTTTCAGTACTTAGGAAAGCTTCAAAGTATTCCTCACCCCATACTTGATTTTCGAAATCGCATTTTCCAATGAACTACGTACGAAATTTACATTTGAATATATTATATTGCTGGTAATCAATTATGTATGTAAATTTTTTCTTAAATATTCAAGTGTTCAAAATGTTTTTAAGAAATATTATTTTTTTTGTCCCTCTTTATTGCCTTTACGAGTTACATCGTCAATAAGAACTGAAATAGTTGCAGAAATTATTTTTGTACAACTCGGTATAAAATGAAAATATTTTGTAGAAACACTCCAAAATAGTTTGCTTTACTAAGGATAAAAGTAAAATAAAAAGTGTATTTCTTACGTTCTTCATTTTTATTTTTTTTTGTTTGAATGTATACAGGGTGTTTTGCTACGGTCTGAACAGGGGTATGCCAATTGATTCTAAATGGTCTCCTGATCAACGTTTGTTCGGACCCCCCCCCCCTTAAAATCGGTCCTTCCCCCGTAAAAACGCGATTGAAAATTTGGAGGAGGTCAACCTAGAAAATGCATTATAAGTTCTGTGTGTACGAGGTATGCTTCTAAGTTTTGGACAATAACGCTGCTAATTTTTAAATTTAAATTAATGAAATTTTTTTACGTTTATCCTGCTTATGCGACTCCGGAATTAAAGACACATTAACCGGAAACGATTAGTGCAACGCAAAGCCACTGCAATGGCGCTGATTTTATTTATCATGTAAACGTTATTAGCATCATCTATTTGTTTTCTGTGCATTGCTAAACAACTAAAGTTGCTCCGTTTCGACTGAATGCTTATTTAGTAATCCCACGAGGATGACCTCTTATTATTTATTAATTCGTTATATGGTGTACTGCAATAAAGCTTTCGACTTTCGTTATTCGCTATGTACCAGATACTATTAGTTTTAAAAGAAATACACATATTCAAACTAGCCTTACCTTTTGAAGAGTAAGAGTTTCGTTGCCTTAATATAAAATAGGTAATAGTGTACAATTTTAGGAGTATTGTTATTATTCGAGTATTTGTTTTGGTTTTGGATGAACTAAGGACTTGTACCTTAATGCATGTCTATAGTTAGGGCCGAGGGGTGAAAAAAGAGAAAGGCCGATGTCGAAGGAACATAATTAATGCCCGAGCAGCTCTGGATACGTTTTGGTATAAGCAAACAAGCTGAGGGGTACCTAATCAACTTAAGGGTCCGGAGTTAAAGTCGCCAGGACATCACGTCTATTACCTATTTCGTTCCCTGAACAACCTCAATTACCTCTTCCGTTGAGAGATTGCCGCCACAGCGTTTTGGTATCCGAGCAGAAAGGTTTACTTGAAATATTAATTTTGTGTGCCGTGCTGTTTTCGCCAGGCCTCATAACAGTTTAATGCAAATTGGATTGCCTTTCGAGTTCCCTTTAAGACAAACTGCATGCGGCTTACTCGAGATCTATCCACCTGTATCCACAAGTGGGCCAAACCGTCCCAGGGAGCTCTCGTTCACCTGCGGTCCACCCCCGCCCCTGCCCGCCGCACTATGCTAAAACAAACAGCAAAAGGACGAAACAAGCAGCTCATGACTTATTTAGGACTAATTAGTCCGAAATGGACGAGAGGCGGCGGTGGTACAGCACAGCATCCTTATTTTCGTAGCCAACTTCGTTGCGATCACTTTTGTTCGGTGCGGGCTTCGAGCCCTTGCGCCATTCAAGCTCCCGACGGAAACCAATGCAATCCGCAAATAATGCACCCGGCCTTTTCCAGCGCCCCGAAAGGTGAATTATGGCCATGGCCGATACTTTTCGTTTTATGCCATTTGCTGGTCTATGCGATTGAAATTGGAGCTGCAGTTTCGTCCACATTCGAGAAAATTGCATTATATGGCTGCGGGAAGGTCGCTAGGAAACGACTGACTCTCTGGAAATTGCTGCCGCCTCCACCACGGAAAATAATTATTGCGACTGGGAGTCTCGGAAATATTTCGTATTTTGCTTACCAAATGGCTTCATTAAATTTATTTTTATCAAACTTTTGTAGTACCTACCTATTAAAAAAACGTTCATACACTTAAAGGTTTTCCTAGTATTTTTATACGAAAAATTTAATTAACTAGCAATCTATATCAATTTCGTAGCTTTTACCATAATTCTAGTTTAAATTTAAAACACTTTCATTACTCCACTGCAACAATCTTGGTATATTTCTACCAATTTACTGCAAACGAAAGAGAAAGAACCAAAGTTGCAGAAAATAAGAAATATTCATTAAATGTAGGTACCTACTCATATAAATAATTTCTACTAGACTACAAAACCATCATGCCTCTTATAGTAAGTAGGTATATAATGTTTACATCTTTGAAATAAATGTAAATTAATGTATATTCTATTCAAATTCATTAAATGTAGTAGGTAAATTATATATTTTACGGGATTATTCGAAAAATAGTCGCGAATACCGCTTCTGAAAAGAATTTGAACACAATTTGACATAATTCTTAGTAATTTGAGAATACATGTATGAAATTTTTCTGTTAATGATGTAAAATACTTTTCTGAGAGTATATTATTCTTTTAATTGGTTTTTTTATTGTATTATTTTTTTTTCTTTAAAACTCTCACAGAAATCTTAAGAGTAAAATGAGCATAATGGGCGCCAACTCCTCCTCGAACTCGGTCAAACAACAAATGAAATTGCAGTCGGTCTTTTCAAATGCGAAAATATATGAAGAAATACTGCATTTTGCGCACAATGGCGAATTGCAGCGACTGTGACAACATTATCCGTCGCAGGAATTAAACTTTTGAGTTGTTATGTAATTAGAGAAAATGCTCTTTTAGTCCTAATGGTGGGGGTACGTTTGTTATCTCGTGCGAATTCATATGCAAATGTGCGACTACGTGGAAAAGTTGGTACGTGTGTGTGCATTTCCTCCAGATACTTATATTCCCATGGTCTCATCGAGTTAGGCATTTGCTTCAGTAATTTCCCACAATTATATTTTCCCGCATGGTGACACCCCCGCGACTCCGGGCCGCCCCGTGGGACTCCCCACTCCCCCGCACATTTTCCCACTTGCCCGCATTTGTGGTATTATGTCAAGCTTTTCGTCATTACAGAACACTGCAGCCGTACAAAAGACGGCAATCATTTGCGCTCCAATTCTGGCGGGTATTAAATCAAGGTTACTTGTCTCTAGAGAAGAGAAGAAGAGAGCTTTCGTTATGTGGAGGACATAAATACCTGCACATATACCCCATATAACATAGCCGGAGCACAGTAATTCTACCACGCTACCGATTTTCCGCCACCTTTCCACCTGAGGGGAAAAACCGCGGTTCACAGCTACCGGTGAATGGCGCTAAATGAAACTTGAAAAGGTTTTCGCTGAGATAGCGCAATGAGTTATGCAAATTAAAAGGAAAGCAATATGAGTTGCGGGCGGTTAGTCTTTTGAGATGAAAAAAAAAAAATTTCGCAATTAAATTTAAAGGGCAAGAAGAAGATATGAAGGCTTACCAGGACCAGCAGACTTGTCTTTTCGCTTTGTCAAAAATCTTTTGTTATTGCTTTTACTTTGTCAAAAATGTTTTGCACGTTTTAATTCAAATTCTTGAATATTATTAGGAACTTATTCAGATCAAAATATTTCTCTGAAAGCTCATATTGTTTCGACTAAATCAAATAAAATCATTTTCGTTAAAAAAAAAACATTAGAACCTTTAATTAGTCGCATTGGCTGGTATATTAAAGTACGGAAAAATAAATAGATTACTAAATTTTCATACTAGAATCATTTTATATGTACATACATACATATGTAAGTATATTGTATATGCATTATAAAAACTGCCTTGCTTTAAACTGTACAAAAGAAAACTTTAATACGATTTTGTTTTTCCACAAAGACAAGAAAATCTCAAAATGACAAACGTGTTAAAAGGAAGTAGATCAATTTCAAGAAAGCACTCACTCAGCACCATTCATCTTATACCTGCAGTAAAGTCCCTCCTAAATCGAACCGATAAAAAGATCACGTTTCCGAGCAGCACAAATCCCGAAGAGTGGAATGGATGCCCAACATAAGGATTATCCTTTACGTGTTATGCTGTCTTTACATCAACCAAATCCGGTTTGAGCGACCAATGCAATATTCGTCTAAGTCTTGTGGAAATGATACCGCATATCATTCGTTTTTCGACGCCCCATCTTGAACATGTCCCTGAAAAATGATTTATTGGATTTCGAGCTGTTCACTGACACCCAGAAATGTTTAGCTCTCAGGAAGATGTCCCCAAAAAGGGTTGAGCTCCAATGAGAAATAGAAACATATCGGCTGCTGGGCAAAAATCTGATGACACCTTAAATATGAAGTACCTACCCAAGGTGCGTGTGTGAAATATGACGTGACTGGAGGTGGTAAAATGTTCAAATCACATGTTTCGTTTTTTCCTGCCAAGAATAAAAAATTGTGTTAATATAACACTTTTTAACGCATTTTCATAGTCGCTTATTTGCCTCTTCCAAGTTAGGATAAAGGAAATCATTTTTTTTTCATTTTGCACATAAATTTATTGAATTGCTTCAAGAAGGATTGTGGGCTGCTGAATTTCAAGGAGTTCCAAGATGATGCTCCTTGGCAATGAATTTTTATGGGAAGTTCGAAAGTCAAGTTCAGCGCTCGTTGGTCATAACTTTTCTTGAGCGGCCCTTAGAAGGGCACCTACGCCCAGGTGTGTGGGCTGGCGCTGGCGATTCAATAAGAAAAACTTTTGAGCTTATTACTCGTATATGAGGCAATTGGCCTCTTTATGGAGCTACTAAAAAAATTTATTGCCACCATCACTTGGCCCGAGACGATATGGCCACACGGGTGTGAATAACCACCTTCTTGAAATTTTAAGAGTTTTGCCGAAGAATAATTGTCGAAACTTTTATACGCGAGGTGAACTTGTAGATTTTTTTTCGTCTTTTGGAAATATACATATGTATATAACCTATGTACTTTGTAATATTTTGCGCAATATGCGCATAGATCAGAATTTTAGTATGCTTATTAAAACTATTCTTATTTAGGTATATAAAAATACAACGACCAAAATAAGTGTAATTTTTAATACTTTTGAAAAAACAAATACATATACATATATCTACTGTCGAAAATCTGAGAAATACCAAAAAGAGTTATTGTATTATAGTATTCTCACATTTAATTTTTTTTTTTAATTAATTTATCTTTTTCAATCTCTTATGCCTACCTTAAATCAAGAATACAATAAATTGTTGTCATTCTATGTTTTTCATATAAGCTCTCAACGTATTTTCAAAAATATGACAATTTTGGCTGACTGAAAGATGCTTTAAAATGATTATGGCCTGAAAATTGGTTATAGTCTTCGTAGTAACAGACGGATATTTTATATTATAGATACTGTATCTAATATTGCTAATATGCAAGGCATCTAATAATAAAACTTAAAGAAACTTCGCAAAAAGCTGTAGGCATATTATTTATTCAAAATATAAACAGTATACAACAAAAATAGCAATGTTTAATTATTTAATGAATATATTTCCGGAATGTATTTCCTCAAAATAAAGAGAAATGAAGCATAAATCCTTTCAAGTACCAACCCAACTTCAACTTACTGGCAAAATACGTGGGCAGGTTGACGCAGATGAAAACAGCGAAAAACAACCCGAGGCGCGCCATTGTCTCAGCCATAGTGAGGCGAAAATCCCCGGGTCGGCCACTTCATTAAGCATTAATTTGGCGCTTTAATTTGTTTGGAAAAGTTTCCGCCCGCAAAAGACTAATTTTAATCAAATAAAGGAGTGTTGACTTTTTCCGCCCAGCCCCACAAAGGTAAGATAATTTTCAATTCATGCCGCGTTCAGTGTTACTCAGGCAACTGAGTGACGCCGCTGACTTTCCCGGATCGTAAACTTCTAATTAGCATTCATAACATCCCCAGTAGCTGCAAAGAAGTTATGAATCCTAGCTCTAATTAGCCCAAATCTCTGTTCTTAAAGTTTTCAAAAAAGAAACAAACACCGCAAAAAAAAAGGGGTAAAAATTTTCATTGTGAGCTTCCTGCAGGAGCACTTCTCAACGCGCTTAAAACTTGGCAAGGAAGGCATGTTGTTTGGGATTAATTACATGACAAGTTGAATTAATTTTTGCATTTTCAACGATTTCGGTTTCATGACAAGGGCTTTAATTAGAAATGTAACTTTTCTGTCTCAGCGAACGATTATCATCTTTTATAAAATGACACTTTACGATATTTATACTATAATTGCTCATTGCTTTGAAATATGATAGATTTGTTAATTTCTCGAAAGAGTTATATTTGATCAGATAGGGATAAATTTAAAAGCTTTAAAAATTTCAGAGTTTTTATATAGGTATTAAATTTGTAAAAGTGAATTATGAATGAACTGATAGCATGAAAAAATTGCAGATGCAAACAGGGCCATTAGACCAAATACGCAAACAGCAAAATTAAGCTTTTTAGAGCTAATATATATAAACGAAACATTTTGTTTATCACGCCAAAGCCAACGTATCGATTCCCTCCTCATTTCTGCGGTAATTGTTATTACACACAATTAAGATCTGATCAACAACTCGAGAGTAAGGCAACATTCAGATAGGAGGTCTTCTGTTTTCTTCGGTAAAATGCCCTCGGGAGCTACTATGGTTCTACTCGAATATCGTCCTTGTTTTCTGGTTCTCTTTTATCCGGGAGGTGCTCCGGTTCGAGAAAGAGCTCCTTACAGGAGCACAATGAATTCATGGCACGTGTATAGTTTAACAAAAGGATGAGGCCCTCCAGAGACAGATTCCCAGTTTAAATACCTTTCGGCTACAATTTGAATTTACTGGGGAGCACGGGCAAAATCAATTCCTGTAGTCAATAAAGCAAAGGGTTTCCGACTTACATCGAAAGAGGAGCATTTCAGTGAATTCTGGGTGTGCAACGAGCACTGCATTTATGGGTTGATTGCTGTAATTGATGGAAAACGTCCATTTTTGTTTCCCCATACCAAATATTTGCAGCCTTGTTTGGCTCAGTTTCGAAAAACGAAGAGATATGCATTCCATATATCTCAGGTTGTTTAAAAATTGGCAATAAGAGCAACAGTTCACGGCAAATAACAATAAATTTTACCACCGTAAGCTTGATATCAGGAATTGCAGCTAAACCGAACAGGAGCCAAACGACTTTTGGGCGGACTCCAAGGGCTCGCTTTGTATCGAATAAATTTAAGATAAGCTCCACAGGATGTCCCCCACAATCTTTAATTTGGCAAGAAATTCAAAAGAAAAACACGTGCGAAAGTGAAAAATGACTCAAACTGGAAATTCCTGTGGGAAATAGGAATAATCCCTTGAGGGAAAAAACATTTTTTTGATATCAGATTTGGCCGTTGAGTCCTCTTCATAATCCTTTTAATTGGAGCACTACTCTTCCAGCAGATTTTGAAATTGCGGTCCTATGCAATGGTGCTAAAAAAACTCGAGTGTCCTCCAACCTCGCAAAACTGAAAATTTTGTATAATGTGATTACCATTGTCTAGGTAAGATACCATCAATATTTATGAGAAGAACCTTTGACGCGGGTTATGTTTCAGCCGGTCGTGAAAAAATTTCCCCTGGTCCCTATTTCGTTTTGTTAGTGAAAACTGATTGCACATAATGAAATTTTCCGGAAGCGCACCCAAAACAGAGTGAGTTTTGAACATAATGGAAACTCACAGCATACCCTTGTACCGGATGTTTATTTTATTTTTGTGTGTTATGTTTCATTCGATAGCTCCAAATATAGATTTGATCAATTTTCGGTAAAAAACAAAATTTTAGGACACTCCTCCGCGGAAAGCTCTGTGTACTGTGCGCTTTCATGCAAATTTCATGTCTCGACAATCAGAATTTCATAAATATTCACAACAGTGAATTGGAATGAATTGGAATGCTTCCAGGTATTCGCACGTTCGATTCTTTCGAATAAGTTTTTTTTGTATAGACACGCCCGGTCGGTAACCGAACAATTTTTGAAATTGATGGAAGTACTCCACCGACGGCAGATCGATGGGAATTTCATTGGCGGTGATTCGGGTTGAAAAAACGTCGTTTCGGGCAAATTTTAAAACAATAATATGTATGTACATATGGGCAATTTGTTAGTCCTAAGTTGTTTGAATTGTTACGTCATGTCCATCAATTGAAAATTATTGACATAATAAAAGTTATGCATTTCAAACTCCAATTCTTCCACCAAATCCATTGTGTTGTTATATTTATATACGAAAACACCTTATGTAATAGAAAAATTTAATGATTGTATGAGTAAATTTTTGATCATTTTTTTCTACGGAGAAGAAAAGGTCGACTACATAAATTAGTCTATTTTTTTTAATTAGAAGATATTCCAAATCCAAAAGCTCATTTTCGAAAAAAACGTCTTTGAAATTTCGAGAACTGAAAATGAAATTCAATTACTTACCAACTCTAATCAACAATTAAAGGATTGCTGTTTTCTTGAATTGAATGATAATGATAAAAGCAGGATATGATTTAATTTATAATTTTCAAAATCGTTCACACAGAGCGAATTTAAATCTTGCTTATACTGAATAGAGTTTTAAATTTTAAATAAGTGGACGTTTCAGAGTTAAGGAGTTTTGGTTTTTTTAATGGCATATATAGATATAAGCACCCAAATGCCAACAAATTATGTAAAAAATCATATCTGGCATACATGAATTTCAGCAATATGGAATTAGAATCTTTAGAATAATTAGATGCGATTGAAAACTGAAGAGTGAAGACAAAAACTGTCGGTGAAAAACTCACTTTACGAAAATTAGTTTACTAACAAGTACATTCCTGTCGTGAAGGGTATTGTGAGCTAAGTATTATAAACTTAGATGGTATTTGAGATTTCTCTAAAGTTCTATGTGACTCCGCCTTCAAAGAAATTAAGATTATAATCCGAATAAAGGGTGAAGATCGTTAAACGATTAATATACTGGTAAATGTGGTGATGCGTGAAGATGATGTACAATTAATGGATATACCTATTGAAAAATCTGATATAATAAGATAAACTTTTCTAAGAAAGCCACCCCAAATTTTGTTCTTTTTACTCTCCCCGTCCTTATCTGCAAGTACTTGCTTGATGCATAAAACGAATTAATCAGACATTGCTGTGTTAAAATCCTCAAAACAGAAATGGTTAGTCAAAGAGTCAATCCTTGAAAATGAAGTTACTTTAAAGAGACGTCAGATAACCAAGAGAGGATATAAAAAGAAAAGAAAACCTTTTCGAGAAAATCATTTACAAGAAAACATGAAATTTCCATTTCGCTGAGGCGCTCATTTCCATTTTTATTGATATGAAACCGTGTGAAATTTTCTTTGCTGAGTTCCTTTCTGGCGTGTAAATATTCCGTCCGCAGACGAGAAAAGATCTGGAATTTGCACGACTCAAAAGAAGTCAAAACGAACTCGAGATGGGTATCGTGAGCTCCTTGAAATGCCAATGTAGCCCAGTTGTTGAAGATCCGCACGTACCGCCAAGTGTATCCTTCGACAACGAACAATCGTTGAAACACATTTTTGGCAAAGAACGTGACATAATTTGGGGGATATTTTGACAGACTGTTTGATTGTTTATAATAAGATGATGATTTCAACACTATACGTGATGTAACGCGTAATTTATCAATGTGGCTCGAATATGTTCCGTATGTTCAAATTTATAGAGATTACGAAAAAGAAAATCTCATTTCTGTATGGCCATTGTCGATAGAAGACAATAAATTTTGCTAGTGCATAGTAGTCCAGGACCCATCGTGAATATTTGATTTAATTACTCCGGCTGTCCTCAGTGGCAGCTCAAAACAAACACCTTAAAACTCCCTCGGGTGCGAGTAAATCCCTTCCGTGTTTATTTATTACAAGTGGCCGACACGTGTTGTGTGCCCCTGGGGTTGAATAATTACGTGATTAACTGATTAGGAATTCAGTTTTGATCACCTATTTGAATTCCATTTAGAACACTCGGAACCCCCGGTCCCATAACCATATAAACTTACAGGACGGTACAAATTGTCTCCGTATAATAATTGAACTATTCAAAATCAAAGCCACAAATTCCTCCGACTCCATTTAATTATAGAACTTTAAGTGGTTAAGGGTGATCTTACATGAGTTTGGAAATGGGATTGGCCCTGTCTTTTGTCATCTGGGAGATTTTGCAACTCAATAAGTATTGATAGAAATTTATGCTAAGTAAAGAAACTATGAGGTTTCAATATGTTGTTAAGGTACAAGTTGAAGTTTAAACTCAAGCTGAATAATTTCGCTTTGTCTTTGTTTTTCTGCAAATTCATTTTTAGTCTTATCCTCCTAAAATTCTACTTATAGTGTATAACTTACTATTAACTATTTTCTCCTTAATTACTATTCGACAAGTCGACAAATCGGATTAGGAAGTTTTTTGATTGAGATTTATGTTTAAGAAATTTGGTAGCTATAACATTTAATCTAGGATTTATTTTGTCTATATGCTAGGCCCTTACGTATACCATGATTATTTTCAAAATTTTGTTTCGGGAGATTGGTAAATTTTAATACCTAATAATAATTGCTTGAAACAAAACTTCATGCAACAGTCTCTTATTTTCAAGGGCTGGGCTGATAAGAAAGGTCTACAAATAATAAAAAGAATTATTTTAACTTAACTAACATCGCTCTCAAACTCCTTATATAGGTATACAAAAATAGCAAAAATATAAAAATCTGAATTAACGATCGATTATCGATCCAGAATAATGTCGCAATAAGAAATAAATTAACCTTATTTTATTATAAATAAAATCGAAAGACAAAGTTGGTTATTTGTTGTTCAATCACGACCAAAACATTGCCCCGATATTTTCAATTTAAAGGATTGCTAGAGAAATAAGAAATTGGAAATTTTTGGGGATACTGAATGCAAATGCACTCCTGATAAATTCAATATAGAAGATTTAATACAGAGGCAAACATTTTTCGAATTGAACGAGTTTTAATGAAAACTAGATCTGAGGATTTTGAGATTATTGATTTAGAACTTACAATCAAAATATGCAAATTAAAATTGTGAATGCAACATGACTACTGAGATCCCAAATTCCAGATATGGTGTTACCTTTTGAAATATTTTTTTTCTTCTCTGCCCCTTAAATTATGCGTCCTCTGATATTTCCTCCAAAAATCGAAACATCGACATTTCCTCACAATCCTATTAAAGGAAATTAAAGATGCTCCTTGTATTTGATTAAGTGGAAATGAGAAATGTTTGGATAACTTCTTTTCGGTTTATCAATGATGCACGGCCATCAAGATTTATTGACAACATGGAAATGTTAAACTGTATTCATGTCATGACTCAAAAGACTGAGGGAAATTGAATTTACCATCATTATTCACTTTTCTTGGACATCTTTTAGATCTATCATCAAGGTATAAATAGGTACAGTACAACTGATAAAAATGTCACGTTAAATAAAATTATTCCTGTGGGAAATAACCTTAAATTAATTCATACAGAATAAGAATGTGAATGTTCTTTCTCATCCATGAGTTTCCGCAATAATAAGGAAACCCATTCATTAATTTCTAAGGCCGACATTTTTTCAAATTACCCACATTTCACACTACATCGTACCTTTTCCTAAGCTAGCGATGATGTGCTGAATATAATCTCTTGACTCTACGTGAAATTTGCGTGTAATGTTAATAGAGCGAAGGTCGTCGGAGAAGTCACCAACTTTTGCCTCCGCAAACAGCTTAAGTAACAGAGGTACCCTGAAAAAGGTAACATGATATATTCTGGGTAGCCCTCATTACACACTGGAAATGGTAACTATCCACAGTTTTCCTCAGATTTCGTAGGATCACGCCCCATCCAGACTCTGAGCACCTTTTCTGGGTCCTATTTCATCTACTCGTGTACCTACTCCTAGAAATATCTTTTGATGAAAATTAAGCCTGTTTCGTAAATTTATGTTTTGTGAGCTGATAAAACGTCGTCAGCAAAGAAAATATGAGCAGGGGAAACCTGGGCATAATTGTAATTTGTAATAGAGAAAAGGGTTTATTTTGGGATGTTAGCTTTAGGTCAAGGTGAGATGAGTGCGGTACAAATTGCCAAGTATATCTCGCATGAATCTTAGACCGAAACACACCTGTGAAAATGTTTTAGTCCTATTATTCTATTCAATCTCATAACTCAAGTTACCACCATTCATCATGACGCTTTTCCACATATTAAATTTAATCAAAACGTCCAAGTTTTTTCAATTTTCATACATCAAAATTAGGCTTCCCCAGAGTTGCTCATTTATTTTAAAAAGAAATCACAGCCACCCTTCGCAGGCCACGGTTCAAATTACTTTCATCAGCTTCTCTCCTTCAATTTACAAATGGACCATTTTCCTCTTCAGATATGCCATAAAACCCCATTACACGTATTATTCCTGGTATAAGTCATTTTTATTGCTCCGTATCTTCTGCAACTTCTTAAGTACGACACCCATGGGAGTTTGTGTCGAAATTTACTTTTTATTTCTCGATGTTTCCCACCTCAAAAGTTTCCCTTTTTTGTATTCTTTGACTGTAATGAAAAATTTGTTTTTAAATTTATCTACACAGTTTTTAGTGCTTTCAGCTGGTTAGACATATAAACATATGTATGTATTTGTATTTATAGAAGATATTTAATATCTATTCAGAAAAATGTATTTTAATCTTAAAGAGCAAAATTCATCATAAATTTAAAAAAAAAATTAAATACTCTTTTTGAGCATTTCCCTCTTTTAGCGTTTTTGTGACAATTGTTAAGGTTCCGTAAAAATGACAAGATGGAATTCTTATGATACGACTTCGACAGTCTGTCACAGATGCTTATTTTTGTAAGAACATTTCTGATTCCGACTTAATAAGTATTATAAATCCGAAAATGTTTCTGTTTGTCTGTCTGTTTATTACTCTTTCACGCTGGAACTACATATGTATGTACGTACATATGTATACCGATTTCGCTACCATTTGGCGTGGAGCTAAGATAAAGGTAGGAAAACACTATAGGATACCTTTTATCTTGAAAAAATGCATAGCTCCCGAGGAAAGATCTATACATATAAAGGAATATATCCTCACTGATTGACTGATTCAATAACGCCGCCGACCCGAAATCGGTGAAGCTGATTACATGGAATTTGGATAGCAAATTTCTTCTGTGACGTGAGCACAAAAATATCATGAAAATTAAAGGAGTAAAATAACACAATTCTTCTAGTTGCGTTTACGAGTCCCTCACGTTGTTCAAAGATATTTTCTGCAAGTATTGTAGAAAACAAAAATAAATAATATTGCAAAATTTTTTTTCACTATCTGAAATATCCAAACTCATCCCAAAGAACTGTAAGAAAAGTTTGTTTTGGCAATGTGCAGATACCCAAACATACAAGCAACCCAAAAGAGAACTTCATGTAGGAAAACTCTTACCCCCACCTAAAGCTAGTGACTTCGTAAAAATTTTTGTTCAATCGATTCGATGGCAGAAGGAAACTTCACGTCAAAAGTTTTCCGGCATTTTCTCTGCGAACCTTTAACCAGAGAAAAAGTTAAGATGTTCCACCACCACCTCAAGAAGTCGCAGACAATTTTCGTGGATATGGTCCCCAAATGCTTTTTGCATTTACTGCTGCAGTCGATGGACCTCGACGTGTAAATCTTTAGTACTATCTATCATTGTTGGAGGAGCGTTGTTCTTCAAAAACTCATGAAAAATTGAATTGCTTCGATTTATGTCACTGAAAAGTTTGTGGAAAATGAACTTTCTTATAAAGTTCCCTCTTTCTATCGAAATCCAACGTCTAAAATTTTAGTCTGTCAATTTGGAGGAGAACACTGTTTTTCGGGAACAAACTCGTAAGCAATTTATTGTGAAGTTACTTTAGAATTTTGGGGGGATATTTAAGAGTTCGCGTTTCCTACATTGAATTTATTTGTGCAGTCGCTATTCTAAACTTAATTGTATTATTTCCTTTCTATATTCTAAAATGTGTAGAAAATTCGATTTGCCCTCTTTTTCTTTAAAAAGATTGCTTTTTCGAACTATTGCTTTACATAAAAACAGAATTAATTAAATATGCATTATGCATCTAAATAAAGTTACTTCAAGAGTGCATTTCAGTAATTTCCTTATCTAATTTTAGAAATAAATAAGATAGGGCTTCCTAGTTCACATGCAGCGTATGCTAATGAAATTCTAGGAAGTAAATTCCAAGAAATTCATAAATCTCCCGGGAACAAATTGAAACATATTTTTACAGCTGGGTGGCACTATCGCTTGGGGACTAGAATTAAGGAAGCCTCCCTTGCATAAAATTTTCAAATCTTCCTTTAAGATGAATCACCTCGGTCGCAAGAAGGATGGTAACAACTTTTCACTGGGCAAGAGGCATATTAAATTAAAATTGCGACACCAGTATTATTACAGCTCGCTAGCTCGAGAGGAAATGCGGATGAAATCTTGCTAGGTGAAAGTGTTTGAGTTGAGGTAGTTCAATTATTCAGGGGTCGGAACAGTAAAAGAGATGACATCTCTGCTCAAAATAGAAATGTTAGTAAAAGCGAGCCAATTTTGAGCGCAAAAGGTCGGAACGACTTCAATTTGTAGCTAAAATTAAATAACCTTTTCTTGATTCTTGGAAAACTTGTTAAATATATTAATTTTTCAAAAATAGCATATACCTAATTCGTTTACCCGTTTATTTGATATAGGTAGCAATGTAAAACGACAGCATTATAATAGTCTTCATTATCTAGACACTAGACGGTTGTGTGTGTGACTCTTATATGCATTCCGGTAGTAATACACATATATTTTTTCAACTTCATTGATTATCGTTTAACAATTATTTCACACAATATTTTGTTGTTATGATGAGTTTAAATATTATAACTCACATCTTGATCTTATCCGACCAGAGTATACTTTACATTTCAAACATGTGACAAATTTTATTTACAAAATGATCATAATGTGATAAGCTATAAAACTTATGCTTCTGTAAAATAAATTTTAAAATTCCTTTAGTTAATTTTGCAATAACACAATTTTTGCTGCTGCTTCTTAAATCGATTGTAATTGACAAAAGTCAAGTTCAAGTTTATAAAATAAAGAAAAATGTGTTTCTTTCAAATGGCTATAATTTCACGAATATTTTATTTTTTATTTTTATGTATTAATAGATATTTTTAAACTTGTACTTACCTTCATTTCAAAATTTTTCTTCGGAATGTTATCAGTCGTCTGAAAAAATTTAATGAAAATATTTTAAAGATCTTTTGTTTAAAAACGAAGTTCAAGAAAGTTTTCCTACTATAAATAAAAAATTAGATTGATTAAATTAAGGAGATGTTGGGTTATAAAAATCTTCCGTTTGTATCAATTTCTATTGTTTTAGGGGGCGGTAGAATATACATATTTTGGTTACTAACGAAAACCTACAATTATTCCATATTGGAGGAAAATGACATTAAATGAATTATGCTCTTAAGTTATTGCAATTACGTTACAATAAAATTCTGTGCTATTTTGAAATTATCGTAGATAAAAGATTTAAAGCGAGGCATTTCACAATCCTGACAAGTTATTTTCGTTTGAGTAAATCTATGAATTAAAGTCATTAAGCAATTAGACTTTCGCACCAGAGCGGTTTTTTAAATAATTAAGTCGCATTTCATTCAACGCCGAGCTTTCTCCAGACGGAGAATTAACTGATGATTTTCCTGCTGGGAGCAGAACAGCAGATTCATGTCGGCTTGATTATTCTTAATGATGCTAATTAAGAGATTAAGGCGGTTGGGGGGCACGAAGAACCCTCGTACGATCTGGTCGTTGAGAGATATATTTTCATCATTGACTTTATTTAGGTATAATTTGGATTTGAATAGCTCTTCTGAACCATACATACATATACTCATTTTTCTGAGGGTTAATTTAATTTTTGTATCCATTTCTATTTTAAGCAATTAAAACCGTACATCTGTACTGAATTAATCCATCCTAAGCTACCTTAGAGATAAAATTGTAAAAATCACAGTACAGAGACAGCCCGACAGAGCCGAGTCCCCTGGGCATGTTTTATCACTTTCAATTAGAAACAATCGCCCGACCAGAAAGGTAAATTTACACACCACAAAATCCACTTAGACGACAGACAACAAAATGAGAAAATAGGACCATTACGGGCAGATGTTTTCTTCTGAAATTAAAGCTTTCCTGCACGTCGGCTAATAAATTTTCCGAACTTTTCCCCCCCATAGTATAAGTAGAAATTTGGTCCGGGGGAAGGATGGGGGCACTCTGATCTCTGGTGCAAGTCGGCCACGTTGGGATACCTCTAAATTAAGCGCCAGTAACGAGAGAATTTGTTTGAGGTCATGTTAACTCAAGAATTTCTCCACGTTGTTAGAGGGTTATTAAGCGCAGACTTCCGCATTTCCCGGCGGAAAAGTATTCAGATAGAATTTAGATGGCCGCAATTAGCTCCACCGAGGTCCTTTTTTCCCGGCAAGCAGGGATCCAGGATAAATACAACATGCAGATCATCTAGACGGGAATATTCCTCTCCAGGTTTTTATTTAGCCCCGATCCACTGCAAAATATTACATTCAGGCCCGCCGTCGCGCACTAATCCATTCCATCCACATTTTGCTTTAGTGAACCATTCCTCATAAACTGGCACTATTACGGGGGCCGCAGCGTAATAATTTTCGCAGTTTTTGCAGAGTACGCACACCGCTGAATAAGCAATTTCAATTTTCCGCTCTGCATCAATTTGGATAGAGGGAAATAGCCGCTTTTAGAATGCCCACCTGTGTCAGGTTTACCTGCGAGCTAGCAAATAAAAAACTTTTAGATACCTACGAAAATTGATTTAACTACTTCCATATGAGGTGCAGTTTTAGAGGGATGTACAATAAATTCTAGGATGACGGTAATATGCGCTTTTCACCAGGAATTGCATCTGCCGAGGATTTTGAGCGAATAACCTACCCAGTGAAATGAAATTTCCCTCTCTTGAAATACTCGCTTAAATAAATTATTTAGGTTTATTAGTTTCAACAGCGACTGTGGAACAAGCCCATAGTAAACAAATTTTTGGGTAAAACTGATTTTGATAAAAGTTCTCTTTTATATCACAAAAACTATGGATTTCTCTAAAACCTTTCTGGGTTGTCCATGTTTTCCTTTTTTTTTAATTGGAAATTAATATCCGAGCTATTAAGAGCAATGATTGAATTAAAGTTTGAAGCTTAAAAATACTCAATTTTCAGAATATTTGGATGCAAAACCTTGTCTGCGAGTTGTTCTAACGAACTATCGATGAGATTCTTTTCAAATCTTAGGATGAGTTCAAGTGCTATATAATCACAGAGCTATTTGTTGGGTGTTTGATTCGATTAGAATTAAAAAAATATATTTTTCAAAGAATTTTTTTCCCAAAAATCCATTTTTACATTAAAAAAATGTATAAGTTATACACCGTATATACGTACCTCCATCTAGAGCCTAAAGCTATTTGATGCGAAAAAGTTCATAATTAAACTTGTGAAATTGTTGTGCTTAAATCCTTTTGCTTCTAAATAAAAAAAAAATTCATTGCGTTTCAGAATTTTAAGAAGACGAAAGGTATTTCTAAAATCAGTTTTAAGATCTTTCATTTTCCTTTTTTGCAATATAAAACTTGAAACGCAGTAATTATTAATAAAACTATTTTAGTTTGCATAGTTTTAAAATACAACACCAAAGACTACAAATGAAATTACTGAAAATGGAACTTAATTCTCTCGTTATATTGTAATTGGTAGAACTTCATTGTTTCCAAATTCCAGACAAAAAAATTATTTTAGTAGGTATTAATCTTTGACTTTCGGACCCCGATTTAAATATTTCGAAAATTGGAGGGCCTTTTTATATATAATAAAATATATTTGTTTCAATGGTGCCAAAACGCAAAGAATTCTTTTTGATATTGTGCCTAATCGAACCCATTTAATTGACCATATCTACTCTAGTCACTTTCAGGGTTTGTCAATGAACTAATAGTCATAAGTTTGAGATGTGGAATGCTCTAATGGGAATTGATAAAAAGCCATTACTGATTATCTTCTTTAATTAATTTATAATAATAAAAAAACTACTCTGAGCTCTTTTCAGTTCGCGTTATCCCACTAAAATTCTCGAAGATATCCCTGTCAGTGCAATTAGCACCTCATTTATCTCAGAGGCTGCAAAGTTTCGTCTTTGCTTTTTCCATCTCGCAAGTGCTTTCACGTACTTAGCGAATGTCACATGAGGTTGAAGTGCGAAGGAACTTTTTCAATCAAGAACCTCCCCTGTGGGAAATTAATAAGCTCCACAGCTAAACACCGGAATTAGGGGGATGTAACCTCACCTCTTGTCGGCGCTTTTCCTCGAGGTGCACGTTCCTGAGGCGCTGATAAATTAATTCCTCAATTACGACTCAACAAGTTAAAAAGGAGAAGATTAACCAGATGGGATTAAATTAATCAGCCGAGAGAGAGCCCGTAATCTAATTGAAGGAAAATGCAAGAAAAACGATTCGCGTTTCACTGAAAGGAAATTGTGGCGAATTATTGCGTCTAGAAAAAAAATTTAGCTCGAGATATTTTCACGATAAAATAATATACGACCGCCAGGAATGGCGCCAGGAATTTTGTCATATTGCCAGGAATTCGCCAGGCTTAATTAGGCAAACCGAAAGTATTTTGTGAAAGGAATAAAAGGAGCAGCTGCATCCGGAGGAAGGAAGGAATATAATAAATTAGCAATCCCCAAATTACGTTTATGTCATTACCTCCTGGCATTCCCGCTTCCGAACAATTTCTCTCCTCATTTTGCGTTATTGTTTACAATGACAAATTTACCACCCTCGAATATTTGACCCTGAGATTGTTCCAAATCTCTTCCTCTTCTTTTGGCAATTTTTTTTCGCTTCTCGTGTTGTTTTGTTTTTGTCCGAGGGTAAAATTCCCGAAACACTTGACGTGTATATAAATGAGTCCTGATGTGTTTCGGGGTTACGAAATTGCGAGGGCCCTAAAAAGGACGCATAAACTGACAAATTGGAAGGGATTGGCCCTTGACTTCACTCTGAGATTATTCTTACCTTCAGCGAAACGTGCCAGTCATACTAAAGTTAAGTGTTTTCTAAATAGGGAGAAAACGCTTCAAAATTGGTATCACTATCTATTGTATTTGGACTTTACACAAATTAAAATGTCCCTTCAAAGAGCACAGGAACATTTTCCAATTTGAACGTAACATTTGCTTTAAATAATATAAAGGGTTTTCCAATAGGGGCGCTCGATTTTTGACATTCTGCTATTGCAATACTAAAAATCTATCATCAAAAATTTTTGAGATTAATTGTTAGTGCATTATACCATTTCATCATTGATAGACACACAAATTTTATATACAACTGTTGTTTTATTTCAGTTCAAAGTTCGAGCGCTCTTAATGGAAAACCCTATACAAATATAATTGCTTTAATAAGGACTACTCTGCAAATTAAGAATGGATTATGAACACACTTTCTAATATCCAAGAACGACGTTAATGAATTAAAGGGGTTCATCATATACCTAAATAATGAAATAATCGCTTATATTAGAGAACGTGTCTTTTAAACGTAAGAAAAGTAACTTTATGGATGCGGCAACGGAAGCAATTAATATCCGTCATAGAATTGAAAAATATACAAACCTACTCATTTGTATTTCAATTTTCATCTGAACATTCACAGTCCGAAAAAATTAGACTTCCGCAGATTTCCTACAGTGGATTACAAAGAAATTTTTCGAGTGAAACTTAACTAGTTATTGGCTCTAGTAAATTATTTTAACTATTTTTCAGTAATTTACCTAAAAATACCAGAAAGGCACTGCATTGAAACTGAGTTTCTAGCACATTATCAAAAATCCCAATAACTTAGTATCTGGTTTCTTAACTATACGATTCTACTGAAATTCACTGAATAATCTTGAAGTTGTTTTGTGGATCGCAATATTAAATTACTTTGAAATTTCCCTTAACGCAACTGAAATTAATTACTTTTCTGTTATACCTATACATATATGTACCTACCTGTATACCTTTACAAATGTGAATGTTGTTTTTGTATTTACCTATAACTAATCCTATTTTATTTATCCACAATTCTTTGGAAATTTAATTTCAAAGCTTTACCTCTTATTATTTTACATTCTGAGTAATTCATTCGAATCTTTGTTACAGATAAAATGTTTCAGGTGGTATTTTAATTTTGAACTTTATCTAAATGCAAACAAGTTGGTCTGCTCAATACTGCCTTCATTTTGTTGAATTTGCCAAATTAGTTGCAGGATGCATATTAAGTACATATATATTTCTCGCAAAATTTACAGACTTTCCAGAAACATCAACCTATTTAACTTACTCGTGTAAATTTTCCTAAATTTTACGCTAACTGATAACCTGATAAAAGCTTCCCTATATGTACTTCTAAAAACTTAAACTAAAATAAAATTGTGATTTTAAATAGTTCACTCGATTTTGAGCTGCATTTCCAGGAAACCTGCTCTAGTTAAAGCCTAACTGTGGTCCAGTCCTAAAATTTTGAGGGCGCAAGCGTGACATTTCAGAATGCACTTAAATTATTGATACTGATTTGCAAATATTGAGTTATTTTATTTTATACTGTGTACAAAACAGAAGTAGGTTTTAAAATATGAAAAACGAACGAAGCTGAATGAGTTTGAGGTTTACTCAGGAATTCAACAGAATATTTTTGTTAATAGAAATATACAGATAACATTATTTCAACCTTCTAAAAAGTTTGTCATTAATTAAAAAGTCATGATATTTTATTTGGAATTCTTACTTTTTTAAATTCGAAATTACATTTATAAGTAATGGAAGTGGCAAACATAATAATAATAATAATATAATATACAATTTTTTCCCATAGTAATTACATGGCAAATATCAACAATTATAATAAAAGTAGCATTTTCCTCAGGAGATTTAATGCTTCATTTCGTACACATATTTTAATAAAACGAACTCAGAAAATATGACAAGAGTTCTTTGTTTAATTCAAATCTAACAGCAAAAAGTGGAATAATTTTTCAAAACTTGGGGTTCTTACTAATGTCGACAGATTTACGAATTTAAATCGGTTACATTACGTCCCTAAGCTTATGTACATATGTACATAAGTATGTACCTATAAAAACATATTGTATCAAATACCTAAAATATTGAGACAATTTTGAGTATACAAAACTCTAATATACTCGTATTGTGATATCATACAAATTTACTGAAGATTACCAAATTTTGATAAATAAATGTTGAGACATTTAAGACCTATCCGTCATTAACTTGACAGGACTTTCAGTAAAAACATGTGAAAGACAATGCTTGCACATAAAGTTTCGTAATACGAAGGATTCCAGAAATCCTCCTGATGCCAAGTAGAAAAACATTTAGGTACCTCTCTTTTGGTGTCTTGAAAAAGGGACACACTGTCGATAAGCAGCCACAATCCTTTAGTAGCAATTTTTCTCTGAGCATCTCCCAGAGGCGGTAGCATCCCTAATTCAACAAACAACTTACAGAAATTTCCGCCTTCAAATATTGACTCAGCCTCGTAAACCTTCCTTAAACATTGTCGTCCTTTAAAACCGAAAAGTCAACAGGATTTGGCTCCCCTGTTTATTTGTGTTGCTCCCTGGCATCGGGAGCATCATAAAACAACACTTGCAGCATCAGCTCACGTCTGTGGCCATATGAGGACAGTTGATGTGGTCCAGGAGCTCATTACTTTTTCGTCGGTTTTTATGTTTCACTCCTTGGAGTGCGCCCCATTTCACTTTTGGCTTGCGAAATGCACGACCGGAGCGCCCCATAATGCGGCCAATGCCTTAATATTTCACATCGAGGGCACATGAAGATTTATTGCGGCGATCCCGACGAGTTGCAATTTGCCTGCGGCCAGGGGTGGGATTAGGTCAGGCATTTTTGATTATTCAAAAATCCTTTTTTTTCTTTATTTTTTTATTTGTTATCTTTCCCACCCCCGCATGGGACTTTGTTATTCACCCTTCGATGGTTTGTGGGAAATTGTGGTTTCTGCTATCTGCAGCTTGCCAATGTCCCACATTTTGAGAATTTATGAGTGCCATCAAAAAGTCATTAAAAACTTGAGTGTGGTTTAACAGCGCCACCTCACGGGTAGGAAATGTAGGAATTTTGCAGTAAACTGAATGTAGAGAATTGCTTCAGAACAGAAAAGCAGAAATTCAAAGTGAAAATGTAATTTCTTTTAAGATAATTGCACTTCTAATTAATACATAGCCTTCGATGAAATTTTTACGATGTGCAAAGTACAAACTTAATAAGAGTAAGTAAGAGTAACAAAACATAAACACACAGGCATTCATATTCAAAATCAAATCTTAGGTGGATAAATATCTACAACGATCAATAAATCGATTTTGTTTTAAACAATAAACCTGTATGTGCAAAGGTTTCAAAGCGAAATTTGAAAAAAATTCAAAAGTTTCAGCCCGTGAACGCTACGCTAGGGTGTCAAAACATTAAACGCGTTTTTTTTTCCAAACGTGTAGGTATGTAAGATTCGAAAATGACGTGCAAGATTAATCAAAAGTTATTCAGACAATTGAGTTTAAAGTTTTTAAAAACATTGACTGTTGGAAACTATATGTATTGTTATATAATTGGAAATTTATATTCTTTAAAATCTTCCATACGGACTATAAAATGTTAATGTTTCAGCGATACTAAAAGCAAATGATGTCCCATTGTAGATTGCAAATAGCTACTTAAATAAAGATAAAACATTCTATCTGAAAGATTTAAATTACTTAGATTATATTTCTCTACTATCATCAGATCATGTGATGATGAAGAATGGATCAAAGTATAAATAAAATGATTCGAGCAATATCTGAAATTTGAATCGTGAAACTTTCTATTAAGCTTAGAATTTTCGGTCCAACAAATTTCTAATTATAACAAGTAGAAAAACGTATGGCTGCCATATTGTGGCAAAATGAATGGCTGATGAATTTTCAACAAATAATTTAATAACATAAGCATGTTAAATCTCCCTCTACAATAAAAGCACTTTAAGCACTTTCATATAGCAATATTTGTGCAGAACCTGTTGTAATGCGTGCAAATTCGACGGAGCATAAATTTGCAATTATGAATTACTTTATATTCAGTGCAACAATAAATTATAAAATAGAGGAACATTTATTCGGGGAAACGATATGCCGCATTTGGCCGTTGGCGTTTAATTATCAAATGCAAATTATTAAAACCACACATCGAGGTGTTTTTGATGTACATAAATATGAGTATTTATTCATTTTTTCATGCCACAGTTTATGTTCATGACGGTATACTTAATAAAGTATTATGGTAATGTAAATATTGTTTTTAGTCCAAACAGAAAGCAAATTTTCCTTTGTTAAGTTTTATGATTTACATACTAGAGTATAACTTATGATTAAAATATTTTGAGTGCTCTGCTGTACAATAGAAAAAAATATCTATGTTTATTTTTATCATTTGATGAAAACCCTTTTAATCCATAAAATGTGGTGTGCAATTTCATATTTTTTTCCCTTAAAATCGCGTAACTTTTTTTTAACATGCTTACTACCCGAATAAACGACGCATCTAATGCGTCCAAAGATAGACTCAGATCCATAAACACGCCCAAGGTACATAAGTCCATATAGTGAACAAATGCGTCCGCAACAAGCATGAAAATGACCAAAGCAGTCACAAAAATACGCCCTTTTTTCAATTATAAGCTGAATTCTGGTACAAAACTTTTTTGTTTTTTTAATATCTTTACGTAGATATTAATCCCCATTCAAGATTGTAAAAATTTGTTATTTATTTCGATCAAATAACAAAGGGATTGTTATGATGCAAATTTTATTCTAGTAATAGAAGCACTGCCTATTTCAATTGCAAAAACTAAGGCTTTTTATGGCGAAAGTAAAAAACAATAAAAGTTCAAATCAAACCCTAAAAAGTCTGGGCTGGCTGCCATGATGAGAGCTCGAGTGCCTAAGAACAATGAAGCTCAAACCCTTTATCGCTTCAAAGAAATGCAAAGAAGCTAATTTAACTTCTTATTGCCCCCACAAAGAAGAACAGGCTGTGAATTGAGGATACAGCAAACTAAAAGATTCCAGAAAAGCGAAAGAAAATTGATCCTTTGATCTTGGGTATGCAAAAAACTAAGTTTTTTTCGCGAACATCGAAAGAATTTAAGAAGCATCTCTGCAAAGGAAAGTTCGCCTCCTGTTAGACAAGTAGCCAGCAATATGTCCTTGAAATGGTGATGAGTTTGCTGTTTGTCTTTGTACTAGTACTATAGCAAAATTTTAATATTAATGACATGCCGACAAGATGGAGCATCACATTGCAAATCGACAGTCTCGGTGTCCGCCAACAACGTTCAAAGACAAACAATTTCCTCCACCGGAGGAGGAGCATCATAAAACGATCTGAATAGAGCCCGAAATTGTACTCGAGGCCCATCTTCATGATACATGAAGCAACTTTGCGAAATTTTCGGGGTATTTCCAAATGTGTGGGTGGATGTGTATGCGCACATTTTGGGTAGCATAATGACACAAGTGTCGAAATTTGAATTTAGTGCAATTGGGAGTGTGGTGCCTTTCGACTGCAGGCGTCCCACGTTGAGCGGATACTATCGCCGGATAGACAAGAACGCTATAAATTCCTATTTCAATTTGGCTCTTGGAAGATTTATGAATTTAAAGGAAATTCGATTTCAGATTTAGCGAATGTGCAGCCGACCCGGGCGCACCAATTGCCTTGCACGGTTGTATGTTAAGGAAATGATTTTGAGATTAATTTTCCGCGAGACATCCAACACCCGACTGTTCGTCCTTCAAAGCTGGAAAACGCGGGCAAGATATAGCTTTATTAATTATAAGGAGACAATTTTGAGAGAATTTACCCGAACCCGTATTTTCAACACCTGCTTTCTGCCATTAATCACCTGCGACTTCCATTAATCAAGTTAAAGGGGTCTGGTCCGGATTCTGGCAGAGGATCAGGTGAGTTGGGACTAATGCGGAGATGATACATGGGGTGGAGTCAGAGAGCATTATGCTTAATGATTAGTGCAATTACCGCAATTAATGCAACCATTGATGTCAGAAATGTTATTTAGCATGTAGATGATTTAAATAATTGTTGAGCTTCTTCTATCATATTTAAGTTTTTAACTTAATTCTATTTGTTACATACATCAAGTTGTCATAAATCAACTGAGGTAGTGTTTGGAATTTTGATCAAGGTTAAAACCTTTATTTAATAAGGCCATTTAAGAAACGTTATAGACAAGTTGAAATATATTGAATTTGAAGTTTCCTCACGAATTTTTATAAAACTTTGTACGAAGAGGGTTCATTTGGAGTTAGAAGTGGTAATATGCAAAAAAAAATTGTCTGGCACTTGTACTTCCCGAGATATTTCTCAATTTTGATTTGTGCTCATTAAATATGTATTATTATTTACACAACATTTTGTTCAACTAAGTCTATTAGTTTCTTACTTATAACTTATTGAAAATAGGTTATCGAAAGTACGACTTGTAAAATATTATAAACCAATTTTCTTCGAAAATAATTCAAAATGAAAGCTGAGTTCAAATTCAAAGCAATGAATATTTTCGCTAGTACCTATGGCCTATAGGACCTGATTATTACACTTCCCAAAACTACGAGTATTTTGAATTCAGGGGTTCTGACGGTATTGCGGCGCGTAATGGCCAAATCATGCAAATATACAATAGTACTTTTTGCAGAGATATATTTGAAAACTTTCAATACTTCGAGCAAATAGCAGCAAACTCGTAAAAAAACCAATATCCACATATGACATCCGTACTCCACGCATGGAATATAACACTTTGCCTACTACTTTACCAAGTTTATGCAAGTTTATTAAAGCAAGAAAAAAGAATTTCGATTTACGACAAAGTGTATGCAGGTAACTTCTAAAAAGTAAGTCCCAGCACTAGTAAGCCTTGAGTTATGCTCAATCCATTGAACAAGAAAAACTTCTCCAAAAGTTCTCTACCGATGTTATGAACTTATGACCTAAGAAAAGTTAACTCGTTCCTCCAACGTGGAAGCACGGATTTGGCGGCGAATGCAAACTCCTTCTGCATTGTCGTCATCTGGCTGAAGTTATGCATACACAGTTTTTGCTCCATCATCAATACATTCCTCAAAAATTCCATATCAAGGAAATTCCTTTCACGCCTTGAACTTTTCTTTGGAATTATAGAAAACATGAAAATTTTTCCGAGAAAAATTGTGCACTAGACCGATATAAGAGGACTTGGCAAACCGAAGTGGCCTTCTGTGAATATTAAGTTCACTGACTTATACCCTAATAAATGGAGAGCATGGGCATTCGATGCGGTCTAATTCCGTTTTAAAATAACCCTAAAATAATCCGATATGGGGGGATTTCCGGGTCATAAGATAATTTAGCTGAAATCAATTTCGAAGGCTTCCACTAAGAGGCTCGGAGTGTTCGATATTATTTTAATTGGAGAATAGCCTGGCTGCAGGCATTGAAATTTCCATACATATATTGTGAGGGGCATATTCGGTTTACCAGTAGGTATACTAGGCCCAAAACAGTTTAATTCATGCACGAAACCAATTTACTTCCAATGTTTATTAAGTTTTCAATTCAATGTGTGCCTTCATCAGTCAGAGTAATTTTAGGTTAAAAATTTGTTTACGTAAGATAATTTAAAGTAAGTAATCCTTTTAGATGCTAAAATTTATAAATAAGTAAAAAATAGAGATATCGCAATTTTATAATTCTTTAGAAAGAACCGTAAGGTATTGGGATTAAAAAATTAATTATGTTAAGACTAAAAAAGAAGGTGCAATTTAATTAATAACTCGTTCCTTGTGATATGTGATTACATTCAGAAAGGAAAGTTAATAAATTAAAATTTCATGAATTGAATTAGACTATCTGATTCTTACGACCTAGTTCGTATAATGTATGTTGGGAATTCCATACATATTTTATTTTCTCTCTGAGTACTTCTAAATATTGTATTATTACTTCGTGAAATAAATTTAACGAAAAATTAAATATAACTAAATTCATGTAAATAAAGATAAAAGAGCTGAACCTTGAACTGATAACTTTCAGGAAGTGGATATTTATAGAGAGGAATTAAACCTTTTACAGAGGCAGCATCTATACAGGAAACATGAAATAAGACAGAATTCCCAAGCGAAGATTTCAGTACCATTTTAATCTGACTGATGTAAGGCAAGATTCAATTATTCAGAAGCGCAAAGTGGTCCGAAATGGAAACATCTCCCTCTACAGTTGAAGTTAACTTAAAGCGAATAAACGTAAACAGATGGTAGTCTGATTAAAGGAACCAGACAAGAGCATTAAACTAATTAAAACTTAAAAAAGAAATGCCTTCTCCTCTCGCAAACTTTCTAAAGGTACTGCATTGCCTTTTCTATATTCGAGAGGATGACTACATTTACCTGTCGGTGCGGAGTCTTAAGAGGGCCCCCAACTGCCCCTCAATACAATGGAAGTGGATGCAGAGGAGAGGCACACTGTCCGAGTTTGTTGCCTATAAAACTTGTTTTTAATTGTTGAAAGTTTTTTAAGCCTTCTCAACTTTTAATAACAGTTTCGAACTGGGTGGGATATCTGCAGAATGTTATTAAAACTTAATGAAATAGTTAGGGGGGGGGTACCAACCTTTAGTATTCGCATAATACAAGAAAAAACTTAGCAGAACTTGACAAAAAAAATGAATTTTTAAGAAAACTAATTAAAGAAAAATTCTGTATAAAGTTTTCTACGACCTGCAATAGGTAAGAGAGTTTCAACTAGTCGGATAAAAGCATTTTTACCAGCAGAACGGCAATAATTTGTCAGTTGCAGGGAACTAATTGGAAAGTTATATAAACCAAAGTCTGACCCAAAATTTATGGAGTTGCGACGAGGATCTGTTGTTTGTTAAATTATTTGGTCACGAACAGAGTAAGCTAATTAGTCGGTTATTGATGACGTCTCTTATTGTTCTATTATTCAACCGAATCTCGGCCGATGGCGGTGCAGCACCACCAGACCCGAAGGCGCATTGGGGTGAAATGATATTATCAATAAAATGCCCGGTGAACCCACCTCGGCCCAGCATTTTAACTCTATCCTTTTAGTTGTGGGTAAACATGAGAAATTCAAATTCCCCAGGTATTTGCATAAAGTTCACAACAGGGGGCCCGGCCAAATGAATGCACTTTGCATTTCATCTATGTAGGGCTCCGGGGCTCTCATGGTGCCGAGGTAATTTTTCAATGTAGATCCATTCGAGGCAGGCTGTTTACCCCAGGTACCTATGAAGATTAAGTGGATCTGTTTCGGGCTCATTCAGTGCTATGCCATTCCACCCTCAATAAATTATTCTTGAGTTTTGGGGTCAAATGTTGGAGGATTTGCTCCACAGTGGCAGGCTCCACTGGCGACAACATTTACATTCATGGCACTCCACTCCGGTAGCACACATCGAGAGCTGTTGAAATCTTGTTTCGTGAGAAGTTTTCGGGATGGTTACGTGGGATTTCCGAAGTGACATAGATGAACGTTTATTAAAATATTTGAGAACGGCTACAGCTGCACCAGGACGTGAAATTATTTATGGGATGGCCTGTGAACGCTGTCAAGGGAATTATGAGAAATTTCGTTAAACTTTCAGGTGTATGTTAATAGGAAGCGACTGACTTGTTTAGGACCTCGGTTTTTTAAGAGTATTAAAAGGAGAATAGATGGGCTGCTGGAAAATTTTACCACACTAAATTGCATAGCCGAATCTTCTTATATAGTATTTAGGTATTATGTATGTATATGTATATTAACATATTTCATAAATAATAGAGGAATGTATCGTTTTTAGGATGTGCATTGTAGTTTTTAACCGACGAAAAAACGGAGGAGGTTCTCAATTCGACTGTATGTTTTTTTTTTTTTTTTGTATGTCGTTACGCGATAATTCCGCCAATTATGAATTGATTTTGATGATTCTTTTTTGTTTGGTAGGTCATACTTCAGAGGTGGTCCCATATAAATTTTATCGAAATTGATTCAGCGCTTTTTTAGAAAATCAACAAAAAACAACACAGACAAAGTTTTGGTACTTGGTTGTACATTCGGTGCCCGATTGCGAGGATTCAAAATGGCGGACCAAAAAAAATGTACTAAAACATATTACACTAAAAAGAATGTAATAAAAATTTTTAAAAAAAAAAATAGAACCGACTCCAAAAAATCCCAAGCTCTAAAAAGTATAAAATAATTATATTAAAAGTCCTCTGATACTATACTTTCAACATTAAATACCAAGACTTTGCTAGACTTTTGAAGTCGGTGTGAAAACCTGACTGATATTAATCCAATACTAAATAATGAATGCAATCAGTTTGTCTAGGTAAATTGGCTTAAATTTTATATAAAATTTAAACGGTGGTAAACTTAACAAATTAAAAACCTCAATATGCTCTAGATTTTTAACATCATTTCACTGAAATATACGAACAAAATCAAATTTTCATAACTATAAATTTTTTATAAAATGGATGCACATATACATATTAGATGAATTATAGTGCAATCTGTGGCACACCAATAATACTCGTATATTATCATCAGAATTATTATTTAATATGTATCCAGATTTCGCATATTTGTCAATAAAAAGTAATTACTAAATCCGCTTTGTAGACATACACAATATCAATATATCTATTATTTTTATTGCATCCTAAAAATCATTCACATGTGGTGGCTTTCAATAGCTCCGTTTAATTATCGTGTTAAAATTCAAAACCGAAAAATAATCAATATTTACCCTGTAAGAGTAATGCTACTATTTGCTTTCCAATGGAAAATTAAACGCTTTTATTTGGCGAAAAAATCGATAGTGGTGAAATTGTGAAAACATTTTCCTGGCAGCTATTTGCCTAGCTTACCCAATAAATACTTTCATTAAGTTCTTTCGCCATGTGAATAATTTTAAATTTTGCCAATGGCGAGCATATTTAACTCAATATGCGGTCGAGCATAGCCGCTGAAAAGTTGCCTAATTGTTAGTTGTAGCACATGGTGGTGACCGAGATAAATCCTTTGAATTAATGATTTTTATTCAGCGCATTTGCATTGAACGCGTCATGGGCTCGAGGTCTCGCAATTTGAGCGATAACATCGTCCAACACTTGTGCGACCATTGAATTTGAGATTTCAATTAGCGCTGTCTGCCGGCGCAATATTAATTAAAACTTTTTAATAAATTGATGATTTAAAAGCGTGCCGCTTCGACTTTGTACAAGCCTTGCGAGCTCTATGTGAATAAAATCATCGGTCCACTGAGCATCAGTTTCTGCAGCATCCCAACGCGGGCGCGGCGCGGCGCGAAATTCTAGGGCTGGTCCTCATTATGTAGTACCGGTCGAAGCCGCGACTCCGCGAAAATGCAGTTCCCGAGGAGCGAGGACTCGCCGCTATTCGGGATTATTTTTCACACTTGTCGCCCGAATTTCCATCCGCACTAAAAATGAATTCCATTTAGTTTTTAATCACTTTTATCTCTCCCTTTATATTTTCGCCAGTGATAAATCCCGAAATTCACGTTTCTGCCAGTATTTATGGGCGAGCACTTGTTTAATGTAATTTTGTGTCCAGTTCAGGGCAAGTATTCATGAAAAATTATGTTTTTTTTTCATAACTTCTGCTCCAGAATTAATCACCTTTGGCCGGAGCAGTTGATTATTTTTAAAAGGGACGAACGAACATATATCGTATGAATTTAGTAAATTTCGTAAATATTGTAAATTTGAATTGCCGTCAAATCAATTCTATCATTCTTAATATCAAACAAATAATTACCAAAAATGATTGGGGTGAAAATCTGTGTTTAACTGAGAAAATACAAAAAATACCAATTTTATTTTTTGATATTCATATTCTACATATATTTTGGAATACCTGCTATGGCACTTTAAAAACAATTATGGAATGACTAAATCAAGGCTTTAAACCAAAATCTTCAAATCATCTAATTGAAATATAATATCGTCTTTCAGCATAACATTTTTAAAAGTTATTTTATATAAAGCCATATAGATTTTTCTGATACCGTAAGTGACTTTCATTTAATTTGATTTATAAGCGAAAGGTTTGTAAAGTTTGAAATCAGAATTTTTCTTCGAGTTTTATTGTTTTATGTTAATTAACCTTTAAGTCCACCTGAAAAGATTCACAAATTTACAGATATACATAGGTACTTAAGTTTGCAAACCTTTTCAACTTGAATTCGATTGAACGTTCTTTTTGTCTTTCTAACGAAGATCAAAGGTGTTATTGAGAAGATCGTAATGAATGTACTTTTCAGAGAAAATTCTAAAAGTGGATATCTTTTGAAGGAAGATATTTTATCGTTACGATAGAAAAAAAGCGAACCTTATTAGCATCGACTGAATGAAGCTCATGGGTCCTGAGAACCTTTTCTGCATGCATTTCCTCGTAGTATCATAATGAATGCAGAGGATGTCCTTGCACAATTGCCATTCAGGTGCAGTACAATGCACTTCCCCATTCGCTTTTGAGGCAACCCTTCCGCTTGATTGAACCCAATAGATCATGAGGGTAAAATGGTTCCATCAGTCAGATAACCGAGTAGATTTACGCAAATCCTTAGTAATCTTTAAGGCGTTTCTACACAATTTAAATGCTCCTTCTGGGGGAATACTTTTGATTTGGTTTCAGCGTCGCAACTCAATAAATTTTCTTTGAATGTAAAATGGAAGAAATTCATAGTTTCGTAAAACTTTCCAGTTCTAGTATAACTACCGCGGCCTAATCTAGGGTAAACGGAACTTTCATATAAAGTACAGAGATCATAAATAAAATTTGCGGAAGAAACTTATCCTTAAATTTCTTCTCTAGACCTCGCTGTGAACAGCATGTTACGCTACCAGGAAATGCTTATGTTTCCTAATATTTTTCAGTGGCCATTTAAGCTGCGCCCGGAAACCCAACTGAATTACAATGTAATTTCATCGCTACATGTGTAATTATGAGTTATGAGATCGTTTTATTCCTGCAAGTTTACGACTCGTGTTCCCATTGTTAGTTTTGCACTCAGTGTGATATGCGGACGGGAAGGGAGTAAAGTAAGTGCTGGACCAGGTCTTGTGAAAGCACGAAAATAGCAATTAGTTTTCTGTCTAACAATGAGTCCTGTTTTAAGACAATCATAATTTTGAGATTCATTTTATTACAGGTGCTTTGTTAAGAACAATTTACCGCTGAGCTTGACTGCCTTAACTTATTTTAGTCAAATTGAATATATGAATAAATTATGAAACACTCTCAGATTTTCCATAATTTACATATTCTGAAAAATTCATACAAATATGTTTCTTAAACTTGTCATATGAATACTATAAAGTACACGATTTAAGACCAAATACCTAAGTACATCAAATCAAATTATTGAAATTAAAAAAAAAGCTATATGGACGCAATTACGACTGTACGTGTCCCGAAACATACATACATTACATGTACATACATATTTGCTTTTCATATATGGTTTTATGAGAGGAAATGGAAGCTCAAAATTTTGCTATTTATTTATTCAATCGTGATGAAAATCGTCTGCCTAAATATTTCGACACAAAAACAAACACCCAATATGTATATGTAAAGTTATTGGGTATTAAAATCAACAACCTATTCCAATATATTTTAAAACATATTCCTGCATGTTTTCAATTTATTTTGCTTTCATAGAAATACTTTCAATTAGAAATCAAGAAACTATTTCGGCTTATTGGATCTACCATTTTGCAGTTCGAACTTTCGATAGTGAATTAATGACTAATGTCCGTAAAACACCCTTAGTAATAATTTTTATTTACATCCTTTCAATTAGAAAAATTATTTTCGCCACGCCTTATTAGATCCGCAACATTGAATATGCAAATTTTGAAAGATAAACATTAGTGTCACTCGAATTACCTTTAAAATCCTGGAATTTCATAAAAATAAGATTTAGGGGTTGAAAGATAAAGGGTTGAGATTTATAACAATCACATACTACATGAGCTTTCTATAAGCATTTGATTTATTAGTCTACGAGAATTATTTTAGAACATACGTACCTACATAGGTATACATATATGTATGTACTTATACAAGCTTTCGAAGTGTGCCCAATTTTCGTTACATTAACCTATCTATGTACATACATATGTATAGCGCCGGGAAAGACGAAGAGACATTTTAGGAGCTCAAGTTTTACATACATATTTGAATAAAGGTTATAGGTACTTATTGTTTGAGTCCCTTCAAAAGTAAACTCAAAAAACTGTTCAAAACAATCATTATTTATGCTATATGTAACTCATATCAGTACTATAAGAATAACAATAAATTCTAAATTTATTTTTCAAACCAATTTATCAACAAAATTTATGAAATTATTCAAAACCACGTAGACAAACATTTTCTGTAACCTAAAACAATAACTTTCTATCTTTTTTAAGCACCATCGCCAAAATATAACGACGATTAAAAGTGGAATTTGGCAAGCAGACAACTCTTGATTTACTCGTCGGTTACCTAATTTCGAAGAAAATTTGTCTCCACAATCACCCGCACCCGATCGTTTCTCGCCCGTATAAATTCCAACTTTAACTTCTTGCAACGACAATGAAAAATTCCTTGGTCACGGCCCTCTTAGCGAAGTCAGTCTTGTGGAACAGGGTCATAAAAAATTCTCTTTTTCTTTAAATTTTCTATTTGGAAAAGTTTCCGAAGAGACATAAATCGGGCGAATTCAATTTTCCATAAATTTTTGATAAATGATCGAACTGCTAAAATTTTATATGTTTGTGGTAGATTATCGAGCTGCTTGCTGGCTGGGTGCACCGTGCAGAGATGCATTTTCTTCTCTAGACGTTCGTCTGCCCCCGCGATGGATGTTCGCCGTATAGCATTTCAAGCAAAATAAATAATTCGAAAGTTTGTTCGCCATCGATTATGTGCAGCTTACAAAAGCGGAGGGATCAATGGACAAATGAAAAATGGCATTGACAGTGAGGTATTTTACTTAGCTTTGAGGAAACAAAATCTTGCTTACCAAGGAAGAGCAGTGAAAATGCCAAGTAACTGTGACAGCAGCTTCTTAAAGTGAATTTTAAAAGAAACTCGTCCGAATCTCTTAAATGGCTTCTTTAGATATGTCCTCCACAGAGTAGAGATAATAAGGTGCATTAAAGCTATAGACAGAATTGAATAGAAGAAAGATATTGGCTACGACAAAATAGGGATTCGGTTTTTCTTTTTTTAAAAAGCCAACAGCAATTTATTTTGTAAGACTAACCTAAGAACTTGTTTGTCTACGCTACGATTTCAGTATGTATCTCTGCACCGAAAAAGTAATTTAGAATATACCTATGTACAATTTTTTTTTAAAAAGGCGTAAGAATCAAAATACCATAAACTAAATAAAAAAAAGGTCCAATTAAATGTTACTTTATAAATGCTACTTATTTTATGATATTTACATATATTATGGCTAATAATTTATTAATGCTGAAATAACTAAAAATTTGAAGAATCCTTATTTACAACCTCCTCGGTTGTGACACCAACTATTTTAAATTTTCAAAAGTTGAAAAAGTAGCTTTTAAAAGTGTTTTTTAAAAAAAGTTGAAATTTTAAGATATATATGTTATATTCCCCTTAAATGTAAAACTAATAGTTTCAGATCATTTTGTCGATCGTAGATGCATCTCGCAGTCGATCTTAAATTTGTTCTTTGTATGATGATTTTTAAGATAATTTAACAAGGGTGGTAACGTACATATTTGGTATCAAGAATTGATGCAACGAATGGACAACAATGCCTTACGGATTCTTGTAAAATTAGCAACTCGGCAATAAGATCGAGTCGACAGCAAAGTTGTATAAATATGAATTTGACGATATCGACATCGAGTCAAGATACCAAAAACGGTGTTTAAAATTTATAAGAAGTTGTGAACAACATTACTTTAAGAAAATATTATATGTATTATACATATACGAACCATTTGCTAGTTCTCATACGATAAGTAATTTAACAAACTTAAAAAAGTACGTATATATTTTTGCTTAAACAAATTCTATACATTACAAAAAGAAAGTAAGTCTGTCAGCTGAATTCTGACGTTTTATTTTCGTTTTTAGCTGGTGTTTATTATTAAGGAAGGATTTAATTTTAAAGATAGTACAAATTAAGGAAACATATTTAAATATGTTTTTCTATGAGTTTTATGGTATTCCTATCAACATGTTGTCTGTGCCCACATTACAAAAGTTATTTGAATGATAATAAGCAACACAAAATATTATTTTTTTTCAAGTAAGTATCCAAAAAGTTCTTGAGTAAATTAATTGATTATAATGATGTGTGTGTTAAAATCTTCTGGCGATATTTTAAGAATAAATCTATGATAGTGCTACTATAATTACAATATTTTAAGTAGGTATGCACTATATTAAAAATTTAGTACTTGGTAAGGATTGACAAAGAAGACAATTTTTTTTGAGTGCAAAGCCTTTAGGATAAAAAAGATTGTGAAGGAAAGAATAATTTTTCCTTCATGAATTTCATCTTTCCACATAAAAGGAACCCCTCCATGATAAGCAAAGATAGCAAAAGTACATATCTGCGAAAATCATCTTCCTTCAGAAAAGGAGAAAATAAAAGAAAATAAGAAAAAAATTTAGGAGAAAAAAAAAATTAAGAATTAATTTGCAATGTATCACCCCAGAGTCTTGTGTTGAAGAAAATGAAAAACAATAAAAATGACTTATTTCAAGAAATAGGCTCCGCGCAACAGCTTAAGAGTGGGGGAGCGGCCGTCTTTGCTTCTGGATAGCGAAGACATCACGGCAAAAGCAATTTCAAATTGTTTTCGCAGTGTTAAGAGACGCGCCCGTTTACATTTTTTATTTTAAGCGAAACGTAAATACAAACAGAGCGCGCACTTGGTTTCCTTTCCCGGAACCACTGTTTACCTTTCCTGCAGATGTTTGCTGTTTTATTAATTTCGTACCAAAAAGCAGAAAAAATTGTGGGTAAATGGAGCTGGGTTCATTCAACTAAGGGAACGAATGTGCTGCAGACGGACTGGATATAAAAAATTTTGATGAATATGTTCATTCTGGAAGGCAATGAAGCGCCTAAAATATACCTACGCTTTTATTTTTTTAAGTTTAGCTAGAATAATTAAACATCATATACCTAAGTACATAGAAACTTCAAAAAGCAATCTCTTATTATATAAAATTTCAAAACCCTGTTTACACATATGTACATATTATGTATGAAGGTTAACACCATTATAATATATGTATATGTACGTACATACATATATCGACAAATATACATATGTACTGACATTTGTTACATCTCCAAACCACTTCAAAGATCACTTCTAAACTTAATTTTTCACATCTTTACCACTTTTAGAAGTAGGTATACATTTGTTTAAAAAATTTAAATTTAAACTATACGAATTAGCATTCTAAAAATGAATCGGATAATTTAGCATTTAAGTAAGTACTTCAAATTAGAGTGGATGCTAAAGTAGTCGTAGTGGCCTAGACTAAGTTTAAGTAAAGCAGTTTTGAGAAGATAAATTTAATTAAAGCAGTTTGAGTGCTTGAAAGAAACATTATGCGAATATTCGAGTGCGTCTTTGAGAATTCAATAAGGAATGTTCGAGTATTAAAAATTAGGATTATTTATCAATAATAACATATTTAAAATTGAAATTATGATAAAACTATAAAATTTAAAAATTACTTCCTCTTCTCTTGTCATGTTAAGTTGTATATTCATATGTATGTATGTATTAATTTCAAGCAGATCAAACCACTTTTAGTATTTGACCTTTTAATTCAAAAATATAATATCTAATATTTACGGTCTCTGTACGAGGAATATCAAAGATTTTCAAAGAGTTGTATAAAAGTATATTTATTTTCTGTGATGAGTCTCATTTATTTTTTTTAATCAACGCATTCGGTTGTTTTGGAAATTTTCCCAACTTAATTGTCCAAAAAATCGTAACCGCAATACAAAAACAAAACACTCCATGCGAAAACAAACTACTTACACAAAAATTCTATTTTGATGTCTGGTAAAGAAATCATGAAAATAAACATTTTGAAATCACGCAATTAATGAAAATCATTCCCACTTGGAACTTTTCCGCCAACTACTTCAAGCAACTGAGTATTTTGAAACTAAAGGTTTTTTTTGTCAATTAAAAAAGAAAAATAATTACGATTTCTGTGTAACCAAGCTTTCGCAATTGAGGGATAAAAACAGAGTAATTTGGTGTAGCAACTGAGACCTATTGTCGGCAAACAAGTGGACTCGTTCAAATTCAATAGTGAACCAAACAACTTTTAGCGAAAACGAAAAACAATTTTCAAGTGGTCCTCGGAACAACTCTCATTAAGCGAAAAACTGCATTAAAAACCATCTGCCTATCCATAAATACTGACAGAAAAACATAAATTTTTACGCTTTTCGCAGTTGAAATATAAAATCAGGTGGAGGTGATTAAACAGTGAAATTTATTCCAATCAATTCGATGGAAGCTGAAAAGGGCACAATTAAGCGATATGTGGTATTCGACTTTTGGCTCTGATAATACGCGATGAAGCAGTGCTGCGATAAATGTTAAACTATTTTAAGGACGATATGCATAACGTGAATAAATTTAATGAGCCTAATGCAGAAAATTATCCGAATAATTATCAATTTATAATTTGAAGGCAAACATTTATCAATTTAATTGAGAAGCTGATTTCAATTTTTCAACTGATACTCTGCAAAATGTAGGTACATGATTTATTTTATTTTAAAATTAATTTAGAGACTTCGAAATTTTCTTCTTTCATACCTTATGTAAACCTTCATTTTTTGTAGGATTATATTTAATCTTTTCAATTTTGTCAGACTTTAGCATCCCTCATACCTACATCAGCATATTTAAAACAGTTTTGATACCTTTATGGTTTTTCCAGGTGAAAGAGCTATTTTGAGACCCAAGTTGAAATTGCATTAACTTTGATATGAATAACGAAAATATCTTGATAGTGACATTATTATGAAGTCGATCAATTTCGAATTTCTCGGAGTATTAATTTTAATAAAAAACTAATGGACCACAATTATATACACCTACAATCTACATCTATAAAAGCACTATTTAAATTCACGATTCAATTAAGTAACCTACTCAAATAAAATAATATAACTTTCTCAGATGCAAATCGCTTGTCTTCGTGGACCTGCTGACATCAAGTGGCAGCCGCAGGGCAAGATAAATCGATTACTGATTAACGTACGCGTTGCCACGTAAAATAGCATTCAATTCCTTTTACGAGCGTGTTGCATACGAGAATATTTTAACTATGGAGAATGGATCCGAGATGGATTCGCTGTGCCGTCTGTGCTCAAAGGACTGCAGCAGCTCGATAGCCGACTGCAATAAATCCCCAAGCCGTGCGGGTGCTTTGCATAGAATAAAGAGATTTCAGAGCTGGCTAACAACAGCATTACACCATCACGTTCTGGTGCTGCCGGGCATATTCCGGAGTCCTGGCAGCATGCAGGGCAAAGTAAATGGAATCTTTAGGCGAAACATATGCAGACAAGTCTAAGGCAATGAGATTCAATTTTAGTGCACAATACCCGGAGCAGTTAAGGGAAGTCTTCGATCACCTCGTCCTTTGATTTAAAATTGCTTGTCCAGAAAGCATGTCTAGAACCATCTGAAGAATGTTGGCATCCTTGTGCCTGACAGCATGTTATTCTATGAACGAACCCAAAGCACTTAAATTTTAAAGGAAGACACTATAAAAGAGAACTTAATGCCTTCATTTTCCCAAGGATGTCTCGAAAACTTAGTCCTCTTCATCAAGCAGAAACTTGCTCGAAATTACATTAGTCTACTTTCATAAATTTAATATTAATTTAATTAAAACTATTTTTACAACTGAGAGGAAGAACAAAAATGTCGTTTGCATTATGCAAAAATGTTAGTGCAATAACGTGCATCCACACCCATTTTCTCCTCCCGTCGTAATAACATCAAAGCCCCATTTTATGTTCTGCAATAACAGAAACGTATAGAGGACGTAAAATTGAATCGCTAGTTGCATACATCGAAAGGAGAATTTAATTACTGCTAAGAGCTTATACTTTGAATTAACATTTCACAAATTATTATATGCATTGCTAATGGAAGAGAGCTCTAATTACAACATATTACTTACTCCTTAGGAGAGTAATTAAAAGGATAAAGGGGATTACATGATGTATTTACTTTACTTTCATTTTACTGATGGTAAATATTTTGTGATATTCAGTTCTTTGCTTGGAAAATAAATACTGCATATTTCGTTGCAACAGTTATACATATTTGCAAAATTCTTGTTTACTGATAGAATTAAACTAAACAATTCGTGCGCATAGGTAGGTTATAAGTACATATCTTCCATATTCGGAATATTTTCATTACTAATTAAATTAATTTCAAAGGAATAAACTGTAATAAAATAAATAGAACACTCGTACGCAAACTTCCTTTTTACTACCCATATTTGGTCGACATAAGTTTACTTTAATCTCGAAAATTTACATCACATATATACATATGTAGTTTTTTGGGGTCGCTGATTATGGATTGGCTAAAATGGCGATTCCAATAAGTCAGTTCAAAATTTGTCAATGCGTTTCATTTGGATCCACCATTTTTAATCCACTCTTTTGAATTTTATAAATCTTTAACATTTAAATCGTAATTAACGACGCAATGATGACTATATATTTTCGTAAGAATGCAAAGAATTTAAAAAATGTTGTCAACTACATATTTTGTAAACGACATATCTAATTTATGATATCTAATATTAGAATCATAGTCAGCGAGCATTGAATTCGATTTTTTCTTCATACAAAAGTTAAGAGAAAGAGATTATTTAAGTTTTTAAAAGCTAGAAAAAGCCAACAGCTAACTAAATAAAAAATGTAAAGAAAATGAACACTATAAACATAACATATCCCTATATCCTTATATCTTTATATCCTTATCTTTATCCTTTAAACCTCAAATGAAAGTATTTTTCAAATTACATTCAATAAATTCTGCTTTCAAAGTGATAAGAGCAATATTCTTGAACAATTAAACGAGAAAGTTTCAGACTAAGCAGAAAATTTGTCCTGCATCCTTACTCCTCGAAATCCGGCTGATGACAGAGGTTATTTAATGGATAATATCTGCTTTTATTATCGGTGGCTTATTGTGAGCACTGGACCCGCCTTCACACCCTTTAAATTGCAAAATGAAATTTGAACGTTAAACTGAAATTGTCTCTGTCAGCACGTGCTACGTGACCTGGATGCAATGCAAAGAAGCAGCAAGGAGCAATGGACGTAAAGTTTACTCCTATCTTTCAAGGAGTATGGGCAACAAAATTTTATAGCTTTCGTTTTGTGGACTAACCTCAATTAATGATTGAGTTTTAACCACGCTCCTTAAGGCACTTGGCTAAGTTTATACTCCCCGGAGGATTCCTTTAAGATCCGCTTTAAATTTAAATCCAGAGAATTATGGATGATTGGAAGCTGCTTTTAAACGGCACGTAGCTCCGATCTCATTCGAGTTTTAAAAGCAAAGAATTTTAGACGTTTGGAGGCGGGTTAAAGAAGTCACGTGTATTCTATACAAAATTTAAGCAAACATTGAGGAAATTGTGAAGCTTCCAAAAGCTTCAAAGTGAGATGAAGCAAAAATTTTCAAAATACAAATTATTTCCAATTGTATGAGTGTGTTGTTTTTAAGCCCACAAGAGGCACAAATTAATTTTCTGATAGAATACACACCATCCAATTAATAGTTAATAGCATTGTAGTCGACTACCCATTTCTCCATATTTTGCATAAAATTTTCGTACCCGGACAAGGAGCAGTAGTTTGTTCTCGTTATAAGGGCTCCTAAGATGGGTTGCAGAGTAATTACTTGAAATCCAGAGTAAGTGGAAAGAAAATCGATTTCACATCACAGTCTTTAAGCTTTAATTAAAACTGCTTACGTCTACGCTTTGTGGATCCTGCATGTTTTATTAAATTTCTCGTCGATGCTATGATTCGAGTAGTTTATTCAAGATAATCTTGTTTGGAGATTTAGCGGCAAATTTCAGAAATTGATTGCTTTTCGAGAGGTTGTTAATTAAGAACAAGTGGTTTTAAGAAGCATTTCTTTCTGAATACTCAAGACAAATTACCCTACTGAAAATTTAAAAATATTTCCAAAGATAAAAGAACAAAATTAAAACAGTCTCAGCTACTGCTTTTTCTATAAATTTAAATTCTTTGAAAAAATGAGAGTTCCTTAAATTTTGGTTATATGTATAAACAACATATTATAAGAAATAATTTTTTCCATCTATTGTATTTCAAATTTCCTAAAGGATTTGAATAAAAAGGTGTTTTTTTTATTTTACTTTGCAAAAAATTGTACAAATACCTACATATCAGTACATGGTATTGATATCGATAAGGAGCACTTGAGCTCAATTGTAGTGTTAGATGGAGAATTTAAATGAACTTATGTTCAAGCGCACATTCTGAAAGCAGTAGAAAAGTTTAGCAATTATATACCTTATTTTCCATGAACATGTTTGTATCGAAAATGGAACAAGAGCAGCTTAGAATTAGAATTAGTGAAATGCTTAATGCAGCAGAAAAGTACTTTTACAAGTACCTACTTAATAAGAAATTCATTAAGTTGTTGTGAAGTTGTTTCACATATTTTATGACACCATTAAAAAGGAGTTTTTGAAATTTTAAGAAGTACAGTTGAAGAATTGTACTGTTTCGAATTGTTTGTATCAGCAAATATAATGAAATACTTTATAAACAATCTTCGTCTTGCTTTTATAGAACATGCCTTTTATGATGCCCAGCGGGGTATCATTAAACTAGGCGAATTAAAAGAGTAGGTATACAAAATACTTTTAGACAGTAAAATTCGAAGATCGGATTAGACGATGTACTGCAGAGGTGAAACGACTTTTGTTTCCAATAAAACTCGAATGAATCCCAGTAGCTTGATCCGGTAGAAAACGAGAGTTTTACGATTTCATAAAAAACTTATTTACGAATTTCGTATAATTAATGCAGGACAGAAGGAGAACCCGAAAAATAATCGCTGAAATAAACGGACGTCGCCTGAATATTAAAATAATGAAGTTGAGGGAAATTTAATAAACTTTTCCCAGTACTCAGCACGTTTAATGCCGTCATCGTCGGCGAACGTTTTATTTTCGAATTAAAAATATTTAGCCAGTTGAAATTGCTGCAAACTTTGATGGTGGCAATTCGAAATAAATTGAGTTAATGAAATTCCCTGTAGTGCAACAGACTGTAAATTAAACCAATCAAGATAAGACCTCCCCTTGGACACCCGAAATGAACTGGGAAGTTATTCGGGAGCCTGAGAGAAGATAATAAACACACATAGAACTCTCATGATATATTACCCCCGGAAATGAAAATGGCCCTTGTCTGGAAGCTCTTCACCCTGATTAATTGTGCGGAAGATACACATAAGTTAAATAAGGGCTTTTGTGAGGGTATTTGATTTATCGCATATTTTGCTTACACAAATCAGCCGAAGAGAGCGATACTAATAAGGATGCGATCATAGTATGGATAAAAAAAACAAACATAATATTGTTTGGGTGGACATCCCCACACTCGGCATCCTTAAAGTTCCAAGGATGAAGTGAAAACCAGGAGTACAACAATGGCTTTGTGCTTCCTCGTGTCACAAAAGAGCCCACTTAAGTTGCCAGAATTAGAGCGGAAAAGTTTTGGAACAAATATTATCAAGCCAGGACAGTAGTAAAAATGCGGATGGTTCATTCAATTGCGCTTCTGTTGGCGCGTTATCTCCGCCATAACGATCATAACAATGAAGCGAGCACCCTGCATAAAATTCATGTAAAACGTCGAAGCTAAACGAAATAACTTCATAAAACTTTGGAAGCGATAAAGCCTAGCTCTCTTCATGTTTAACGGACGACAAATTGGCAAAGTTTTGCACGCGCGTGAAGACGCTCCTCGCTCGTACACAATACAAAATGGACACAAAGTTTTCTGTCGACTTTCCCGTCATCCGGCGGAGTTTTACCCGCCTTGACACCCACCCTGTATCCAGTATTTCGTCAAATGTATGGAACAAAGCTGAAAATACTTATTTTAGAATTGCGGCAATTAGCTTTTGTGGCAAAACAATTGGGCGGCCATTCAAACTAATTATTTCCTTAGGGATTTTTGCTCTGTTGGTTACTTTTTGATAAGTACAGGATTTTAGGGATGCAGCATTATCACTAGAATTAAACTCCTTTTAGTTGTTTAATTCACACATTACTGAGATAGTTATACTTTAGAAAATACAACATCCTCCATAGCGAGCATTAAAATAAACTGCATATCACCACAATGTATTCTCTTTGTTTTATTGAGAATTTCTTTGAAGCATTTCTGCAGTGAAAATTTAATTATTATGTATGTATATAAATCATATGAAGCTTTCTTTCTTTTATATTGAGTGCAAAGAAATTAACCTTTTTCATCCACATTTACAAAGTAGATTATATAATGATATAAAAAATCTCCAACCGATCAAATTTTTTCACCGAAATAAGCAAACTTGTTTCATCGGATTTAAAGATGATGAGAGGGGTTCGTACAATCTTTCCATTAACTGACAATAAAATAACGAGCAATTTTTAATTAATATTCTATTTTATATTAAATTTGACATATTTCCAATTATCACAACTCACATTCAGATATTCACATAATTCGTTTGAAACGGATCAAGCGAATTATCCAGGAATTAATTTATTTTCTCCAAAAATACGCAACTTGTTATGCCGATATATATTTTATATTGATAATTGATTTCCCTGAATAAATCCAAAAATATCATATTGTAAATTATTGCTGGATAGCATTACAAATTTTTCGTTTAATACTCGTTCTAATTCAAGTCAAACCTTCGATTGAATGGCTCTTTTTAAAGGTTGCAAATTTTACAGGGATAGAAGAAAAAAATACCTAAAGTATACTTTTAGAGTGGATTTTTGAATTAAAAAATTCTATTATATTAAAAAAAAAACTACTAAAACATAATTAACTTTCCATTTTCGCTCAGAAAAATTTCTTTTAGAGAGAATAATTAAAGTGATCTCAATTCTCATGGGCGGCCACTCGATCTTATTAATAGGTACGTGAAGTAGTTAAAGGAAAAAGATATAGTTCTCAGTACAGCCCTTAGGGGCTCATGAATCGCATTAAGTGCTATTAATAGAATTTCTGAACCGTCCCCACTGGGCAGTGGTCCTTTAACAATAGAGAATCACACGTAGGTGTTTCAATGAGTCAAACGATGAATATGTGATGCTGTCGTTCAATTGATAATTAGTACATACACTTAATTAAGCGGAGAGGGGTTTGATTTATGTCACTTGGCGGCACTAATGACATAAGAAAGCCTTCGAATAATTTAACATCTAAGCAAGTAGTCATTAATATTATGCACCGTGCTCTTGAGGTTGTCAATAATCAAAGCAATTGTTAGGATTATATTATTCAAATTCACTTCAGTCTCATGTCTTCATTAATTGTAAACAGGATTAAAGGTGACGCATTCACACTGATTTATTGGAAGATTATAATGAGTTTAAAAATTTCCTTCCTATTTATAATTTTTAAATTTTAAACTAAAGAACTTTAATATTGTTTTTCATTCTCTATTCGCCAGATACAAATATAGCATCAGTGGATTTTAAACTAAACCATAACCAAATAAAATATATATTTTGCTTAAAAATTAAATAAACTTTCAAAAACTATATTTAAATCAATATATAGTTCTTATGTAAACATTTTTTAAATAAGTTAAAATCAGAGCATTAAAAGGGTTATAAGAATTTCCACTTGTAGAATTCAATGTTTTAACATAGGCTGTACTCTTTTTTGTAATAAAAATATTTAAGATTATTATTACATATGACATATTATATATTCAGCCTCCTTGAATAACTCGGAAGCCTAGGTGTTGTAAAGTTGAATTGATACATTTGCGCCGACGATAATGTAATACTATAACATTTTCTTTAGATAATGAGATAAATTTTAATAATCGGATATATTTAAGGGAAAGGCGATTAGATGAAAAAAAAATTAAACTACGATAATGTAGTTACTCTAATGACTTTCCAGATTACGGGCTTAGCTGGGAAATAATTAGAGTCAATTTCCAGGCGAGTTCCGCGGTGGGTTATATCGCGTATTACACGTGGCAGATGTGTCTAATGTGGCCAGTCGCCATCGGGGGATCTAACTAGGGCCGCAGGAGTCCTAGCAAATAATTTAAGGGTCCGATTTGCCGCTGGCTAGAAGAGATGGAGGAGCAACAGGACGAACGAAGGGCTGACTAGACCAAGCCGTGTAACATAGAACAAGGGCACTCTGCGCACTTTTCGAGCTAATTAGAACTAAATAAGTCATGAGCTATTTGTTCTACCATTTTGGGACTCATGTCCGTTGTCGTGGTTTGCAACAATAGTTCCGGCCGCACTCTGGACTGACTCTGGATTCCGATCCACTTATGAACGGATATTATGTGGCTGGGGATCAAAACCATCGTTGCATGCAGTCTGCGTTCGGGAAAGGCTCAAGCCGGGCAATCCAATTTGTATTAAATAATTATGATACCTCCATGGCAGTAGCGCACAACCGGCACTCTGAATAATTAAAGTTAACCTTTTGGTTTGCTCCGGGATACGTTACCAACAATTGCTCAAGCTACGGGGAGACAGGGAGGAAATAATTGGTTCGTGTTTAACAGCCGGATCCGGTAATTGCCCGAAGCTGCAGACTTTCTCCGAGCAGAACATCAGTCCTAGTTCTAATGAAAGTTTTAGGCAACGAACCCTGCATCTAGCGGCGATTTGGCCCACTCCTGGCTGAAACAGGATGCCGAGGTTTATTCAATGGTTTCGCTTTATTGCTCAAAGTTTCCCGGAAAATTGCTTAGATGCACGAAATATCTATATTTAATGTAGAAGATGCCTTACTGAAAAATCTAATAATACCCTTAAATGGGGCAATTTCAATCCATTCCGACTGTTGTTTAGAACTTCCACCTGAAATACAACAGCCCCAGAATATGTAACAATATCCGCATTAAATATTTCATTCTACAGAAAACTCTCCTCGTTATCTGAAACAATTCCAATTCATGCAATGAAAAATACAAATTTTTCCTTAGAAAGGACATTACCTTCACGTTTTTCTGCCCCGAAAAAAGCATCTTTTGTAGATGGATGCTTCTCACCGCTGAGTGGGAAAGGGTAAAGCGTCCACGACAACTTGAAGCGTATTAAATTTAAATTGTGACACTCAAATTATTACAGTTCGCCGCTCTATAGCGTGACAGTGTCATTCTTCCAGCCCGAAAGAGGGCTCCTCCTTCAATTAAGGGCAACAATGGAACACACGGAGTATTCAGAGTTTGTATCCGATCTCACAGCTTGAAAATTCCTACATTCAGTAGAAGGACATAGAGCGAGTGCTTGTTAGTCCCACTGGCGATTTATTTCATGCCCATTGAGTCTAGTTTGCCACGCTCTAATGGAATCACTGGCTCGGAAGAATCATTTGCTTGAGGAATTTCCACTGGGAAAATCATTATTTTTACGGGGCACAAAGAGTACGCCAGAACTGGTGGGAATAATTGAGACGATAAAATATGAATACCCTTCAAAGAAGCTCGGACAGTCCTCTGAAATCGATCGACTTTAGATTTGAAGCTACTGACTCATAACTTCTCTGTAAAAGGGAAAATCGGTGAAAATTCAAAGGTATTTCTGCCTTATTGTTATTTGTTCACAAAAGAAATTGATTCTATCTTTAAGCATTGTAAAGTATGTATAGACCTTTCAATACCTAACTACACCCTTTTCTATTTAACTTTACGTTTCAGAATAGTAAAAGTTAAAATTGTCTTATTTGGATCTAAAGGTTCACTTAAACCGAGCAATAGTACAGGTACTTATCAACAACACTGGTCAATATCTCCGAAATTGGCAGATTTTTTCGACAGAATTTATTTGTTATAGGTACAATATTTGCAAAAAGCAGTGATACATGGTGCTCCCAATTTCGAAAAAGGGGAGTAAAACTGTACAAAATGATATAATAACTTTTCACTACATTATAAAGCAAATAAGCGCTTTTCTTGAACTATTATAATATATGTATGTAATACATAAATCGTTTTGAAATATAAAAGGTGGGCACAGTTAACCAAAAAGTTAACTTCGTTAATCGTTAATTCGTTAATTAAAAAGTTAGCTTCGTTAATCGTTAAAGCGTTCAATTTTCTAAAATTTAACGCAAGTTAAAGTTAATCGTTAAAAGTTAACCGTACAAAACTTTTGGGCTGGGATATATAGGTAAATAAGACAAAAATAAGTAGGTAGAATAAAAGGCTACTTATTTTTCATCATAATTTTGCATTAGGTGCATGTTCCCTTTCGTAAAAATTAGCATATTAAAATTGTCATGCGACAACAATGATCGTTTAGCCCTTAAAATACCTTTGCCTGTAGAAAAAAGACGTTCTACTGCAGCACTAGGCGGGATAGCAGTTCTTTTCATATCGAATGCAGTTCTAGATTTGGCAGCAAATTTTGCTCTGAATTGAAATTAATGAGTAGGTAGTTATTACATATCAAAAAATGTTTACTTATAGGTACCATGTTTTCATATCCCCAAAATCTCGGGATTTTGTGAAATTTCGCAAAATCCATATGACAATCTATTGGATTTCCCATTCAAGTAGTCGATTTTGAGGTCTTGAGATTTCGAGAGAATCTTCAATCAGAATTAACTAAATTCATGTGACATCACCAAAAAGTTTATTCAGCACTATTCAGCAGGCGTTAAAATTGACAAATTAATGACTGTCATTTCAAATAGTGATTCAAAATGGAAAAAGTAGTGGCAAAATAATATACAACATAGAAACATACAACTCACATGAGCGTTGACGAAGTCCAATCTATTGATTTTTTTTTCACCAGAGCTGTCCACAACCAATACCTTCTTATTTGGTTTTGGGGGAGCCGCAATTCTGAAATTAAAACATTATTTTAATTGATCTGGGCAATTTTTCCGATTATATCTTACACGATTTAGGTTTCTTCTTATTAGGGTTAAAGTCAATAGATTTCGGTGGCCGCCGAAGAGCCAACGAACTATCGGAATTTATATTACGTGCTTTTCTCTTTGCATTAGGATCCCTAGAAGAAGAATTATTTACTCTTTTCAATATATAGATATGGTCTATTACATCGGGATATTGCAAATAGATTCACATAGAATGTGATATGCCTACGGTTGCAAAATTTGAATTAATTTATGTATGACAAATTTTTTCAATGAGTGCTGAATCAAAACAAAAATGATATATGAGAAAAAGTTTGATCACAACAAGCCATGATGCCATAGTGGATCTATTGCCACAGTGGATTTATTTGGGGGATGCGAGACTAGGTATTCTTACGCGAGTGCGGAACGAGTTTGTTGGTGAGGGGGGAAGTGACGCTTTGCGGGGGGATGCGCACTTCACCGGCCTATTTTTTCGCGGAACGCACCACTACAAATGTAATAGAGCTGTCAATCACTAACACAAATTAGAATATCTTGTATCTTTATTGAAATCCGCACTCGCGTAAGCATGCCTAGTCTCGCATCAACTTAATTAACGATTAACGGATTAACGAGTTAATGCCCACCTATATGTTATTATACTAAGCAGACCAAATACTATAAAATATATTATCGAAATAATATTACCTTTTAATTGACTTTAACTATAAAAACGTGAGAATCTTTTTTATAAAACAATGAATTTTCTTGTAATGTAAATGAACATAACTACCACGTTTATGACCTTTTGTATCCCGATTGATTATTATTATTTCAGTAAACTTTGACTTCAATTTTAATTTTTTTGAAAGGGGTTAGTTAAATATGACCAAAGGGTGTACATTCAAAACTAAAGTATCAGTTTTAAATGGAAAAAAAACATTTGGTTTTACTCAAACAAAATAGATACTTATTAATCAAAATACTAGCTTTTGTAAAAGTTAAACAACTAAAAAGAGGAATTATATTGTGTGTATTATAAAAATATAATATATGCAGTCGAATATTTGAAAAGTAAATCTTAAAAATAATACCATTGTACGTTCTAATTTTAACTGAATTTCCATGAAAATTGCTATTCCGAATCTTAAACGATAATTTTTAACTCTATCAAAATACTGATCTCAGTACTTTTGTTTTACAAATGTACAAGGTGCAATGTGACTAATTCCGCAATTAGTTGGAAATGCTAAGAAATTCACTTTCGGTGCTGCAAGCGTTTCAAAAGGGCAAATAAGAAAATCTTTTAAACAAGTCTTAAGCTATTGGGACAAATAAACAAGAATTGCTGCAGGGCGACCAGAAAGGGCTTGAGCGGAGGAGAAGTGGCTTTGATACATGGCGGATGCGTCGGCAGCCGGGAGCCGAGTGAATGTAAATTCAATTTAACTTTCTAATTGATCTTAAACGTACAGAAGTTTTCCAAGTCAATTAGGAACTTTGTGTATGGGAAGTTTGCTCGTTAGCCCGAGAATAGACGTTTGAATTGAATTCGGAAAGTTATTGATCCAGAGCGAGTGCCATTTCCATATGAAAGGGTGCTATGGTGCTACAAACAAACAACTATTCTAGCCAATAAATCGAAGCGGACTAATCTTACGTGAAATTAGGTAGATCCGGGGGTCCTTTCAGCTACTGAATTAATTAAAGAACTTCTTGCTGGGATTTTCTGCTTTGAGGAGTTTTATTTTCGCAGACCGGATTGTGGGGGATTCCTTCCAGGGCATTACGTTACGCAGAACGTAAAATCGAATCCTCCTCTGTTCGGGTGAGTTGGTTGGATTACAAGAAAATCAAAAGGCATCCACCAGCTCCGACGAATACCCCGAGAATGCGTTAAATATTTACAAAAACAAACCTTCTGTTTTGTCGCTTGGTATATCGTTTTCACAGCCGAATCCCTGACGTGTTCCACCTTGTTCTACCTTTGTTTGCATAAATGGCGCTTTTCTTGATCTATTTTCCGGCTCTATGAATAATTCACATATATTCCCCAGGAAGTAAGATATCGAGCTACGGAACCGCTCTCACTTGCAACTCTTCAGCTTTTTGCCCTTCTAGATAAAAGTGCTTCCTGGTAGGGCAATAGATTTTCGTCATCTTGAAAATCCCAGAGCCACTTACTGGCATTGAATTCAATGAATCTAAAACGGACCACTTTCCAGGGTTTACGAGAGCGGTAGGCGCAATTTACATCACATTTACGGCATTCTTCTGAACCAGCCCTTTATACATACATATATAGATGCAGGCCATGCCCTAAAATTCAAACTCCATGGGCGCTGAGCTCGTCTGAATTATTCAAGAGGCCTTCGCCGGCATGCAAATGAAAGAAGTTATGAGTTCCCGACGGTTCAGCCAAATATCAGGAACCATCCGGATCCTCGAAATACTCATTTCAGGGCTATGATTAAAATGTTAGGAAAATATTTGAGATGAAAGTACCACCGCGATTTCCGGTCCCGGATGGACACATGCAGAGACAACCGTGACCCAAAATAGTTGGGACCAAAACCAAAAGGTAAGCGGTTTTCTCAGGAAGCATTGGTTAAAATAAATTTTAAACCGAGCAAGGATCGTCATTCATCTGCACTTCAAGTGGATACTTGAAGTCCTGAAATTTCTGCAAAATTCGGTAATGATGACAAAGTTGCAGACTGCAAGTGAATGATGCTCAGAGAAGTACTTTACACCGCATAGCTGGGAAAGTTTTAATTTTTTTGTGAAATTTTCTAGGAAAACTTTTATATGCAGCTCGAATTGTAGCTGAGGGTTGAGTACCTACGTTTTCCTACGTGAGATGAAGAGTTGCGTTTTTTTTCTACTTTCTTGCTGTACAGTTCTCAACGTAATATAAATGGGATTTGAAAAAAGTTGGAGTAGAGTATTAGAGCCATGAAGTTAATGTAAAACATTTTTTTGCATTTTTCGTGATAAAATTCCAATTTTTAGTTCAGAAAATTCCTTCAAGTACCATCTTAATGTTGAAAAATTGGAGATTTCTAATAGAATTGTTTAATTTCTTTGACGAAATTGTATTATTTTTGAAAAAAAACTAAAACACTCAACAAATAAGTAAGACAAAAATGTTTACCTTTCTTCCAAAAATATCACATCAGACTACACTTCTAAAACATATGTATGTATTTCTTAAAAAGAGCGTGCGAGTTTGCAAAGCAATATAAGCTTCTAAAAACCCATATAAAACCCAAAATTTTTCTTTTGATGCACAAAATTTCTATTAGTCCATGCTAGATAAAATGTAGACTATATTAAAAAATCGATTAGTTCAATTGGAAAGTTGAAATTATTTAAATGCAATTTTCAAAAATGTCAATATATGTGCATACAGCATAATTACAATAAAAATAGTGGCTTTTAACATTAACAATATTCTGAAATAAGAAAATTACTACGACTATACATAACTTTTTAAATTTTTGAATTATGAAAAGCCATATTCCAGTTTGATTGCCTGCGATATGTATACTTAATGCAAATAAAGTTGATTGATAAATAATCTGCCCGCCATGCCGCTTTTCAGGAAATATTAAATTTATTTGCAAAAACTAAAACGATTCCAATATTTACTTTTTGAAATGATACCATAAATTAATTTATTTAGTGATATATAATATATGCAGGATTTCATTAAATTATTTACTCAGTTGAAGTCAGCTTCAACAGTGGGAAAAAATGTACAATCATTTTCAGACGTACAAGCTTGCACAGCGTAATGGTCCCTACACATTAAACAAATCACATTAAATAATTGATTTATTTTCTGTTGTCATGTCAGAGACTTATACCACTTTTAACTTATACGCTTTTTACTAATCTTCTTACAATACGGATTACATTTATGAGTTTTTACCATGAAAAGTTCAGGGGCTGCCAACATAGGCTTAACAATTTTACACTGACGCCTACGATATTTCGCATATTTTATTTACCTAAATTTTTTTAAATACCATCCAAGCTGTCTGTTAACATTTCGGGGTGGATATTTATATGTAGAGTGAAATTGTTTACTAAATCAATGAATTAAATTTTCGACGTTCTATTAACTGTTGGTTGTGCACAAAGTACGAGTTTTCAATACTAACGATGAATTTCCACGGTGATTAAACAGAAAATTACTGAAGGAAGCTTGAATCTAATATCGCGACGTTCCAGCTGAATGTTCTTTGGTTTCTAGTGAAAATTTTCCACCTTCACATTCTACGCACGCCATCTAATTTTGCTGCTTCCTCAAACACAGTCGACGAACTTTAGTTTTGCTTCAACTCCGGCTTATACGCTCTGATGGGAAATCGAACTACCGGGGGAAGTTGTTTGCCTAGATTCATCTCCCGCCGAAGCTTAAGGACGTTTCTAGGTTCCAGGGATAAAATATCCCGATCAAAGAGGAAGAGTCCCGGCAATCGATACAGTAAACAAAATTACTTTAATAGCATTACTTGTGCTATGGCTTAGGGGAGCTATTTAATATCTCCTAGCTAACAGAATTGTTTGTTTGCACCTCAAGCAAAAGTTTCCTCTGTGGAGACGTGGGTCATCAACATTACAAGAGGGATTTTTGCAGGATTATTTGAAAATCAAGTACGTAGTAATAAAGTCGAGGAGAATATTCTAAAGTTTTTAAGTTTACAGAAAATATATGCGTAGACTTCATATTAACTATAGAATTAGCAAAAGCCAATGACCTTAAATTTTAAAATATTTTTGCAAATAAACTAATTTTGTAATATGTATTTATTACATTTGAATAAAGTACCTGTGTATGACATAATAACCTGTAGTAATAAAATTGACTATTCCTGGGAGTAAACTTAAACTTTAGTATTTTAATACTTAACCGGCCAGTCAGGCAAATACCCATTTATAAAACTTAAGTAAATGGCGGGCCGGGTAATATAATACCCGTTTAGTTAAACTTTATTGTCATATGTAGATCGAAGCTATTTCTATGTTACTAATCATAAAATTTATACGTTTTTTAGTAAATATATTAATAGACAGTAAGATAGCATAAAACATAAAAGGCCCTATTAACTATGGAAGTCGAATTTGCCCGACTCGACTAGCGAAAACACACTTTCAAAGCTGAGATGATAAGAAAATTAGTGTCATTGCTAGTCGCGTAAATTTTTCCATTTTTTGTTTTTTTCTTAGAAAACTTCCCTATTATTAATTATGTAATATTACCCATCCCATTATAAAAAAAAATATGTAGTGATAAACATAAATTTTAGTAAGTATACACGGTGTATTAAACCGACATTACGCTAAAGTTTTAGCTCATTTCCGTTCAAAGAGTTTAGAATTTTTTTGTGTCTTTTAACAGTTTTAAGTTTTAACACGACCGCAGTACCCTGAAATAAACAACCAAAGATTTGGACCCAATACTCTTTGAAACAAACTATTACTTTAATTCCCAATTAAAGAATTGAAAAATTAATTAATAAATTGCCTTTTATGTAAAAGACCTCTTAAGAAATTTCAGAACTCTTGAACTGGTCAAATAAAAAAACAAAACATGCATACTCACATCTTTGGCTTACGCTAGCAACTTTTGAAAGATAAGTAATATTAAATTGTTTTATAATTACCTTTTTACTGCCTGTTCTGAATTAGACATCATTAAATTCAATAAACCACAAAATTCCGCAAAATCCTTGATGTATAAATATGTATATCTATTTATATCCTTTTGATTTGCAGCCTATATTTTTCAAATCAAAATTACACGTGACTAGTGTGGTTTATCCCGATTTGATTAATCTATGTTCATGTCAGTAAGTTCAACAACTTTAATTGAAAAAAATTAATCAAAATCTCGCAGGTGCGCCTAAAATAAACCAAGACTTCGTCTAGGTGTGTCGGCCTGAGTCCTGAAGACAGACTTCTATGGTGACTAAGAACTTTCTAGAACATTTAAACAATTTTCAGCCTACAAGAGATCTTTTTGTGACAAATTCTTGCAAAATCTCAAAGAAGCAGGAACAAAGGATGATGTGACCCTTAGAACTACATGCTTCCTAAAACTATTTACAATTTCATTCTAAGGATTTCATTCGACCTAATGACTTTGCGAAATAAGCGAGTGAAGTTAGGTCGTGTGGGAGAATGTTTCCAAAAATAGCACCTAAGATGGAACTTACCAAAGGAAGTTAATTTCAACGCCTCTTCGAGTTTTTAACATTTTAGATCCGGTCTAATCAAAAGACTTATGAAAGAAGTCATTCATTAAATTACAAAAAGCGTCCACTAAATGCAAAGTTTTAAATCTCAATTAAATCCTTTTACCACAAAGCGAAGCCGGCTGGCGCCTCCGCAATAAACTTGTTAAAAATTAAATACCGACAAAAATGCCTCTCCAGCACACATTTCTTCAGGTGGCTTTCACTTTTCTTGGAATTAAGGTCGAAAGGGCTACGAGAATGAAAATCGCTGAGGCGTATGTAATCACATTTGAGTGGCTCGATATAGCACCTGTGGTATGGCAATAAAAGCAAAAACATTGACACAATTTCGTTCACCCCGCTCCTCAGCCGCAGCAGGAGCTTAACCCGAAATTTTTGTAGCGTACCTAATAAGTGCAAAAATTTGCCCTAGATTAACTAAAGGTGCTAAAAATGTCACCATACTTGTGGCAAGTGCCGCAAAGTATCAACAGTCTGCCGCCGCGCCGTACCGGCACCAAAAATACATCGAGTGATATGTAGAATTGTGGAAAATCACGGGAAATTACGCAATGATATTTGAATACCACCTGCCAACGGTATCAAAAATCGATCCTTAAACTAATCCAACATTCCGTGAAACTTGTTTGTCCAATTGTCGATAGAATTTGATGAACATCAATTTCAGGAATTGGGTCAGTATTTTTACAATTTTATTTCCTGTGAAACTTGTCATTTATTAAAAGTGATGAAGTGTAAGAAATGTAACTAAATACAGACTAAAGAATCAGTAGGAAAGAATGGAAAAAAATTATTAAATGTTCTTAAAAACGAACGAGCGAATGATATTATTTTTTAAAATAATTAAATTTAGAACCAGATAGTACCAAATATGTTTTACTCGATTTCGAGATTTAAAGAGTCCTTCCAAAGTTTAGCATGCAAAGATGCATGCATGTAGATATAACGCAAGTAATAAAAAATCCTATTAAATTATAAGTTAAAGTACAAATTAAGTAAAATTGACAAGCCGAAAACCCTCACTATATCTGATTAGTTAGCCATTTTTTATGATAGTATTGTCTTCGAAAGCTTTTTTAAAAATTGTCTAACGTCTCTTGAACTATGATTTTGAAAAGAAAACAAGAAATCATGTCCGGAATTTTTGAATAAAATTAGGTACAATTTCGTATATGTATAGGTACAACAAACATTTTGCGATCAATCAGGAAATGTACTCACTTTTTAAATTATTCTTTAAAATAATGTACACAGTTTTATAAATTACATAATTTTGTTCATTCAAATTTGAAATATTCATGGAGTACAATGTACAAGTATTTTACTTTAGAGATTCGTTGAAAATAAACTTTTCGATGCAAAAAAAAGTTTGAGGGAAATTGGCTAATTTGGCTAGTTTTGAAAGTAAATATGTATGTACAATATAAATTCTACCTTAGTTAAAATCGCCCAGGCTCATTGCAGGTGGTAGAATTTGAATGTTGACAAAGCGTTTGCGAATTGTTCTACGGAAAGACAATCGAGTTTTTTAATCCAATAAAAAGTATCCATTTTTTGAAGATGATAGTGCTATTGCTATATGTATATCAGATGAAACCATTTATAATTTCTAGTTACGAATTTTTTCAAAAACTGTCTTCCTTATGAATTCTGGTTAATTGTCCGTTAAAAGTCTTTTCACACCAACGATACTAGTGGCCACTATTTCTCATGCTAAGGTCTGCCTATCTCATCTCCCTCGTCCGATTGTAATACATATATAATTAAGTCGACACGGAGTGCAGGCACGTCCTCTTGTGCATAAATGTTTCCTGAGGATCTGTGTCTGTGCTATCTAGCGAGAGAGCGTCTCATGTTTCCACGAAATAATTATTCTCGTGCTAATCCTAATTAAGCACTGTGCATGCCAATTGCTGCTCAAATTAAGAGGCCCAAGGAGGTGCTGGAGCCTCCTGGAGGCTGGGAGACCCACCCTTTTCCTGAGGGCACATCCAGCTAGCAACGTGAGCGTGCATATTTAAAATGCGGAGACCTTTGCCAGCCCAGAACCCCTATCTGGCCTACCTCTGCCCCCACTAGACCCAGAAACCTTCGCGGCAGCTTCTGTCGAGCTTCTTCGGCTTGTAAATATCTTCAGCTTCTTCAATGTCATTCAACTTTTTATTCACATCACGGGCTTACACGCACAGTAAGTGTTTTACGGTCTTCTGGAAAAGAAATCCTGTTGAGGGATGTTTCTGTTTTCAAAGTGCCGCCATTGAGGGATTTCGCTGAGAGGGAAATGCTTTTGTAAAGTTAATTTCCTGTAAAATAAATGGAGTGGCAAAAGGAGCCTGCGTTCTCTTGTAATTCAGGCGGCTTTTGCTTGACTCCTTCGCACAAATTTCCAGGGGAAAAATACTTCCAAGCAGTGGCTTAAGTGCGATTGTGGAGGAGGTGAGTTGAATAAATACGTAAATAATTGCAGAAAAAAAATAAAAATCTCTTCCCGTAAATCACGACGGGAATAGGCCAAAGTCGCGATTCTTTCTTCTAGGCTTTTGTCAAGGTCTCCGATTTAAAGGCAATAAAGGATTATTGGCCAGGCGCTATCACAGCCACTTTCGCCCTAATGTAGAGGAATATCCCACATAAATTTGGGCCGGCTCCCCACTTATCCCATTGATTTCTTTATGGGAGAAGGAGTTTCGTGCACGTAACATAATTCAAGATTACAAATTCAGCCACGTTCTTTGCAGATTCGTGCTATAGTCGGCATTGAAAACTGCTGTAGATCTAGCCCAGATAGAATACAAAGCTTACTCAGGTTATATTTGCGATATATGTAAGTGGGATGGCACAAAGCATTGAATAGATCATGGTCCTAATAAAGGGACGGGAAGCAATAAAAGGGATATCCTTAGAGGTGACATCTTTTACTTCGGCATTTTATCGTTCTCGAACATCAGGAAAATACCGCTCTTGGGTGCCCATGGCGACGTCCTCTCCGTTGAAGCTTTTCAAGTTGGCACCAGGCCCTTAGACCATATTCTTATATTTCAAATGTTTTCTCAAATGATTTATACGATTGTGCACTTCTGCTACTCAGAGAGTTTTCAAATCTTAGAAAATGTCAGTAAAAGGGTTTTAGATGAAGGATAAGTGCAAATATTTTCGTTTCCACAGGAACATCGATGATAACCATTTATTGCGTCGGAGCCATCTGGAAATCCTTTTCACAGAGGAAGTGATTTATTGGACGTCCGCTTTCTCATCTCTCAGAAATAGCTTAGAACAAATTTCCAAACTGCCATAATTCATAGCACTATAAGAAATGTGCTAACGAGGATTGCTTTCGGAAGTCGAAGTGTAATTGGAGTTTTCTTTTAACTATCTATCAACTTACTAACATTCATGTTTTCATTTTAATGAAGACGAACAAATCAGTCGTGATAAAACTATGAAAAGTCAGGAAATAATCAATTTTAAAGAGGAAACAATTTATTTTATGAAGATGCATGATATAGTTTTATTTCGAGATTTATGGGCTAATTGTATATGTATTAAATAAAATATAAGTCAAATATGTATGTTATAATCGCGATTGGAGTTAATTAGTAATTGCTCTAAAAAAACGTAAAAAAGAATTTACACTCAAACCGTAATTTATACCTTATATACGTTACCTACTCCAAATTCATAAAAAAAATAGTATTCATTACAGTACATAAATTAGTACCCTTAATGTAAAAATTCTTAAAATAGAGGAGGCTAATATTCCGAAATTCCCAAATTAATTCTTAATTATTATCGAACGATCGAAATAATAAAATATACATATTTCATAATCGTTAGAGGATGAAAAGTAAAAACGGCTTGATAATTCTTATCAAGCTATCGAAAAGTAAAAATACCTCATATAAAATATTATAGGATCTACAAATGGAACCCTTTTATTTAAAAGGTCAAATATAATTATTATTTTCGTTCCTTACCTTTTCCCAAATTGTACACATTAGTACCTATTACTCGTTCCTAGCCAAATTATAAGTTTTTAATAATATGTATACATACATATATAGTTTCATTTTTTTTAAAAAAGAGAAAATTAAGGTACGCTTGAAATTTTGAATGTAATGGATGAAATTAATGCAATGTAGAAAGAGAAAATTAACTCAATACCTAAAAACAAAAATAGTATAGGATAATTCTGTATTCCACTGAAACAGATTGACACAATTTTCCGATATAACAAAAATGGATTTGAAATATCTGAGATTATTTATTTTACTTACTTATATTATAGACATTTGTTATATGTCTTATTTTATAGACTTGGAATAAGCACTCGTCATTCCACCAGGAGTGCACTAAACAGAATTCCAAGTATCTTTGATTGCCATTTCAAATGCATCAACATCATAAATAGGTATAGTCGCACATACATACATATTTGCAAATTGCAATACTTTTCTGCATTTTCTTGCAAAGAATTGATACCTTTTAAACTAAACGTAAACTCCTTTCCAGTGGTTGCAAAATGTTTGAAAAGAAACGAACAACTTTCGATAGAGAAGTAAGCGTAAGCTGCGAAATGGTTTGTATTTTACCGACTTAACTTCAAACTAGGTGAACGAATAGAAAGAAACTTTAGCAATGCAACTTTGTGTAACCATAGAGTTCCTACATTACTTTTGGAATAACTCAGATTACTCTAGCGTAATATAACTTTGTTTTTCATTTGCAACTTTCTCCATTAACCTGTGTGCGACCGAAGGTATTAATTTTATTTTTTATTCTATTTTATTCTTACCCTTGACACATAGTTCCATTTGTAAGCGTTCTTATTTATGGCTTTTATAAGGAACGAAAGAACTCTAATTAATTATACGTCCTTGCTTAAAGTTTAAACTCGTTTTTTCGAAATGGTGTTTTTTCACCTGAGGCTAAAGACAAAAACCAAACTATGTTATTATACATACACTGGTGGACAAAATAATAGGTGTACGCATGTTACATTTCGGCACTGCGAAATCATCACGTACTTTTTGTTTACAAAAGAAATAAACCGTTATGTGCTTGCAGGTGCAAGAGTTGTGTAGCCAATTTCACAATCAGTTTTAATATTGCGCTCAATAAGAGTGAGTTATTGCAACAGCAGTAAGATTTTGTCAAATTTTAGTTGGACAATAAAATAGGAGTATAAGAGCTTTGAGAAAAAGTAAAGTGTAATATACTATATTTAAGCTAATTTCTTAGTAAAAATTTTAAAAGGTGCTTAAACACTTCGAACTTAAAAGAAATTAACAACAAGTCACATTTTAGATGGGTCGAAAAGGTCACTGCACTTTAGAAGAAAGGCGCATAGTGCAGCGCCTGAGAAGTCAAGGAAAAACTTATAAATTTATTGCGCAATCTCTGGGACGATCCGAAAACTTTGTCACAAATGCCCTGAAATACAAAAATTCTCCTGAAACACGAGGTAGGCCTAGATCGACGACGAAAACGGAGGATCGAGATATAGTAATTCAGGCAAAAAAAGACCCCTTTAAGTCATCAAGACTCATTGCTGCTGAAATGGGCATTGGTGTATCATCTCGAACAATTCGGCGTAGATTGGTAGATGCTAAGCTTCCTGGCAGAATAGCCCGCAAAGTTCCTTTACTACGAAAAAAAAATTTAAATATGAGGAAATTGTTTGCCGAGACTCATCGAACCTGGTGTGGCCCTGAAGGGCAAAAAAAATGGCGAAATGTCCTATGGAGCGACGAAACAAAAATTAATTTGTTCTCGTCTGATTCGGGAAGAAATGTACGTCGCCCAAAAGGAAAAGAATTCCATGTTAAATACACCCAAAAGACAATCAGACATGGTGGAGGTAACATTATGGTATGGGGATGTTTCTCTTGGAACGGTGTAGGCCCCATATTTCATATAAAGGACACGATGACAAAATATGATTACAAAAATATTTTAGAGAATATTATGTTGCCATATGCTGATGACAATATGCCCTTGATATGGCGATTTCAGCATGATAATGATCCAAAACACTCATCGAAGTTAGTGAGTGAGTGGCTGAAGGATCAAAATATCACCACGTTAAGATGGCCAAGTCAGTCCCCCGATCTCAATCCAATTGAGAATTTGTGGAGTGAACTGAAGAGAGGGCTGAGGGGGCGTATATCTTCAAATAAAGAGCAATTATGGAAAAATGTTCAGGAAATATGGTACGGAATACCTAAAGAGACTTGTCAGAATCTTATCTCTTCAATGCCTAGGAGAATTGAAGCTCTTTTTAAAAATAAGTATGGCTACACAGGTTATTAAATTGTATGATTATAAATTATTGCCTGAGGCCTAAATATAAAGTTGAAAATTTTACTATAATGCAGGAGATGCTGAACACACCTATTATTTTGTCCACAAGGAATCTAAATATGCAAGAATGAATTTAATACATAATAATTAATTTTAAGATTTTATGATTCTTTCAACTATTTGAACTATTGTTAAGACAATCAGAGTACAAAAAGTTTTGTTTCGACTTTTATAAAAAAAATATCTCAAAATAATTATCCACACCTATTATTTTGTGCACCAGTGTATGTTAATTTATTCTATTCATTTTATGACGTTCATACGATATCGTTACTTCTCCTGGTTAATAAAATTTTTATTGCATTTGTCTTATCTTTTATCATTTCAGACATATGTGCATATCTCCGATGAGATGTTACCAACGCTACGGAAACAAAACTCTTCCAAGAGCATCAAGATCAGAGGCAAACATTTTGAAAATAAAACGATGTTATAAACTATTGTCTTGCATTCTTTAAATGTGTAAATAATAAATTGTTCATAATTATATATTTTTTCTCTTAATTTACTTTAATTTCGAATAATTAATAATACTATTTAAATTAGCTTGCCTTATAGGAACCAGTCAATGTCACTGTGTGTATACTACGTATACGTTAAAATTTGTTTTATGTCGTTACTGCTCCACGATGATTTATGTACCACTGAAATATGAAATCTCATAAACAAAGTCAACATAAATGCCAAGCAATTCAAATTGATATGCTCGTCATTTAAATATCCTGCAGTAAACCTTTTCTATTTTGAAATCTTTTTTTGATATTTCCATAATCGATAAAAATATTTCGTTTATTTGTGGGTGGAGCATTCCAACTGAGGCCAAAACAATTAATGTTCATAAAAATAATATTTCCAATAAATGAAATACTTCTCAACTGTTCCGTAGCTTTGGGATATTTAAAAAAAATTTAAAAAAAATATAAATTGTTTCTTTTTATAGATTCCTTTTTGATGAAACCTCGGAAGAGAACAGTGAATAAATTTTCGTTGGATTTTGTGCATTGTATTGCTATAAGACCCAGTACTAAAATATTTATTTATTCATTCGAATTTATCGAACTCTATTTTAACAGTTGTTTAACTTGTTGTTTTTCATACGAACATGGAAAAATTTGGTGTTGGAAAGCGTATGACGTAGTTTACTCGAATTTTAATTTAATTGCAAATAATTTTAAACACTCATTTTTTTATGTAGACAGTGGTTATGCCACTTCGAAATAGTAAGGACTAAAGGTTCGATCCTTTCTTCGCCAATTTCTTCAATCAATTGGTCCATGAGATCAAATATTCCACCCAACTTGAATTGTATTTCAGTTTCCTTATTTACCACTAATGGGTCGTCTCAAGCACTCCACATTCCCTTCTAGCGAAGAGAATCCAAAACTTATTCAAGGAGCCCTTCAGTTTGAGGTTTCCTTCAAAAAAGGAGCTCAAGTTTTGCAGGAGTGTTTGTGAGAGACAGATATAGGGCATTAATGCTAATGACGGAATCGTCCTTATCTAACCGAAAACTCTTCTTCTCGAGCACAAACAGTGGAAGTAATGGCTACTCGACAAAGGACAAGAGGTCATTTGAATTTAATCAGTCTCACCGAGGAGGTAATGCACGAGTCCTTCTCGCGCAGCTGGATAGTGACAAAGCATTTTTGATTTGGTTAGTCGTCAAGGACGAAATCGTACGGAGTAATTTGTTAATGATTTCACCCCAATCATCTGCAGCTCCACCCCCAGCTCTATGCATAATTCAGCGCTTATCGCTGGTGCTAAACAAGGCAAGTGCTCGGCACCATCAGCCCGAATTACTTGTTGCTAAATAATTTGATCATTACGGCAGGAATTAGTTGAAGGACTAAGGAAGGGGGTTCCATTTCCTTAAAGTGATTAAATTAGCACAGAGCACTTCTGCATGAGAGCACCCCCGCACTCGGGCTCTGCCTTATCACTCTACGTGGTGTATACCTTAATTTGCCTAACCCTTTCAGGTATCACCCGTGAAATATTTTACATACGCCTCACATGAGCCCGCTAAGAAAAGCCCCGAGCGCGGGTGTAAAACAGAAATATTCGCGGGGTGGCTGAATGTACTTTGGAAGATATGAGCGCGGCGATACAGCAACAAATTGCAACATAGAAGGACTCCTGCGGAAGACTTTATCTCGCGCTTTTCTTGTTTTAACTAGATCCAAAATTTATGGGAGGTTTACCTGTGCCAGGGGTTGACATAAAACCAAGCTCTATGCCAGGAATAGAAGTAATATATGACAGTGTTATACGACACTCTGGGATCGTCGAAATGCTTCGTATTTTGGCTTCTTTATCGTGCTGGTGCAAAATCTACGCTCCAGAAACGTACAAATGGCGCTCGATGTGACAATGGCACGCTGTTTTGAGTTACCATTTCACACAATTTCGGGTTAATGACTAGGGGAAAGTTCAAACAAATTTATTTCAATGCCTTCAATAAAACACACTCTTGAAAAATGAAATTTATTTCTGAGAATTATTACTATTTCTTCAATAAAACGCACATTCTTTAAAAATGACAAAAAGAAATGGACTTTTTTAATATGAATGGTTCTTTTTTATAGCCTTGAATGAATAAGTATAAAAAAAAAGAAAATAAATAAATACTTTGATATATAAAATAACAGACGAAGGAGAAATTTTGAGTAGAACAGAGATATTTGAAATAAAGAAGCGCTAAATATATAGGAAAAAACATAGTTAATGACTAGTTAGATTTCATGAACAATTAATGCAATATTAAATCCGAAAGTTGATAGCTTAAAGAAGCGTCGATAAGAAGTTTCAAAATCAAATTTTAAAAATCATATTTCAATCAAACAAAAAATAGCATAATATAAGTTTTCACTTATTGAACACCCCAAATATATGTATATGTAGATTAGATATAGAGATATAGGATGAAATAACGAACATAACAAATTGTAAAAATCAAATCTAGAATAGTTATTTTTACTTTTGTAAATAAATCTAAGACAAATAACTTATTTGACATCAACGCCAACATATAATACATTTATCGTTTAAAATGTTGAACGGAAAAAGAGAAATATGGTCTTTCCCTTTTTTTTTTGCACCATATTTTTTAGATTTTAGTTTGCTACTTTCTTTAATTTACTTGTATGATACTAGAAAACATTTGAACCAATTAACCAATTAATTCATGGAATCTCCAATGGTGTGTGCTGTGCTGATATTTTTATAACATCGGTTTCCTTCCAAGATTCAAGCGGCCAAAGTGCAAATTTTAAGTGACAGGAAATTCTTCAAAACTCCGCTCCAATATGGACTAACTGAACCGAAAACAGACACCTGACTAAAATGAAATTCAAAACGTCTAGCAGAAGGACTTATGCTCATAAATCAATTACCACAAGTCCCCTAAAACTTATTTTCGCCAAGGTCCCATACTAAATCTTGTGTAGATTGCAATTTTCCAAATAAAACGATCCTTAACACTAAGGAAGCATTCAATTTCCTTAACTCCGTCGCAAGTCGTAAAGAGGCTACCGGGTAGCTGATGGCCTCCGCCGCTAGTTCGCTACTTCTCCGGCCCGGAGCACATCTTAACACTTACCAACAATTAGTAAGATAAATAGATTTTAAATTCATTTCATCTTGCGCCCCAACCAAGGGGCGGTGGGCTGAAAAGGACAACCGAAAGGAATTGACTTAAAAGGAAACTCCTTCCAAAGTTCAAAAGTTTGTTCACCCGAACGAGTAGAGTCGGGCGAATTGCTGCACTTAAAACCAATTTTCAGTTGATTGTACCTATGGATGACACTGAGAACTGTACTTGGGTGTGATTGCACTATCAAAAGTTTTTAATTAGATTTATTTCAAAAATACAAGCAAAGTGGAGTCTGGGATTGTACTTAATGAATCTTTATTTTAACACAGAGCGGCCGGAGGGAAGAGTTTTTCATTGTGAGAAGAAGAAGAACTTGTTGTTAATTTAGGAAAATTATTGCAGAGGCTCAGAATATATATTTATTTTATTTTTCAAGTGAACTCATATATTACCTACGAATATTGAAATGAATATTGCCAAGAGGCAATTTAAATTTTCGCGAAATTTATGACTGATACTATTCATTTTGGACTAGAAAGTGGCAATTTTAAAATTTTAAAACAAAAATATGTACTGGAATATGTTAATTAAATGAAATCAACTAACACAAACATGAACTAAATTAAAAAAAAAAAGATATTTAAATACATATTTTCAAAACTTACATTAGGTTTGTTTTTCAGATTAATATCAACATTTAAAATTGTTTTTTAATTATTTAGGTTATACTTAATTATATGAAAATTCAAACTTTATTTTGGTATTAATTGCAACTTCAATTTGATCTAAGTATTTGTTTAGGTACACGGAGAAAAATTTCTAAGAAAAATTCCCTTACTGTTTCATAATTTGGATGCATTTTACTCTGGCGCAGGAAAAATTCCCGTGCTGTCTTAGAATTTTTCATGGGTTTCCGGATAAAAATTCTAAGACAGCACGGGAATTTTTCCTGCGCCAGAGTAAAATGCATCCAAATTATGAAACAGTAAGGAAATTTTTCTTAGAAATTTTTCTCCGTGTAGGATTTACAGTGTGGTTGATTGGGTTGCTAAGTAGTGTAAGTTAACAGTCCAAACATTGTCGTTTTCTTATGACCACTATTATACCACAAAAGCCCCCTAACCAGATTCAATAAATATTTATCGATTGACAAAGTGCACATTATATTGATATCGAACACTCATTAAGCTGTCGGTTCCCTTATTTATTAAAGAAAAATCAATTTGGGTGATACTAAATCTTGAGTTTCTCTCAGCCCGATTTTGCAAGAAATCATTAAATATAGGGAGAATAGTCGTTGCCGCCAAAGCTGCGACCGTGGCAACGAGGGCGCGGGGATGAGAAATGTAAATTTGTTACCGGAGATATATGGGGTATAATAAATTGTCAAAAATGACTTTTATCTAGCATCTGATTTTTCATCTCGCCAAGACCGTAGACGAAGACATTCATGGCATTCAGTAGCATGAAAAGGACCAGAAAAGTTTGTCTACTTCAAGCACAGAGAGCGAATACATCACAGTCAGTGGCGAAATATGATTATGAATAGAAAGATATCGCGTAAAAAAAATCGTTGCCACTGTCGACGTGCGACAAGATACAAACGGAAATGATGTAATCTGAAAATTATCTCAATTATAGTCAACATGGGTATTTCGCTGAATGATAAATATCACTATGATGGGTTGGGATTTTTCGGGAACAAATTCGAACTTCGAACTGGGGCTCAAAGACATGGATCAGAAGGATTTTAAAAGTTAATGAAAAGCCGGGCCAGTTTTAAAGTGGTTCTCTTGAAAGTTCAGCACTTTTGAAACCACCATCCGAACCCTTCGCCCATTTGACGCGGCAAGGCAAAGGCTCTTTTCATGATTCCCTTTTTATTTTAACTCCCCCGGAAAGTTCGTTGACGAAGAATTACAGAAGCAGGGACCCAATTCCGGGATCCATTCCCCAGCTGACTGTGCTCTTTTTTCACAGAGGAAGCGCTTTAATTTATAGTTCTCCAGTAATGAGGGCAATAAATCTCCTATTCACTGGAGTATATTGACGGAACATTTTGCTTCTCACTTTTCACTCCTAGCAGCCCCTTTTTTCGCCCGCCTCAACATTTTTTTCCCAATTTCATTTGCTTAATTTCAACTTTAAAAAATCTGTGGAAGCCTGCGTACTAGTGAAAATAGAGGATTATAAAAAAAATAAAAACTTTATTCTGCATTCTTTGAGATTTCCTGCTTTAAATTCGCTTCCTGCAAACCACCCCACAGCGGTGTTTAAATAAACAGAATTTCTTGAAGCACGAATCGTTTTTCCACAGTAAAAGCGGCAAAAGTTAAGGAAAACTTTCAGTTCCAATTTGTTCGGCGAAAGTATTTCGTCCTACGCGAAAAAGGGAAAAAGATTTATCCGCGCGGCAGAAAAGAGGTAGGGTGATCCGACTTTTAAAAGAAATAATAATAAGCAAACTGGCACAGAAGTACTAAACAGGTCCAACCTGCATATTTATTTTAAATTCTTCAAGTTAAAGTCAGCGAAAAGGAATCGCATTTGAAATCAACAAAGACCTCCATCAAATATTTTTTTTTCATTCTCCAATTTTTTCTTTTTCTTAATTTTTCAGCCAGCAAACTCCATTCAGACATCGACCATTGTGAGGGTAGTGAATTGCTTTGTTATTTAAAAGTCCAGAAGATCCCTATTTCTGCAAATTTTTTTAGCCTCAAGATATTCCTCTCGTGATAAACGACGTCTAAAATCTGTGAGGCGTCATATTTTCATTTTGGATACCATACGAAAAGGATCTATTTCAAAATTATCGGGATCATTAATTTGTTGGTAAAATTTACTGTTTCCTTAGATTAAGACAACGAACAATTTAAAATTTCGTTCTCGAAGTTCGGCTGCATAACTCCTCTCTTTTACTTTATAAGGAAGTGGATTGTATTTTAATGTTTTTAATAAGGGTTAATGTTATTGATTTAAGCTGGCACTGTTAAAGAATAGCGATTAAGATAATAAGGATGATAAAGATGGTGAAAGATAATGTTGAAGATAGTATTGAAAATGGCTATTATTTTAGTTTTATTAAATTCATCATTTCGTTTTAATCAGTAGTAAAGAGCACTTTTTGTGAACATCCCCCAATGGATTGGCTGAGTTAACTGAGTATTGTGTTAATGCTTTAATTCGTCTTAAACATTTCCTTGGTTTTCGCTTGCGCTAACTTGACCTGACTGACAAAATTATTTGCAAGTTCTATAATGTACCTGCCTTTGTCCTCCTCCGATTCGTACTCTTCCTTTGCTTTGTTTTCTTCAACAACTAAAATATTCATCGTCTTTTTCTCGGATTCGATTTTTCTGAAAATTTAAAGTTTATAGACAAATACATAAAAATTGTTAATAGACAGGGCATACACAATATATTCTTGCATTTTATCTTCATTAGCAATTAAAGCTTCTTGGAGCTCAGTCATCTTGGCTCTAATCATTTGTTCGAGCCCTTCAAGTTTCTTGGAATAAATTTCAATATCTGCAGACCTCTTTTCATTTAAAGACACCTGCTGGGAATATTTTCTTTTCATTTCAGCGAGTTTTTGCTTAGCTTCCCTAAAAATTGAAAATTTTCCGGTGGACATCAATTTTTCAAAATTAATAATAATTATTATAACTTATAATATATAGGGGCAATATTTGGAGAAATAACTTTATAAATATAAGGAGTAAACTTACTTTGCTGATACAAAGTTTTCCAATGGGTAAGTCTCCATGGTGGAGTCAATTTGTTTTATCAACGGAGTGAGCCTACTGATTACGTCCGATCTTGCCTGATTGCTTTGTAGAGTGGCATTTTCTATCTCTTCTTGCTCGGCTACAGCTTTTTGAAGAGATGCCTCAGTCCTGGAGAAAATGGTTCAATAACTTTTATAACGAAACATTTTAAATTATATTTACTCCCTCAAACTGCGGACCTCATCCTGCGAAACAAGACCCCTCTGAAGATCATTTTCGGTGGTTTGGAGATTCGTAAGCACGCTGTCGCAATTCTTACAGATCTCTTTTAGTTCCCTTAATTTTTCCAATTGCGCATTCTCCTCAGCCTGCAAACTTTTAATTTTGGCTTCCAATTTGGGCAGAATTTCCTTGTATTCCTTAACCGATTTTTCAATCTAAAAGCGCCGCCGCATTAGAGTACCCAAAATGCCTTATTTATAAATACAAACCATTTTTTCTTTAATCGCGAGCTTTTCATTCTCCTCCACGAAATTCTTTTGCATCTCCAGCAGATCGTGGTACTCCTGGACCATTTTGTTGCCTTCGTCGATTACTTCCTTTTTCATCATATTGAAGTATAGAAAGTAGTTGAGCAGATATTTCAGCACATGCGCAGTTTTCTTCGGGGCTGGAAAAGTTATGTTTTTAAGCAAAATATTCAAGTTGAGCCTTACCGAGGAGCCTTACAGGGGCTGATGAGATCGATGTACACAAACGAGTTCGATTTATCCGATAATTTGTAGTAGTGATTTATAGATTGGCAGAGTTTTATCTTGAAGGTGATATCTCCAGGTTTCTCTCTCTAGAAGCGGTTTCAGTAAGGTTCCTGTCTTTTAAATTAAAGTTTTTACCTCGATCACAGGCCCGAGATTAAAGCCAAACTGCTCCAAGTAGCTGACAAGTGCGTTAAACACAAAATGCTCCGTCGGTTTTCGGAGATCGCTTTCAGCTATCTTAAAGGAGAATATTTCATTCCATTGTGTCACTAATTCCGAATTAGTATTAGCCATGTTTTATTATCGTCGCGTATCGTATAAAATTCTCTCAGATTTGAACAGAAAACACAGAAAACACGCTTTTCAACTTCGAGATCTCTCCTTCACTTTTTAAATTTGAAGATCTTCTTCTTAGTTATGCGGAGGCATGGCACAGCTCAGGCAAGCAAGCCAAAGTACATTCATGAAGAAAAGTTTTGTTGGTTCCGAAAGACAATAGTGCTAAACTTATAAATTAAAAAGTGCAGTTGAACATTTTAAAAATCGTAATTAAAGTTTCAAAAAGCAGAATAAAAGGCTATAACAAAAAGTGTGTGTGTGTGTGTGTTACTTTGGCGACAATGGCACCAGGGCCATGAAATTTTGCAGGCTCCTTCCGTTTTGGCTAAAACGAAAGGATCTGAAGAAATTTTGCGGTGCTGGGCTATAATTTCCGAGATATTTAATTTTTAATTTTGACAAGCTGTCAAAATTAAAAATTAATATTTCCCACCTTAAAACTCCTTTCCACCGCGAAAATTTCAAATCCAATGAAGCGGCCATCACACTCCTTTTTGATGTCATTTTTTGATGCCATTTTGTAAAAGGAAAATCACTCCAGTAGGCATTTTTTAAAAAGAAAATCACTCCAGTAGGCATTTTGTAGAAGGAAAATCACTCCAGTAGGCATTTCGCAAAAGGAAAATCACTCCAGTAGGCATTTCGTAAAAGGAAAATCACTCCAGTAGGCATTTTGTAAATGGAAAATTACTCCAGTAGGCATTTTGTAGAAGGAAAATCACTCCAGTAGGTATTTCAGGTAAGTGTTTTGACGTTTAATAATAAACATTGGATTTTTTGCAGATTTTTCCATTTTAAAGTGTTACTAAGTGTAGGAAATGAAGTGAATAGTGCAGTGGGGACATGATCCCAGAGTGCAGTGAAATTTTCGCGGTGGAAAGGAGTTTTAAGGTGGGAAATATTAATTTTTAATTTTGACAGATTGTCAAAATTAAAAATTAAATATCTCGGAAATTATAGCCCAGCACCGCAAAATTTCTTCAGATCCTTTCGTTTTAGCCAAAACGGAAGGAGCCTGCAAAATTTCATGGCCCTGAGGCCATTGTCGCCAAAGTAAAATTATACCAAAAGTGTGGTTTACCGGACGGATCTCTAACTAATAAAGCCTACGAATAAATTTTATAACAAAAAGAATATCTCTAACAAACACACGAGTTGTGATAATCGAAAATATATTTAAAGTATGGAGATAAATGCATATAGAATAGAAATATACATTATCAACAATGTAATATTGCATAATCACCTGATTTATGTATGTCGCTATGCAAAATTTCATGTATAACATCGGAAAATGAATTACTTTAAAGTAAGGATTTAAGGACACAGTTTTACCATTGCAGATTAAAGAAAAACATACCAAAACACATTGTTTTTTTTCCTGTCTGTTACAGTATCCAAATTTATACCATGATAGTATAAATAAACGGGCAATAATTGTAACTGAAATGAATTTTATGGCTTTGCAGTAATTTAGGAAACTTAATGTCGGACAAATGCTTTTCTGTACCGTGGTGCTTTTCGTAACGTTTATATAGGACAATAAAGAAGAAGGAAGCTCTAAAATAAAAAGTATACTATACCTCGTACTCCGGCGAGTAATAAACCTGATGGGATCTAGCCAATTAAATTTATCTTGAATGTCTTGCCTTTAAGCTAACCCCAAGATGACCAAATTACGCGGGCGCCAAAATACTTAAATTAAATAAAATCAGTGCGGCAATTTGCATAAGTATCAGGTATCCCTTCTATATCTCTTGGTTCAATGGCACCTCTGACAAAAGATATTCCAGGACCCTCGTTCACCTCCGCCGGGTTCCGCATTGCGCTTAGAAAGAAAAGGTTAAAGGCACCTCAAAAGAGGGGCTGCTTGTCCCCACGAATGTTCCAGTTGGATCTAGATAAAGTGGATGCAGTCGGGAGGACAGAAGAGTTCTAATTGCTTCACTACACACTTCGCTACAACTTTTCTTTGGTCTCTAGAATAAACATCCTCGACTAAGTGACTGTAATTGCAAGAGATGGCGAGAAAAAAAAAAGCATGTGAATAACGACGGGCAATATAATTAAAGGTGGAATGTTACGGGCGACAGAAAATGGCTGCACCTATTCTTTTAATTAGCCCTAGATAAGAGAGGTCCTTACAGGTGGAAATTTATTTCAGGGCATGTCCTCGTTAATTGTGTTTATTCAAGTCCAAGGACGATAACGTTGTAAGAAGCTCGAGCCACCCTCCGCGCTTTATGGAACATTTTTGCAAATATTTGGTTAATAAACAGAGAATAATTGCATGCCAGATTAATTCTTAATTTTGTATGCCTTGGGCGGTGAATTATATGAGGGATGTAAGTCAAAGTGCCGGTTTCTACACTTCCTTAATGTTAAAATTTTTTATCGTTGAAAAACTCCCCAGGTGATTATAGGATTACAAAAATGTTTATTTTTATAACTCCTCTCACTTACTTCCTCTTCATCTATGTTTTCTATCAAAATCTATCCAAGTACATAGGAGTATTACAATTAAGAAAATGGGCAATTTTAAGATTGAGAGCAAATTTATAATTATGTAAATGGAAAATATTTAATTTTTAAAGTATGCTTATTTGGCGATTTGCATTGTTTGAACTTAAAATACAAAAATATTTTAACGATAAAAGTTATTTTTTGTAAGCTCGTGTTATCTTTACTTTAGGTTAACAACTGCTTCCCATATATGTATGTATATGCGCACATACATAAGGAATTAAAATAAAGGTTTTGTAAATTTTAAAAAGATCAATAACGAGAAAGTTCGCAGGTTGTATTCTGTACTCTGTTATTAATCAAATTTAATGAAAATTTAATCATTTATGTCCTTCTCCAACAAAAATCGGCTTTTCCTTGCTCAATTTGCAATCAATAAAATCAACAATTCCGCTGGCTTTGGCTTCTCGGAAGAGTTTCATTTAAATTTCAATAACAGAAACATTTCCACGCTTCCGCTCGCCTGATAATGTTTCATAACTGGCTCATGAATATTTCAAGGAAGTCGCTTGACAAAATGCTTCAAATCACAGCCAAGGGATTCTTTTAACAAGGTATTTCGAGGCGCCGGATGATTTTTGAGAAAATCGCCCGAAGACCTCCAGAAATCGGTTCTTGCATAACCCCGATAGCGCCACAAAGAATCCAGAGCCTAGCGCCCCGAAGGCGAAGTCACAGAAAAAAAAATAAAAAAATAAAAAAATAAAAAATAAAGATTCATGAAGCCCTTGTACGATGCTTTGCGCGAATTCTCGGGTGCATTTTTATGATTAACCCACCGAACCGCAAAATAACAAGGCAAAAAGTTTGTGCCATTTTTCCACTCTTTGCAGTTGCAATCGGGCGCAAACAGCCACAAAAGCAGAGGCAGCGGTTTAAGAAAATCATCCAATTAGCCCGAGGCGAGTATTACCTAGTTTGGGGCCGCGGCCCCCTCAAATGGCCCCAATCGGTGCCCGGGGCTCCGATCCAGACAAAAGGCGGCTCGATTCAAGAATTCTTGTATTTGTCTTGTTAATGTTCTAATCGATTAAAAACAGCCATGAATGCGAGGGAGGAGCGCGCCACGTAACATGAACATCACTCCTCGATTGTACTTAGTTTGCTAATAGGATTCCCTCGGGGCCCGGGGGGGCTCTCCTTGGCGGCGTGGGTGTAGACCTTGTTGTCGCGGATCTTCCGGAACAGGGAGATGTACTTCCCGGCGGTGGTCGTCCGCGGCACGATGTATTTTTCGCAAAAGGACGTCTTGCTCTGCGCCGCCCGGCTCAGTTTCTCGTAGCACAGCTCCTGCAGGAACGACAGGACGAAAGTGTAGCAGTTGTACGATTCCTCGTTGTAGTGCTCCACCGTCCAGTGGGATTGCTTGCAAATCTACGGATAAGTTTTATATTAATTTTTGTTCTAGTTATGTATTTAAATAGTTCCATACTTTTGAAAAAGTAAATATACCTATATCAACTTCTCCAAAATCAAATTAATCACAAAAAATCACTCCAAACTTTTTCTTACTTACTTTTATATGAAGTACTATGTAAAAATGGAGTCTACCGCTTTACACGAAGCAACAAATTTTGTTTTATATTACTGTATTTTTGTATGTAAAATTCAAGGAAATACTATTTTATATTCGTTCAAATCAGTTAATTGTAATTTTAGAGCAAATTCTTCTATTTCAAGAATTTATCTATCCAACAATTTTAAAAAATACCGTTGGTCTTAACAGCAATAAAACTGAAACCATAAATGAAAAATAACGTATTTTGTCATAATAAATATAAACAATTTTTGAAATATTTCTTATAAAATTTAAACTACGTATTTCAAAGATTTTAATAAAACCAAATTTGGATCGCTTAACGCCTCAATTTTTAAATAAGTAAGATTCCTTATAAGAAATCACCAAATATAAAATTAGTGAAATCAAAAGCCTTCCTACTGTCATTATGATTTTTTTAAATTGGTAAAATTAAAAGCGCCCACATTATTATATGTACAATGTACATGTATACACTTTTTGGTAAATATATAATGAAATTTAGTATCCAAGGGACGTCGATTTGGATCCATTATTTTGAATTTTCCGAATATTCATAAGATCCGGATTTAAAATCTGTGACCCTAAAAACGCATTGTAGATAATTTTATTTCATCATACCCCCTTATTTTAAAAATCTAATTGTGATTTTATATTATAATTTAATAGAGAATTAAGTTTAAAGTTAAATAAGACAAACTCATTTAAAAAATTTGGATTGCTTCTAAGATCTTCCAATTTTTATAAAACTTTTAAATTATTTGTAGCAATTCTTTAGATACTTTTATATCGGTCTCTCGGTTGCTATATTTCTACTAATTATATTAAGAGGTTTTGTGAAAAGTTTCTATATTTAGGTATATGTATGTGATATTTTCAGAACGAGTTCTTATCTCCGGAATTACCTGCATCAGCACGTTGTCCCAGAGCTCGTGCCAGGGTTCCGGCACGGACTCCACAAGAAGGGACTGATTCCAGGAACTTGCACCGCCTTTGGTTGAGTGTCTCTGCAGGCCATTTCTGTCGAACTCCACAATTGTCCCACGGGACGTCGTCAGAGCGATGTGGAGGTCTGTTGTGTTGTTGTAATCACTGAAAGGCATCGGGACGCCATGAAAAATATCACCTGAATTAGGACGAAGGTATATCCACCTACTTGAGGAAATCGCCGGTGGTGGGCCGCAGCACAATGGAGCAGGGATGCTGTGACGCCCGAACGAAAGGATAAGGCAGCCTGAAGGGCAGCAGCTTCAGATCCTTCTCGTTCAGGTGCTGGCGACATGTTGGGCACACATCCGGCAGAGCCAAGCAGAAAACTTTTGAGATGCAGTGCTGAAAACAAATGATGCCCGGGTCACCTGAACCAGACGACAGCATGTCCTGCAAGTAGATGGGAACATTTTCCGGTTTTTAGAATTGTGTCTTCTATCTAGCAACCTGAGGAGGATTCGTTCAAGGGCCGCGGAGGCGGAGAGCCCACTCCACTCCAAACCAACCATCGACACAAAAACTAAAAAATTACGAAAACATTTCGTGACGCCAATGAATATTTCATAAGAACTGCGACAGAATTTAATTCAAGCACCATGTCGGGAATTGTCCAACCCGGCGCGGCGGCGGAAGTTAGTGGGGATCAATCGAACTCTTTAAGCCGGGCTACGATCGATTCCACTGGGACTCGGAAGGGCTCACGTATATTAAATCGCCCTTAATTCCTTGTGGACAGAAGTTGTCCGTCTTGGACTTTTCAAGGGTTTGCATAATTTATCTATCCTCAAAATTTTTTTACTTTTTTTTGTTAAAAAAAAAGACTTGCTATCTTCACAAGAACTCTTCTAGCTAATAAAAGCTGAGTGCAGCAAGCTGAAAAGTTTTCTCGTGAAGAGAGGTAAAATTAATTAAAGGCCAATTTCGTAAAATCCCCCGTTTGCAGAGTGCTTAGTGTAGAAGAAGGATAAGGTAAAAGTTTCTTCATTTTTGATAAACCGATGGGATAAATTATGACATCAAGTAGGGAAAAGTTGAGACTTGATGAAACAATAAATATCTATAAAACAAAACATTATTTTATAGCAAAATAATATATAAATTTGTATTTCTTTAAAGCCGGTCGCAAAAATTATTTTTGGCTTGAAACAATTGAAACAATAAATAGGATCCTAATAGTCGGTTACCTATCAATTTATTAATCTTGGAATATACATAGAGCTGATATGAAGTAATAATAAGCATAAGGTTAGCATCGCATAGTGATTTACTTTTATCTTATGTTAAAAATTTCCATCTTCAATCACAGAAAAAGTACCTACTAAGGTTTGCAAATCACTGAAGCAATATTGATTGGTTAAATAAATTTAATTAGACTATATAGTCCAGTCATTTGGGAGTTTTACCTGGAAAGTATATGTATAAGTAAATATGTTATAGTGGAAGTGTAAAAATGCCATTTAATATAATCTGTTGCGTTTGAATCTCATACCAGGTGTTTGACCATATGGCCAAATTATACCTGTCTGATTTCAAACGGTGTTAACGAATTCCCATAGAATTATATGCAATGTATTTATATTTAAATAACATGTATATTATATTTTAAATAAAAAAAAAAAAAGTTTTCCGGGAGTTTTGAAAATTGGTAATTTTATAGATTTTGAGGTGCTCTTTCCGAATTTAACTTTGCGACCTCGTATCTTTGCCGCTCGCGCCGCCACATTGGTAAAATGGCGCTTAAAAGCAGTTTTTTGACAATATCTCCTTTCCGACTCATTTTACGATAAAAGCAGTTATATACAAAATGAAACTAGAGACAATTACCTACAATTTATGTATCTACCTTTTTTTCATAAAGTCAATAGTTTAGGCGTACGAGCACCGCAAAGTGTACTCCAACACGCATTTTGGCCAAAACACTCATTTCCACACCACCTTGATGTAGAGTAAACGGCGCGTTTTTTTTAATGTGGCCATAGTAAGTAAGGCAATAGTAAGTCGGTTTTTCACCGTATAGTATAATATCTATATATTATATATATAGATATCACATATATAACATCTATTTCAAAGCCCAAAATTTGACCTTGACCCTTCATTCTGCCGATTTTTTGTATGGGAAGATCGAAACTTTTTTTAAGAAGAAGCTTCCCTGTCACGTAGCCTTTCTCAAGAGAAGAACCGCACTCGAATCCGACGGCGCGTTCCGAAGTTATTCGTGTTATAATAATTAATAAAACACAAAACCCACTACCCGCAATGAAGTCCAATTTGAAAGAGACGTCACATTCCAATTGGACTTCATTGCGGATAGTGGGTGGTATCGTTGGAAAGCTCGAAGGCTCAGCTTTCTAATACGTTTTCAACCAGTATCCTAGGATGTCTCTGAAAGAACTTATAAAGCATTTTCTAGATTGACCTCCAAATTTTCAATCGTGATTTAAGGGGGAAGGGCCGATTTTAAGGGAAGGGGGGGGAGGGGGGTGTCCGAACAAACGTTGATCAGGAGACCATTTAGAATCGATTGGAATACCCCTGTTCAGACCTTAGCAAAACACCCTGTATAACATCTATTTCTATTATATCTATATTATATATATATACATATGTTATATATGTGATATATATATATATATAATATATAGATATTATACTATACGGTGAAAAACCGACTTACTATTGCCTTACTTACTATGACCACATTAAAAAAAACGCGCCGCTTACTCTACATCAAGGTGGTGTGGAAATGAGTGTTTTGGCCAAAATGCGTGTTGGAGTACACTTTGCGGTGCTCGTACGGCTAAACTATTGACTTTATGAAAAAAAGGTAGATACATAAATTGTAGGTAATTGTCTCTAGTTTCATTTTATTTATAACTGTTTTTATCGTAAAATGAGTCCGAAAGGAGATATTGTTAAAAAACTGCTTTTAAGCGCCATTTTTCCAATGTGGCGGCGCGATCGGCAAAGATACGAGGTCGCAAAGTTAAATTCGGAAAGAGCACCTCAAAATCTATAAAATTACCAATTTTCAAAACTCCCGGAAAACTTTCCAGGTAAACGCTATTTTTCGGCCCAAATGAGTTTTGATTTCGAATGGATTGCTAATTATTTTCTATTTATTTAATTTCAGATTAGTGTAGGAAGAGTTTCTTAAATACATATATGAATTGAATTGGTCTTTAATAGAGGAAAAAGAGGGTAACGATCATTGAAAGTTGGCCTTTTTAATGAAACACGGTTTAATTTGAATTTATACGCGCGGTCGTGACCTCTATTTGATAATAATAATACGTGAGAGTCAGTTTAGATTGGGCTTAAAATAGTACACAACAAAAGTGTATTATTAACAAATATTTGTTATTCAAAACTACGACTGTGTGATAAACGATATTTTGCTGTTTTTCGTGAATGAGAAGTTTTTCGTATGTTTTTATTTTTGTTAATAAAAAAATTATACAAAAATAAAATATTTCACTCAAGAAACCTTGAAAGTTTGAAATCGATGTAAAATATTCACTTAAAAAAGGGTCACTTAAAGACTTTTATTGCATTATTAAAGGACTATGCAACGATAGGTACCCCCCTACAATCGGGTATGCGAAAATAAAAAATTTTTATCCTTCATTTCTATTTATTACAAAATTGTATGGGTAGGTATTGACATAAGACACCTGCCTATAGAATTTAATCAAAATCGGTAGGAAGATAATATAGGAATTGAATTTGAGGATAATTTAGTATGAGTCAATTACGTTTATCACTGCTACCAGAAAACAAAAGTTAAATTATATATACCCGTATTGCTTTAAGAGAGGAATAAAATAGCCTAATTTTTGGATAAATTGTTAATTGCTTTCTATTTTAAATGCAAATGTATCAACATAAAATCCGAATTTTATCGTAATGAAACAATAAAACGGAAAATCAAATTAATTAAAACAACTAATACCTTTGAAAGCATTGTATGGAGTAATTTTACTTGGATGTGTGTTTCACGTAAAAACTTTTGAACATCCTCCTTCTGGATCCAAAAAAGAAATTCTGAATGTAATGAAGATTAATGTAAGCTTACGAAAGATTATTGGAATTAGTAGAGAGGGAAATTTTGAATTCCACCTAAGGCGAATCTCAGAATATTATCAAATGATGAGACAAATAATCCTCATTACCGCTTGTCAGTAATCCCTAAACACCCTCTGAAACAAACTGTAGTACGTTTCTGATTCCAGTCAAATATATCATCTCCCAGGGGAGTTGGTGACCCACAATAGAGCCCGAAAAGAGGCACCCTGTACCTCTCTCTCGCAAAGTATCGCCGGTATCCGGGCGAACAGCTGATTTTACTCGTCGTTGAAAACGAAAAGAAAAAAAAATATATACATATATATAAAACTACGACACCTCAGTCACGCATAGCCCCAAAATCCACTCCACATGCTCCCCAAACATACCGTCGAACTCTTAGCACCGACTTGGAAGTAGGAAAATTCAAGCGTTTATACAGATACACATAAATAGGGGTTAGGTTCCATAAAATTTAAGGGCGCAAACTCACCACTGCGGCTATTTGTAGACTATGTTACTTTCACCACTTGCGCATTTAACAATTTATCCATAAGTCCCCTTAATTTCCATGCCGTCGAGCAAGTGGTTATTTTGTTTGGACTCTTGTCGGCAACCCTCTAGTAGAGCACGAGCCGCGGATGATTACGGTCGGAAAAGGTTTTTGGTATAACCGGGATACCTTTAATACCCGCCAGCTCTTCTGGGATTTTCAGCCTTATATCAGTTGGGACTGGACTCCAAAAGGAATATTAAGATTTTGTTTCGCCAATATGAAAATTTATTAGGGACAATGTAGTCTCGAGCACTGAGTGCCAGGACACATATAATTGTAAAAATTAAAAAAAAACCGACTCTACTGCCGTGGAAAGCTCAAAATTATAGTGAAATAAACTGCCGACTTTTCTTAAGTCGATCTTATCTAATATAAATTTTTTTCGGTACGATTAAAAGCAAGTTCGACAAAGTGTTTAAAGTGATTTTCAGTGATTTTCTAGATCTTGAGATATATTATATAGTAGTATATAAAAAAAAAATTAAGTTTCAGTGTTTTCCCTTTTTAGTAAGTGCAACCAACGTGTTCTTATTTCTTCATTCAACTCAGTAGTTAAAATTCTGTGTTTTTTGCCCGGACTTTTATTCATCGAAGTGTGATTCCCCAAATAGCGAACTGGAAACCTCCAGGTAAAAAACAAAAATAGAAAACAAACTTTCAGAGCACCACGCGGAGTGGCTTTGAGCAATTAGAACTGCACACGAAAGGCACCGGCCATATCCTAGCAGGAGATCAGCGCAAGAAACGCCAAGGTGAACTTTTGATCCTGGAAGGTATATAAAGTCAGCCCTTCCTTCTCAAAAAGGGAACCTTAGCCAGATATTACGACATCCCGACAGGAACACAAAGGAACCGAGCGGCAAGCGCCGGGGGATGAAAAACTTTTCCCTACCGATCTGAGCCTGAGCCCGAGAACCTTAAGGAGAGGACTCACCGCACGGAATAGAAAGGTATGAAAGGCTTCGGATTGCAGGTTTTTGCAGGGGAACTGCAGGGGGTTAATGTAGCTGATAATTGCAAATGCAGAAAACCCAAGACGCCAAGGTAGAAGGTACTATTTAGTATCTACCATAAAAAGCCCTTTCGTCTTCTAGCAATGACTTCTGTTGGTAATGGGTTTTTGGGACGTGTAATTTCTCTCATTTACATCTCATGAATTACGCACAGTTCTTCTTCCTCCTTAGGGCAGATTTATACCTTATAAGTAGGGGGTTTGGAATACCCCCAACATCGAGCTACGTAAGATAAACAACCATCTCAACAGGGGTGTGTTATTGACATTCGAACCGCACCGCCTCTATGACAACTTTAGCTCGAAATTTTGTCGAAGTTTGCTCGAAGTCAAAGGCACATCTTCACAAAAATAGAGCATATCATGTCGGAGGGCTATAACCGGCCCTATCACGTGCATTCGACAGACGTCACCGCGTGTAGATGAGGAAGCACATTGCTGCCTACAGATCTGCCTAACTACCCCCTGAGGCTACCCCCAAAACCACTATAAATCATACCATTCACTGGGGCCCCTTCCAGGAGTCTACTATACGAAAAATATTCAACCGACATGCAACCACACCAGGTATACATACCCCCCTTGATTCGCATGTTGGTAGGTAAAACCCCTCCCCTATATTTCACAATAGTGTATACCCATCGCAAGGGCTTTGTTTGGTGTCGTTTTATGGTTAAAACGACCCTTTTTGGAGCTTTGTGAATTTCGCTAGAATGGTGGGGTTTAACCCACCCCATCATGGTTTACCTTCCGCATATACATAGGTACCATAGGAAAACAGGTAAAGAAAAATATGAGTATAAAAATGATAAAAGAAACCACAAAAACAAACCGGGTAAAGCGCCCGGTTATAGAGGCACTGTTGCCAGACCCTCAAACGCATCAAAGTGGAAACTGTCTGGGCTTATGAACTCTCGTTACGAACTTCCTCGAGTGGTGAAGATGGGCCTGGGCTTCAAGTGTGAAGTGGGAAATGAGATTTCCTATTTAAGCACGTTCCTTCGCAGCGCTGAGAAGAGTTATTTCTTCGGCTCATGGGAAAACTATGCCATTTCTACTCGAACATCATGGGGAAAAAAAATAGAGAATGGCTTGGGAGACTTCAAAAAGCTTTTTCAAACAAAAACGGAAGTGCACGAGCGTGAAAAATTCCAAGTAGGCTAGTCGTTTTAGCATAATTTTCAACATTCACTTCAAAAATTGTGTAACATCGCGCACCTACCTACTTACTTCCTTCTAGATTTTTCTTTAAAAACTTAAAACTAAACTCAAGTACTCGCAAATTTGTTGAAACTAAAAAGGTACATTTTTTCTTTCATTCTAACTTGGAATTCTGAAATGTATACTTGAAATGGGCGCATATACAAGGTTTTCTGTGGGTACTACAAATTAAGTACTATCCGCACAGGGATACACTTACGACTTACCTACGTGCTTTTTTCCTTTTCTTTTTGTTAATTAATTCCAAACAATTTCTAACTTCGCATTCCGGAACTTTAAGACGTAGTCAGGATGTTATGCAAAGTGTGGCTCCATTGTCTCAGCTTGAACACAGGAAAAGTTGAATTATAATTTTCAGCATGAAAACTCATTAGAAATGTGTTCATGCGTATATTCTTGATAATTAAACAACTTGAATAATTATAGGATTTAAAAAAAATAAATTCGTATTTATATAAAAAACGTTAGGAACTCTTTAAAAAAAATCTTAAAAGTACAGATTAAATATTTTAAGAAAAAGTATATGTATTTTCAATCAGGTTCGTTACTTGCCATTGAAGTTTTAAATTGAAATTGGCGGGAAATCTTGAATCTTTTATTCTTACCATAAAATCTAGCCTCGTCTGAAATTGTTTATAATATCCTTCAGTTATAGTTATGAAATACGATTAATTGCAAACATTTACATTAGTTTTGTGAGAAAGCATGTATTTGAAGAAATTTTTCCTACACTGATATTGATTTACAATTTATAGCATGTACAAAATTCGTTTAAAAAAAAAGTAAATTTTAAACGAATTTTTATGTAATAGCATAATGTCCAAATTTTTATTTAGCAGGCTTCTATTACGTTCCGATAATTTTTAGAAAACTTTTCAAAAATTGACGTAAATTAATTTTTTTTACCCTTTTACTGCTTTTCTCGAAAACACAATGTGATAATATAGTTTTGATTTTTACTTCGTATACTTAACTTTAATTAAAAAGGGTTTTGATCATCAAAATTTTGCAGACCTGCGATTGCGTGGTACCTTCTTAGGTATTTCGATAGATTTTGGAAATAGAAAATTTGTCAGAAATATGTCGATAAAAGAGATTTGGCTGCTCTCACAAATATAATATAATCTTTATATGGTATAGAATTTTGAGCTCTTTAAGCTTTAAATTAAATTTTTCCAAACTTTACATCCCAAACAGGCTTGCAAATTGTTAGAAAATAAACGATAACCTGACTTACGTTCAACGAAATTAATTTACCAAAAATACTTTTTAAAGTAAAACCTTGTCCCATACTTTGTAGACCTAATTTTATTCAATTACAAAATAAACATCTCATCAAATATCCCCTTTAATGAATTCACCCCAAAATAACAACGTTATACTTCAAAATCTATTTACGTTTTGAACAAGTGAAATTCATGAATTGAGAGGAGAGTTACCTTTCAGCTCATAGCTTCTTCCCTCTCAGCCTATACTTTGCTATTAAGCGTAAATTAATGAACTTAAACTCAAAAACTTTTCCTCGTTCATCATTTCTGCCAGACATAGCTATTTCACTCCTTAAGATTGTTTCGGGTCACTTGAAAATTTTCTTAATGACCAAACTTTTGTCGAGAAGAATTGTCCCAAGTGAGGTAATTTCATCTTTTCAGTTAAAGTATAAATCAAACGAACGACACGAAGGATAGAAATGAGTTGAAATTTGCTAACAATGATTGGCAAGAAAGTTTCAAAAATATAAATTAATGAAAAGACCATTGAGTGCAGCATGCCCCATTTTTCTAGCTTGAAAACTGCATTTATTCAATGGTCAAAGTTCTAATTAAAGGGAGTATTTTAGTTTGAAGTTGATAATTTACAATTCAGAGTCAACAGCAACGATTGTCTGCTGAAGAAGAATGTCATTTTTCTGAACTTGTAAGTTGCTAAATTTATTATAAATTTTACTATCATAAATTTTGGCGTGCCCGCAAAAGTAATACAATTAAAAGTATGACTGGATGTAAATTAATTGGCGAATGAAATTTTGTCTCGGTTTCCGATATTAGAACGAAACGATTTTACGATCTTCGATCTTAGTAATAAAAAGCGACGAAAAGGAATGGATCAAAATGACTGCCTTGTGGAATACCTGAGTTGACTAAAGTCAAAATAGTTAAGATACTTTTTTAAAATCTATGTAATAAAGATAAAATATTTTCAAAACCCTCAAACACAACTGCTATCAACCGAAATGACTTCACCAGAAATTTTATACAAAGGAAAGTCGAAATGCAAAGCAAGAAAACAGAATGAAATTTTACTTTGAAATCATTGAGAATATAACAGCATGTAAATATTTATGACAAAAAGATTTTTTCCGAATTATTAATCCTTTCATATTTTTCTCTAGAACCCTTATCTTTGAATGTCATAATTATTTTCTTGTATTCCTTCTTGGAACTAAGCTAAAACCCTAGGAAAACCACAAAAACCTTAAAAGGTTGTCATACCTCTTGGCTCTTACCAATTTGCAACAAAAAAAATTTATATAAATATAAAGAAAAAAAACATCTTTCCATAAGAACGTTCTTTCGTTTCGTTTTCCACCCTTACTTTGAGGAATTGCAACTGCATTGCAACAAAAAAAAAAAAATTGAATCCTTTCATGCCTCAAAAAGCACCAGTACTTGAAGTAAACTTGGCAGAAAGAATTCGAAACTGCAGGAATTTGTGCACCTCGTTTTAAGTTGGTTGGAAACAAAAAAATTAAAAAAAAAAAACACAAAACTCGCGGTCCTTTCTGCATGTTGAACGTTGCACAAAAGTTGTGGGTGGTTGCTGCACCGGTGATGGAACACCCCATCGAGCAAGAGGAGGGAGAGTAATTTAAGTCGAAAAGTGGTTGGTACTTTGCTACTAATTTATTATATTTTTTTTACTACAGTGCTTCTCATAAATATAAGGCTACCAAACATTTTAATATTTCAATAAGCAATTATAAAGGTTTTAAAAAATCAGCGTTAGTATTTTTCAATTAGAAGAATTGGCTATACCCATTTGCAGAACTAAATGCAGAAATTCGTAGTAAATGTGGGTTAAATGCTTCCTCAGAAACTGTCAACAGAGCCCTTATAGCAATTATAAAGGTTTTAAAAAAACAGCGTTAGTACTTTCCGCATAGTACATTTTTTAATTAACCTAAAACATTACAGAACACAGCGTGTATTTTATACGTACATTCTACTAAAATTATTTATTTATAATAGAAAATTAATTGTTTAAATATTTTTTATTAGAATTATTATCCCAAAAATGCATGCCATAAGTTTTCTCAAAACAAATAATATAAAAAAAGTCGTTAATCAAATTTAAGAACTCAAATTTAAAGTTAATAGATATGCAAATATGAAAATACAAACAAAAATGCAGTATACCGATTTTATATTAAAAATGCTAAAGCTGGACCCGAACCCTATACACATTGTATGCGTATGTACATATGTTTTGATTGTTTCAAAATTTTTGGAATTTTAACAAAAACATGCAGGAAATGTAGGGAAGTATTTAGAGTCACAGATTAAATCAAGATTTTTTCAGATGCGTACTTACTAACCACTCAAATTAAAATATAAGGCAGGATTAGGGGCCTGTTAGAACTATAATCGCCGGATAAGTGTGGAAAATTTAAAGACGTTCTTAGACCTTCTCCACAAAATCCTCAATAGAAGCTCGGAACCAACAGTAAGTTTTGGAGGCAACAGGAAAAATGTTTTTTTTGGGGATTTTTTAAGGAAGAAAAGAAACCCCATGCCTTTTAAAATATTCATGCATCTTTTTCAGTGATATTAAACAATAATTCTGGCATTTATTGAAGAATTATATTTTTAGAATCTTTCAGGGGATTTACATTGGAGAGAACCTATGGGGAATTCTTGTGCACAGGATATATGAAAATTATTTAAACTACAGAATTAGCGACGACATCCTTTCAAATCTTGTTAAAAGCATGAAAAATCGCGTAATACAGAATACTATTAAATACTGCTTCTAAACAAAAAAAATACTTCTTTTCTATTCTCCTTATAAGGATTTATAATAATGAGGAGTGTAACTTATACTAATTTTAATTTTCGAGTGGCAATTGGAAATAAAATATTGAAACTTTTACTCTATGTGACTGTATGTCATTTGATCCTTTAATATTTTTTCGTCGCAATGTTTTATAGTGATGATCGATCTATAATTATGAAGAGCAGTAATTTACCTGAAGATTAGTGGAAATTTATACGAATTTCGCCATAATATACCAGACTGCTTAAACTTCAACGTTCAGCAACAATGTCCTGCACAAAATCATATGAATTTTTGATGAGCCCTTGGTGAAATAATTGTGAAATAAATGAATTTTTTTTCAATCGCAGAAGTTATTAAGCCCATAAAGGCTGGGGTTGGAATGGAGTATTTTTGTTTTATTTTTTTTTTAATTTTTTTAAAAATATTTCGGACCGATCAACATGTTCTCATTGGGAGCTTTAATTACTTTTCATTAAGCAGCCATTGAGCGTATAATTTCCTCAATCAGATGGCGGTTCCAACCGATTCCCGGTCCCGGCACCCTGGCCCAATAGCATGCAATAAAACTCCGTCGAACAGGCAATCTACTGAAAGCAGGACTCCCTTTCACAATCTCTCCTCATTTATCAGGTTCCCGAGGGAATGTTCACACAAATTCCTTCAACTCATTACATTCGCTGTGTATGTCAGCGACGTCGGGGGTTGGGGTCTGGACGTGTGGGGGTGCGGATAAACATTGATCAAACTTTCAACTAACGCCGCTAAATGGGACTTAGCCTAGGGATGGTTTCGATCCGACATCCTGGGTGCGTGCCATCTCCGCACCAGGCCTTAAAACTAGGTCTCCCAAGGCGGGGACGGCGGCGTGCCATGTCCTCGGGATTTTTGATTGATATCTCGACTATCTCTGGAAGATTGGCTAGATTTAGCCGGGCGGAATTCGTTGCTCGGAAGAAAAGAATAAAATAAAAATGTGTCAATCACTCAGTTGTCTTTTCCAGGCATTTTCAGTGCATTATCCATGCCCTCTGCGACTCCAAGTCCTGATTGTGGGAGCCACCCCAGAGAGCCCCAATTCGATCAATCAGGACAGAGCCCCAAGGAATGGTAATCGAATGCAGATGAGAACGTTTCCACATTCCAAGTGGCAATTAAGTCTTTCCCTCCATTTTACACCTATGTGTCCTTTACCCCCGCGGCTTTTAGCTGATTATTCGCTTTCGCTTCGCAAAACATTTCTCTTATTCCCTGAACCGAGCCCGACCCGAAGAATCGAAGGGCCTATAGAATCAATATTGAAACCCACCCCATGATCATTTAAATTTATGGCATTCAAAAATTAATTAAATAAATAAAAATAATCCCCCCTTTGTCCGGGCAGAGATGGCGATAGGCACTTTACCAAGGTTTCGCAATCGATTAAATCCACTCTGATTAATTATTATCAATGCCGCAGCGGATATTCGTCATCCATGGCCGTTTATGTTTCGACCGAAGGGTTAAATGTTGTTTTCGAATTTTTCCAGTTGTTTTAGTTGCCACGTTTCAATTTTAAATTCCATGTATGACCCAATTGCCCTGCTAATGTATTAATTAAAGGTTATCATAATTAGACTACAAAGCATCAATTTAAAAGCAGATAGTCGAAATTATGTGTTTATTTTTTATGCTGCCGTCAATCCGTCCAATGCTGTTATTATGGGGGATGCCACAACGCTTTCAAAAATTTCTATAGATAAGAATGGCTACAGCAATATTGAATTAAATGAAATCAATTCTACATATAGTGGTTAAATAACTTTAGTATAGTGGTTTTAGATAACCAAACTGAATGGGATGAATGTTAATTGCTTTGGGGAAGTTTTATGAGGATTGCACATGTTATTATGCATGCTTCAATTGGAACGACATATTTGTGTGTTATTTTTTATTTTACACAAAATGTTCTAAATTTTTCGGATAGGGGTAAGCCTCGTTTTCGTGTTATTATTCCGCTGTAGCATTTTAACATCAATTGACGCCGTTCAATTTTTCGGTTAAGATTTAATGTTTTATCATTTCATTCTGATTGCAATCGGTAAAATCAAATCAATGATTGATCACACTTGTAATGATCTTTCGTTTAATAACATTTTTATGATATCAAAGTTTTCATAGTTGATGTCATTGTGATAAATTTCACTGTCAATCAATAAACTTTAAAAGAAATTTAACTCTCCAGTTAGGGTGCTAAAATTAGTCTAAATTTATTTGTTATTTAAAGTTTGTACGTCTCTATCTGTATATATGTAATATATTTCATTCTATTAAAGATTAGGTTCTTAACCCTAACCTTAATAGCCAAAAATTTTCTTGATTGGATTTTGAATAAATTTCCTTAAGGTCATTCAATATTTGTAGCAACAAAAAAGGAACGAACCTATAAAATAAAAAGTTCGTTATTTTTGAAACCAGTTTTTTCTTGCTCCAGAATCTTGGAATTAAAAACACAGACCCATATTTCAACGGTGTCTAAAATCATATCCAGATTTTGTAATATTAAATGCTGGAGTAAGCAACATTGAAAATTTTATATGCTCGTATTTATAATACGAATTGAATATTTCCACTGAAACTACTAAGAAGCATCAGGCTTTCCTGACTGAACCAAGTTAGCGAACAAAGTAGTGTACCTACATCCAGACCATTAAAAATATAATTACATATTTTCCTTCGCTTACAATCAAGCCGATCTCATGAGTGTTAAAACGTCCACCAATTTTTGAGCTCGTCTTCCTTGTCAGAGGAGCCTTAGTATTTGTGATCAAGGAAACCTTATCAGATTCGCATCCTGATCAGATGAACCTGATCAGTTTCAAGTTAGGTAATCTTAGTCACATGCTTTAAAATTTATCATAATCGGGCATGTCTTAATTAGGTACAGGAAATTTTTTTAGACGGGTATAGTTTCACTTCACCACCAACTTTTCGGTTGTTGGCAGAGACAGATTTTAAAATTGTTGGCAATTATTTTTATCACAGCCATTCGGGGATTGCAAACTCTCCTTTATAACAAATTATGCAAAAGAACAACCAAAATGTTTTAAAGGGTTTAAATAATTCCGCACCTTTCAGTCGTTTCGAAAAGGAAGAAAATCAATAAAAACAACTTCGAATTTCCATTAGCAGGAAGAAGGATCTGGTCCCCAAGTTGTCTTACAAAGCGATGGAATAGCAAAAACTGTTAAGTTAATGAATGTTTGCCATTCTATGAATATTTTAAAAATAATCTGTCGCAGCACTTCCGAGACACTTGAGCATTCGACACACTCTTAGCTCCGTGTATGCCCGGGGTGAGTCGAACACTCGTTGCCCAGATTTCCAGGATTCCCGTGTTGTGCATGCACATAAATATCGCCCGGGTGGGTGGGCAGAGGGCGCCCTCGACTCCCCCGATAGTCTTTCAAGACTTGATATCGTGCTGACCCAAATTGCCATAGTCGTCAATGACTGCACGTCGGGCAAAACAAACAAAATCAATATCGCCGTTCCACGCCCGGAAATAAATTCTTCCCACAGGATTTGATGCTACTCAAAACCGGTATAGTATTCATTGGGGGTTATAAAAAAATTCGAAAAAATTTTTCATAAAGAGATTGATCCACATTCTGACGGGGATTATTGCGGGGGCAGCTCCATTGAATCCGGGAACCGGGTCTCATTGAAAAGGGCTTCGCTGGGGATCAGTAAGCAATGACTGTTGCCTAATAGTTCATAACGCGGCGCCCTAATGCCACCTCCTTAGGCTCCACTCATCTGGGTAATAACTCAAAGCCCGAGCACCCGTAACAGAGTGCTGTTTATGCCGACAGACTCGGGTTCGCCAGAAATTACTCACATGAGTGCCTCCGATAAATACCCGGGGAGCCCGCTGCCGGGCAACCGCAAAGGGCCGGCCCCAAGACAGTCCAGGGCTTCATATATCTTCCCACCCATGAATGCTGAGTGCCCACTTTCGGCCAATATCCTGGAGGAGCTCTTCAGTCGAGCAACGAGCAACGAGCAACGTACGTTTTTGCTTTTATGTTATACTTAACCACTGCCCGAAGAGGAATCTTTTGGGCATCCTCTTGGCTCACCCAAAGAAACCCTGTCCGGAAGATGTGCAATCAGAAATCTTCGTTTGTTCTTTAGCCAAGACCGCAGGATAAAAAACATTCGACTAGGTTTTGTTCCAAGAACGGCAATTTCTACAAAGTATGTATTTTCAAACTTTATATGTATTAGAATGAAAAGTCGACAAAATATTAGAAAAGCTTTGGCTACTTTGTATATTTAAATTAGCATCCTTGCAAGGACCATGGTCGGTATTTTATAAGGGCAATATCCAAAATGTATATCACTTCGAAATCTAAATCAACATTCAAAAAATAAGAAAATTTCCTTGATACTGTAATGGTTTTTCTTTTACTTCCTAAACCTTCATTTGAAAGCAAATCGAAATTTAAAATTTAATGCGATGAAATGCGATTACAAGTATAATAGAATCATATTTAAATCAAAACGTTTTACATTCCGATAATATTTTCGAAATGGGGAATCCTTCATTTTAAAATGTTTGTTTGTAAATTCACTCTCTATAGGGAAAACGCTTTGATTTTAAGCTGATTTATTCTATTTTAAGTTCTTCTTTAGATATCTGATATCCCACAACTCAAACCAATTGAATTTGAACATTCACATTTATTATATTATATTTGTTTTGTTATTTTCATATAAATTTTGAAATATATTTATTTATTTTGCATTTACAATTACTTTTAGATAGCAAATGAGTTTAATTCGAACTCGAAAACGCTTAGAAAATACTCTCAAACAAAGTTTATTAAAGTGCTTTAAATAATTAATTAGATTTTGCAGTACCTATATTTGAAATTAGTGTCAATTTATCACACAATTATCATTTACCTATACTTAGCTTTTGAGTTCAAGGTTACTCTATCGATTAGAGTTGCTATAGGAGAATTTTATGTGGAACTCTTAAAAACTTAAATTCCTTTAATAAATTTTTTTCATATATAGGTACTTCTTATAGTTCGCAAAATTATTTTACAATAAAAATTAATACACAATAAGAAAATGTCTGGTAAAATATTCTTTAAAAGTTAAACTACAAGATTTTGGTAAAAATACATTCGACTTTTGAACAAAAAAAACAAAACGTCCCGCTTCTCCTTTAAAGGTTGGATATTTCGGTCGCCATTTTAGATCTGCCAACTTGAATTTCGAAGTATCAATATGGAAAATTCTAAATCAGCAACCCCGAGAATAATATATTGTTCCTTAACCCCTTTTCTTGGCTTTTTCTTCCGTAAGCGTTTTTAACTCGTTGTTGTTAACAAAGTTTTTCTTTAAAAAATTACTCTCGATTTACCTTGTTCAGACTTAAAAGCAGCGTAAAGCATCTAAGACACAATAAGACTAAAATTATTCCCTGAGATTTTTAACCGTACAAGACCCAAGACGATCAAAACAATAAAAGTAGAGTAAAACTTTTGCAATTCTCGTTTCAGGGAAGAACTCGTGGGGCGGACCAGCCAGGGAGCCGAGTCGGGAGTGCAACAGATCTGACAAAGCGTCACAATAACATCAATCAATGCCACCGAACACAAATAGTTGCAACATTGCATTTAAGCAGAATCCATTTATTTGCTGATACAACCAGAAAAAGTACAATCAAGATGACTGCCAAAGGGGGTGGTGGTAGTATCGCCAGCCACCCACACAATTCGAAAAGAACCAGGAGATGGGAGTGGAGCCTAGGCACCAGCCTCCCGGTGTGGCTGGCCCTCTTGTGGGTACTCGCCGTAACACAGAGCGGTCAGGCGGGATTCGCTTGCCTCAGCAACCCTTGTGTTTTCGGCGTCTGCATCGACGGATTAAATAGGTAAGGAGGACATGACCGAGTGCAACCGAGTCCTCGAGAAGGACTCCTTTTCTAGATTTCCCTTCCAATTAATCTCTTTGATTCGCCAATAAATCCACTCGAAGGCTAATGAAACATTTTTTTTCTTGTTTTTAAATTTTTTTTTTCGTTTCGTCCTCGGACGACATGGACCTAAAGCTCGTACTCGTGTTACTGCATAGACGGCTACACAGGAGTTCAGTGCCAAACGAATTGGGACGAGTGTTGGTCGGCGCCATGTCAGAACGGAGGGACGTGTATAGACGGCGTGGCCTACTACAACTGTTCGTGTCCGGATGGATTTACCGGTAAATACAACCCCCTTTCCACTGTCCACCATTTTACAAATTTTTGAAACCCCATTTGCCCTAGCCCAACCCCATCTATATATCCAAAGCTTGTTCAACCTTCAGAACCCTGTAGAACCTCCACCTCTGCAAAATAAAAGCTTAACAAATCGACAGAAATCAATAACGCGCCACCAATCCTAAGTAGGTTACGAGGTAATGATTTAATACTTTCTTTGGCAGAAAGGTGATTCGTAGGGCTTCCCAAGTGATTTGTCGTGTCGTAGACTATATCGTTTTGCGCCAGGTTGCTCTTCCCCAGGAAACTAGTTGATGGTGGAATTAGAGAAAATGGGTTTTTGCGCCATTTTCCACTAGGCTGTTTTACCAAAAAGCATTAAAATATTTACATAAGGAAACCATAAAAGGTTCTTAGGCAGGCTGTTAAGACGGCGACTGGAGGGAAAATGGCTGGGTTGAGAGAACGCTTCGTCGTTTTTGTGTGCAAGGGGAGGGCATATAGTACTCTCAAAAACATTCCCATCCCTGAATTTACCTAAAATCAATATCAGAAATCATTCCCAATCTCTAGGAAATGAACCGAAACGTGTCATTTGAATGTTTGTGAATCCCATTTGAGAAATAACCGCATTAAACCCGCAAATGATGTTATTTATTGAATGACCTTTTCCCCCAAGATGAAACGATATGATTTTTTTTTTTTTCGATAAAATGTATATACAGAAATTAAACTATTCGTCCTTTGGGAAAAGAGAGTTGTTAAATTTTTTTATCATGTCCTCTTATCACTTACATTACTACTACTCGTAAAATTTAATTGGTTTCATAACTTCGTGATACGATATCGTCAACAGTGAAATATACATAGGTGGAAATATTTTCATCGAATATTGCAAAAAATGTATAACGACGAAGTCTGCAAGACCTCAATTCATCTGTTCTTTTTCCCCACTTTCTATACTAATACGGAAAACCCAAACTTTGCGTTTTAAAAATTATCAAAACAGTAATTGATATATAATTATTAAATACCAATTATGACATTATTTAAAAAAATCTAAAATGAAAATTGCTGACACCACAAAATATGTAATTTTAACCTTTTATTGAATCGTTCATGTGCCAAATCGATTAACTCGATAATAAAAATTCAAATTCAAAAATTCAATTTTACGCAAAATGATTAAGAAAATTTATTTCCAATATTAAAAGTTAAAGCATGGTATAAAATACAAATATTGATACTTAACTTTGATACAGAACCTTTAAAAAGTGGAGTTCAAATATTTATGGATTTAATCAATTTCTCAATTCAGCGCTTGGAGGAGATGACTGCAGTTGGCTGAACTGACTGACGCCTTAAGAGGTCGTATCGTGTTACAGCCATTTTTATTGAATATAACATAAAAATTTGAGAAAAATCGATTCAGTAGTTTTTGAGATATCATATCAACCAGTTTAAATAAATGCAGTTTCGGGAAAAACGCGTTTAAAGTTCAAGTACGATCTGAATTAATTCTATAAAATAAATTTTTCGCCTGCATATTAAGTGGTAAAAAGGAAAGACAATTTTAATATACCGAATGACTAAAAAGTATACTAAGTATATCCCTTTCAGGTGATGATAATAGAAGTCAATCGTTACAAAGAAAAACTAGTATACCTAAATCAAGGGTCTAAAATTTCACCCGATATTACTTTCTAAAAACCTCAATAAATTTTGTTATTAAGACCTCCTTGTATTGAAGGACACTATAAAGTACATTAATTTAAAAAAAAAATTCTTATCCCTAACAAAATTAAAATATGTATTTGAATTTTGGAGAATAAAGGGATTGTCGAGGAGATTCCAAAAATAAATCTTTAAAGCCGTTCCTAGATTCTTTGATATCAATCATTTGATTTGCCATCCCTAAATAATTTTGTATATCATATGCCTAAAATCTTCTCTCCTCAAGATTAATTTCCTGAAATATTCACGTAGGCCAAATTATCGATTTTGTTTCAGCAAAAGCTAAATGGTTAGATTTCTTACAAAGTACCTGGGTAAATTATATCGTTTATAATTATTACAACTCTACGTAGCAGGCCCTATAATAAAGAGGGTTTTGACCGGACCCAAAGTCCAGTTTGGATTTACCTATTAAATCGCCCATAAAAAGACAATTAATATGGTCCCCAGGCCCCGAACAGAAGCTTAATATTATATCAGTTCTCACCAAATTGAACAAAAGCAGGAGCTAGGAGGACAATCGAAAACGGCAACATTTTACGGGGATCATTTGTTTAGGCGATTAAGTGACACTTGGACAATGATTGAGTTTATTTCCCTTCCATTTAACCCTTTCCGGGAGGCGTGCAAATGTCTTCTAAAAGCAGAAATTCCGATAATCGACGGTCGCGCAAAATCGAAATGGGTCACAAACATCTGTTTATCGTCAATTATACAATCGAATGGGCTCATTTTCAATCGAATGTCGGAAAACTTGGCAAAATTGGAAAAACAGTCAAGCGTGCCCAACGATGGGTTCCAGCTTTAGCTCCAAAATGCCCCCGCCCGTTCAGCCGGCCATGAATGAAAACGTAAAAATCCCCTAAAATCGTTTAATTTAGCGTTTTGGAAATTGAATTATTCAAAAATTGAATTAGGCGACTACAAAACGTGCGTACGACCCCAGAATGCATGGCGGAGGGTTGGTTGGCCCGAAATGGCCGCGTGCGGGTGGTAAAGTCGAGGGACACGGTGGTGGTTGCCGGATCGATTTTCCATTTTTTAACTTACGGCCCGGCCGGTCCGCCCTTCCCTTTTGCGGAAGGGTAAGAGGGTTCTTGTCATGTCTGCCGGTGTATTGGCCTCCCTCGGCCGCTCCGGTGGGTTCATAAATTTTAATAGGGAACCTAAACAACTACATAAGGTTCCGCCGGGACGGCGACGGGTAAACTCCGGATCAATATATCGGCTTTCAGCGGTTACAGGTAAGTAACCTTCGAACGCGCTAAGGACGCGGCAAGAAAGCGCCATTTATGTTGTTTCTTTTTTAGGGTTTTTATGGGGGTAAATTGTGCAGAGTTATCCCGGGCTATACAGAGTCCGGGAACAGCCTCCTCTCGATCGGGAACCAACTCTCGGGGGTTGTTTCAATTTAGAGGAATTTCTGCTTTAGAGGAGCCTAATGGACCTCGCGTCCTCAGCAGAAAGGATTTGAAATCGTCTTTTACTCCTTGTGCCGCCCTTTTGTTTGCATTCCCATTACGCCGCTTTACGGCATTTTACGGGAACGCAATCTGGACCGGGAGCACTCTCATTCAGACAGCCGTGCACATAAAATAAAGATTGCGACTTCGGCTGCGGTACTCAAGTGGCACCGGGTCATTGTCCTGATGGGATAAATTCGTATATATCCACGAGGCGGCATCGTTTCTATGAGACGAAGTTATGTTTGTCTATTAGTTTCCGTCATCCGTAAATGTTAAACACCGGAGGCGTTCCATCTTCGCAGCGTTATGTACAGTAGGTGTTCAAAAAATTAGACGCAGCCAGCAATTCTATGAAATTTGGTGCAAATTTGATATTTCCTGCAATAAAATCCTTTTCAAGTAAATTTTTCAATGATTACGGTCATGCAGGTAATGAGTGCAGGATATTTGGGTAATTAGGGAAATCCCAGATCTACCGGGTTAGGGCTGGGAGGTATATAAATGAAAGCGATTTCGTTTTGGCTTCATTTGGAAAAAATATTTTTGGAGAAACAGTTGACAATTTTGTATGCAAGCGGATTTTAAAGAGTGCATTGATATTGATATTGATTGATATTGATACCCAGTAGGCCCCCTTCAATTTATTGTGTTTTTTGAAGTGAAAATTCAGTGAACGTGACATACAAGAAAGGAGTTTTCTGAAGTAGTTAAAAGTAAAAAGTGACTTCAAAATGGGACGAGTTAAAGATATCGCCAGTGATAAAAGAAGTGTAATAGCAAGTTTGTTGAACTCCAGAGAGTTTACCCATCGGGAAATCGCGGGCCAAAAAAAAATTTCGGCATCTACGGTGGATCGAATTGCCCGCACTCTGAATCCTTCAACTTCTCAATCGGGAAGTAAGAGGAAAAATTGTGGAAGAAAAAGGAAAACATCTAACAGGACCGACAGGAAAATTGTGCATATGGCAATACAACAAAGACGAGCACCCGCCAGGACCTTACACAGACAAATTAGAGACCATGGGGTGGAAATATTAAAGATGACACTTCGCCGACGATTATATGAGGCAAATCTTAAATGTAGACGACCAACAAAAAAGGCAAAGTTGACAGAAAAAATGAGATCCAGAAGGTTACAATGGGCTAGATACCATCAGAGCTTTACCCTTGATTACTGGGAAAAGATAAGCATGTCAAAATAATTTCGCAAATTATTATTTTATTGAGGTTTATGGAGCATTCAAAATTACCCTAAATTTCAAATTTCTTAGGTTATATTCAGCGACGAATGTCGTCTAGAAGCGGTGACGGAATCGTTCGATTTCGTACGGAGGCGTCCAGGGGAACGTTACAATGAGGACTGCGTTCAAAGAACAGTCAAACACCCTCCAGCTATTATGATATGGAGCTGCATAGGTGGAGAAGGTCCGGGTCCCATTTATTTTGTGAATGGAACCTTGCGTTCTGATTAGTACAAGAACATATTAACAAACGTTCTCTTACCCCATATTAATTCATTCATGCATACACGATCGATTTGCATATTTATGCAAGATGGAGCACCTTGCCATACCTCGAAATCAAGCAAAGTTCCCTAAATGAAGAGGAAATTGAAGTTCTTCCTGGGCCTGGCAATTCTGTTGATCTAAACCCAATAGAAAATTGCTGGGCCTATTTAAAATCTAAAGTATATAGTCGCGCAAACCCAACGGTATCTATTCTTAAGGAAAACATTGAAGATATTTGGAGAAATGACGAAGGTCTGAAAGACATGATAAAATCGTGTATTGCGAGTATGCCGAGAAGAGTTGCCGAAGTTGTAAAACAAAAAGGCGGAGTAACTAAATTTTAGTCTCTATGTTCACAAATTGTCACTAATATACCTTAATGTAATATAGACCGTTTAAAAAAAAAAAAACTTGTATAGATTTATCGAAATTTATAAATTTGTTTCATTTCCCATTTATTTTCCCAGTGCGTCTAATTTTTTGAACACCTACTGTATGCAAATTTTTGAAAGCGCCTGGCAAAATCCCAGTGCTCAGCCAACAGCTGTGTCCTAGAGGTATGGCGTTAGGCAAAAAGGAAAATTTCAAAAATTCCAATTTCACCTGTGCCAGCCCTTCCACCCCCCTAGTAGAACATGGGAGCACCCGTGCAGAGCCCCATGTGAAAGGTAACTAGAAATTCTAATTTTGTGCCGAATGTCGCCGTAGTTCGGATTCACAGATATTTCCTAGCTAGCGCGAAGGATGGAGCAGTGAACTTGCCTAAGGCAATTGGGGCGAAGCACACCTTGTTTGTCTTAATCCTTCAACCATGACTAGATCTGATTGTTTTCTCGCCCAGTCAGGTGTGGGTGTTGTGCCGGCTGTCGATCCCTCTGGTAATAAATTTCGACAGGGACTGGGTCTAGGGAGTCGCACCGGAGCGGTCGAAGTGACCTGAGAAATTGTGTGTCACATGTAAATTGAGAATGGCCATACAGCGCAAATGGTCAGCTCCAGTTGGGAATAGTTCGAAGGTAAAAAAAATACGTTCGCCTAGGGAATTTTATACACTGACGCTGGATTCTGGGAAAGGTTTTCTCATTCCGAGGCGGAAAATAGTTTTACCAACAACAGAAAATGAAGTTTCGAGTCATTTCCGCCCATGCTTGCAATGTTTGCTCTATGCCCTTAATTGGGAATTTCGATTAAAATTTCTGATTCCTTCAGGTGCTGAGGTGCAGAAAGTTCTGTCCAATGCCGGCTGGGATTTTAAGTATATGTACATATTTATGAGTTAGACAAGACCTCAATGTATTCGTAATGGAAAGTCTAAGTATGTTAAAAGTAGATGTTTAAGATCCATTTGGAATAGTGGAATTCTTTCATCGTCGAAACTACTTTGATCTACATTTGTACTCTCTTAAAAATTTCTTTTAACTGACTTCAAAAGCGAGGTTATCATCAATTCATGGTTCCAAATGCGGTGAATTCAAATTGACGACCTGATTTCTCATAAAACTAGGTACTACAAGACGCCTTTTCACTTTCCTGATTTTAAATTGAGTTCACTTTGAAAACTAATAGCTTTTTGATCTTCTATTTTACTATAATTTCAACAAAAATTTTTAGGATCACTGATTGTACTTAATAATAAAGTGTAGTGTAGGATATAAAATATCGTTTTTGAACATTTTTAAAACTTTGTTGTAAACTAATTGATTCTTGTAGGAGCTAATATGACTCAAAGACAAATTAAATTAGCTGTTATATTAAAATATGTAATACATTCTTTAAGATTTTGTGGAAATCTCTATAAAACCAAAAACGCGCGATGTAAGGAAATTTCAGAAATAGAAGTAGGTAGTATACATAGGTACATAATCACCCCAGTTTTAGAAATTAATACATATTCACATATGTATTTCAATAAGTATTCGTATTCCATAGATGAATTAAAATTCATTGCTCCTTTTAATGTTTTACATACATTCTCTTCAAATTATTGACAAAATCGGCTTATTTTTTGTCTCTGGGAAATCCTAATTTACGTATAATATTTCAACTTTTCTAAGTTTACTTTATTAAATAATTTTCTTGTGTTGTAATAAAAGAAAGGTTAGATACGCATGCAAAATGCATCTTAGTTCTTATGGTTTAAGTTAAGTAGACATATTCATTTTAAATATTCGTTTAACTATTTAGTAACGTCACATTTACCTGAATGAAAAATTCAGTCGGGTCAACGTTTGAATGTTCTGAAAAATCAAAGTTTTACTCTCCTTCTATTAAAATCATCCTAAAATGGACTGCTGACATTTCCCCATTTTTTCAATAGCTGATTTCGGTTGCTTTTGAATTTCATTTTAAATGTTTCCCTCTCTAAAATCCTTGACACATTCAATTATTTACGTCTTCCGCTTCTAAAAGCTATTTGAATTCGTCGGAAAATGATGAAAGCAAAAACATGAATTTTCCTCTACAGGATCGAACTGCGAAGAGAACGTTGACGAATGTCTATCAAATCCTTGCCAAAACGGAGGATATTGCAGAGATAGGGACAATGGGTACACTTGTTCGTGTTTACCGGGCTATTTGGGGACACACTGCGAAGTTGATGTTGCAGTCTGTGAAATGGGTAAGAGTTATGAAAACCGGGAAAATATAGTTCCATGTCTAACCATTTTTCTCCCACAGGAACAGGAGCAAGATGTCTGAATGGAGGCGAATGCATCGAGGGACCAGGACTCGAATTCACGTGTGACTGTGCCCCTGGCTGGAAAGGACGAGTTTGCCAGGAGGAGATAAACGAATGCGAGTCCTCCCCGTGCCAGAATGGAGGCGTCTGTGTGGACAAGTTGGCCGCGTACGTTTGTGCGTGTCCCATGGGATATACCGGGATAAACTGCGAGGAGGAAATTTTGATATGCTCGGACAATCCGTGCAAGAACAATGCTCTTTGCCTGATGGAGGAGGGCGTCCCGACGTGCTACTGCGTCCCCGATTTCCACGGCGAAAGATGCGAATTTCAATATGACGAGTGTCAGCTGGGGCCACGCTGCACAAACGGAGGCGTTTGCATCGACGGCGTGGACACTTTCACTTGCTCGTGTCCACCCCGACTGACCGGGATGCTGTGCGAATGTCTGATCCTGGGTGACGACAACTTGGACTGCAACTACACAGCCCCACTAACCACACCCCCGCCGGAGACTACGACAAGTGAGGTAACTATAGAACAAACATTTCTATTCAATAGATATCCTTGTAACATTTGTACCGATTATTTTATCTATTGTCCTCGTTGATACTGCTATAGTACAGACACAAAAGTTGTCTAGAAATAAACTTTTTTCAGCTCCGTGAAGTAGTTCGTATAAAGTGTATCATATCTTTTGTTGATACATGATACTCTTTGGTTCTAAAGAACTCGTTCTAAAACCTGTACAAAAATCGATTGCTATTGAAAGAGCACTGCAAACAAAACGTTTAAACCATCAAACAAACAAACAGTTTGTCGAAAGATGTAAAACAATTCAAATTACATTTAACAAATATCTTAGAAAGAAGAAGACATAATTTTCTTTTAATCGTTGCTATAGGTTTTTAGCCTTCGCACATGATGAAAAATTTGATTTTGAATTTAAAAATTTAATCAGTTGCGCTATCGCCTATCATCTGTTTTTAGTTGTTAAAAAATAAGCTAAATACATTTTAAGAAGTTGTGTTTGGTACAAATATGAATTTATTTTAAAGTATTTATATGGCATTTTTTTTAAATAATTTAATCCTGTTGCCTTAGGTAACGACGGAGAGTTATGAGGAGAGTATAGAAACCGAGGAGATATCTTTGGAAACAGAATCCTCCGAGGAGTTTACGACTGACCAAAGATTCGACGTAGAGACGACAACCTCCGTCGATATACCAATAACGATAACAGCGCGACCTACCGTCGTCCACCGCAAGACGACAATCCTGCCGCCCTACACAACTCATAGGGCGCGATGGCCGGCAACGACGACAACCCTCCCGCCAGGAAGACGACCTCCAGGAACAATCTCGTCAGGAGAATATCCCGATTATGAAACCGAAACTACCACTTCAACTCCACTCCGGGGCGGTGTTATTGGAATCACCACGACCCTTTCGCCCTTCTTCACCGAATACCCGGAGATCTACATATCGACGAAGTTCACAGATTTCACCCGGGACTATGCGACTTCAGGAACCCGGTTTAGCACTTACAAGCCACCCCCAACAGCACCCTTCGACTATGAGACAGGTGAAACGACCAGCCCTCCGCGACAAACAACCACCGTGCCACCGATTTCCTCCTACTGGCCCTCGAAGGCATCCTTCCGCCCTACCCCGCCGACGTTCTCCCTGCTCCCGGAGCAGACCACAAAGTCGCTATTCACGGACGACTTGGTTACATATGGGCCCCCAACGACAACGGAAGCTTCCACTCATCTTCCACCTGCAGCTGGCGCTGACAATTTCACCGGGGCTCCGGATTGCATCAAAATGGGCTGCTACAATGGAGGCACCTGTGTCACGACTTCCGAGGGCTCAAGGGTAAGTACTGACCGCTTTTCGAGCGCGATTATCCGGGGGATAGTGACCCCGTGCAGAGGTGCACCTAGGGCATCAGATAAAATGGTAATTAACACTGGGCCAGCTAATCGGGTCATTCTGATTGAATTATGGCCAGGAAGGCGGTGCATTGGTCATCTATCAATTTCACACATTTCTCCTCGGATATGCGGATATTAAGCATATTCGTCACTATCTTGGTGCTTCCATACTAGCATGACCTTTAGTACTAATTTTATCTGTCCAGTATTTAGTTTTGAACCCTTGAAACGAAACATTTTTTATTTACACATATCCTAACTGCAGCCATTTATATGTATGTGTAAAATACACAAGATCTTCGGATTATCTGAGCCTCCTAGAATTAATTTGGAAGAATTTCTCTTTTAAAAATTAATCTGATTATAATATGTGATCTTGTTCTGTGATCTTCAATTTCATTAAAGAAACAATTTCGAATAATCCTTTTCTCATAAAAATTCGGCGAATATTACGTACAAAGATAGCATTTCTCTCTAATTACAAAAAAATATCGTTCTATCTTTTTATTAGTCAAAACAATGGAGTTATAGCACACAAGTATTCCATTTTTTTGCCTTGGTATTTCCAAAAGTTTTGTGTTATTAAAATAATTTTACTTAAAAAGATATTTATTTATTCTTAAAATACATATTATATTCAAATTATAAACAATGCAATACTATTAAGTATTACCACATAACAATATGTGAGTTTTTTAATACAATCATTAAAAGCGTTGACGGTTTTTCCTTAACTCAAAATTCACTCGCCTGTCTCATCAATGTTTTCAAAAAAATATTTATTTTGAAAACTGCAGTTTCAGATTTTTTTTTATAAGATTTTTATGATATCTAGTTAATAATTTCAATATGCCTCAAATTTTATTTAACTCTACTTTCTTATGTAATTTAAAAAGGTTTTCAAAAGGAAATTAAATTTGAATACCAAAACTATAGCCACCCATGCCTTTGACGAGCGAAAACACATAACGTGAGTTGAAGGGTTGGATCAATTTTTACTTTATAAACGCCCATCCTGCCATTCTTCCGGGAATAGGAGTTTTTGCAGAGCTCGACAAAAGGATGGTAATAAATTTAATGGAATACCTGAGTGCACCAAGCGGAGATGGGAATAGGTTGCTTTCCGGGGTTAACCTATTCCACCGTTGTTTAATCGAGAGATGCAAGCGGGTTTGTGGGCACATACTCCATAACTCTGCAGGATGGTTATGATAAATTAAGGGACGAAATGGGAATTAAGTGAGCTACGACATTATTCTATGTGGTGAAAGAGGTTGAGGACCTGTTAGACCAAAAGGGAGTAAAATTTTAGTGTGTTAATTAAACCTAGAAATCTCTAAAACTTTATTCCACAAACTATGGTAACAACGAACGACGAAATTTGCTGCCCTTACAAATATAAAATTCTCTACTTGAATTACTCCTAACTGAAGGAGTTATTTGTACGTATAATTTCAAAAAAACTTTATTTGAAGAGTTTGAATTTTCATGGGTAGCCACTGGTTAGTTAGCTCAATTTCACATAAATATTTTACTTTTTTAATCCAGTAAAAGGGTTTGATGGACTTTGAGATAAACTTTATCAAATTTATGTATATAGGTATACATATTTGTTTATATTTTCATTTTCATATTTTCCATTTATGTACATATGTATATGTACCTAAATATATATTTTGAAATGTTGACGAAATGTTAACTATTTCCACTTCCGACTAACAGACAAACTTTTGAGGTCTCATTAACAAAATCTGCATTACAAATAAATAATTCAGGCTTATTTTAAAATGTATTGCTTGCTTTCATGATCCATAAATCATCTTATTACTTTTTAAATAGTTTCCTCTCATTCATTTTAGAAAAACCAAGTTTTAAATTTCTAAAATAATTATGAAATTGTATTCACAAATGCATGCAAACATTTTAAAACTTTTCTACTTTTTTCACCTGGTTAGAGAAATTTAGCCCTTCGTAAAAACATATTAAACTTTCATCAACACAAATTAAGTTAGTAATTGGAGCATGAAGTTGTATAGTATAGTTCATTAACTTGTCTCGAACTAGTAGAAACTCTGTAAGGCTTAGAAATGCAAACCGATAACAAAGTTGTTCTGACCCTTGGTTCTAGTAGCTCTTTGAGAACCAAAAAAAATGTCCAATTATTAAAAAGTTTACTAAAATTCAACCTTGAACTAACGAATTTCGTGAAAAATCTGGAAAATGAAAATTTTCGCTCTTATCAAAATTTTATGGATGTGGGTATAGAACGCAGTGAGGGCAGACCCGCGGAAAAGCAAAGTAAATTGAAAACTCCATTGACTTCGGCATGTTCATTTTCGGAAAAAAGTAAGCATTTTTTCCTCTTCGAAGTCGCATGGAGTGCAGAAATGAATTTTTCTTTTTTAAATGAAAATTTTACGAGTAATGCACCGGTAGTGAATTTGGTCCAGGCAGAGCATCCGGGGGAGGAGAATGTGAATGTAAGTGGCATTATTAAATTATTATTCAGCGGGCGCATAGAGACCTTTTTAAGGATCACATGAAAGCACGCGGATATGGTGAAAGGCTCGTGGATTATTTAGAATTTATGGGGCGCACACTAGCAGGATGTGGGAAACTACAAAAGGCATTATCCCGTCAAGTTGGTATGAAAAGGTTTCAAATTTGCCCCCGCAGTGTTCCGCTTTTTTGAGGGGAAATATGCAAATTTAAAAGATATCAATAAACATGCACACACCCACTCCTCAGAATGTAGGGCACCCCTATCTCAGCTCGAAATTGTTTGCCTTTATCGCGCGCTTTTGCGGCGAATAAAGTTGGGAGGCCGTGCTGTGGGGAGATCCTTTTATATGGGTTGATTTAGAGAAAAGTGCCTTAAATTGCATTTTTGTATTGCTTTGATCAGAGTTCTCTAAAGTACCACGTGACGTTTTTCTTAAATTCAACTTTGTACGATTTATTCGCTTCCTCACTTTCAAAATCATGTCGAACTCAAAAGCGACAAAGTTACAAAATTATACAAACTATTTGTCGTCAAAGTAAAATAGATCACACTAGCTAATCAATTTTAAAGATGAAAAATTCTGCATTTGAGAAAAGGAATAAAGGTCTCTTGTTGAATGCAAAATTGGCACAGGAGCTCTTATTCCAATATGAAGTACGTATTTTGTTTTCATTCGAAACAATATTGAATAACTAATTTTATTTCATTTCATTCAATTGTTTTGTTGCATTGTTCTAACATATCTTTTGGATTTTATCTATTGGGTATTGAGTTAGGCACTATGTATATTAAGTTATACAAATTTCTTTCACTTCTCTGTTAGCGTGAGACTTTGGAATCTAGATATTTATTCGTGACCTACTTTTAAATAGCATTATACGAAAAAAACTAACAAGGACAAATATGTTTCGAAACATGACTCTTTTAGGTTCCGTATACCTATGTACTTAAAAAAATCAAACGAAACCCTATTCACATACCTAACAAAACTATACAAAACCTTAGATAAATGTTTAGTAGATATTCTGCATAAATCCCTGAAATTGCGGAATTTTGGAATAGAAATTTATGTATGTAAATTTTTGAAAAACTTCTCTAGTATACTATACGCGAACTAAATTGATTTGTTTGCGGCTAATAAAAATAAAATAGAAATTAGTGTGTTCGAAAGATGTTTTTGGGAAATTTTATTCAAAGGAATATGAGAATGAGAATGCACTTTAAGGCACTTTATTCTGAAACCCCTGTATATTTTCATGGATCCCAACGAATTTTCCAATCAACAACTTTTCCGGAGAGAACAAGACCCGAACAAGGGCCAGAGGATGTAATGACATCTACGACGGACGACTATGAAGTTCAATCTCGCCAAACTTATTAAACTTTGTGATGCAACGAAACGTCGTCGTCGTCGTCGTCGTCGTCGCCGCCTGGACTGTGACGGCCCGCGCCCTTCTTGTCCTTCTGGTGCCTAATATGCGGGTGGCGCGGGCATCGGAAGGGCAAACCGAATGATGGCAGCCAGCCTTCATAAGACGAGATTACTATCAAAGATTTGTATTCGCCCGGGGGATGCTGCGAAAGTTGTGTCCTATCGACATCATGATGTTATCAAGTCCTCCCTGGAGCCCCAACTATTTCGGCGACGTCGGCTGGTGCCACTATACCCACCCCCGCCCCACTAAGGGTAATTCACATGAAAATTAGGGTTCGCGGGTCTGGCCCGAACTTCGTCGGCGCGTATAAACCTATCTCCCACGTGTCGTTTCGGAAAAAAAAAACAATTTTTTTTTATATTAAATTTATTCAGTTTGGTGTGTTTTTCTTATTCATTGAAGGCTGACTGCACGCGGTCTTAATGAGGCTAGCTCCTCGAAGTTTAACGAGGAAAATGGAAAATATTAGCGCCGCCCCGGGGGGAGGCCGCCTGCCGGAGCAGGGTAAACAGGAAAAGCTTGCAGCTGGCGCGGGGCCGAATGGAAAATCGATTTTGTCGCTGCTAATAAGTTCCTCCTCGCCGTGATAATCGACCCACATCATGCGGTCGTGGGGGCTCCTGGTCTCGGGCGCCGCCACCTCGGGGGGGCCGCCTACGCCAAGTTCTTTCGAAGCCAAAAGTTTTACGCTTAAGCAGCGAGGTAAGAGCATGGGAATCGATTACAAGTGCTATTACCTGCTAATTGGATGTAAATTCCGTGGAATTAATTGCGGATCTAGGGGCTTAGCGGCTCGGGTTATGGCGAATTGCGCTCGAGAGAGAAATCAATTCGCTCCGTGGCAAGGATTTGACGGCGCCTGTTAATAGGATTATGCCCTCTTGATATTTGCGGCCATATTAGCTGAATATCTGATAGGACAATCTCGGCACTCATAAATATTTAAATGATCCCCCCCCTCCGCCCCTACACCAGTCACTCTATTTATTTTCCTCGAAACTCAGATGATTAGAGTGAAAATACGGCTTTAGCACGTGTGTCGTTAGGAGTTAGCATTATGGCAAATGAAAAAGATACAACGCATAGATGCTAATGAATGCTAATTGCTAACTAGCACTTTAATCTGTATAGTTGCGTAATAAACAAGAAACAATTATAGATACTAAAAATTTTGATAAATGACACAAAATTTACAGTCGAACAAACGGCAATTAAATAAAAGCTTGAAGCTTAAGCTATTAGACATATAAAAATCCAAAAACTTTTTTAAACATTCGGTGATATGGGCTTGCCCACAAAAAACTTCGTATCCCAATTGTTAAGAACGATCTACATATTTCCAGATTAATATTTTTGTTTTCAATAGAGCTATGTTACAACAAGCTTCTATTATTTTAATAAGTATATTATCATTTTTTCACATATTTAAAAATAGGTACTATCTTTTTAAAGAAAAAACAAGTTACATATTTTCACAATACATAGGTAGGTACTCAGAAAATAAGGAACATAACCCTTTGAACAAAGACTTTATAACTAGTTAGTTATAAAGTCTTTGCTTTGAACTTTGAATGATTTGAAACGAATTGACTCTTGCTCGAAACGGGAAACGATATTGACGAATTTAGATTTGGTCCTAAGCAAACGTTAATAAGAATTTCATAATTTTAATTATGGATCAACAAAATATTCTGCAAAATTCTTGTATTTTTAAATTTTCTTTACTATAAAAAACAAATGACACTACTAAAAAGTAGCAAGAATAGAATTTTTAATTGAGTGAAATTTCTAAGTTTTAGGAAACTGATTTCTAAATAAGAATAAGAAAAGCAGATAAAATTTTCGGGTGACCACTAGAGCATTTGAATTTGATTATTTTTTTCGATTTTTTTCTTGTAATGTATGTTCTTAGCCTTTCCATAATATCTTGTAAGGTAAGCGATTGGTTTATGGTCCGTATTATGGAAAAGGTAAGTTTTGTAAATGATTTTATATACTATGGGAACGAAAATGTTGCTTCAGCAATAAAATTCTATTGAAAGAACTGAGTAAACAAATTAATTTTGTGGTAGCAGTTTATTTTCTGCCCCAATGATGGCGCTGTTATTCGAGGACCGTCTATTAATTCTCGTCTAGCAGGATTCCTGGATAGACCGAATTTTTATTATAGTCGTAGAACGCTCCTTTTCCTGGGATAAAAAGACCGCAATCAAATTGTTAATGTAATAGACGGCAATTCCCATTACTAAAACCAAGTTACCTTTCCTTTCGAAGCAGTTCAAATATCAATTCATTTATTTTTTTCAGTGCGTATGCCGCTTTGATCGCCAAGGACCTCTGTGCGAACATCCGATAATCATAAAAAATGCAGCATTTTCTGGGGATTCGTACGTAAGCCACCGCATCCACAAGGACATTCCGTACCACGAGAATTTGGAATCGGTGCTCCCCATGCACGTCCAGCTGAAGGTCCGGACACGTGCAACAAATGGCCTCATAATGCTCGCAGCAGCCCAGGGCACGAAGGGCGGCCACTACATGGCCCTCTTCCTGCAAAAGGGACTCCTCCAGTTCCAGTTCTCGTGCGGTCTGCAAACGATGCTCCTGAGTGAACTTGAAACCCCCGTGAACACAGGCAATGAAATCGTTATAAGAGCTGAGTAAGTTAACGTCGGTCGGCAGAGGCACCTCCATGGGGCCCCCTCGTAGATGCCCCGTGGAGGCCCCGTGACTAGCCGGGTCGTCGGGTCGCCGGGCAACCGGGAAACCGGGAAACCGGACAACCGGCAAGCGACTCGGCGACGGCCCTGGAGAAGTTCGTTTTCAGCTGTTAAGAACAACACTACATTTAATTACAGTCGAGGCAATAAATATAATGAAGGGTGGGCAGAGCAAGGATGAAAAACACTTAAACAGCACATTTCCACCGCATTCATTAGCCATAAAGCAGCTCTATTCCGCCCCCGTTCATGATCCCAATTTCCCTTTGGAGGTTTATTAGAGCTATTAAGGGCCCTTCCTCCGATCCCCCGAAAAACCCCCCGGATCCCAATTTCCCATAGTTCATCATTTACACATTCCTTTTTTTACGTAACGCAACTCAGCCGCGCCTACATCCGACTGAAAGGTTGCGGATTGCCCGATGAGTTCCACCAAATTTGAATCCATTCGATGCCTGGGTTGGCCCGCGGAAATAGATAGGCTTCGACACTCATAGAATAGTCCAATTTAAAATTTGCACGAAATATCGAAATGAATGGCGCCCAACTATGGTATCTGTTCTTCATTTTGCAGATTGGATTTCAGCAGAAATTTTACCCACTGTAACGCCTCTCTACTGGTAAACGATACCCTGGCCATGTCCGGTGATCAGCCGACGTGGTTAAAACTGCTACAGCCCCGGCTCCATAGTCCGGATATAATACAGAACACTTGGCTGCACCTGGGGGGTGCTCCACAGGCCCCAATCGGTCTCATCATAGAACTGCCTCCAGCACAAAGTGGCACCGGATTCACGGGATGCCTGCATTCGTTGCGAATCAATGGCGAGGAGAGAGAAATATTTGGGTAAGTAAAATTCCCGAAAAAAAAATGTTAACAACATCCAGAAAAACGAGAGGAACATTGGACGATAGTAATACAAATGAAAATGAAAAAAAAAAAAAAAATGGGACCTCGCGGAGATTGTGAGCCTTTCTAGCGCAAATGAAACCGGATGGGACAAAATCCCCAAAATTCCAGAGTTCATTCGATTGTCATTTGATTTTCCTTTCGAGTCCCCGTCCCAACAATTGTCGTTCCCATACAGAAGAGGATTCAACGGAATCTCGCTATGGGATGCGGATTAACTTCGGCGTCAGAAGCTTACGAGATTTAATTGGTTTAGAATTGAAATTGAAACTCGCGTCGCCTTAATGGACCATTCATTGAAAATTACTCGGCTAATTAAAAGGAGCTTCGTATCCAATGAGCGCACTTCGCTTCAATTAAAGATCTTTGTAAGTAAGTAAATAGAAAATTGAGAAGGAACACGAAACTTCCTGTCGAAGGAGTGTCTATTTCTTAAGTAATTGTTTTAAAGGAAACTTCAATTTACAAGTTTCCACAAGTAATTTATTTTTTATGTTACACTTCGTCTTGAATTCGAAAAATTTTGACTTTTTCAAGGTTGTGTCGGTCGTGCATATCTTGGCCACATTTGTTTGAATTAAAGGAATACTTATCTGAAATATTTACAAATTCAATTAACATAAAATTTGTATTTACATAAAACGAAATGTGTTAATACGAATATTATTAAAACAACGAAATGATGACTTTTTTCTTTAAAAGAGAAAAACATATACAAATTGTTAATTTTAATATAATCAGTGAGCAACTCAGGAAATAGAAAAATAATTTCAGAATTAAATTAATTAATTTTTCTTATTTAACATGATACATTAGATTCGCTTACTAAGATCGGAATAGTTTGTTGTTCGTTGTGAATTGTGAGTACCTCTGGAGTCATTTAAATTTAATATTTCCGAAAGAAACCGTTTTGAATAACCTCAAAACATTCTTTTCGGAATGATAAACAAAATTGACCAAATTGCTTTGGCTAATTAAGCTCATAATGTAGAAATATTGTTTCCAACAATTTTTAAGGCTATACGAACGCAAAAAATCGTGAGGCAGTTTTATAATTGCATTTTTATTATAACATAATAAATGTCTAATACACGGTATTAGTATTAATTGCAGACATTCAATTCTCAAATACTTAAATTAAGAGATTTTTACGAAAATTTTACAAGGCAAAATATTGTATTCAGCTTACTATAATATTTTCAATTCCATAGTCAAAATAAATAGAAGCATAAAGATTGTTTTATTTTGTACTACCGTAAGACGTAATTTTCCTGCAGTTACTGAATAATTTTGCTCCTATTGTTATGCTAGTGAGTAAGTCTACATCAAGACTTTATGTACAGAGGTTTGTTCCATCATAATTTTTTATAATTGTGCGAAAACCACAAAACAACTACAATACAGCAAGAAATCGTTTATTTCATTAGACATCGAGAACGAATGTCGCTATAATTTTGAGCACAACAACGAAAAGTTAAGATCAATTAGTGTTGGTCCCCAAACTCAATTAAACACAACCAAGAAATTTTCCTGAATCACCCCGATCACAGACCAGGATAATTGCGACGATAAGTACCCCATTACCCTTCAATAGACTCCAAACAGTGCTGTGATGGCATATTTCCTTCGGTTCATTATGCTCAGAAATAAATATCTCATCATTTATTTGTCTGCTGACCCGCAGCTACTTCTCAGGTCATTAAGTTTTCTCGTGCACTACTTCTTCATTGTTTTCAAAAGATTTCTTGCGCTCGCATCTGCAAGAGCTAAGGATTCTATTGTTTAACCCCATTTTTTTTGTCTTCATCTGTCTGCCAGCGCAAAGTTATTCATTTATTTCAATTCCCACTTATTGTCTGACAAATTGCACTTAAACAGAAGATAAATGCCTTTGTACTTGTCACACCGGATAATAGGAGAAATTAATTAATTGTCACTGCTATTGGCAAACAGACAAAGGTAGAGCACATTCATGCTATTCTAACATTTAATAAAAAAGGTATAACACTTATGTGATGATCCCTCTTACATCCAAAACCAGAACAAGGATTTTTCTTGTCTTTATATTATTTTAAAAAAAAATTTTGTTAACTATTAAAATTACTAAATTCGACTTTCATTTTCTTAGCTCAAAATATACATACATATATTTTGGCAAACATCCAAAATATTATTCTCATCAATAACTAGGAGTCACATTATAAATTTAAATTTCCTAAATAAAAGATACGACATACTATATAATAACATTGGAACTTTTACCGACTAAACAATGTCGATTCTATTTTTGTTTTTATTCTCAAGGTTAACTTCTTAATTGAGATATTTTTGTTTTATATCCCTCTTATTTTCCACCCAAAACTGTCTTACTTTTGGGATGGTTAAAGTTTAACGCAAGTAAAGTGCCCCTTGCGGTTGATATAAATATCTGATACCTACGGGGCTGAGTGCCGGAAATGACGGATATAAAAATATTTATAAACCACAGTGCGTCAGAGGATAAATAATAAATTTAAACTGAAATCGTAGTACATATATCTGTATATCTATATACTATATGCTACATAAAAGTTGGTTAAATAAGTAATTCAACTTACTTAAATATGAAATAATTATGAAGCGTTAATGGACAATCAAAAGAGTAAACGAGTGTTTTGTACCTTGGAAATAATGTATAAAGGACAATGTTTATTTTCAGAGTTATTATTTTTGGATTTTTAACGAATTCCTTTTGAAAGAGGGATTTTTACTTTATTGCATAGTGAACAAGCTACGATTAATTTTTGATAATCTCGAACATTACAGTGGAACACTGATTTAAACAAATATTTAATATAATCAGATTTTATTTTATGAAATACGTTTTCTTTATCAGTCCTTGTTTTCGCAGTAAAGGTAAAAAAAACTGTCTGTGCTATGGAAACAAATCCGTGAGTCCCTATGAACCTTCTTTATTATTATACTTTGACTTTCAAAGAAATCCACCTCCTCAAAGTTTATTTGCGTTTTCCTATAAAATGCTTCTACTTAAAACTTATTATTTTATTTCCGGTCTTATTTTCCATCAACAGAGTAAACAGCCCATATTTATGAATGTATAAAAGGGTTCAAAAATTGCCTTTTCACGGTTTCGAAAGGTCAAAAAAATAACTCGAAAAAGCTTAATATGTCAAAATCAGATTTCACCTCAAAATAAAACCACATAGCCTGTATTTCATTTGAGAAATCCCAGAATCCCGGAATTATTGAGTTTTCCTGAAAATACCCACAGAAAATTTCTCAAGATTACCCCTAAAATCTTTTTGAATCTTATATTAAATATGGACAATATCCTTGCCATAAAAGGGATCCCCCCGCTGCTCAAACAAACAAAGCACTTTCAATCTTTAGACAAATCCGAAATTAAACCCTTTTCCCTTTCGGGGCCTTTGCCAGGGTAATAAGATGGGAAAAAAGAAATGTAGGTATTTTTTTTTTTCTAGATTTCTCTCGCACCTTGCTAAACTGCTCCCATTGTATGCCTTTCAGTTAATAAAAAAGGACTAACATTGCCGGTCCAGCGCGGCCCCAAAATCCCGGACCCCACTGCCGCAAACAAACTTTGCCTTGGTTCCTTAATGTTTGCCGCTGGAAGTTCTTTTGTAATCTTTTGTTGACTTTTCATCTTTTTTTCGGCGGCTTACACAACTTAAGCACGGAAAATGGGAAAAATTTTAATGAACCCTTCTGGGACTTGATCATTTCTGCCTTGTTTACGTTCGGGATTAATACGAAGGAATTAAATTTACCGGAGTGAGCGGGAACGATATTACTTTAAGATTTTAACCGTCTTTCTTAATATTTCATTTCAGGGACGCGTTGGACGGATTCGGTATAACCGAGTGCGGATCCCTAGCCTGTCTGAGCAGTCCGTGCCGAAACGGAGCGGCATGCATCAAAATTGATTCGGATGAGATTGGCGAAAATGGACAGAAACAGGAGAAATGGAAGTGCAAGTGTCCCACTGGGTACATGGGACCCACCTGCGAGATTTCCGTCTGCGAAGACAATCCCTGCCAGTACGGAGGAACCTGTGTACAATTTCCGGGAAGTGGCTACCTTTGTCTCTGTCCACTCGGCAAACATGGACACTACTGCGAGCACAGTAAGTTTGCTGCCCGGCCGAACATTGTTTGTGCCCTTTTGTTTGTAAATTGGCTTTTGCAGCTGAATATGGTAATTATTAAATGCATACAAGAACTTATTGCCCGCCCTTAAGTTGCCCTCTCCCTTCCGAATAAACCGCCGGTGTACCAGACCAGAAGCCATTCAAGAATTAATTAGTGCATGAGCCCTCTGACCGATGTTTACATTTGTACTGGTGGATGATTTACAACGTGCGTTGCCCGATGGTCAAGCATACATCTGGTTTTGGTCGATATCCGGCATCTCAGCTTTATTTGCCCTTTTCTTAGTAAAATTTTACATCTTAACTTACTAGTAATTATATGGCTTACTACAAATATCTTGTATGCATTTTTGTCACTCTCTTTTAATTATCTCCAGAACGATTGTTGGTATTTGCAAGATGTTTTTCAATCATGTTTAATGGAAATCTTCGGCTGTTTCGAGGATTTCCTCACAGTTTCTTTAGTTACATATCTCGGCCACTACTGCAACTAAAACGTTCGGATGTGAGCTAAATCATTCATGTTTACAATACAGCTGTTATGTTAAAAAAAAGAAAGTATAGAATTATTGGACTATGTATTTCTTTTTTTTTTTTTTTGGATATTTTGAATATCTCAGCGGTCCTCCAAACTTTTTTTTAATTGAAGTTTTCAAATAATAGTTAAACAAATTATGTATAAATTATTTCCTATAATTAGGTAATCGAAAACTATTAATATACGCGCTCCAACAAGAAATTTCTAAACGAATAAATATACGGTGATTTATTAAAGATTTGTTCTTCTGCCTTTGAAATTTTTAATTGCACTTTAAGTAAGCAGAAAAACCATAAACTATGTAACACGTTAAATGTCACTCAACTTAGAACATTTAACTACATAATTTCTCAATTCACTTGATGAACTACAATAAAACCCTCGTGTTTTCGCTAATATCATGAAACACTTTACTCCTTGCTTTAACATACATATTTTAATTCTATTCAAGACAATAACAAAGAAAAACATGATTTCACCTAAATAGATAGATATCACGCAAGGATATTTTCCGGTTCTTTAATTATTCACCTCTTCCCTGATTAAGTTCAATAATTCCTACAGCAAAAGTAGAACAAGGCAGTAAATTATTTTGCCATTAAAACCAAGTATATTCTCAACGCCACCGTTGCCAAAGAGATTAGAACATAAAATTAAAGATTAAAGACACATGAATTGTTTTGTATTTAGTTAGTCACAAATTACGATACTCTCCCTTAATTTGCTATACAAGGTGCTTCGATTTAAATTGTTTTCCATTACGTTTATTCTATTCCCTGGTTTCTGCGCAAAGGCAACATTCGATTTGGGATATTTTTGTTTCATTATCTGTCCGTCATTCAGGGTTTTGGACAGGTAAAAGTCTGATGCAATTATAGCGTTCGTTGTGGTTGATATAAATATCGGATACCTTGTCTACGTCTGAATATGATGGTATTTTTGGATGCAGTGCGCCATGACCCGCATAATAAATTGAATCTGAAATTATATTTCTCGTTACATGAAATACTGAGAACTAAGAGTTACATGGGCTATACGACGCATTTCCACGATTATTAGATGATCTACTTTAAATCTTTTGGTTCGCAATAGGAAAAGATTAAAGTTTTCAAAATATTTTAATACAATATAATCTTTGCCTGGACATTTTTTATTGCGAAAAATTCCCCCTTTCTCAATCGTACTCAGTTTCGAGTCTAATTCTAATCGATTTCTTATTGCAAGTGCTTGTTCAAACTTCGATCTGATTGACTTCCATTTACAGAACTCTAGTAACTATTATGTGAAGAGACTATACTTCATTATTTAAAATAATTAAATTTTGTAGTATAAATATTATAGGTATGGTAGATTACAGGTGCCTTGTGCCTATCCAAAGCACGAGACATAACAAAACTGTTTGTTTGGCCTCTATGAATGTTAGTTTTCTATTATTATAATATTAATTTCTTTTTCTCTTTTTTAGCAAAGGTACATATTACGCTTATTGTTAGTAAAAGCTATTAACTTTTTTTGGAGTGTTGATTTTTTTAGTTTTCTTAGTAGGCACAAACAAATCTCCCTAAACTACTTTCCATATCCAATAAAAATAATTTTAAAATTACTTTCTATAAATTCACAGATTTGGAAGTCGCCTTGCCATCATTTTCTGGAAGCGTAAATGGTCTATCATCCTTCGTCGCCTATACTGTTCCAATACCTCTAGAATATTCATTAGAGCTAAGTTTTAAAATTCTCCCCCAGACAATGTCCCAAATCTCATTGTTGGCGTTTATTGGCCAAGCAGGCTACCATGATGAAAAGAGTGACCATCTGGCAATTAGCTTCATTCAGGGCTACATTATGCTCACATGGAACTTGGGTGCTGGACCAAGACGAATCTTCACCCAAAAACCAATAGATTTTAGACTTGATGCCCCTAGGGTACCTTACGAAATTAAAGTGGGACGCATAGGTCGCCAGGCTTGGCTATCTGTTGATGGAAAATTCAATATTACTGGCCGATCTCCTGGGACGGTTACGAGAATGGATGTAATGCCCATTTTATACTTGGGCGGACATGAAATTGCTAATTTCAACACTCTGCCACATGATCTTCCACTGCATTCTGGATTCCAAGGATGCATCTATGACGTACATTTGAAGGCTGGACAAGTATCAGTTCCCTTACAGGAAACAAGGGGTGTCAGAGGTCGCGGTGTTGGACAATGTGGCACTCGAGAGTGTCACAGGCATGCTTGCCAACATGATGGCGCTTGCTTGCAACATGGAGCCACTTTTACGTAAGTAGGACTTATTTACTAATATTTAAAATATAGAACTAAAAAATAGAACCGGTGTTAATACCTCACTAAAATACAGGAATGAAGATCTATTAATATTTTGATCATCTATAATTTCGAGGCGATATTATCCAAATATTCTAATATATTATTTATTTTTACAAAAATTTTTAAAATATTTATTGTAGGTGTATATGCCAAGAAGGCTGGTTTGGGCCCCTGTGCGCCCAGTCTTCCAACCCATGTGACTCTTTCAACAATAAATGTGCTGAGGATTCCACATGTGTACCTTTAGTCAATGGGTATGAATGCGATTGCCCCGTAGGGCGAACTGGAAAGAATTGTGATGAAGGTAAGGATCACATCACACTATTATTTTGGAAGTCACAATATGAACTCAATTCAATTTTTATAACTTATGCCAGTTAGTTTATATCACTTGGTCCGTTTTCAAAAATAAGTGTCTAGTAGTGTTAGTATATACATATACTAAAAAAGTATTTGATACCTATGTATTATAAAATCCTAATGATATGACTTCCAGAATAAATAAAAACACTGATCGCTAATATATTTTTTATTAATTCATTTGAATATATTTCAGAAATACGTTCCCTAAGCGATGTATCGCTAACAGGCCGTAGATCTTATCTAGCTGTGCGCTGGCCCTACTTCAACTCCGATCGCGATAAGCTGGGATCGAAACGATCACAGATCGTACAGTACCGAAATTTCACCAAAAAAGTTGTGCCAAAACCCATGTCATACGCGTCAACACCTGGTCAACACTTTGTGATGAAACTTCTGAATGAAGTTGAGAAGCAAAGGAAGTTCGCCAGTGTTCCGCTTATGTCTTCCAAAGGTCTTGAGGATCATCATCGAGTGCAATTCTTCTTCGTCGAGTTCCAGGTGAGACCACTCTCGGAGCGTGGACTTCTACTATATTTTGGAACCCTAAACAACAACCTGGACAGAAAGATCGGATTCGTCAGTCTATCTCTGCAGGGTGGAGTGGTTGAATTTAGGATCTCAGGACCAAGTAATCACGTCACGGTGGTAAGGAGTGTAAGGATGCTGGCGATCGGAGAATGGCACAAGATAAAAATGGCGCAAAGGGGACGATGGCTGACTCTGTGGGTCGAGGGAAGTGCATCGTCTGCTTTGGCGCCAACTGCTGAAGTGCTAGTCGAGCCTGACTCGCTCCTGTACATCGGCGGTCTTAAAGATTTATCTAAGCTTCCACACAACGCCATTTCTGGCTTCCCCATACCTTTCAGGGGGTGTGTGCGAGGACTGGTCGTTAGTGGAACGAGGATTGTCTTAAACGAAACTAACATTCTGGGTAATCTCTAGAATTAGTGTGTTAAAGCCCGTAAGATATATATCTTTCTTTAGAATCTCGCAACATCAGAGACTGCGATGGTACTGCTTGTGGTGGCGACTCTTGCGAAGCTGGAGGTCATTGCTGGCTGGACGAGAAGCTCCAACCGCATTGCATATGCCCTGAGTACGCAAAGGGCGAAAGGTGCGAATATTCAGAAACTTGCAAACTCATACCATGCAAAAATAATGGACGGTGTCTGAGGAGCGGACGATGTAGCTGCCCGAATGGATGGGGAGGATTTTATTGCGAAATCGGTACTATTAGTAATTTTTAACTACACTACCTTTTAAAGTTAGCATCATTTTTTTAAAACTAATCGTTGAGAAAAATGGGACCAACTTGGCACAGACGGAGATCTGTAGCGCTAGTTCACTTGGATGAAATTTCTTGAAATTAAAACTATTAGCTAATCTTGATTTAAAACACATTCATCACTAAGCTTTTTCTTACCATTTCTTTTTTTTTTTTTTTTTGGGTTTTGTGTTTTTAAGAAGCATCTCTCAAAGACATGTAGTACTATCATACAAAAAGACTCAAACAGATATGGTGAGAGTTTACAACTTACCGATCTGGCATAAAATAACATACATTATATAAATAGTAGAATTAATTAAGTCCATAAATCCTTAAAAGTTAATACAAACCTAAGTACAAAAAAATGCACAAAATTCAAAAGTATTCACTGATAAGAAAGGTATTTCAGTGATAGTGTAAATAAATTCTTTCTATGCATTTGTACTTTTTTTATTTGTATATTAATATTAATTAATATACATACTTGAGAACTATCATATTTAAGAAAAGTAATACGTGGCCTGGGCAACAAACATGGTTTAAAATTACTTTGTAAAATCTTACAATATAACTGCTTAATTAAGTTAATGTACTTCATTCAATTTCTCAATATTTAAATAAAATTCGCTTTCACTATTAGTAATAATTCAGTTTCATCATCACTATCAGGGCGTTAGTGCACTATCACAAAGTCAAGTTTCATAGTGGTTTATTTTGTAGACCAACAGTTTGAAAAGTGGTGCTTTAATATTAAAAATAAAAGAATTGTATTTTTGCATTATAAATAATTCAATTTTAAATTAATTTCGCAGCAATGAGTAAGCCCACAACACCGAGCTTCAGAGGCAACAGCTACTTGGTGCTTCCTCCGCCGCGGATACCAATCAAGGACAAGCGAAAAGGGCCCTCAATGTACATCAGGCCCCGGGAGGCCGTCCAGGTTTCCCTGAACTTCTCAACGATCGAACCCGAGGGTCTTCTGCTCTGGAGCGAGCGTGACAAGACGAAATTCCTCGGACTGGGCATCGAAAATGGACACATGAAAATCGCGAGCAATTTGCTCGAATCGGCGAATTCCACCGTAGAAATTCCGGCGGGCGGTTTCGTGTCAGACGGGGGGTGGCACAGCGTCCAGATCACGACTGACAGAGGTCGAATCGAGCTGACCGTCGACGGTCAGCTGATCTTTTCGGAGAAAACAAACGTGAACCCGACGTCGCTGCGACGGGGGAAGGACGTGTCCGTCACCTACGAGGACCTCTTCTACCTAGGTAAACTTACTTGTCTCGTCTTTTTGGGCTAGCTCGACCCAATTTTCACTATTCACACTATCCAACTTCACACAAACTAGCCACTTAAGAATTTCACCTGAGAATGGAAGCGCAGCTCGCGAAGAACTGTCACAATCATCAACAAGTGTTATTCGAATCAGCCAGGTGTGAAACTTTTTTTCTTTCGTTTCACTTTGAGGCTCAAAATTCGAAATCAACTGTGTCTTGGGTGGGAATAAGAGCGTCTTAGGTAAACTTTCCCAGGTGATTGAACGAAAAGTTTCTGGAGAAAGCTTCGGGAATGGAATATGATAAAAAATTCTACGATTATTTCAACTATGCACATAGTATTCTTTTACATATTTTTAAGAACAAATTAACGTTTGTAGCATATACGAATGCTTATAGTTCAGTTCCATTAGGTACAAACGATCCCAATTACTAAAACTAAAAAGCAACTCAACAAACGATTTTTGTACTGAATCATCGGAGAGATAAATTAACTCTTCCTTAGATTTGTCAATATTTATTTTCAAATTATACCCAATTTAAGAAGGTTTGAACATTTACCATTGGCACAGTAGACGCATTTTTAAAATTAAACCAGAAAAATGAAGCTGTGATGAACCTTTGTTTAGAAACTCTGAAAAATCTTAAATGAAATTCTGTTAGAATCAGATACATATGTATGTATATGCGTACATATATATAAAACACTTTTCACCTAAAAAGATTAAGAAAAATGCTACAAGAACCACTGTTAATAAATAATACTGGTAGATGGAAATTTTTGTTTTAAAAAATTTGAACAATTTTTTACATATTCATTTATGCGTTAAAACAGTGAATAACGAATTTTTAAATGAAAACTAAAAGCGCCTAATCCTTTAGTTTAGATGTTAGATTCTTATGAACACATGGACACAAAATAGTTTCAATTTTCCTTATTTTTGAAGTACAAAATTAAAAACATCGGCTAATATTAAATCATACCATTGTGAAATTCTCTTCGTGTCATAGAACAGAAATATGTGTACAAAACTCAAAGATGATATTGGATCCATTGAATTTAAGAGAATCCGATCCGATCCGAAGTTTAGAAGTTCTTTGATTATACCAAGGTGCATATTCACTGATTACTGGATCTAATTAATATTTCCTGATAAATTTTTATTTGCAATCAATATTAAGAAAATTATATTTCTTTCGCAGGTGGTCTCCCGATCGGAGAATCAGTTCCGGGTCGAACGGAGAACCGTTTCCAACAAGCGTTTAAAGGTTGCTTGCAGGACGTAAGCTTCGGCCTGGAACCGAACGCTATTATCACAGATTTCTCGCCTTATCAGGGAGAAAACATCGGATCCTGTGATTTGCATGGGGACGACCCAATTGTATAGGAGAATTTAAGAGTATTTCTAATAGCTGCAGAAGGTCAAAAAAAATCTTTGATGAGGAACAACAAATGGCGGAGAAAAGAGCGGATTAATCGATGGCTTTCTTGAAATAAGGCAAAATAAAAAGACGAGGAATCACTGTAAAATTAAGGGAATAAGGATAAGGAAGTTAAATAAAAACAAAATTTTGTAAATTTTCTAGTGAAATATTATGAGATTAAGGGAAAATGGGAAAAAAAAACTGAAAATATTTACCTTTTTGGAGCAAACATTGAAAGGTTATTGACATGCTGTTTATATTTTAACAGTGCAATGGTTCGTTGATTAACAGAAAAAACAAAAATAAAAAACAAAACAAAAAAAAAATATTCTTCAAAAATAACGTAAACTGCCCCTTTTATGTTTAGCTTTTAAGTTATTTTTAGCAGTCCAAAGAGAAATATAATAAAATTTACAAAATCATGTGTTTTCTTTGTTATAAATCTGAGCAGTTTTCCTTTAATTCCTCTCCTCCTGGTTACTTGCAGCAGTTTTCCTTCAATCTACGATTTGTGTTTTGATCTTTCAACATCACTTATATTAGTAAAAATCAGTTTTTTTATTTTTTTGGAAATTTGGAAAATGGCTAATCAAATCTTAATTCTTTTTGCACCGGCAAGGGACAATTCGAAATATTTGAAACACTGATCAAATTATTTTTAATGATAGGTACTTCTTGATATAGTCAGCAGGCCTATTCTATTCTAGGTCAAAAATTAAATTTCTTCTTCCTTGGTAAAACAGAATTGTTTTAAATTTGTTGGATTTAATAATTTAAGTCAGTTCTTGATACCAAACAGAGACGTTACTCACATATCTACACATAATTTGGTAATCCGAGAATCATTTTTCTCTTTTACTTCCGAAATTCTTTTTGCTTTTCCTTACAAACTTGAATCACTATCGCTATAGCTTCAGAATAGAGCACTATCAACTTTTGAAGAAAAAACCATAAACTGGCAATTTATATAATGTATTTATATTTTTTAACTTGGCTCAAAAATTTTTCAAATGATTGTCTACTTCAAAAACGTAGGCAGACACAAAATTCGGTTACTTTCACCATTTACAATAATTTAAAATAATAAGCTATTTACTTTTTTAGCTTAAATTTTATTTTATTTATTTATTTAGCTTTTCTTTAATAACACATGCTGAATTTTTCGTTCATTCTGCAGTCGTAGGCCAAACTATTAAAGATTTATTTTATAAACAAAGGTTTCCTTCCAACGTTGTTTTGGGATTTTTAATAAAGTTTTCAAAAAATACTTCTATTATCCTTATCTAAATTATTTCGATCAAAAAAACGATAGCCAAGAAAAAAAATTTATTTTAGTCCTCAAATCTGAAAAATCCATCGAGAATTAAAAAGTTCTGCAAAATATCCCCAGGATAAAAGGAGAGAAATAAAACAAACCACAAATTATGTGATAACTTGGTACTGTTAAGAATTTATTTTGATCTTAGAAGAAAAAATGCAGATTTCTTTTGTTTTTTTTATATACGGGTCTCACAAATGTAGTAATTAATAATAAGAATAATAGTCTCATTGCAAATTTGAAATGAAATAAACAACTAAAGCAGCTTATCATTAATAATATTTTCCTCTGAATAAAATTCTAAAATTAACAATTTAAAATTTACAAAAGAGAACCTTTTTTTTCTGATCAACGTGCATTCTTACGACATTCTTCTTTCTTTCGGTTTTTATTCCTCAAAATGATGTTCTAGTTAAGTTTTGAATTACAAATCTCTATATAATCGGATAATGTACAATGTTTCAGTTGTTGCATAAACCATCCTTGATTACGGTTAATAAAAGTTATTATAGCGTGGAAATCAGCTACATTTTGTTTTATTTTTTTTATCCTTTTCTTACAATTTTTCCTTAAGTTTATCCAAAAAAGAACAATTTTTCGAATATTACCTTATCTCTAACTAGTCGCTCTGGTAGAAAATGTTGTATCTCTCTTACTTGGAACTTAAAGCAACATTCAGACCAATTAGAACTTCTAGAAAAAATACTAGAAATTGTTGTTTTTATATACTTGTATTTAGCTTTCATTTCTTGTTTTTACTTTTACATTATACTCTAATTTTTCATTTCTTATAAATCCCGGAGAAAGATTCTTTTTGACTTATTTAATATTTTATAATTTTTTTTTTTTTATTATTTTGGAATGTTAAGCATTTTGTTGACTTACGCAATTAGGAAATATACGTTGCAGTGGACAGTTTTTATGACTTATTTTGGAAACTAATATCACAATGGGTTTTGTGGATTCATGGATTAATTGAAATTTCTGGATAATAATAACATTGGCCTCGATGACTGAATTTATTGAGGATGTAGAAATCACAAAATTGTAGTTTTGTTATCAATTTATAATATACAATAGGCGGAGCATAAAAAGTAACGAGAGCGATATCGCTGATATTTATCACTTTTGGGAATGCACCATATACATACTTCGTATTGGGGAACATTATTTCAAAATGCTGATTTTTTATACTTTGATATTATGATTATAAAACAAGGATTAAAAAGATTTTTCAAAAAATAGTTTTTCATAATAAATCTCAATAATTATAATAAACTGTACTGTCTTACTGAAAACCAACCGATTGAATATGAATAAAAAACACTATGAAATTTTCAAAATAGCAAGACTTGGCGATTCGATTTGCATTAAACTTTATCAACTCGATGTCTCTAAAGTAAAAACTTGTAGCTCAATTACCAAATATTTTTTTCTTTGCATCAAAGCACGTAATTTAGCCATAAGTATATCAACACATTAATAAATCGAAAACGCGTTCTTAAAATATCTTACAAAGAGTTTTAGGTGAAAGAAAGGGCAATACAAATATAATGAACAATTAAAGAAGGTAATTAAAAATTCTAAAGCGAACACTTAGCATCTGTGAATTGGTAACAAGGTGTTTACTAGATTAATATTGAAAGGGATGACAAAAACGTTACTTACCGATAGAATTTTAATAAAATGTTTAACAAGACATTTACGCACTATTTGGAAAAAAATTTATTGCGATAGAATTTTAAATTCTATTTTGGGGATGTAATAGACAAAGTAATTAAAATATTTTAAGGTATTTATTGATATTGTGAAAATACAAGCTCTAACTCTAGTACTTGCACTAATTTGTATAATAAATAAATGTAGCCCCGTCTATAACTATTCGTTGTTTATGTGTTTTTAATTGATTAGTATTACCAGTTCTACCGATAGAATTATCATGCTATCCAATTTTTAAATATTTAATATAAATAATAAACTATCCTGAAAAGTATATCTTTCTGATCAACTAGATAGACTCTTTATGACTGAATAAATTTTGCAATTCAACTATTAGGAATCGAAAAGAATGTACAGCATGTGTTCAATATGATCCAGTGGCAAAAGATTTTAATTTTTTATACAATTTCCCATTTAATGGGTAGGAATTAAGTAGATTAAAACGGGTAGATAAATTCTCCTAAGGAGTTTAGATCAAATTAAAAACAAACCACTGCAGAAATAATTCCCTAACGTAAGCCAACGAGACCAGATCGACCAAAAATTCACAGGATTAACATGAAACGAAGTATATGTGATGAGGCATTTATAACACAATAACAGGGAACGACGGCGGCATTATTACTGAGGTTTACATTTAAAATCAAAAAAATTTAAAAAACGTGTCCTTCTTGCCCTAAAAATAGTGAACAGACGTTACGGAGGCAAACAATAAAATGTTCTCTTAAATTTACTTCTTACGAGTTAAATCGTTTATCAATTTGCAATTATATTTTCTCATTGTATTTTTACTATTTTATCAAAACTACCTCCTGCCAAGTTGCCATGTTATTTTACTTTTAATCGTTCCCGAAAACTTCTAAATGCTTTCAAATATTTCCACTTTTATGAAAACGCCTTTACAGAATAGATTTGCTTATTTTTTTTCTGTTCACGTTTTTTGTTTTACTGTTTTAGTATATACTCGTATGTAATTATGTAAAGTTCCTCAATTTTATTATCATAAACAGTTTATTATTTTTTTAGCTCTATATTGGTTTCGTTTAATTTTTTACACATTTATATATTTTTTATATATACTCTTGTTTTTATTACCTTCACTTCTCAGAATTTCTCCTTTATATTATATATATAGACTTCATTATAAAAATACTAACAAAAAAATAATAATAATTTTTTACTTTTAATCTTTTCTCAGAGAAAGTGATCTGCTGCATCAGCCGCTGGTGCTTCCTCTTAACGGATAGTAAAAACCCCAGAATTCCTTCCCATTTTTTAGTTGCTGAAAAATAATTTGTTAATGTACTCGTATCATGCAAAATAGGTGAATGTATTGTTTTGGAGTTAGTGAAATAATTATTTGTTATTATATTTTAGTAAAAATTTTGATTAACGATCCACAATTGCTATCACATCCGACCTTTTTAAAGTTCAATTTTGAATAGAATGAAATGTGAGAATCAATTACAAATATACGATAAAAATTACTTATATCTGAGATGTTACCCCAAAATTGGGGTCAGAAACAACATTTTCAAGTGGAAAGACTTTCTCTCTCGAAATCTATGGTTCAGAATTTTGATTCTGAGCAGATTGCTGAATTGAAGGAGCGAATGACTGTAGTTAAATTGTTATAAAAAGTATAATTTTTAACTTCTTCATTAATTTTGTAATATTTATAAACAATTCAATTATAGCGATTCGTAAAATAAACTAAAAAGGTTTATTTTTTATTTTCTTGAACTGCGCGGGTTCATCCCTAATAATAATATATAAATTTTATGAGACCCAACACCTAGAAGTCCCTTTAATGTAATTAATATGAATTAAATCAGTTTACGAAATCTGAAAACCTAAAAGTAGTACACTTTGAAGCTAAATATAGCATTGACGTTCGGGGAAAAAGGCATTAACATAAATTAATTATTATCAGTAACCAGACAAAACCAGAATAATCACAAATATAATCTACAAATCTTGCATTGTAAGCGAATTTACTGCACGCCATGTGCAACACATTTCATAAACTTTTTAGTCGTCTTTTCAGTATCAAAGTAAATTATGTTAAACCCGTGTGACGAGTTTTAAGGTCAAAGTGATTCCGATGGAAATAATATATTAGTCACCATAATGCGCAATGGTACACTCATTTATTTTCTAATAGAACTCTAAGAAAGGCTTCTTTTCGCAGATCTTCATCATTTGTTATTTGTGAAACTTGAATTAATATATATTCGGAGCTTTTAGCGTTTAATTTTAGAAAATCAAATTAACATCGCATACTAATTCTGATTGGCGACCTTTATTTTATTTGTAGAAATTAACAAAATATAATTTACAAAGACACTAAAAGTTTCTTTAATGTTTTCCGTAATCTCTTCGAAATTATGCAAACAATTCTTTCAAAATCATATATTTTAAAAGCTGATAATTCTTAAACTTTTTACTTTCAGTATTATATACTTTAAAAACTCATAATTTAGTCCCAATTACCGAAAAATCTCTAACTTTTAGACTCAACGATGTAGACAATTTTCTTAAGATGAATTTAAAGTAGTTACCATAAAAATTTCCAAAGCACGTTCCACTTCATTAACGGGCCTGCAGAGTTTTTTTGCGATTAAAGGATATTACCTTGTTACACCTCAGCTCAATTCAATTACTTTTGTGCTTAGAAATTTATAACGATTTTTGAGCTTGAAACTTGAACTTATGCAAAACAATATAAGAAATAAAATGAATGGACTCTACATGTATATGATGAGAAAAGGGTTAAAAATCGGGAAATTAAAATACTGATCTATTTTTCAAAAGCCTCCAACTAAGCGGGTATCTCTAGAACACTATTTCATTATTAAACAGCACCCAAATGTACAGCGCCCTCGCAGAAGCCACTAGAAAAATGAGAGCGCAAAAAATTCATCAACTTTCAATAATAATAAAAATCTCGCTGGTAAGCTTACTGTTCCGGTAAAGGTTAATCAAGGCTAGTCATTTTACAATTCGGCCAAATTCTGTAATAATAAAATTCCTTTAAAATTTCCGTTGCGAATTGTTCAACACCGAAATTCGATAAGAGTCTGAAGTTGAAATGTTAGGCGAAATGTGCTAATCAAGTCAAAGATAAAACTGGTAAAATCTCTAAAAAATTTCCGAACAGTGCACGCACAGACACACTACATAGAAAGAGTTAATGTGTGAAGTGATTTAACTGTGATGAGATAAATAAAACAACAGAAAATTTGACTAATACAAAGTAACAAAATATTTATGTTTTGCAATGTATGTACAATAAATGTATCGTTTTTATTCATACAGAAGGATAATATCGGATTTCCATTAGAGTAAATTCATTCATCTATTCCCAAAAAAAAAGCAGTTCTTATTCCCTACTGGATCTTACCTACAAAAGGACATCACTTGCAGCAGTTATTTGTCTGTCGACTTTGTTCGTTCTCATTAAGCCGTCTTCCTTGGGCGGCGCCCTGGTTGCCAGCTCCATCATTTTTAGGTAATTTCTTGGCTGTAAGGAAAATAAGTAATTATGTATATGTGGCATATAAAAATTGAAAAGCAAAATTTACCAATAGCCAAGAAAATGTCGTTAACATTCATTGCAGTTTTTGCCGATGTTTCCATGAACAGTAGACCATTCTCATCAGCATATTGTTTCGCCTCCTCAAATTCCACGACTCGACAGTTTGATAAATCTGCTTTATTACCTGCCAGGGCTATTACGATATTTGGGGAAGCCTGTAAAAGCCACAAGTGCATTAGCTATTTTTCATCCTTAAAATGTGACAAAAAAAAACATACTTGTCTCTGTAATTCTTTAACCCAGGTTTTCGCCCGCTGAAAACTGTCTTGATTTTGGATGTCATACACCACAATTGCTGCCTGAGCTCCTCGATAGTACATTGGAGCGAGGCTGTGATACCTGCAAATTAACACAACAAATTAGCTTAATTAATGTCTAATTTAAATCTAGTATTCCATACCTCTCTTGTCCGGCTGTGTCCCATATTTCAAATTTCACTATCGTATCGTCTATGCAGAGTGTTTGTGTTAGAAATGCTGCTCCTATCGTACTCTCCTGGTACTCATGGAATTGGCCCTTAACGAAACGTAAAACAAGGGAAGATTTACCCACTGCTGATTCACCGAGAAGGACCAATTTAAATTGACATATTTTTCCTTGTAATGTTCCATTTGGTCGTTGGGCTGTGCCTCCTCCCCGCGGTGTTGTAGCCATTGTATAAGATTCGATTTTTGTTTCGCTTTCTTTTGTAAACTAAATTGCAAGTAGAACGCTTTTTCTTAGGCTTTTAGCCGTTGTAGACAAACCTGAAACAAAAAATTGTATGTTCTTTAATCTTTTGAAATCTATTAATTATAATAGGAATCAATAGAAAATAATTTGATTGATTGAAAAAATAAAAATCCAAGCTTAACTTTCTCCGCACAATTTGCCCTTTTTTATATTGTTGATTATGAAATATTTATAGATTTGTAAATTAAGTGAAAAAAAGGCAATTATTAAGTCTCGACATAAAACAACAAAACAAGTTTAAGGCTTCTGAAATGAGAAATTAAAACATCCCGCAAACGTGGCATAAACTAAGTGCTCATTACTAAAAGGTAAATTAACTAAAATCAGTATTATTATATGAAGCAGTTTTTCTATTAAAAGTTAAAACTTCTCAGTAAAAAAAAATTGCACAATCATGACGTAGATTTGTATTGAATTATTACAGATTTAAAAAAAAAAGTATTTTTATTTTTCCTTGCACTTTACAAGGAAGACTTGATTTACATAATTAAACACATCAAGCTTCTAAAATTAATGTTTATAATAATCCCCTATGTTTTGAAAATACACTTTCATGCACTATTAAAAATCACGTTTTCAACGTTCGAAAATAAACAAAATCTCTCGACTCATATGCTATTCAAGTTGCACACAAGAATTTTATATTACTTACGAATTCTACGAGCAATTGGGCATCTTCCTATTTACATATTTTTAATTAAAATAACACAATTCGTCTGAAAGAAGGCGCAAATTTTATTTAGACATGCTAAACGTAAAGACACGTAAACTCAAGTCCAGAGCAATTCGAGAACAAAAACGGCAGTTGCCAACAGCTCAATATCTTGTTAGAGAACTGTTGGAAAAAAAAATCAATGAGTATGAGGGGAAAAAATAGAAAAAACTAAATTATTTAGTGTTTAGGTTATTTAACTCTGCACAAATAAAGCGTTATGCAACATTTCATTTGAAAGGTAAGGCGGTAGCATAATTTAGAGGACTTCACAGCTTTAGCGGATAATTAATAGAAATATTGACCCCTTTTCTTTTTCGTCATAAAACTTTCTTTGAATTCATTTAGATGTTGAAAAGACTTAATAGGATTTTACAATAATCTAAAAATGTCTCAAACATAATTTGATAATCAAGAGTTAACAAAGCTTCATGTAGAATTTGCTAGACCACTTTCGCAATTTTATAATGCACGTGCGCATCTACCCATTGAACTTTTCCTCTAACAAAATTCAATTAAAGTGAGCGAACAAGTAAAATGAATTAATGATGCTAAATTATGGTACCAGTTTAAAATTTACATCCTTCTTTTGCTTTTGTAAAATATGTTCCAACGATGTGAAATGTCTTAAAATACTACACCCAGTTAATGTTTATTTGTAAAATTTATATCAGTTAATAACGGGCTTTTTTCTTTGTTTTACAGCAGTGCTTTACTCTTTGGCATAGAGCCCAAAAACGAAAACTTGTTTCGAGACGAATTTTAATATCAAATCTCGTTTGAACACCTTTAGGCGATAAAACTCTTGAAATATTTTAAGACAACAATTGGTTTAAAGAAAACATAAATAGCTTGAAATTAGACTACAACTGTTTCCAACAAAATATGTATTTGAACTAAAAATATTAGAGGTTCTATTATTTTATTTTTCTCTTTTATTAACTCTTCCAAAATTTCAAAATAATGAAAATATTACATGTTCTAACTGAAATTCCCATACAGGATTTTTATTTTTTTCCAGTTTTTCAAAACAGGTACATACATTGCTTTCATTAAAATTAATATTATTTTAAAGTATTCCCTCATCAAATTCCACAGTTCTTATTACGCAGTTTTTCTTAGAAGGAAGTAATTTAGTAATTTGCTTTTCTTAGCGGAAAAAAAAAGTATTCAAACTGTACTATGCCAGCAACCTTAACGAATCAACTATGTTGATAAGCACACTTAAGTTTAATGAGTCATTTCAAAAACTTTTGGCGCTCAATTTCAGATATCGATTAAAGATATAAACAGAAGACCCTTTGTTTATATAATTTCCCATTTAAAGATATGTGTGAAGTGTCAAATGAATATGGCTTTTTTTATTTATAATTTCTCTTAAGTTCTTATCTCTTAAGGAAAACTGATTCCTCACATTGAAGCTTTAACAAAACATACAAACTACAAACGCCCCTTTTGCAGCACCAACGATATTTAATTAATTTAATCGTTCCTCTGGAGAAAGTATGCAACTACAAACTTCGAAATTAATAAAGCCACATTTCATACTATAATTAGTCAGTCTGCAGGTGCAGACCAATGAGCCGTAGTGAGATATGATTTTACAAAAACGTCTTTTTTATAGGAAGAGCCTGCGAATACCGAAAAGAAATGTTACTCCGCGTCGATGAAAATCGCTCAGTTTTAGCATCCCAACGTACGTAATTCTGGTTATTTTGGTTTCTGATAAACCCTCACACATGTGCTGTTTACTTAAACGCCTCGGGGCAGTGATAAAGGTACACCAAAGTCAGACAATTTTTTTAATTTGTTGCTCTTTTCCAGAGGCGTTTGGTCTTCTTTTTTGTGTTCTTTGAGCATTCAACTGATAATTCTTTGGATGTGATCCCAGCGATCGTGACCTTGCAGTGAGTGTGCTCATGAAGTATTTTAAGTATGTACTTCGTCTGATGGTCATCTGGCTGCAATCTCGCATATGTTTGGGACTTACATATATATTGAATTTCGGGGAAAAATTAAATACTTAAACACACAAAATAATTGTTGTAAGTATGTAGAGACTGAAGTTTATCATTTCTTAATGTTTGTGGAGTTTTAATGTTATATAACCATTAGGGATACATTTTTTAGAACCATTTTGAAGAAGGTTTTAAGTTCTTCCATTGTAGATTGTGCACACATTTCGAATAAATAATAGCATTTGGAATTGTTATCTGTGATTTATCTTATCTTGGAGATCTTACAATTTGCAGGTTCATTCTTTGTGTATACTTATAATGAAGTACCTGAGATAGTAGGAAAAAAAACAGACTTTTCTAATAAATTACGAAAACATCAGTTATCACTTGTACATATTCAGTTTATAAACATTAAATAACCAAATGCACATTGGGTCTTCTCTGGTTACTTTTTTATATGAAGAGTTCTTTTAAAATAACTATTAGTGGTCTCATTTTGTAAAAGGGGTGCGTTTTCAAATGATATTAAAAACTTAAATGTTTTTGTAAATAATAATTTGGAATTTCTTAATATTATTTTAAAAGAATAAATTTTCATAAAATTACGAATAAAAAACTTTTTGAATATTTCCTAGCATTGTCCGCTTACTTAACATTACCACTATTACTTATACAAAATTAGAGTAAATATAGAATTACTTCCTTCTTTTAGAAATATTAATTTATCAATGTACCGCAGGAAAAATAACTCATGGAAAAATATTCTTCTTGACCGCTTCACAGCGAGGAAATGCATAAACAAAAAAGTGGGCTAATTACCTGTTCGATTCAGAAGAAATGATTGTTTACTTCCAGGTATTTTGTATTGATCAAGTGGTTGATTTAACGAACTGTAGGCAGTTGCCAATTTGATGCTTCTTTATGACAATTCTTCGTGATATCAACAAGTGGATAGACAATTTCATTAACGCTATAGTAAATGGTGTTTACCGGCTCTACGTTTACGTTCATAGAAATAAAGAGTTTAACATCGTTTGAAGATTGCGGTCGCATGTGAAAATATAACTCTTAACTATTTCTCAAACTTGAGCACATTGCCGAAAGCATATCATAAATAATTTATCTTGAAAATTTTTCTACTATTTTATTAAAATACTGTAAAAAACAGTCAATAACTGAAGAGAAAGTTAAATAAACCACATTACCTGAAAAGAAAATGGTTTTAAATTTACTTTCGAATAGTAAATCCATCAACAGCTTTATGCGATAGCAAGTGTCGAGAGCTAGGTGGGAAGTTATAAAACGAAATGAGATGTGAACACATGGAGTTTCTTAATCTTTTTAAATAAATTCTAACAGTAATTGCTATGTTAAAAAATTTAATTTTCTTAATTTATGTACTTCTTCCCCTTAGTAAAATTAGAGTGGCAAACAAAAAAGGCTGGATTCAATGTGTTAATCACGACCGTATTTTCAGTAAAGATAGCATTCAAATTTGTGCGAAATCTGGCTGTAAACATCCGCATTCTTTTAAAGTGGAAGTCAAATCTGCTTGAAATGATTGATATTACAAGGCAGACTACCGCTGTGGTGCTCGACGTGAACTAAACTAGAATGATTTGATTTTTTACTGGTATCAAGAAGACTAATTTATTTACTCTCATATTGATGAATCCGACACAAATCCACTCCGCGTAAAAGGTAGGATATTTTCATATTCTAGTATGTAATTCAATGTGGCGAATGTTTCACAATCAATTGCATGTCTATCTTTTTATATTAAATTTGTGGACTGAAATGTTGATTAAAATTCAAACAATTTTTTTTTAAAAGGAAAAAATGTTACTTAAAAAAAGAACATTTCAGTTTATGTAAGAATTGTTGTTCATTAAATGTGTAATACATACATGTGGGAACTGGACAAGGGAACCTAAAATATAAATAAAATCCAGTCGCCTTTTCCCAGATGGCAGTCGCTTTTGTTTTTAGATGGAGTCTCGCTTTTGGTTTTGAGATGGAGTCGTGCCTTTAAGGATGTCGGTCGTTCGCTAAGCTGAGTTAATACGCTGTCTATTTAATTTATTTATCGCCTAAAAACGCTGCATACCTATCTAGAAAGTATTTTCGCCGTGAGTGCCTATTTACTGTTCCGCGTTCCTCAATTATATGAACCTCATAATAAACGGATTAAAATTAGTTTCTTTGTGATTTCACTACACCCCCAAATCCCACATACATATATTTTGGAATAGATTAAGAAATCGCTTTGATTTTTTCTCTTTCTTTCTCCATTCATGGACATCAGTAAATGTTAATTTGCAGATTTAAGGATGAAGGGTCGATTGAAAGGGAGGTGAGGTACTTCCCAAAAGTGGTGTTCGAAACACTTCAAAGATTTTGATTCATATGTGTTGGAGAACTTAGTCACAACACCTCTAAGAAAATAATCTCTGATAAGCAGACGGGATAAACACGAAAATGATTCCAAAGTTAATAACAGATCTACGAGAACTTGTTGCAAAGGTTAGTCGGCAAAACTAACTTAAAATTTTAGACTTGGTTTCTTTAGAAGTAGAACCCAATATTCAAACCTGAAATTAGGGTAGTTGCATACTCTTAATGAAAGAAAACCAAAAATTAAATAAGAATTTTAATCCCTTTAATTTATTTATATCAATTTAGTCTAGAATAAATTTTAAAACAGATATGGAAAAACAAAATTTGTACATATTTTATAAAGCTTTTTATAGAAACCGATGCATCAAGGTTAAATGGAATATTGAAAACATTCACCTGCTATTTTGCCACAACTATTTTGGAATTAATTTAATTGTTAGGAAATCCCTCTTAAATTTTGATTATATCTCTTGCGCAACCGCTTTAATTCATCTCCGTAAAAGTGTCCGGAAAGCATCAAAGCAGAACACATGCTGATCGCGGATGTTTCGCTGACGAGGCATTTGTAGAGCAATGACACCGCCCTGAGCAATCCGAAAACAGGCGACAAATATTGACGTTATTTCTTTAATTTTCATGCAACGTGGGCCCACAGCTTGCGAGGGCCTTGGGCGTTCTATAGCTGTACGAAAGCCCAGCTAAGCAGCTACTAGTGGCTGGCACGACACGTTTTCGGGCGAATTGCATTAACATGGCTTTAATTGAAATTCCAAAGATGAAATCACGCAAGTACGCCGCAATGAGAAGTGCAATTGTGTCGCTGCGAACGGTTCGAGTGAGAATATCCTCATTACAGCGCGTGAGTCCTAAGACAATTTCCGGCAAATGATATATCTGCGCCGGAAGCTGAATATCAATTAGAGGCGCTATTATCTCAAAACGTTCGGTGCCCCATTCTGCTGCAAAAAGATTCCTTTTTTCATTTAAATTATCCTCCAGAACTAGGGAAATTTGCAAGCGTGGCCCACAGAGTTTATCGCTGATGCTCCGTTTTAAGCTAGTTTATTGGCGAGACCCAGTTTAAAGGCCGCGAAGTCGTTTGATTTAATCAAACTAGAGCTGGGGTCAATGTCAATTAAAAATTCAAAGCGTCTTTCTAGCCGTGAATGGCTTTGGCGACACATCACATCTTCTAAGAGGAGCTCCGGACCGCTAGAGCTGCGGGGCTGCGTCCGGCCTGGCCAGGCGGTTTTCAAGATAAGAACCGCCTGGTGCTAAAGTGCATGGCAAGCACACGATCTCTTATAATGGGCGAAATTCTAACGCTCGTGCGGTGGGCGTTTTTTCAGCGCTTTGCCGAAACGTTGTGCAAAATTTCTCCGCGAATCATGTGATGATGAGGCCTCGGGTCGCTGCAAAAGCGGCCGAAGGTCACAGCACCACCGCACCGTAAACAATAGGAATTTCTATTGGTGGCTCTGGCAGGTTGAGTTTTGTGTGATTAACCTGTTCGGGGCAGAAATAAAATAGCCGAGTGATGACGGTGTTGGACTGCTGCTTTGTCCCATTCATCGCAGATTCCGAAGCCTGTGATCGGAGGTGGCGGAGGGCGGTTTTCTATACAAAGCAGGCCACTGTCCCCTGCACCTTTCAGGAGACAAAAGAGTGACCGTGAATTATGCACTCCTAATTAAATAAGCGGCTGAAAACGGACAAAGTGTCAAGCAGGCGAAGGTGGTGACTGGAAAAATAGCTCTCAAAACAGCTGATACGTCACCGGTGACGCATACCAACACAACACACTCAAAAGCAGCGGCCCGCGTATTGACAATCCCCACACACTTGTCCGCCTTTGACAGCCAAAGAGGTCTCGGCTGGGAAATTTCCCAATTTTTCCCTTGCGAATTTTTGGCGACTTTCTAAAATAATTTTAGCCCAACACGGTACCTACCTACAGCTGAGTCCCAGTGCGAAATCTCGGCCAGTCCCTTTCCGGGCCCTGCTCCTCAGTCAATTGCGACGCAACACTCCAAGGAAACAATTATGAGAAAAAACGAAAAAATTACAAAACACACAAAAAAGGGGCGAGCAGGAACTTTGGGGGGGTATCGCCTCCTCCCTCACTCGCAAGCGAACGGTCCGCTCTGCTATCTCTGTTCCACGGTCGGGTGCTCCGCTTGTTCTCGCCTTTTCTCTGATTGAAAATTGTCCGATTTCCTATCAAAAGAATTTCCACTTTGGGCACCGAGTTTTCACCGAATTCAAGCGATCTGCGGCGAATTGGACCTGCGAGCAATCGACGCTGCTACACTTTACACTTCCAGGAATCGCGAAATTGGCTAATTTCTCACCGAAAACACCTTTTCCCTGCTTTTCATTGACTTTCGGACACATAGGACGTGACGGCGGCGGACATATTTGATTATGCGATGATTATACTTCAGTCCCTGTGTGTGTGGGATATGGCACGCACCTACACAGGGGAAATTGGCTAGAGTCACGGAATGTCAATGATTTTCTTCTCTGCTTGTCGCCGAAACGTAGCCATCTTAGGTAGCGTTCGTTGCAAGTTGCATGCATTTCATGTGATTTTCACTTCCTGTTCATAACTTGCTTTTCCGGTGAGAATTTTCAAATATATATTTCTAAATGAAATAGTATCTTTACTTACTTACATTGCACATCATTTAATACTATTTCTACCAAAGGTGTCAAAAGACACCTTTTAAAATTTTAACTTGAAATTGTTTTCTATAGTGTAATCATTTTTTCTCAATTCATGTTTTTTTTGACTCCTCGTATAATAAATTGTTAAATTTATTTAACGGTATAATTTTCCTTCAGCTCATCCTAGATCTAAATATACGTACCTGGTATACCTATTTCTACCATGAAGTGTCTTTTGGCACCTTAACGATTTTAATATTGGTTAGTTTATTTATTCTAATTTATGTATATCTAATCCTTAAAGATGTCCAGAATTTCAAAACTCAAGGAGGTATTGAAGGTAATAAATAATATAAATGAAGAATGCTCTCAAATTGGTGCATGCTCACAATCTGAAAGAGAAGATGAGCTGGCTGAATTTTCCGAAAGTGACCATGAAATCGATAGCGAATGAAGGTTAAATTTTTGTATATAAAGACTGAAAGTTTGTTAAGTTAATAATGTTGCAATGTATAAGTATTTTGTTATTTTGTATGTATGTATGTATGTATATATATTTTTTAATAATTATTTCCACAATTATTTGCATTCAAATGGAAAGGTGTTAAAAGGCACCTTTTGGTCGAAATAGGTATACACATAATCGTGGTAGAAATAGTGTTACACTATTATTTTAAATAGCCAGCAACAAACATGTTTACATGGTACAGAGTTCTGGACCTCAGATAGTAGGACAAGTTCCTTCCGCTTTAAAGTGAGGAGTTTTCTCTGTAGCATTTTATAGTATACCTACAGAATAAAACTACAAGTGCCACTACAGTGCCAAAAAATTAAAGAATCCTACCTGTTAATATATATACATATATGAATTATTTTATGTACATACAAAGTTGAAGTCACATTACACGAATGTAGAATTAATTGCAATAGTTAACACTTCGTCTTGTTAAGTAAGTTTGAATTTTATCATTGAGATAACTACACCCATTGTATTACTCGTACTAAATAAATTTTAAAGACTACCCTATTCCCTATGAAGTTTTTTAATTAATTATTTGATTCCAATCAAATGGTTCAGTCTAGTCCTGGCCTCTTTCTCATCATTAACCTGTTATACAACTTATTACCAGAAAAGCAGTAGAGAGAATTTATTATCAACTGTCGCATCTGGAGCCTCTCAATACTTTTTAATATCCCATAATAGCCAATCCGCTTTTTGGTTGGAATTTTGTAATGTAATAATTATTAAGGTTAATATGACCGATGTTACCAACTAAAGCCACGCAAAGTGCACTATAGGCATCGCAGAAAAGGATGGTCAGTTTTTTCAACCAAACCATCTACATCGTAGTTCGTTACTTACTATTCATTCAGAAGTTAACGAATATGGCAAATTTAAAAGTTGGTAAGGATATGTGCAGCAACCATAACAGGGCGAATATGACCCGGGGTAGAAAAGTGCAAAAACCACTCCAACACGATGAATAAAATATTTAGTAAACCAAACTACATGATTCGAATTTTTAATGCTCAAATGTTACTAATATCAATAATAAATATATTATACAAATAAAGAAAATCCCTCTTGAAATTTCATTGTTTTTTGTATTTCTTAAACAAAACTACCGCCTTCTGCGACGTCTTGGTGTCCTCGAACGCCTACGTTTTTTGCGTGTACCTATTTTCCGTCTTCTCTTAACTCTTGATATAGAGGGGACATATAAGCTAGAACCAGATGATCTTTTCTGGAAATATATAAAATAGTTTTATTTTGTGCTTCCCACAAATTATCCGAAAGGACATACGGCTGTGGTTTTCGAAGTTCTAGCTTTATTGCTTTCAGATGAAGTAGCCTCATCGACGTCCATGACTTCATCGGAGCTGAACGATTCTTGTTGATCGTTACCTGGTTGGAAGCCAAGAGGTGACCTCGAGGAGGGATTAAATCGTAATCTGACGATGTTACAATTTGTTGATATTAACCCAAATTCACATGCAACCTGAAGCGCCTTGTCAATTTCATCTCTAATATGAGTAGCTTCTATACCCTCATCTCTCAATTTTTTTTGAACGATTTTAACGATATCGTTAACAGTTAGACCTGAAATTTCAAAAATTAAAGACTATGGAAAAATGGTGGAGTTTTCTCTATCTTACTTTTACCCGGAGAAGAGCACATGGCACATAAAATATACGGCACTATATCTTTGTCTGCCTCCATACTCAAAATTTAATTAACTGTTTCAAACTTTAAAGACGAGACTGCAAAAGGACGGCACAACCTGAACACCAATAACAATTAAATTACACCAAACTTATCAAACTTTTGTTTTTTGGATTTCACCGACTACTACGCAATTCCATTAATTTAAGTTTTTTCTTTTTTATGTGAAGCACCCAAGTAGACATCAGGGGAGTAGAAAACATGAAAACGTCGACGAATCATTACGAAAGGTATGTGGTGAATAACTTAAATATTAAAATATTTGAACCCCTAAAATGTATTTTGGCGTTTCCACCGACTCTGAAAAGAGTTTGGTAGAAAAACCGCGGGCGAATTCCCATGTTACTTGACTAGATTTCTTTTCTGATGAGCTTCAAGAGAAACTATTAATCAAAGTAAGTCCCAGTGAAGAGATAAAGAATTATGATTGTGACCAAATTGTAATTGCAATTTCTTTGCCCCCATCTTACTTCACTTGAGAAGTTCAAACAAATTTCAATTTGGCTGATCCTAGTGGACAAATTCGACTTTGTATGTTTGTCTGCAGGCAAGGGTAAATCTCTAGATGATCCTATTAAGCTAAAAATTGTCAGCAACTAAGCAAAACTTACATATGATCAAAACGGGACGATGCTAAACATTTATGCATTCAAATTCCTTTAAGAAGTCCACTAAATAGACAATATACAGTAAAAAAGAAAATTTTCGAAAATCGCATTTCGTCCCATATTTTGCAATCTTCCCGGGCCTAGCAAAAAAAATTTTGTTTCAGAGTTTTGCATGCAGTAGAATTTTAAATTATTCAAAGTATGTACAAAGATTTGAAGAAAATCAAAATGAATTTCAGTTTTCAATTTATATTTTTGTTTTTACTACAATTATACATACAAGCGTAATGTAATACCTAAGGCTTTTTTTGGTTTTTAGCCTCCCATTGCTTGCCTAAGCGGAACATAAAAGCTTCGACAGAAACCTTGTCTCCAGAAGAGCTCCATTCCTTCTTAGCTTCCTCCCAACACTCCTCAAACTCTTCCTCGGTGAATTCAAAATCGGCTTTTGTAAACAGAGCCCGAATATCCTCCTTGTTGCGAGGGAGCAGATAGTCGCGGTGAGACAACCCGTATTTCGTCGGAATCGACGGACTGATCAAACTTTTTACAGTCGTCTCCTCTGGGAGGTCTCCGATCATGGTCTTAAGATATTGGGTAGATATTTTTGGTTTTGATAGTAAGTAAGCGTCAGCCGGTACAACGTCGGCGTCGCTGCATCCATGACGCCAAGAATCGGTGATCATCTCCCGGTAGGTTGTGAGTTTCGAGGGTTCCTGGGGTGCATACTTTTCAACTTGGCCAAATACTGGCAGAGGTACTAAAATATCCACTAAGTCAACTAACTTGCTCATGTCAACTTTATTCTCATCATTGATCAATTTTAAGTAATCCGTTATTATTTTAATCCTCTCGAAATCGAGGTGAATGTTGTACTTGTTCAGCATTTCGTACACCTCTTCCCAGGTATACCAAACCTTTTTGATATTCAACCGAAGCACATTTAGAGCTGCAAAATGGGTCCTCTTTTTAATTTTTCTCCTTATGGTGTTTATGTATGCTATTGCATTATACATGTTGTTCCTAAGCGGACAGTAAGTCTTATTGTAAATCAAAAGGCGAACCCGAGAAAACTCCCATTTGCGTGGTTCGGCTAGATTAAATGCCGTGTTATCGTTTTTGAGATTACAATAGCTTCCTGTTCTAAAATTTGTTTTCAAAGAAATTTCGTAATGAGAATTTATAACGAGATTTACCTATCGAGCGTCTTGCCTACTTCAGTTTTTTTTCGTCGCTCAACTTCGTCTTGAATACTGTTCTTGAAAACATAACCTGAATCGCAGGTGTCCAGAGCTCTGCGCACTTGGGCTCCGCTGGAATCGACGCCACCGTAGATACCAAAACATTTATTCCTATTGAAAGGTGGTCCATATCTAAAAATTATTATAATTCACGTAAATGTAATTAAAACACGAGTTACCTGCCATAGTTATTTAGTATACCAATAGTCCGACAAGCATTACTTATACAAAGATTTACTCAACATAATTATTATTAATTACTTGCCAACTGCATTATTCATGAACTCATAAATAATTCAGGTTTTTTTAAAATAAATATTCATTAATCTAATTTAAATCAGTAATGCTAAATAATGTTTAGTCAAGCTAAGTAAGTATTCTTGCGCAATATTGAATAACATCAAAATTACTAATTGTAAGTTAAAATGCTTTTATAATACAAGCAAAAGTACGGATTTTTCATTTCACATTTCAGTATTTCGAATTGTTGTTATTAGTAAATAATTATATTTTAATATCGATTTCGATTTGAACTCTAAAATTAAACTTTCTATTTACCGAAATTATGAAACAAAAAATATTAACTAAGCATGAAAAGTCCTTTTTATTTCGTATAAACGATAAACGAGCGCTTTTTTTCCTTGAAATTCATAAGTGGACTTATAGAAATCATGGTTTGGTTTAATTTGAAAAAAAAGGGATCAATTAAACACTAGATATAAAGTATTCAACTAATTTTTTGTTATTGCATTGATTTTGGATAAACTACACAAAAAAAGCGCTCATTACGAAAGTTCCGAGATAATCTTTAAGTTTATTTTATGAGGAGTTTTAAAGTTCAAAATATTTTTTTCTGGTAAATGCCCATATTTTCAAACCGTTAAAGATTTTCGAAATTTTACAATGTAATCTTCATACGATATTTTTTATTTTTTTTTTTTAAAGAACCATCAGCTTAGTCAAAGCCTTGAGAAACAAAGTTAATCTAGAGCGCATGACTGATCAATCATCATTTGGTTCTATGTTAGTACACATGCGACCATAACCTTCATGCAGATTTTTCTTTAACACATGCTTACTGACACGAACATCAAACAAATCAGCATTCTTATTAACATTTAACCTCATCCGATTGATGGGTTGAAAAAAACTGTAATTATTTTTGCAAAGACTAGTTTGCAGAAGCGGCACCACCCTGAGATTGCGCTCGTTCGTTCTGAGACAGAAGTTTCTTTTAAGAAACGTTGAGTCTATCTTACCGGTTAATAACTGGTGAACAAATACAATATCAGCGATCTCCCGACGGTTATGCAGAGAATGCATATCCAGGAGTCTGAGCCGATCATTGTAAGGAGGTAGAATGACAGGATTGCTCCATGGCAAGTCTTTCAGGGCGAACCTAACAAATTTTCTCTGCACGGACTCGACAGAGTCAACATGGACTTGATAATATGGTGACCAGACTTGACTCGCGTATTCGAGAATTGGTCTGACAAAAGAAAAGTACAGCTGTTTAAAAACGAATCTGTTGGAAAATTCCTGAGACCATCTTTTGACGAAACCCAACATTGAGCTTGCCTTAGTTACCATACAGTTGATATGCTCCACGAAGTCCAGTTTACTATCTAGGATAACGCCAAGATCACGAACAGAATTAGCACGACGAAGAGCATGATTTGATAAAGCATACTCTAAACTCAGGGGGTTGCGGCCTCTATTAAAGGTCATGATTTCGCATTTATTAATATTTAATTCAAGATTGTTATGTGTGCACCACAAGTGGAAAGTATTTAGGTCATCTTGAACCGCGTAGCAATCGTTAATATTTTTTACATGAGAGAATAACTTCATGTCGTCAGCATAGATTAAGATTTTGCAGGTTTTGAGAAGGAGTGAGATGTCATCAATTGATAGAATAAAGAGGAGCGGACCCAAGTGACTACCCTGCGGGACTCCTGACGTGGCTAGTATTTTACGCGAAGTGGCACGCCGAAAAGAAACCTGGTATGTTCTCCCTAGTAGATAAGACCGAATCCAGTTGACAAGTGCGGGTGGGAAACCGAGATTTAGTAATTTAAGAATTATTACAGAATGCGAAAGCTTATCGAAAGCCTTACTAAAGTCGGTATAAATGCAATCTGTTTGGAAACCTTTTTGGAAGCCTTCAGCAACAAAGGTAACAAACTCGAGTAGGTTCGTGGAAGTAGAACGACCTTGGAGGAAACCATGCTGGTTAGTTGAGATCAGGCGATTGCAAACAGCCGAGATTTGTGAGTGTACGATTGATTCAAACAGTTTTGGGATACATGAAAGTTTCGCTATGGGTCTATAGTTGCGTACCTCATTTTTATTACCCTTCTTGTGAATCGGAATAATAAAGGAGTTCTTCCAGAGAGCTGGGAATTGTTCGCTCTCAAGGGACTTTTGGAAGAGAAATGTTAAGGGAGAGACTAGTTCACTAGAACATGCCTTAAGAATAGCAGGTGGAATGCCATCAGGTCCCGATGTGAAGTCCCCAGGGATTTCGTTGATATGCTTAAGAACAACGGAGGGAGTGATATTAATGGATAAGTTAATAGGAACGGGATTGTTGCTCAAATGATTGAAGTTATTGGGATCGGGTTCAAAGTTTGGGGAGAATGATTTTTCAAAGAAGGACGCAAACATATCAGAGATAGCAGATGGACCGTCATTGGAAACTCCCTCGTATTGCATATTGGCAGGGTAGTCGTCCGTTTTTCTTTTAGAGTTAATAAATTTGTAAAATGCGCGCGAATTGCTGTAGAATTCAGATGACACATGTTTTATGTACTCGTCGTATAACTGAGTAGAATATTCGTGAAATCTATTGTAACACTGAACGAATTCGGCATAAGAAGAGTTATTCCTATCCAAAAGATAAGCCTTCCACAGTTTGTTCTTTTTATTTCTAAGTCTTCGCAAGTCAGAGTTAACCCAGGGAGGCGAAGAAGTATGGGAACGCTGACGTTCATACGGGACACAAGACTTAAAAATGTTGAAAATTAGGGTGTAAAAATTAGACAGGGCAGTATCGATATTATCAACGGATAAATACGTGGGAAAATCAGTGGCGGATAATCTTTTGGAAAGTTCGTCAATATCCGCCTTCCTGAAATTATAAGCGTAGTCGCAGACATCAGCATGATGTGTATTAATATCCGGGCTATAAAAATAGTCGATTTGAATAGGCGGATGAAATTTGTCAAGCGTAGAGAGAATGATTGGACTGTGATCAACAATTATGTTGTTGCAGTCAGAAGAAAAAATAAGATCAAGCTGCCTACCCATATCATTTTTTATGGTGCTAATCTGACTGAGGCCGAAAGAGAAAACCGAACCCAGAAATGAAGACTCTTTAGAGCCCAGTCTATTAGAGGGGTGACAGCCATCGTCATCGGAATTGGCTACCCATTGAACACTGGGTAAATTAAAATCACCCAACAAGAGGAGATCGTCATCCGGATTCATTAAATTATTAACGAATTCCAGTTTTGATATTAAAATATCATAAATACTATGACCATTCCCATCTAGGATGTTAAGTTGATCGGGAGGAATATAACAGATCATAATAAATAAAGAATTTCTGGCTAATGTTACTTTGAGGGTAATTAGCTCAATGTCAGAAGAAGTTGGCAGGTCAATTAAGCTGCAATTGAGGTGTGTTTTGCAGGCTAAGAGGACCCCTCCTCCACGAGCCTCCGAATCAGTGAACCTGTCCTTACGGAATATCTGGTAGGATGAGTCAAAAATCTCTTCATCACGAAAACCATAATGTAACCACGTTTCGGTTAACGCGATAATGTCGAAATTGCAGGAAGAGGACGACTGATACAGAGTCCTAGTCTTGGTTCTGATACCCCTTACATTTTGATAATATAAGGAGATCGTCTGGGGATTTAGTTTTTTGATAATGTCGGATTAGATGGCGTAGCTCTTGGATTCCTTGATGAAACCTTAGAGTTTGGACCACGAGGGACGAAATTTTTTATTAAAACACCAGAGGGCCAAAAAGAAGCATTGAGTAAAGTGGGAGCCAATTCTTCAGGCGTGTGTAAAATAAACGATGCAATTGGACTTGTAACTTTGTTTATTTTCCGACATGTTACGCTTTGCGTACAGATATTTCGAGCCTGAATGTGGGAGAGAATTGCTTTACAGGATGTTCCTGAATCGAGACGAGAGATAAATAGGGATCGTCGTTGAGGGACTACTTTGAGCGGTTCTTCAACATTTCTTGTAAGAGGGGGGCTAGTTTCGTCCCCAGAAACCGTTTCAGAAAGAGGTACTGATGAGTCAAGCATGGGTGCAGTCACAGCTAGTGGAGAAGGGGTATCCGAAGAAGAATTATATGTGGATTTTGTCGCGGGTGTACGATTTTGGAGCTTACTGATATGTACATATGTTTAAAATAAAAGGATGAAGAATTAAATACATATATAGAAAATGATACTTTTTTCGATATTGATAGAATCAAAATGAAATTCCCAATTTCATTACCCTCTTCGCACTTGCTCTGAAGGATTATAGTCTCCATGAGTGGTTAAATAAAGATCATGTCCAGCTTGCGATTCTCTTAAAACATCTGCAACCTTCTTCGGAGGCAATACGAGATTATACAAACTCTCGGAATCCCGTTTTTCGGGGAAAGGTAAATCGTTGTTGTAAACATGCGGAGGAACTGTGTTAAATTTTTTGGTTTTTGCCAATGGAACTACTTTGTAAAACCGCGCCTCCATCGATTCCTTTTCGAATTCCGTGAAACTATCAACATCAGGTTGAATCGTTTGTGGGATACTGTCTTCGAACAAGGCAGTTCTTACTAGTTGTGGTCGCGGTGGAATACATTTCTTAGGTTCTGTGCTCTTCACTAAAATTTCAGCTACATCTTCTACGTTGTATTGTCTGAGACAATTTGAGACGTCGTCATCTTTATTTGATTTTATCCCAGCCTTGTAATAAAAATCGTTGGATTTGAGTTTATTTTTGTTTTTGAAAATTTTTGGTATTTATATGTAAATAAGTATTACCGGACAAACAATCGGGAGTCTATCAATAAATCTTCCTTCGTTACTCATTTCCGTTGCCTTGTATTTCGTTGGTACTAAAAAATTTTATATTAGAAATTAAAAATATACAACAAGGCATACACAATGTATTGAAGCTATTTGGAAGTGGCTACTACGATTTTGAGCTAAACCAAGGCATTTGTGTACTGAAATATAATATTTTTCCACAAATTTGTCAATTTTCACTTTATCAAACGTCTCGGACCTTGCGGATGTTGTTGAAGTACTCCCTTTTTAGTAGTCTTACTTCTGTTGGAACTATGTATAAAAAAATTTTTTTGAATGAACAAAATTTCTAAATAGCTTCTATTTCCTTACATTGAAGTAAAACAGGAATCATGGAAAGATAGAGGTATGCTCTATAGCATAGGGATGGTGTAGGCGAATCCGAAATTAAATATAGCTTTCGATGCGTCGTTACCAAGTCCCTGGTAGCACAAACTACCTAATATTAGGTAGTTTGTGCTGGTAGATACCACCGACTATGAAGCCCAGGATAATGATCATGAAGAATTTGAGGCGAATGTATGACTATTTTTAAACGGTTTTATTTAACTTAGCCTGTTTGTTTTTTATTTATTTATTTGTTTATTTGGATCAAATCTAGTAATTGAAATTTTACCCCCTCCCTGTTGACCGATTGATCTGAAATTTGGTACACACCTTTAGTTCCGATGACAATACAATTATATTCAGAATTATTGTAAATGCAAGATGGCTGCCGCCACAAAATGGCGGATTACATATTTTTTCACAACCCCCTCAATATGGGCTTGACTAGTAGAATACAGTACATCAAATCTAAGATGGCCGCCGGTACAAAATGGTGGATTTCATATTTGTTTGAATCCCCTTATATGGGTAATGGGTATCAAATGAAAGGGTTTTACAAGTAGAACACAGTGCATGGCGGATCATAGATTTTAAACAGTCTATACATTAAAACTGATATCTAGGCATCTAATTATTTTTTAGTCTTTGGGAGGCTTATGATGAGTTAGACTGCAACAAATTGACAGGGAAGAAACAAAGTAATAATGAGGGACTAAAAAATGTATTTTTTCCATACTCATCCACCTAAAAATCTAAGGGAGAAATCAAAATCAGAGTAAGAAAAAATACATTTACTCTGAGATAAATGTCTTTAACAAAGTACAATGTGTGATAGTAAAAATCGAGACCATGCAATAAAAACTGGTTGCCGGCTCCCGGACTATAAGAGTTTATTTTCTATTTGTAATAAACCCTCATTGTAGATGTCATCATTGAAGGGCAAAGTAAAGTCCTGATGTTGCTGTCGTATTCTGTGTCTAATGTCCTCACGCTCACATAAATAATCTGAAGTTTTCCCGCAGTTTGAGTGATTCAGATGGCTAACAAAATAATAGTATCACCACAAAAAACTCCCTTAGCTTCAATGGACATTGAGAAATCGAGGCCTCTCTCAAATGGGAAGGTTATCGTTTTCTAACAAGTTCTGTCTCGGCAAGCAGCTTGGTACGTTTCTTTGACAACTCCGTTCACAGGTTTTAAGTCCTGGAATGACATGGATCATACAAAAATACTAAAATCGCGATTAACAAATGGGAAGGTGGGGGTAGGAGGGTGAACATTTTATGCCAAATCAAAAAAAAAAAAAATACAAAAAAAATTTTTCTCAAAAAAATACAAAAATTTTTTCTGAATAGGGACACCCTAATCACCTAGCGGTATGAAATATACTTTACGATTACGACCTATTCTTATACCTACCAAATACACATAAAAATCGGTCGAGCCGTTTCGGAGAAGTGCGAACACAACCACCGTGACACGAGATTTTTATATATAGATTAAATATATTACTTAACACTTTTTACTTTAAGTATAAAATATTTTTAAGAAACTATTTATTGATACTTAAATAATTTTAAAAATTATCTCCAATTTTAACAGTTTTGTACGAGAAATTTGTGATTGTTTATCACTTACATTTTCCGAAAGAGAATTTTTAAATAACGAAGTTATGTTTTAGAAAAAATAATGAACATTCCTGAAATATATATATGTATATTTAAACAAACTCACGATATTTTGTAAAATGCAGTTAAAAATTAAATTATCGCGCCCTCTTGGCCAAAACTTACCAATCATCGCGTAGCCGCTGTGTTAAAACAGTGGAGGATTTTATCAACGTACTGTATGAACGCTCCCTTCGTTTTAAAGCCATTTGTCAATTTTCACTCTGACAGCCATTTCAATTTGTCAAACGTCTCGGACCTTGCGGATGTGTCAATAATTTTGGTAAATTGTGTTTTTACGCGTAATTACGAGAATGAGCAGCTCCGAATCGAGTGAATCGTCTTCAACCAGTGATTCTGAGAGCGGTTCGAGTAGTTCCAGTTCGAGTGTGGCCAGCGAAAAGTCGGAAAATACTCAGAAAATAACTCGGAAAAGACGCGCACAACGCGAGGCAACACCCGATGAAAATAAAACGAAAATTTCTGGAAATCTTGTAGATTCCAGAGATTCTTCGCAAAACAAGGACAAAAGGGATTCGGAAAGGGTACATAAAAAATCTGACGATGAACCTGAAGTTAAGAAACAAAAGGTGGCGTCGCCGCCCAAAATTGAGGAACCTGTAAACCATGAGGCGACTGCGGAACACGAAAGCAATCGTAAAGAAGATAAAGATGAAAATATTGTTGAGGATGAATCAGAAAAGGTAAATCCTCCGATAAACGAAGAAAAATCCAAAAAATTAGAGGATAAACCAGAGAAGTTAAATCTCCCGGTAGTTAAAGATAAGCCCAAAAAATCTGAGGATAAACCGAAGGAGCCTAAAGAAAGCGATAGAAAGATTACTGTTGAAAGAGGGCCTGTGGCCCGTCCTGCAGATGAGTCCAGAACAGCGGGAAGAGACAGGCGTAGGGACCGCCGGAGCAGAAGCAGATCATCAGCACGAAAGGAGTCTGGAAGAGATGCTAGAGTTAGACGACGTTCACGATCACGCTCCAGATCCCGGTCGAAATCTAGAGACCGAAGACGGAGGAGCAGATCTCCAAAATCTAACCGTCCGCGGGACAGAAAACGTTCTCCTGAGAAGGAAGAAGGCGAACTTGGTGAAGGGGGAAGTAAAGCGGATAAGCCACCAGATAAAATCACAGAGCGGCAGCGGCGCACTGTGGACCTGCTTACCTCTAGAACAGGCGGGGCTTACATTCCTCCAGCCAAGTTACGCATGCTGCAGGCCGAAATCACCGATAAAGCATCGGCTGCCTACCAGCGAATTGCCTGGGAGGCGCTCAAGAAATCTATCCACGGCTACATAAACAAAGTCAACGTGGATAACATCGGCATTATTACAAGAGAGCTGCTTAAAGAAAACATCATTCGCGGTCGTGGTCTTCTTTGCAGATCGATTATTCAGGCCCAGGCTGCGTCTCCGACTTTCACCCACGTCTACGCCGCCCTGGTGGCTATCATCAACTCAAAGTTTCCCAATATTGGGGAGCTCCTATTGAAGCGGTTGGTCATCCAGTTCAAAAGAGGATTTCGCAGGAACGACAAGCCCGTTTGCATATCTTCCTCACGGTTTATTGCTCATTTGGTCAACCAGCGGGTAGCTCATGAAATCTTGGCTCTCGAAATTCTCACTCTGCTGGTGGAGACCCCAACCGATGATTCAGTGGAGGTGGCTATTGCTTTCCTTAAGGAGTGCGGCATGAAATTGACCGAAGTCTCAGCGAAGGGGGTGAATGCGATCTTTGAAATGCTCAAGAATATTCTTCATGAGGGCAAGCTAGACAAGCGGGTGCAGTACATGATTGAGGTGGTGTTCCAGGTGAGGAAGGACGGATTCAAGGACCATCAATCCGTTATTGAAGCCCTCGAGCTGGTGGAGGAGGACGACCAGTACACACATCTTATAATGCTGGACGAGGCAACTGATGGCCATGATGCCCTGAGTAAGTTTTTATTTGTTTTTCATTTACCATTAAGTCATAATTTTTCATGATCTTCGAACTGCGGCCACTAATTAGTTGTTATATAGAGTTAAAAAATACAGAAGGCCATATTCGGTTAATTGATTATCAACAATTGATTAGAACCTATTCAAAATCGTTTGTCGCCTGCTCTTAATCAGTTGATAAATAATGTAATTATGCAATTGCACTAAAGACTAATATCAGTTGTGAATGCAGAAAAATTAGTTTCCCTTGTTATTCAGTATTCATGAAGGGCACGGTTAAACGTTGAGATTGAAGAATACAGATATCGATTATGATATTGATTTTGGGCGTTCGTAGTTTAAAATGGTTGAATCAACAGATGAATGTTGATGGAATCGTTGAGAAACATGAAGAAGTTCTACGGAATAGTTGAGGAGGAGGAAACCGAATAAATGAAATTTTTTGTTATTGCCTTCTTCTAAGCCGCGGTGATGCGCATACGATTTTTTTTTAGATACATATATTGCAATTTTACCGCACTAGAAATTTTTTCGAATTCAGTCTTTATTTCCTGCACTAAAAGGGGAGGGATTCAAACATCACAGTTATGTTTTCCTAAGAATTTTTAAATATACATTGAATTGACTTTAATAAACTGCAAAAATATTTGGACTTTTACGATGCCATCATTAATGCATGTAAACTACGAGCACAAGGTTATTGAGGAATTTTTCTTTTAAAACGTTACCTGGTATGTACATTTTTTCAAAATATATACTTTTATTGATTTCGTGATATAACCGAGTGTAACTGAGACTAACTAATTATTATTTAATTGGCAAGTCTGAGACTGATAAGTCTGTGACGCGGTTTAATATTTCATTATCGCCGATCGGTTCAAAAACTGCGAGCTAGGATCGTTCATATTTCTCATCTTAATCAAAACAGTGTAAGTTTAAAATAAAGAATATTTTTAATTCTGTCTGTCTTCTTCAGACGTCTTCAAATTTGATGATATGTATGTCACGAACGAGGACAAGTATAAGGGTTTGAGTAAGGAGCTCCTGGGCAGCGATGTGAGCGACTCCGAAAACGGCACAAACGGTAGTGGCAGTGAAGACTCCGACGAGGAGGACGATGAGCAAAAGGAAAAGGGGGACGTTATCATCGACAATACTGAAACAAATTTAGTAGCTCTCAGGCGAACCATATACCTCACGATCCACTCCAGTTTGGACTACGAGGAGTGCGCACACAAACTTATGAAAATGGAACTGAAACCTGGCCAGGAAATGGAGCTCTGCCACATGTTTCTAGATTGTTGTGCTGAACAGAGGACCTACGAAAAGTTCTATGGCCTCCTCGCTCAGCGGTTCTGTATGATCAATAAAATTTATATACCGCCTTTTGAGGAGATCTTCAAAGACACTTACCACACTACTCACAGACTGGACACGAACAGACTTAGGAATGTTAGCAAGTTTTTCGCCCACTTGCTATTCACGGATGCTATTGGCTGGGATGTCCTTGACTGCATTAAACTCAACGAAGATGATACCACCAGCTCAAGCAGAATATTCATAAAAATCTTATTCCAGGAGTTGGCTGAATACATGGGGCTGGCGAAGCTCAATGAACGGCTAAAGGATGTTACCCTATCGGAATCCTTTGCTGGGCTCTTCCCTAGGGATAATCCAAGGAACACAAGGTTTGCCATTAACTTCTTCACCTCAATTGGGTTGGGCGGGTTGACGGACGAACTGAGAGAGTTCCTTAAAAATGCTCCTAAGTCGGTACCAGCGATCAATCAAGAAATTCTTGGTGTTCACAATTCTGATTCGGCTTCAAGCAGCTCTTCGTCTTCTTCGTCTTCATCATCGACTTCTTCATCGTCATCTTCAAGTTCCAGTTCATCATCATCTTCTGATTCAGACTCATCCAGTTCATCAAGCAGTGATTCAGATGAAAAGGGAAAGAAGAAAAAGGCTAAGGAGCGCACTAAGAAGAAAACGAAAAAGCGATCTGATAAAAAGAAGAAAAAGAAGCATGAGAGCAGCAGCTCTAGCAGCAGCGATGAAGATAGCGATGATGAAGACGAGTCTTCAAAGAAGAAGCATAAGCGTAGCAAAAAGCCTCAAAAGGGCAAAGCGACTGATGAGGTGAGCAAAAAGGTTGAAAAGGGTAAGAAAGGAAAAGATCATATAAATGAATCCAAGAAACGTGACGAGGTTCAAGAAGTCCCTGGGAGATTCAGGAGTGATCAGATGCGGTCGAGAAAAGATTACGATCGAAGCGACGATAGACGAGTCCGGGAAAGGAGCAGGAGTAGGGAGAGGAGAGAGCGCAATAGGCAACGGAGCAGTCCGAAGCCGGATAGAAACGGTAGACGGGACTATGAGGAAAATACGAAGGATTCCCGGCAAAAAGATCGCCGAAACGAATCCCGAGATCACAAAGACCGGGAACGAGAAGAGAAACGTTCTAAAAGAAGGGCCAGCAGGGGCATATCCAAGGAAAGAGGATGAAGCTTTTACGGGTTAATTTATATGGTAATATCATTAAGAATGTGTTTAGATCGCTTGTTTTAAATAAATGAAATTCAGCTGATTAAACATTTTTTACTTTCAGATACAAACCAAATGCGTAATTTTATTGCATTAAAGATTGTGAAAACTAATTAATCAGCACGCAAATCTATTGTTTGATACCTCAGCCAATGAGGTTGGCAAATTAATTTGTTAAAGCTTTTATAAAACCTTCAAGTGATTGTATCGGATAAAAAAAAAAAGAAATAGAAATGCGTGTTAAAAATTGAAAACTTAATTTTATTACTATTTAGTCTGTCGTAAATAATTAGCTTTTCCTCGATGTTTAAAAATTTCCTTGGTAAACTAGAAAATTCACTTTAAGTTTTCAGTGTTTGTTTTGTCATTTATAGCAACGCACTTTCATACAACCATATAAATAAATGCAAAATGCATTTAAATTCAAAAATTCGGTTTTAATCCACTTTTTATTAAGCAGCGAAAAGTTTATTAAGAAATTATCAACTTATAACATATTACAATAAATGTGAGATTTGTAGTTTTATTCAAAATTAACTAGTTTCAAAATTTACAAATATCGGAGTAAGAACGACTTGTTCGATAGGATAAGAATAAACTTTGTAGAGAAAGATTGAATAAAAAAAAGAGTAATGTGAGGTTTTATAAGGTTTTTCTAATATTAAAAATACATATGTTAATTTCGGGGTAGTGGGGTTCTCGATATATGCCTGATTTAGGCACATATTTTAATTTTTGAACCAAAAATAAAAACATTATAATATTCACAGTTTATTAGAATTTAAAACAGCGTGTATATTTTCTTAAAAATAATTTCATAACAAAGCTTATTACTATATCACCTTTTTTCCACCTTGGGTGTGGCAGAAACTACATAAAATGTCTCTATATGGAGAATTATTATTAGTTTTAAAGCCACTATGTGTGTTAGTTAGTTTGTCCGAATTTTAAAAATAGTGTTTAATTTCCACGGCCACTTCAGTACTTGTACGTTGCAAAATTCAGGTGCGTTTTCACAAACTGACCGATGTACTGCACCGCAGCATATTTCGTAGTCCTGAAGGACAATCTGCGTTTAATCAGAATATAAGCGGTGATCGTGAAGAGAAAGTAGTATCCGATTAGGGCACCCATGGAGAAGAGGAAGTCGTTGTCGTTAAATCCAATAAATTCAAGGAAGTATTTCGGTTTCTTGAAAGGACAGAAATATTCGTTAGGTGGGCACGATATTTCTTCTCTGTTGTTGTACAGAACTGCTAACAGTCCTTCCAGCCCGTGACGCAGGTAACTCATGTAAATGAGCGCCTTCATATAAGTTGGAATTTGTACATCTTTCCCATAACCAAATCCATAGCAGGCAAACAGGACTAGGGGCACTGAAATCACAGGACCTACAAACATGGCGTTCTGAAAATTAAAATTTATGTTATTCAACCAAGAAAATTTTAAGAAGTGAAAAAATCGTACCACAATACTCAGCCTAGATGCAACGAGCATACCCAAAGCGTCGGAAGTCATTGCAATTAAGATTGCTGTAGTATACAACATAGCGAATCTTTCGATTTCTAGAGGCTGATTCGACATAACATAAATCATACTCAGATAAATTACAGCCAAAAACGTCATATACGGCAACTTTGAGAGAATCATCGCGAAGAAATATGAACTAAACCGATACCATTTGTTGAAGTACTCTCTTTTTAGAAGTCTTACTTCTGTTGGAACTATAAAAAAATTTTTTTGAATGAACAAAATTTTTAAATAGCTTCTTTTTCCTTACATTGAAGTAAGACAGGCATCATGGAAAGATAGAGGTATGCTATAGGGATGCTGTAGGCGAATCCGAAATTAAATATAGCTTTCGATGCGTCGTTACCAACTCCTTGGTAGATACCACCGACTATGAAGCCCAGGATAATGTTCATGAAGAATTTGAGGCGAATGTATGACTATTTTTTTAAAGAAATAATTGAATAATAAAAATAAGGAATAAAATTGAAATCTTACTTTATCCCTCCACATTTGAATAAGCATTCGCTTGTAAAGAAGGGTAAATTGTTGCCACCAAGTTGTTTTCGGCTTGAATTGTTTTGGGTTGATTTCTTCTTCAAATTGCTCGATACATTTTTCTTTGGAGGACTCTATACTGTCGGTATCTTTAACATCATATGGCGTCCAGGTTCGACAATTTCCGTTGTCAATAGCCGATACCATTTTATCTTGATATTCGTGACCATAATCGCCGGCGGAAACTTCAATTACTGGAATAAAGCGATAACATTTAATATATAAAACGTTATTTTCTCTAAGCTTGATATTGTTGGCTTCTTTTAAAAAAATTGCAAACTTCTTTGAATTACAACAAAAAAAAAAAAAAAATTTATGCATTCTTTCTTTATGGAATTCTCTGTCACCATTTTTTTTAACACGCTTGGTAATTTTAAAGGAATCTTCATTAGTAAAACTAACGATAGAATAATAATGTTGAAACAAAAATTCAACAGCTTTTTCATTAAAATTCTATGAATATTATGTATTTAGTACTTACTAAAATCGGCGGGATTGTATGTGCGAGGACAAGCTAGTCCAACTGATTGCATAAATGGAACAATATGCGATCCACATCCTTGGTAGACACATTGTCCTTGCGCTAAAACATAGACGTGATTGAACATTTCAAATAATTTAGCCGAAGGTGTGTGAATTGAGCAAATGATGGTTCGCCCCGAATGAGCTATTCTACGTAATAAATCAATACATAGTGAGCTCGACAAATCATCCAAGCCTCTGTGGAATAGATAAAATAGAATTAATAATGGATTTAATAAATATTTTTAAAGTTCTACTTACGTTGTTGGCTCATCGAGAAATATAATTGGTGGGTTATTTACCAACTCCAAAGCTATTGAGAGTCTCTTTCTTTCACCTCCAGATAAACTCAGCGCTCTTGTATTTTGGGAATTTTTCAAACGAAGTGTTGAAAGGATTTCATCTATCTATAAATTATAAAATTTTATTTATTAAAAATATAATTTCTCCATATTTGTGAATTTATATTAACTTACTATTTCTTTCTTTTGTTGCATTGTTAAATCATAGCCTAGTTTGAGATTTGTAGCGAGCATCATTGCTTCATAAATTGTAAAACTGAGATCTAGTACTTCATTTTGCATAATGTATCGAGACATCTTTCGAAAAGTTCTTAATTTTCTTGGCTTTCCATTTAGGAGAACTTGACCAGTGTCTTCACAGCAACTGAAATTAAATTACAGAAGACATTAAATATCATTGCGGTCAGTGGTCATGATATAAAATTATTATCTGTAATAAAAATGTTGCTCTTGATAACTCAGTCAGTCTTAAACTTACTTGTAGCCTGCAAGAATATTCAGCAATGTTGTTTTTCCGGATCCTGATGGTCCCATAATTGCAGTAAGTTCATTATTTCGAAAAGATCCATTTATGCTGCGAAGAAGAACCTTTCTCCCTGTAAAGAAAAGAAGAGAAAATTAGTTAAAATTTAAAATTTATTTTAATACACGAACGAACGAATAATAAACGGTATTCTCATAATTTATCCAAATCTTCATTAAATTTTTGGATGTCTTGTACTAACAGACTGTACCAAAAAGAAAAAAACTTTTTAGTTTACTAGGTCAAGAGGTTGAACGCGCATGTCTTGTGACTCAGTTACTTTGCAGAAAACGTGTTAACCTCAAAAGTACATCACTTTTTATTATAAATACTGAATGTTAAAAACAATTAAAAATCTCGTTTCTACTTCATTAATTGTTTATTTAATGGTAGTGTAATTGTCGTTATCGCCACCTGAAGACACCAATTAACTGAATTTAATAGCGGTACATAAAAAACTAAAATTCTTTCCCAGATTGTTTGTAAAATTGAATATCATAAAATGGTATAAAATTAATTATAATGGAGATAATGAAATGATGAATTTATGTATAAAATGTATACACTTTTTTTTTTGTTTATTCACAAAAAGTATTTTGCATTTTGATACAATTTTTTCATAGACTGCGAATCTAGAAAGTAATAAAATGCATACTTGGTACATTTTTGAAATTCTTTTAAACTCAAGGTTAAAATGTTTTGTATTTCGTTGATAAAGTGTATACGGAACTTCGTTAAATCTAGAGTCATTTGGTTTGTTATGGTTATATTTTGTTTTTACCATTATTATTATCGATTTTCAAATTTTTAAAATAAATAAATTAAATTATACGAAAAACATCTTCACAAAAGAAAACCGAAGTTCTGAAAAATTTTTAATTTCCGCTTTCGTAACCTGTGTAAAAAAACATATTGAACTTACTACAACTTGTTTTCTGACGTAAACGAATATAAAAAACCTTGATCAGTGTAATTTACTTAACATTAATGATTAAATGGACAAAAGACTTTCAAATCCTGTAAGAAATTTAGGCGTGTCAAAACATGCACAAGATGCTAAAATCCCTTATTTTATCTTTGATTGCACGATTTTTTGATCATTAATTATGCTCTTCGTTATGTTTTTGGACTCATACGTTTATGTCATATTTAAGCATTCATCTAAGTGCAATTTTAGGATGCAGTCTCAATTCCTACATACGTTTTTGAACTATTTTGTTTTTGCGTAACTTGGTTTTTCCTAAAGAACCTTCGTATCTTTACTACAAAATTTTTTTTCACTCCAGTTTGAAAGAATGCAGAATTGCAATGGACTATTTAACTTGTATTGATAAGGTTCTAACTAGTATTAGTATCTGCTTTCTAAATTCCATGCAATTTTTTACATACTTACCTGAAGTCTCAACTTAACTTTGTTGCTATTTGCGGCATTCTAAAAATTAAAGGAATTTACGAAGGTTTGTTGAAGCATTTAAATCCAACCATGAATACGCAGAAACTTGATCGCTGATAACAGAATATGTAAATTAAGAAGTTATGCTCGTGACTTAATGTCTAATTATCAACGACCCTTTTACGGCGTTCCAATGTAAATATTCAAGAAACACGTGAGACTCGAGGGGCCGTTCTGCAAATGTTTACCTTTGCCTTAGCATGATGCTAGTCGCTAGTCTCGCAAATAACGGAAAAGCTGCATGTGGCTGAAGAAGCTTTAAATTAAAATGCAAATATTGATGTTGGGTACAGGTTCTCGCTGACATTGGGCTTTATCTCAAGTTTAAGGTTTTATGCTGTGAGTAAGATAACTAACCTTCGACCGGGTTTATTTATACTTTTCAAATGAAGATAGTTGTCGTCGCGCGACTTTTGATGCTGAGGTTAGTCAACTCCATTCCATTGAAAGGTGTAATGGCTTCAGGAGTGTTTGCACTTCGATGACATATTTTTTTTTGCATTTGCATAGGTCATCACCTTATAGAGATATATTTAAAGTTGTTTCCTCTATGATTTATTCAACTTTACTTTCAGGAAAAGTTTGACCAAAATTAGATATTAAAATATGAAAGAAGTGTTCTGGAACACTGAAGAGAGCATGAATTTTTATTAATCAATCAGTAACTACAAAAGATTTCACTTTTATTTTATTTTAGAAAATAATTCTTCCATGAACTAGTTGTGAACTATATTCACTATTTTTATATGTATGTACTTCATTACCACGATATATTTAAGAAAAAATTTAAGCTTCTTGTATGGCTAAAAATTCCAACTTTTCAGTTATTTTTTAATATATTTTCAAAAATACGGTCAATGGTACGTTCAACACAAATTTTTCACTATTATGATGTGGTGCCAAGTTTTTGTTTGTGTAGTGTACATATTCGCAATATAAAGTAAAATTTTTTTAAAAATGGAATAAAATCTAATCGTGCTTCATATTTCAATTAGTATGCATTTTCTTATGAATTATGACATAAAAAATTTTGAACTTAAATCTTTAAAAGCAACCAGCTGAAAAAAGTGACGTTAAATGTACATATCTAATGAATATATGCATTTTTAATGAAATCAACTAAAATACATAGTCAGAATTTTTATTGTACAATGTACGGTGTAATTAGGAGGATAGTCATTAGTAATTAGTAGCTTTATAAGAAAAGCAGAGTACGGTGATTTACGTAATTATATTACTTGCTGCCTGGATATAACTAGTAAGATGATATGATATCATCAATACTACCAGGGAAGTTTAAGGCATTAAACGTAAAACGTGAGTTTTATCACTAGTAATTACTTCGTTTCCAATTATATGTAGGTGGTGGTGATTGTGATACGATCAGTACAACTTAGTTAGTTGACAGACTGTTGTTTTAAAGTTAATTATATGGAAACTGATTATTTATTCGTGATCATTGCTGGAATTATTGCTTTAATAACTATTGGTAATTTTTGTACTACTACTACTACTACTACTACTACTACTACTACTACTCAACTTCCTTGATTTAAGGTTAATCGAAATTTTGGCAATATTGCTACATTGCTTTTTAATAAAAGTTGATAAAGAAATACAAATACATATGCAAAATAGAATTTTATATTATATTGATAGTTCTAATAGTATCGAAGAAGAAAGAGTTTATTGTACTATAATCAAAATTTTATGTAAACTGCAGGTTACTGATCTATTTTTTCGCAATCAGACATTCTCATGGAAATTTTTGCAGCGGATTCCGTCGAAAAATTTTAGTTTAAAGATAAAGTTAAAAAACAACATAATGATTTAAGTCCCTAAAATGGACCATTTATTCGGTGTTTAAAAAATTGCGCCAACATCGATAACCTTAGAGCGTCCGGTTTATATATTGTACTATTATTGTACTTTAAGAAGTAAATATTTATCAGTAAAACGACAGAGGGTAATTTCCCCTTCTAGTATTTATTGAGGTACTTCTTCTTTAATTTACTGTGTGCGCGTAATTGCAGAATCTGTGATTTTTCAAGGTCAATAATTCAATGTCATAGGTCTGCGGGAAACGCATTTATTGATTAAACGAGAATGAATTATCTCTTGTCTGGGGTGAATAAATTTTTATAGAATTTTCCGAACTTCATTGTGATATCAAAGATCAAAGGAATGAAAAAAACTTTTCTGGGTCATAATCATCTTGAAGATTTTTATCAACAAAAATGCGTCAAATTAAAGTCCGATATTGTGCTTTAATGAGTCAAGGTTTATAACGTTAGTGTGTTAAATCGATTTAATAATTTAGGTTTCTTTGCATTTTCCGATAATGTTTTTGAGTCTAGTATACAAACAAGGGGCTAAATATCAATCAGCATCAAATTTAAATTAACAAATAACGCAAGGAAGATAAGAAAACAAGTTCTGATTGATTGATAATAATCGTACTAATTGATCTGTAAACGTAACATATTTTCATTTTAGCGTGCATGTGTTAATTTGATAAAAAGCTAAGAAAAATCTCAATGTTCCCTAGTCAAGAATTTTCAGGTTGCAAAGGTTTTATCATTGAGTTATTATGCTACGTCGATCGTGTAAATGAGTCACAATTAAAGTAGTAAAGTAATTAGATTATTAGACCGGTTGCTGGAAAGTAATAAACGAATTTAAATTAATGTATACTACAATTAGAAAAACGGTTTTTTAATTTAATGCACCTAGCAAGAGATAATTGTTCTATTGTTGCCTGCACTAACTTTATGACTCATTTGAATAATTGTGCCAGTACTTGGTCATAATTACTATTAAGATCATCTCGTGAAAGACCTTAAAACCTCTTTCCCTGATTCTTATACCATATAATTACTATCACTCAGAATTTTGTAATTTCTAATTGAACACTTATCAGGATTTATACATGTTACTCACCAGTTAGGTCCGGTACTGAGTACACCAAATCTTGAAATTCAATATTCGCTGGAGGCCACTTGGGCAAATATTTGAGACCATTTTTAATCGGCTCTACGTCAACACTAATTTCATTGAGGTCACTTGAATTGAAGCTGCTCCGACTTATGTAGTTTTGATTAGATGAACTGCTAGACGAACACTCGCCGCTGATTTCCATACCATCGGTCGGCATGTTTACGCGATTGAAGTTAACCGGCGATAGAATTATGTGCTGAGGCTTCTATAAGCTGAGATTAACTGAAACAGATTTCACTTATAATTGAATGAAATGCTGGGATGTTGGAGAGTGCATCGCATCTGAAACAAATAAAAATGTTCTCAGAATAAATGTTTTTCTTATTCTCGTTATCTTTTATTAAATTTAATTTTGTTTGTGTAGGTAGAGAGTTGAACGTGCTTTACCTCCCTTGTGGTTATCTATGTTTACGTGTCTACTTATTTACTATTTTGATTTGAATGCATATGAAAAAATCATTAATAGGTACGTACTTATTTTACACTGAGATAAAGGTGAGTTTCTAGAACTATTTTTGTCAGTAAAAACTGAAATAATTGTATAAATATTTATTTTAGTAAAATTTATTATAAAGTGAATAAAAATATTTCGTTGGAATACTTCAGAATAGTTTGCTTTACTATGGACAAAAGTAAAGTAAAAAACAGCACATATTACTAACGTTCTTTGTGATACTTCTAGCCATTTACATAAATATTATAGAATTCTAATTTGTATAAATTCTTTTTGAGTTTTCTTTTTAGTATTTATAAATTAGTATAAAAGTAGGAACACGAAATTGAAGGCATTTCATCGGTATGTATTATATTGTTAAGCCAGAAAGAAAGGTTCGGCTGAAAGCATGACATTCTGGTTAAAAATTAAAAAAAGTGTCATATGGATTAAGTAGTTTGTTTGCACTTTTTTTTTTTAATTTTTAAATATTAGAAATATGTATGTACATAGTTCGTGAATTTACTATGAAGTCGGTAGGTACTTATAACTAAAAATCGTAGTTCAAACTGCTATCAAATCAGACTAATTTTCTGATTTGAATTCTTTTTCAAATCTTAAAGACTACTTAAAGGATTGTAAATTTAACAATTTGGGTTTTAATTGTATAAACAAAACTGGATTTGTATATGCGCCATTAATTTAAAACGCACAAGTTAAGCATAAATATTTTAAGAGCACTAAAACCATGAGAAGACCATTCTTAAATATTTTATTTAAAACGAACATTTTTATTATATAAAGAGGACTATGAAAGCTACAAGTGACCTTCTGGCAAATCACTGCACTTTGAAAGGAAAATACATATTTACATACAGTATATACGAGTATATGATATAAAGTATAAAACTTCTGCTTCAAGGTCGAATCATCTGAAAGGATCCTGGCCAACTATTAAAAATAAAATGTTTTATAGCTTTTATTCCACTGCGTGTCGCACGCTTCGAATCCGATTAAAGAATTGTTCCATCGACCAAAACCGGTAAGATCACCACAATATGCTAATGAAATTAATAAGAAAAAAATGTAAACAAAAAACGACCTTGAGAAATTATGTGTGCAACACCGTAACATTTTTGGCGTATCAATCGCCTTATCCGCTTTCTTTTGTCACCTTAACAAATTTATAAAGCAATAGAAAATTTGTGCTCAACAGAGCATTTGCTCAAAATGTAATTTATTGTTTCATGTCGAATTGCTCAAATTCAATGACTGCTGTTAGTTTTGGCTGTCTACTGTTGCATTCGCGAGAAAATTTTCACGCAACCGATTAAGCAAACAGAGACAGGGCAATTGATTTACTTATCAATCAGTGCATGGGAAAAGTTGGGAGTTCATTGAATAATTTAACGATATTGCAAGCTTGCGAGTTATGAGTTATGAACCAGAAACAATCTTGTGATCAATTTATGGTAATGGTAGACAGTTGGAATATTGATTTTTCTTTAGTTATTCACATCTCCATAGAGTATTTTCTAAAGAAAATTTATTATGATAAAAATTACTATATACATATGTATATGCTTAACCATGTAGGTAATTGTGTCATCCATGTCAATTTCTAAATTTCAAAAGGCAAATTCGTATCTAAAATGCCCCAAGCAGAGCATCCTAATAATTTAAAATTTTAAAATGCAATTTTTACGATATAGACAATCTCTAAGCCAAAAATAATGTCTTTATATTTTTGAATACAACTTAATAATGAAAAAATCATGACTTTAAAAATAGAAGTTTTTTCAGAATTTTCTCATGTAATTTTTCAAATAGAATGAAAAAGACGTTTGAAATCATAATTTTATTAATAGATGCATTAATAGATCGGTGTGGTACCTAACTGTTATTAACATGTTAATTGTTCATTAAAAGCAATTATACTTCTAAATATAGTGCATTGCGTAAATCAAATTTGCATCATTTGCTGAAATTGCAATTGCTTGATGCCTTGATCTACAATTATATACATATCTTCGTCATTTCAATGTTATGACACAACCATAGACTGCGGCTATTATAAATAAATTAAAATCCATCGACTCATTCACAATCACGAAACATCAGCTGCCGCATAATTAAAGTGTTCAATTGAAATTAAAATTGCTTATAGACAAAAAAAAAGATTGTATAGTTAGACAAAACTGGCTATGATATACCAAAATCCTTTATCACATTTATATTATTGTCGAAGTTTCTTTTAAAAGTCGTAGCAAAAATTGTGTGAATATGATAAACTTAATATTAATCAAAGTAGTGATTTTCACTTATAATGAAAATTTAACAATGGTAAGTGAGATATTTATAAAGATATGCTTTTAAAGCACTAATGAATACGAGGCAAAAACAAATGATTCCATGATTTTACAAAGTCATATAATGGTTGTTAACATTCTGTAGAAAACGCAAAGTGTTTAATTTGTTTTCCAGTCTTTTAATTAGTTGATCAGTAATTAAAAAAATCGTCTTAGTTATAAAATGAATTACAAAGCAATAAAATGGTTTTTGTACAGAATGTTAGAAAAATACTAAACTACGTTTGTTATTCTTCAGTCTTGTACAATGTTAATAGTGCGTAATATAATGACGGGAATTCTAGATTCCATGGAAAATTACGATCTGTTCTATGTAAAAGTTTGCAATTTTTTTAAGCACTTCTTCAGTTTCTTGATGTTTTTCTTCTTAAAATTACACAGTGATAGTGAGTAAAAAGATATGCTATATAATCAGAGTGTTATAGGATAGGTAACCAAATTTTGGCAAAAAATCAAAAAGAAAAAGAATCATTTATAACAAATTCAAAAAAAAGGAAATGTTTTTCTGAAAAAATTCAATGAAAGCCGGAAATTATGAGCTATTGCCCCAGAAAGTGAACCATAAGTATAATATACCAAAGTCGAACACTGGTCCAAGTCTTCAGGCAATGTGATTTTTATTACGGCTAATTAATATTTTTCTCGACGAAGCCGTAAAAATTCAGTATAATATTATATAGGTAAATTAAAATATATATTTTAATAAGTGGTAAGGTACGGTATTCAAATATATAAATTTTTGAATTTATGTATGTTGCCTATTGTAGGTGGCAAAGTAAATATAAATAAGATTAAGCAGTAGTTTTTATTCATTCATAATTCTGTGTAAACAACAAATCAAATAAAATGAATTTTTCCCTACCTCTTGCTAAAGATCAGCATGAACGCCGAATTTCAAAAGTACATTGACTTTACGCGCATTTCTTGTGGATTACGATACATCTTGCGCCAATCCGCATTGCCTTTCATTCCCAATTTCCAATGGGCTTTTTTATCCGGCCAAAGAAACACTTACACGATTCTCATATCTAGGGCACAGCGGCAAACCTTTCAAATTTGAAATCAATTCGAAAGCACAGCTGTTTAGAAAACCTGAAAATCAGTCGTCTGACTTTTATTCTACATCTCTTTCCGTTTTCAAGAAAGTACAAATCTTATCGGCTTACCAGGAAAATTAAGCTTAAAGGAAAAATTCTTCCAGTTGACCTCGTTGGTCAAAATCAAAAAGTTTTATTACAAAATTTCTCATTTGCTTCTGTACGAATTTTTGTTTTTGTCTTAGAAGAACTTACGTTTCGCAAAGATGTTTAGCAATGTACCATTAAAACCGGTTCGGAAGTTAATCTGCGTTTACTTGAAATTACTACTCGATAGAGGTTTTTTTTACTATACCAACAAAATAAGTCTGTCTATTGCAGTGCAACGGAAAGCGTAATTTCACAAAATTTCCTTTTAACCCCCGGCAATGTTGCGGTGATAGCAAAATAAAATTGATGTTTATCATCGCGGTTGGAGTTGCTTTGGAGCGAACTTTTATGCTCCTATTTCACTCCGGCTGTGATGTATTTATTATTTGTGAACTTAGGACTTATCGTGCCCGGGTAGACCGTAGACGACTCTGTAGATGATTCATTTTATCGTGTTGTGGGTTGGAAATGCGCGTAAATGATAGAAAAAAACAATTTCCGTGACTGTAGAGCGATATATGTAAATTCGTCGGCTTAATATTTATTGGTGTGCTATTTCGCGGGTCAAAGTTTTTTATTAAATTTTTTCGTAAGAAAGTTTATTCGTAATGAAATGAAAATATTACACTAGATATCTTTTTGTTTGTATTATAAAGTCTTTGAATTGAATTTGGCAAACAACATTAATTATAAAGAGATTATACTTTGACCTTTCAGAATCAGAATGGTTCTTCAAATTACGCACGTGTAAGCAGATTCATCATCGCTTGATATTGTGGTATTTATCAGATTACTGGGATTAAAAAAATTTTGTTGTTTTTTCATTAGAGGCTTTGCTGCGGTAGTTGCTGGAAATTATGTGATTCTATTATAAATATTGAATGCGGTTAATTTTTCGGTATTTCGATTCCCATTCTGAATTGTAAAAATAATAAATTAAAAGCTGTTCAAGGCTAGCTTTGCGGCTAAAAAAGAGAGTATAGGCATAACTATAAACGATTATTACGTACTGTTAAATTATAAATATTTACAACAATAAAGTAAGTAAGTAGTAATAAATATTTAAGCTTATGCTAAGCCTCCATAAGTTATTAAATTGCAAGTATTTATAACATATTCAAATTTTAAAAAATTGGGGAAATAAGAAAACTTATTTTTAAATTTTTACTATTATTGAAAAAATTTGGATTGTTCTGAAAATATCTTCCATAGGGGACTGACAAAATTAATGCATGCAAAATGCAACAATAACATTATTCTTTTCAAATTTCCTTAATGAAGCAACTGTTTGAATTGTGTGTTCACTGCCAGAACATTATGAACTTTAATTTTGTATTGCGGAAAAATTAGTTTGGAACAGCGACCCAATTTACAATTACACACACAAATGCGAATTAATTAAATTTGATTTACATTTGTAAGTACATATATCCAAAAGCAAAATATAAACGATTTAATCTCGCCCCGTACATTACATTTAACTAATTTTAAATAAACTACAGCTGCTGAATCTAAGTGAATATTTTGCGAAACCCAAAAATATTAGTAGTACAAAATTAGAATTTTAAAGTTTTGCGAAATAAATAAAAGTAGCTTCAATTGAAAACAGCGAACAATTTCAACAAAGACTTTATAACTATAGTTATAGTTATAAAGTCTTTGATTTCAAGCTTCGCGAGCTAAGGAGAAATAAAACTAGCTCGAGAATCGGTTTAAGTCAACTTTAAAAATAGGAAAAGAAGTCCCAAGGCAAAACTTTGTAATTTAAAATCAAGAAACGCTTATTTTAGAGCTGCAGGTAATATGGTTAATATGCTTCCTCAATAGAATAGACTAATAGTCATGGCGTGCCATAAGCTGCTTATTTAAAAGTTATAAAACAAATAAATATTTATTAAGAACAAACAAAATATGTATGTAGGTATATGTATATATAAATCATCTCAAATATAATTCGATTGATTGTTGCGCAGTTCATAAATATTAGAAAATGTGAAATAAACACGAAGTTAAAATTATGTATTTATAAATCTCTTTTCTTTTTTGTAATCAAAACATTAATCTTTTTGCTAAGCGCACGTGTGCTTTGTATGCCTTAAAAAAATAAAGAGTCAGCCGTTTAACCTTACTCAATAAAGATGAGATTAATAAAAAAATTTGAAAAGAACCAGTTGCTTAGAAACAAAAATGCAATATCATTTCCGAATTCGACTGCCAATTAAATAAGCACGTGCGGTTACTCGTAAATAAATGTGTACTTACTTATTGTAAATCCGGTTTTGTGAAATTAGTTTAATGATAAATCCATGTGTAGACATAATTATACCAACCACTCGAATTAAATTTGAAAGGTTTGCATTCTTAAGATAACATTGTAAAAATTACTTAATACTCGATTGTTATTAAGTTTTTTCAAAGCTTTTACTTATCTCACTTTTTCTCTGTCTGCTTGGAATCTTGCAAGTAAATTTTGAACCATTTCCTGTTATCCGAACAGGCTGAAATTTTGCACACGTGTACGCGTATAAGTACCGCGACAATGCAATATAGTATATGTAACATTTTTTAAGATCTAATATGCCGGACGCTTCCAAGATGGCGGAGTACTTTTGTCTTTTTAACCCCCTCGATATGGGAATCAAATGAAAGGTTTTGACGAGTAGAATACGAAACGGGGTATGGTGTACGTTCCCTTTTGAATAAAACTTTTTTAAAGAATATTTTTTCCGTTTACGTGTTTCTTATTTTTATTTAACAAAACTGTTATCTTCCTAGATGGACAGATTCCTTGATGGTTTTAATCAGTTTCTTTAATTGCAAGAGATAGCCATAACTTTTTAAGGATTGCATGAGAGTTTGCCTTTAAAGGAATGACTTTGGCATCATTTCGTAAATTTATCGCTTCGAATAGTCATTTAAAACTGCACATGACAAGTTCACAAGCTGTGTAAATATTAACCCAAACGGCTTCCAATGCGTAAGTAAATAGAAAAAGTAATGTTGAAAGAGCTTTTTTCATTCACTAATCTAAAAGACGACAGTAGAGATCTTAAGAGCTGTAACCAAATAACCTTGAATGAAGTTGATCTACGGATTTGGCACGTTGTTGAATATCTAAGAAGTTTTTCAAGGATTTTTATATGATATTGCATGTAGGTAAATATCTTTTGTTTTTGTATTTATTAAGTGAAAAGTTTCATCGATTTGAAGTATGACATAAGGCAAAATATTTTTTAAATTAAATCCATTTACCGGTTCCTTGAAATTAATAATGCGACGAAAATGCCACTTAACAATTAAAAAAGCAATGAAGTAAGTTTAACCATTTCCAGCTAAAATAGTCATTTATTATTAATTGTTCTGGTCACGAAACGTGCTTCAGATATATCTTATTCCTATGACTCATAATCAGTTTGAGTAAAAGTGGAAAAATTACGCTATGCGTTATAGTTATTTTTATTGTAACGAGATCGAAACTTTCAAAGAAATATTTTTGTTGTTAAAAAAATCACTTCTTATAATAGGAACAATATTGCAACCCAAACAGTAGCTTTTACAAGTTTTCTCTGAAGCATGGATTCTAAAAATCTAGATACAAGTCTAATATAAATATACAATAAACTCTCAAAATATTTACATCTTTCAATTTATAAGTACATAAATAGTATACTTAATAATTCAAATTATAATACTCGATATGTGTTGAATTTCTTTGGATACCTATGGATTTTATTTTTTTTTTGTGTAAAAAATTTTTTAAAGAAATTGAGTGCGAAATTACGGCTCACAATTTGCTGATTTCAAAACTGCACCAACTTATCATAAGCGATTGTCTAGCTAATGACCACGCAGCCTCGAAATCTTAATTTGGCTATTTTCGACAGTTAACCAGTATTTTCCACAGATATTGCATTTTTGCATTTTACCCGACGATAAGATATTATATATGAATTTACTCTGATGTACTTCCTCACAATTTTATTACATCTTTGTTTTTCTTTTTATGATTGGACTTTTACTGCATTAACACGTGTTGCATTTAATTGTATAAGATTGAGCAGTGTAAAAAACAAATTTTATTGCCTACAATAAAATGTTAGTGTAAGTCCTTTTTTTACTCATTCGAATAGAAAAATTGTGCAGATTATAGTTAAGTAAAAATGCATTATTCATACATTATTATTATATTAAAAATCGTTAGTGAGTAAACTTAAAGGTGGAAACAAATTTACCTCAAATTAAATTTATGTAAACTTATCTAGACTTTAGTGTTTGAAAAATGTATGAATTTGGTCGAAACTAAACTATTATCAAACCACAAGCGAGGACAACATTCTAATTTCTAATCAATTTTTTGCCTATTTCTAAAAGCATTACAGCACAGCAACACATCCACAAGTTGCCAATAATTTTTTTTTTCAAATGTAATTGAACTCAAACACATTATTTTTCGTTGATATGTATCTTGCAAAAATTAAGTGCTTCATTGTGTAATCGTTTTTTGAGCGCACATCCAAAATTTAGGGATTGAGAAATTTAGCGATAAGTCATTTTTTCCCCTCGGTGATTAGGAGCGTTGCGGCTGCTAAAATTTAATCAAGCAATGATGTCTTACGCACAATTTCCCGTCTAATTACAATACTGAAGCATAGAAAAAAAAACAATATACTGTTACAATTTCGTGTAAATGAGAAGATTGTTAAGTCCAAAAGTTAATTAAATACAGTGGAAATTTTTGTACTTGGGCTGATATTGCATTTTTTTTTATATCACTAGTGATCAATTTCCTCTTCCTTTTATTTTTATGTAAAAGAAAACCTCGAAAGTTATCAGGCAACTTTTGGAAATCTGAATATTCATTGAAGGTCAGGAGATCTAAGGTCGTGCCTTCACGCCTTGTATGAAGACTTTAATTCGGTATGACGATCTCCTTCCATGAGCAATTTGGGTGTGGGATATAAAATACTATTTTTAGAATTTCCCTCTTAAGGCTTGTGGAACAATGAAACTTTTGTTCAAAAATTTCTTTTATAAATGCACTAAGATCACGTGAATTGTTTCTAAGACACTTTTTGAAAAATAAAAACAGTTTAATTAATCACTGATCTTCGCGAGATAACGCACTTCCGCTTGGTCATTGGTAAAGAAAGAACAGAATTGAATAAATTTCGCATCTGCAACAACACTTTATCGGGTCCTCAGCATCATCTGTGGATCTTCCCCGGGAGTTTATCCATTCGCCGTAGAACACTCGACAATAAGAATCCAACTGAAAAGACGAGCTCGAAGTGTTTCAGCTAGAGCTCCTCAAGATCGCCGGAACGAGGGTTGCCATAGACTGGCTGGTCTCGCGTACTGTCGATGTGCTCTACCGCGGAATACTGCGCACCGCGTAACTGTATGCTCGCGGACACCAAGTAATTGTTGGTAAACATGGGAGCTGTTCTTCGTCGCGACGACCGGTTAAATCTCATATCGCGAGTGCGCTGAACCACTTCTGAAGGAAGCCAAACAAGACTCCATACGCCCTGCAGCCGTTGCGTAGAACTGGCCTTTGCGAACGGGTCAGTCCATGGTCACTTTTACAAAATGCAAGTTCGTTACAACTTACACATACATACATACATACCTGGAAATTGTTGCACCGCACCGGTGGCATTAACCTGGCCATTGCGTTCCTGATTTTTTTTTTCATTTAAGAACTCTTTGTCATTGCCACTTGGTGAAATTAATTACCTTGGCATTTGAATTACGCGCTTTTTTTTTTACGTTATGGTCCAGATAACGAGTTTATTTTGCAAACACGCTTTTTTAATAAATATTTGAGCTATCAGCCCGGTTCCGCTGGTTCCCTCCCTCTAATTTGCATGCCCTGAATCCTACGAAAACTCTGATGCCACACTTTGTTTACTTTGCTCACAGTGGGTTCTTTGTATTTTCAACTCAAAATTATCTCAAATTTATCTTTTAGTTGCCATTTTTCCATCATTCGCAGATTGTTTATTTTTAGCTACAGCTTTCAGTTTTATTTTTATGTTAAAAAAAAGCATTTTTGAATATATAGCTCGAAGTAGCTATGTATGCTAAAGAGATGAATACTTGATTTAGTGTTCCAGTTTTATGTCTATTTTGGTTAAGTTGAAGGATAGTCTTTTAATTATGTGACTTGCATTCCTTTATTGTTATCTTAAAATAATCATTGCCTAAATATTTTGTCAAATGATTTTTCATTTTTATTATCTAGCTAACGCCAAACAATTTTTAATTTGTATATTTTTATTATTTTTTCTACCGGATCTGAAAGAGATATTAAAAAATTGAAGAATGCGCTTAAGATTTAAGGTGTGATTTATATGAGAGTTTATTAAGATGCTTATTTATGTTGGTTTTATATTATTTTTGGCACTATCAAAATTTTTAAGCACTCAAACGGTTAAAGTCGAATTATTAATTTATTTTTCATTGTATAATAGGACATAATACCCCTCAAAAACTTGTTATCTGTTACTCATTTGAGGGGTTGTTTTTATGAAGCTGGTAAACAAGAAAACATTTTGGATATTGCTTTTTTATACTTTAGTTATGATAATTGCTTTTAAAATTTTAAAATGAGTTTCTCATTTCATTAGTCATTTCATATAATGCTTAAAAAATGTATGCAACTAACTATTAAAATTTGCAGAGTCAATTAAGCAGATATTTTCAAAGATCGTGTAATAAATTGATTGTTAAATGCATATAGGAAAATTGAAAGTTCTTAATATCATTGCAGTCTCTGCTAACTACTCGGCTATGTTATCAAATTGGCCTTCACTGTAACACTTTGGTCGATTTGGTAACAATACTTATAATTAGTTGAGTAACGATATCTAAGTTATTTTGGCATGCTCGTAGCTCGTCCGATGTACATACATAGGTACACCCAATCATTTTCTATTTTTCAAGACCGCAACAGGCACGGTTCTCGAACAGTTACGCCTGCATTACGCTTGCATCGTGCTAACAACAGGCCCGTAGTTTTATAAACAACGCCTGCAACTGGCCCGAATTGTTAAAAAATACGCCCGCAAAAGGCCCAGAGTTTCTGTCAAATATTACTGCGGGTTCGTTTCGAGTCTATATAAGTATTTTTACTAGTGTTGTCGTTAGTAGTTAATAATAAATCTTCATATTAGTTATGTCGTTTTTACCTATGTTATTTATTGTATATTATTTTTCAATAAAACAATCTACACAATTCTCATCAAGGCATTTAGTTGTGCTTTGTTGTGAACAAAGGATCAGGCTACATCACGAATACCAATTTTTGGCAGCAAAGATATGAACATAATATCATTTAAAGATAATGACACATCGCATAATGACGAGCTATATGAATTATGGAATCAAACATGTTTATTTTTTTATAATATTAAACAGGCATATGATTAAATTGTACCGGAAAGGGTTAATGTGTTTTTCAGTCTTAGATGTTTTCAAAAATTTAAAAATTTTCTAATTAGCTTTGTAAAAAACTGTAGCGAAGAATGGGTACCCAAAAATTTGGGAAGAAAGTTAATTCATTTCGTTCGATTTAACTGTTCACTTTTTAAATTTAAAGAATGGTAAAGTAAATCAAAAAAGTAGTTTATAGTAACCCCATTGTGAAAACGTTGACAGACTTCTTGAAAATTCTATTTTATAATAATAATAATAATAAATAAAATTACAATCTTCCTTTATTTAAGAAGTTACTTTAACAAAATTTGTTGCGATATTTTCATATCACTTTGATACAATATATTTTGCTTTGGCAATTCTATCCAAAGCTTTTAACACTAGCTTATTTTATTAATAATCTTTATCAAGCTGGTGCCAATACCTGGTTTACCTGTGTTCGACTGATTGATACCCATAACTAGCTTTTAAAAGAACCTTTCAAATGTTGAAGTCATCTTCAGGCATATTTTTAGGCTGATACGTTGATTAAATTTAGCGTCTTTTGAAATGGTCAACTTAATTATTGATTATTACTATAAACTTTAGATTTTCAAGCTTTATGTCATATGTACATTATATGCTTTATACACATGCAGTCGTGTAGTTGTGAAAAATTTATAAAATTGCGTAAATATGCGGCTATATTTGAATTATAGCGAAATAACTTATTTTATGAATGCAACATTTAAGCAAGAGATTTTGGCACAATACTATTTAATTGAGACTGCAATCCTCATTATCCAAGTAATCTTAAATTTTGCATACATGCGCAGGTAGTTTCGATTATATAAATAATATTTCTTTCTAGGACCCAATTATTTTTTCATTACCCGTTTTAGAATAAGCTAGAGTTGAAGTGATGTGTTCAAAAGCAATATTGAGCGTTAAATTGTATCTATCCTTATGTGGGATTATATTAAGGTTCTTTGGGCCGTTCCACACTGGGCTGGGTGCAAAAGATCGGCGCAATTGCACCGGATTCACTTTGGTTTCGAACATGCACACAAATAGGACCGTGCGTGCAAACACATTTTTGAGAGACTCTTTTGCGAGTGTATGGGTCTTTCGAAAATCGTTGCGGAGCGAAAGAGCCGATTTTGGGAGACTTTACCTGAATTTAGGAGAAAGAGCTCTCAAGTGAAGCCAAATCGGTTACACCATACCAGGGGTGGTTTAACGAGCATCACTGCACCGGCGCAACTTTTTGCACCGAGCGAGTGCAACCTTATCAGTACCCTGCGCTTCTTATCTCTACCTGCTGCCTTGAGACTATATTCTTTAACCCAACATTTTCTCTTGGCACGCGAACCAAATAAAGAACACTTGATGCTGATATCGCAGCACTCTGAGTTAAATGTTTTTTACCAGAAAAAATATCTGTTTTCCCTGAATTTAGTGGAGTGCATATAAAAGATAAATAAATTAATCCCATCGGGGAAAAGTATGTGTACTTCAGGCCTGGGCATTTTTTATTTCAAATAAAATAAGAAACAATTATTACAAATGAATTTTAATGCATGTTATATGAAATAATTAATTTAAATTAGAAAATTATTTCAATTAAATTTTATGATGAATTCGATATTTGAAATAAGATCGGAAATAATCATTTCAAATAAAATTTTATTTAGTGAGAGTTGAATTAACTACATATTTTAAATAAAATGCTTATTTGAATTAATCACATTGTAAATTCAAACCAAATACAATTTGCCTGAAATGAAAAGTATTTGCAATTGGATTTGAAAAGTGCATTAGCAGTGAAAAATGAGATCGATTTATAAATTATCTTTATTTGCAGTAAGTGAAACACGCTCTTCAAAATGATCATCTGATAAGGACCTAACTAACAGGCCGATGATTTTTATTTCGGTGAAGATAACTTTGTCGAGACATTGTTATTAACACCATCAGTGGAACTTGAATGATTGTTTTAAACAGCGTGTTTTACGTACTGTAAATAAAGATGATTTATAAAACGATTTCAATTTTAACTGCTTCCCATTGCAAACACTTTTCAATTAAATTGTATTTCGCTTGCATTTACAACGTGATCAACCCAAATAAAACATTTTATTTCGTGTGAAGAACATGAGATTTTATAATTAAAGATTATTTTTTTGTATTATTTGAAATAAATTATTATTTCTTTAAAGTTTCATTTCATTTTTAAATAAGCAGTTATTTAAATTAAATTTTATTTTAATTAACATTCATTTTATTTCAAACAACTGATTATTTGAAATATTGAGCTAGTTCATTTTGAAATAACTAGGTTATTTCATTTTGAAATAAAATTCTTATTTAAAATAAGAAAGTAATTCAATTTGCTCAGACAAAAGCGAGACCGGTTTAGAGATTCCCAAATGTCTTTATTGTACCCGACCTGGCACTGTCCAATTTTTCAACCTCCTAGAGGCAAAACATTCATTAACACATGCGTAAACAAGCCGGGGAAATTCTACCTGGCTCGTTCATGCACCCAGTGGCCAGAGCATCGCTTCAACGAGCCTTAGCACTGGCCTCGTTGCTGGCTGGCAGGCAAATGAGGACGATTTCCGAATGTGTTCGAAATGAAATTCGAATTTTTCGAAATACTCCGGGTGCAAAAAATGAAGCTTGCACCGGGTGCAAAAAATGAGGCTAGTGTGGAACGGCCCTTTGATTGTATATCTTAAGATTCTCAACCTCAGAAGAAATATTTCAGTAACCACATATATTGAACTCTGATTCTGCAAGAACTCGTTGTAAAAATTCTAGTGTAGTAATATTAATAAAAATTTAAACAATTTTTTAAGAACTTACTAAATTTCTCTGACGAAGCTTAGCGACACTTTCTCGTACCAAAAGCTTTATTTTTTCTCAGTATATAGTATGACGTCAAGATGTTTAAAAATAAAACAATGATTATTTCTTTTAAAAATATTTATTCAAAAACATTTCTCCTTGTTTCTTTGTTCTAACAATTATCACAAATAAATTACATCAAGTATTGATAAATTGACGAAAAAACAGTCACAATCCACGGGTATATAGGAAAATCTTACAGGTCTAAAAACGGCCATATAGTATCCTTGTACACCACACTTAAATATCGTTTTTGTGTTATATTTTCATTTCTTTTCTATATGGAATTACATTGGTACAACGGCACCCGCTGGAGTGCCAGCCACAGCACGTGGTATATCTAACTACTGAATGTATAAAAATCAATAATCTTCTAGACACCATATCAAGTAAATCTTGTCCAGCCTTTTGGTAATAAGCTGTGTCTACGCCTTACTCCTTAGCTTATACAGTATACAATAAAATATTGACCACACTAACTTCTATATAACAGTAAAATTACAAATTCGTTTCCTAATTGATATATATCATAATATGTATATTTTTTTTAAAAAAATTGTTTTTGCTAAAATTTCCTTTACCGAGTGGTGCTAAGTTTCCACCGTAGGAACAAATACGCCGAAATCCTCAAAGTGAAAAAGATGCAGACTAGTGCAACAATGTCTAGAGTGAAGCTAGCATTAACCATGTCCAGTTCTTCGAGGGTGGTTAGAGGTGACTTGAAATGGCAGTAGGTCTGGAAACACTTAAGTTTCTCGCGACCGTATCCATAGGTTGCTATGGCAGTACCCTCGAATCCATATCTAATATATGAAAGGTACGTGATCCATCTCAGATAAACTGGGATGGCGTCGAAAGACACGAAGAATCCAGAAAATAGAAGGAATGGAACCGACATCACTGGAGCCAAGAAGACTCCATTCTGGACGTTCATTGCAGCACCAACAACCAGACCCACACTTTGAGCCACGAAGGAGATCAACAGACAAGCGGTCAGGAACATTGCGTACCGGGACAATTCCCATGGCTGTGACGTGAAATAGTACACAATTGTCACGTATATTACACAAAATATAGCCTATATAAAAGTAAACATTATTTTCGAATATAAGATTTTTTAAAAATATATTAAAATTTACCTGAAATGGAATGTCCGCAAAACTGATAGCTAAATAGTACGACTTTAGCGAGTACCATCGATTAAAGTTCTCCTTCAGTAACACAGGCATTTCAAGTGGGACTATTTTGATAAAAAGAAAAATATAAGTCATAAGGTTAAAGATGAAAATGATAAAAGTAAACTTACATGACAAAATCGTAATAGTCATTGATGTGTACATAAGGAAAAGCATGTTGAAGAAGAGGAACCCTAAGTTGCTAAGTACTTTGGCACCATCATTTCCTATGTCGTAATAGAGCGCTCCAATGAGGAAACCGACAAGAATGTGCGCAAACAATCGAAGGTACATAAGAGTCTGAAGATGAAATTAAATATTTTAAAATAATAAAAATAAATAGACTATGTACTTTTAAATTTTTCTCGCTCAGCTATTTACATTACTTTCTTAAAAAATGTGCATACATATTTAAAAAAATAATATATTAAACAAAACAAGATTCTAAACTTTTGACAAAGATTTCAATTTCCCGTATGTGTGTGAGGGAGTGTCTATGTCAAGAGAGTTGTATACGGAATGATTGTTTTGATACATAAATGAATAGGGTATGTCTGAACTGTGATCTACATATACACATACACATATTTGACATACGCACACACACAAATACACGCACAAATGGGATGGAATTCACGATCAAACATTTTCATAATCCGTACGCAGACAAAAGTCACATGGCAGGCTTTAGTACGGGGTAGGGTTGGGGTAAAAGGGGAGGGGGGGGGGGGGGGGGTTGGCTAGTGATCGTTTAGGCGGCTGTGGGATGGAATTCACGATCAAACGGTTTCACAACCCGTAAACAAAGAAAAGTCACATGGCAGGCTGTGGTAGGTGGTGGAAAGGGTGACGGGGTGAGTGGGGGGAGGAGTTGAATGTTTGGGGGATGTCAGGTTAGAGCCTAATGAGTGTGTGGGTGGCTATAAGTTCGAATACAGTATTAAATATTTCGCTAAGGCAATTAACCAATAATTCGCCGCATGCACCCCACTGACCTTTGGGGGTGATTTTGGGGGGTTTGGGGGATATAGGGTTTCGTGCGCCCATAGAGACTTTTGATCAGCGTATTGAGCACTATCAATTTGCAAAGTTTCAAAAAAATTAGCCGAAACCCATTTTCCATACAAAACGTGCGGGGTCCTTTCAATCCCATTCTTCATTTATATTAAAATAAAAATCCGAGCCAGACATTTAGAAGTTTTAGTTTAATTTAGACTTACCCAATCCCTAAAACTGAACAACAGCGTTCTCTTCAAAACCACTCCAAACTGATGAAATTGTGAAGTTGGGTATCGTTGCGGCGATTCTATCTCTTCAGTTAGAAGAGCACTAGTTACATTATCCTCCTTTTCGACATCAATAACCATTGAATCTCCATTTGTCGATGTTTGTACTTCACTGCTTTTAACGATGTCATTGACTAAATTTGTATTTAACAAATTGGTATCTTTGGAAATTTTGTTGTCTTCAAACTTCTCCCCAGTAGAATTCTGTAGATCATTCTTATCCAGAATCGATTTAAAATTTTGAATCTTCACTAGATCATTTCGGGTTTTAATACCCTCATAATCGGCTATAGATCGAACATCCCTCGCGCCATTATCAATAGCATCCACCAATTTCTTCGTGTGATCGCCGTGCTCGCCACAGGCCACTTCAATGATATAACTGGCCGGATTGTGGTAGCTCGGACACTGGAGTCCAAGAGTCGACAAGAAAGGCACTAGCTGCTTCGTACTTCCTTGGTAGACGCACTGTCCATCCGCCAAGGTGTACAATTGATCAAACATTTCGAATAGACGAGCTGAGGGCTGATGGATTGTGCAAATTATGGTTCGTCCTCCCTGCGCCAACATCTTAAGTAGATAGATGCATTGGAAACATGTTGAACTGTCCAATCCTGAGGTAGGCTCATCGAAGAACATTATTGGTGGATTGCTAACTAACTCTAAGGCGATCGAAAGGCGCTTCTTTTGACCACCGGACAGATTGCGTGTCAAAGTGCGTCGGTGCTCGTTCAAACTCAACATATCAAGGATCTCGGTGATCTGAAATTATAAATATTGAAAATTATTACCATGAGCTGGTAGAAAATTTCATTAAGAAATAAAAGTATTTTTAATGCTTTGTAATAACATGCATGCATTTGTGATACATGCTATTGCAATGAAGCCAACATAGATTTTAGATAATTTTTTCAGCAGTAATGGTCAAAAAATGAAAAGAAATTTAAAGATTTTGTTTGTTTCCATCAGTAGTCATGACTCATGACACTAGTTCAACTCAATTCATTCACTGTCTAATTTTTGACTGAATGAATTGCAAGGTCGGGATTGCGGCTTCACTGATGGTCTATTAAATTTGTACATACATACTCATATTTCTTAAGAATGATAGTTAAAACCTCTATTTCTCTTAAGAACATTTTGAAGATACGCCATGAGTTATAGAGAAGGAGCGAATAATTAAAATAAATTAGGTGCAAGGGTCTTTTTGGAACAAGAAGCTAGGAAACGCAAGCTTCATTACTTTCTTTCTATGTGTGACTGTTTCAAGCAAATATTAAAATAATAGTGCAAAAAATATTACTTTACTTTTCTGAACTTTAAAATTGCTGAGTTAAAGGGAAATTTCTGTATTGATATTTATTTTTAGAGTAGGTGAGTAAATAGTATAACTAAATTATAATTGAAAATTACTAGTAGTTTATATTCTATAAATTATAACAAATATGATATTTAACTTGTTTAAAACTATAAGGAAATGCTTTCAATATATGAACTATAAAATTGCTAATAATAATTATTCTGGAATTATGATGGGAAAGGAGTGGAGACAATTTATTACACATTCTTTTCATTTAAAGCTTGTCTCTGAGTAATACTTCAGGCATTTTCATAACTTGCATGTCTGCTGTGCTTCTGGGTATTTGATAAAACCTTACCTAAAACTATTTAAGTCCTGATTAATTAACACTCCCATTCACTAAAGTTAAGCCGCTATAATACGAATTAAAGAACATCATTTCATAAATTACTTCAAACAGTAGATAAAACACATTTTGAGTCATATGCTAACAAATATAGCAAGTTTTTTAGTTATTGTATCACTTACTTACAACCTTTTTGACCGAAATGTCCTCAGAATGACAAAAAAGTTTGTAATAAAAACGCAGATAAAAAAATTAAGAACAAGTCAAAAAAAAAAAAACAGAATTACAGATTTGACTTTTGGTACCACTTTAAATTTAATAACTTTTTTTGTAAAGATTTTCGCATGTTGAATGAAGACTGCCGGGGAAAAACAGAGAATGTGTTTTTAAAAATGAAAGTTGTAAAGTTCATGCAGTGTCACTTTGAAATAAAAATTATAAAAGTAGTTCTTGTCTTCCCTGTTTAACTCCCAAAAATTGTTTGCTGTTGCTTAAAAATTTTAATATTCGAAGATTTAAGACTTTGGTAGTCTTTGTTAACCGCATGGCAACGATATTTAATCATTTCAAATAAATCATTGTTCCTAAATATATCAGGTTCCAATTTTTTGTAAAAACTTGCTAAAATTCTAATAATATCATGCATTCAGGTTTTTTTTTTTTGGTCAATTGATCTAGACAGGTGCCATCTCAGGGAAAATTCACAATTTAAGAGGGCGGATTTTCAAATTTTATACTTTAATAAATTATTATAATAGGTATATGGCTGTCTTCACTGATTAAAAATTGAGTTAAAATTTGCAGGTGACGAACAATCAAAATCTAACTATTTCGATTATGTACTTCGTCGGTAACAACATCGAAATTTAAGTATAGTCCAGTCAAATAAGCCAAAATAAGGGGCAAACCTCGGAATTGGAGATAATAAGCTGTAAATTTGCATAATGCTTTCTTTTGGTGTTGTAATGACTGACTAAAAAGTCTCATATCATATCGTGTCTGTGTCACAAGTTATTCAAGGTCAAAAGTCACGAAAATCGGTTTTTCGCAATTATTTCGTTTCCTATGCGAAATACGTCATTTGAGGTTATTATGAATTTTTTAGATCATAAAATTGTCTATAATTTTCATTTAAAGCATTTTTTCATACCGTCAACCATTCTCGAGCTATAGCGCGGAGAGTGGCAAGCGCGTCCTTTTATGTAATATCTATACGTGAACGGCGCGGCGTCGACAAGTAAATAGTTGACTACACAACAGGGAAGTTTCTTCTCAAAAAAATTTCAATCTTCCCATACAAAAAATTGCCAGAATGAAGGGTCAAGGACAAATTTTGGGCTTTGAAATTGCCATTTTCGAAATTTGAAGGGGTCTCTCCCGCTTGTTTGTTGGCTGATTGAATCGTGGGTGGTATCGTTGGAAAGCTTGAAGGAGACCATTTAGAATCGATTGGCATACCTCTGTTCAGACCTTAGCAAAACACCCTGTATATGTAAGGATGCGTTATATCTCGAGAATGGTTGATGATATGAAAAAATGCTTCAAATGAAAATTATGGACAATTTTATGATCTATAAAATTCATAATAATCTCAAATGACGTATTTCGCAAAGAAAACGAAATAATTGCGAAAAACCGATTTTCGTGACCTTTGACCTTGAATAACTTACAACGCAGATACGAGATTTTATGAGACTTTTGAGACAAGTTTCAGAACACCAAAATGAACGTGTATACGAGTTTCCAGCTTATTATCTCTCATTCCGAGATGAAACTCCTAAATGACTGGACTATAAGAAAGTAGGCGAGGTTGAGAAAAAACGCAAAATAAAAATGCTCAGAAGTCGATTCGGTGGAGTTTTCTACAGATTCATCCTCATGTTTACTTTTATTTATTATGCTGAGTTGCTTTTAACTCTTCCGAGAAAGCTCGGTCATCCAGGTAATTTATTTTTTAATAAGCAAATTTTTCTTTTAAATTTATAGAGCATAGAATGGATTATTAGCATTTTTCTGCAGTTGTTAGTAAAATCGATTGATTGCTGTAGTTTCATATAAACCAGGTCCACGTGCTAATCATACCAAAGTTAACGTGCATCAGGAATTAATTCGCATGTAGGTACATATAATCAGTGAAATGAATTCCAAACTAATGGCCTTTGATATATTCCCCTTCATAATTATGCACCATTTTGATTGAATTAATTTTGCAAATTGAAAGCTAATTACGAGTAAAGACAGACTTAACCTAGAGACAGGTTACGTCTCATAAACCATTCATTGTACTTTGAACCAATCTTCTAGAAAATCGTGAGAACGTTGCATGTAGTTCAAAAAGTCACTAGGTTTTAATTATCATAAATATCACGTGTGTGGGCTGAGTAAACTTAATGAGTAGTTAGAATATCACGTACCATTGCTTGTTTTGATTCCTTTCCGAATTTTTTGCTTAGCTTAAGATGAGTGGCAACGGTCATGGCTTCTTGGACGGTTAAATTAGCGTGTAGTTGATTATCCTGCATGATATATGCCGACAGTTTTCTAAACACACTCAGGTTCCTCTCGCGACCGTTTGTTGTAATTGATCCTTCAATATTTGTAGTTCTGAAAAAAATAAAAGGGGAAATTTTATTAATATTTTAATTTTTTGAAAGGTCAGCAATATTCTTTTTGATCAACAGTAAACAATTCTTCTATCAAAAGATAAGTAAACCTTTTGCTTTGCTTTGCTTTCTGATAAAATATGATTTTAGAGGGAAATATTTAGAGGTCGGTGTTAGGTAATACGCCAGATTCGGGTATCTTGCAAGAGGCCAGGTTGACTGTTTTCATGGTCTGGCGGTTACCGGATACCTCTAAGCGCAGATACCATGCGAATGCGGCGTACCGTAAAATTTAGCTCATCTAAGCCCCCAAAGCGGTTGTGCCTCTGGAGAAACATGTCTTAACTTAACATACCCATCTCACCGCACCATCTTACAATCTTTTCAATCTTTTATGTTATGTGACATTGACTTTTGGTTAGCATAATCCGAACTGGATCACGCTAAGGCAAGAAAGTATTGAATTGTTGCGATTGCTGCAATCTCAGCTTCAATTGCTAGAGGTAATTGCAAAACGTGTCTTTGAGTGCAAGACTTTAAAACTCGAGTTCAATTTATGACAGAGATACAAATTTTTTTTCTGTTCACTAAAGCGATAGATGGTGGACTTTACACTTTTGTTTGTTTCGAATGCGACTTTTGGTGATTAATTTTTTATAAGTCGCGATAAGTCGGCGTTGTATGTACTGAGTAATGGGGTTAAGTTTAACAATTTTGATAAGCAAATGGGGACAAGAAAAAGTTCTTTGGGCCAGTAAATTGGTGATTTCAGTTTGAAATAATTGATAAATAAAGCTTTTTTGTCTAATTTTTATAAATATTCCTTTGGTTTGTTTTCCACTTGATATCTTTAAAAAAATATACATACGTAACTTTATAAAAGTTGTTTTGATTAGTGTTTTAAATAACTCAGAAGAAAACACATGGGTATATTTTATCAGTAAAATTAATTTTTTGAGTTTAGTATAACCTCTGAGCTTAAGAGATATGCATATACAATATATATAAAAAATTGAAACTTCGAAGATATGTTCCTATTTGATCTATTTTATTCGCAACAGATACAGAATCTGAAATAAAATAAATAAAACGAAGAAATTTATCTACACAATTTTTAATAAATGCAAATTGCTATTATTTGAATAAAGTACACAAACGGTTGTACGTTTTTTTTTATAGCGTTCTTTGCAAAAATTTTTTTTATCCATTTAAAACCAATTTAGGAAACATTTCCCTGATGAAAAAATTTAATTAAAAATTCTTTAAAAACAAGGTGTTTCCCAATTTTTTATTAAAAAAGTTGTTTTATACTCACATTACTAAAAAAATCTCATACGTAGGTACACAAATTAATTTTTTTGAATTTTAAGAATGGCGGTTTTCTCTTATACCAAAGGCGATAAAACGCAATTGCGTCATTCGCAATTTGTATTATTTATACAAAACTTGCAAACATTTGTTGTGGCAAAATTCTCGAGTGTATACGAGTGTACATACCTATATATTATGTATATGAAAGGTTTAAGGTTGCCTAGTTATTTTGCTGAATCATGCTTTGGTTTAACTGAAGTAAAAATCGAACAAAAAATTATAAACTTTGCTCAAATACCCAAAAAACTATGCAGTAGTTTGCAACTTTTTCAATTCCTACTAATTTTTTTATTAATTTGTTTTTTACTCATTTGTCATTGTCATTGTTTGCTCATTGTCAAAAATTAGGTACAATTTATCTTTAAACCGGATTTCAAACAAGAAACAAAAACCAGGAGATACCTAGCTATATGTTATGTTCTTTTTTATAGAAAACTATTAACTGAGTTCAGTAAAAAGAAATAAGTAAATACGCTGTGGTAATTCCTGAAACGTGTGGTTAATAAACACAATATTAAAAGTATTTATTAATTTTATTTTATTCTAAGAAATAATCGAGCACGTGTTTGTTAAAAATTCAAGTTATAATTCATCAGATTATGCGTTATACAGAGTTAATTTTCAGGTATTGATTCGTATACTGCAAAATTGTTCTAATAAATCGAAGAATAAATTTGTTAAGCATTCATTTAAATAAACTTTAGTATAATTTTATTCAATATTTTAATTATAACGGTAATTCCCAGCAATGATGCTGGCGAGTTTTGAAGAATTAATTATTAATAAATGAAAGGGGTTTCTTGCCAACGACTTTAATGATTTACAATGAAAAAAAAATTTATGGGTAATCTTCTAGAAGATTTAACCTCTGCTTAAAGGTCGGAATGAAATCTTGTTTTTCGGTTACTGATATAATTAAAAGCCATTAGTTAATTTTCATTTTAATTTAAAATTTGGCCATACATATAATTACATAAAAAGGGACTAATTACTTTTTATTTTAGTCGTTATGCAGCCGGAAATCTTCATACCATTGATAGGCAGCTAATGCACATAAAATTACTTAGTTAGTCGAGATAAGATTATAAAAGCCGATCAAGAAGCTTTAAGTAAACACTTCTAACGTGTGTCCATAACAAGAAGCACCTACGGTGTAGTAAAAACATAAATTGTTCATTAAAATTATAAGATAAGCTATATGATATTTACAAAATTGCACTTGCTACTATAATAGGCAATTGTGTCATTTATCATTCGCATTCATAAAAGTGGAATGCAATAAGCCTCTTATATTCTTCCGCATTTTTAAAATAATGGACTGGCCACAAAACCACAAGGAGTACTCCAATTATTTTACAAAACACCTGCCTTCAAAAGACTCGTCAGAGATCAAAGGAGCACATGAGTATGAGATTAATATGAAAATATTGTGCAAAATACAATCTGACTTCCACGGAAAAGTACTAAATCTTTTTAAACTAGGACAAAAACGCGGTGGTCTTTAAAGTGTCAAAATAAAATAGAGTGTAAATGATGCTCGGAAACGTGAAATTTATTTATTCACAGAAAACCAGAATTGCGGAAGAAATATAAAATTGGGATTTTCCCCAAACATCGGCTTGTTGTGGGGAGTTGCATATGTACTTGTAAAATAATATTTTTGCGATATTATAGAAATTTCTTATCAGGAGCTAGAAAAAGTAAATTAATTAAGAAATCTATTCACTAGTTCGTAACGCAAAAATGCACTCGATTTATCATACCTGTGAAACAATTCAAGGTATTCATTGTGATGACGCAAATCAATGCAATTACTCATTACGAAAAAAAAAAATCATAATTAACTCTTCCCTCGACGATAAATTAATCACTTTTTGCATTTGATTGAGCTATATGAGGTAAAATTGCAGTAAATGTTCAAAGTCTAATCTGAGTTCAGATGGAAATTTTCTTTAGGTTATCGTAATTTCGAAGTTTACTTTGAAGCGTAAATTAAAACCAGTTTTTGTTATAGTTAATTAAGTGGCCTGATACGTGTAGAAATCAAGTGCAGTAACTCACTAAGAGATCTGGATCAAATTCTTTCTTAATAAAGGCAATTTACTTGCTTATTGTTGGTACTCGATAATAGTAAAAGTATAAGGAAATGGTAAGGTATATAAATTAGAGATAAAAAACCAAAAACATAATATTCATAAGTGAAAGTTATTCTTACTTGTAGCCGGATAAGATGTTCAAAAGTGTACTTTTACCAGCTCCAGATGGTCCCATAATAGCGGTAAGCTCCTGGGAACGGAGCTTGCCGCTGACATTTTTGAGTATTGTTTTTGCATCTAGAAAAAAATAGAAATTTCGGTTAGTTTGTTTTATCAATAGAAAGAAAATTCAAAAAGGAACTATGATTCAAAAATTCAATATATTACTGCCAAAATAACTACATATAATCACCCAACTTGAAACTTCTTAAACTTTTCTGTGAGAAAACTTAATTACAAGTATAGGATTTAGAGAGGGTCTAGGAGTCTTTTTAGCCTCAGAATTAATTTTTTTTACATTTCGAATACATTGTTTCCAAAGGCTTTTAAATTATTGGCTTATATCAAGAGGTTAGAATTTGTCCAAATGTTGTTTATTCGATTTATAGCTTGGAAATTAAATCGTTGGAGTAATTGCCCTTCTTTATGTATAACCAATTTCTTATTATTTGGATTTACCACCCTAGAAGACAAACGTACTTGTGTTTTAGTACGATTTTATTTATATTCTCATAGTCGTTAAATTCGTCCAAGATACATATATAGATATGTTTTCTTATTTACTTAAATAGATTGTTATACTACAAAATAAAACTATTTATATAATATCATTATCGAACTCAATTAAACTTTGAAAAACAAAAGAAATTTAGTAGAATTGTGGGAGTCAGCAGGAAAATGAGTCGTAAATATCTCTTGCATAACTTGATTTGTCCGATTACATAAAAATAAGTAGTTACTACTTTTATGCACATTTTCCGCCTTACCTCATGTAAAGCAGCTCTGAAATCTAATTGCATTCTAAACAAGATTGAAGCTAGACGGAGCAAAAACGTTTAATGTTCAATAAATCCATAATCCAGGGTCATACACACGATCATCTGCCACTTCATTAACACCTGAAATGAATTCTAATGCACATGTTTCACACGTTGAAGTAAGAAAAAAAAATAATAATAATAACAAAGAAAATATGAAAACTTTGTGATTCACGCAATTGTGGGATACCGTCAAAAGCTGCGGCTTCCCCAGCTGGCTTTTTTAATACATGTGACGATCAAATATTTCAGCATCGCTTTAATCAAATCTAATTTCGATTGGTCAAAGGCGCTTAAATGCCTTCTTTCAATGGCAAGGTTTTTATCAATTTCTTTGAAATAGTGACATTGAACCCGGATCAGAAATTTCCGAATGGTGGGACTGAATTTCGCGTGGTCCACACCATATGCAAATGTGCAACATAAAACTGAAAAAGAAGCATAAATAATCGTGGACATCTTGTAAATTATTTAATCCATTCTGTGACCGAATAAACCGATAACACATAGTTAACACGAGTTTATAGTGGAAATTTGAATTTTTAATCATAACATATTTGAGGACAAAGTATGCTGTATTAAGGGCGTGTGCCAAACCGGCTAATGCTGGCTAAATTCCAGGTTGCCTTGAAAATTTAGCCGGCTAATTCCAGTGCTGTGCCAAACTGGGATTGGAATTAGCCAAATTATTCAACTGTCAGATTGTAATTATAAGAGAAGGCTTAAAATTGTAAAATTAAAATTCTAATTGGAAAATTATATTTATAGGCTTTATTTCTAATCGCTATCAATACAATTACAATATTAAATTGTTGCGACATTAATTTTTCAAGAAGAGTTGCTGCTTTTCTTATTTTTTTATTGGTTTTTATTTCGTTCTTTTCAATGTTGCTCAGCTGCCTCCTTTTCCGATTCTCTTCGTGTGATCTTGCCGAACTTGCTGACCCAGCACTATTACTCCCAGAGGAAGTTGAAAGGCGTTTCCTCGATTAAGTTTGTTTTATAATGTCCGTAATGTCATTAATTTTTTCTCAGTGATATATTGATGCATATCAAATGGAAAGACGAGAATTCGAACACCCTTGTAAACACGAATATCAGAATTTAGCCAATTAGCCAAAGAAGAAGAAGCATTAGCATGCTCGAAAATTTACTAAATGACTAGATTTAGCCGGCTAATTCCAGTATTTAGCCGGTTTGGCAAACGCCCTTAATCTATGTATTTTACTATAACTATTTTTTCTTTTTATTGAACCCATTAAACCTAAATATATTGATCGTAAACTTTGAAAAAAATTACAAATTAAATATATTAAAAATATCTAAAAATAATTTAATTTAATTTCGCCTGTGTAAATATAAATTAAGTTAAGAAAATCTTTTGACTTTAACATAAATTGTATTTACATGATTTTAATAGACTTTATCGCTAACTATCCGAGTAAATAATATAAACTCGTTACTTAACCGATAGAGCTTTATCTTAACACTCAAAGTTTGAGCTCCGTATTTGCTAATGGTTATGGATTCACAAATAAAACAAATATCACGAAGTGCAGTATCTTTGCTCTTAATATTGCAAAACAAAACGTACAGTGTCCTTCTAAGAATACTGAAGACATGTTTATAATAAAAGGATCAAACACCTTTTAATGTATTAATTCATGAAATATTCATTTGCTTTGCGTATAAAAGCTAAATAAAAAGTTATATAATGTAACAGAACATCACCTGAATTTCAATATTAACAAATGTTTTCAATTGTCAGTTAACGAGAACTATACATATATAAATCTTGACCTGGAAATATTAATGTGATGTATGCGACTGGAATTTGAATAGTTTCTTTTCTGATAACGTTTTTAACATATGTTATACGGAAACAGATGTAGCTTCTGTTTTATTTATTTTTTTATTTTCTTATAACACCGGCAACGATATGAAACGAAGTTTTGTTTACTTTTGAATGAACGCGGAAAGTAATTAGGAATTCTCAACATGTCGCCAATTAAATTAGCATGTCTCTCAATATGTTTTATTTTGGAAGTGCATGCGATCGACGAATGTTAAAAAGAAAACAATAATGCGAGTCGATTCGAGTGGATGACCTCTATGTCTGAATTTTTCTATATTATTGTTTCGGCGGAAGAACTATAAAAGTAATACTTACGAGAAGTTCAAGTTACTTTATTTGCTTTTGAAAAATCATTGTCTTCATACCTATAAGGTAAGAAGTATTACAAAATGATGTAATGAAGCATCATTCATGTTTATGAGTTGATAAAAGTAATGATAATAATAAATTTCTTATTTTATATTACGGCGGTTTTTGCAATTGGCACTGGCCTTAATAATCCTCTTAAATATATCCACTTTTAATGTACGGTGCCTCTGCTCCAAAGATGTGCTCAATGCAGAACAGATTTGACTATCTTCAAACTAACTCAACAAATTTACTCGGCATTTAATGAATTTTCCCCAAATTATAATATTACTTAATTTACGCCCTTTTGTTAATGTCACATGTAGATAATAATACAGCTGAATGAATTAACAATTCTGTAAATAAAATGTCAATCTTGTCAATACACTATATCTTTAAATTATTTTTTCATGTTAATTTAGTATACTTCCTTCTGCTAAATTCATGATTTTTTTTTCAGTATGCCTATAACAAATCATTTGAAAATATCACAATTTTATTAAGTCTCCTATCAGGCAGCTGTTTCTTATTTTATAAATTCATGTTAATCTTAATAAACTACGACTGCCATACTCGTGGATTCAGTATCTGCGCTTTCAAATTATCCGTCGTTCGGTAAAGGGTGCAAACTATTGAGCGTCGAGTCATTTCCTATTTTAATTTTAATTCATATACCTGAAACCATTTGATTTGCATCCATATCCGCAATTTCGAATATTCGCGGAAGAAGGTAGAATCAAACTCCCGCGAATTCGGATGTGCTACTGTAAGAAGCAAAACTAGGAATTTATTTATTTCGGTTTTGATATACATAATAATGAGAATAATACGAAGTTTTTGATAATTATCAATTTATCTCGTTTTATACTTATTGTTCAGTTTTTGTTTGAGAGATAACGAGAACGCGTAAAAAGCAGTGTTCAAAAGATTACCTATCAGATTGGTTCATGTAGACAATGCTATCTTTATTAATAGATTATTATTGTATTTATACAAAGAATAAGAAACAATAAAAAAAATTTCTTTAGCACTAAAGGCACCTAATTTCTTAATATCATTATCGTTTTTTTATAAATTTTTTGGAAAGTAGAATTGAATAAATTTCATATGTATGTACACATTGAATTTAACGTTAACTTGCATTGATAGATTTTAAATGTTACCAGTCGGACATATTCGAAGTCATTACTTATGTAAATACAGTTCTAATTTTACTCTAAATTTCTACGTAAATTGCAATTGATAGAAAAATCGAAATAAACTTTTAACTAATTAACTACAACTCATACTTTTGAATTGGAATAGTGCAGTTGCAGTTTGCAAGTTCACTAACCCGACCTTTTGATAAAGATAAACCACAACGGCAATTTTTAGTAAAATTTCCGCATAGTAAAAATACCGCATGACTTTGACTTCCGTGTAATGTGATTTACTGTTACTCTTTCACAAAAAAAAAGAATACTAATAGCAGTCTATGAAAAATGTTTTTCTTTTTTTTAAGAAAGACAACCTTTTTCGTAAAAACTGGTTTTTACTTGAATATCTCAATATTGATATTCGTTAACCGTCTTGTCGGCAAAAGCTTGCACCAAAAAAAAAAAACAAAAAACATAAAAAAAAAGACTTCGATATGCAAATCTGTAAAAACAGAAAATGCAAAACATAAAACCGGCACAAATCGGAAAATAACCTCGGCAAAAGCGTATATGAGAAAAAACAGCTTAACTTTGAAGTGGTGTGAAGACGTTTGATTATATGTTTCCTACATTGGAAAGATTTTTTGTCCACATTGTTGTGGAAAATATAACACAACACGATCCACTTGGCCTTCACCCAGCATTTTTTTAACGCCACAGTTGGGTCGAACTCAGCAGTTCTAGGCCTAACTTTCTGCCGAAGAACTGTCGAGGTGTGAGCTTAGGACTTCAGAAAACGCTTACCTTGAGGAGTCTTGGAGTATTGTCGCGCGACTTTCAGCAGAAATTCGAAGCCTCTCAGCTACTGTAAAGTGTGACTCTACAATTAGCGAGATTTTCTGTTTTCGAACCGGCTGCGGTGAAGTTGTGTACTAAAGCTGTTGAAAATTAACTGCCTTTTTGCTAGCATGAACTTTAGGGTGAATGAATGCTCGCGACGACCGTTGACTGGGCACTTTGCAAGTTTCTGTGGATTTCAGTCGAAGGCAAGTGTAATAAATTTTTAATGCGATTTATGTTTTAGAGGGCTTTAGAGAAACTAGTTTGAATATGTTCAATGTAACATGGAACTTTTATGTATGTTTATTTAGTTAGTTTTATTAACTTTACAAAAAACCAGTTTAATGCTTTCAAGTGTGGAAAGGTTTCTCTTACAAGACATTGTACAACCATATTTTCATAATACATACATAACATGTATGTAAATTGTTGGCAGTGCCTTCTCTTTTAATTGGTTTTAAGGTTTTTACTTTAATTATAAAATAATAATAAAAACGGCATTCATTTGTCTCGATAATGAAATAAATACACTTGTGGTACCAATGTCTGTACTTTTTTTTATTGATAAATATTTGTAAAGGGTTAAAACTTAACTGCTTTTGTGTTTTATTTACAGAATTCAGGTAAAATGCATTTTTATTTATTTGTAAGTAGCTTGTTTATTGTTGGAAACAGTCTTTGTGTTCATCCTCCATGGAAGTCTTAATTGTCAGTTCGAAGAAGGCAAGATATTAATAATTAATATTTCGTGAATTATACATATAGTACGATATTCCTATATTTATGAATGCAAGGTTCCAATTAAAATGTATGACTTGCAAAAAAATTAAAAAAAAACATTTACATTATGTATGTACAATGGCACATTTTCGCATACCACTTTGCAAAAACTGCAATTTTTAGTATTACTTAATTGCTTCGTACCTAATTAGCGTGATTCAGATACTCGTTGTGGAAATATGTGGATGGAGCTTTTTCTTGTTTTATAAAGATTCTATGAAAGAATGTTAAGATGGAAGAAATAAGCATGTCACCGGTATTTCCATCAAGGTCTTTCGGTGGTTCCATAAATGGTTTAACAACTGAATTGACGCTATTATATTTGTACAATATTTTAACTAATATTTATTTGGAGAAGTATTCTTAGGTGCCAAGGTTAAGATAGCTCTCTGAGTTAAGGTCCACTTTAGACTATCGAATATTTTCGTTATCTGTCTATTCGTATTTAAAGCAAATTGAGATTTTTTGCAGATAGTTTTAACATATAATATTTAACAATACACATTAAATATAAAATTATAATTCGTTATTTAGAGCTGTCTTAGCTCAAATACCAAATACTTGTACTATGAACGTTTCATATTTTAGAACAATGTTTAAGTTAATTATATGTATAACATTGCAATAGGAAAGTTTAATTACTATCAGAAAATATTTTTTTTTATCAGGACCACATTTCCGCCACAAAGTCCGAAGTCTAATAATTAGAATTTTATGATAGTTCTTTAACCAGAAGATTGTGTCATTAAGATTAAGGTACGCAGACAGATAACAACTAAACTGATAAAATAAAATGAACAATGAGAATTAATTTGTCCATTTCGATCATATAAATCTTAAGTTCGATTAGAACCTATTTTGATAAGAATTTAAGTGGAGTTTTTCGAAGTTTTTAATGCTGTCTAACAATTATATATGTTCTTTATTTTTAATACTTAAATATTTGAAATATTTTGAAATCAACATTTGCAATAATTATTAATTCTGTAATTATAATTTATAAAACTTGTTTCCTCTATCACTTAATTAGAGTAAAACTACAAAAACTTGCTTCTCGTGCACCATTTCTTGTATAAATTCTAACAAAAAATTACAAACAAGTATTTAATAACTACCTATATAATAAATTAGTAGGTAGGTACACGCGGAAAATACTAGTTTATTAATGATTATTATCGCAGCTTTTCTGCATTTATAAATTTTTAATTACATTCAAAGGACAAGATTGCAACAAAAGGTCATCTGAAATTCTTAATTTGGCAAGATCTTATACAAAGTCTTTTGAAACACCTTGGCCTTTAAATGTTCTTGTTAGTGACTCTGCAATTCCCCAATAAAGCGTAGTTTTTGATTTATAAGTCTTACATTTACATAGTGGCTAAGAACATTCTCTATTTTTTACAATACTTTGAACAAACCGGTACTGAACAATCGGACCGGAACTCACTTGATGCGATTTAAACAAAAGTCAGGAAGACCGAGAATCACTTTAAATCTCTAAAAACAGGGATTTAAATGTTTAGACATGCAATACGTAGCCGTGACGTACTGACGTAAAATCAAAACAATTGGTATTTAAACTCATGGTCAAGAAAATGCATTGGAAAATTATTGAAACTTTCTCAGTACAAAACGGTCGATTGATCACGACACTAACTACACATTGCGATCGGAAGAAAATCCCCTTCTCCTTGATCAATTTCTTCTTTTCTAAAACAAAAAAAAGATTTTCAATAAAACGATTTGTGAAATCACAATGTAGCTCATTTACTTTCATAATTACAAAGAAAAAATTTAACACAAATCACAATAAGCTCAGCAAATACGGCAATACTATCAGGAAATTAATTTCGCCTGTTTAAGAATCCGTACTCGGGTCACTTAGGTACTATATGCCGAAAGTTGCAAATGCATCGCTCAGCGATAAAAAACTGAATCGAAATTTCCATTTGGAGTTGATTCAGCTATTTTGAGTAATATATTTTGTTCAGTACTTACTTTTTCGACTTCCCTCCTTAACTCGATATGTGAGGTCATGAAAGGCCAAATCCACTGGTGGTCGTTTTGGTAAATGTTGCAGGGTCTTCTGTTGTTGCGTTGGAACAATTTGCGGCTTCAGAACTTCCACCTTTTTTGTGTCACTGAGTAAATTGTGTGAAACGTCCTCCTCAACCATGTTGTTATTGTGACTATTAAGCGTGCGTAAATTTAACCAAAAATTATAAACAGAAAAAAATAAATGAACACGAACTGATTACGATCTTCAACGTAAAAAAAATTTATATATCGTTTAATCGAGCCACAACCTTAAGAACGAAAACATTCACGCTCGCAATAACACATTGGAAACATTTGTCTGCGATTCCACTATACTTTTGATAGTCGCACTTTAATTAAATTTAGAGCAAGATCTGGCACCACTTTCCCTTCCTATCTTTTTCATATGCGTTAGTGCAGATGAGAACAAAGAAATCCAAAACCGACTGGGTGCCTTCGGGCGAAGTAAGGAATTTTGGGATCGAGCTGTCGTCTTAGCGAATTAAGCAGCCTTTCCCCAACTACTGTGCGATCGCGACTGAATCGTATGGCGCTGAAGCTGAACAGCTGAATGTCGGCGCGATCGTGACTCCGCTGATCGAAAAGTCTTTTCATGCTGTCGTGTGTGAAATTAAAAAATCACACTGACACCAACCAACATCACGAAAGAGATAAATCCGCTCTGAACGCAGATATATTTTTGCACCGCTCAGATACGTGTGAACTTGGCTTAGGGTGAACCGTGCTGCGATCGCACCTCTAAGCATGTGTTTGTATCATTTTTGATACCTATAAAATAACAAGCTTCGAGATCGAGGGATCATAGGTGACGGATGATAAGCGCTAGAATTTCTTGACGTAAGCTAAGTAATCCATGAACTTTGTCCGAAAGGGTATTTAAAGCCGGAATTACGTGGAGTTTGGAGTTGGTTAGTAATTATAATTAATTTATAATCTCAACTTAAATTATACCCCTATCTACCGGTCTACCTACATTAATCCAAGATTGCCAACCTTTCTTTCTCCAGGTTGACCATTCACTTCGATTTTGTTCAGTCGTTAAAATGCACATAGTTATGGAAACCGGTCATTTATTTGAATTTTTGTGCAAAACAACTGAAGGTCGTTAAAATACAAACACTAGGACATGAAAATTACATACATTTTGCAAACAGGATGAACATGTTTTTATTACAAATTAACTTATTAGAAGCAATTCATACAAAATTTTTTGGGTAAGTGATACGACTTACTTTTGTAGCACCGCTAGTAGAATGAGTTTTATAATAACGCAGAAAATTCTTATATTTAATGGAGATAATTTTGATACAATAAAAAACAAAAAACTGGTAGTATGCTGTAGTGGTGATCAGTAAACGAGTTGTCAAGGTTAATGAATCTACAAGAGTATGAGCTGCTTCGGAAAACAGAAGTTCTAGGTTGAGGTGAAAACCTTATCATTGAAAACATTGTTGAAGGTTAAAGGAATCAATTCGCCATACTATATTAGTTCTACGATCTAACTAGCATTTTTAAAGATTATTATCAACACCCAACACTTATCTCAGTTCATATTTTCAGTTTTATGAATTCTCATACAACTAATGCTTTGTTTTATATAAGAATTTTATTAATTTCTTTTAAACCTATACATATGTATGTACATACATACATTCAGAAAACTGGAAACCAATTATTTTATTTTTGTTATTAAAAGTGGTTTAATGACATTGCTTTCAATATTGAACTTTAAAACTGTCTAAAATCGTGTTTTATATGCTGGCTATGAAAACTAGTTTCTTACTTTCTCATTTTCAAAATGTATATCATAGTCCGGGAGCCGGCAATCTTAAAAGCACCGTGATCGGGATTTGAAAATTTTTAATGAAAAACAATAGTTTACCCTTAGACGTATAAGATGAGCTTGGTAGGCGTGGATTTAATTGGCCGGAAATATGTTTAAATAAGTTGTGTATTCTGAAATGACGGTTAATTTTTGCCGTCATCGCGGATTTTGATCAATCTTAGCTAATTTGATTCAAAATTTCATACATTATAAGAAATAACCCGGCCGACCAATTTTTTTTAGCCGGAAAGGTCCGGCATACCTATTTGAAGGGTATGTATATGATAGGGGAGACAATTTCACTGTTATCACGGAAACCGTTATTTTTTTTCATTTTAATGCCACATTCAAAAATATCTTGGGTGTGCGGGCTTACAAACGGCCGGAAGTATCGCGCATACCAGTTTTTATTGCATGGTCTCCATTTTTAGTATCACAAATTGTACTTTGTTAAAGACATTTTTTTCGGAGTAATAGTAGGCTTTGTAGTAGAACATTTAAAGAATTGATACGAGAATTTTTTTCCACTTAAACAAATGTTTGCCTCAACAAAAAATCCTCATAAAATCAGTAGATACTGACGTCCTAATCATTTGTCTCGGAAATATACACAAGTTCAAAGAGCAGGAAATATGGATCACAACCAAAACCAATAATGAAATAAATTACATCAATTGTACACATCTTGCACAAAAGTTAGGTTCATCAGTCTGTCGAGCTATTTTATATGATCCAACTGAATGTGGATGGCAATTAAATGAATCCAGTAAACTTGAACCATTGTGGTATGTTGGCCCATCAGCACCATTGAAAGTTGAAGAAATTCTGAGTAACCAACAAAATGAGGAGGAAAGCGAAGAATCAGAAGAGGAAAGAAATTATAATTTTGATGAGAATGATTAGAATGATTATTAATAAATAAACTTGAATTTAACATATACTTGTGTATTAACTATAATTAATTGTAGGTATGATTAATTCAAATTACAATTTCCCTATAATTGCTTTTTCCATACTCATCTCCATACAACTAAAAATCTAAGGGAGGAATCAGAGTAAGAAAAAATACATTTACTCCGAAAAAAATGTCTTTAACAAAGTACAATGTGTGATACTAAAAATCGAGACCATGCAATAAAAACTGGTATGCGCGATACTTCCGGCCGTTTGTAAGCCCGCATACCAAGATATTTTTGAATGTGGCATTAAAATGCGTAAAATAAAAAAAAATAACGGTTTCCGTGATAATGGAGCAATTGTCCCCCCATCACACCCTTCAAATAGGTATGCCGGACCTTTCCGGCTAAAAAAAATTGGTCGGCCGGGTTATTTCTTATAATGTATGAAATTTCGAATCAAATTAGCTAAGATTGATCAAAATCCGCGATGACGGCAAAAATTCACCGTCATTTCAGAATACATAACTTATTTAAACATATTTCCGGCCAATTAAATCCACGCCGACCAAGCTCATCTTATACGTCTAAGGGTAAACTATTGTTTTTCATTAAAAATTTTCAAATCCCGATCACGGTGCTTTTAAGATTGCCGGCTCCCCGCCTATCAGAATATAAATTTAATAAAACATTTTTAAGAAGCAAAGTAAAAATTAATTATACTTAATTAATGCAGAGCAAATAAATTTGCCTTTTTTTTTTAGATAGAAAAAGACAAATTGGTTTCACATAGTGGAAATAATCGGGTGCGGCCGTGGAATGCTATCCATGCACAGCCAAATAATTTATTCTAATATCATTTCCTTACTTTTGTTTTTAAAATAATTTACTTCAATAATTTTAAACTTCTTCGTTTTCTCTATACTTTGAACAATTTGAACTGACACTTGATGATCTGATTAATTTGCGTTAGTTGATGCTTCTGATCTTTTTTGATATAATCTGATCTGAAAAGTTGATCTATTCGGATTTGATTGAGATTAGATTTCAACCAACAGACTTAAAGCTTTCCTTAATAATATTTATACTTCTCCCACACTAACACGTCGCTGCTGTTTAAGATAAGTTATTCTAGAGCTTCAACGTCAAATAGTAGAATAATTAATTGCTCACTGACCTTAAATACCAAAAACTTTGGATTTGAGAATATGTAAGAAGAATGCAACAGTTATTGGAGAGACTCACTTAATCCTGAATTTTAGTCTTTTTGAACTCTATAGTTCTCAGCTTTAACTTTCTTTTTGCGTCGTTTTTAAAAGAAAGAAGAAAGTACATATAAAAAGCCTCATAAATATTATCTAGATCTAAGCATCTAAGCATTGATGGTAGTATATTATATTGCTGTCTAACTGACGTCTTTCGCGTAGACCTTGTACTTTAGCAATTTCCATAAATGCATTTTAAATTATTTTTACATCATTTATTTTTCCTATTGAATGAAATTCATCATATATTTAATGGTGGTTTTCGATTCCAAGAAATGGTAAGAACTGAATCTGTTTTCTGAGAAGAACAATCTTGGTCATAAAACCGCATACTTTTCGTACTCCTGTCACGATCGAGAAGCATAACAGTCAACGCATAAATAATAAAATTCAGATAAATCATTCCTTGCAATTAAAATAATTAAAGTTTATGTTCGACTACTTACTTACTTACTTATATTTTTTTTGGAAATGCATATATGATATGTATATGTACAATGTACATGTGCCAGTTTTGTTCAGTGTTCGAAACAATTTATATAAGCTCTAAGGCTCTAATTCGTAATCTGAAGTACTTTAAGTAAGTAATCAATTATCAGTAGTGTCCACATGCCTTTTAAATCGTTCAACTTTTTCAATTAAACATTCCTAACAATGTCGATGATGTTATGAGTGGTCAGCATGGAAGAAGCAAATTTAGCCGAAACTCTTGTTTTAACTCAACTGGCGTTATACAATCGCTGCAGTTAGCAATAAGAGCAAGAAAATTGCCGATAAGATAAATATAATTCCCAATGTGTCAATGAAGGACGGCACTCATAAAAATTTCCGATCGAAGTTCACAACAAGTTGTTTTTGCCCCGGAGTCGATGTGAGTCGCAGATAATGGGGCTATCCGGCAGTCATAATTTTTACGCTTTTACTGTGGAATTGTTTATGCCTAAGAAGACTCCTCCACCTTTAGGCACATGTTTGATCTCGTAAGTTTTTACAGATTTTAATGGTTTTTCTCGAGCTATTACTGTTTTCATTGTCGCGACAATTTCATTTTATGCAATCAAAACTCTTAGAAAAATTTTATTCACCGAGCTTGATCAGATATAATTACATGCATTCGGGCAAGTTTCATAAAAATTTTTATTGTCATCTTCAAAATAATTGCTCATTCTAGTTTTCAAACGATCTTGTTTAATAGGTTTGCTGCACACGTACATTTAATTGTCAACTATTGTTGATGACGGATGGTTTATTAATATTTGATTATGTAAATTAAATTTTAGTTTTCGAGATGATATCAAACCCCCTAAAAACAAAATTAAGTTATATATGTATGAATATTCTAAAAACAAATTGTTCAATGAAACCGGCTGTAGCTTTACATAATTAGGTACATATCTTTAGTTGCAAATTTGCTATTATTACTTCAAAAAGTTACAAATGTGGAACTGCAGAACAAAACCGGGGCCTTATTCTCTATTACAATATTGTAAAAATTTCTAACGAAAATGTCAAATTCGAATTCTCTATTACAATATTGGTTTAATTCTGCTCGAAACTGCAACAATATTGTCAGATTTTCATTCGAAAGGTGTTGTGCTATCGAGCAGATATAAAAAGTTAATAAGAGTGGGTTTTTTCTTGAATATAATTGAATAAGTATGTTTTATTAAATTCAAGTCGATAGCACCAATTACTTCTAAAATACCGCTTATTTAAAAAAAATGCCTTTGCAAGCTTCTTCGAAAATTCAAACGAAATTTTTAAAGGACATAACACGTTTTGTAATATTGTGGTCACTTCCTCTAATATCCTCGACACTGTTGCTTGGCACACAGGAGCTAAGTACTCTTGGTCTACGCTATCGACAGTTTCCTTGTGATAGAAATTTTAAAGTATAATTGCCAACTTTAAAATTGGAGGAATATACGTAACCCGAAAGGGCCGCCTAAATTCCCATATTTAAAATATCAACAAACGCCTCTTTGCTGCTACGAAATACATACAATGAATCAATTTCATTCAATTTCCACAAAACTGTATTAAAATTTGACAATTCAAATAGTAAAATACTAGATGTAATTAGTGAACGTACCAGATTGAACATATTTGTTATAGCTATAGGGAATACGAATGCAATTTAGTTTCGAATTTCAGTTTCGTATGAAATGCAGTTTAGTTTCGTAATAGAGAATAAGGCCCCCGGACTTGTCCAACAAATTCGATTTGTGTTTTTTTATCTGGACAAATATTTGAAAAGAATTTGGGATATTTCTCAGGAAGTAAATACAAGCGACCGACATTTTTTTGGCATATTTGTTACTCCAAATGCTCATAATAAAGTTTTATCAAAATTCGTGAAAACGAGTATTTTACAAAACCGGAGATGTCCACCGTTTTCATTCATAACCGGACTTGTAAATTTTTTAAAAGTAAAAATAAAAATAGCTCACTAGTATTTCCATTAACAAACGTCAGTCTTTAACTTACATTTTCATATCTAATCTAAATTGTAGTTAGTTTCAAAAAAATCAAAAAAGCATGAACTGAACCTTAATTGATTTTTTGGCTCTCCATAGTAAAAAACAATTAATGGAACAAGTCGGATTTATTTCCCAGCTACTCAGACATAGGAAACAAAAGAAGTGTTTTTCATCCTATAAAGTTGTTAAAAAAAATAGTAGCACGAGTAGACAAATTCTTTAAAAATAAATAAAATTTTGAATATTAAATTCTGATGATGATATCATTTTTCTTACCTACTCTTCGTATAAAAACAAACGCGAAACATGTCGTTTTTATGTTTACTTTTCATTGTGAACTGGTTCATTAACTTAGATATTCTAGGAGTTTGTTAACAAGCATATTTTTTTTTTTTTTGTTTTCTAAAAAATCCAATCTAACAAATCCAAGCTCAAGAACTTTTGGAGCATAAAAACCCGTTGATTACAAGAGAGGCTGAAGAATTACTATGGCGTCAGTATTCTCTATGTAATCATTATCTTCACAGTTCATCACATGAAGGAAGTGCAATACGATTAGATTGGCTTCGATACAGCGTACACCGTTCGAATTACCAAGCTCAATTTACAGCCAAGCAAAATACTTTGCGAAATTTCCGAATTGAGTTCATTTCAATTAGCGCAGTCGGAAAGAGTGCAATTGAGGCGCTTGTCCAGGTGGTTTATCAAGTCGGCATCGCAGTCCAGTGAAGCTGCCATCTTATGTAATTCGCATCTTTCGTCTTGAGACGATTACAATCTTGCTCAAGCTCAAACGGTTCAAGTAAACTCGCAATATCCACAGCATCGAATGTTGTAAACATTCATTGCGCAGGTTTGGGTTTTAGAGCCAACTAGCAACTATCTAAAAACAGTGCTGACCTTAATTAAGCCACAGTTTTAAGACAATTGTTACGAAAACCGAAAATGCTTACACCCAAACACCTTCGGGTTTTGTTATTTTACTTAAGCGGCACTGATCTATTGATTCGCAACGGGCATATTGAACTGGTTTTTTGTTGTGATTCAACATTTTGGGGGATTTTCTTGTTTTGACGCTATTCTGAAAGATTAACGCATCTCAAGATTTTTTTAAAAACAACAAACAGGATGATGTTTTTGAAGGTATTTTTGATAAAAAATGTCCATTACCTTTTAATAAATTATTGGATAAAACTGAGCTGATTGGCGTGTAATTCTTGTAATACCACCTTAGAATTTGAATATTCGTAAGGTAGGTTAAAACGAGTACAATTTTTATGCATCGTAATCATAGTGAACTAGGCTAGAACTATCTAGCTAAAACCAACTTAATGTGCTAAAATTTTTTAAAAGTTTTCATTTTGCCTGCCATTCAGTTCCTCATTGAAAATGACTGCTAGATATTTAGCAACTATTATCCGCCATTTTGCAATTCTAACTTTTTGTTAGTAAATTAATGAATAGTTGTAAAATACCCTTAGTAATAATTTTCATTGAAATCTTTTAATTTAGAAAAATTTTGATCATCAGTGTTTCTCAATTAACTCTAAGGCTGTGTGCGAAATCTCTTGAAATGATATCATTTCGATCATTTCGGTCATTTCATGTTCGAAAACAAGATGGCGCCGAAATGATACACCTCAGAGCGAACATTTCAATGACAGTTCGTATCATTTCAGAGCAGACAAAATTGGGATGAATATATTTAATCGGATTTACTTAATACTTTTAAATAGTACCCTCATAGGTCTTGCTATCGACCTTGCATTGTGTACAGTTGAAATTAAATACTCTTCGTATTTAATAAACACTTGTAACACCTTTAATAGCAGAAATACTAAGTAAATGAAATTTTGCTCCTCTTCCATTAATTCCACATCCATTATAAAGTTCCTCTTCCTATAAAACAATCTATATTATTGCACCACAATATTTCGAAAACAAAGTGCGGCACCTTGACAGCTGAAATGATACGTCAAAGATTTCGCACACTTTTCTTGACATTTCCCAAATTTTGTCATTTGAAATGATTGAAATGATCGAAATGATATTCGAAAGAGATTTCGCACACAGCCTAAGCTAATTTTAACACCCTCGAATTTCTTCCGAGTGTCAGAAGCAAAATCAGCGAACTCAAAAACTCCCAAGTATATACTTTCCAGTGTTGGTGGAAATCGCATAAACCTTAAATTTTTCATCTATTTTGAATTCGTAAATCCTGACAGTCGGTTTGAAATCACCGACCTCGAAAACCCCAAGTATCAATTTTTGTCGGTTTGGTTTGGTTTTGGAATACGCATAAGCTCAGAAAGTTTAGTAGGTATACTTTACGGATAAAACGCATTGCTTACGACTTTTCTAATATTAGAGAGAGAGGGCAATAAAATTAATTTCTTTAGCGTTTCCAATTAACCAGAAACTTTGCTTTTAAAATGTAATGTATTCTGAAAAAGTTCTATATCTGCAATATACATATGTGTAATTATAATTCCATTTAGTTTTATTTCCCTAATATACATATTTATCACATTGCTTGCTAGATTTTCGTATTGATTCATATTTGAAATATTCACATTACTTAATGTGAATGCGTCAATTAGCATTATAGCAATCATCATTATTCTAAAAGATTATTAGGTAGATAAAACACATTAAAATACTACCCAAATGGAACTGACATTTTTTAATGGAAAAATATTCCGTTTTAGCAGTATGTGATGAACTTAAATTCTATTTTTTCAGTTTTAAACGTTCAACATGAACAATGTTACGTTGTAGAGTTTTGTAAACTCTATTGTAAATTATTTAGGATTTTTAGAATAGCACAAGGTTCTTGCAAAACGGCAAGCCGTCTAATTGAATAGGCTAACCTCGACGCTTAAGTATTCGCTTTGTTCCGTCGACGTTACTTCATTCAGCTTTGTATCACTTATTTAAGTTGACCTTTTTAAAACTTGTCTTGTGTTACATATGATTAGAGAAGGTACAAGTATCTCACCATATTCGCATAACTCGTTGTACGGAGTATTTTAAAATTTATAACAAGTAATATCTCTTTAATAAAGTGTATGTCATTAAAAACATAGCTTCAGACTAAATAATGCGGGTATTAATGAATCATTATATGCAATTAGAAATAGAACAGTCTGCAGGACTCGGCACGGCATACACATCTTTTGCACGGAATGTATAATTACTATTGATAAATCGGTGTAATTTTCAGAATTTCCCTTGAGCTCGGCGACCTTTTATCGATTGGCGTAACCTTAAAGTTGCCGTAAAAACTCGTTGACACCAAATGCTAATGGAAGCCACAATTACTCACGTGTTCTTAATCGCGAGCTCGAAATGTTCCTTCACCATCACAATATTCTCATAAAAATTAACAGCCGAAAATCAAGTTTTAGAATCAGCGCAAACAAAATATAAACAAAAACAATGGAGCCAAAAATAAAACATAAATATCAACAAGTCACCGAAAGTGACATGAAGAAGTGCGCGTGTTCAAATACGCCGAATAAAACAACTTCTTCAGGTGTTGCAAGTTCGAACCCGAACTACGTAAAATCGAGACCGTCTCTGCGAAACCATTGAAAAAATACTTGGACAAAGTAAAATGCAACGTAAAGATAAAAATTGTCCACTCTAAAAAATACACTTGCGAGCCTAGCCGCGTGCTAGATGCGTCTAATTTGTCAGCTTGATAAGTTCGACCGACTATAAGACATTCATAGAACATCTAGGAGTAGAAGGAGGAGGTTTTTTGCGCGGGGAATGGCACCAATTTGTTGCATTTCGAGTGCGCAACAGCGAAATTTTATTCAGATGCGATGGAAAACGCACAGTGGAACTATGTATGTAAATCCCATAGTTGGGCTGAATTGCGTTCTTTTCGGAAACCGCATTTCTAACCGTTGGTATCGCTTTGAAAACATTGGAGCAAATTCCAACACTCTACTAGAAGTATGCGACCTAAGTCTGACGAATTTCGCTTTAGTCACCAGGAAATAATTCTGCCAGTTGCCTTGCTTATCTGCACTTTTGAAATTAATTCGAGATGGCTGACGTACTCGTACCATGCTGATTTAAAAAAAGAGAAAGATTTTCGTGTAAACAATTTTTTTTTCTGTTGATATTGGGGGTAAATTAATGCATCATTAGCGAGCGTTACTACATAGATATGGGCACTATCAACTTTTGACTTTCAGCAACGTACATACATATAATAATAGTATACATATATTACTAATTAATTTTAGCGAACATTTTTGATACATACGTTTCTGACGTCATAATTTATTTAATAGAGTACCACTTTATAGAGATTATATTTAAAATTATTTTAAACTACATACTTGTCGCTTAAATGGCCTCAATTTTCAGTCTGACAAAGTTGTCTTATCTTTAGAGAATTTTCTATGTCGGTGAAAAGCTTTGATAGCATTCTCCACTGCCTTGGATGGTTTTTGTTTTATTAAAATAAAACATCCCCTTTAAGTTACTCCAGAGAAAATAATCTAGGGATGTTAAATTCGGTGATCGGATCAGGCCAGTTGATTAAAGAATTTCTTGAAATCAACATTTATACGTTAAAAATCTGCTTTAAAAATTCCATAGTAACTCAAGCGGTGTACGAAGGCGCTCCAAATTGTTGGAATTAAAATATCCTACAGTTTAACAACAAACATTTTGTTTTATTAAATACATTCTCTAGTTTGTTAAATGAGCTATTAAATTTGTTTTGAAGATAAGCAGCAGCAATAATAAAATCGAAAACAAATTTGAAGGATGCTTATTTTTAGAAATATGTTTATAGGTCGTTCTAATAATTTTTTTGTATGCTATTGCAAATATATGTTTTAGTGATAAAGGGGAAAAAACGATCAAATTCATATTCACAAAATCGCAATTTTTGTTTTGATCGGTTGTTTTCCAACTTAGAAGTAATTTCTTTTTGAAGTATTTATAAAGATAGGGACTTGAAAAATTAATATCCTTTAATACAGCTTTATACATTAATATTGTAAGTTTGACCAAAACTGTTTTCTTAACTTGCTTAATTTTTTGCTTCTTTCAAACAATTTTTATGTTGTTATGGAGTGTGGCATGAGTAGAGTACCTACCTGCAGATCGAAACGTGATCAACATATTAAATTCAAATGTACTTGTGTTGGCTCCAAGATATATTAGATACCAACGCTATCTGTTTGCCAATTATTCCAATAAAATAAATTATAATGATAAATATAAAAAAATAAGTATCAATTCTAAAGAAGCATTTAGCATTATTTGCTAAATATGTATTATATATAGTATATTAGTTTAGTACACACATAAATCTAGTTCAAAAGATAAGAATAATATGGTTTTTGATAGTTCGTTTAGTATTTTTAGTACTGTAATTCTCAGCATTTCTGTCCCAGTTTTAATCATATTTGTGGCAAAAATATATTTCCGTCGTATTATCATAATTCAATGCATGCAGTGTGGGATTCTATAGTGAATCACATATGGTGCGCATGAAAATTATAAAGAACTCGGTTCTCCTCTAAACTCTACTTGATATTGACAAGGATCTTCAGTGTGTATAGTCTTGATAAAATAAACAAAATATATCCCACTGGGAAAAAGTTGAGAACGCTTGCACTTATGTCTACAAAATGGAAGGGCATTGTACTTATCGAACAAACGAAACGAATGCGTTCCCACCGCCAAGTATTGTTGCAGTTGTTATTGAGTATTTGTCGAGTTATTCATCCGCTGATAAAATGCGGAGTTCCATGATAAAACAATAATCGAACAAAAGTGTCCTTGAAATGTTTGCATCAAGTAAAGTTAAGAACTTTGGACAAAGTCCATAGGTTCATTATGAGATTTGACGTGTCGGTTCAGATCTCATTCTGACGCTGCTAAGCCTATTACCCTGATAAGGCACAGTAAACACCACGAAGCAATCGCCTGCTTTAATTGGAACATGATTAAAAAATCAGATGCGGGCAGCGAACTGCGCAAACGCGAGTTAATTTTAAAATATATTAATATTCTTATTCGCGTTTGCGCTAACCCTCCTCTTAGCGATTAACTGCAGCACAATCGCAATCGCAATCGCAATTGAATTTCAACTAGGAAAAAACAATTAGTTTAGTTACGTATTTGGCCTAATATTAGTTATTTTACTATTACAACTATTAATAACTTGTTGCTCATTCACGTTCTCATGCTATACTTATGTTAATCACTACTGCCGGTCGTCTAGGTACGAAATCCAATTGTCTAGCCAAAGTTTAATTCAATCTCTGCAGGGGCGAGTAAAATACGTATTTTAGCTTTGATAGTAAACCTGTCTTTAAAAAAATTCTGTTTCACATACATACCTCCGCCACATTGCACGTGACCATTTGGATTACAATTGAATTGTTACCAACGCACTTTTCAATTTTTTATTTTATAATTGATACGATCTGATAATTATGTATTATCATTGACATGGAATTTATTAGTGGAAAGTTTAATGCCTCTCATGCACCTTACATAATACATTTTAGCTAGTAAAAATAATAAATAACATGTTTTATGGGAGTCCTTATGCAAGTATTTATAATTGCCACCTGTTCTGTTACGCCTATGTACGTCATACGATTCGCTTTTAAATTATAAATAATTTAAAAAACAACTAACTTATTAGCTACTGAAAAAAAACTTGAAATGCATATCATCTAATGATTTTGAAATAATCGATCAATTCAACATTTTAACCTTTTATAGACAAAGTAAGCAAATAATGTACTTAAAAGTTTACATATCTTAATAATGATTTTACTTATCATATGTCATGATATTGATATTGGTCAATAGGTTATCTTAAAATAACTTTGAAACAGCGCTTGCACAATCACAGGTACTTTAATTTCATGGTATGCTAGAATTCAAATTTTTAACAATTGTTGTATTGGTGTGATACAAAAAAGCTGATAGGTATAGTATCATTTATACCTTACCTTATCACAGTATTGATGATTGGCCAGCCTTTGAAAATGTTTATCAGAATGTTAACTTATTTCTTCGCATAGGTCTAAGAAAATGAAACAAGTAATTTCAAAATTGTACGCCCATAATCTACGGGGATAAGAGAAGGAAGTTGCTAATATGTCGAAAGCTGCTACATATTACACTAATAACTAAAACAAAATAATAATAATAATTCCCATTTTGACCAAGTGAAAGAAAATCATGTTCCATTAAATAAAGAGGGAATTTAAAAAAACCTTTATTATCATATACATATTTGGAAAAAAAAGATAAAAAAAAATTTGTTGATCGCTTATAAGTCCTAGGACATTTAACTTTAAAATTATGAAAATTGACATTTTTTTCTCACAGTTTCTCTATGCTCCCATAATCTTTTAAATTATGGAAAAACCTTAAATTATAAATGTATAAAAATCTAAATGAGTGCTGAAATTAAGGAAAATTTTACTTAACACAATTTCATAAGACGAATGCGTGGTTGCCACTGTCAATATGTCGAAAAAGATATTTACCTTGATTCTTGAAGAATTTTTTAAAATGAAACAAACGGTCGAAATAATTTGTAACGACATTTTGTGGGAATATGCAAATTTTTTTTTTTTCATATTCCTCACTTTTTATTCCAAATGAACACTCCTCAAAGTCAATTTGTTTAAAAAGTTGTTAGGTTTTAAATAATTGTTATTAAGCGATAAATTCTATTCATTTTAAACAGAAAGCTTTTTTTTGATGTTATAATTTTTAGTTTAGTTTTTATATTTACAAATGCAGATATTAAAAATGTAATGACTATGTAACCTTTGGATTTGCACACTTGAGCTTTTGACCATACTTCGATATTAAAAATTAATAATGCAGTAACAAATTAAATGCGGGATGGATACTATTTGAAGTGATAACTAACTTACTGGTATTTGCTTGATGTAGCAACAAACGTAATTTGCATTTAATACACACATTGCATGCGCTTCAAAATATTTTAAAGAAAATGATAGACGACTTAATTTTTAACATGCACTTTGCATACCTTATAAAATTCTGAAATTGAAACTTTTCTATATAATTTCGTCAGACACATATTTGGGGGTCTACCATATTTGAGTATTAAAAATTTATAGAGCTCGGCGAAAATTACATGTGCGTCGGAACTCTGCTTTTCTTTCTGTAAGAAAATTTAATAAATTGAAAAAGAAAAACATTAAGTATGTTTAATTAATGGATTTTATTATTTAAAAAATGCCCTTGATATAGTACTGAGATGGTAACTAATGTCTACAATTTTTTTGTTCTGTTTTCTTTTCTTAAAATGATACCGGTAGAAAGAGAAGCTTAAAACTAAAAATAAATCTGCGGAGCTGTTGAACAAATTGCAGGTGAACACAGAAATTTATTCAGTGTTTGTTTTTTAATGTTGTTGCAGTAATTGGAGAAAATATAGACGGAAACTTATGCGAAATTGATCGTATCACAAAATCTGCTTAAGATTAAAAAATTTACATGTCCTTTACACGATATTATCACTATCTTAGCGCGGTAAGTCATTACAATGTTTTTTTAGTAAATTTAAAAAATACGTTAAAATTATGCTGTTATTGTTACTCATACAAAATATCCTACGCTAAGGGTTTTGGTTATGAGACTGAGTTATTTATTAGTTACTTATGCAATAGATGCTTATATGCTTAGTTTTAGACTTGTTATTGTATTACTTTTAAATTTCAAAAGCAAATTGTAAGAAGGAGGGGAGATTTAAGTGGTAATGATAAATTAGTTTTTCGACTTTCCTTCTCCTTCCAATTTTGGTACAAAACCTCTTTAAGAGGCTGTCCTCGCTTAAAAACATTCAATGCAGTATCACTCCGGTTGTAACCCTCAAAACGTATCTTTCAGACTTATTTACAAATACTCCGTATAATCTCCAAAGAGTAAATTAAATCGATTAGATTTGATAAGAGCCTAAAAACTATACAAAAATATATGAATTTCGCCATAAATTTAAATTTATTATTTTAATATAAAAATTTTTTGGCGCCTGCGGCAACCGTTTAAAATTTAATAAAGCCGATTACGCCAATCTGAAAATAAGTATCTTTTAATATTTTACAAGCGGTTTCATGCAAATGCGATTCATTTCAATACAACTGCTATTGCTTTATTTATATATGATTTTTGCCGTTAAATTCCTTCTATAAAAATTAGTGATTTTTAGTAACTTGTGGTGATATGCTCTAAAGATGAAAATTATGGTTTTAATTACGGGGGTACTAAATCCAAAGCGAGACATACTCTTAGCTTTAATATTTTTATGGAATGCACTTGTGTTTCTCTCAGGATTAGTTTTTAGGTGTTTTTTTTTTCAGTCAGGGATTTAACGAATTACATTTTTCGAGTATATGTAAATTAAGACGATTGGAAGATTAGATATTCTCACCTTCCGGAAGGATATCGGTGTAAAAATAGAATAATGGGGTCCTCAAAGCAAAATATATATTGATAATTAATTTATAATGCCTTTAAACTTATGGTGTTTATCTTATTTTATATGAGATTTTCAAGTCGTCGCGGAGGTATTTAACTTGTGCTGTCCTTTTATCTAAGAATTGATAAATGAATTGATTTGTGCATTCAGAGGCTAAACCAAGCCTAAGCTATCACAAAATTATTTATAAAAAACATAACAAAAATAGATATAATGTATTTTAATAGAAAAAAATATCAGCATGTAATAGAATTATAAGAGCATAGTCGAAATTTAATGTTAAAAGTACATACATATATAATTTATTTAACTTTATTCATCGCTTATCGTCCTCATAATCAGAATAGTATTAAAAATAATTTTTTGTAATTTTCGTGTTATATTGGGGAAAAATAAAACAAAAATAATCAAGAATTAATTAAATTCGAATTTCAAATCGACACTCGTAAATTAATACAAGAAACTAAGTATTTTACAATATTTTTATTATTTTCATTCTGGAGAAATTTCAGTTTTTCTTTAACAGAAAAACATTGTTTTTAAGATGAAAGGTTCATAAAGTTTAGGAGGTCAAATTTCTCATTATTTATAAATTTTACAAAGGTAAAAAAAAATCGTTTGCAACATAATTGCACCATTAATAATAATTCCCATTTTATTTTCCACATGTTTTCTTTTGTAGCAATGTGAACGATCGTACTAAAAATAGCTAAACTTGTAAATACTATTGAATTATTAACTGTGAGTACCTGCCCGGAATGAAATTGAAAGCTAACGCCAGGAATTTGGATGTTTACTACCAAATATTGACTGTTAATTTTTCAAACAGAAAAACTCTTCAAGATCAAGCCACTTAAAATTCAAGTCATGATTTAAACAAGCGCTTGAATATTAACTACCGAAGTGAGAATTAATAGTGCATTGACTCTGACTGTTTTTCTAAATTTTCATGAAGAATAAAAGTAAAAGAAGAGTTACAGAAAATGAAAGTGGTATCAACATTAGGAATATATTAGTTTTACCCAACCGAAGAGAATTTAGATAAGAAAAAATGTATTCTTTTTGAGTGTTAAAGTTTCCGCATGTCGTTTTTAATTTTAACGCTCCTAAAATTTTAGTCATAATTATTTTATTTGTAGTAAAATTAATATGAACTGTACAGTTTAATAAAATAATTATGGCTCCAAAAGGTATGCAATTTAATCATAACAATCCAGAGGCGTGCTTTAAGTAGAATAAATATTCCTTGACCGATATTAATATTGGATTCAAACTGCAGTTTTCTTACTAAATCTTCAACCGTGTAGATAATGTAGTTATTTTTGTTTTATTAGTTGTACTTTCTTAATAAAACAAATGCGAAGGCTATTTTAGGTTGTAGGAAATAATATTTGCATGGCATCTATTTATATTACTGTATCAAAAAAAGTTTTCATCAATGAAAACCAAACAAACTTTGATGTTTTAACCTTTATCCAGCTTCAGAAACTAGTTCTGCATTAAGGTCTTCCAGAATTGTCCTCTTCTAAAATATTTTAAGTAAGTGGATTTTCTGAAAAGATTTAAATTTGATACGGCTTTAAGTTTCGACGAAGCTCACTACACAATATTTTGCAGTTGCCACATCAAAATTAAAAGCAGCTAAGACCTTTAAGTGTATTTAAATCGCACTTAAAAATTATATTTTTAGTATTACAAAGTTAGATGATGGGCTAGGTTAAAAAAGGAATATGGGTATCTTCGGAATAAAAACTTATAAAACCAAAATATAATAAAAACAAACATTTAAAACCGTATAAAATATTTTTGTTTTAAAATAAGAGTCCACAAATTATATAAACCAAATAAAATTATTAATACTTGTGGAAGAAACCACCTTTTTAGCCCCAGTTCAAATTTACTCCAAAGTAATATAATAAACTAAAATTTTCCTAATTGAGTAAAATAATATCACCGCTACAGTGTGTGTGTACTCGGAGTAGATAACTTAGCGTGCTGTTAAAAATAAATATCCTACTTCACATGTCCCTCTAGGGAATACTGACGATATGTATCTTTTACATTAAAGCGATACTTTGTCTTTTTGGCATTTTTAAACAAAATATGGGAGGAGCGATAATTCACTAGTGATGAGTAAGTTCTGGCATATTTTTATTTCACAGCAATGTAAACTCGACCATAATCAAATCAGAATTTAAGTAAAGGATACATAATAAGGCAAAAAGCATATCTGATGGTGTTATCAAGCTACTCTAACATCCGCGACGTCCTTTCGTTCAAACCTATCCGAAACAGCTTCAGTCTTATACATTATGTTTTTTCCAAGGGAATTATATAATTATATTTAATTAGTTGTTTATATTTCGCCGTTTTTCCGCACAACTAGAGAGTCTTAAAACCGAAATAGCTCAAGCGCTTGCGCCTTGGGGCTAACCGACTTACAATTGTTGTATACAGCGAAAAACAAAAATTAAAGGCACCAACAAAATGACTGCGTCAATCTTATCAAATAATTAATTGCAATATGAGCTAATATTTTGTCTATGCGTATATGTGTGTGTCTGCTGTGATTAATTCACCGATATCCTTTACCCTTACAAAATAAAATAAATCAATCACTGCGTGTCGAGCAAGGCACCACGCCCCACTATTTTCGAGTTCACTTATTCGCATTATATGAGAGATCTTTATAAAATCTTGCACAGAATTTTTACCTAAAATTAGCGGATGGAATGTAACTTCCAACGGAGTACAAAATACGCTAATATTCGAAAAAATAAGAAAATTCCTATTAATGCTACAGCATCGACCCAATATTCAGCCTTTTCCATCGACATTTCTTCTAAAAATTTTTTCGGGTTACGGTGGTGACAGTATATTTCGGAACACTTCATCTTTTCCCGATTGAGACCATACACCGATACCATGGCACCTAAAAGTGGTATATAATAAGATTTTTATATTAAAATATGTCTTTAAATGTAATTTTACCTTCGAATCCATATCGAACGTAACTGACATAAGTTACCCACTGCAAGTAGCCCGGTATTGTGTCGAAATGGACGAAAAATCCTGAGAATAAGATCGTTGGTATGGTAGAGACCGGCCCCAGGAATACGCCAGCTTCAACGTTGAGCCCAGCACCAATGAGAAGTCCTAAACTTTGTGCTACGAGGGATGTTAACACGCAGATGAACACGAACATCGCTAGCCTTTTTGGTTCCATTGGTTGCGATGTTAAATAATAAACAACTATTACATACACACTCGAAAATACTATCTGCAATGTTAAATAAAATATATATTAGAAAAATTGCGAACAAAAATTCAATAGAAGTATATATAGTTCTATATTTTTTGTAAAAGAAAAGATAGGTAAACAAAATCTCCAGTAAATAGGGCGTGCTTGTCAAATATTTTTTCGTGCAGACAAGCACGAATAATTCTTTTAAATTGATAAAAAAAAAAGCTAGGATGCTTCTAAGACACCGAACGAAGAGAACTGACGAACTATTTATAGTATTCAAATGCCCACTCAATCATTTTATCCTTCAAATAATAGTTACGTTTATTTAATCTGTTGTCCGAATAATTTTTATAATGTTGCTGAAAGATTAAATAACTAATAAAAATTTTGCAATTAGTGTCGAGGAATTCCATAGACTTTCGAGCAGTAATTTTTTTTCGAGTTTTGTACATTGTACATTGTACATTTTAGGAATTAAGGAATCGGAAAAAAATATGTAGAGCAGTTCAATTCGAAAATGGCTTAAATATAGCATTTATACATCAAAAGAAATCAAATCAACATGAAACGCAACTTGTAATTCAAAATCATCATGTTGTTATTGGAAGTGAAGAACTTAGTGAAGAATTTGTGTCTTTTTTGAAGTTATTGAATTGGTTTATAGTTACTTTTACACTATTCCAGTATTTCCAAAATTGAAATCTACTTTCTAGAAAAAATAGTATGTGCGTTTTTTACTTACTTGAAACGGTAAATCCGCTAGTGTTTTAGCAAAATAGAAAGCCTTAAGCGAGTACCAGTAATTGAGATGTTCTCTGACAAACACAGCCATTTCCATTGGAACTGAAATGTTTAAGAGTATAGAAGATAAGCAAAAAACGTTAAAAAATTAATAATTGTAATAGCATACATGTGAGAATCGTGGGCATCATCGCCGTGAACATAATGAAGAGCGTCGTGAAGAAGATGCATCCAGCGTTGCTCATGACCTTGGAGGCCTCGTAGCCGATGTCGTAGTAGATCATGCCAATGATCGCCCCCACGATGACATGCGAGAGCAGGCGCATCTGCGTGAGCATCTTATCGCGCATGATCGTGAGGAATGTTCGCTTGAGGAGGATCCAGAACTGGACCCACCCACTCGTAGGGAATCCGGCGGTGTTGGCCAGGGTTACGACGCTTTCATTCGAGTCCAACAAGGATGTTGTGCAGGTGGCGCCACTAGGAAGGGGCGGGGTCTTAACGATAGGATCTTCGTTGTTTGGTATGTTGATAACGGTGCACTCAGGCTGCGAATGGGCGGAGTTATGGGACTCCTGGTGCTCCAGTTTCGGTGGTTTGAGTTTTTCCCTAATAAGTGATTTGTTATTTTCGGTGACTAGGGTGGGCTCGCCGTTGCCCTTGAGTATGTCATTCGATATTGTGGTTGTTGTATTGGAGGTGGTGTCAATTCCGTTCGAACTGGAATCGTTCTGGTTGAACAGCTTACACTTACCGCTACTAACAGCCATAACAAGTTTATGAACACATTCGCCGAATTCGCCGCACGCTACCTCCATGACGTAGTCAGCAGGATTGTGGTAGCTGGGACATTCGTATCCCAGCGAGGTAAGAAATGGCACCAGCCCTTTGACACGTCCTTGGTAGATGCACTGGCCCTCCGCCAGCATGTACATATTGTCAAACTTTTCGAAGAGCCTCGCGGAGGGCTGGTGGATCGTGCAGACGACCGTTCGTCCTCCGCGAGCCAGCGACTTGAGCAAGGATATCAGTTGAAAGCAAGTTGAGCTGTCCAAGCCCGAAGTTGGCTCATCGAAGAACATTACTGGGGGATTATTGACCAATTCTAAAGCTATGGAGAGTCGTTTGCGCTGGCCACCGGATAGGTTCAGGGTTTTGGTGTTGCTCGTTTCGATAAGCCCTAGAGTATCGAGGATCTCGTCCACGACAATTTTCTTCGCTTCTTTGCTCATATCTTTGCCTAATTTGAGGTTCGCCGATACCATCATAGCTTCTCGGACAGTCAAGTACTGGATAAGTTTATCGTCCTGCATGATGTAACAGGATAACTTCCGAAATCTTCGTAGATTTCGTTCCTTTCCATTTATTAGAACTGACCCACTTAAATGCGATGTCCTACAATTAAAAAATAGCTATAACTATTTTATCAGAAACATATTTTGTAAAATTAGCAAAAGCCTTGAGAAATATTCTATTGAACATTGATCGAAAAATATCTAATTAAATTATATTAACCTTGAATTTGCTGTCCTCCCTACAGCTAGTAATATTCTGTACTAAGAAAACTAATAAGTAGGTTCAGAAATTATCTCACTTTAATTACATGGTTATGTGATATATGGTAAGATATTGAACGATTCTACTCTATACTTTAAAACTAATAAAATTTTTCAAGAAATTAACAGATCTCTTAGTATGCACGTGCTGTTCTTGCGAGAAGGCTCTGTGCTATTTTCGCTGGTTTTTTCTTTCTTCTACTACTTAAAACAATTTTTAATGGCATTAAATAGCTCTTATGAGTTTTATGGGGTATTAAATATACGCTTTTGTACTGTAATAATGACTTGAATTAGTACTTACATATTCAAGTTCATTTTGTAAAACATCATTGCTATGAATTTTTCCATTTATGGTAATTTATGATGCTAGTTACCTTTGGAATATCGAGGTAATAGGTACGCTTCGATGGACTTTACAAATTGTTTTTAAAAATTTGTTTTGTTTCATTTTACCAGCAGATAATTCAGTTAGTAGATTAAAATATTTATTTTACCAACAATATAGTTGAGATTTCATTTATGACTTCTATTAGATTATCTGCATCATTTTTAGGAGAGGAGAATTAAGACGAATCTCTTTTATTATTAAGTTAAGAGGAAACGTCCCTGTGGCAGAAAAATAAAAATTTTAGTTTCTACCCGACGCGACGGAGGCAAACGTTATGAATCTAAAGAAAGCCTTCCAACTACAAATATCTTTAATCCAAAACCTGTATCATTGAATGAAATTTTTCTTAGTCGAGTTTTAGTTTTTAAATTTTTATTTTTAAAGGACACTTGCTTTTTACATAAAGAAAAATGCAACGACAACTTGCACCGCGTTTTTCAGGAATACTTAAAAAAATATATTTTACGCAATCCTACAATAATTAGTTGTATATACATGAGAAAAACATAATTTCCAAAGACTGACAATTTTTGACTCGACGCAATGGCGTTCCTTGTTAAGTCAAGATGTATTGTGATTTTAAGATATGAATAACTCGTGACTTTGCAGTTTTCTCTTTAAACAAATTAATTTCGTTACATACATATTTTAATTTTAGTACATAATTCAAAAATTGTGTTTACATATACCAATTGGCGCAGTAAACTATATTTTAAATGTCCTTTATCGAAAACTTAATTTAATTTAAAAAATGTTTGAACTATTCGATTTAACTAGTCAATTTTTACTTACAAGCTTTCCTTTCTTATGGCTGTTTTTGAATTTGGATGATAATGATTATAAATCATTTTAACTATTACTTTCTTCATTTTATACACAAACTTATTAAATTGTTATATGTAGGTATAGGTATATCTACGTAAATTTCTAAACATCATTTGATATTAAAAATTTGACTATACTTCTTTTTTGTATGTTGTATTTTACTTCTAAGAAATTAAGGTTTATGATAAAGCAGAAAACATATTTCGTAGCAATTTTGAAAAGAGATATACAAATCGATTTTTTTTTGTATCTTATTATAAAGTAATGAATATTTCTGTACTTACTTGTAACCAGCTAGAATATTCATGAGAGTGCTCTTCCCTGCTCCAGATGGTCCCATAATGGCAGTCAGCTCGCCAGATTTGAATTTCCCACTAACGCCTTTAAGGATCGTTTTGAAGCCCCTCTTCCGGCCCTCTGACACCGAGTACGAAATGTCCGAGAACTCGATGTCAACAGGTGGCCGCTTCGGCAGGTGTGTGAGAGTGACCATTGGCTTCTTCTGGCCGTTGGGGCTGTTGTTGTGCACCTTCCGCACAAAGACATGGTTCCCGGCAATGGATCCATTGCAGATGTTGTTCTCTGAGCTGAAAAAGGAAAATTCCCAAAATTAATCTTTTTGGTCGAGAAAATCTCACCATAGTGGCGTCTTTTTTTTTTTGTATTATTACTTGATACGCTTAACCCAAGTCGGTTCGGCTTGGGAAGAGCAACATTTGTCCACAATGTCGTCGTTCAAAGGATTTTTATAAATATTCAAAACGAGACTGCTGTCCCACCCAATCGATGGAATCCTGCGGAAGGAATTTGATGGTGAAAGGCGTGGTAGTCGAATGTCTTCAAGACTGCTGCAGCCTGACGACATGTTTGCGTGTCTAAATCGACTGATTTTTGTTTTTTAATCAAACTTCTAGCAACACATGGGGTATAAAAATGAAACGTTAAAAATATCACAAAATTGGGGCACAGAACTCGATCACAGCATGTGTGGCTTTCTCCTCAGAAGTTACAGAAAGACTGACTTTGCGGCAACACATTGCCCTGGGTAAAACCAAAACCCCGTCCAGTAATTATTCCTACTCCGAAGTCTTGAAAGGCGCAAGATTCTCTTGTTTTCTGCTGGATATTCTTGGATAGTTTAATTGACCGAGTTAAAAGTTCAATCGCATTATTGGAGGGGCACAGACTCTCAATGGAGCAAAATTTTTCACGTGCTGGAAGCGGGACCCCTTCGCATAAATCAACCGATCTTAGGAGGAGTGAACTGACGACACTTTATATCTTTATATTTTTTTTATTTGAATTCGAGCTGTCGTCTTACAGGAACAGAATGTCTGTTGTCCCATGTCGGCATCGTCTGTTTCCACTACATTTCGAATTCAGCCGATAAAGTTCGAATGAATATTTCACAGGTAAGCCACTATCTGTTTATTGATTGAAAAAGGTTCTGTCGGAATAAACCACAGCAGTTCTTTTCATATACAACAGGGTGGTTCGGTGAGCTGCGGCGACCTATACAAAAGCAGCTCAGTGGAGTTCTAATTTCATAACCGGAAGCTCCATTTATTTGCATTTAGTCCAAGTAATTCGTGCCAGACTGTTTAAATGTTACATAATACGCCTGCAATTGTTTTCAGTCTGTTTCCCACAAAAAGCCACAACTTATAGACTCTAGTGGGTGGAAATGGTCTTTTATGCTTTTCCATTTTCACATAAACTTCGGTTTCAAGCCTAACCACCCGATATCATACTCTTCGTCCAATGACACGAGCGGTAGGCTTCTAATCTTTTATAGTCAACGTTCTCTTATTAAATTTCTTAATTAACAAACCGCAACTAAAAATAAAAATACTCTTCAGCCGGAACCAGTTGTCGCAAGTTAGTTTCACCAGTGACTAGAATGACACGTTATTTATTGGAGTGGAAATTCTCCTTTTGGTGAGTGTTAACCAACATTTTCCATTATATGGATTGATTAATTTACAAGGTTGATTTGCGTGCAGGGAATGAACGCTCTGTCAGTCACAGACGTAATTGGTTAAATGTGCCAGACTATTAATTGCGTTTCGGTTAAGAACTCTAAGGAGTTAATTTTAAATGTATACGTCATTAAATTTATTTAAGTTTTGACTAGCCTTAAATTTTACTTCTATCCGGTTAAAATGAAATGAGTTCCCACATAATAAATGCAGAGTGGGGTCAATGAAAATTGAGTCAATTATATATGGGTTCGAAAAAGTTGTTTTGGAAATATTCTAATCTAAACAGCTATTGAACCAATAAGTCATATTCATAGTTCGGTATTATCAAAAAAATCAATCAAAACTAATCAACATAGTGTATGTAGGTCATTTGAAATTATTTTTGTCCTTTCAATAATTTCTTGTTACATGCCATAAATATGATAAAATTAGTTATAATGGGTTTTATTTGATTTTGTTTAGGTATAATGCTATTATTTTGGGAGAACAACAAAATATTAATTAAAAGTAAAGAAATGGAATTCAAATATATAAAATGATGTGTTTAAGAGTGTAAGTATTTATGAACTTCAAAAAAACCCAATCCCAACTTTTATTTTTGATCCTTTTACTAAAAGAATATTTGAAATAAAGGTGAAATTTAATCTTGAAGTTTGAGGATTGCAGCGCAAAAATTTTAAAATAGGAATTCTTCAGGTTTGAAAATTATATCAACAAATACATAAAACAAGCCAACAAGCCATAAGAATCTTTTCACCACACACAATTTTTAATAGCGTTTCTGAAAATATCATATGGACCTATACCATTTATAACTTTTTAATTAAATTTGTCGGACATTTAATTTGAAATGAGTTCATCGTCTCAAATAACAAGCACTGGAAGCAAACGAGCCGACGATGCTTCGGCATTAAATGAACTAATTCGCGAAAGAAAAAAGCAAAATTGTACAGAATGCAGTTCTCTTTCTATATTTGGGCATGTTTAAATTTAGCACACTTTATATAAAAGTTGGAGAGTATTTGTAGTGTGTACATAACATACATCTTGAATCAGTTTAGTTAATCTTTAAAGATATTTAATTTGTATATTTCGAATATTGCATTGACTAAATCGGTTAGGAAATAATAAGACCATTTTATGGATCAATTTTGAGCTTTTTTGCAGCTGAATCGGCCAACTAAAAATTGTATGCACGTTTGAGTCGACAAAAACGAATAAACTGATTAAAATAAAACTGAAAAAAATTATTGTTATTATTATTTTGCCGAGTCTTTTAGGCGTTTTTGTACTTTATTAGACACATTCACTTCTAATTTCTCTTTATTGTTATTCGAAGGGTTAACATTCATCAAAATTGTATTTTTAAAAAAAAATGTTTAAAAATTAACATATAAATTCGAAGTTCAAGATGAGTTTAATACCTTTCAAAATTCCATAAAAAGAAATATTAAATCATGTTGACATTTTAAAAAAACAGTTTTCCACCCAAATCAACTTTCGCTAACCTTGATTCTTCTTCTTCAAGTTCACTGCATTAACAGAAGCAGTTGTGATTAATTTGCTAAAAATTGAATTAATTAACGGCATTACTTTCATACGGTATTGAATACGGAAGCTAAAAATTAAAACGTGCTTAACAGTTTATTACGTCTTCGGAAGTCTTTTCGTGTCTTTCGTGACAGCAGAACCAGAAGTGGTTCATCACACAAGAGTAAACCAAAATCATAACAAAAGCTACGTTGACCTCGTCTACCGCACCGTCACATATTACATATGTAAATTTAATACTCTCTTAATCAAATTATGAGTTTTGCGAATGACTATCACGCCTACACGTCTCAAAGGTCATAAAAACTTTTTGTAAGCAATAAAGTTAGTTGCAAGATGTTTAAAGCGAAAAGAATCCATTCCGGACTAATGTATTTTAGGTTATAAAACACAATTTAAACAAATTGAAATTCGTCCCTCCATTTGCATACATGTCCTCCTTTCGGTGCGTTTGTCCCCTTTGGAGTAAAGTTCATGACTTTATTGGTTCATCATTGGCAATTTATTGGTCTAATTGCTTGCGATGATTGCTAGTCAATCACACTCACTTGCACACTCTCTATTCACATATTCATTCAATTCAATTAAGCATCTCGATCGGAGTCGAGAATGAAATGAGTTATCCAATAGATTTAATCTTCTAATGGACTGAGCTCAGGCTTATAATTAGTCGACTACTATAATTTCATGACACCAGAAAGTGCATCGTAAGTCTAGAATTTCTAGCTTATTAGTTGTAGGCTTTTGCAGTTGATAATTGCAGCTAAAATAGGTTTAATGGATCAATGTAAAACTTTTTGCAATGCTTTATTCCGATCACGATGTTAGACTTACAGCTAAATGAAATATTATTGTCAATTATAAGCACGTAACATAAAGTTCTAACTAGGTTTCAGTAAGTGCCAGTTTTAATTTTCTGTTAATTTAAATTGTATATACATATATTAGAAAATACATCCATAACTCAACTAAATTTTATACATACATATATACACAATATTTATATTATTTATTATTATAGCTTGCCGATCAAAACTAAAATTTACATTTCAAAAGCTACTTCAAATTTCTCAATTGGACATTTTGAAGGTTTCAAATTAGTTAATGAACATATACCTTTATTTATTTGAAAACTATAGCAACTGCAGGCATGCCTATGTATTTTAAAAAGAAAATAATATAATATACCTAAGACCTTTTCGTTGGTCATTTTAAATTTATTTTATGTTTTATTTAATTCTCAAGTAGAGCTTTTTTACCAAATATTATTGTAATGAGTTTTTTCAAAAAATTGTTTAATAAGATTGTCATCACTTTTCGATTGTGGCATAACATATATTATGTACATACTACATGTACTATGTACATATGTATATACATATTACCTAATAATGAATCACATATTCTGGTAGATAGATTAAGTATGTTAGCACAAATAATTATCATGATGGTACTAAAATTTACAACTCTAAAGTGCTTATTGAGCGAAATAACTTAACAAAACTCATTGAAATTCGCTTAGAAGATGTCATAGTCATTAAATGAAAGTAAACATTTTGTAGACACATTTGCATGCAATAACAATGCGGAAACACACTTTTCTTCACGTAATGGATTCTTTATTGTTTTAGTATTATATATAAGATCAAGCTTCAGAACGGTATCTAGTTGTAAGTAAGTAGGTAATATTTAAAAATTAAAATGCAAATAAAAATATGCATAATAATATTTTGAATAACAGATATTTTGCCTTTTTCATTCTTTTCATGTACTTATTTTATTAGTATTTTTTATTAGTCGTAAAATACAAGAAAATATACCTTAAAATCCTATAAAAACTCCGTTGAAAAATTGTCATGGAATAGTGCACTTCAGGTATAACATTGTGGGAATATAATCCACTTTGTGGAAAACTCAAAATTTAGAGAGTCGTGTTCACCGCTGAACGAATTGCCGCAATGGACTAAATTGCATCGCCCTCGCGGTCAAAGTCCTGTCGAGGAGCACGTCCCATCCTGTCTATATTCCGGGTAGAATCTCGTTGCACTTGGTAATCCTGTTCCGTTTTGTGCAGACACCATTCATCCAGGGGATGGTTTGGGGAAGAAGTCTCGCTAAACCTTCTCTAAAATGTCCGGTGCATAAAACTTAAATGGGGCGTAGCTCAACGGGTGCTTCTGTTGGAAAATCTTCCACATTTTACGCTCCAGGATCTTCGCATAATATCCACTGCTTCGTGGCAATAATGAAGGACAGGCTCCGTGGTTTACTTACTTTTGAATGGATATCACAATTTGGATTTATCGCAATACCATACAGCATAAATTTAAGATGATGCGTTTTAATGTTGGTGCAGACATTGTTGTTTCCCAAAATTGTACTTTTCATGATGAAACATAGCGAGGAATTAACATTATTTCTACTTTACTAAGTCATTATATGTATGTATAAGAAATATTAGACATTTTAAAACAATCTTCCTTGGTTATGCTTTAGCAAGAATTTTTACCAGGTATTAATTTTATAATCTATTTTACCAAACAGCAAACACCAAGTTTCTATAACTTTTGATTGTCTTTACTTACGTTACGTTACTTGCATTTTTTCGAAAAATCGATTCAAGTTCCAATGAGAAAAATTTCTTCAGCGATTTAAGAGCTACATTTGAACAAACATACAAATATAAAACAGACATGGCTGATGAAAACATTACCCCTCTGCAGACTAAAAATAAGATTATACAACTAAATTGAGAAATTCTTGAATTCTCAGTTCCCAAGTGAGTATGTAGCAAAACAACGCAATATTTTATACACTTCCTGACATTTCAACCCAAACTTTACAGGAAGTTTTTCAAAAATGTTCTCAATCAATTTACTCTCTCCATTATAATGGAAACGTGTTTAAAAGCACTTCCCTTAAAATAAAATTTGCTCAGATTTATTATCTGGTGCGATGACAGTATGCTTTTCTGTTCAAGAACTTCCTAATTTGGCTTATTTATAGAGGCTTTAGAATCCTAGAAAAAATGTTTGGTATTTTCCTAGGGTGTTAATAGCTTTTTCACGTGTAGTCACCCAAGCAAAAGAGTTTTATAAAAGATTTATACCAGACTGCTACACTGAAACTCTTGGGACCAGAGAAACCAAAGCACGTGTTTCACTTTATTTCCTGGGTAACAGGTACCACTTCTTACTGCTGTAAGAAGATCCAAATGAAAAGCAAACATGCAAAGCAATTCGATGGTATTCTGGAGAGAGTTGTACATTTCAGGAAATTACGACTGACTATTCTTTGATTACATTCCTGAGAAACTTATTTAGGGTAATCATTGTTGCTGCCACTTGGATCTTGACGAAGGATAGTTTGTAGACAGATGTTGCTTACAAAGGATATCATTGTAGTTATAAATGGTCAGAAAATTACATAAGACGAATATTATAAATTCAGTAATACAATATAACAAGGTTCTACAATGTTATCTCTTTACCTCTAAAACTTAAAATCTTCTTGCATTGGTACATATTAATTATAGGTTTGTTAAATGCGAAACTTCTCTTTGAAGAAGTTGAATGAAAATCAATTATATAATTTGGCTTCCTGCGTATTGGAAAGAGATAGCTAAAGAAAATTTAGAAAAACAAATAATTTGGACAATCGCACAAAAGCATAAACTAAATTAAAATATATACGAATAGACAACGAAGTTTTAGTGGCATATTTCTGTTTCCATTGAGTGGACAGAAGTCAAAACCCAAAGCTCCAAACTTTAATTTTTGGAGTAATTATTGAAGCATTATTAAAAAATTGTATAACGTGACTGATGAATGAAATATCACAAGAAACAATGGCTAATTTGTAAATTTGTAAAACAAGCAATAAAATCAAGCTAAAAAATGTTTACTGTAATTTATGAGACTACATACTTTGCATGAACACACGAATGGAAGTAACCTTGAACTAGAACTTGACCTTCCGTTTTTATGATTGTTCAGACAAATTTTTATTGGAGAAAATATCAAGGTCAATATTTTCCTCCGAAGGAAAATTCCTAAAATTCCGAATAGAACAGAAAATCTGCCCGCCTAACTGAAAGGGTGTTTCCCAATTAGTTCTGGGCGGCTAAGTGTCCGGGCCGGAAAACATTTCCATAGACATTACGTGATAGTTTGCTTAAGTGACAAATGGGTGAAAATTCCTCTCCATTGTTTTAGTAATAATTACTCGATAAGACTTATGTAAACGCTGCGTTCAACATAACAACGCACCCAGGGCCCGGCACGCACGCCAGTCGAGGGCTGCGGAGCGAAGGATCCCCTGGAGCCCGTTCGTCTCGTCCTGTTTCCCAATCAATCACCGAACCGAAGAGGAGAGTTTACGAGAAAATTTAACCAAATCCTCGGGACAAAAATTCCCTAAACTGCGGGCCACTGCTCATTTGCGGTGAACTTGACCTTAAACACTAGAATGGGTATGAAAATAAAAGGGACACATGAAAAAAATAATCGATTTTCCCCCCATCCGTCTGGAAAAGCGGCTCCTCCAGGGAGGTAATGTTTGCGTGAAACGAGCCATTTTTAGGTGTGTGCTAGCTCAAGAGATTCCCAAGGATAAAAAAGCTCGGTGGAGTTTTAGTCCTTGATGTAACCATTTTCGAAAGCGGAGCCACCCGCCTCGGGTACTGAGCCCTTTTCCGCACGGAGTCAACGTGCGGTAGGTCGCTGGAGGTCGCCCTTACGTGCATTTGCTAATCAACTTGTGCTGACAGAACATTTGCTTAAGCAACACAAAATTTGATGACGACAAACTTGGGATTCGCGAGGGTTTTATGGAGGTAATCAGCGATGGTATCCTATCTTAGATATTCATAATTTTCCGGCTTCCCACATTTGCTGACACCACAAGGGCTGTTTAAAATTTGAACATGATTATATAAAAAGGTTGTGAACGAAATTATGCTTTTTTTAAAGTATGAACATTTTCCTTTTTAATATGCTTTCCATAACTAAAGTACCAACAGTACAAGGTTTCAACTTTTCTTTTGGAAAAACTTTTTACTATTTCATTCTTGGCTCGCTTAGGTTAGATGCAATAAATAACACTGGTAAACAAATGTTCATTATTACAAATATCTTTGAAAATTCAATTCATTAATTATTACCAAAGTAATTAAGAGACATGCCTTTTGTTTTCCAGTAATCTGAATAGCGTAAAATTTCAAATGGTATAGTCCACAGAATTGGAAGCTAAGAGGCCTCAAACGGTAGTACATATGTATATGCTAATGTATTGTACATAAAAAATTATAGAAAAAATTGTTGAAAATTCAAAAAATTTTTCATATGATACCCCGCAAAAATCAATTTTAACTATAATGTCATCTACAATATCGTAATTTTTAAATAATGGCTGATTTCTTTTTTGGATCCCTGAAGACGGAACGTTCATATGACCTACTTCAAACGGGTTGGAGTTATAAATTTCGTGTGCAACTATAGAAATGCTTTTGTTATAATTATAAATGTAAGAAGTAAAACAAAATACTTTCTCAACGATTTGTATATTTTACAATAATTATAATGTCGAAACTAACTCCTGAAATATTCATTTAGCCATGAAGTAATAAAAAACTGCAAAAATTAAAGTAAATGGATCACTCATTCGTACCTGAACATTCAAACCAATTAAAGGAATAATCAAACCACTCCCATTTCGAAATATCAAGGGAAATAAAAATCGATCCAATGAATTTATTTATTTAATTCTGCAAAACCCCTACAGATATGCGCCGGTATAGCAGCTGAATAATGCAACTTTTACCTCAAATTGGCTTTTGATGGCGTAGTACGTGAAGTGCATTTACTTAAAATGCAAAAATAAAGATAAAAATTAATTTATTTATTATATATGTACAAAAGAGACCGGACAAATTTCTCGTTATTATTTAATGTAGAGGAGTTCCGCAGAGAAAGGAAAACATTTCGTTTTGATTTCAACAAGAATAGACAAGTAGTCTAGTTGACTTATTTATTAGTAACGGAAAGCCTTTCAGTCATGTATGTACTCGCATATCCTTGGAGGTTACTTACAAAAAGAGTCCATTGTTGAACTCGAAAGAGGTTGAAGTGGAAATGCAATCGGTTTTCAGGATTAGGGCAGCGAATTATGCCATAATGGGTACCTGCGAGTGAATAGGACTGTTGAATATGCAACCAGAGCGGTTCAAAATAAAAATTCATAATTATTTTTCATTATTACCTAACATATGAGCCATTGAGAATCATAGTGGCGTGAGCCAACTTTTAATATGTATATGGTATCTTAACAGGGTAATGGCTAAGTAAGTGATATGATTTTAGTCGTAACTCAGTTTTTGAAAATTGTTGACTTACGCCACTATAATTCTCAACGACTCATATAGGTATGTAATTTGAAGGTATATGTGATTTTTCTTATTGTTAGTTTAAAATAAGGGAATGTTCTGAAAGGATTTAAGACAAAATAAAATTTAGTCGTTTTCGAAACACAATATAAAAATAACTTTAAAATTTAAAATTAGATGGATTTATAATATGCAATACAAAATAAATTAAATAGATTTGCTATGTGGATTTGATGGTGTGACTTGAATATTTCTTCAATGCAATAAATTATCATAAATACGAGTACAAGTTCTTATGAATTTTACTCTTGCCGATTCCCATAGCATAAAATTGTCAAACTGTCTCGACCTATTTTAAAACCTACCACCAACAGAAGTATTTTATGAATCTACAAATTTTATTAATCGTTGTTCTGAGAAGACCCATATCCTACAAAATGTAGTTATAGTGGGAATGGCGATAATTCCTCTGAAAACGTGAATTCGATCAGTTATATAGTGTCTGAAAGGCACGGACATTTATGGTTTGTGTCTCCAAATTTCCGTTTTGTGGTATACATACATAGTACGTTAGTATAGTACCTATACAAACCTGACGTATATAAGTAAGTTTTTATATTTTTTGTTTTTAGCGTTTGTTTTTTAACGTGTTATGTGTTTAAGTATATTTTGAAAGGTTGCATATTTTCTTCTACTTTCTATAGTTCTAAAATAACATAAAAAATTGGCCTAACATATAAAATGAGTGTATAAAACTAAAAGAAATACCGATATTTGAGGTGGAAAGCAATTTTTAATAATGTATTCGATTTATCCCTTTGAGTATTACATGTTAAGAAAGGATTTGATCTTTCGGGTAAGAAATTGTGTTTGGTAGGTACATAGTATGACCTTTTTCATCAGAAAGCTTAATTAAAAAGTTTAACGAGAAACTAAGAAACTAGTCTGTTCTACAAATTTGTGTAAAAGTCATTTAAGCAAAACCAATTATTACATCGACTAATTGCCATACAAAGTGTTAACAAAAGTTCCGCTACAATAGTGAGGCTCATTACCCTAAATTATTCAAAAAATAACTCAACACTTCATTGGGAGCAATCATAATAAGAGTCGACAGGGGAATTTTAATATTTTCCGAAACCATCCGGCGTCAGCGTGAATGTTTTCCAATTAAAACTTTAAACTTACCCAAAAGTAAGAGCACCATTTTTCAAGTTCTCGACAAAATCTGGCTGGGCCTTTGCTGTATTTTGCTGCTGCTGCTGCTGCTGCTGCGAATTGGTCTGGTAGGTGACAGGACCCGCTGGAACTATGACTGCAGTATTTGCGCTGTCTTTGCCAACGAGAGGCAAATTAATTTTCCCGTCGTCCATTGTATAGGAAGGGGGTGGATAAATCACTTGTAATTTCCTTTAGCTATCTCCTTTTCGCTTAATTTTAAGTTTGAAATGAAGATTTACACGTCAGCTCCACTTTGAGTCACATTTAAGACGAATTTTTCCACTGCCTAAAGAATTAAACTCGTTGTACGAACTTAGAGCATAGTGTCATGTGGTTCGTTTCTGTAATTAGCTAAAGCACGAAGTTGGTTGCGCCATTCATCATACCGAGTGCTGGCCGTTGTCGCTAGCAGTTTCACTTGAAATTCTACGCATATCTCCGTGAGATCTTCAGACTCTTGATGAATATTATTGACCTGTAAATTAAAAAAATAGCCTTTTTAATGTCAAGTGGCATGCAATTTTTTATAGAGTGGAGCCAGCAGACTTTGACTATAACGACGTGTGGCAAAATATAAAACGTAATTTTGCTATGTAATTATTTGAAATGAGTTGCTATTAAGGTAAACATATGCAAATTGCAAATGATTCGTTTGGACAGCTCTCAATCGCCTAGAAAGGGTGGTTTTTACTGATTTTTAAATGCTACTTAGAACATATCGTTATCGTTTGATAATTAAGGTAACATATTTGCGCTTTGCTACAAAAATTGTATATAAGAATGTAGTAATAGTCCTAGTAACTATAATATATATGTGTAATAGCTTGCACATTCATCCCGTAAACCCATATAAAAATCTGTATCAGTGTCCATGAATGTGGAAGGTCATTTGAAATAAGTTGGAGCCTTCGGACATAATTAAAATAAGTTAAGACGTTTTTAGTATCTAACTATTACATAAATTGCTACAGATAGTAATATTTTCTTAAGACATCTCATTCTTTTTTTAAAATATAGAATATTCTTTGAAATAATACGATAGAGAATGCATTTTTAAAAAATAGTGGAATTTAGTGTTTTGTTTAAATTGTTTTCCAGATTTAAAAACAGGAAAGAAATAGTAAAATTTGTTATATGCCTGGCTGAACAACTGCAATTTATAGTTATAAATACCGATTTTTTAACTAATATCTCATAATAAATTGACATTGGAATAAAAGTGTTACAGAATTAATATGATTGTATTATATTACAAGTATATGTGTTATAGTGAAATGCATGAAGAATTTGAAGTGTAAATTATTGTAAAATAATAGAGAAATTTCAACAGAATATTTATGAAATAGGTTTGGTAGAACAAATATTTAGTTATTTTAATTAAGCTTAATTTAAATGGCTTTTGTTTTCGTTTTCATAGCTAGTCAATTATTATTAAAAAAACGATACTGAAGCAAGCATTTTGTTGAGAACATACATGTACTTATGTAGATTAAGATAGATTTTTTTATATTCTTTAAAGGTTAAATCGACCTTAGGACATTGTGGACTTAGACCACATTCAAAATAAGCGACACATATACATATGTATGTAATACATAAATTAACATAGAATTTCTGTGCTAAGAAGGCAAAAATCGCCGATTTAATAAAGCCCCCAAAAGTATTTTTGATGCCAAATAAACCAGATTTGGCTAGAGGCAATTTACGTTTATTTGCTTTAGCATAATCCGTCGTAGAGGCCCAATCCCAAAGAATTTGTAGCTTCTTTTATACCAAGGACCTTTCTGAAACATGCGACACCCGGTGGAGAGGAACATCTAAATATAACTAGCCATTCATCCACTTTCTCAATTCAGCTGGCACGTCACGATGGCCTTTTCGATTTATGACCTAAAACAAAAGAGTCCACTTTGCTTCGTGACTATTTCTTATGCCGAAAATGATATTCGTTTAAAGGGCAATGATGTTGGCGGAATATGAAATGATTTCGGGCAAGCGAAACTAATCGATGGTCCACCTACATATTAGGAAACATTTAGTAACACCCTATAAATATTCAGCATTCAGGTGGGATTTGCCCCTTTCGAATGATTGTCCAAACAGGTCGAAGGGCGCTCGACAAGTACAATTCAATTCGGATTCGGGTCTACTGGGGATGTTGCAGCCAGAGTGGTCTTAATAAAGTGACATGCCAGGAGTCCTTCGGGATAACCACGAACAGGAGCCAATGAATGGATGCTCTAACTAAACCAACCTGCAAACACCTGCTCGGCATTTATGTCCTGATGAAGGGCTTCAAAACGAACAAATTGGTCCAATCTCTGGGGATCGGACCACACGGTCACCGCGATGTAAAACGAAAGGGCATCCACCGTCAGAGTGGCGATCTATTTTTGGATGCAGGAAGGAAGATATGCTTCCTTCCAATGTATCATGCATAGTTAATCAATTTATTATGTATGTAAGTGGGGATGAGTTTCATGCGCGCTCGACACGCACCCACTTCGCTCAGTAGGTGGAATGATGATGGTATCATTTCGCGTTGTGTTTTTTCGGAGTTGAGTCGCTCATTCGAAAAATCGATGCTAGCGCAAGGTAAAATAAAATAGGTTAATTAAGGCAGGCTAGAGATGCCGGAGGAGAGGAATGGCCTCGGAGATTTTTTTGCAATCCTCTCAGTCTGCATTAAATACGACTTAATGACTCACTTAAAGTCTCCTCTTGATGCGGGGACGAAGTTTGTGGAAGTTTCAATATGAGAAATTTCCTGGAGTTAAAGTTTGAACTAGCATGACTCTCAATTCCTGCAGATATTGCAATCAGGCTCTGATAGTGGATTAATGATAGAATCCAACTTTCATATGTTCAAACTGCAAAATCATAACTTTCTCCATAAGTTTGAATCAACGATAAATTAATCGAACCGGACTGCTGAGTTGATCAATTTGTGATTGTTTAAAATAACTTTTCCAACATTTCTATCCAATGTAGAGGGTGTACATACATATGTATGTACATATATATTTAAAACGTTGCTGAAAACTATTTTAACGAAGCAATTTTGACAGACTTGTATTTTTTTGCTTTCGAATTTCACGTTTCTTAGTCAATAACGTCTAAAGGCAGTAACGTAACGCATTATTGACACTAGTCTGTATACATATTTAGTTTTCGTAGATATTGTTGAATGGAATGACCTTACTTTTATTCATAAAATCGTTGAAGTTCTACTCTTCTTTGACTAATTTAGTCCAACATTTTCACTTTTAAATGATCTTCAAAAAATTACCAAGGATGTCTTTAAAAATACCCTTGGAAAGAAAATGTCAGTATAATGAACTTACTATATGGACTAAGTATAGCGACAGCCTGACTGATTAATAATAATTTTTTAGTCTTAAATTTCTCAATTTTGAGTTATCATTAAAGTCAGTAGCACGGACATTTTCATGGGCTAAAGACTATTTTTATACATAGGAAGATAAATCAAATCAATATCTACCTATACCTACTATATAAAATTAAGAAACTAACGAAGTTTCGCCCATTCAAAGCAGAATACACCCCTGATATATGTATACTTCAAAATGGTAAATTTTGATTGCTAATTTTAATTTCCGGACGATACTTTAAAAACTATTGATTAATTAATTTTGTTTTCTCTGGACTGGAGTAGAACTTAAATCAAAATATGTTGATTATTTGAAAGCTTGTCACGTCTGATAATATAATTTGTGTAAAATAGTTGAAAATTGAATGCCTTGCAAATTAACTAAGACACGTTAATTTGACTGCGTGTGATGAAGCTTAAAAATTGCGTCGACAAGGCGAAAATTTTCTGAGAAAGCTCTAGAAGAGAATTTATTGGCAATTGCAGAGCATTAAATGATGTTGGTCTAAATCCTCCACGTACTTTCCGCATGCCAAGAAAATTAATGTTTATTTTCCTCGAATATGAGGGCATTTTTCCTGCGCCTGTCGTCTCCCCTGAGTTAGTTGAAGAAAAATAGGAGCATTTCAATAGCTGAAACCGAATTGGGCCCATTTTCTTAGTGCTTGAGCACTCGGCTTGGAAATGAGCCAAAGATTTTCCCCGAGGGAAGGAAAACAGCTAGAGACGTTATCGATTTGGGCGAAGGCACCACCGAAAAGGAAATTTTTTGAGTCAATTAAGAAGAGGCAGTCGTTCCGGGCTATTTTCACCTTACTGCGGCTATTTGTGAATGCGAAATGCTCCACTTAGCCTTGTTGTGGAGTCCCAGGATCCGGGAAAGTTACCTGAGACCTCCGCATGCCGCCCGAATCGATGATCCTCTGTCTTCCTGCCCTATTGCATTTTATTTACGCTGCTCCAGAAAGCCGCAATTTGCAATCGAGTATGTGCTGACACAGTTCGACCCCCACATAGGGGCCGGGGCACTCCCGTCAGCATGCAATCAGAATTTAAGGGCGGCCTCACTTACTCCTGGAGCTGGAGCTGGAGTCCTTACGTAACCCGTCGGGAAAGTGGTGTCTCCCATTGAGCCTGAATCCATTAGGGTTTAAGCGGTTTCGATCGGGTCACAATCTCCAGTGCTGCATTCATTTCGCCAAAAGTTACGTAATATTTTCCCGGATATGCTGCAAGTCCTGCAATTTTCATCCCTCCTGGGAAGGGATGTGGGTTTAGGCTTTAATTATTATTTAAATTCACCCACGCCAGCCGCCTAGACAATGAAACTTTAGCGTACGACGACTATTAGTCATGAATGAAATGGGCCCACTCCCCGCATGAATATTTTAAAACCCAAACAAAATCCCGGCTATGTACGACGCGGGGGTGGACTCCTCTCGATTTATTGCCTGTGACGGAAAATTGCGCCTCCCGCGGTTCCGGGAGGATCTCAATGGATTTAGAGGCGCAATTGTCCCTCCTAGAAAATGATAAGGTCACGGACTATAGAGTCACAAATTCCGGAGGAAAACCTGTCACTTTTTCACATTCTTCTTTGAATTCAACTGCTCACTTCGCTGGTTAACGTTTTGGAAAATTCAAGTCACAGTTTATCCCTCTTCCTGAAAGTTGCGCGTACGTGGGTCGTCGCCGATTGTTTCTAGCACCCACGTGAAGTCGCACCGAAGTTTAATTTTAGGGCGGTTTCGTTAGTCCTCCTTGCTTCCGACGTCACAGCGTTTATCGGATTAGGGGCTGCAACTGCTTTTAGTTGGCATTTTCTGCCTTTGAGTCATGTGTCTCATGAAAATGTTAAAAGTTAAAGGACACGCCAGGGATGGAACCATTCTGTGAAGGAATGCTACAGAAGAGAACATTTTAATTTGTAAGTACATATTACGTCCCAAATCAAATATCATACCGAAATTGCACGGATTCTTTAAAATTAGATTGCACGTGCCTTTCTATTATCAAAGAGCAGTAGGAAACTTTTAATTGAGCAGCTGCTAGGTAGAAACGGAAGGAATGTGAGAAATACCTACATACATAAATATATGTACGTAGATAGCGATAGACACTATTTAATATGAAAAAGTCGAATAGAGAAAAATAGTTAGTAAACTAAAAACATTTGCTATTTTACAAACTTTTATTTAACTTCACCTATTAGCTTGGTTAATATGTGTGGGTCAAATATTGCAATAGTATAAATTGCGATAAAAATTTGTTTTTAAAAATTCTTTTTAAATTAACAATCTAATTATAATTTAGAACCCTATCATGAGTAAAGCTTCTAAAAAACAAACATTTGAGTGTTAAACCAAGCTTACCAATCGTCCACAGTTTTTAAAACTGAAAGGGTTTCGACGAAAATTATTGCAGAAAGGAATAGGTAAAGTACCTACCGAATTTCAGAATTTATTCAGAAGATGAAAAAGGAAAATGTTAATGTTTGGTTTTTAAAGGCACAGCAAGAAATTGGCCGTTTCTTTCTTTGAAATGTTTGGCGGTTGAGGACACTGGCAATTTTAGATAATAAAAAATTTAGCAATCTCTATGATTCCTTGTTCACTAACAATTGGTAAAATTAGTGTAAAACAAACAAATCGCAAGAAAATTTTAAGGGGAAAGTACATATAAGTTTTAAAATGTTGCACTTAAATTTGTTGGAACGTTTTCTTTTTCAAGTCCGTACACAGAAAAATCGTATTTTGAAATTGAATGCAATCAATTTTCAAATTATTTCCACTTTAATAAGTCTTTATTAAAACTTGAAACAGGATCAATTCAATTTAAAAATGAGAACACTTTTTTAGATTTTGATTTATTGAAATAAATTCAATACGAAGCCTAAAACACGAAGCGAAACAATTTTAATTTCAAAAGGGAAACCATTTAATTTGCAAGCGAATTATATATAAATGGAAAAGTTTTTTAATTCACCATTATAGTGAAAACACTTACATATATGTATGTATGTATTTTGAGCTGATTTCTTAATTTTAAGTTGCTATGTTTTCAGTGTAAAGATTTTCGAAAACGTAGCCGAAATAATGCTCCTCTATTAATAAAACAGTTTCTTCAATAATTAATTACTTTTTAACGTTAAATTTTCAGTGTAAAAATCTAAATTTATGTAAAAGTTAGTCACTTGACTATTACGTTGTATGTATATGTTATTTAAAAAGACGGAAAGCCTTATCTATTAATTATTGATGGGGCGTGCACACCATCCGATCACTCTTTAGATATTTCTATTATATGATATTTATTTGAACTCGCATAATTGTAGATTTTACAAAAGCCGCTCCCTGTGATGTATAAATTAATAAAAAATGCCATTAGCAATTACTATCACGTTGAGAGTAGATGAGGAAAATGAAATGAGCGCGGAAGTTGCTATTCGCTTGGTTTAATATAGTAAAATAAACTCAGTTTTATTCAATAAGAAGAAAGAAATATAAATAAATATGCATATTTTTTGATGTGCCTATTTTCATTACAATAAACGGTGGAAAATTTTGAAGATACTATGATGTTTTTTTGTTTAAAAGCTAAACAATGAAAAGTGCGAAGAAATTGTAAAAATCCACAGACAATAAAGAGATAATTAAGACCTATGGTTCTACAATTAACTCATAAAACTTAAATCTGATCTCAACATTCCACTGATAAAATTGGTGATATCTTTATTATGTAAGTTCTGCACACAATTTTGTATTTTCGCTGGTATCATTTATACAAAAAGAAATAAGAAAGTAAAAGCGGCTGCACTTTGTGTGCATATTAAATTAAACTTTTGTTAATGTTTAATGTGTTGTTTGTTTAAACTTTTAGTATGATAGTGTACTAAGAAAAACGTTACGGTCATTTAATGATTTCAAATTAAAGTGATGTAACCAAAATATCATTTTTACCGTTTTGACGCTCCAAGAATGCTTATTAAAGAATGGACTGCTACATGCAAATCAATATGAAACATATTATTTCCAGTTTTCATTAGATGGGTAAGTGGAGAGGGCAAAGAATATTATTTTGCTGATTTTCTGTAGAATATTTGTTATTATAAATTGCATGTCTGCCAACAGATTATGACGAACGATTGGATAACAAATTCTTACCGGAAGAGATTTCTTTCTCACAATCTAGAATTTTAATAAATTGAATTGCAAAGATTTTACAAGAACCTCCAGTCAGTTGAGGTCGATTGTATGTAAATATGTATGTATTTAATTACGTGCAAATATTCCTCATCGGTACAAGAGCCAGACAGCTGTCGGCAGCAAGTCTACCCATTCAAAAATCGGACAAATAAACTTTGCAACATGCAAAAGTTTTGTAATTTTGCCAAAGATATTTGCAGATAACAATTGAAGTGAAATTCTCTCAGTCATGAGATTGTGCATCAGTTGGCCGTTTTCGTAAATAAAATACACACGGGAGGAGAATTCTCTCAAGACATTGATAAGTATACTTTACTTCTTGGAAGAATGCCAGAAAGCCAGTAGAATATGATTTGTTGGAAACTTGTTTCAGAGATCTTATTTTATTGTGCACTAGGTACATCTATAATTTCTTCGGTTTGAGAAAAAGTCAAAAGTTATACGATACGTTGTTGTTAAATGTATTTATCCCACATTATAACATTGTAAACAAATGTAACAAATTGCCTTCTTCAATATCTGAAATATTTCTCGCATTAAGAATATTAAACAAACTTGATCTTGAGCTAACCTCCCTCAACATAACTGCGAGCACCAAGAGAACTTTCGGCAGGGGAATTCCTGAATCGCCACTGCTTTATATTCGTTTAAAGTTTGATAATCTTTATATTGAAAATTGGCAAGAAGCCCGAAAATGTTGCCAGTCTGGCCTGATCCAAGTTGTAACGTTGTTGTCAGCAATTTATTTATTCAGCGATTTTAGTAGCAAGTGATTCCAGGGCAGAGCCGCCCACGTGCCTTCAGGGAGCGATAGTGGGTGGATCGATACTACAACCTGAATGGACACAAAGAAACACCTGAAGTGTTAAAGGTGTTTCCTAAATCGGGTCAAACTCGTTGTAGATATGATAAAAAGCACGAGAGAGCTTTTTGGTTGCAAAAATTTCATAAATTCGCGAGGTAGAGCTCCTGTTCAGGAGTTTTTAGATGTAATCAACTTAGGATAATATTATGACGTAATAGAAAATATTAACTTTTTTGTTCAAAATTGCTTTTGCCCGGAACGCTTCATTTTTAACGAATTCAAATGATATGCGGAGTCTGGTGCACGCAAATCAGAATTATTCACTTCCATGAATGTAACAATGGCTTTAGTTAAATATTTATTTTGCGGCTCAGAATTTTAATTTAGCCTTATCGGACGAATTCTTTGTAGAACAACTGTTTTATTATTTACATTACTTTCAGTTTACTTAGGGTATGCATAAAATTTCAAATGAAAAGTAGATCATAATATGTATATCATGCATAAATTCTACTGTAGTTGCAAAGAGTTTATAAAATAATTAAAAATAATATTAACGAGTTCCCCCTTCCATACACAGTAATCAAGATATGTAACTAACTTGAAATTCGATGTTAAGTAGTGATGGCTACTACAAAGTAATAACAAGTTTATAAAAATCAAAAAATATGGTGCCCGGTAACAGCATAACTTACACATATTTAAAGGTCAGAGTTAATGACCGGAAAAAACTATAATGGATTTATCTTTCAATTTTTTTGTTAGAAATATACAAGCAATTTCGCTCACATATTTCATTTATTCTAAAGGAGATATTTATTTTTACCTTTTCGTTTTGTTTATATTATAGCTGAAATTGAATCTGCTTTGAAAAACACAAATTTTTAGTCAATTGTATTATCGATTTGAGGAAACTTGATGAATTGGAAGTGTATAACTGCATTTCTGAAATCTTCCAACAATTTAGAAGAGAGCGGTTTAAATTAAAATTTGAGTGAATTCGAACAACCCCTTAATTTAATTATTTATTAACAATTAGGGCATAAGTTTTAGCTACATATACCTATGGTTATTGAATTCTTGGCCTAGGTACTGGTTATAACTAAAAGGTTTGTTTGTCCTTTCCAAAAAGTTGTTTTAGTGTATGTATCTCTATCTTTTCAAATTGAAATTCAAAATGCTTAATTTTATTTTGTAGGCAGAAAGTTCAATATTGTGGTCAGTCGTTGTACGAATACAATTATTTTTGACGTCGGAATTAAGTATATCTAATAGTTAATGCTATATAGTTTATTTTTTGATGAAAAGTTAATTGATTAATATTATTTCTTTAATCATTTAGATAAGTAAAAAAATAGGAAGGATTTCCGTCGTATGGGAACTACTTAGGTTACTTTGCTTTATTAAAAAAAAATGGAATAATAATGGTTAAGAGTTTAAACTTTCACGCAACCTTCGTTGAAACTACGTAAAATACATCCGACTAATGAACAATTTAAAAAACAGATCTTGTTAAGGCTCAACCCCTATTTGAGTCAAGTAATTAAGTTTCTCTTAAATAATAATTATTATTTTTTCCAGTTTTATGTACAAGCTTCTAAGAACGTTAATCCTAAGTTGATTCCATTTTTTATTTGCGTATTTAGTATAATAAAGTTTTAAAGTCATGTTTTTTTAAGGCAGGTACCTACTCGTACCTTACCCTGTAATATTATCTTGTATAGTGCATTCAAAAAATTGAAATGTCGCACAAAAGTATTAAGAGGTCATAAGATGAACTACCGCATAACAACGTTTGACCTCTGTGGTTTGTCGGAAATCATTTTCCAATATTTCGAATCTTTCCAAAAGAAATAAAAAATATTTTTTATGATTCAAGCATACCTGCAGTCTTCAGAGAAGCCGCCCCAGCCATAGGCCGATTAGGTAACCACAAACGGCTGCATGACGCTGCAGCCGCAGCATCTTTAAATCTCTGAGCTGGAAAATCAACGTCTTTTGAGACCCAAGGAAGACGACTTCGCTTAATCCCCCCATTGCACCGAAACTTTTCCCGTCGTCGAAAGGCCTCCAGAAAAGAGTAACTCCACGAGAGCCCCAATCGTTGGGAAAAACGCTGACACCGAGGGAACCGGCGACGGTGGTGGCGGGGGGCAGATGTGGGGCGCCGTGCATTAGCAGAATGCTAAATAATGCCCCAAAGCGCGGAGCCCCGGAATGCGTCTCTCGTCTCCAGATTTTCCTTTATCTGCACGAATGGAGCCCACCACACTCTTAAGGTTTTCTTTCTGGAGGTCCTGGGGGAGTACGCGGTGGGAGGTGGCGGGATTGGGGGCCGGGTTAGAATTTTTTTTGTGTGTGCACATGTTCATTCTGCTGAGTATTTGCGTGTTAAATACCCGGCGGAGGAGTGGGAGGAGGGAAGAATGCAATTCAGGATGATGGGCGCTTCTGATGGGTGGGAAATGTGCTCCTTAAAAAAATGACCTAGGTGTAGAGGAGGCGTTGCAGTTTTATGAAATGGAAAAAAAAATTAAGTTCTTTTCGGGCTTGCGTTTTACATCGTATACACAAAAAAAAAGAAAATTTTGTTTTCAGCATCACCACTTTGTCCCATTTCTTTTTATTCATTATCCCCCCCGCGCATTCAGAGTCAGCCCCAAGGATGAGTAGAAGATAGGGAAACTCACCTCAGTCTAGAGTTCGATTTTCCTCATTTCCACCGATAGTCCTTGCGGGTTACATAAATCCAATATATCGCCTGTTTAGAGAAAACAGCTACTCTAGTTTAGGCGAAGTTTTCACAGCTCCAAAGATATTTTAGAAGAAATGTTGAGAACAAAAAAAACTACACCTTAAAAGAAGTTCGAACAATCTAACACGAATTCACCTTTTTCTTCAGTGCAATGCTCGTCTCACCCGCCGGAAAACTATTTTTATAAGATCAAAAATTTTTTCGTTTATTTTCTCACTATTCACCCCCCGAGTTTGCGATTGCGACACACACGAGGTGATCCCAACACTTTTCCCGATTTTCCCGCAAAACGCAGAGAAGTCGTCACACCAAATGAGAGAGAATTTTTGGGTCGAATACAAAAGTAGTTATAAAGTAAAAATCATCCCGGGGGAACACAAAGAAGAACGAGCGCTCCGCTGGGGAGTATGCGCCCGTCTTTGTTCGCTTCCAGGTGTGAATTTTAGCTAAGAAACTGAATGAAATTCAATAGTTTAACACTGCACAGATAACAATCTTAAAGAATTTCTACCCGTCGGATCGATTAAATTCGATTAAAACCAGACCAGTTCCGTGTGCCAGTCTTTATTAAAATTTTATCCCACAGAACCTTTTTCTATAGACACTCCGCAGATTTCCCTGGGCTCTGTAGCGCTAGGCCAACTCAGCTGATGAAAACAAATTCTTCACTGTTCCGATTTTGAACGTCTGGCTCTGGTGGTGCTGGTGCTGGTCGATTTGAGGCAAAACAACTCGTCGTGAGAAATTTTGAAATCTCGCGCGACTGTTTTTGCCCCCGGAGCTCACCAGCTACGAGATACGAGATACAAAATACGTGAGCGGGGCAACATTTCAATTGAGCCCCGACACCGCAACCAACTTGCGAGCGCAGAAATGTTTCTGGGAACAAATCCCCTCATCGCGACGAACTGGGCTCATTTTATTTTAATCCGGAAGAGCTTTTCTCCAATTGACGAGGAATTCGCGGAAAAACTGTGTTTTATGCGAAAAATGCACGGTGAGCACTCAAAGCATTTTCCTAGAAATATTTTGTAGGAAAATCCATTGAAATATGCTGGCAATAATAGGTCTACTCACCAGGGGGTGGAAAATGGGTCAGAGTTGGACACTTACTTGACTTAACGAATATGGGTCACTAGGCGACATTTTTCTGGACTTGCGGCAAAGGAAAGATATCAGACATCTCAAAAACTAACATATAAACATAAATACAGTCCCCATCTACTTTAAAGAAGTATTTGAATTTATCTTTTCTTGATGGATCTGAATCGTATAAAAATGTTCCAGTAAACCGGGTCACCTAGAAATTATTCTTGATTCCTTTTAATGTCCTGGAAAAAAGTTAAAATAAAAGGCTCTATCCAGAACAATTGGGAAGTAGATAAATCAAATTAATTAAAAACTCCACTTTGAAAGACAAAATTCAAACAAAACTGAATATGCCGCAAATTACGTTAATTGGTTAATACCAGGAAAACGTACCTAAGGTATTTTTAGTTAATTAAAAGGTAGAATTTTCAGGAGTAACTAATTTTCCTAAAATCCATTTCGAAGAATTAAAGTAGGTTAAAAGATTTCGATTTGTTGATATGTGGAGGTTTCGCTTGTTTTCGATTAATTAAAACAGATATCGATTCAGAGCCATGTATCAAGAGAAGGCAGGAATGATTTTCATGAGAATCTTCTTGGGCTTTCCATGTGTATAACCATAAAATAAGAAATATTAAAGCTTTGCATTACTTTATTAGGATGACAATAAAGTTGTGGGTTTTATTAACAACGTAATAGACTTTCATATCTTAACAAAAATATTTTAAGTACCTACTTAAAACAATTTCCATACTTGTTGTAATCCAGAATTTTGTTTAGTATTACGATAATTTCAAACAAAATAGCTACAGATAATTATATTTAAAAAAGTATGATAAAGTAATATTCTCCTATAAGCAATGACTCCTTAATATGCCTCTCTCAGAGGGGGTTATCAATTTTACGCGTATGTATTTTATTTTTCATTTCTGTTATCCTATAATTTGATGACACGTGAATTGATTTGAATAATTCTTTTTTTCTTTTATAGAATTCTGGAATCGCACAATGATAAAAACGAAAAACATAGGGCAAAGGCCGCGATTTATGGAGTCATTGGTCATCATTCGAAATCTAGTAATATTCCAGATTTTAGGGTCGTTAGCTTCTTGGTGAACGTTCACAACTCAGTACGTTATTATATTCAAATAAACTTTAAATTATTGCGTTATTTTGTTGGGTTCATTTTAATTATCAACACGTGTTTGACATTTATATTATTAAATTAAAACTCCATATTAACTTGCAAAATGTACCAAATTCAATAATTTTCAATTGTAAGATTGAGATATTTAATAACATAAATTATTGCTAACTAGGTGGGTAATTTACGTTTAAATAAGAAAATTGCGACTAAGATTAGAATATAATTTAGAATAGTCATCTTCAGTTTATAATATAAATACATACCTCGTTCGCTCATTGGTTGAAGTTTTCAAAATTATAGTTCGGTCACGATAATTACAAAAAATTAATGATCAGATATTCGAATGTAGTAATTGCTCTGACTTCGCAAAAAAGGCTGAGCAGCACGTGCGCAATTACACGTATTTGATTGTGTAATATTTGTATGATTGGGGGATTTTAATGAAAAATAATTAAAACTTCAATCCAAGATTCGAATAGAATTTTTTCAAAATAAAAATACCTATGAAGTAAAATAATTTTGTATGTATTTTGTCATCATAGAAATCTGTAAGGCAACAAACAACACTATTTACCTCATCAAGCTCAAAACCAGTTTAATGAAAAAAACTTCCGCCATAGGCTTCATGGAAACAGTGTAAAAATCTTTAATTAATTAGTATTATTTAAAAAAAAAGTCGTACAGCATGGCAACTGTACTAAGCACTTTACACGCACTATAAAAAAAAAGTAAAAATTTGCACTACAAATTAATAAGAGGTGAGGAAGAGGAAAAAACTGAAAAAAGTCGCGAATAAATTACGCTAAAGGCGGAATGAATTTGAATGTTGCTATTTACTCACTCGAAATGGGCTGAAAAAGTCATTTTGGTTTGGATGCCGCCTAACGATAAAATTCGTTGATTCCTCGAATCGCCCGGAAGATGCCAAAGAGCTCAGATCTTTGGCTACATAGAGTTCGAGTGCATTTTTTCGCCATATATCCACCTCACATAGTGGCAAAATTGAGCTTGTGTTGAGGCGAATAACGAGGAGATATTTTTTACCTGGCCACCTTTAAAACTGGTTGAGAGAACGATTAGTCACCTTATTTCTTTTGATCTTTGGAACGATGCTTTGGCATTGATTGCGAAGTGATTTAATCGGTATAATTGCAAGAGGTAACAACGTTGAAAGAAATTTATTTGGAAAGCTCCCGAAAATAGTAGTGTCTGTAATTTCTGAAAATTAGCCAACGTGAAGTGTCGTAATTTTAATTAGACACATTTATTTCCCGAAATTTTCAAGCATTTATTACTTAAGAAAATAAAATACAATATTTTCTAGTTTTATCCAAATTCATCTATTTTCACTATTGAAATGCAACATTCTGAAAGAACTTATCACAATAAAAAATATGTAAATTAAAAAAAAAATACCAGTTGCTAAATTTTATATTCGCCGATATATTCTTAACTTATGAATATGTGAAACGTTCTTTTATCTCATTATGATGCATTTCATTGGAATTTTACAAAAAAATTGTGGTTGTTTGTCTGTAGTAGGTATGCAGATTTGTTCAAGATAAATTGAAAAGTCGCTGTGCCAGTTCTGATAAATCTTCCATTGGTAGATAAATACATAATTCAATTTGTCAGTTTCCACACTGCGCCGAGTAAATTTCTTGTAAGTAAATAAATATATACAAACAAATTTCAGCATTTTGTTTTCAAAATTTAGTGTAGGCGATTTCCGCATTGTCATAAGGAGGAACTTGAACAAATAATAAATCATGTAATGCTGATTGTTGGCAAAAGTGTTCGTTAGGGATTTAAAGTATCAAAATGTGTTTTGCATGATGATATGCTTATGCACAAGATGTCAGATTTTTAAATGGTGTTTTGAAGTTGTTTCTGTTCCACTGTTTTAATAGAATTCGCTGTGCTGCGTTCTGCTTGGTATGTTAATATTTCACAAATTACAAAAAACTCGAATTTGCTTTATAAAGAGTAGGTTTCAGTTGATTTAACTAAAATTTTAATACCTACAATGTACCAGAATTAATTGTTTACTACATCTATTAAAAGTGTATTGTAATTATGTAGTTTGATATAGGTATGTATATGTATTATGCGTGAAGCAAACTTTCTTTTGTCATGTGATAAATTTAAGTATGTACATACATACCAAATAACAAACCCTCTTTGTATTTTATTTTTCTTTAAAAAGCCGTATAGAAAAAATTTCCCAATAAAACTATACGAGGCTAGGTAAAGGATATTTATAATGAATGCATATTTAGTATGAGTTTGAAAAAACCAACAAGTTTTACTGCGTTTTATTGTTTTATAAGATTTTGAATAATGCGCAAAAACACCTTATTTAAATCGCAAAAATAGCAACATTTATAGATACAAGTTTAATTTCTGTGTTTGTTAGTAATAGAAAAACTCTTCTAATGGTTGGACAGTGAAATATAAAATTTGATGCAATATTCGAAAAGTAGAATTAGATTTTAAAACTTTTAATTTGATTTGATCAGATAAATATTTTTGGAATACTTTTTTACGCTGAATTTAGAAAGTTGAAAAGCGGTTTTTTCTCAAACTATTTCTTATTTTTTTAAATAATTAGTGAACTAAAGACACTGTATCTATAACGCAAAAAATTATTATTTTAATTACATACATATATTTCATACAGCTATAATTTCTTTTAAGTCAAACAAATGGCGAATGCTTTAAACTGAAAATCAATTATTCTGCGGGCATTTGAGTTCAACAACCCCATTCAACGATTTAGCGGCGCTACAGTGTGGCTTTACCACCTAACGTGCCACATGTGTTCTTAATTTTACCTCATTTTCTTGGGGCTAAAATGACTGCCTCGTGCCACAATTTGGGTTGGCCTACTTCTGGCCGAGTTGCAGATTCGCTTGTATCGCTCGGAGTCCTTGATTCAAATTGCCATCGGGAGAATTTAGACATTATGGCGTCCCGAATCGAGGATATTAGGGATTGATCAACTGCTCCTGAATAATTCTCGATTTGCCGGATTCTCCCGTCGGGCTATATGTTGCATTTGCCACATGACTAGACCCAAGAGGATTGTTTAGCAAATCTCACAAAGAATTCCAGAGTATCTATCACCGCTCCAGGCTAATCCCTATTTTTTCCGCCATCTTGGCTACGAGTAGCTACGATTTTTTTTATCTTTCCCAACTTCGTATCGAGTTTCCTCTGATAAATAGCGTCGCATTAAAGCCATACAAGTTGCCGTCACTTTTCAGTGGGGCTCTCTGGGGGCTCCCTCGAGCTTAGAGCACGTTACGAACAGCGAGACTCTGTTGACCCAGTTTGCCCAATTGGACTCGCGCGCTGGAAAATCTTGTTTCCCGCAGAAATAATTGCGTGTTTTCCTATCAAACATTGACACGCCCGTTACGTTGGGGCAATACGAAACAAATAACGAACATTCGTCAGTCATTTGCCATTGTGGAATTGTTCCCGACGGGCATTTTTGCATATGGCCCAGGGGGGAAAATCGATTACTTCGATATGCACGTTACATCATATCCTCCGGCTCCGGTGGGTATTATAACCCGGGAATTAGGGAACCATTATGAGTTCACTGTTGAAGACAGCATTAATATTTCAGGTTGCAAATACTGCTTGTCAGCCTGAAGTAGGTACTGTAACGATTGCAAATAATGTTCTTCATATTTGATTTGGTTTCAAAATAGAACATCATGGTTATATTTGATATTGGCGTTTTTATATTTATAGCTCTGTGAAACATTTGGAAAAACATTTGATTTTCATCAACATGCATATGTATAACAAACACAATTTTTGTACAAAGTTTTAAGGTTAGAAGATTTTCGACAAAATTGATACTATCTTCCTAAACCAATCTAAACCTAAAACTCATTTTGCCCGCTTTTTATCTCTACAAAATTTTACATTATGTGGATTTAACATTGGTGGAAAGTTATTGACACACATTGGTCCGAAATGATGAGCTGAACTATATTTTTTTAAAAGCACCATTCCTGTGGTCAACATAACTCACTCCAAAACTATACTCGATATCAAGATTTCTGTAGTTGCTTGTTATGATGCATCAATGAATAGTTTTTGATTTCATTAAAAAATTTGATTACCTAAAACCATAAATGCAAACTCACCGAAATTGAAAGATGCTCAAATTGTTGAGTTGACGTGGGGTTACCTTCGACATAAATTTCGATATTTTAAAGAAATGGTTATTTCAGATTTTTCTAAATTAAACTACAAATATCTCTGGCTTGCATGATTGTTTCCGAATGTTATACTTAATTAATTGACATATATACATAGGTATTTACATTCAATACTATTTCCAAGAAAGCTAATTTTATTCTATCATATAATATTTCTATTTTATTGGTATATATGACATATATTTTTACTACAACTAAAATTTGAAAAGAATTTTAATAAGTATTGTTTTGTTTATGTATAAAGTAAAAGAAATAAAATTTGTTTCTGCAATATTCTTTACAAATCAATTTCTTCTTAAGTACATATATGATTTTTTTCCTAATTTAAACCAGTTTTTAACAAATTGCTTCATTGTTTCTTCTCCTGGTTATGTCTTTTTTGAGCAATATTGGCAAAAAGTGTAACATTTGGTCGCCCTATATGTATGTATGGTTTTCCTCCTACATGATTGAAAACAAAAATATCCAACTGAATATCCAAGGTGAAGTCTTATCTTTAACACCAAACGTATTTATCTTTTCTTCAAACGGCCTTTAAAGGTAGCATAAATGTAAGCCTACTATGAAGATAAGCTGAAGTGGATTATTTTAGATAACACTAATCCACTTTAGTTTATCATATGAAAAAAAGCCTATCGCATTAAAGGGGTAATTCCCAGCATCGTTATAAATACAAAGTCCGCTTAAATTTTACATATTATGTATAAAAACCAATAAAATTTTAAATTTAAATTTTTCGCTAGTACTTTTCTAAAGACTTGCGCAACTTATCGACAAAACATTTTCAGTTCCGGCACGATGTTTACAATTTGTTTATTCCTCCAAGATAAGAAGAAACGATACCACCCTACGGAATGGAAGGCAATAAAAATTTTCCTATTTTCGAGTAAATTTTCTTAAAATACCCGGGGTAACGACTTCTGTCCGGAAAGCTTTATTCGCAATTCACCTGATTATGGCTCGGAACTGCGGTTTGGCTTCAACTTGTATGAAGTGCGGAATCTGATTCCGTGGAATAAATAAATGAAAAACATGAAAAGCGAACAGAGCGAGGAAAACAAACTGCCAGAGCTGGTGCAACAATTTTATTTGCGCACACACGGCCAAATTGCGAAATGTTTTTAAAAATGAATATAATTATCGAGCAATGCACCGTCAGTTGCACTGGCGTGACGTGATTGCGTTCCAAGATGATAGGCAACATGTAAGTGGTCAGTTGCAGCACGTTTTCTGGTAAATTATGGGCTCGTCGAATCACGTCCTTTAAAGACCTCCGTGGCCAGAAAGTGTACTGTGACAATCAAAGGGTGATTAATGCCAGCCATGCGCTTGACTAATGGCTTTCATGGTCTGCAAGGGCTGCGAACTATTTTTGGAATAATTTCAGAACTTAAATTAGACTTGAGCGTCGAGCTGCTAAAACTAAAAGAAACAACAGACAAAGAAGAAACGACTAAATCTAAAAATACAATTTGAGATATTTTGGGCTTTGGCGCGAAGTCTGAAGAATAATTGTTTGCTATCATTTATTTAAGTCGAATTCGGCTTAAATTAGTTTCTTCCTGTTTTGAATAGTTTGCACATGTTTTACAGTCTGACTATATGCTAGAACATATTTTCAATTGAAGCATAAGCAAAATTGAATTTTATTGCGATTAATCCACACAGAATTCTTTTAACTCATAAAAAGTAAGGTAAATACAATTTTGGGTAGTCACGTAGTAAATTAAAAATTTACCTACAAGAGCCCTTTTTGTCACATAATGATTTCTAGACCACCGTCAGAATCCAAAAATGTTAGTTTTTTACCGTAATTGAATACACATTGCCAACATTATGGTTGTTTTGACCCAGACAACTTTTCAGAACCAGAAATTCCTTTCCTAAGATTGTTTATAATTCTATGACAATTGAAACAAACTATAACTATAAGATAACTTAGCAAAATTATTACTTACAGAATTCTTGAACCATACGATTCATTAAATGATACCAACTGAAGAAAATTTTCGGAATAATTCTTTAGGTTCACTATACACATTATCTAACCCTCGATCGAAAAACTTAAGAAAAATCCAAATCCCAAATATATGCGTATTAGTTATTACTTTTTGCGATATCCTTCAAAACATCGATTACTATAAAAACCACAAAAAACTAACCTTATTTTTGGGAAACTTTAATCTTAGTCTTACTTAGATTTTTTTACTCATGAACCAACAATTATTCCAAACTTCCAGAGAAGCTTCAAAATTCTTGTTTGGTGAAACTTAGTTATATACGAAAAATGGCCTGCAGTTTGAAAATTGTTATATTAATATATAATATATTTAAGTATTTACAGGTGTTTTAATAAGTAAAAGACACGAAGGAAAGGAAATAAATTAAATCACAATGTTAGATTAAAAAGCTATTTGGGTAATAAAGATAAACTTGAACTACTTTAATATATTCGACTTAAAATATTTAATGTCTTTGAAGCCCACATGACATTGGGCTTATGTATTATTATTTAAATAATCTGTTTGGTTCATCTAAATTGTCTAACGTCGACAAATTTGTACGTCATCGTACATCTGGCTGAGTTAACAATTTAGGAAATATCATTATTCCAATCAATAGGTAACTCTGATTACTTGTCTTAATGGTTTGGGTTCTGACAATCGCAGCTGATTATCAACTCGTGCCGTCATGGAATTTTGTAAAGCTTTTGTTACTGTAGTTAAGCACTAATTTTCTCAGAAACTAATTATATATACATACATACCTTAATTACCATACTATACAAAAAATAGGCTTAATGTAAAAAAAAAATATTATTAGCAAATTAAAAACTTATGTATTTATTTGCACAGGTACATAAATAAAATTTTTCCTCGTTTGATATTTAAGAAATTATATTAATAATAAACGCATATGTATATTCTGCATTTACGCCATTATGCAAAGACGCATTGGGTTTTAAACAAATATTGCACAATGGGTCACATTCCTTTATCACCACACTGATAAGATGAAATGCGTCAGTTTAGTAAATATTTGATGGGAATCACAAAAAATAAATAAATATGCTGAGATGGCACACATGTCGTATCGTCGATTTATAGATAGGCCCTAATTCACTTGTAATCGCTTCCCAGGAAATTTATAATCGCAGCTTATCCGTTGTATCGTAGCATTTACTGGCAATAAGCGTAAACTTAAAATTAATGGTGCACGGAGTGGAATTCGGCTCAGTGCAAATGTACTGAATGAACCTAGAGCTAATTGAACTTGCTGATTGCTTTCATTTCAAATGATACGCTCATTGATCGGACTGTTCAATTGGCTAGCTGAAGTATACTTAAACACAGGGCTTACCTTGGATTCGCTAATTGCACACTAATTCACTTCTGAGTCACAGATGTGTAAAGTTTGTGTTAGAAAAGAATTGTTTTTATTGATTGCTTGCTTCTGGAACAAAATTGAAAGTGCATATTTTGAATTTGCATAATTCGTCACTGCAGTGCTTCGATTTTCTGATGTACGTTCCCCTTTTACTCGATGCACTTTGCACAGTTTAACCTCTGCGATAATTCTTTTGTTCAAATGAATCGCATGCAACAAAGAAGACAAAGCTCAAATTGCCGATGAGTCATTAAAAGTTGGACATCGATGCAAGTTGAGTGAATGTCGTGATGCAGTTAATTAATTAATGTAATTTTCTGCATTGAGGAACTCTTTTTTGTAACAGATACAATGACGCCATTGATTGCAATGCAATGCCATTATCTGTAAGTTAAATATGCGCAAATTGTATTTATTTGCAGAAATCACTTTATGTGGCTGAGATACAGAGATTCAGTAAAATATTTCCATTGTTATTAAAACAATAACTGTTTAAAGTGAGACAAAGCTGACAAACATTTCCAATTAATTCCAACTGGTAATTACAGATAATTTCTCGCCATGTTTAAATATGAAATTATTGGAAACGTTAATTCCACAAAACTGTGCAATGAATGCTTCAGGAAATTCCGGTAAAATACGGAGTCGATACAGAATCAAAATTTATATTCCTATATTTAAGGTCAAATATAAACTTTAAGAAAATTACCAATAAAGGCGAAAATAATTCAACTGTTATATGCAGGAGCTTTTAAATTAAAAATCCTTTTTACCTTTTCCTACAAAATTTGAATTATTAGTTATCTACTTCAGGTCTTTAAAAAATATTTGAAAATTGTTTTGAAACGTTGGCTAAATAATTCTTAGAATGTGTCAGGCAATATTACTGGCGTAAAAAGAGAGCCATGTTAAGAGGGATTGATCGCAATTTGCATATATGTATGTATATATATAATTCAAAACTATGTATGTATAGGTATTTCCTGATTATTACGTTATTTCAAAGAAATTTGCTGTAATTTTGGAAAACAATAAAGTTTTCAATAGGATGAAAAGTGCACTTTGTTTTATCACTTATCCAACTAGGTTGGGTTTCTTTACCGCCTTTTGATTCTAAATCTTTCAGTCGACAAGATTAAGATATTTGCTTTTAAACACATTGTTATTTAATTTATTTAAGTCAATCTATAGAATATAATTCGTACAGACTATTGAATAGATTAAAATTAAATTAATTATGATCTAAACTAGCAAATTCATTTAAAATTGTACAAAATTAAGAGTTCCTTAAATTGGACACGATTCATTTATAGATCAATATTAAAATTATAGATAAATTCGAATTGATCATAATAGGTTCATGCTATGCCATAAGAAATGCCTTGATCTAGAAGACATATCAAGTGTGTATACATAAATGTTAAGCAGAGATAATAACTCCGGCGATCAAAATATCTGAAAATATTCCTGAAGCCTTTAGCTATTTCAATGAAAATACGAGTATGTAAAAAAATAGTTTAAACAACTAATGTTTAAAAAAAATCGTTACTGGCTGGATTGTGGGCGAAATCAAGGAAAATATCATCCACCCAATGTCGTAAATGTGCATCACATGCCTTGCAGAAGCGGAATTCTAATTTTTGCGAAAATGTGTTAAATAAAACGCCCTTAAGCGCGCTAATGACGCTCATTGCGATAACGTCAAATTCCCACAGCTCGCAATGAGTCGCGCAAAACAAAGGTCGCTCAATAATTCAGCCGGAAGTGTCGATTACGAAAAATATCACTTCCATGGCTGCCGTAATTCGCAGTTGGTTATCTCGGCTTTGTGCCGCAGAGGCCCTGGGCCGCAATAAGACCGACGACGGCGAGGAGGAAGAACTAAGAGTGGCTAAAACTAAAAGATAGATTGGCCAGCGACATCGGCGACCCCCACCTGGACCTCTGTCCCGCCGAGTCATCTAATTGCAGCGGTAGTGCCGCGCTTCGCGGACCCCGCTGTCGTGATTAGCGCCCCGCGCCGCCCCACTCGTGATGGGCCGCTTCTCGGCGACGAATGAGCCGGGCCCCATTCACTCCGCGCTGGGGACGTTCACTTAACGCCCGGTGCGGATGTACCGAACTCGAAAACATTGCGGTGCGTTCTCGGTGCACGTGTACCGAGCGGGTGCACGGCGCATGACCACCTCGAAACTCGCGGCGATGAGAAGCATTTGGCGTCACACATAGACATAAACATAATCAGGTCCGGCTGTCGCCGCAGACCTTCCCTCTCAGCTGATTCCTTTGTTGCGCAGGTCCACCACCTGAGCGCGAAAGAGACGCAGCTTCGATCCGCGGATAATCGCAGCGTTTTTTGAGAATGGAAGGGTTGACTTGACGCTCAGGTGAGGGGTGAGCGCGGATTAGCTCATCACTGAGCGGAGTTCTCAACTCTCTCAAACACCACCACCATCGAAAGTTGTGAAACATGCTGCTGGGGTCAATTGCAACGGCTACAAACGCGAAGCATAAACATTGAATCGAAACAGTAGAACTTGCGTGTAGACTTTAGCTGGGACACCCATATCTATCAAGAAGAAGCTTTAAAGTTCCGTTATTCGTCAAAAGAGGAATTTCTCCATTCATACCGAAGTTAATTATCACTACGAGCTCACGAACAGGGTGCTACAATGCTGCGAAATTGTAGTATTATTATTTTAAAAAGTGCAAGGACAAGTGCGAGTAGAACTCATACCTTGCGTGATCCGCACCGTTATTTTACCTTAAAGCTTAGTAAGCAATTACTTTATCATTATCTATCATATTTGAATTATAGATAAAAAATTGAGTTAGTCACTTAATATTTAAACCTATCATTTTGACTAATATAAAAGAAAGTTCCACATAAAATTAGAAATTAATGATTTTCAATCCTCTTTCTTTACTTCTGCTATGAGACCTTCCTTCACTCCAAATTTTAAGGTTCAAGTACCAAATAGATTTTGATAGCATGTGATTGTTTTCGTATATCCAGAACAAACAGAAAAAAATTATTGATTTATTTATCTAATTTATCTAATTTGTTCAGTTACATAAATGAACATAAAAATGGTGATCACCGAATTTGTAATTAGTATACCTAAATAATTATGAATTGTTCGATCTACTGCTTCAATATTTTCCAAAAACCTAATAATTGAAAAAGAGTACACAATAGAGTATAAAACAATTTTTGTACCTTCTTACATTTCATACATATAACATTAAAACCAAAAAATTATAGATGTATGTACGTGTACTTTAAAATTTTTTCCTATGCCGAACTATTTCCGGCAAAACATACTACTTTATCAAGAAATTATTTAAATTGCACTAACTTTTTCAAATATCCTTTTCTTTTATAGCATTCTTAATATAAATATACAGAGGTTTTTCAAAAACTACTTTGATAAGTTGCTTGATAAAAAGCTTGTAATAATTCATAAGTTAGGATATGCGATACGAAATGGAGAAGATATGCTTTTTATATAAAGACGTTTTCTTTGGAATAGTCCAAATTGTTAGAGTTAGAAAATTTCGAAGGAAATATTTCAATTTACCGGAAAAATAATGTCCTTGTATTTTAAATATTTATTTTAAAACATATAGATAATAAAATTTGATATATCAAAATAAATTGTTTGATATGCTAATTTTTGACTTTGTGTGTTCATGAGTGTGAGTTTCATTCTTTTATTTTCAATTACATTATTTGATGTCATATTCTGACTGATTTATTCTAACGTGGAATTGTAAGATATTGACATAATCGCTATTCACGGTTGTTAGTAACTGAAAATGGGTTCTTATATGTAACTTCTACTTGCTGTAGTTGAGACTATGGTTTGGGTTTGTACAAAATTAAGAAACACTCTTCTTGTTAAGTATTGAAAACGTTTATTTGGCTGAAAACTTACACGAACATAGATACTCTAACTCTGGAAAACTATAAACAAAAAGGGAAAGGAGTTGGGATGCTTTTATGTGCCCACCTTTTCGTTACTCGATTTGAACTGCCGCGAGCAACTTTTTTTCACATACAGGAAGACGCTGGTGGCAGTGATGATGAAAATTATCCCGACGGTGGTCCCGATGGCGATGGCTCTCATTTTCCTGTGGGAGGGCATCGTCACCTCGACGAAGCCGCTCGGTACCTGGTCATCGTTGATGGACAGTGAGTACACCTGAATTCGGTATGTGACATCTTCCTTCAGGTGCCGAATTAGAAATTGGTTGTTTGTTGTCTCGGCCGAGCCGTGCAGGAGGTGCTCGGGCTCCTGCCACCAGCTAATCCTGTAAATGCGGAGCAAATCGCTCCCGAACCTGGGACTTTCCCACGAGACCAGAAAACCGTCAGGTCGCTTCTCCACGGTAACGTTTTTCGGTGGTCCTATTTGCGTGAACGGCGCTATTGACTCAGGGTAATCCTCAGCTCCCTCTGGCGACCTCTCTGAAGTATAATATAAACAAAGTAGACAATATAGTAGAGAATATAAATTAATGTTAGGGAAATAAAAATGTCTAACATATCAGTATATATAATAAATCCATACAATAGCTAGCAATAGGTATTGTAGGCCAGTGACGACGGAATAAGTCCCCGAGTTGAAATTTTACTTTTATTTTAATCCCACCCAATGATTCTGCTGAAAATAAACTATTCTAAATTATGTATGTACATTTTAGACCATTTTGTCTTCAGAAGGGTTCGGGAGCTAATCGATGTTTATAAATTCTATTTAAATGTCCCAACTTCGGAGTAAAATATAAGTTTCAATTTAATTCCGGAGTTCCTAGCTTTTTTACGAAAAACCCGATATCTAGAAGTTGTAATAAGAATTAAAAACTACCAAATAAACTTTATTTTGATCCCTTAACGGAAAAAACAACAAAATATTTTAGGATCTATAGGTTATAAACGAATAAATATTTGAACCTGAAACATGCTAGAATGTTTTGGTTCTTTGTTATTATCTAAAGCTATAAAGTATCTAACAAATCAGTTAAGAAATAAAATAATATTTATTTTAATAAAAATTTCTAAGAAGTTTTCCTTCACATTGATTGTATATTTGTATATTGGTTTCAAGAATGTTCTGTAAATATTTCAAGCCAAAACATTAATAGTTTAATTCTTAGAGATAGAGCCATCTAAATGTATATAAATATGAGAATGCAGCGAAAACCTTCTTGAGAAAAGTTTTTTATATATACATAATTCATATTCGGCTTTCGACAATTTCAATAAGTCTTCTGGTACTCTTCCCCTAATTAAAGTGGCTATATTTAGCTTCTCCTATATAAACTATTATATCTCAAAAAAATTATCTTCAAGCTGGTCAAAGAATTTAAAACCAACTTTATAGATCCTTATTTTGGCGATAGCCACATTTCTCCATTAATTAAGTATTAATAGTTTACTAATTCTATATCACTCTTTTTAAGGAGGGTTGTTCTTACATATTTTCTAAATAATTTGAAGTCAATCAGTCCGTGCTAGTATTAACTAAGTGAACTTACGTTTCGTGGCGAAGGTGAACTTTTTGCTGAACATGCCATCTCCGAATCTGTCCTGGCTCAGCACCATGAACTCGTACTCCCGACCAGGGATCAGGTTGCTAATTGTTGCTTCCATAACGTTCTTTGAAAGGATTTTCATCGTCCGCCATTCTTCCGCGTTGGCCAATCGATACCAGACAGTGTACTCTAAATTGGGTCGAATGTATCCTAAAATGAATAACCTTGTTAAATGCAGCGCTTTTGTTCGGCTAGTTCAAAAGCAGCGCCTTTTTTGGGGCCCTCCTCCCTTCGGCCAGTGCAATTTTATCGCAGCGGGCGCTTTCAATGGACACAAAGCACCCATTGCTGGCCGGCTCCAAAAGCGCGAATTTATTGTGAAAAATACCCCTCAGCATAAATTATTTAGTTCGCGAATTTATTTTTAAAGCGTATTTTAAATTCAGGCCGAAGCCGCACCACTGCGGTGGGTGATGACAACACCCCGCTGATTTATGATTGAAATTTTTTCTTTTTCCGGGATCGGGAGCGGGATTGTCAAATGTTTTGGCACGAAAATTAGGAACTGAAAAAAGGGCGGTGATTTTGCTGAAATTTTAACACTATGTTAAACCTTTTATCCGAAGTGCGGTCATGTGTGAATATTTTTGAATAGTGGCTGCTTATATTTCTTCGTTAAAACTGTTAGCACTTTAGAAGCAATTATAATTTATTTACCCATTGCTAGTCAGACAAGATAAAATTTTAAATTGAGGATAATAACTAATATTTTTTTATATTACCTACATACAAAATTTAATAATTTTAATGAATAGGTACTTTCCCAAAAAATCTGGCATGTTGCTAATATGGCAATTTTAATATTTCAATAGGTATATTATCAATATTTTTGAGACATAATAGCATAGTTCAATAACTCGCATATTTCATAAACGATTTCAATAAGAAGTTTGCATTCTTTGATCATATTTGAAAATTAATGTTATAGAACTTATACTCCCCATGGGTTTTTGTGATTTCATTGGACTATTGTAGCGAGTAAGAGTAGCAATGCCACATGTTAGAGTTTTATCATAAGCTGATGCATGTACAATAAACAAAGAAATGGGAATAAAAAAAAAATTGGACCATTGTAAAAGTATTAAGATTAACATACATACATATGCAGCATTTGAAACAACTAAAACATATAAATTAAGATATTCAACAAAGTTCATTTATAATTCTATAAGCATAATTATTAATTATTATGTTAATAATAATCCTCATTTAGCTGAAGGAATCAGTTTTCGGAGATATTTTTTTGAATGTAAACATTTGAAAAATATAATAGTTTCAAATAGTGGTTGCGGGCGGAATTTCGCAAATCTCAGTAATTACCAATTTGGGTCCACAATATGCGAAAAGGTAAAAATAAAAAAGTTTATTAGGTACAATTGTGCGATCTTTATAAGAAGGATTATGTTGCAAAGGAATGTAAATTTGGATCAATTGATTTATGTGAAGTTAGTATAAACGAGGGAAGTTGATTTTCTATTTATAAAAGTAGTATTTTTGTAAATGTCATTTAACAAAATTTAATTACTAAATCTAAACCAAATCAGATTTTTATTTTTGTACATACATACATATGTATATGACTTTTATTGCGAAGTTGGAACAGTTGAAAATACCAGAAGGTTTATTTTACTACGAAATGAATTGATACGATATTGCTTTTACAATGTTATTTTTCTGAGTGTTTGTTGTAAAGGTAGGTAATGCCTTATATGAGCAAAATGTAAAGCAAGTTTTATTATATTTTGTGTAGGATATTCGTGATAGGAGTGAAAAACGGTTTTCCTGAATAAAGAGAAAATCTGAAAGGGCACCCTGGTTCCCTTCGTATGTGCCGTGGTCAGGGCCTCGTGGCAGGACAGCAATTTAAAAGCATAAATTTAGAAATGAAAAGCACCAACTGATTTACTTGCGAAGAATATAAAATATTCATCCGGGCAGCGCAGCGCCTGCCAATGGCCGGGACGAAGCCGGGCCCCCCGAAAACGATAAATTTCCGGCTTCGGCCCAATTCATCCAGCGGAGCGAAAAGCTGACGATGGTTCAATTATTCTCCACTCTTCGCGGTAATTTATGGGCGGGACGTCCTCCGGCTGGGCGGGTTTGCAAATCATGCGGTCTTAGGACCCCATGCAATTTTCTCAAAATTCCGATCACCGCTTAGAAGGTTGACAGGACAGGGCCGGAGCGGGGGCGGAGTCGGGGCCGACCGCTCCTGTGGGGATATTAAATAAATCATTTATCTCACCTGGCTGCCATTTGATGGTTATTGCCGTTTCCGAACTGTTCGCAGTCAAATTGTAGGGCGGGCGGGGCGCGATGTTCTCGATCATCAGTTCCGCGTCCGCTGTAATCGTCGCCGCCTCATTAGTTGCCGAACATTGATAGATGCCCCTGTCCGCCTCTGTGATGCCCTCCAGCGTCATGTTGCCGCCCACGAGCGAGACGCGGCCGAGCGGCAGCGGGATGCCGTCCTTCTGCGGGCCAGACAAAATATTGACAAATAATGAAAAATTAACAGGATGCACTGGGATGCGTCGGGATGCATCGGGATGCACAAGTTCGACCTACCCGACTCCATGTAATCGTGGGCCGGTGGCTGCCGTCCCTGTCCAGCGCGTCACACGACATTTGGGCGTTGTCGCCTAATTTATGAATGTAGACCGATTTGGGCGTGATGGTGAAAATCGGGGGCCGCTGGACAATGACGTTGATGGCGGGCGAGGGCCCGTCCGTGCCCAGGTCGTTGTATGGGGTGCACGTGTAGCTGCCGGCGTGCTTCTCGTCCACCTTGCTGAAGAAGAGGCTGCCGTTCATCTTGTAGAACACACCCTGTGGACGGGATAGAGGGTGTCAATCAGGGAAGAGGAGGGATGGGATGCTTACCGGAACGTTGTAGGAGTCGAACAGGAGGCCATCCTTTTCCCAGCGCAGGTTTTTCAGGGGAGGGTTCGCCCTGAAATGGCAGTCCAGGATTCCCGGCTGACCGTAGGGCAAGTACACCTCTGGGGGTGAGTAGATGACCTTCGCCTTGTCTGCAAGAGGAATTTATTTTTTTGAAAATCCTTAGACCTGGACTGATTAACATTAACATGAAGCTTTACTGAAATTCTGACGGTATTTTATGACAACATAATATACTAATGAATCACGAGAATGGAAATTTTCTTGTTAAACCTATTCAGAGATACTGCTCCACTACACTTGTGTGCAAAACATTAGCAACATGACATGAATATAATATAAAGAAGTATACTTTTTCTCGAAGTTGTTTCGGGTCGTAGTCTTGTTGAATCCCTATATGTATTTAAAAATATCCATATAAAACCTAAAACTTTATGAATAACACCGACCCGCATTGATCTCAGTGGCTACGCAATTTCGAAGAGCGAATTTTTCACCAAATAACCTTCTCACATTTAGAAGGCCATCTGAATTATGTATCTAAAAATTAAATTAAATATTTATTCATCATTCATTTAAGTAAAATTTTATATAAATTCTACTCTGTTATTCTTTACTCTATTAGCCATATTATTCTTTACTCTATTTGTTGTACTAAATTTACATTATTTAAAATAATAACATACAATTTTTCTTTGTAAAAAATTCGCTTGAAACGAGCTAGACAACTCGGAAATTAAAAAAAACAAATCCTTTTTTTTGTTAATTTTTCACAAAACGATTTTTTCTATTGAAAGTAGATACCTACCAAGCAACGCGTTTTCATGAAAAAGTGTTAGTAGGTACATAAATAATAAATAGCACAATCATTATAAAGAATTAAAACCAACCCAAAGAGATACAACAATTTCAACTGCAATAAAATATAAATACTCTGATATAATTCCCATTTTAATAGCAAGGTTACGTAAATTTGACAGAAAATGTGGAATGAAAGCCTTTAACTTCTGTACGGAAATTTGGTCGGGTTCAAAACTGAACAAGAAATTATCGAACATGTGAATGTCAACTGTGAGATTCGTAAGAATATTTTAATTTGAATTTCGGAGAGATTAAAAGAGGAGGTATTTTATGGCTTAAGGCTTTTTCTCCTAAGAAAAGTATTAAAGTGATACCTCCATAAATGTATTGTATTACAATATTATTTTCTTTTTCGAGCATCGGTGAGTCGGGTGAACTAATTAATGTTATTCTGAACCAGAAATTTCAAATAAGCGGAAATCAGAATAGGTTTATTAAAATTTACTTTCTGATTGAGAGTTAAGAGGAATTTTGTTTATTTCTTGGGGAGCAAGAAAGAAAGAATTAACTCGAATAAGCAAAATTATTTTTTTTTCGATTTCAGGTCAATTTTTTCTTCATTTGGAAAAAGGTAACGCAGGGTACATTATGAGCCAATACATATTAATATGTTTCATTATAATAAGATTTCTAAATCGATTTTCATCATAATAGTCGTTTTGGAATATTATTTCCTCAAACTTTTTACTAAAAATTTAGGGTATTAAGTTATGCTACGAGTATTATAGAAACTTTATTATTGTAAATAAAATTTAAACTATTTACTTACATTGTATGTTGAGATACGCTCGAGCTCTTTGGATTTCTCCGTCATGATTTCGCACACTGCACTCATACTCCCCTAAGTCGCTCATCATGGTTGGGTCGATGCTAAGACTGCCATCAGGACCCAGAAAAGATCTTCGGAAGAGATCAATTTGGTCCTTCAAGTCCACACCGTCCTTGAACCACGTTATGATCGACGTATCTGGGTACTTCATGACGCAGTGGAAAAAAGCAGTTTGACCTTCCATTAATGTCTGGTTTACGGGCGGAATTTTGATAAGGGAACCACCTGTGAGGTGATCAAGATAAAAAGGTTTTGTTTGTAGTTTTATTTAATTAAGTTGCATTAAGTTTGTAAACCTTCAACAGTCAGGTGGTACCACGTGCCATTATTACGTGTACTTGGAGTTCGATTGGGGAAAATTATTTGGCAGTGATATTGTCCCTGGTCAGACTCGCGGATCGCTGTCAAATTTACAGATGCTCTTCCATATTCATCGTTCGTATCTATGAGATTCAGCCGCCCGTTGTAGAGCTCCGATGCAGCCATTGAACCGTCGAACCATGTGAAAATCTTTTTACCCTATAAAAAATATTTAGCACACAATGTTTACTCATGCTTATGACGAAATTGGTAAGAAATGCAAATAAACATGAAATAAAAAGCCAAGAACTCTGTCGCAATATCGATTTTTTGGTCATGATTTTTCTGTTTTAAGTACATGAGTTATTTTTGGGGCACCCATAAATGTCACGTTTGCGATGGCCTCACCCCATAAATATCTCTCATCCATATGATCTAAGGCACTGGCCACATCGCCCTTGAAGACATTATGCCAAAAAAGAATGGTCACATCCTGTCATCAGCCCCCAAGCACCATCACTGTTTATAAACAAAAAATTTTTTTTCTTGTTGATAGTCTGCAGTGATGGGGCACCCTCGGCATAAAAAGTACAAGTGAAACAGCCGCTCGAGCCACGCCGCAGTTGGTCGGGCGAAATACTCTTTAATCGTATGATTGCATCAATTTAAATAAATTTAATATTTCCATTTGAATGGGAGTCCACTGCTGTTGTTTCATCCGTCTCATCTGGACCACTTGGACATGTACTTGGGACGGAGCAGGGCGACACAAAGATTGCTGGCACGTTTATCTATTTTACGCTATTAGCGGGGGTTGCGTCAAAATTTCTTTTGCCTTTGGGCACCAGAGTTGCGGAAGGTGGATGCATCGGATTGAGTATTCGCTATAAAGGAGGAAGTAATTAAAGGTGCAAATTTTCATTCAGAAGTTAAGTAATTCCACTCTAATTGATGCAGTCGTTGTGTCTTTCATATCTTGCCTGTCCCTATTTAATTACCCGTAGTTACGATTCAGGGCAACTTGAGTCTTCCTTCCTTTAATTGTAAGAAATCGGCTAAAGATCACGCCATTTATTTTTATTAGCACGTACTAGACACGGGTAAACCATGAATAACTATGTTTCACTGCTTGATTACAGTGATTGATAGAGTGACCCATAAAATGTTCCGTAGTTAATAGTTGTAGCTGTATAACTGTAAGGTTATTTACGAGTCTCTTAAGTATAAATTGAAGCACCTAGGTACTTTAATATTTATTCCAAGTATGTAAATTTTTATTTCTGCTACAATATAGCGGATTGATATGTTAGAAGGTACATATACATATGTTTTTAATTCGCAAACTTGTTATCTATTTGTTCAATTTGAAATTTTAGTTTTTGTTTTTATACACTCGTAGATACACGAATTTGCAAGAGTTGTTTTATTTAAGATTGCAATTTTAACATTCCTAAAAAACTCTCGAAAGACATACATAACTTAATCATTGAATTATTTTCAAAATTCGTTTTTGGAATTGGAATAGGATTTCTATTTGTTTTATCACACAGAAATAACTTAAACATTCTTAAAACGAAAAGTTATGAATTTTCCTATTTTGCGGACAGTGTCAATATTTGAACAAAAACATAGAGCAAAACTTGTTTTCTATAATTATGTAATTATTATGATGAAGTTATTGGATAATCCTTATTCATTTTAAATCGCATCTCAAGCTAAAGATCAACCGGAGAGAGAAATCAACTGAATATTAATAGGATTAGCTGCGTTTTTTCGCCTATATTGTAGATCAAACCTCAATTTATAAAATGTGCTGTACAAAATTTGAAGTTCAACATTGCAAATTGATTCAATATTCTAAAAAATTTTGATTCTACCGGTGCTTTTGGGGTACCGTCGCTAAATATTTGGGCAGAGCATAAATATATTTTTGAACTAGTTTTGACTTAAGTTAACACATTGTTCGAGCACCATCAAAATTATGGTTTTTGGACGTAATTTGTTACCAGGCCTATCACAAATTTGTATTTCAACAAATTTTTCATTATACAATACAAAAACAGTTGTATGTAAGTACTTTATTGACGAAAGCATTTAAAAATTTCCTTTTAAAATAAAGAATTGAAATTTTACATAAGTACATATATAAAAATAAATAATTGTATAATTTTGCAAATACCAGCTTGTAGCTTTATTACAAAAGAAACAGTTGTGCTAAAACAAAATTTAAAAATTTTGGTTGAAACTTGACACAATTTGTTTTGCTTGTGAGAAACAGTAGAAATTTATGATTTTTGCTTTTGGTATTCCATTAGAATAATAATTAATTTCCAGCTCCAAAATCAATCATTTCTCAAAATTTAACTTAGATTAAGCTGACTTAAAAATTGAGATTATGCCTTAGCCCTAATTAATTATAAGCTTAAAAATTCAATAAAAAACTTTTTGTGAATTGACTTAAGTTTTAAATTGAAATATGAAATTGATTTTGTAGGAGAAAGTCGGAATATGCATGTGTAAAATATTTCAAAAATTTATTACCATTTAGATTTAATTTATGAAATTAAATCCTGGTTATTTGCTCTACTTAATCATCTCATAAACCTTTTCTAGTTGTTAATAAGGGCGCATTTCCTGTGTATTGTACACAGAACAATAAGAGAAGAGATTTTTTACTTCCGCAGCAAAAACGCACAATTTAAGATTTTACGACTCGACTATTGATATGCTTAACAGTAAATGTTACAAGAGCCGACATTTTTTACATAGTCTAATAAAATTAGGCTTAATTGAAGCTTCCAGGCACATAATTTACGAATTTAGAGCATTCCCTGATATCCAGCCCATTGAGAGGCGCGTAAAAATTCGTCAAGTGCATATTTGAGAATTGGATCCGTTCTACCGCGTAAAGCGGGGCCTGACAGTGACATAATTAAGCGGCGAGAACCCGAACAGCCGCCGCCTGGCTGGTGGGCGTCTCTCATGATCTTTCAACTTGCAATTAACTAGATTGGCCTTAAAAACTAATAACGACACGAAAGTCACAGTCATTTTCGTAATTTTCCCGCCGAATGACTCAATTCAAATTGAAAATCGGACAGGGCGGCTGACCGAATCGAAATGTCGTAAGCTCTGGTCACAATCCCCCCCGAAATTATCTCACCCAATTTCGTAATCTGTCCGAAATGAGGCTAAATAGAATCCCAAACAATAATCGGGCGGCGTATTTTTGCCTCATGTCGGATTTAAAAGTTAATCAGAGGCAGCTGCCATTTCGAGGAATTGGCAAAAGTGGCCATTGTTCTGGACACGGTCCCGTCGGATCGATAATGGCCCGGAAAAGAGGTGCCCTCCATTCCTCATAAAACGCAGATCAAGAGCAACTATTAATTGAGTTTACATCCGAAAGCGAGATTTTGCGTCGCGCTGCAGCTCGCATCAGTGAACCATCCGCCGCCTTAAAAAAAAAAAGAAGAGATTCAGGTGCGATGGAAAGAAGCGCACCTGTCGCGGAATTTACCTGCCGACAATGGATCAATGCGAATTGCGAGGCGCTGGGGCACTCTGTCGGGGCCCCGCGGATTTTACGCGGGGGTGCTCCTAATGCGCGGCTGCACCGGCCGCGTAGGGCGCTCCGATGGGTGCATAATGCCCGCGTTTTAAAGCCAGCGGCGCGGCGGCGTCCCCGGCTGCAGAGCGTCGGTGCCTTTTTTCTAGAATTAAATTAAACTCATGCGAGGAGCACAATTCAATCACGAACCAGCCTTCAATTCAATTAAGCATCCGACGGCCGCCGTGCCGTGCTCTCTGCCCCGCGGTCCACGGGTTGTTATCCCGTCACGCACTGTGGCATTCACTCGCCTTTTTATTTATATTTTTTTTTTCTATTTTGAACATTTCGCGATGATGAATGAATGGATCAATTTAATTCCGAACTTTTTGCCTCTCCTCGCAGGGCAGGCCCAAAACTACGATTTTTGATCGTTGCGGATTTGTGCCGCAGCAATGCTATCCGGGGATTATCCGGGAAAGCTTCATTTCGCCGAAAAATTTCTTCTCAGTTGAGTTTTTGTTAAACCAGCCGTGGAGAATCATTTCATGATGGGATTAATGAAAATTGCCACGAACGCTTAGTGCGTAAGAGAACAATGCCAGAGCGAGGTAGTGGGGGGAATTCACATTATGAATGGGAATTGAAATTTTCTTTGTTTTTATTCAATTAATTTAGCATACTACATAAAAGACATAAAATCCATTTCTGAATTCAACCATAAAGTTTTGCAAACTTCTAAATTTATTGAACTGTTAAGTAGACAATTTCTAAAAACCATCCTTTTAGTTAAAATGGCATGCTTGTGGAATCATATTGTAAAATTTTTTTGTTTTTAATCGAAAATTATTTAGGTATATGTACTCGCATTTTTAAAACCAAAGTTCTAAAATTTCTAAACATATTATCCCTGCGTATACATATTGTAGAAGATTGATATATATAGGAAAAACTTGAAACTCATCTTTCTCAAAACGATATTTTCTAACCTGGCGAATCTCTCTGTCATCTTTAAAAAAGGAAAATATTTCCTTAAGATATACCTACCTATAATTACTACAGAAATTCAAATAACTTTTCACCATAAAAAAGGGAGCTTTGTATTAAAAATAATTTACGCGACTAACAATTAGGTATAACTATACTAATATTAAAAAAGGATATATCGTAGAATTTTACAAAAAAGGTAATATCGATATTTGTCGTCCTCGATATTGAAATGGTCACTTCAAGTCAATTATATGTACATATTAAAGTTTATTTGAATTAACACCCTAGTAAATGCATATAATATGTTTAAACTATTTTGAATTTAAATCTTCTTCCATGGTGTGTAATGTTTAATGTATACCTAATGCAGTTAAGCACGAATGTCGTTTATAAATTTTCATTTACGTACTATCATCATTTAAAAGCATGTTTAACAGTACCGATTCACTTATTTTAAGATTTTCTTAATTTTTAAAAGGGATATTTTCGCAGGATATTGAAAAATATGTTATTACGTGCTTAAGTTACTTTGGAAAATATGTTTGCAGCTTTTAGTCTCATTTAATTCCCGTTTGAATTCTTTAAATAAACGTAGTTTTTTTTCGAAAGATTACTTAAATTATTTTAAAAATAATGTTGGTCGCCCTGAAGTTTTCATATATGAATGCAACTTAAATAAAAAGAGTAATAATAATAATAATAATAACGGTCAATTTCACGATTTTAATTTCAATTGCTTGGATTTTAATTAAACGATTTTTTTATTTCTCCGAATATAAGAATATGTTTCATAGTTTTTTTTTCGGATAAGTCAAGTAAACATATCACTCACGCAATCCACCCATATGAAATGAGTGACCCATTTTTGCAACCATAATTTTTGTAAAAGTGTGTTGAATAATCTAGAGAACAAGTTGGTGCAGAATTAATATTTTTGTTTTCAAAGTATCATGAAGTTTACTCTAAAATTGTGTGTAAATATTTGGTATAATATTTAAAATAAAAACCGTTATACAAGTGTTGAAGAAGATTTAATAAAAATGCCTATTTGTTTACGCTCCTCACTGTCGTACTTACATACATAGTATAATTCTCAAAATACAAATTATTGCGCATGAGTCATCGAATTAACGACAACCTTCCTACAGCATTACAACTAAAAATACTTTGATCTGTCATCTGCTAATTCTAATTCGTAATTCGTAGATAAGACATTTGTGTAAAAACATCTTCGTTCCAAGGCCAACTTGTAAGCATAAGGCACAAAAAGTGAAATATGCAATTGCGGGTGAAATTCGATCTTGGCCATGACGAGGCCTTCATTGGTTGAAACTCTAGACCCTAGCACTTGATCGGCGTTCTATGGCTGTTATCCATTTCCTTAAAAAAAAAATCGACTTACATCTTTCGTCCAGTGGATGACGTAGGGTATGTCGGAATCGTATGGGAAATCAATTCGACAATTAAACACGACATACGATCCGACCTTGGCTTCCAAACGCACGGCCTCCGGGTCATCGAAGAAGCCTTCAGCGCAGGATATTCTAATTAGAACCACTGGAATAATGCAAATGAACGCAAGCACTGGCCGGACACGTGATTGCATAGCTGCACCAATTGCAACATGCATGTCGATGTCGCACGAACTCGCGTGTCAAATGTCGACCAATGGACAGTCCATGCGGCCGTGATTCGAGGAGGCTCGTTTATTACACCTGACCTTTTCGCGGGGGATCAGTGACCGTCGTGTTTTGCTTTGTTTTCCTTGCTGAGCTCGTTACGCCAGCGCCGCTCGAATGCGTCCAAGTCACCGTCCGCCGTCTGAAAATTGATATGATGCCGACGCACTTGGCCAGCGGTGTCGCGGTTTAATGATTGCAGCGAGATGCTGCGCGACGGCGATTACATTCACTTGCCACTGATGAGTTCACGGGGAATTTCACTTAATCCCGACGGTGGATGTAATCAACAAATATAGAAGCAGACTGAGACACAAAGTTGGCCTTATCAAAATGCGAAACAACAAATTATTTTACGCTACCGGTCTTGATCTCGACACAAAACTAATTAATTTACGAAGGTATTATATTATAAACCTGTTTGGCGGTTGATATCATTCCAATCGTTATGCTTTTATGCGGTTTAAATAGTAAACATAAACTGGAAAATCGTTACAAAAAAAGTCGTTTCAAAATAGCACAAAGGATGCACTAGATCAACTGAGGTATACTCAAAAAACTCATATTTTTTAGCACTCAGTATTTGTGAATTAGTCACAGTTCGAAGTTATAAAAATTATCCTAGATTAAAAGATATTCGTAAATACACCGCCTTTTAGATCCAACGAGATCTTTCTCAGCGGGAAAACAAAACGAAACTGCAATTCAAGTTCTCAACTTTTGCTGAGGTTATCGCGGACGGTTTTACACCGTGGTACAACGAGAGCTGATATTCGTATAAAAGTTCAAATACAAGCAGATTTGATCTGTCTGTGGTCAGTTGGATCTCGCGGATTATAACTCCAGAGATGGCGACGATGGTGGAGCAGAGTGAGCCAGATGTTCGCCGCGGTCATATGTCATACGTATAATGTATAATTCTTTGCCTTAATGACCTACACACAATAGTCGGTCTTTTTTGTTTAGCACGATCCTCACTTTGCATATGTTAATTTCGACTGATTGGAATTCCTGTTTATCCAATTTTACAGTAACTCGGGCAAGGGGTAGTTTATAAACTGTTTTCTTTAGTAGTTTTTGATTCATACTTTAAAGTAGGTAGTTCTATTATAATTTGGTCAATCTGATAGTATGAGCAATAGCCATTATGATAATCGTCAACAAATTTGTACACTTGGGAAATGTATGTATGTAAGTATATTATACCAATTTTGATATATGGTTAACTGACGTTTTATATGTTTTCTTCTATGGTTACCTAACTCAGTCTCATTTTAAAGAATTCATAATTTTCATTTAAAAATAAATAACAACATTTATTGGACAGTTAAAAAGATGGGCTTTGAGGTCTCAAACTTTGTTTGGGTCATGTACCTTAAATGAAAATCAAAACTGGTGCATTTTGCATGGTATGGAATTAGACCTCAATATTTTATATTGTACTCCTTGAAAATGGAAATAAATAAAAATTTTAAAACAAGTAAAAAAGACTTCTCACTTAAATGCGATGGATTAAGCTTCATAAATATCCCACGGCTCGGTCAGTGAATAGAACATTTTGTATATACTTAAGAAAACATTAAAAATATAAAATCTGTAAATTTTATTTGGGTGATTTCTTGCGTCACAATTTTCTTGCAAAAATCAAACAACTTTTTAATTAAAACTAATTCCCTGAAATTAACTATTAATTAATACAAGTTTTTTTCCAATTTATTAACGGCAACATGCACGCATTACGTACATAGGTTACTGTGAGAAATTTTTCTTCCATAACTGGGATTTTACAGAGTTATACATAGTACTAAAACTTTGTGGCAATATGTAAAATTTTAGTGGTTAAGATCAACATATTTCGATCATCTAAGATCCAATGTATTTAAGGGGTGCTATCTCTTTAAATTTTCTTTTTCCATTTGTTGTATTGACTTAATCAGCAAGTCTTTATTTTAAAAATACCATAAAGTAACCACATTTTCAAACTTTAAATGTATTCATCTCTAGTTTTCTTTTTCAAAATCGTCCGGTAGTAAAACTCATATAATTTATTATTCGATTGACTTGATATTATTATTTGAAGTATAAGTAAATATACGCAATTTCTTATAAACATAATGATATAAAAGTAAAATTAAAAAATTCATTCAAAGATAATGAAGCTTTTAAAATCCCAGTTCTTAAGATTTAATATACTTTCAAGACGAATTTCATCTGCTTAACCAATTGTAAATTAATATTAAATATTTAGCTTCACATTATCTTTTCTGCGATAATTCATTTGAAATTTATAGTATCCTTTCAATTTATTTGACCTGGGAACAAATACTGCAAAAATCAATATTCCTTTTGCTCAGAAGGGAAATTAAGATTTATAGGCAAGCAATTAAGGAATACTTGAGAAAAGTATTTAAGAGCTAAAATCTAATGTAGCGGCTGAGATAAAGTGAGGTTGAGAGCATTGGCCCCCCATCACCCAGCAGCACCATCATCAATCCATCTTTCTAGCCATCAACGGCGAAGCGTTGTTAGCCGAAAATTTCCATCCATTTGGGGAAATATTATCAGAAACTTCAATTGAATGCTAAATAAGGCGGGATGGAAAATAAATTAATTAAAATACCCACTTTATCGCACACACCACCCACATTCGGAGTGGGCACTAATTGAATCAGAAGGTTACGTCCCTTAAAATGACTTAAAAGCATTACAACGCTATTCATTGATGATGAGTCTCTTCTTCAGCTATGCAAATGAAATTTGTCTACGACCCAGTGGACGCACCACTTCTGTTTGTCTTTTCTTGTTCAGAACACGATTCTTTTTTTCGGGGACAATAATTCCGACTTCCTGGTCATTACGACAACGACTTGCGGCCGCTGCAGCAGCCGCGCCGCACCGCAACGACGACGACGACGACTTCATCAAGCGACAAAAGACGAAGACAGACAGACGAACATTTCCAGCGATTGTTCGGGCCAAAGACGGTTTCCTATACGTAAGCGCAAATTCTCGCATGTCGTAACTAATGTGGGCTAATGTTTGTTTTAGTGAACGGATTCTGTGTGAATTTGCTAAATTAGAAGAGGTCACGGAGATGAGGTCGAAGAGTAACTTAATAAAGTGGATTAAACTGCTCCGAGGAAAGTGATGGAGGTTTGATGCTAAATTCATTTTCAGACTAGAAGTATCAACATTAATCTCTTTACAAAGACCGAAGCATTGCACTGCAAATAACTAGAAGCTAGGTCCATTATCTTAAGCTGAATTAAATATTTTTTAGGGGAGAATCCATTATTCAAAACCTTAATCACAATAATTAAATTATGCCTTTTTAATTATATCTATAAACAGATATGGCGTAGGGCATATTTTTCGACATTGGCTTCTGAATATACATATCACTGTAACTGATAGTGAAATAGGAAAGATTTGAGAAGCGCATTTGGAAAGTAATTTTGTATAAGTATAAAAAGAATAAAAAAAAGGTGTATGTGTACATATACATATATAATAATAATAAAAATAAATGGTAGTCATGTACCTACCTACTTTACATTCAAATACAAATGAAAAGCAAATCAAAAATTTATAAACCGAAAATTTCATGATGGTGTAAGAAAGTTAGGATGAATGAGAGTTCACAATTAATTTACAAAATATTAGTGTAGCGAGGTTCTCTACATTTTACGAAATAATCTAGGCCTTCTCACATGTCGATGATTATTATTCATCTTGTTTTTTTAAAAACATCAATGAGTATGAGGTAATATTACATTTCATTTATTTTTCCATTTCAATTATGTTGAATAGAACCGGCGGCACAAATAATATTTTACACTCTGAAAAAACACGCACATCGGGTATTTGCTAAAAAATGCATGCGGGCCTCATTTGCGTATATTATCATTAATATGCAACATTTAACACATTGTGATTTGTGTTTGTGTGGTATACTTATACATTGCGAATCTTGACTGAGCGTGAATCAAAGATTAAATCCTTAATAGTGCCAAAGAATAGCTCCATTTTAGGGTTTTTTTTTTGTTAAATTAAATCCAACATTTGAAATCAGCAACACCAAAAACCTTCTCACCTAGGTATTGCGAATATTTTTAGAACCATTCCAATAATTCGGGAACCTTTATTTCTCCGAATTATCCCTTTTTTATGTTGGACAGAGGGGACTAATTTTGTGGAAAAGAAAACTTTGATATATAAATTTAGCCCTGAATTAATTCCTCTCCTCTGTCGAACCAAGAGAAAGTATGCTTTAGAAAATTAAAAATTCCCGAAACATTGAAGTGGTTCTAAAAATGTTCACAGTACTGTATATGGATCGAATTGATAAGCTTTTAATTTTAAAGTGGGCTAACGATACCAAGCATCGAAGATCAAAATTCAATTTAAGTCAGTTTCAAAAAAGAGTTGTGGCAGATTTTAAACCAACGCAATGTTATCATGCAGAAGAACATCTTTGATAAAAATTGGAGCGAAGAGAAAAAGGAAATAAAACATTTTTATGTCCATTGTTTTTTATTAAATCCAATTTCTTATACTTCTTTTTTTTAAGTATAAACTTGTTAGCCCACCAAATTCCTTAATCGGACATACGTATATAAGATAATCCTTTCTAGGTTTAAATTTTATTACGGTTTCTTTTATACATAATAGTATTTATTCTCTAACACACATTTTACGCCAATTTTTATCAATATTCTTTAGTTTCGCTACAAGTTTGGTTTTGCCTTTAGCCAAAATTCTGAGCTGACGATGATTTCTAAAGCAGTTTAGTTTCAGGGAATTGAAGGGGTTAATGAATAAAACAAACATTTCATCAAATATCACTAACATATATTCGAACGTAATTGTTATAAAACATCATTTTTCTTTCTCTTTGTTATTAATTTCATTTTTTTTACATATATAAAAAAACATTCATGTTTCTTTCAAACCACAAATCAATAAAGGTATTCGATAATTCAACCCTAAAGATATATAAAAGATGCCTCGATTTTTCTCTTAACATCAAACATATCCCTCACACTAAAATTGTACTAAACGAACAGAGGGGGAATATGAAACAAGGAAGTACAGATAATAGAGAATCACTTTAAAAATACGCATGTATATACAAGAAACATCGGAATATATTTAGAATTTCGTTAAACCTCATTCCACCTTCCGTCAAATGAATGATGTCATAAACAAACACTCCACAAAAAAGGAAGTTCAAAACAAAAGATTTTCAAAAATATAATTTCTTCTAAATCCTATGTATGTAAGATTTGATTCGTTTACTTTTTGTGATTTTTTGAATTTTTTTTTTTTATTACCTCATAATCCCTTTTTTTAATATTAAAGTTTTAATTAATCTGTACGCTTTTGTATTACCACCATTACTTTAGAGTAACATTACTTCATTTCCTCCTTGATTGTTTAACTATGTACGAAAGTTATTTTGTGAGTGGATTGACTTAAAGATTTACAAGTAATTTCTTTGTTATGTATTTAGTCATATTTATATCTTTATATACTGAAGATCTATGTTATCTAGTCTGCTTTAATCATAAAACTCTTACTCATTTCGATCTGTGTTTTGGGAGGATGTTCGGGGTAAATTAATTACAGTCATACTGCTTTGGGAAATTTTTGGTTTTCCAAACAAAGAATGATACTAAAAAATAACTATTTTTAAAAATTGCTGCAACATTCTTTTAAAAAATTTCACTTAGAGTCGTTATTACTTATAGTATTTCTTTCTAACACCTGAAAAATCAGATTTCAAATAATTTTACTGTATTTGTTTTTTTTTTTGTATTTTTTTTTTGGGATAATAACTATAATTACATATTCTGTAGTTCATAGTAGTATAAATGTTTGTGTATGTATATTTCATATTGCCTATGTGCTTTTAACTCTAAATTACTTTAATTGTGTACAATTGTCAACCAGGTGTTTAAAGGATAGTTTACGTAAATGAAAAAGTTGCCAATATTTATTTAAGAAATATGGCGGGAAAGTCAAGTAAGTAATAATTAAATAAAATTAAAATTGAAAAGAAAAATCCTTAATATCGTTGTACCGTGTTAAATTTTTGATTATTGGGTTATTTCAAGTATACGAACTGTCGGTCGCGAAGACACCGAAAATATTGTATTTAATTAACTATCTAATTTCTTGGAAGTCGCAACAATTGAACAAGCGTCTTGTACTTTAGTTAAAAAATGTTTTACGCTATAAAGCATAATTTGGTCAGATTATAAACAGAGTAGCTGAAGTGAGAGACAACTCGTCTCAAATTTCGAATTCGAACCTAAGACTTTTGGGGATTAATTAAAAACCACTATCAACGCAGTTTTCATTCACAGCCTCCAGTCTTCAGTTAAATCTTGTTTTTCCGAAAAGAAGTTTAAGAGGGTTTGACGAGGGTAGTTTGAAAAGTTGTGAGACTCAACATGAAGTTGGCGTTACTCGTCCCAATTTTTTTTTACTACAAAGTTATATATTTACTTTGACAATTTCAGCCATTTTAGACACTAAGCTGTTGTTAAAATTGAGATAATTAATGGTCGACTCCAAGATAAAAGGCAAAACTTTAATTTAGAAGGCACCAAACATTTTGGAGGATTCTTGTTAAGTAAATTAAGAATTTTTGAAAAGAGTTTAGAGCAATACTTATTAAATTCAAATAATTTAACGCCGAATGGTAGAACATGTAGTTTCTGATCACAGTAAGCGAAGTGAGCTGCGAGACCTCTAATTTTTAAACAGAACAGCTAGTTTTGGTAGTTTTATCATTTTTAAATTGAATAAAAAATGGATATAGGTACATAAAATGAAAATAAAAATTAAGGTATTCCACCTGGTTGATAAAGCGTCAAAGTTTTCTTAACATTTACAGTAAATTTATTAATAATATCATTTTCCCATTTCATTTATCTCTCATTTTATTTTCGCTTATGACTAGCTGCATCATGACTATATATATGTAAATAATTTTAATATCAAGACTTATGGGTATACCATCAATACCGTTGTTTTTGCATCGTAGTCCCCATTTTATTCACAGTGGAAATCTATATTGTAGTTTACTTCGTGATTCCGTTCTTGTGTTAACATTTTTCTACTTTTGGAAATTTACAATGTAGAAACTTCTTGCGGAGTTTCTCATAAAATTGTTTCGTCATAAAAACTTCCTCAACATAAAACAGAAAAAATTAACTAAACACCTAAGATATTTACATACATAGAAAGTTTTATTATTATTTAATTTTTTTTTTTGTGCTTCACTTAATTTTTGAGTTTAATTTTAATTTTAGCGTACTATGCAATTTTATCTCTTATGATTTCTTGCGATAAAACAATTTACGAAAAAGTCTCATTAAAAACATTCGCTGCGTTTGTTTCTTTAACTTTTTGAAAAGAAAAAAGATGATGATTTAATCTCCTTACACGTGTGGATATGGTTTTTGCTTCATTTTGTTACCTAAGATTAATTTATCAAAGGTAAGGAAGTGGCTGAGTTCAAATGAACACACGAGCGAGGGAAACGAAAACTGTGATGTGTGCTTGATACCAATGTTAATGTACAGCTCCTTTAAATATTCCCGCATTTGCTTAGTCGGCTTCTTTAATTATTTCAATTAGAATGTAAACTGTAATTGAGCCCAATTTCTGCTTCACGACTTCGTCTAATCTAGTTTTTGGTATTCTCCATTTTTTTTTATAAAATTAAATTTCTTATAAAATTATTTTCATCTTAAGAAACCTTCGGAAATTTTTTTTTCTTGGAGTATCATTCGTAAAATTACTTTACACGCTATTATTTGCCATTTTATCTCCTGTGCAATGTTTTTTTTTTTTTGTTATTTATTATGTACAGAGTGAAGTAAATTGTCTTTAAAATAAAGAAAACATTTAGAAAGAGCACAGCTGGTTGTTGAAATCGCGTCATTTAAAATAAGTTCATATTCGTTAGTTTTTTAAAGAATTTAAAATTCAATTTATTTTTAGGAAAGGTAGAAGAAAATTACATGCTGCTAAAAATATTATGAAAAAAATATCATAAAATCTCCTCGAAATATAATGCTTACCTGAGAGAGGAAAAAAAAAATGTTAAATCCAATAAAAAACATGTTTTTAATTAATCAGTCAATAATGCCACGATTTGCCTAGAAAAGGGAAAGTGTTTGTTCCGAATAAGATAAATTTATAAATAAAAAGAACGAAGTGTAACAAAGGCGGAGTTTATAAAACTGGAAAATAAGGAAACATTTCCCAATCTATAATACGATAAAGACTTGAATTTTTTTGCAAACATATAAAAGTTGAGTAAAAATTCGATAATAATTGTGATTACTCGGCAATTATAAAAACAATTTTAAAAAATAAGCGTCGCCGCATTAAATACACATAAATTATTTCGTAATCACACAGCGGTCTGAAAATTTCCGACTTATTTATATTATCTCAAATAATAATCAGTTCGTAAAAACCAAATTAGTAGTAAAAAACATCAATATACATAACTTGGGAAAACAGAGATTAAAGTTTAATTGCATGAACGCATATAAAGTTATTTAATGCTTTTTTTACTGAATTTGTCTCGAGCTCAATTGGTTTTGATATGGTTTTATTTATATATATTTTATAGTATTTTTTATAATTGGGAAAAGAGGCTTGAAAATTTAAAATCTTATATTTTGTCGATGTATTTTTTAAATAAATAAAATTACCTTTAATAAAATATTCGATAGAAATTGCAACAACCAGCGATCAGGAAGAAAAACAAACACACCCATAAAAAAAGAAAATCATTTATAATTAAAAACAATTTTATTCTTTTCATCAATTAAAAGAAGTTTAAACAAAAAAATAACTTAAACTGCATTTTAAAGCATAAAGTCGGCAAGTCTTTCGGTTGTATACAACTAAAACATAGGCATACTAACCCTAAAACGACGCAATTAAAAATTTCACCTAATCGCTTGACGCACATCTCTGCTTATAATTTGTTTACTTTCTCCTTAGACTTTAGTTGTATCATTTTAAATTAACTTACTCCTCTTTGTGTCGTCTCTTCATTTCATTAATTTATTTATTTTTTCTGTTTTTGTTTTTACAATTTAATTTAGAACTTGTGATTTCGCGTAGCCTAGGTGTCTATAGTATAAATTGTTATTTAAAATGCTCCTTGCACGGATTCTCTACTCGCTACAAAGTCTAGCTTATGTCTAGATAACTTTTATTTAAATAAGAAATCCCTCCTTCGAATTTTTTTATTTATTTTTTATTTTTTTGTTTTTAACAAATTGTACAAAAATTATGAAGATCAAACTAAAGGTTTTGGGTGCATATTTTACAAACATTTTTGAGTTGCCTTTAAAAAATGTAAAACGCTTACGGCTTTGTGTGCATCCTCTAAATTTCTTAACTGGTTTTCATTTTTCGAACTCATTAGCTAAGTACCAAAACGACAAACGAAACTGCTGCAATGTATCACACTATGAATCAAATGTATTTCGTTTTTACATGCTTTTGGATGCTTTAAGTCTCCTACATATCAGTTACATCCGACTACTTATGCTCTTAAGGTTCTTTTAACTATTTACTTCACTATTAACATTAATTTGTTGCGATCTCTCTTAACGCGGTTATCTTTCGTCTTTTCGCGAACCAGCCTTCTCGTGTAAGCTTACGTTTATGCTTAGTGGTAGTTAATCGTTGATCCACGCACACACCTACTATATCGCGAACGTATTGTTTTAATTCTATTTTTGTTTTTTTTTTAAATTTCATTTACTATCAATAATAAGTCTATTAATTTTCATATATTTTTGGTTTTTCGTATTTAGCAGTAAGGAAAGTCTGTCGTAGATAGATCCCTAGAAATTTGTTTCGTCTAAATATTCCTCGTGTATCATTTTTTTTAGCTTATGATTTTTGTCTTTTTACAAAACAGCAGTGGTAGATATCATTACGTCCCATTCAAATATTGCCTTCAGATTATTAGTTTGCAATTATTTTTTTTTTTCATTTTTAAGTAATTTCATCGCAATTGTAAAAGTAAACTGGATGAAGAAGAAATGTGCAGTAGAAAAAAGTAAAGGACCTTAACTCGAACCTTTCGGTACGTCGTGAATTACGTGGTGTAGTACGCCGAAATGAATGGAAGAAAGGAGATTTGCGTATGCCAGCGTTCTCTATTCGTTATATTTTTATTTTTTTTATATAGTATATATATATTTTTTTATATATCCATGGGCCGTAAGGGATTTTCTTAAACGTTATCTATTTACAAATCTTGTCTAATTGTAACCATAGCCTTCAGTGTCTTTGATTTTCATTTTAAACTCCGTCTTTGCGCTTTTGCACTATAACTAGTTTTAAATAAATTAAATGAAATAACCTTTGCTAGTCTCCTCCCGCAATAAATTTACACGCTACTTATAAGACTTTGAAATAATTCGAATTCGAGTGCTACTTTGTCTTCCTCTTTGTTGTTATTTATTTATTTATTTTTTTAATCAGTCAGTTGCGCCTATTTGATCTGTTTGACATTCGTTCGTAAGTATCGATGAGATTTCGTGGTTTTGATAGCATTTCTTTTGGCAGTAGTCATTTTAAAGGTTTCGATTATTTTTTATTTTTTTATTTTTATTATTTATTAGCATGCACTTTCCAGTTCAACTCCTGCACGCTTCATTGCTTGGCGTTTTCGATACGCATAGAATTCCTCTTTCATGGCTTGCACTCTTGCCTCGATGTTGTCGTAACGTGAGACTCTTTGCTTACGAATATTACTACTTATGGCACCAGTTGCACCACTTATTGCACCTGTATGATGAAATGTGGCTGTTGGATCAAAATTGAGATCATCTCTTGGTCCACCAGTTGGTGTTGAAGCGCTCGGTGTTGGTGTTGATGGATCAAACTCATAGTGACCGTCAACACTCCCAACATCAACAGACTTATGTAGATTAACAGTCTCTGTGGCAGCATTTAAGCGTGAGATCATGTCCAGCCAATGACCCATGGTATAGGGGGGTGTTGGCGGGCGCTGGGTATAGTAGTAGGGATGATAGTGGTGATATGACGTTGAGGGTGGCGGCGGCGGTGGGCGGTATGGCGGCAGCAGTCGCCACTCACTTGTACTTCCTGAATGAGATCCTTGAGGTTGATTTGAGGTGTTTTTACTACCGAATCCACTAGAACTGGATCGGCTTTCGGGGGATGCTTCAACTCCGCGAAGGGTTAAATTTAAATGGGGCAGGGGTGATAAAAGCTCCGAATTACTACGAGCAATTCTGGAGTGCCGGGGATACCATCTCGTCCTGGGCCTGTAGCTGTGATATGGTGTTTGTGTTTGATAGTATCCTCTCCATGACGGGGACGGAATATGCAAGGGTACGAAACCTTGATTCATCCGCTGCGTCTCCTCTTGGATAGTTCTCAACGAGGGTAATTCTTGGGAATACCGCAGTCTGCTCAAATTTCCGCTAGATGGTGTCGGAAATGATCGTTCTGCGGAACCAGGATATACTGTACTTAAGTCACTAAATTGATTTGCCGACCACGGCGATGTTACTCCAATTGTACTTGCAGGTGAGCTTGAAAATATCCGCGAAACTCGCGAGGGGGTGTACAAATTTGGCGTTATTGGTCCAGGAATATTTTCACTAATCGTATTTATATGCAAATTCTGATTAATCGGTCTACTCTGCGATACTGGCAAGTTACGATATAAATTTTGATATCGTGCCCCCGATCGCAAAAGACCATTCAAACTCTGCAAGAAACTCCTTCCCGAAGCATCTGATCTTAAACTTAATTGACTTGGTGAGGCTACGAGTGGCCGACGCCACGACGCCCGGCCATTTGTAGTTCGACGCGACAAAAACCCGCCATCGTCACTGCTGCTGTACTGTGAGCCCGCGCTGTCTCGACGCTCCTCGACCGCCTCCTGCTCTTGGGACGCCTCCGACAGGACAAAACGTCCGTCGACTGTCCGGTGAATTTGTTCGACATTTCTGCTGCCATCCGTTTGATCAGTCACTGAGACACTGTAAATTGATTGGCAGTTTTTACAGCGATCTGGTGGCCAAATCCAATGTAGCACGGCAACGAGTACTTTTTTCACACCTGATATTCGGGCTTGTTTGTATCTGCCAAAGACAATTCGAAAATAATGAGATCTATACACTTAGAACTTAGAAATAAACATAAATGAAATGCATGAAAAAGCGAATATATGAGGAAAATAAAAATTAATACCATGCTTTAGTTAAAATTGAAACCTCTACAGAAAACGTACTATCAAAACTTAAAATGATCAAAATGAAAAATTAAAAAATAAATGGTCGGCAGTAAACTTTCACTATATTAGCTAAACTAGTAAAAATGTAAGCCTAGCATGAATTTTACTAGAGTGTAATTCCATTGTGACGGTCTGGGAGTTCTAACTCATCTTCTGACCAACTTATCCTTTAATATTTTAATATAACGATTTAATATCTGTTTTTAAACGCTTTTAAACCCTGTTAAGTAGTAGTTTACAACAACAAGAAAAATGATACAGAAATATCTAAAGAAATTTTCAATGTGTCTGAAAACAAATTAGTTACTGATGCCATCTTAAAGTATAGACTTTAAGATTCAAAAAGATGTTTTTTATGCAATAAGATGAGAAAATTTAAAGTAAACATCTCATAAATCGCATTTTACAAGAATAAAAGGAAATATATTATTGTAAGTTTGATTATAAAATACGATATCATACCGTGAAATGACCGTAAAATAACGAGATTCTTTTCATTAATATAACGAAACTTAGGACCGTAGATCTTTATCTATATATTTGTTATTGAAATTGAATTTATTTTATAATTAGAACATAACAAAATATTCAAATAAAAAATTGCTTAGTTTTTTCATTTTTAAACCTTTACTATGCTTTGATTTGATATTAACAAAGTAAGAAAAAACTCATCTATTTCTTCAATTATCCATTAATTTAGAACTAAAAACCGAAACTTAATTAAGAAGTTCATCCTCAGAATTGATTTTCAAAAGGTTTCAGGAATCGCTTATTAAGTGTTCACGTATGTACATATGTATGTATATTACAATATTCATTAAAAAACGCGTTGTTTTTGAAATTATAAACATATTCACATATACTTATGTATGTACGTTTTTATTAAATTCGACTATTGTTTACATTAATTTTTATGCTATTCAACCAAAAGAAAAGTACATACATATGTATATAGGTACTTTAAGTTTAGAGATTTCCAATTTAAGATTAATCTTACAGAATTTTACGAAATTAGTTTGCACTTTCCTAATATTTGTATTAGTAGTTATTATTATAAAACATCGTGCAACAAAAATTGGTAAAAATAGTTTTGGGTGCAAAAGAGAAAATAAATTACAACATTTTCTTCTTTTAATAGTTTTAATTTGAAGAGCTTAAAAAAATGCGAAGTATGTATAAGCAATATTGCAGTGATATGAAAAATGTGCATATATTTATTTTTTTAGGTACATGAAAATGCATGAGAACCATCAGTAAATTTTCTTTCATAGTCACCTTTTAGCCTAAGTTCCACACAAAGGCAAATCAGAAGAAGCATTATCCAAAAGTAAGCAGAAACAAAAAGCGAAAAGGAAGCTTTAATTATTATATAATAATTATTATACAATGTTACTTTTTACGGTAGTATGAGATTTGTTCAGAAAAGATGATATTATCTGAGTATAATTTAAGCTCTAAATATTTACAAAGTAAGTATTTATGTAAAGGGATTCCGATATTGTAGCTATTTCTCATCATCTTATCCTATGATCATTTCCGAGAAGGTCCTTTATTATGTTTATGAGAAACATATCTCCTTAAATTCAAATAACAGCAATATAAATTACTTTCTAAATCTAAGCAATAACATTCCTGTAACAACTCACGTATATAGGGGCTTATAAGATGATCCTTGCAGAAATTATTGTACAAAATGTTTTTCAAGAAGCATCCATAGATTGTAGGACATACCTCTCATTGTAAGGGTAAACTGGGATAAGAGCAAGAAATAACTCCAATTACGCGACACAAATCTCCTTGCGAAATAAAAAGTGCGTGAGAAATCGTGCAATTTTCCGACACTAGCAAATCTGAAGTCCCTGCCTCAAGAGAAAAGGATTTCTTGAAAGCGAAAACAACGAGGAGCACCCAGCGAGGATGCTTCAGTGCCGTTTAAGTTTCTTCATACGAAGGTAATAATTATGCACCAGACAATGCATCCTCATGTCCCTGGGACTGCACGCAGCGGGATAGTGCCATGTCCTGCGGAGTTGCATTTATTACATCTCCCGGGGGGAGTGCAGCGCACTGGAGGTGGGAAATATGTCGGCCGCCAAGTAAATTAAGCAGTCTGGAGATACCTGCAAAAGGGACTTCCTTTGCACAACAAGATGAAGAAAGATATTTAGGAGAAAAGTTTGATATCAGCAGGAGCCGCACCCAACCGTACAGAGGCTGGGAATAAGCGAGTGCAGCTTTCACGTGTCCTTAAAGGACCTAGACACAAAGGAGCACATCAGGGCTCCGATGATGAATTACACCCCTCGGCGAGGATCTCTGCAAAAACTGATTATTTCATGAATATTTCTTCTCTCCACCGGACCTGCTATGAAACTAAATTGTTATGAGAATTTAAGGAGCTCATTTTCGTGCATTTCATTTTCTTAAATTAAATTCTTCAGCCAGGTGGCTTCAGGTGAGAATAGTTCCGGAAATTTAAGTCATTAGTACAAAACTCTAGACGATATTATCGCAAAAACTTTTGGTGTTACATAGCGCGGACAAAAGATTTAAGGTGATTCATTTGTCTCCAGGTGCAGCACGAGAACCAAACCTCTCTGATGCTGGATTAGGATTTTTCTTGAGAGGTTTTTGTTTCGTTTTGACGCTTGAAGGAAGGTATTAAGTTCTTTTTTGGTTCCTTCATTCTTGATTTTATTTCTTAAAAGAATTCTACGGGGACAACCTCAGTAACGAGGAGCTTGTTAACATGAGACATCTTAATAGTCACCAACACTATCGTTTGAAATTTGTATACAAAAGTCGTACATTACAAAATTGGGAGAAGAAGTGGTAATTCCATGGGTTTTAAGAATATTCCCAAAGTAAACATCGAAAACTCCCTCTGAATTTCTGGGAATACAAATTTATATATGCAATAATAAAGTTGAATAAACTTGCAATTCTAGCACTAAAATTATGTACCTAATCATGTAAATGAAAATCATCCCCAAAATAAATAAATTAAATTATATTTATTTTATTTTCATCCTGCAACTTTCTAATAGATACGACTTGTAGATGAAATTGGAACATTGTTTAATACAAAGTCACCGTTTTCAACTGCGTACTTAAAGATGTATCTTTATAATTGGAGTTTCAAATCTAAAACTTTGCATGAATTATGTTTTTCTAAAAATAGCGATGTTAACAAAACAAGACGATTATAAAATATATATTTTGCTTTTTCATAACTATCTAAAAAATCTGCGTTTAGAGTATCGCCATTCAGTAAGGTATTGGATTTCTAAACTTTCAAACCTATCAATAAAAAATGAAACCTACCTGAAAAGAAAAGGTTTTATTACCTACACTTAACACAAAAGTTAATTAAGTTTACCTCTAATTCATCGTTTTGTTTAATTGGAACTTTTAAGTGTCGATTGTTTTTATAAATATTTCTAAAACATATAAATTTCTTGAAATAATAAAAAAATTCACTAAGTTTTAATTCATATATTCGGGGAAAACACTGGGACAACTGAAACAAAACGGTTGCAACAAAACGAATTGTTAAAAACAAAAAGAGAATTTTATAAAGGAAACATATTCTTACGATTTTGATTATGACTTGGGCCTGGAACTATAAAAACGGTCTGGTAATCCCGGTAATAATCGGAATCACTCCTGTACACAAACATTTTGTGAGAAAAATTGTTTATAGAAGAAAAATAATTTTATATTATTTACAAAGCTAGTGGTGAATATGTAAATTTAAGCTATAGTGTTATAATCTATGTATTATATAATAATATAAATTATATAAAATATACTTACTTTTTCAAAGGCACTTGACTACTGGAAGCAGACCCCGTACGACTAGCGGCATTACGAGTGTCCGTTATCCTACAAGCTACCATGTTGTACTCTGCAATCGAATTATTTCTAAAATTAATTTGGTTATAGCATTAGCCATCCTTAATATATATTTTGGTCCATACACAGGATGCAATTACCAAGCAACCATTTTACAAGTATTATTCTAGGCAAGTCCTATGTACAACTTACAGAAAGGCACTAATACCATTCGGGAGAGCTACCTGCTTTCCAAAAATTCATTCAAATTTATTAATTGTGATAGTTATCTAATTTTAAGGATCAATTAATGCAATTTGTTACTTTATTTGATTTCTCTTTCTACTGCTGCAAACATACCCCAAAAGCGGACAATCAATTTGTTAGTCAATTATTACTTTTGTAAAGCAATTAGCTGATCGTTTGTTAATTCTACGGAGAGGTATTACGGCTAGTAAGTACGTCCTTGTCGTGTTTAGGAGCACAAATATATATTAGGACACGGCTTTTCTAAGTTCACATTTATTTTGTGATGGCTCAGGGATGCTGGTCTATTTTAAATAATTTTTGTAAGTGGTGATAAGTTTTTTCCACACATTAATTTTTTCCCGTATAGTTAATATCCAGACTATATTACTATATTTAAGCCTAACAGATTTGACTTAGATTTCTGTTCTCGTTAATAATTTGTACTTACCTTAACCGAAATAAATTAATTAACGAATAATATCTAAAACACGTAGAACCAAAATAATTTACTCTTTTTTGCTTCTACAGCTTGTTTCGAACTATTTTTTAAAAGATTTATATCAAAAAATAACGAGAATACTTTTTAGATGATTGAAAAAATTTTATAAATTTTTATTTTATTCTACGAGCCATCGCTTGAAATGAAATATTTAATTCTAAAAGCATTGAAAACCTTCAAACATCGTAGAAAGAATTTTTTTCTTAAATTTGACGTCGTAATCGATATTTTTGAATTGTGAGGAACATAAATAAAATAGCCCGTTCCCCACGTCATGTTACATTTTCCGCTCCAATGAAATTTTTTCCCAGTACTTTGCCCCTTTTCTTCGCAAAAATGTGCAATTTCCCTTTTAATTTCCTGTGAATTAAATTTAACCCCAACCTAAAGTACATACAAAAGCTTGGCATTTTTAAGGAGTTGCGATGCGTTTCTAAATGTAAATCTCACATGATTTTGTTATTGTAAGTAGGTACAGTATTGTTATTCTAGTTTGATAAAATGTTTTTGTCATAGTTTGACTAACGTTTTAAAATACATTTTTCTCTAGAATTACTTAACTTGATTGTCTTTTATATTTATGTATTTCTTAATCATGCAGTGAAATAAATTACCCTAATGAAGAATCTTCTTTTTATGCAAAAGTTCTCTATACACCCATTTTTATCTTACTTTTAAAATTATTAGGACTTAGCAAGTATGTATAATTAAACCTTAGCTGGCGCACCTCCGCAAAATCGTATAGCTGGCACTAAGGGGTCCGCCAGACCCCAACCGCGAAAATACTTGCTGTAAGAATTTATATTGGGATTTTGGATATGTAGTTCATTTTTACTTTTATCCTATGAACCATCTTAGCTTTGTTGTAATAATATAGGCCCTTTAAACTCAAAGGAGTAACGATGACCTTGGAATATCTATTGTTATAAAAAAAAAACAGTGCTTGTGAATTAGCGAAACAAGTACGTCCTCAGTTCTCCGAAACCGAAAAAAGTTTATCTCTTCCCATTGACCTTAAAGTTGGCATGCATATAAGGAAAATCAGCAAGAACATTGTAATTATAAATTTGTCCACGAAAATATAGCGATTTATAACGATAGTTCTTAGCAATACAAAGGATTCTTATGACTAGACCTAAATAACTACAAAAGCATAAAACCCAACACCACTTAAGTGCAGCTCTCATCCTAGCCAATTATTAAAAATAAATTCAAATATGCACACACTTTTGAGGGGGAGGAAGGAGGTAATTCTACAAAAATATTTTCTACATCAGCATCCCATGAAGCCATCACTATCACTAAATTTCAGAAATGGTAGTTCTCACCTTTTTCTTGTTTTCGTCGCTTACGTTTATTGCAAATTTTTACGGCACAAATAGACAAAATGATCGCAACGATAAAAAATAATATACCACCGACCACACCGGCTGTTATTGCTTTATGTTTGACACGCGCTGGTACCGGAAATTTAACTTCATCACTAGATTCATAACTTTTCTCAGAATTAGCTAAAACACGGAAGTAGTAAGTTCGTCCGCCGACTAAATTCTTAACTAGATACGACGTCTCCTCGGGACGTATCTGGCCGCGATTTAATGTTTTCCACTGTGCGTCTGTCCGATACTTAATTGTATAAAATTTAACATAGTGGGCACGTTCCAGTGGTGATTGCCATGTTATCAGGAACCCATTTTGTACCTCTGTCACAGTCAGGTTGCGAGGTGGACCAGGTTTTGGTCCTGAAAAAAAAATTGAGAAAAAAGAGAGGGTTATTAGGATTTCATTGAGTTCCTATATTAACACATATAAAAGCAGTGCAAAAAATAATATCAAAGTGCAAATTTTAACATTAGTAAAGCGTACGATTAAACAACCCTTTAACTTGTGAAAAATTAAATTATTTCAGACCATCAGACATAAGTAAAACATGCAGATATATGTTTCTAAAATTTAAAAACATGATGAGTTCAGAACCAATAATTTGGGTCCAAGAAGAGTTTTAATTATTAAATACTGAATTTTTAAAAAAAATGTACAAAAATATTATTAAAAGAGTTTTCAAAAAACTGTTTTTTAATTCGCTATACCTAATCTGAAACTCGAACATAACAGAATTTACCGTTTTGATATATCATTTTGTATTTATTTATATAACACCAATCTTTTTACTTTTCTTTTCTATTACATTTTCCCAACAAAAAAGTGGGAAATTCTGGCAGAACCACGGAGCCCAAATGCAGAGATAGAAGCAAACTTTTTATAATCGAATATTTGTTCATTTGATTAATCTAACTGAAATTATTTTATCATGATTTTATCGGTGCAAAATAATCGAATAATATACGACATGATTAATAGTGTTTTGTCAGCTCATTCAGTTAAAAATCTTTTTGTAAGGAGATTGATGTGCAGAAGGCAGCACTTGATTTTTTTTTTCGTTGCTATTTCTACATAAAATCCTTATAAAATTAATGTGGATACTTTTGTTACATTTTTCTGACTTAATCATAACTTTAAATTTAATAAAATTTAGCTTCCTTAATTCGCATTTCTTGAAGGTAAAAGCCTATCAATTTTAATCCTTTGTAGCATAGCTCTTCGAACATTTAATTTTTTTGTTCCATTTAATGCGATGCAAAGTCGGTACCCACACTATAGTAAATACTGAAAAATCGCAAAATTCAGTTGAGTCTAGAGACAAGGTACTGGTTATTAAAAATGTTTATGGGATTTAAAAAGGAAAAACTTTCAATTTAAAATAACTAATTCATATACATATGTAGCTCAAAAACTTCCACCCTTATCGTTTTTGAAAACGAAAACAATTGTATATATGTATTAATCAGCGCCAGATCAATGGGAATTACCAAAATATGAATCTATGTATAATAAAATCACACAAATCATCAACATTTTTATTGCGAATTTTTTATATTAGTTACAAAATATAATGAAAAACCTAAAAAAATAATAATACCTAGTTAATTTTATTCAACTTCGCCGCTTCCAATTTGAACATTTGGAGATGAGATTAAATTAGAATGAACATAGAAATGCAACTTAATCACCCATTTTATATTTCCATTTATGTATTATGTACTATGAAAGTTGTTTCTACCCCGAAGTTTAATGGTTCGGTACTCATATAAAGCGTGAAGATTAAAACTAAAAAAGGGTGTAAAAACCAAAACAGTCCCATGTTATAGTAATTACCACCTGAACGGTGAGAGCACAAAAAAAGGTTTGGACGAGTTTGTTCTGAAATCTATCACAGCAGACAATCAGCACACACCTTGGCCACATTCATCCACATTCCACTCCTACATAATCTTTGAGGCTTGCGTGCGTCAAGCTCATCCTGGCGAAAACGGTGTTCAACACGAAAAAATCTACTAATTGCTAATCGTAAATAGAAGAACTAAAAGCGTGCAACGTGCAAAAGCCCTTGTGCAAAAAGGTGTAAATCACTGTTTTCAGCTGTTTTTTGTTTCACGTGTTAAATGTGGTGTCGTGTCTTCACGGCAATCTGTACCTTTGGGTCTGAGTACTTGTGGAAAGTATGTGGAACCAGTGGAATCGGTCGGAAACAGGATATCATTGAAATTTATGATGTCTGCAAATAAAAACATGAAAAGAAAATCGAAACAGGAAGTGCCAACAAAAGTAGCTTTAGAAATCAAACAAAAAAGCAGTGCGAGAGACGAAGATTTAGATTCTAGGGGAAAAGGGGCGGCGGCAATATTGAGAAAAAGTTTAGCGTTAGAAATTCTTCTTGAAAATCAAGAAAATCACAGAGATCCTGAGGTGAGCTGAAAGGAAGTGTTACTTTCGGTGGCAGGTCATGATTTGCAATTTCAAGTAAGTTCCCAAACTTTTTCGACTTCTTACGTTGCATGAATAAGTGGCGGGTTATTTTGGCACTGAGGACGGCTTCAGGACGTGTGCTACGATGCCATGGGTTTCCGGGAGTATCTGGAAATTGCATTTTCAAAGTTTGAGCCACTCCGGCGCTACGAATTTATGCTTTAACCATGTTTTTAAATTGAATATGAATTCGTGACTTGAACTTCTCTCTTAATATAAAGTTCGTAAACGAAATTTTATTTGTTATTTATGTAATTGGATTTGCTTGTTAAGGTAAATATTTTTAGGAAAATTATTTAAATCCTTTTTTTTCCTATACCCACTTACCTGTTTTCACATAAAAATTATATTGAAATTTATCGAAAAATGCATTTTCTGTTTTGAAAGCAAATAGCTTTATTTATTGGACTGACTGCTTTTATAATTATTTATATAAATAGCATTGGAACATTCTTGTTAGAATAATTTCGTTACTATTTAAATCTCTTTATTTGCAGGAGTTGTTGAAATGAAATGTTTAAACAGTGAACTTATGCCACTTTCACCACTGTGAGTAAAACTGAGATGATATTGAAATTCTATGTGATTATTTGTAGGTAGTAGTCATTTAATTAATGTATAGGTACTTTTATTTCCCAAATTACAATTACACCAAATAGGCGTCTTAGAATAATCAGTTATCATTCATAAAAAACAACACTATTTTGAATATGGGTTTGCTATCGAGACATAGAAAACTAAATATGTAATTTTAATTACTTTAAAAGGAAACCTATTTTCCATGAAAATGTTGTGGATGCTTACAAATTTTAAGCCACCTTTTCAATAGTATTTACAATGACTTTTGTGAACATGAGTTACATTTCAAATTCGTATTACATAACTTTTCATTTCACCTTGTATTTCAATTTAGCTTCAATAGTTTGGTTGTTTCTCATTTTCGGAAATCTACGGACCTGAATGCTAAATATTAAAATGAGTTGCGGATAACACTTAAAGATTAAAAAAGAGTATTTCCTCAAATTCGTTATATTTCTATGTTACCTACTTTGTATCTACCTATTTCTAGTTCTTATCTAAAGCCGTACAAGTGCACAAGATAAACTTAAAAAGTTTGCAAACGATTTGTACAACTTTTAGTATTGGTACGATATTCTAATTTTAAATAGTGTCTAGAATATACCTAAAAATCATTGTAAATATATTTGTTGCTGAATATAAAGAAATTATAAGAAGTGTTTTGTTGGTACTTGGCGAACCTAAAACAAATAAATAAAAAAAAAATTAGCTCAGCGTTATTTCATTCACATTTAAAATACTTGGGTTAACTATGATTTAGTTATGTTATGAAGGATTCCCATTATGTGAGTGATCTATTTACAGGCTGGAAAAGATTCAACCAGTGACTGAATTTCAATCACATATCGCACACGGTCTAAGTTCATGATTATAGTCAATGACATGTGAGAGTATCGTCGACTTAAAATGGTAATTCAGGTATTCAAAGATGCAATTGTCATGCTTGTAGGTAAGTGTTTTATTATTTTTAGGGTAGATCAATATTGTGCAATATAATTGAAGTAAAAACCAAAACAGTCGTAATGCAAAATGTGTTGTTTTTTTTCGAAAATAACATTTGGTGTTTTTGAAATGATTGTAGACAAAGTTAAAATTTGAATGTATTAAGCCAACTAAAAAAATATGGATGCAAATAACTTTGCCAACATGCGCGATGCGATGCACATGAGTATCGTAAAAGCGAATCAGTGTGTTTTTTTGCGGAATAAATGAATAATTATAATTAGTGACGAACTGGAGCATTCCAACCAATGAACATTATTAAAAATTGCGTTCCAATTAGTTTATCTTAGATAAAAGAAATATTGAGGCATTTTTTTGGCCCATTCTCGAAATCTTACCAGCCTCGTCGGGCATGAGTTTGAACTCATTTTCGTTCGGTGCCTTTGTTGGCGACTTGACATTGGCAGGAGCAGCTGCGTCTTTAAGGATACCAAAGTTATTCATCAGTTCGTCAACTTGGGTGTAGTTCCAAGAAAATATTTCTCTCAAAATCATAAGAAACAGTAAAAAGGGGGGAAAGAGGAAGACAGAACTTACCCACAGTCCGAAGCGTCACGATTTTACTCTTCATACCTTCACCGAGTGCATTTTTGCCAACAACTTGAAATTCATAAGTAGTACCTGGCGATAGCCTGTTTATGGTGACCTGGGTGCTCCCCGAGGGTGTCACTGGGATCGTTGACCACTCCGCGGCCCCAGCCTCCCTGTACCAGATCGTGTAGTCCTGCTTGTAGTCGGGACCCCCACTGTACCCGGGCATCCATTGGAGCGTCACCGAAAATTCGGTTGCGGTCCCTGTGATATTGTAGGGGGCGTGCGGTTGGGTGCCCTCAACGACTAATTGCGTCGCCGAAACGATAGTAGCGACCTCATTCGAGGCGACGCACTGGTAGTACCCGAAATCGGACCTCCGGAGGTTCTCTATCGTTATGTTGCCCCCATTGATTTTGACGCGATTTTTATTCAGCGGGGAACCATCGGTCCGCTGCCACTGGATATTCGGCTTTTGGGTGCCCTCCGCCTCAAGGGCGTCGCAGTGCATTTCGACGGTTTCGCCGACTTTACGCTGATACAGCGGCTCTGGTTCGACTGTGAAAACCGGCGGTTTCCTAACTAATACCTCCATTGGTCCAGACGAGCCCTGCGTCCCCTGGGCGTTGTACGGGGTGCACGTGTACCTGCCCTGGTGGTTCTGGTTGACCCTGGTGAACAGCAGCGAGCCGTTGTTCATAATGACGATCTCCTTGGTTTGATATGGCTCTAGCAACCGCTTGTCTTTGGTCCATGTTACGTACTGTAGGGGTGGATTCGACTTAATATAACACTGAACAACACCGGCTAGACGAAAGGGTAGATATTGTACAGTTGGTGTGAAGGTCACTTTGGCAGGATCTGCAATTGAACAATTCAGTTAAGATCTTTTCCTTGCACCCCAGGACATGCTCCTAAAATATCCTGAAATATTTTGTACACTGACGAAAAAAGACAATTATGCATTCAACACTGGTGGTTATCTTTATACCTTTTGTGGATTGTATATAAAAAATTTTACTAATTTACAAAAGATTATAGGTACATAGATTCAAGTTATAGTATTATTCAGTATTTTTGGACAAAATATACTGTAAATACAGTTCGTTATTTTTTATCGAAATCTACACTCTAAAAACTGAGTGGAACTGAACTTAAGAACAATTTAACATTCTTATCTGTGGATATAAATTTATAATGATTATAAAAATACACATTTTGGTGTACCTATACCTACTTTAGCAAAATAGTAGAAGATTACATAATTTTTAAGGTTTTGATGTTGCATTCAATAAATTTTGTAAATTTGATATGTTATCTTACATCACATTGGGAGCGAATAACTAATCATTTTTCAAATTGATTGTTGTTTATTGCAACTTAGCTATTTCTTATATATTCGAATGAGGATTGTTTCAAAATAATAAAATAATAAGATTTAAAAAGGTCACAATTTTTAGTAATTTTGCGCCTTTAATTTTTAATTCGTTCTTATTTTATCATTTAAAATTAAAATACATATATCTACATATGTATTTTACATTATTTTGCACGCAATTTATTTTGAACTTCGAATCATTCGAATACTTATTTGGACAGTTTACTTTGTGATTTTCCTCTTGAAACTAAAATAAAAAAAACCAAAAAATGCAAAAGTTGTATACCTATGTTTAAAATTTTTGTATAAAACAATACTTTAAGAGTAGTCGAACTTAAAGTTATATTCAAACTAAAACTATATATATAAATTAAATTTAAAAATGGAAATTATCAGGAGCGGTTGAATCTTAGTACCTATGCTAAGAAATTACACTTTAATAAAGTGAGCCAATCCAATCCAATTTAAGGTATATAAAGACATTAACTTACCAGTGTTGGATACATAATTCCCTTCCGCATTCGGTATTCCTCTCCAAAATATCTCAGGAGTGTCTTTCCAATGTCCCAAGACGAGGACGGGTGCATCTAAAGGACTTACATTCGACGTTGAGGTATGCCGAAGCACTTTGAGGATCTCCGATACCATTCGATACCTCGCATAAGTATTGTCCCGAATCGTCGGCACTCACTGGGTTTATCACTAACGAGCCATCCTTTCGTATCGTGACGCGAGTCTCCAAGGATGCGACTTCTTTCACTGGGGATCCTTCTCGAAACCATCGCACCGTGACATTCCCAGGCATGGCCTTCGCCTCACATGAAAATATCACCTTCTCGCCTTCCAGTTTTGTTTGATTGGTGGGCGGCACCTGGGGATGCGTTTCATATCCGTTTGAAGGGCCAAATTAGGTCCAGAACCCAGAATCAATTCGATGGGCAGTTACGTGAAGGGCCAAAGAAATAACCAAGGAGACACGACCAAGAAGAGCAGAGAAGGAAAAGGTTTATGGTCAGTAAATCGTCCGCCTCTGATTCGCTATTTGTATGTGCGGTGTTCTGTTAATTTACATTACAACTCTCTGCAAATTTCGAAGGTCTGTCTAATTACAGCGGAGCAGATATACGGCCCCGACATGGGCGGAATGGAAATGGGCTCGCCAGACCCTTTCGAGATGGGCCCCAATTGGGGTGCGCGGGGCGTCTGAACCCCAACCGAATCGCATATTCCCCAATTAGATGTCACTTTATGGAATTCGAAATGCCCCGAAGGGAGGCCCTCAACGTGTTTTTCCCTCTGCCACTTCAAAGCAAACTTGAAACGGGTCCGGGGAGGGAAAAGGAGCCAGTGGAAACGAAAGAATGTTTCACGTGCTCTCCGTGTTCGATCGCACGAATTTAATTCCACGTGCGTGAGCACTAAACCTTTAATTGATTAGTTAAAGCTGAAGTTGAGGCCACATTCACACCCTGGTAAGGGATTCTGCCCGCGCGGTACCTCTCCTGGCCCCGGCAAAACTTTGTTGAAACCAAAAAGCCTTACGAACAAGTTTTGTGCGGTTGCTGGATGCCTTTTATTAGAAAGTTTATGAAATATGACTCTTTGATAGAGCACCCTGTAACGAAGTTGGTCATGTGAAAACTGAACCTACTTACTAACTAACTGAGGGGGGTTTTCGTCCCATTTCTATATTCGATTTTCCTTTATTTTTGCACGAGGGTCGTTAAAAAATATAACAACAACATCAACAACAACAAAATAAATACGGCATCGACTTAAGTGGTGCCTTAATTGGCAGGAGCTATAGTGATTTGCTTTGATGGGATTGCGAAACATTTTCCAGAATGGCTGGTGCCACCTGACCTTTTCGAAATCTGAAAACTAGTAATTTAATGATTTTCTAAATTTACGTAACGAAAAAGTGTTTTTTCTTTAGGGGTTGGATTCCTAAGCATTTGACAGCGTTTGCGTATTCTTTAAGCTGCTATTTTAGTCTAAATTATTTTTAGTATCCACAGTATCAGAAAAATTTATCTGAAATCAATAATCTATTTGCATTTCTTTCTACAAGAACAGTTTTATTTAATTTGAAAACTTAAGAAAATTCTTGTTTTTAAACTCAAAGTAAAATATCGCTTTTTTCTTTGTAATCAGATTAATTTGAAAGTTTTTTCTCTGTTTCCAGAAGCGTTCATTTCTAGAGTCATGAGAAATTTATTAAATAAAACAAAAAATTGTCTTGCTCTTAGTGAAAAAGGATCTCCTGAAAGAACATTCAGATTCATTCATTACAAACAAAATTCAATCGAATTTACGATAAGGCAAAGTTATTTTTGTTTTGTTTTTGTTTGTTTTCAATATTGATTTATTAGTTAAATTCCAATTTGGTTCTATTATAATGGTCTCGAAAGTCTCGATATAAGAAATTATAGAAAATAATAAGCTTTCTTTTGCGTAAGTTCTATGAAAAGATTTAATGTAGGTATTTATGTCGTTATATTTATATAGGTACTACTATTGTGAATACTTTTCAGATATTCAAAATTTGTGATTTAGATCTAACGAGAATTACCAATTTAAAGCTTAATATTTCGTAAAGGGATCCTTGCATCGAAAATGTGTCAAGACAATATTTTTAACAAAAATTCAGCCCAACTTGAGATGTATGGGAGGTATAGGTACCCTAAAATAATTTGTTAAAAGTTTTTATTTCATTATTTTGTACGCATTATCAATATTTAGAACAGTGCCAAATTTCGGCTTTATATAGCACCAATACGAGTAAAACTGATGTTACATACAGATGGAGAAACTGACTATTGATTTTTCGAATAATTGCGATTTGCGTGGTAACACTTTGCATTTCATTCCTTAATGAAAAGAACCCAAACGTCTTTGATCTTTTAGTAAAAGACTTTAAGGACCAAATTCGAGCAATCAGCTAGACTAAATTCCATCAAAAACATTTCATGTTAAAAATGCCAAGACGGGCAAACCTTTTGCTCTTCAAAGGTAAGTCAAAGAAAGTTTTAAGGCTTGGCTGTTTCGCAGAACTATGGAAAATAAGCGCTTAGCTGAAGGAGTGTTGTTTGCTTCACTTTTTTATATAAATAATAATCCTATCATCATTTTATTCTAGGAGTACGCAAAGCCCAACCTGCATAGCAAATTTCAGGGTTCTAAGTCTAAAATTTTATATGATCATCAGTGAGTGACTGAGTGACGAAATCAATGAAATTTGCATATTAATAAACTCTAAAATAACAGGGTTATAAAAATGAAAGTTGCTATGTAATTTATTACTAACATGCACTTCTAAATCAGTACTCTGGATCATAAAATTGCATTAATTCTAGTATTTCTACAATTTAGCCACATAAGGATAAAATTCATCAACCGACAGACGATCTGTTTTTTCTATTTTCTATTTAGCCCCGAAAGATATACTATTTGAAAACTGCCTCCTCCATTTGCCTAATTATTTTTTCTAGCATTGTTTGTCAGAAAAAAAAATACTCAAAGGAGTTGGAAATGTCCCTAAATCCTACCTACTTTCAAATTCGAATATCTTTCCGTGGTGACCTGTTTTATACAGGGATTTAAAAGCTTTACCCCGTTTGTTTTGTCTTATCCAGGAAATGAGGGAAAAAGACAGATATTCTCGAAATTCGCGAATAAAATAATTCCAGTGACTTTAATTAATTACAGCCGTCATTTCCATGGATATTCTTATAAGATGAACGGAAAAGGGAGACACCCCGGAAAGTCCTAAAAGCCCTGTAACGATGGCAAATTTAAATTCGGAGCGTCACCCACGACCACTATAAATTCAGTCTCGCTAAATTTTAGCTGAAGCAACCGCACGGAGCATAATCTGAAAGTGTCATTAGTTTAGGTGCATTATTCTGTCATTTGGGCTAACTATTCCCGGATAAACGCAGCATCCCTTCCGCACCCGGGGACAGAATCTTTTGGGATCCTTGGCCTGGATCCGCCGCCGCCTACTCCTAATGGCCCGGGGGTGGCATGAGGGTTGCATCAAAAACTTTTCCGTCCGCAACTGTTGTTGCGGCTGAAGTTTAAGTTCGTTACATAAAAATTACTTTGAGTACATGCTGTCGGCAGCCGGGCGCTCCACCCACCCGCCATCGGGTGCTGCTGCGCCACGGGTCCCCTCGGCACTTATTTTATCGTTAAATTCAAATAGATTCTAGCAAGTTTGCGGAAGCACTTAGCCCTTTTTCGATGGCGCGGTGAAATATTGCACCGTCACAGAGCCATTAGATTCTATGCTCAGCTGTAATTATGCAGACCTCGTTTTAATATATACTTTTTTTTTTTAATTTTTGCTTAAAATTAATAACGCACACTATTCGGAGGAAAATGGAATTTTCAATTAAATTTATTAGCTTGTTGCATCAGGCGGTAATTGCTCGGGATTTCAACTAGTGGAGCACTTTACGGTCTCATTCTCCAACGTTTTCCTTCTCATTTTGTGTATTTGCTGGTAGAAAAAAGGAGACTCTCATCATTCTACCGTCCATAATCGCGAACGCAAATTGGAAGGTATTATGAAATTCATTTTCAGGAGGAATATTTAATTCTATAAGTGGAAACAGATTTACATGTTGAACAAATTTTATCAAGTTTTACTATTAATAAAAAAAGTTGTAGTTGTTAAGAGTCAAATTAAAAGTAATATCGGTTACGAACAGAGATTATATCTACAATGATGAATAAACCAATATAAATCAATATAAAAATTTTAGTACAAACGCGGATACATACTAGAACCCATTATTAAAAAACTATAAAATGTAAAACACTCACATGGCACTTAAAGTGCTTGAACGTGGTAAATTTTTGTTTACATTTACGAATCACTGCGAAACTCTATTAACAGATAATTTGAATAATAACAGACAAACGGACATAAAAGCAAAATTGCATAAAACAATTTATTTTCCGATAAAATATCTTCTTTACAAAATGAAAATAAAATGAAATAAAAATTCATATTCTGTCCTCAGTTGCATATGAATTTATGTTATGATTACATTAGTATGTAAAATAAAGTGTTTGCAAGCAATGCATTTCGACATAGAATTTTAAAAAATTAAAAGGAGAATAATTTACTGAAAGGTATACTAATAAATAAATAAAAAAATTTGTGTAGTTCAAAACTGTCTAATAATACCACCAAAATTTGAATGGTGTTAAAAAACATCCAGTTTTATTTAAATTATTTTGTAAGTTTTAGTTCAATGTCCTAGAATAAATATTAAGTTTTATTTTGAACAACTTATTTTTTAGTAGCTACTGTATTTTAATGGGTTTTGCGTAAAAAGTTTTTCCTCTTCGAATTAATTGCACGCGAGTGATTCGAATTATTTTAAAATATGAAAAGAGTTGAGGGTCTCATTCAGTCTCACCTTTTAGATGCAGTCAAGAGTAGGTACTCAAAGTAGTATTCTAAAATTCTCAAGCAAGATGAAACTCTTCATTGCACTGCAAATTTCGAACAAACGAAACACTCACTCTCCATTCACACACACTCTTATGAGGCAAATTAAGAATTCGCACTTTTTAGTGCACTTACAAGTAAGTCATCGTGAATAGAACGTTTTATATTCAACTCCTTGAAGACGGGTTGCCCATTTGAAGATTTAAAATTAAGAGGTTTTCATTTAATTCTCAATGATTCATTGAAACTTCATTTTCGTGGTAAATAAAAGGAGGTAAATGGAAAAATATAAAACTTTAACCTTTTTAAACTTTAACATGACGCTCCAGGAGATTGGTTTTTATGAAAATATGTGTATCTATACTAGGAGTGGAGGTATATTTTTAGAAAAGTGAATATTATCGACCGAGCCAACATTTTCTATAAAATAATAATGGATTGCCAATTTAGTTATAACACCAGATTTAAATATTTGTTTCCCTTTAATATTTTTGATAAAAGTAATGAGAAGAAGAAACAGATTTTCCAGAAAATTATATCGACCTACATTTTATCTATGGATAATGTAAGAGTTTTAGATGGTTATTCAGAATTTAAAAAATCTGTTTTTGGTTAAGAAACGCAAAACAAGTTGCTGTTGCACAAATGAAATATGCGACGTTAGTATCTCTCTTTGGACTTTCGTTGACATTTTAGAAAGATAAAACCTTCGTGTATGGACGCATTGTACCAGAAGTAAATCAATCCACTAGAGCTGAATCCACACTGTCAAAGACAATTATTAATTTAAGGCACAATATAGTGAAGAAATTCAATAAAATTTCCAAGTTATTTGCCAATAGTTTAAAATGTAATGTAAATTAATTAAGTTATATTTAATATCAAATATTGTACATAACGTATAAGGCAATTTAGTACCAATTGTAAAAAATTTCCATTTTCCTCCGAATTGTTTTAAATCTAATGAATCGTTAAAACTATGGGAACACGAATCATTCAATAGGGGGCGACAACAACACAAGAACTACCGAAACAATACTTTTGCCAATTCTTGTCAATAACAACGAAAACAAAAACAAATTATAAATTAATGGAAAAAATAGGAATATTTTCAATTCCAATCTAAGTTACAAGGAAACATGAAGATAACGAAACACAACAACTAAATGGAACTAAATATGAAAATCAAGTCAAAATGATTAGCTTCGGACAGATTTTTTTCTTATCAAACATTCCAAAATTTTTGAATAAGTTAATATTTTTTTTAATTTAGAAAAATCTGCCGAGCAAAGCCAATCATTTTGTCACTGTATATTTCCACTATTCAATATTATTGAAGTGAATGTAAGAAATAAAATTATTTTTTGTTCTTTCTTTTTGATTCAATAATTTTGATATTAAGAATTTTTTGAGTATTATGTTTTAATTTGGAAACAATAAAATAATTTGAAAAAAACATTATTTTTTCTTTTGTTTTGTTGCATTCACATTGAATTTTGCCTTATTGTTTTTTTTACCATGATTACAGCGCCGCCCGCTATTATAACACGGGCCGTATGGGAGACTTGTCCCTCACCATTGCGCGCGATACACGTGTATTCTCCGATGTCCTCGTGACGGATTGTTGATATCCGTAGCTCGGTACCATCGTTAAAGATACCAACAGTAGACGATGGATCAACGGGGTTAGCATCTTTGTACCACAATATCTCTGGTGTTGGTGTGCCATCTGCTTGGCAATTTAGAATAATTGAATCACCTGCGAATTGGACAGACACAAACATTATTTTATGTATTTAAATGTCTATTTATTCATGTTTTTGTTTCATAGAATTTGTGAATTTACAGGGGCTTCTACCGACGAATAGTACTCATAAAACTATTTGGTATGTTCTCTTCTTGTATCTATTTGGACAAATTTATTAAGTAATGACTCAAACTTTTTGCCTAGCGTTAAAAATTTGTTTCAGCAAATTAAAACAGCCGTTAAATTCTGGTTATCATGTAGTCATTTTCATGAATTTTTTTAAACGTTAAAAATTAAACTATTAAACATTTATTTAAGTGGGGACTGATGGCACGGCACACTAATTGTGTGGCCAATTTTTATTTGTAAAAAAGTCATAAACTTTTAAAAATTATAGTTATATTGAACTGAAGTGTGTATGCGAAACTTTAAAATTATAAATTTACGATTTTCCGAGAGGTATACATAATGTATCTAATGATAAGTGCAGGTATGAAAAGAAAATAATACAAAATTAATTCAGGATCAAAATTCCATAGAAGAAGTTTCGAAGATTATTATTTCTAAGAGTCAATCGAAGGCCAATACATTAAAACCAAAATCATGAAAAGCGATATCTCTGCTTAATTAATTTGAAGCAAAGAGTTCTTGTTACTAAAATTGTCATTTTCTGAATTTTTAGTTTTGGGATGATTGGGTTGCAAACATTTCAACTTCAAACTAATATATACATATTTATTTTACATAAGTATTTGAGAAATTTTACAAATGTTAGTATGTTTGGTATAGGTAGGTACATATAACATTTTTAAATTATATCAACATGCTATATTTTAGTTTTCCGGATTCTGCATATAATACTAATAGTAAAAGTACTTACTTATTTTTATGTATCAATATCAACAAATATTGAAAAAAACCAACTAACAGATGTTTTCTTCAAGATGTTTTAGTATAGAATAAATATCGAATACCTTTTGTGCTTTACTTCGAAGCAGAAATCAGGTAAAGGTGTGATATCTTAAATATTTTCATTGGATTGTCCCTGGAAGAGCCAGAACTCATTAAAACTAGCGCCGGTAAGGAGAAAGGACCGGAGAAAAGAAATGCGCCACGTCCTGGACATAAATCGCAGGAGGATGGATGTCTAAATAGTTGGCCGTTGAATGAATTTTCAAGATGGGATAGGCCATTTGCCGTCATCACCATTCCGGTGGAGCATCCTCCGGCGAATTCTCCTTTATTCCCGATCCCCCCAGTAAACACTGTAATCCACTTCTGGCTGTTTTCGTTAATGATAAACGCCAACAAGGGCAGGCTTATGAGCCATTATATAATGAGGCCACCTTCTCTCGAAGTCGTCCCATGAATCAGAATCCTGTGGCTTTGCAACATGAAAGATGCGCATTAAGATGCCACGTCCTTAATTCTGTCGTTTATTCTGGAGCCGGGCTCGGCCCGGCACATTCAGCTGAAAGCTGAGGGGCATTGTGGCTAGGGAAAAGAAGGACCCACTCCCCGATGAGTTGGCGCTCCTCTGGCAGCGATATACCGCCGCCCGCGCCGCCGCCCCGGCAGAGCAAATAACTTTCCACAGGATAACAGCGGGATTTCTGGGAAGGAAGTGTCATTTCATGCTGCTGCAGACATGGCTCTTAACAATTGTATCTCGTCCTGCTCCTTTCCGAACAGGTTCTTCCCTTTATATTTTTCGGGTTCCGAGATTTCCACAATTGGTGGCCACCGCGGACGGATCTCCTTAGTTCTTGATATCTACGTCTGAGATTCCTGCAGTCGAGTGCATTTTCCTGTGCGGCAGACCCTGCTGAGCCCCAAATGAAGCTCAGGGGAGTAGCCCTTGAAAACGTTGACAAATTCGCAATTAGAGCACTTCTCGAAAAGCACTGCGCGACGGTTGGACCACCAATTCGGAATTATCTAGTCTAGGGCCACGAGACCACTTTTCATCCAAATTATACCCACTTAACTTGAGGCCAAGAACAGATTGATTTTGGTGAAATCATTCACCAATTTTGATGAAATATGGTAGAAAAGAAAGTTTTCTTTTTTGTAGGTCGTGCGAAATGTTAATATTTTATCTCAAAAATATCATATTAAAATTCTAAAGCAAAATTCAAAGTACTTATTGAATTATAACTTATGAACGTAACACGCATAATTTAGCAATAAAATTCGAGGAAGTTAAAGAGTCATGTTATGGCCCTGTAATCACTGATTGGTTGGTGAGTCACTAAATTCTTTGTTAAACAAGTTTTTCTGAAAACTGCATTTTTAAAATAGCGGTTGATTCAACCTTCTTTTAAAAAACAAAATCATAATATTCATTTTTCTTTTGTGGATTATTTTGTTTTAATTGGCTTTTTCAGAACTCTTCCAGTTATATGTAAATACATAAAAGTTAGTGCACGCATCTTTACTTTAATTTTAATTTAAGCATTTTTTGTAAATTCACCAACACCAACTCGTTGTATAGAATATTGTGGTAGTTAAACTTCCCATTTTTTTTTATTAATTTCAAAAAATAAATATCTTAGCTGCAATTTTAAAAGCGGACTGTAATTGATCATATTGTCATGTAACTTTAAAAGGACCTGATTCATGATCGATTGTTTATCTCCTACGCCTATAATGACGAGTCTGACCATGGTTACAATAAAACTGAGAGTCAAATATAAATAGCATGATTCATGAATCACACTTGTGATTCCGATCCAATGGAAAACATTAATTTCACAATCAGTAATAACATATCCTTCCTAATTTTGACTGAATAATTAATACATAGAATGCCATTCAGTCGGATGAAATTTACATGATACCACCCCTGATAAAATTATGGAAAAACCTTAAATTAAAAATATTTCCTTCGGAGTTCTTCAAACAATTCTACACTAGTGTTGAAAATAACAAATATTATTTTTTACTTCAATTTGTCATTTTATAAGACAAATGACATAAAGTGTGATTAATTTAAGGTATTTATACAATTCGTAACGAAACTTTGTGGATATATGCAAAAAATCGTTATAGCGAAATTTCAATAAATTTTAAAATTAAATAGCTCGGGAGGTACAAGTGTCCGACAATTTTTTACCTATAATGAACACTCTTACAAAGTTTTACCAAAGTCTGTGAGGAGACCTCAAATTCAATATGTTCCAATAGATCGCAGAATCGTAAGTTTGTAGTTAAAAGTCTTTAACTCACCGCAAAATGTGATGATTCTATGATCTATTTGTTCCAATAAATTATGCAAAATCGATACTTGTCGGTCTAAATCTGGTCCCTTGACGACAATGCCAGGGGCGAAACTAATTTATTTTAGCGGAAAAAGCTTGGGTGGTACTCACCTAAGTTAACGTAAATAATGTCCTCTGGCGTTACGCTGAAGCGGGGTGGAGCGTGCACGTCTAGGTGGAACCATGTACCATTCTTGTGCTGCTTGGGGTCACGGTTCAGGAAAACCACTTTACACTCGTACCATCCCTGGTCCGCCTCCTGAATGTTGGTCAAGTTGAGCGAGGCGGCGCCGAACGGGGACTCCTGGGACACACGTGAGACTCGTCCTTCGTATCCTTCGCCGCTGTGCGTCGGGTAATTCTCGTACCAAATGTAAATTGGCAAATCCTGTCCCTGTTGATTTTGGGGTTTTCATCGATTTTTTTTATTTTTTTTTATTTTTTTTGCGGCGAAATCGAAGGGAAAATATGGGATCAGGGTTCGGTTGAGTGGCAGAGGGAAGAGAAATTAAGTTGTTTAGTAATTCTGCTACATTCGGGCACCTCCTTAAATCTAACAAGTGATAATAGTACGAGTATGTCGAATGCTTTACTGATTATAGTCATGTATGTCTTCGGTCTACTTATGAGGCAACTCAGGATTACTCGGGGCAACTACAGGGTGCATGCTTGCAAAATTTGCGTGGTTTTCTACTAAACGTGCAACAAGGATACTTGCATTAAGCTGGGTGGGAAATTTCTTAAATCGATTTGTACCTTTTAGTAAAACCTTTACTTAAAAAAAAAAAGGATTGAGGATTTTTATGTACAACGGTTTTTGTTGTTTCGAATTAATTTTAGAAGTTTTTATAACGAGCGTACAATTTTTAAAATTTAATATGTAATTAAATTAGTTAAACATTAAACACATGGAAATAAAATTGCAAATTCATATTCATTGCTAAATTTCCAAAATTTTATTATAAATATAAAGGTTTTGGTGACAAATTATTGGAAAAATCTAATTAAATCTCACTACAGAGACTTAAATAGATAACTAGATAAATAATAGTTACTATTTTTGCATAAAATAAAAAAGAAAGGTTAATAATAATATAGTAATAGGAGAACAAATGTGCTTCCCCCCTCCCCCTATATGTTTTTTATTTTGATAGTTATATATACATATATTAAACTTTTTTTTAAACATTTGAGCCAAAAATTTAGTTAGGTGGCATTTATTCACTATTCGCACAAAACATAATTCCTGGAGTTTTTAAAGTTTTAATAATTTCTCTATTCAATTTGTAAGTAGATATTATGTTTTTTATATAAAGCATATGGCTTAAATAAAGTCATTATTTATGGTTTTGATTGCATGCATATGTTGCAGCTAGGAAAAATCACAATCGGGAATGTTTTCAAAATTTTATTAAAACATCGTCTAAAAAGTGTTCGATTGCATCTGTTGTTTGCACTGAAACCCAAAAGCGTGCTCTAATCGCCCAATCAATCACCAGACCCTGGACCGCGCATATTTTGCAGGATTCCGTGCTGTCGTACCGCTAAAAGGGTTAAATCCAAAATATAAATAGCACCAGCGCGAAATGAAATTTATTCGAAATTTATTCTTTATATTTACATTTTTCTTAGGCAACCGTGTGAAATTAATGTGCAAAAATTCCGAACAGGCCCCAAAATAATTTTTTGTTTTTGTTTTCTGTGATATATTTGATCGCCTCCAGAGCAAACAGGGAGGGAATGCAAGTAAAACGTTTTGCGTGACGGGTTTTTCCTAAATACCCTATATGTTTGGCAGCAGGATGATTTTTCGCTTTTGTATGTATTTTTTGTGTTTTAAATAAAAAACAAAGAGTAAAAAAATCGCAAACGACATTCCCTATTCAATTGCGATACAAAACAGGGAAAATCGAATTGACTGCGTTGCCTCAAACATTTACATTTTCCAATTTTTCCAGCTTTTGTTTTTATTTTCTTGTGAAAATCTGATATTTTTGCTTGTACTGTTCAACAAGCATAAATTCATATTAATTTCGTTTTCTTTTTATTACTGTCTCGCATACGCTGGGGCTGGGCCAATCCCACCGGGGGTTAGTTATGCTCCCCGGGAAGTTGATTTTATTGTTCCCTTCCAAAAACACTTTTGTTTACCCCCAAAAGATTGAATGGGTTAATCATACAGAGGAATGGAATTTATCACAAAACTTGGCTATTGTTGTCGCTCGCCAGAGGGCGCGATTATTTTGAAAAAAGGTTGCAATCTGACTGCCGTGAAAACAGGCGAGTTTTAATTGGCAGCTCAATCGCAGGGTATCGGAAATTTTAGCATTTATTTATTTTACCAAAGGGCGGAACACTATGAAAGGTTTTCGAATTTTAAGCTTAAGCATAAATAAGCAGCCCACCATTGCTGCGGGAAAAGTAATTAGTTGTCTGCACTAAAGAATTCATAGTCTTTCTGGAGCCTTGCTTAAAACTTGTTTGTTCCCTGGGTACACTTGCAAATTGTTCCAGAAAACTTGGAAGTAAAACTCCCAAATAAATGAAATCTTAATAACTCTGCAACAACCTCATTACTGCGTTTATGAAGCCCTTCGTCCGTACCCCCACGGAAGTAAACACCGGCCCCGAAGAGCTCTTGGCCCGTAGACGAAGGCCCTGGAAGACGTCGCTCCACCGAGAAGATGCTTTGCAGAGCTGCCATAATAAGACCTTGTAACATGACGTGTAATTAAAGTGCCCCGAGGTGAAATGCATTTCATATCTCTTTTGTCTGAATTGCTCCCCTCGCCTTCAGAAACCCTTCGCTGCATTCGGCTGTTTGCGTGTTTTTCGTTTATTATATCTTTAATGACTTTCATGAAGGTTCCCATCTTTTCGCGATGGTAAGTCCCTTTTTTCGGACGAATTTCGGTAGTATTTACCTTTCATTTAGTTTTACACTGAAAATATTATTCCAAGGATGCACACCCTTAGTGAATTCCTGAATAAATTTTAATAATGGACCGCCTTATATCCGAAGATCGGATTTCCAAATATTTAGACAGTATTATTGTTGATTTCAAACTTAAGAAGTGAACACAACAAAGATTTATTTTCAAAATTAAAGTTGGCGAAAACTTTTAATTAACTTAGTGTGGAAATCTACATAACTCCATTTTGTTATTCTCCCACTACTTTAGATAACTACATATACATATCCAACAAAACACCCCTTTTCTCCTTACTTAACTAGGACCCTAACTTTTTATTTCTTCAGATAAAATAAAGTGTACTATAGACCAAAAGAATAAAATACCCTAAATCGTTGTACAATTCTTGAATGAGTACTTTCCAGTAAATTTTATAAGAATAAAATTTATCTTCAAGTAGGTTATAAACTTTTATCGGAAAATGACATACTAAAAAAAACGTGCATACTACATTTACATAAGTGCACCACTGTTTTAATTGACTTATAAAATAGTTAGCAGTATATAGTCTAAATATATGGCTTTTATGTTTGGAGACTCTTGTTGGGTTTAAAGTCGGGGAGTTCGTATAAAAGTATATGACACTCGTAAAAGCCTTTACTCTTTTTATCTGGATTGTTGGACTTAAAAAAGTTTTAACATACACCACATTAAAAACCTTTTTTTTTGTACTTATAAGTATCTTAATCATATACTTTTGAAACGCATACAATCATACATATGCAAAAAATTTAATATCTACGTTAAGAGTAATAAAAGCTTACAGCTGCATAATTTTCTTTAGATTGTTATAATTTCTTTGGGGTTATTCTGATTCTGAGTTTTTTTTTTTAACACTTTGATGCATATCTACGTTTTTCTATTCAATATTTTTGAGTCCACTTTCTTACTTGGGGTTTTTGAAGTTACTGATGATGAATCTGAAGTTCAAATTTTGTAATTCATAAATCAAAAATACACTCAGAAAAATATTTCTTATTTTTTTTTTACGATCAGCAGAATTTGAGAATTTTTCGAAATATGTATTTAAGAAAATTGTTTGGCATTTGCATATTTACGAAAGCAAAGCTTATCCATTTTATTCTCCTAAAAGTACATATTAAGTATAGGACAATGTTTGATTTTAAGTTTCTTTTTAGCAGTTATATATGGAGTAGTTGATACAAGCATATATTTATAATATTAATCTTTTAAGTTTAAAACATTTAATTAGTTTTTAAAAGTTCTCTATATTGGACTTAGTGGCTTTAAGAAAAGCAAAAAAGCCATAAAAGTTTACTAATAGACAGATATTAGACTCAGGGTCCTGGCAGCGATTCCGGCCTAAAAAGTTTCTTTAATTTAACTGTCTGATCAATAAATCGCGCTCACCGGCAGGTCCAACTAATTAAACATTCGAATGCAATTTTTTTTCCAGGTGGCACCTCCTCATTTACTGCGGAAACCTCAGCAGTCCAGAGTGGAATTAAGCGGGCAAAAATTCGCTTAGGTGATAAACGAAAACGACTAAATGGGGGTCCTGCAGGAAAATAAAATCCGTAGAGAGAGCCGTCCGGTTCAATTGGCGGCGGTTGGTGGGCATGGAAAAACTTTTCTACCATTCGCCCGGGGCTTGGTGCTCCAATTTTGGGGCGGCCTTTGCATTCTGTTTTATTGTATATGCAGCAACCCTAAATCCAGAGGTGGAGCTAAAATACGTCGAAAACTGTGGTAACTCCTTGCAAGGGTAATCGCATTTAGATTTTCGGAAAATTGACCAAGTTTTTGGACAGTGGTTGGGTAAAACGCCCGCATTAGGTACACTAATTGGGTTTAAGTTCGTTGCGGTGGCAATTGATCTGAGTGCGTTAGACAGCTTGTCCCAAAGATTGATCATAACGCAACGAAATATGACGTTTCTAGAAAAGTATGACGGGTTTGATTACGCACGTAGGAGCTCTAATTTGCAAGATATTTGCAGGACTGTCACGTGTGTATGCCGTTCTGACAGACCTAATGAAGCGAATGTGATTAAAAGTTTTCCGTGCGTTTACTGCAGAGAAATGTTGACATATCCATCACTTCCATCTTTCCATTTCAGGACGCCGTCGTCGGGACGGGGGCTAAACAAGCCAAGGGAGTGCGCCGACCCTCCCCGATCCGAAAACCCACAAAGCCTCCAACTATCCTGATGTCAAATAGATGGAAAATTATTATTACAGTCGGGCAGGACGAGACCTGGCTGGGATCTCTCCCCGTTCTTGTGTCTCATCCCGGGCTCTGGATCCATCCAGCCAAATACCTACAGAGGCCATTACGGAACGAGAATATTTCCTCATCCATGCACTTGCCTGTAATCCTTGACTCCTTTCTGACATCTCTACGGAGGCAGGATATATCGATGATAAGATTTTCCACATGACATCATTTCTGCTTTGTTTCCGATATCTTGTGGGTCCCCATCGGGGCTCCCGGGACACGGTGACGATGCCAGAACAATTCCTGTCGGCTGGAAGAGTAATTACGAAATGATTACCCTGTACAATCGCACCATGCACGAGGACCAAGAGGACGAGGAGGACTCGTGCAGCGACACAGTCTCCTGGTCCAATTCCGAGACAGTTACCGGGAAAAATGTAATATATGTCTGGGACTCCTGCGAGCCGGATATCAGAGCAATGCTCATCCAGACTTGGTCGCTTTGTGATGTCTTCCCGGCACTGGCTAATAGGATTAAATTGAGACTTTGCTGCCTTGCCTTCTTCCAACTGGGGGAGTTGTGCATGCAATTTTCGAATATTAATTAGACAAATAGCTTAGAGGGCTCCCGACTGCTTTACTGGGGAGGAATTTCATAAGTTCAGTGCTCCTTTTATGATATAGTCTTGCAACATGTCCTAGAAATGCATTTATGAGCACGATTATTAAAGAAGCAGTATACGAGAAACATTCATCAGTAAAATGCAAATAATAATTACAGCTATTCCAATGTTTCCTTGTTAAGATATTTAAATATGTACGTCTAGAACGTTGGAAAAGACTTTTTGAATTGCGATTTTATATTTGAATTAAGGGCTAATATCTTTACTTTGTTTCTGCATCGAAAAGCACTATCTGGATGTTGCCATATTCATGATACAATCAGTTATTTAAAGTTTATTGAATAGATTCAATTTCAATTTTAGTTTCCAACAAAGTTTTTATATTGAAGATAAGTTTCTTAACCTATTTAATCACTCTTCTTAGAATTTAGAATTTAATTATCAAAATTTATATTGAAATTTAGTTTAATTAGAAATTTAACAAATCCGTTACCTACTCGTATCAAACAAATTTTATTTCGCGAATCTAAAATCAAATTGCGTAGATTTATAACTTCTTTGCTTCAAAAACTTAATCCAGAAAATTATCTGGATCAAGGTTTGAGGTTTGGATGGGTAGAGATCATGGCAATTTGATACACTTTCCGCAAATTTTAAAATCTTCATAAACGTACCTACCTTGGTTTTAAAGTTAGATAGGTACAACTTTTCTAGTTTGTTTTTGTGTTAAGTATATTAAAATGAAATGGAAAATGAAAATTATTTGAACTTTGCTATATCCTCATACTCTGTATCAAACAGTGTGATTAAATGATTATATGTTTGGTTAATTAAATACCGAGAATTAATCCGTAAGCCTAACAAAAACTCATTAAAATATACAACGTGCCTTCACTTAAGACGTAGAAAAGTAAGACATGGACATTGTACGTGGTCTTATATACATAAATGTAACGATTATTTTCATTTTGATAAGAAGTTATAAAATTTTTATATGAATCACTAGGCCTTAAAATTTCAAATTAATTATTTTCCAACTAGACTATACTACTTATCACTTCAATGTCTAGGGTGGTCTAAATAGATTTTCATAAAGCGAGCAGACAAGGTAAAACCTTAAAACAAAACTCATTGCCCAAAACTTGCCGTAGAATAAACTTTTCGAAAATTTTCTACCTTGACGAGAAGGATGAATTTTAGCATGCACTATCCTTCCTGTCTATCCTGTGCTAGATAACATGACGGGGCGATTCAGAGGCGCAAGTTGACTCCTCTTCGAGAAAATCCTTTTTCCTGTTGGTTTAGAGCTCATACTTTTTCCTCATTTCATCTTGGGGCAAAGTAGAATAACTAGGACGGCACAGAAAAACTTTTTTAATTAATCAGCGCTTTGCGTAAACAAAAATACCGCCATTGAGTGTGTTACACTCGCCCCCAGGTTGTAATTGTGTTCAGACGTTCCGGTTACATACATACATCCATAAGCGACTATGGATATGGTCATATTAGTTCGGAGCAGCGCTTTCTTATATTAAAACTTCAGAATATTGTGGAGTTTCCACTTAGTTTACCTCAGTATTAGATTATTAGACAAGTTTCCCTGCCATCAGAGGATGGGTAACTTCTGATAAATTACGTTCGTTGCGGAGGAGGGTACAAAGCCACTAGATAATAAATTTTAGTCTAGGAAAATATTCTGACTGCCGACGACAGGCAGGGTGATGCCTTTGGGCTCAATTATCCTCACATTTCATTTAACCGCACTGTCGAAATGATAATGAGGAGATCCATCCCATTTCACATGCATTGGATACCTGATACTATTGTCGAACTCGAGCAATTTGTGCAAATTACAAAGATCCATCCAAATTTGCTGATGAAAGCAACTAACCCATTTGTTGTGTAATTAAAGGTGAAAGTCATCCCAGGGAATCACATTAATTAGAATTAATCGGGCCGAGCACCCGCCACAAATGGAATCCATGGCCCTCTCCCAGGGTGATTAATATTAGAGCTATTTTCTTCGTTACAAATGTGAGCCCGCATACACCAGGGCTAATGTCACCACACCGGAAGAAGTCACCGGATAGTGTGATAATAGTCCCAGGCTATCTCGAGTGTCCGCAACAGTGCCTAATATTCACAAATTTGCAATTAATATGAATAAGGCTGCAAATGACTCACTCCTCTGCCACGCATTCCGGACAGGATAATTTGAATTATATATCAGTTTAATTTTATGCTCTGGGTGTGGCCGTCAGAACGCCACCAACGAGGGATTACCCGTCCCCGTAGGTGATATATTCCTATTTTCGAGTTTTATCCACTTCATACTGTCGCCGAGCAGAAAAACATTAATACATGCAACTGCAGAGCGTGTCCGATGTTAATGCGCTATTCCATTTAATATGCAAATGCTACCTATGAAATATTTATGCATATACATTTAGTCGTCGGATTTGGACCACTACAACTCTTTTAGTCGTTCGTGTAGAATTTCCCTCTCACTGATGCGGATATTTTCTGGAATATTATTTGTAAGGATGGAATATAGCAAAAAATATGTGTAACATCGCAGCTTGTAATCGTGTAAACCGCTTACAAATATGTTTTTATTCTACAAGGCAAGTTTGGATATCAAGAACTATTCGAAAGTAAGAATAGATGATTAAACCCAACCAAAGTTTGTCGTTAAAGAGATATGACTCATATGAAATATTTGAGTAGAAAACAACATAATTCTAATATTTATATCAGAAGTTGTATATACATACTTATGTATGTATGTATATGTAATCAGCAGCGCACTAACTATGGAAATTTAGTTTACACAATTTGGTCTTTTATAGACCATTTTTGCCTTTTCATAATTCAGATTGAGATTTACATAAAGGGTTCCATACTGCTATTTTAGTTTAGTATAAGTATTAAGTTACTTTATAATTATTTATTAATTTAGACTCATAAAAAAAATTTAAATTTTCACGTAATATAAGGCTCATTTTGTCTTATTTATGTACAGGAAATTTCTACATATAAATTAGAAATATTTTCCTTTAGGTACTTGTAAAGGCATATAGATTTTGATGTGTCAATCAGTGAGTTATTTTGACAGTATGAAAATGTATTGTGAAAGATCTTCTTTTTATTGCATTGAGTTAGAAACTTGCATTTTTGTCAGAACTATAAGACCGTAAACTTTAGTATTTGGTGTTAATTTGAACTCAATATTATACATACATAAGGGTTCTCGCAAGCCTAAAAATTAAAAAAGTAGTGCAATGCAATAAAATAGTGTAAGAAAATTAGTTCAAAATTAGGCAAATAGACCGAATAATTGGTGTAGTTTTGAAAATTGGTACAGTTATTCCTTGAGGTGTCTTGATTAACATACTAAAAGTCCTCGAGGGTGGGGGTGGTGTTGGGGGTGGGGGAGGGGTTTGAATGTCACTTTTTCGAGGTTTTCGTTCATATCTCGAAAACTTTTAGAAATATCATTACGATTAGTTCTACGGAAATTAACTACATAAAATTTCCAACAAATTAGGTTATATTCATTTTTACTGTAGGACCTATACTTAAGGAGCTATAGGCAATTTAAGTTGGCAAAAATAAAAGTATACTCACACATCTGTAATTCTGATGTTCTTGAAAACTTTACGCGGCTGCGCCACGTTATCGCGGCTAAATTGTTACCATTTTTATGTTTGCTGACCGTTACGTGAACATACCGCAAAGTTTTACGGAATAGATATTCAAAACAACCAATGGATATTTTTTGTAATTGGAATTTTGAACAAAAGCCCTCAATGAAAGATATAGCAGCCATCATCTATAACCCAACATCAACTCCAGAAGCCATACAAGAATCAGGAGAAAGGATGTTTCTGACAGTGTACCGGACACCCTCTACTCAGACAGATCTTAACCGCTATCGATACTCATGTTTTTTTAAATGCAGTACCAAGCTCAAACCTGATCTACCTTCTCCCCCTCCTGCTGAAGGGTCAGCGAAATATCACGCTTTTCGGGTGTACCACCAAGTACAAGAGTGGTTAGGGAACCAACTGCCTCCAGAAATGTAGGGTTGGAAGCGAGGAGCTGATGGAAACTTAGAGCCAGTCACTACCTTGGATCCTCCCGCTCCTGACAACGTGTTGAGTTCCATTTTTTGCCGTTGCATGCATGGCTGTTCTGCAAAATGTGGATGTCGAAAAGGCGGTATTAATTGCAGTCTTGTTTGCAACGGCTACCTAGGAGCGTGTACGAAGTGTCTCTGTCGATTTAAATGAAATGGAAGATAATAATGAATAACACAGCTTTCCTGTATAATGCATAAGAGCTTTTATAAAATTAATTTTTTTACTTAAACAGTTCGTACACGCTCCTAGGCAGCCGTTGCAAACAAGACTGCAATTAATACCGCCTTTTCGACATCCACATTTTGCAGAACAGCCATGCATGCAACGGCAAAAAATGGAACTCAACACGTTGTCAGGAGCGGGAGGATCCAAGGTAGTGACTGGCTCTAAGTTTCCATCAGCTCCTCGCTTCCAACCCTACATTTCTGGAGGCAGTTGGTTCCCTAACCACTCTTGTACTTGGTGGTACACCCGAAAAGCGTGATATTTCGCTGACCCTTCAGCAGGAGGGGGAGAAGATAGATCAGGTTTGAGCTTGGTACTGCATTTAAAAAAACATGAGTATCGATAGCGGTTAAGATCTGTCTGAGTAGAGGGTGTCCGGTACACTGTCAGAAACATCCTTTCTCCTGATTCTTGTATGGCTTCTGGAGTTGATGTTGGGTTATAGATGATGGCTGCTATATCCTTCATTGAGGGCTTTTGTTCAAAATTCCAATTACAAAAAATATCCATTGGTTGTTTTGAATATCTATTCCGTAAAACTTTGCGGTATGTTCACGTAACGGTCAGCAAACATAAAAATGGTAACAATTTAGCCGCGATAACGTGGCGCAGCCGCGTAAAGTTTTCAAGAACATCAGAATTACAGATGTGTGAGTATACTTTTATTTTTGCCAACTTAAATTGCCTATAGCTCCTTAAGTATAGGTCCTACAGTAAAAATGAATATAACCTAATTTGTTGGAAATTTTATGTAGTTAATTTCCGTAGAACTAATCGTAATGATATTTCTAAAAGTTTTCGAGATATGAACGAAAACCTCGAAAAAGTGACATTCAAACCCCTCCCCCACCCCCAACACCACCCCCACCCTCGAGGACTTTTAGTATGTTAATCAAGACACCTCAAGGAATAACTGTACCAATTTTCAAAACTACACCAATTATTCGGTCTATTTTAATTAATTTTCTCAGGCTAAAAGGATTTTTGGTAGATTTAAAAAACCGCTTAATAGTTTAACCATTAAAAGCTATTTAAATGCGATGATTTTTCGCTGAGGCTCCAATGTATGACGAAAAGGAAGATCGAAAAACGAATACGTTTTTGTTATATATTTCGTCATGCCACGTTCACGTACTATCTATTTTTAAAAAAGCCACGGAATATGTTTTCTATAATATACTGGAGACCTGTTTTAAGAATCTTTTCATAGAAAAAAAAATATTTTTTTCGTCAAATATCCCACAATTCGTCTCAAAGTTCTCAAAGGAAAATAGATTGGTAATTAGTGATTATTATTTTGATAAATATTTGTCAACTATACCAACAATACTATACGCATTAAACAGTCGATGTAGGTATTTACAAAAAGCCTAAATTCTGCGGAAAATACAGTGTGAAGTGAAACAAGGACATGTTGATCAATTAATTTATCAATATTCAAGTCTCTGTTCAAATCTCCTATGTTCGAAATGGAATGGACACTCCTCATCAGGTTGATTAATTACCGCGAAATAATGTGATATAAAATCTTTCAAAGACCATTGAACTCAAAATCAAACAAACCACCTACGCCCAATTAATTGCTTCATTCCTATGTCAACGCAAAATTCTAATATGTGATGAGCACCCACAAATGGGCGTCCTCATCCTCAAAAATAATTCAATCCACTGTCCATTGAGTTAACGACGGGCTTTAAATTAATCAGCATTAGTTCTTTCCCCACCAAAACAGCAAATTCCAATCACATCAAACGGGCACATAAATTTTAATAAAATCAAATTTGCATCCATATGGGTGCATTGTGTGTTGGTTTTAGTGCGCAGGAGAGTGATTAGACAGAACCAAAATGCCTAAAAGGAATTTTGGGAACATTGCCACGAGCTAATTGCAAATTCTGAGGGTAGTCGTTCTCATCAGAGCAATGACAGCAACTATTGGTTAGGCCGCACAAATGGTTTCATTCCTTTTCAATGAATACCCAAAATTAATAACGTTAATTGAACAGCAATTAGGAACACTTCTCGTATGGCATTAATTTTATTAACATCCATTTTAATTATTGTCCAATTAGGAGTTGAAATTGCAATAGAAAACTGTGTAAATTATACTCGTGCTGGTGACAAATAAGAATTTCATTAAATTCTGTTTACACTATTTGGTTAGTTGCATTGCTGTTGCAAGTTTAAATAAATTCGTCCCATGGCTAGTTGCATTATTTTTTGGAATAATTGTTGTTGTTTTTGGCATTTTAATTGATTGTACTGCTTGTTACAAAGGTTATTTATTTATATTTGTAAATATTTTATGAATTTGGTTATTTTCAGGATGTAATAAGACCATTTAGAAATGTAATGAGACTCATAATGGCCTTTATTTGCCTATAATAAACGTATAGTGTGTACGAGTGCCCACTCAATCAAGAAAAAGATTTGAACTTTAAACCTTTTTTCCTAATGATTTTCCAGATAAATTTTCTTTAGTTACCACTCTAGAAAAAACAAATGTCTGGCATTGTTAGCTGAAAAAATTAGTAAAATATTTCTAACATCTAGCTTTTATAGATTTATATATTAGTTTAAAATGCTTACAAAATACGCTCGTTATGAAAAATTCAATTAAGCACATTCTTAGGTTATTTTTAAATCAATATACATACGTATAATTTATTTTAAAATGCGAAAAAAATTCCACATGCATCAATCAAGGTGATTTGGATATTATCAAAGGAATATAAAAATTTACAAATTCTAGGCAAGCAACTACGGAAAAAGAAATAAAATAAAAAGCGTGTGTTGACTTATATCTTTGCAAAAGTGGTGTAAAAGTATATCCTTTTATTTATTAATTTTTATTTATTTATTTTTTTTTTGTACAGAAAAGGACTTATCAATTAGTAGGGTATATTATCTTATAAAACGCTAAAATTAATTTCCTTATTATAATTATTTATTCCATTTGGTAACGCAAGAATTTATAAGAGCAATTTTAAAATCTCAAAGAAATAAGTAGTAATACTTGCTAGTTAATCGAACTTAAGGTTGTTTCGGTAGTAAAGAACTTCTAACTAATCGAAAAATAAGAAGTCTGAAGTTAGTGTTTATTTTCTAATTAAATAATTTTCATCTTTAATTTTATATACCTAACTCACGAATTTAGGAGTGGCAGGGGCATGAAAAGAGGCTAGTTCGACACATCACATCAGCGGATGTTTTTTAAACTATTTTTTTATTAGTATTTATTATAAGGCGAGGAAAAATTTTGCTTTTTCAAATTTTAAAATTTAATATGATTTATACGTACTTTCACTTTACTACCGAAACTCCTCAAATGCTTAATCCAATTTTTGTTAAATTTTATGTACAGAAAAGACACAACTGTGCAGTAGTTCACCAAAACTTTTAAGGCCAATAGAGAAATTGCATCCTAAAAATTCGTAGAAGTAATAAAATAACCATAGAAACAAACAAAATAATGAAAGTCTTAAAAATTTCACAAAACCCAAAAGGAAAGTAGTGGTGCGCTAAGGTTTAATTAAATACAAGTAATCAAGAACTAATTAAAATTGTAATTAGCGAAAGACTATTAAAACGAACAAAAAAATAAAACCTGTGAACTATTGGCGGACTTGAAACGTCTCAATAAAAATCACACAAAACGTGAACAAAACGAAAAAATCAGTTGAGAACGAGGATTGGAAATTTATTTATTTTTTTGAATATAAACTCGGATTAATTAATCGCAAAAGTGGCCAATTTACTGTATCGGTGGTCACAAAAAATTCAATATACAAAGTGAATGTGTTCTATCTATGGAACGATGAATGATTTTACAACTAATTAAATTTATTTTGCTTTTTCTCTAATTTTAAGTACTTTTAAGTCTTCTCTCACTCTCTTTAGGTATTGGTGGTGATCGAAATGGAAGAAGTGGTAGTTATTGTCACTTTTCTGTATAAAAATATTTTCGTTAAGCTCTTGTTGGTAAGTAGTGTAACTTGGAACAGAAGCGGTATGATGTATGTTTGTGTCTTACTCATAAATTATAATAGTCTGAGAAAACGTTTAACAAACTAAAATTCTCCAATTTATCGATACATTGAGTACCTACTTAGTTGAACAAGTCTTATCCAAAAGGTTTTAAATTCAACTAAGTTATTTCGAATTACACTTTGAACAGAAAATAAATTACAGCTAATATCAATATCCGAAATATATATGAAGTAACTTATATCACGCAAATGTTTTGAAGAATCTGAACAAAAATCATTTTTATAAGAAGCTGATAAGAAATTAAAGTCTACACCAATTCGATAGCGATATTCGAACAACAAATACATCAATGCTGTTCGAATAGTTTTACTCAAGTTCAGTAATTAATGATAATGTCTGAATGGTAAATGTAACATCTACAAAATATCTTATACCCGGCTGGTAAACAAAAGTCCAACGAAATAATAAGTATTAACAGTAATGGATATTTGCAAATTATTTTTATCTTTCTTCTGTTCTCAACAAAATAATACTCACGGAGATATTTATAAAGGTATTTATGTATTTATATATAGAATATATAAAAAATTTCTTGATTAAGAGAGTAGAGAAGATTTTGATATCGTACCGTTTCGCTCACCTTCTTGTCCCACTGCAGGACATACGGAACTGGATGGTCGTAGGGGAACTCAACGTGGCAATTGAATACGACACTCTCTCCAAGGATTGCTGTGATGTGTACAGCATCTTCTGCTAGAACGAAATTTAAAATAAATACAATGCATTAGTTCATGAATCAAAAATTAACTCACTCAGTCTTAAATTAATTAATTTGCGAAATCAATATTTGAGGTCCAATGACACCAATGTGGTATCACTGACAACCAGGAGCGCGTTCAAAAACTTAACCATAGTTAACCAGTCGTTCAAAAACTCGGAGGTTAACCACAACATAACCATCGAGCATAACAATTCGACGTTCATAAACTACTCATAGTTAACTATGCCGTGGTTTAATTTTAACCATACTCCATGAGTATGGTAAGCTCATGGTTAACAAACACATTCAAACGTAAAGAAGAAGGAAAAGGTTTTGAAATATCTCACAGCTGTCTGCGTGCAATTTGAATTGAAAGAATACTGTGAAATAAAAACTAAGAAAAATGATCTTCTTAATAGGAAATAATTAAGTTAACTACGGTTCGTTCATTAATACCCTGGCGGTTAAGCATAACTCTGTGGTTAAGTGGCTTCGATGAGCATAACTATGGTTAAGTTTTCGAACGCGCTCCTGATCGTTGAATGCCAGTGGCACCCCGTTGTTGTCATGGAATTTTTGTCGTTACGATTTTTGTACTTCAAACATCATTTTGACGGGTTTAAGCATAAAGTGTATAATATGTATTAGATAGTCCATCTATGAAAAGATATTTACATTGCATTACACTTCGCTTTAAGACATCTTCTTAAAAAATTAATTAGTATACAAACGACGAGTGTTAGGATACTAATTAAGGAAAATTTAAGCATGTCTGGCGTGGAAAATAAATTTTATTTTCAGACTTTTAAAATGCAAATAAAACCTGTATATGTTCCATTTTTGAAAATTATATTCCTTGGAGGCAAATAGTACCTACGTAAAACTCATTAGCAGTAATTCTACCACATTTTTTAAGTACATATGTATTTATGATATTAAAAAAAATCTATCATTCATATTTGCATTTCTGTGCGTGCTTATTATAAATGCATACGAGAATAAAATATTGATGTTGAACTTTCGAGCACGCTGAAAATTAAAATAAATAAAGAGATGATATTTGCTCGCTTTGGAAACAAATTATGTATTTCTATGCTTGCCTGCACGGTAGAAATAATAATTTTGAAAATCAATTTGCGTTGTCAATTGAAATAATAAATATTAATACTGCATTTATTATTTAAAAATAATTTACTTATGGTAACTAAAAATATTTTATGATAATACTTATTAATTACATTATGACATATGAAATGCATCATTTTCCGAAGATTCAAGAGAATTTTAATACCAAATTATAATCTGTTGTGTCTCTAAGTTGTAAATGTTTAAAAACATAAAGGCTTTAAAATTACAAGAATTACAAATCTTTATTTGGTTGCTATGTATTTGAATTAGGTACCTATTTTAGATCTACTTACAAATTTTTGAATTTTGATTAACAGACGTGGTTTAGACGAAGAAATTTAGCGATAATCTTCCAGTTTAGAATTGTAGGAATTCCAACGCTTTCCCTATATACGAATGTTTCTAAAATAAAAGGGATGCATTTGTATATTGAATTTTATTTTTAATTAAGTTTGCAAAGAAACATTTCAACGAAGTCAATCAACATAAAACAAGCACTTTCGCTTAAGTTGATTGACACTGTTGACACTTAGGCGCTTCTAATACATATATCATAAAAACTCTATCTTAGAACAATCAAATTTGATTTCCCATATGATAGGGAGGATACGGTAAGGTAAATACACCTTAGCTATGCCCACTTTCTTTGACAGTTTCACTCAAATGTGGAGTCCTCTAAAATATACCTGTTTCTTTACTATTTTTTAAAATTAATATTAACAGTTTTGCTCTGTTATAGTAAAACTTATCCATCTAATAAATATGTATATCTGCATTATACCTTTATTTATTAAAAACAAATAACATCTAATAATTCGTACTATCCTAAAATTACACGTACATATGTGAATTTTAGTTTTCTGTCTGTCTATGATTTCTTATTTATAGAACAGGAAAAGTTGAGAAAATATGGGGATGCTTTTAAATAGCTTCTTCGCAAAAACTTTTCTCTAGTGCAGACTATGCATAACGAAATGCAAAGTGAATAACTAACTCAATTGCATAATGATAAATCCTTGTTTCATGGTGCACACCTACAAAAACAGAGTAAGTACAGTAGTTGTGCAAACTCTAGAGAATTTTCGTAACATTTTCGGTGATATTTATCTTTTCCATACATATTTGCTGTACAAATTTCGCGAAAGTTGCAAGATGCAAACGATGTGTGCGGTACTGACAAGAAGTGTACTCTGTTTTTTGATGGAAAATATTCTCCACCCCCGCGAGAATCAAAAAAGCTTCCACACACCGTGAGGAAATTTTTAGAAGTTGATAAAATTTTAAAAGTTGGCGTAGTTTTAAAGTGAAAATTCGGTACAATTGAAAATTAAAAGTAATTAAATTATCCGTACGGCCTTCATTTAAATATGTGCCAGTGATGCTTTTAAGCCCAACTGCATTAAGTGGGGATTTTCTTGGAAGCGCGCATAATGAAAAGTATCTTTCGGATTCAGAGAGTGGATGGGAAGTAGTTTGGAGGAACTTATCGTGTTTCCAGAATCCTCTTGAAAGCAATTTACAGGATATGCTTATGTTTAACACTAACAAACAGTAGACACGTTCTGGAGAATGTCTGATGCAGTGGCGGCGGAGATTGGGGGGAGGGGGGTTAGGAATTAAATGCACCGCCACAAATTCTGCAGGCACAGCAAGGACAAACAAAAGTACAACAGAGGCAAACAAAACAAGCGCCGCGACGCGACGTCTGGAAAGGTAAGTAAGTATTTTCCTTGAGGAGGTAATCCCGCCAAAGACGACGACGACGACGACGACGAAAACGACGCCAACTCGACGTCTTACAGCGTTACTTAAGGAGGGGATTTAGTGCACCTCCAGTGGAGGTGATACGCCGGTTGCCGATTAAAGGGAATCTCTATCATTTCGAGTTATTGCCGGAATAACTATCCGATTGGAATTATATTGCCAGAGTGCGGGGGGAGGAGGACTAGGACTAAGTATTGCGCCAGGCGTCTTCCGGATTGAGCCTGGTTTGGGGGGCGGGTGATTAAAATAGACGGGAGTCCTGTATTTATCGCTTATTCCACGTTCCGGAGGAGCTTCATCTCATCCTGGATCTGTACGTGGGATGAGGCGGATGCACTCAATAGACAAGTCCTGTCGACGTTAATGCCCTGATAATGATGTTAATAACGAAACCCGTGCGGACAGGATCCGATGCAATACGGCGCAGTGGCTAATTTTAGCCTCTTCTTCGATTTTATCGGGGACGGCTATAGGATGCGATGGAGCATTCTATCCTGGAAAATTGCTCATTGGAATGGCAGTCGTTTCGGGATGAGGATGGGAACACGATTATCCTTTACGGCTCTTTTGAAGGCAATTGCCGATCATCATTGGCCATTAAAGGAAACTGCAATAATTGATGGGGTCGCTGCATGAAATTACTCGTACTCCGGGAAGGAGGGCAATTTATTTCCCTGCCATTGTTTTGGATGAAAACACTTTACGGGTGGGGCTCCAATGGGAGGGGTTCTGCCAGGAAAATTTCTGGCATTGCGTGATATGCTTTCATTTATTCAATTCTTGGAAAAGATATGAAATGGATGCCTTTTGTGTTATTTTCCCTAGGCATGGAAACCTTTCGGAATGTGGAATATTTTGAGGTCCTGAGATGACAACAGACAATTTAAGGAGTAGGTAGAAATTCAGCATCATACACTTATTCTTGAGTGGACAATAAAACATTTTAGTATCTTCCTTTTGTCCTTTCTACGGTAGGGTTCACCTACAGCATCCGTAGAATGTGTGAAAGCGGTAAGTTGTTACAATCTGGACAAATGAGTATTCATGTTTAGAACTCGTTTGACTCTTCTTTGGAGACGTCCATAAATTATAACACTCACAAACGGGAAGAACAGGACCCTTAATTTGTAATAAGACATGAAAAGGAATTTTAATTCAAAAATTATTAAAAATTCTGTCCTTTTGATGTTTTTATCGTTTTGAAAAGTAAATATTTGCATATTGTACTTGTTCAGGTTATCTATAGCCTAACCTAACTTTAACAACCTAATTTCAACATTCCGTCGTTTTTAGAGCTTTGCGGGGAAAGTTGCGATTTTTGTAGGGAAAGTAGCGATTTTTTAATGTACATAGTAGGTAAGTACATATTTCAAAATTAACGTTGCTTAAATCAAGAATAAAAAAATTGTATTAAAAGAATAAATCACTCTTTTGTTTTTTAGGAAGGTTATCTTTAAGACTTATTAAAAATCTTTAAGACTGTAGATACCTATCTTAAAAAAAAGGAATTAAACTGGAACATCAGAGAAACTCGAATTAAATTGAATTGAACTGAAAAGCGATAGGTACACCAAATGAAGACACGCTTCAAATTGGGTCCTCCGAAATGATTTTTCGAGAAACATTTTTATAATAACATTTTTTTTATTAATTTCTTCGTTTTTTGCCATTATTTTGAAAATCATATAAGTTTTTTCTCGTTTTAATACATATACATACATATTAAATTTCCTCATTCATTTAGAGTTTCAACTGAAAGAAACTTAGGTATATAAAATAATAGTTAATTAATTTAACATCGTAAATGTTTTCGTGTTCGAAAACTTTACAAAAAAATATTATACTTAAAAGTGAAAAATCACATTTCGGAAACGTTCATGAAATGTAAGAGACTACAAAGCTAATTAAGAAAAATTTCGAATGAATATAAAATTGCAAGAAGCAATAAAAAATGTTATATTAAGTATAGTAATTACTGCGTCTGAAGGAATTAAATAAAAAATCCATAATTAATAAGATAAAATAGCTTTTTAAATTATACCTGATTAGGTACCTATCGTATTTGAAAAAAGTCTTAGATGAGTTCTTGAGTTCGTTGGCTATCATGACATAAACGTTATCGTTTTTTTATGTAGATGCAAAGATTCTACATACATACATATAAGTGCACATATCTGTTGCATTTTCGAAGGAGTAATAAAGTCAAACTTTTAAAGAACATGGGTGCCTTTTTTATGTTGAAAGCTTTTTAACTTTTAACGAACACCTCCCTTTCCCCATCCCCTGCCTCATTAGGGTGACGCTAATTTGCTGAGATTCTGAAACTAATTCCATCAGAAACTGGTGGAGCATGAGATGCTTCACTGGCCCCATCGTCCTCAAGTAAGATTCTATCGAAGGAGTCGAAGGCGACAACAAGCATCTCGAAGAGTCCCAGAATCCAGACGAAGAGGCGTCCCGAGGGACAGAGACAATGCCGTGTCGATGTCTATCTAATGCAGCCGCTGGAAGAGCGGGTGGAACGTGCTCATTTTGTTTATGCTCCCTATGATCTATGCATCGTAGTCGCATCAAGTAAAATGTTAATCACAGCCTCTTCTGTCCCGGAGCATGCGAGGCGAGTGTTCTTGATGTAGGGCACTTGCACGGTGCACGTCTGCCGCCGGAGGAGCACTCTGCGTCACAGGAGCCGGGAAGCAGCCAGCTAAGCTGGGTGATGCTAATCAGGGACAACGTATGCAAAATCATGTCTTCAAAGTTGCTTTATGTTTCCAAGTAATGCTCAATGGAGCACAAAATGACTCGACTTTGCCACTTGAAAGTTTCCGGAATAGTGCTTCAGACCCTGGGATTTGCAGCAGCAAGGACGATGAGAGCGTTTTGCCTCTCAGCAAATTCCGGGATAAGTTGTGCAAAGTGGTCAGTAAACTTCCTAAGTGGGATATCGGTGGACTTTGTCGCACAAAACAATTATCTGAGGGCTCAGAAGGGACGGAAACTGGGATAAAAACATGTGCGACACTCACCTGGACCGTTTGCAAGAGCGCTCCTGGTTAGTAGGGCTGCGACCAGTATCAACCCGATGAAGATAATCCTCGTTGATCCTGTGCTTGTTCTTGTTGTGGCGAACGATCGCGACCGGCTTAATGCCTGACACCACCGGAAAGACCCAGGGTCCGCGCACACGCCCATGCCTCTGGTCCCATAGTCAATGCCGCTAACGGATCGTCGTCATTGCAGCGGCGTCACCTGCAACCAAATAGAAAATTCAAAATTAGTATACTGAAGGAAAAACCGGTCAAGTCCGAGTCGGGTAAAATGCATTAAACATATGTATATAATAAATTCAAAAGAAAACTGCTTTAAATCAAAGCATTTTCACTTTGATATTCGGATAAAATTACCATTTTAAAATACAAAAATTCAATACTTCAAAAATATAATCGGTAGGTACCTATATATGCAAAACATTTCAATTTATATATGTTATACGAAAGAGCTTCGAAATTAATTGAAATTAATGAACTTTTCACTAACAGGGTAGGTATATGACTTTTATTTATAATGGTCTGAGATATCGTTATGATTAAATAGGTCAAATAAATAAACTAAAAATTCTTGGTAAAAAAAACCAAGAAAGCCGAACAACATCGAATATTACAGAAAAAATTTATTAGTGTCGATAGGCTGGAATTTAATTGAATAAACGGAAGTATCAAATTTGATAAAAAACAGGAGAGCCTTAGTACAAAATTGCTTATAAAAATTTCCTCTTTCTTACAAGCAACATAAAAAGTTTATTTCAAAATTACCAAAAATATATAATAAGTTTTATCGCGACAACTGGAGGCTGGTGAGTGGTGTGATAATAGAGAAAGCAACTGTGAGGTGTACAACAAGGTTAAACAATTAATTTCTGTTCTAAGAAAAACATAAAATAAGTTTTGCTATTAACTTTATAATGGGACTATAACTTTGTGTTCAAATTCAGTTTTTGAAATATTTCACAAAAGGTTGATCTCACTTACAATTACTAGTAGAAGTATTTTAAGTGAGATAAATATGATTTCTTATCAGTTTAACACCAAAAATTACTCCAAGAGCCAAACGAAACTTATTAAAATTTAACCATTGAAAATTGAATTTGAATTAATAAGCGATAAAATATAAGACGTACCTAATAAGCAAAATGTCACCAGTTTAAATAATAAAATGATACTTTTGATTACAATACTTGTGGATAATTTTAAATACCTATCATATTTTATAATTAAGTAATAACAAGAACGCATTTAATATCTACATAATTGCCATTTCATATAGCGTAAAAATATATAAGTATGTAATAATAATCACTTCACAATTAATTAAAAAGCTCATTGATCCGATTACGAAAGATAAAAACACTTCATTTAAAGTATATTTTTTAATGTTCTGCAAACGAAATCAGCGAATCCATTATGTGCCAAAATAATTATATGTATATAAATTAATAAAGCAATTTAATCGGATAATTAAAAAAGTTGTTTTCTATAGGTAGGCGCTGTTGGCGCCATTAAATTTTTAATAATACATAAGTCTTTTCAACTCTGGAATGGAAAATAACTAAATAATACAAAAAATTTCGCACATCGTGCACGATGTAAATATTTATATTTTACAGAATTTTTCGACATTTATTGTACGACACTCTAAAAACCATTGTCGAAAAAATGTTCGACAAAAGATTAAAAGCAAGAGCAATTGGTGTATAAATCACATGGGAATTGCCACTGAAAAAATTTTGTTCGCTCATCGATTCCCATCTTAATCGGGCTGTGCCTGCGATAACAGGTTTATTGTTTACAGAGCAATAATTAAGGGTCCATTTAGGTAATAAAAGTAGACCCAGTGAGATGTCCTCCTCAGATTTCCCATCCAGGACACCCCCGCGGCAGCCACTGGGAAGAAAATTGATCCTTGGAGAGACGATTTTATTAGAGTAATAAATTTCTAGCAGCCAATGGCTTTACGAGCGTCTCAAGCCATATTTGGTTGGTGAACCACACCCCCGCTCGCTTCCGGCGGATGTTACGTTTTTAATATTTCCCTCTGTGCGCCACTGCCCTTCTGGTGTACATCCCAATGGGCGACGAGTAAATTAAGTGATTCTCCACTGTTCGAGGGCCCCCCCAAGGGCGGAGTCGGTGCCCTAGAGTTATTACTCGAAGGTACAAAGTTTCCTCCAAGAAAGCCATAGTTGATTCAATCGATATATTCTTGACGTTCTGGGGCCAAAGTTGCTCCTCCGTTGAGTGTCCTTGTGAGGCAACTGACACATGAAATTTTACAAATTGAAAATTTTCGTCCTGCCATCCGTCGCCGATGTGGTTCAATGTTCAGAGGTCTTGTCGATTATTTTATACCCTTGAGATTAATCTGTTTGATTGAATTCAAGAGATAGGTTTGTTGAAAATCGACAACCCGCTGAGTGGTACATTTTGAGAAATATTAAGTCAGTGTTATTGGTTAGTTTCTCATGCTTAGTCACTCTAAAAACACTTGACATTAGTTGTGGATCACATCTTTGAAAGAAGGTAATAAATTTAATTGAAAGTTACACTCATACATAAGTAGGTACCTACTACTAAAAATGTACTGGTATATATCTTTTGAAAACAACGATTATTGGATGTATTCGCTGTATATAATTTGGTGCAAAATTATTTAGTTTTAAATTGCACGGTAACATATTCTACTAATTAAAATACTGGCCGTGCAAATTGCCAAGTCATTATAATTATTATAGAAATAAAGATGTCTAATATTGATGCGGTCACTATTTCTAACAAAGTTGTTGAATAGGTGCTTCCACAGACACTAACTAATATAATTTGGTTTTGCATGAGATCTCACAACTTTTTGTTGTGGAAGAACTGCGTTGCGAGACTTGGCATTTTTTTACATTTTATGGTTTTGATGGGATACGATTTACAACTTATTATAGCGTACATATTTAACATTTTTACTTTTTGCCTGTGATAACATGACATGTTCTTGTTTCTTAAATATCAATTTCGACCAGCCTACATGAACTTCAACATTTTGGGGAATAGCTGAATTAATTAATGAATTGCGTCCAATTGTCCACCATTGTTTCAAGCTAATCAATTGTAAAATTAATGCGTCGCAGCAGAACATGTCCGCTGGCAGTCGTGCGGGTGTAAAATGCAAAAACCCAATAATAAAAATGTCGAGCCGGAATTGCTGCGTTAATGAAATTAGCAGTCGGTTGATATGTTCGGAGCAATCAAATCAAATTGTATTTAAATGTCTGAAAAGGTAGCCATTATTCATGAAAATTAAGGGCTGCTTATCAATTCGGCAGTCGACCCTCCGATGGTTCCGGCTCTTTACCCCGATGGCATTGCTACTGCCGCCGGGGCGTGGGCCCCGAATGTGGGCCTGCACATGAAGCAATCCAAATGAATAATAATTACCGAATTTAGGGCTAATAGTGACCTTTCCGATTGTGTAGAGGGCCGCCACCGAAGTCCCTTCATTATCCTGCCAAGTAATTTATGCACTGGACTTTGTCGAACATTTTAGCATAAGTTAATTGAAAAGGGCCCCAAAGTGGATTATTCAATTTCTAGCTTAGTGAAATTGTCATTTGCGAGCGTTCGTTAAATGTTGTTGTTAATAATTTCAAATTTAGAGCTTCGTTTGGCTAAGCTTTATTGAATTTTTGTCATAGCCGCCAACCGACTGGCCTCAATTTGTGATATTTTGTTGCAAATGCGATTCGCCCTTGTCCGGCCTAATGAAGGTTTTTCGGTAGACCCACTTTAGCTCAAATTCACCGCCTGATGGTGGAGCATTTTGCTTCTAATGGAATTTCATTTCTATTGAGGTCTCCCACGTTTAGTTTCTTTAGAAGTGGCCGCGGAAGAAGTTCGTAATGGGCGTAATTTCTAGAAATGAAAATATATATATATATCTCTTCGTAACTTCATGGTCTCTTAAGGCATTCCTAATTATTTCGTGGAATCTGAAGAAGGGCTCTTACAGGAAAAGACATTGCATTTATTTCAGACAGTGGAACAGTCCGGGTTCCGATTTCAATTAATCTCCAGATTCTTAGACATCCTCTGAAGACGCTCGGATATTTGAGTCTCGTCTTTCGTGCACAAGCTTCAGTTTTCGATTTATCACTTCTTCGAATCACCGAATGTCTTCTAAGATAGTAAAACGCAACGCAATAAACCTTTTTTAGGTGCACTCAATTCGGTGTGGGTGGATGCTCGCAGATAGAACAACTTTCTTTACCATCCCCAGTAAGAAGTAAAAATAGTAAAAATAAAACATCCTTATAAAACCCTCGCAACAGCCAGTTACAGTGAAATGAGTCAACTGAAAATGGCAATGAAAATTGAATCGATGAGATCTCTTTTCCTGTGAAGCCCTTTCGGAAAATTGTTTTCCTTTCTGTGCACTCAAGTGCATACAAAGAATTTTTCCTTCGATTTTCGTGCGGCGGCAGAGGCATGAAGAAAGATCCAAGGAGGCGGAAGGCGGAAGGCACCCGGCCGAGGAGTGCATGAAAAGCGCACTATGGGCGCATCCAAGCTGAAATGATAACAAAAACCTGCAGACGAGCAGACGGAAGATATTCATAGAAGATGGAGCGTAATTTCATCAAACGCTCGCACAGCTCCCTGCTGCTTGTGATTGCACTTTGGTGTCGCTCCGCAACCCGGGGCCCCCCCAAGGCCCATGCCACACTACCGGAAGGGTGTGAGTTGGGTAATCAACGGGGTAGCTAAATCGCAAAATCGAGCCGCCATACCAACCCCAAACCATGGGCCACTTTCGAAAAGCGCACCCACCCCGCCGCCTTTAGACGTGTGCGGATCTTGCTTTAAATTGAAAATCCAATTCTGGTTGTTTCTCTTCGAGGATATTTGATTAATTGCCGAGGAGCAGCATCCGGAGACAGGCTCCAGCTTTCCGGGTCCGTTCCGAACGCTGCATGGGTTTGGCTACTTTTGTTCTTCTCGGTTTTAGGGAAGTCTTTTACCATCTCACACCTTTGTAAAATAAGCACTTTGGGAGATTGCTTTTTATTACTCCCCCGGTGGAATTTTTCCCACTGTGTACTTTTAGCGAAATTAAATAAAAACATTAAGTAAATTTCAAGAGCTTACGAGTGTTCTTCATCCGGTGGCGAGGTAGTTACACACGTCGGAAAATATTTGGCATAAATTGCCACTTTTTTCACTATAAACGATTTTCATGAGAGAACACTTTTCCGCTTTCAATCCGTATGAAAAAGACATTAAAATGCCATCCCCAACATCTTAAAATAGATTTCGTGTAATATGTATGTATATGCAGACATTGTTCTTATTATCTTTCTTGTTCTTATTTTAGGTTATAGCCTGCATTGGATTTGTATGCTTTATAATTTTTATCGGCATAATCATCCTTGCCATTTTTCCACATTTTTCTTTCTTATTTAATCAACCTTTTATTTGCATTAATTTTTGTCGATTTTCTACACTTATATTTGCAGTCCACAAACCGACGATATGTAACTAGTTTAGTAAAATGCTAAATTAGAGAATATTAATGTTTACTTTTGATAAACGCAGATTATTAATGCAAAGGAAATTAAAAAAGGTAATTTTAAAATTATATGGATTTCAGGGAATCCCAATCGTAGCACTACATTGAGAAAAAAGTATTTATGCATTTTTCACCAGTTCGTTAAAGATTTTTAGTCGAATCGAAAGCCTAAAACCTAAAAAATAATAAATATGTCATATTATATTGTTGTTATTCGCATTTTATGGCCGAAAGAAATTAAATATATTTTTTTTTTTATATTGCAATCCAAAATAAAATCGATCGCACGCAAAACCAACATCGGACGCAAAGTTCAATAACTCTCTAACATATTAATATGTATTTTTTAATAAAAAAAATTATAAATATGTGTATGCATACTCTTGAAGATGAAAATAAATATAGTACATATATGTTCAAAACTTGATAATATTACATTTATGTTTTTTTTTAACGAATTCCCAATTCTTAGTATCTTTTCATGCTGATTACAGTAGAATGAGATATTAAGTCGTAAAATTCGATTAATAAATGTTTTGGTGCTTATATACTTTGGCTTCTAATTAAAACCAATTAAAGTTCAATCTCGAATCAAAATTCAATTGCTTACTGGTTTTTAGGTTTTTTTATTGTTTACTTGTAATTATTTTAAAACAATTTTTCTAATAATTAATGATCTATTTGTATGTTTCAATCCCTAATTTAGTTTTGTTATTATAGGGTAATAGGCAAAAACCTAACAACTTATAAAAGATACATACACATACATATGTAAGTAGGTACCTGAGTAGCTTAGTATTTATAAGACTATAAATTAAAATACATATTTAAATAAAACATACATATTTAAGTATAGTTAGTTAATTGTTATAAGTTTTAAAAGATACCTTCAACACACAATTACAAACGATTTTGTGAATGTCGTTTAAACTCAATTTTTTAATGTAGGTAATTAATTTTTAATTTTTTTTAATAAGCCAGAAAAAATATGGTCCTAGGAATATCGCGAAAATGTAATCAGAACTGAGTAATTATTTTGTTACCTCCAGGGAGTTTTATTATCTCGATAAAATCCCAGAAAAATTCCTGGATAAATGCAAATAGTTGAACAGTTTCATAGTAACTTTTTCATGAAAGAATCAGCTAAAAAAGTCCCTGAATTTTCGTTATCAGGCCACTATAACTATAATTAACTGAAAAGTTCTTATGCCCGAGAAATCCGGCTAAAAGCGAAATTAAAAACTCTTAAATGGCACTTTCGAAGTCAGCCGGGATAGTCGAGTTTTTACTGAGTTTAGGAGGATTAACAGGGAGCGGGGGGTATTGGCTGAATCTAATTACTCCATTCCGGAAATGTTTACCCGCAAAAATAATCCCAACTCTATCCTACAAGTACCCAATCAAAAACTTTCACAATATCTTGGCCATTAACGAAATTAACAAAAACTTTTCCGGCAGAAAGAATTCTCTGCTAATTGCAATGCACTGCTACGGGACGGAACCCGGCCAAGTTGCGCATCGCGGAGTTAGAAGGGTCACCGCGATAAGGGATTATGTAATTTCGGAGGAAAAAAAAAATAATAATATGGTTTCCGCTCGAAGTTAGCAAGAGCCTGTAGGATTTCCGATAGAGAGAGGGTGGGGCGTGGGAGTGCTTGCGTAAGCAGTTCGTCTGCCTCCTGTCCTCGTATAATTATTAAGCAATTCGGAAAAAGTTTTAATGGCAATCGTTACATAATCCGGCCAGGGACAAGAAGCTGAAGACGTCAAGCCACCAGTCTGCAGAATATGTTGGCGGGCACTGTCAAATTTCTAAAATTTCCTAATTGTGGATGGTCTCCAAAAAACAATCCTTTTTAAGCGAAATTTAATTCGTTTCCGTCCTCGTAGTTGTCCGCTGCAATTCTGCGCTTATTGTTCGGCTGGCGCGACGCCAAATAGCGCCGAGGAAGGATACTTTTGTCCTTCCGAATTTTTGAAAGTCCCTTGCGGTTTTTTCGTCGTTTTCTCCCATTTTTGCAAGGCATCACCCTGTTAGAGTCCAATGAAAGAAAAACGACGTCGCGACGGAGGATATAATTCCTCGCCTTTTTTTTTGTGAACTCAATGAATGAATAACCGACTTTTGTCTCGGAATAAAGACGTTGCCACATCTCTTGCACTCTACTTGACGAAGTTTATAAAGGAAAACTTCGACTGCACGGACCAGGGCTTGTCCCGTGATGCGTTTTGTCCCAGAGTGAAGTTGGTATTTGCTGAAAAGTTTCGTCCTATTTTGTCATCAGCGGGATCAGCCAGAGCGATACTTCAAGACATGCTCGAGAAAGTTTGGAACCTTTAAGCCATCTTCAATCCTGCAACAGTAGAGTATACCTCTTTCTACTTTCTGTCTGGCAGTCCACCTTTTGTTAACTTCTTCTTATCTGCACCTCTTGATTTTCTAGAGCTATAGAAAAACTTTTCCGAATTTTTATATTTTCGTTACTTTTTCAATGGCTTCAATTATTTTGATATATTTACTCTAATATTTGTGTGGAAAAGTTACTAACTTAATTTAAATTTGTAAAACAGTAAGGGAATTGAAAAATTGCATTTAGCAACTAAGGTATATTAATAATAAATTTATATAATCTGGCCTCGCGGGGTTCTGGCTGCGATGCAATTTTTACACTTAAAAAACTTTTTCCTTTAGACGATGTTTTTCAATACTTTCTGAAAAATGAGGTCTTTGCCATAATGTATTTTATCCCATCAAAATTCAAAATTTTCGCCGACAGACTATAATGACAACATTACTTTACCAGCATATTTTTGTAATGTTCAGATTTCGGATTCATCGATTTATTTAGAAACCAATTGAATCGAGATTTTTTTTTTTTTGCCTTGGTGCATAAAAATTCCTACTAAAGTACCAGAAATTCACACAAACTCTACAGTTTTCCAACGCAAAATATCAAAACAATTCGAATGGGTTTTGTACCGAATTATTTTAACTAAATTCAATATTAACTACCTACATATGTATATAAAGCAAAAAAAAATTATCTACAAATTAAAAAAGAACGTATTTTTGCGTGTAGTGTATAGGTGGTTTGAGGAAGTGATTTTAGATTTCAGAAGGAACTGCTTCTCTTGAGCATTTTAATAATGCTGGACCTTACAGGTTTTACCGCAAACGCGTAGTTTTTATAGTGCTTTATAAATAAATAAAAGAACGCATTTTTAAAATAATGCAATGTGTTTGTATGTCTTTATAAAGTTTATAAAAAATCTTTCCATTAATGTGGGGTTCAAATATAGTACGAGAGCGTTCTATCCAAAGTTCTATTAACAAATGTGAACTCGTTAAATTAGGTCTTTTATAGAGTTTACCTAAAACTTCAGGATTATGTACAGAATTAATTTAAATGTGGTAGAAGTTGGGGAAATCTCTTGTGGTCCTGTGGTCCTGTGGCGATTCCCACTAAAACTATATCGTCTAGGATATTTCAAACCAGAAACCAGAATATGGGAAGAGAAGTGCATTTTCCTAAATGCGCAAAACTAGTGTTAGCTCTGTCCTCAATCAGAAGTCATGAATATGAAACGTTTAGTTAAGTTAAATATCTAGGAGAAGGAGCAGAAACGAGAAGATCTACACCAAATTAACATATTCAATGGACAATGTGGAGAAATGGAGAGAAAGAGAAGTCAACAATTAGAAAATCTGTGCGGTTGCATTTGCCCGGGACAAAGGGACTTGCAAATGTCCCGTCGACGTGTGCACGTATGTAATTGCTCATATCCCAAAGGAAAACGTTTCCTTCCACAGAAAATTTCGAAGTGAAACGTCCTTTGGCTGCCAGCCTAGCCAGCAGGACGCCTATTATTTCTGTAATAACAATTAAGGGACGTTTTAAAGAAATCTCCTGGCGAGGAAAGATCTCGGCGCAATTGTGCATCCCGGGTCTCTTTGACCCGCAAAAGAAAGCGCATACAACTGAAGACTGCCTTGATTTACAGGAGCGGGACTGGGTTTTATGTGGAGGAGGAGGGAGGCGGGGGAGAAAAAAAGAAGTCGGACAAGAAACCGGCGCAGAGGCCCGGGGGCAGAACGCGATTACTGGGGGGCCTTAATTAGAATCTTCCTTGGCCCCGATTGTGAACCGTCGCAGCAGCAAAACTAGGGCTCCGGCTCCTGACAATTAGTATCAGACAAAAGGAGCGCTAAATCACATCACTTTGTGGCAAGAATTGCGCCCCGTGTCTCGGTGCGCCCGACTTCAGCAGTTTTCATGCCGCCCCCGCACAAGCGTCGAAACACCGCCGCCCCCGCGCGCACTAATGCCAAAGGAGTTCGCTTTTTGTCAGCAACATTTTTCGAATCGACATAATTGCACACGAACTATGTTGACTGATGTGTGTCACATAATGAAGGTTTCGGGCAGCCCGACCTGTGGTGGATTTTGGAAACCAGGAGCAGGAAGGAATAGGTCCCCATTGTGCCGGATGACAGTAAGAGCATTAGAGGATTTTAATTTATAGGTGAAGGAAGTCTTGGGGCCCCGAGATCTGCTGATAATTAAGTTCTTCAATCGGTCCGGGCATGGAGGTGCCTGAGGAATTATCTAATTTCACACAAGAACGCCTCCTTCGGGCGCTCCGTGCGGTTCTGAATGTGATTTATCATTCTTCGATCTGCTGCCAACGCAGGATTTTGAGGGACTCGGACAATGGGAGTTTTAAGAATAGGACCGCCAAACCCTCGACGCAGACCTAGAAATTTTCAACAGAAGCATCTATAGAAAAACGTAAGACGAATGTGAAGAAAAGTATTTCAGGAGAAATGAAATAAATTGGGCCAATTGTTTGCTAAGGTATTAAATATAGAATTCGCATTTTAAAGGGAACTAAATAAAGATGTTTCAACTCTAGACATATATATGTATAATGGTATAAATAGATATAACGTAAAGTGACCAAATATCGACCACCTATCTTCTGCGTTAACTTTTTTTAAAGTTAAAAGTATGTATTAGATAAATATACGAATATGTATGTACCACATAAATATACGAATAATTGCACAACTAAATGAATACCTCCTCCAGAATATATGTAAGTATGTATATACTTTTTTTTTCAAATTTAAAATAATTCTGAAACAATGTATTTTAAACTGTCAGCTATTGGGGATTCTCGATAACTACTTGCATGCATCGAAAAATAGTTACATACTATCATAGTAAAAGTATAGAGTGGTCGGAATTGGGCAGACAACAAAATTTATTGGGTCTTAAATTAAGAAGCATTCAATTTGAAATTAATGGCACATTTCAGCATTTCAAAGAATTTAGTCAAGTATGGTTAAGGGTTTCTATTTTCTTGAATTCAGTCTGTCTGTTTGTTCCCTATATAAAAATTAACAACTCTCCTCCGATTAGATACGGGTAAAGGCTTATCTGCATAAACATATCAGAGAAAGGATAAAAAAGAACTTTTGAAAATTTATGTCTGTTAACTAATTTAAAATCAGTGTACCTACGTGGGTTGTCTCTACTTTACGAATTGTTGTAAAACTTTTATTTTAAAATAAATCCTTAGTACCTATGTATTTTGCTTATTAACTCTCCGCGAGTCCGCACGAAAAGATTGTTGTTCCTAGTTAGTTAAGTTATAAAGTTGTTTAGAAATAGAAAATATATAAAATATTAAACGCAAATTTTTTTGAAGTACCACATTTTTAATTGGTTCCTTTAAACTAATTGATCGATTAAATTCGTATACCATATTTGGGGAGGTTTATTTATAGACTTTATTTTAAATATTTTGTAGAAAAACGATAGTTTTTAGTAGTATGTATACCTAATTATGAGAATATCCTGCGAACTGCGAACTAACTATTGCTTTTTCTCGTGTATTTTAAATTTTGCTTAGTAACTATGTATTACTGCTACCGGCAAGAATAGACAAGATATCAATTGTTTTTATCCAAAATTCTAAAATATAATAAGGCCTACATACTAGCTTGTTTTTCTATACTAACGAAAAACCTTGTCTTAATTTGTATTGATTATTTTATTCGTGCTGCAATAATTATTATAATATTTGTAGACACGTAAAATAACCAAAAAATATTATTAAGGGTATGTACCAGATATTGCCTCGCCCGGCCTTAAAAGCCCAAAGTTAAGTGTTCCAATTCTCAATATAAGCTTTGAGTTCAGTAATGTGTTTTTCTACAAAGTAAAAAAAATTACATTTTTTACATGGGTTTTATGGAGATAGAATAATTTATACTATTAATCTTTAATTATCGTAGTTAAAGAAGACATTCATTTAAGTCATACAGATTGAACTAGGAAATTTTTCTGATAAGCGAATATAATGAAGTAATTTGTGGATTCCCAGAAGATAATTTCCCCTCGAATTTAGCAATTAAAAATGTTTCCTAAAATATTCCTAACTTGGACATACTCGCTTTGTAACACCTCACGTTGACCTCTAATCCTTTATTGATCATCTGGAGAACTTATCGAATTAACGAAAGTATTTTTTTGAATATTTAAACGTAAATTGTGGGAACTAGGGGCCGGGGTAGACCCATAACCTCAAAACAATGGGCTGGTACGCCTCGAACAAGGAAAGTTTTAGTAATTACCCAAATGAATAATTCAAATCCCAGTGCCGTGCTAAATATCCTTGAAAAAAGTAGCAGATGTGTCCTCTCGCCGACTGGAAGCACTCTGGGGCTGGTCCTCGGGAGCAGGCCTAATTTTCTCACATGAAAAACAATTTCACTTTCACCAATCACTTCGCTGCGACCCAAAAAATTTGCATTAGACAAGATGTACACACGTCCAGGACACCTTAAGATTGTGAGATTCTTTTGAAATTATTTGCAGTCTTCTTTTCGAGGCTGATGCTAACAACTGCCTGAGTAAGTTTTATTAAAGAAATGTATTTTTTTGTGCAAAATTACTTTGTCGATCACTCACACACTGTTTGCGCCGCAGAAGTTTTTTTCGGATGCTAATCACTCGCACACCAGGACGGTTTCCGGGAGAGCTTCTAAAAGTCCTCCAGTTTTGATTCAAATTGCACCTTACCGAAGTTTTCTATTAATAAGTAATTTTTCAGATAATATTCCCTGTTTGTTTTAAGCGAACGAACAAATCGACTGTGAAGAAAAAAAAACTGCAAAATCCTGCGGGATACTTTAAGGTTATGCTGTTTGTGTTCCCAATTCACTCGACTGTGTTTGTGCCAGAAGGAGCACCGAAATGAAATTTTCCCTTTTCGGAGGGGCACCACTGGGGGGTTTTAACGTGTGCACGCGCGCGGGTGTGGTCCACGAAAAAATTCATTTTTTTCCATCGAACATTTTTCGTGTCAAAATATGCCGGGGAGAAGTTAATTTTTCTTCTCACTGTAACGAACTTTAGTTGATTTTACACTGTTTACAACTATCTAAAATTTACCCATCTAGATAACGTAGGGCTTTTTTTAAAAAAACGAAAACACCTTCTCAGCCGCAGAAATGTTCGCACTATGCTCAGTCACTATCTGCACGCATTGACCGTGTCGAGGAGCTCGAGCCTCAAATTTAATATCCCTTTAAAAATGGGGCGTATCGAATCTAGTTTGATTTTGACGCTACCAAAATGTTCGACAACTGAGAATTGTGCCGAATTTGAATTGACATCGAGAAAACAAAATTATTGAACACCGAAAAGGGAACTAATTTTGTACACAACAAATATTAAGATGTCCTGGAAACTGGGTGGAACACATACGATTAACACAAGGACACTGGAGTTGAAAATTCGTATGACGGAAAGGACATTCTCAGGATAGGAGCTGCAAGTGTCGCACACACACGCTTATAAGATCATTTTATACAAATGTGTGTCGGGTACGTGTGCGGATCGAAAGTGTACAAACATTGAAAAAAAGGCAACAATATATCCTTTGGAATTTTGTACACGAACACTATATGTGGAACGCATACCCTTACAACTCATTCCCGGAGTATCCCGGCTATCCACATTCTACTTGGCAGTGGCACAAGGTTCACATACAGACTTATACCAAAGGTTACTTACCTACCGTTTCCTTTTGTGGCAATATTGTCCGACTGGGGGAACAAGACAAAACCTACCTGCACGGGTGTATAGTGCAAGGTTTTTCCCTGTGGATGGTGTTTCGCACAGGGTTTTTCCCTACAAACCCACACATACCTCGGCAGAAATCATCTGGCGTTTCGCGCAAGGGAGAGGATACAGAACGTTTCGCTATGGTGGCAAACCCCCGAAACCCTACACACTCTCTAGCCCTAGTCTAGTTCCATGTCTCATCGAGAAGGACACTCATGCAAAACCCTGAGCCATGCGCACTGAACCATCCCTGCAAATGTCCTGACACCGAGTCCGTCGTTCCCACCTTGTGTGCCAGCGCCGTGCCGCGCTGTGCCGCGCCGCTCCTGCCGAGAAAGAGAGGGTATAAAGAGGCTATACGCGATTTCACCTTTATAGTATGCCTATACCAAAACGCACAGGAAAAGCCTGGCTCACACCTACATACTAATTTGAGCCAGGTTCGTCCACAATGGGACATATAAATCCTGGCATAATTTTAACGATAAACCTTAAACTATGGGTTCTCGGGCGCACAGCAGCAGAGCCTCGTTCACAATGCAACGAAATTTACCTTTTTTATTTTATTTTATTTTATTTCTACCATGTGAACCCGCACAATCAGAACCCGGCAATTAATTACGATTCAAAAGAACTACCCTCCGCACCAGCGATAAAACGCACCGAAACAACATAAATATTTTAACATTTGAGGGTATGAGGGAATGTTACTTTGGCCCAGGCACAGGTGCCTAGGATACGTAAAATCGGTATCCTTTGATATAAACCCCAAATGTCCTACGGCTGTTCGCATGATGCACCAAATGTGGAACAAGGTTATTTAGGCCTTGGCTATTTTTTTCGTTTTAATATAGCTCACGCCGAGGTAGCCTGCAATTGATTCGCTCAAATGGCAAAAATAAAATTTTAATGGGGTTAACGGTGGTGTGAGGAGGCATCGATTCGCGCTCTGGGCGCCCCAACAATCGTCTGAGCACTTTATATCCTTTTTTTCAAATTTATGAATGTGATGGATGAGGGCACGCCGGGACCCTGAAGGATAAGGTCAAAAGCTCAGAATGAATAGTTACTGACATGAAAGCACTTGGTTTCGTTTCCTCATTTTTTCGGAAACTGCCAAAGCACCAGTGAGGACTGTAAGGCTTATTTTATTTTTTGGAGCGATTCTTTGAAATGAACTGAATGCAGCTCTTACTTAAAGTAGGGCAATCTAAATAAATCTATTTGAGACACAATCGGAAAAATTCAAACGTAAATAGAACGAATGTTCGTTAGATTTAGTTAATGAAGTTTTTTAGAATTCTAATACTAAAAGCAATCTTTAACAATGTTAAAATAATAAATAGTAGGTACATCCGAAGGAAATATAATTTTAAAAGCTATTAAGAATAGACCTTTATACATTATTTAACAGTCATGAATTTACGGAAGGAATTGAATAAATTTGATATATCTTTATTTTAGTAGCATAAGAAATTTACGTTGTTAGATTTTGTCCAATATCGACCAATCAGATGAGGTCCGAGATGAAGGGGTAGGGTTATGATACCCTTATCTATGGTTATGCTGAAAAATCTACGTTTATGACAATGAACTCTATGCAAATATCTATACACTTTATACTTAAAATTTTAAATGAGTTAAGCCTGTTAGTCTGCCTTCTTTTTCGAAAAATTAATATATCAGAAAATCAGAAAAATGATAAATCCAGAAGTATTTGTATGGATTTTTTCAACATTTTCGATAATTTGTTTTCAACATTTCATTCCTTATTTCGCAAAAATATTATGTATCGATGTAAAATTGCGTCTTACAAATACTAACATCCTTTTTGTTTTTTTGTTCGAATTTTTGTAACATGGTTGATTGTTAATTTCAAAAGTATAAAGGGTTTGAGAACTAATTACATAAAATTTAGTCGTGACGGTCAGAATGCAATTTTGAGCAGACATTTTTGTGGAAAAAAATGCAATCCGGAAACAATTTATAACTTTATAATTATTCTTCTCATTTTGTAAATCCCCTTGACTCCTGTCTCCGTGGCATGAGAGCGGGCATTACGCTGTCCGGCGGGCGTGCACAGAGCCCTTTGATGGTATTAAAATTTTCGCAGCTATGTATTTTCATTTTATTTTATTTCATTTTATCCTGCAACATTTTATGATGAAAATCCTTTTTAAATTCGAAACGTGGCAAACGATTTAGCTCAAAAAATAAATTGCACGTCTGCGTCTGTTCTTTGCGGTACGTATTTTCTTTTATTTTTATTTTTATTTTTTTCATATTTTAATTGCGAGAACACCTCGTCTATGTCGTGGCTGAGGGTGTTCTTACCAATTTAAATTGAGTTTATTCATAATTCATGGATTAAAATAAACTCGCTGCGAATAAAAAATGACACGAAAAAAAATTGGGTTTCCCGGCCAATGTTACAAGCCTGTCACGGAACATGTCGGAGTTGGGGTTGGATCGAACATAGCAAAATTCGTGTGCACCCTGTGTAATTAAAAGTGCGGGGGTGACGAAGAGGGCGGAGGCGTAGGGCACGTAAACTTGTACTTGGTAACAATTTTTTTTTTTATGCCCCAAGAGTATTTACGAGGACATTATTTTACGTTATGCGAACGTATTTCCATAGTTCCTGACTGACGTTAATTACCGCCGCCGCCCGGAGTTTAGGGTTCGTGCAACAGAGCGCTCTTAATTCAATACTATTTTTGAGGTAAGGACACCCTGCCTATTTATGGAGTGAATATAAAATTGCCTTGGAGTGTGATGACGTACATAATCGCGGCTAGGAACATTTTATATAAATAGTTGCCATTATGTGAACAGCGGCGGCCTCCAGCTCTGAGGTGAACCACTCCAGGTCTTGGAAGGTTTGCTCTTTATAATTATAAAACATTCCCTGATTAACATATTCCCCGTCTTTTGGGCCAACTTCGACGGCCGCTATAATTGCTCTTGGCCAGCGTTAAATAAATGCTAATATAGTCAATTGCACCGCCAATTTTGCGGACGTTTTGGGGCTCCTGTTCGTGATTGAAAAAGAACAAATTTGTTTTACATCGCGTCTCGTAGGAAAAAGTGATTAATTCGGATAACAGGCAGAACAGTTTTTTGAACCTCAGTTCAAATTAAGTTTCGTAGGTAGTATAGGTGTAGGTAGGTACCTATGTACCTTCGCATGTCCAGGATTAATGATTTTGGGAAGGAAGAAGGACTTGTCGCATAGTAAAAATTAAGTGATTAATTACAATTGACTAAAATAACTTCTTCGAATAAGTTATTCATACATACATATTTACATTGGCACTGTCGCGGAGGTACCGTAATATTTAAATTATTTATTCGAGTGTGAATAAAAATTATAAGTGTAGTTTAGATCAAAGTAGGAACGGCAGCATAAATTACTCGTTGTAAAGATACTTTGTATTATACATATAAATTGTTTAACCATGCCCTTAGTTTATCATAGTAGTCGTAATGTTCTTGTATTGTGCTGTCATGCTTAATGAAAACGATACATTTTAAAAAATACATAAAAGATCCTATATGAAAACGCAAATAATGCATTATTAGTTAATGAAAAATATAATTTTCTTTAACAACGGAAGATACTGATCACAATTAGTTCCTCCTTAGTACATATAAGTAGGTAGAAATAACCCCCGCATAAAACAGTATATGTACAAACCTCTCTAAAAATGGCGTGTTATGGGAATTCTTCGAAACATAGACCTATTACCAAAAAGGATGTTGTGTTCCGAACATTAAAAAAATTGCTGTTATATTATATTAAATATTTTTCAATACAAATGTTAAGCGCGAAAAGAGCTAGGAGGGTTAAGAAAATAAATACCTACATACACACACTGTACTTATGAAGTACATGGTAGAGTAAAAAACGTGAATATCTCTCTTTTATTATCGTATTTTTTGATTAAGTATTTGTTGTCGAAACAAAATTTGCTTCAGTTTTCATTACAAAAAAAAATATTTATTTAGGTATAAATAAAAATGGCTGCAATCAATCTATTATCAAATTATGGTATTATTAGTCTTTTATCGCTTTTTAGTTTTTTTAACAAACTAAAGCATATTACTTAAACAGTTCTTTGTTAAATTAACACTTGCTTATATTTGCAAAATATCTCGCCCTACTGTTTTTTTTCTTGATTGGGCTTTTCCTGACTTGGGATCATATTCCTCATCCAAAGAAGATGATATCGCAAATTGTTAAAGATTTAGCATGAATCATTGTATGTTAATTATGAAATGAAGGCACGTAGAAAACTTATAACAATAATCGAATGAATTTCTTTACTGATTTTTAGGCTAATTAACTGCGATAAATCACATTGATTGACGTCACCCCGGTCTCGATTGCTAAATTGAGAAAACTGCGAAATTCAATGAATTGCTGAGTTCGTTATATTCATAAAATTTGCTTTGCAGCTGTACAATCAAACATCTCTTCCACTTTTATCAGGGAAGTCAGATTGGCCCCATGCTAATTATGATTTGCTTAAGATAACAATCGCCTGGTCAATCAATCAATCTTTTCTTGAGATTCCCATCCACCGTTCCGGGACGATGTGGCACGTCTATTGAAAGAAGGGCCCCCCAGATGAGGAAAGTAAAAATTTGTTTGATGTTTACAATGTGCCATACCATTTCAGGGTGGGCATTTTTCTTCGCTCCTTGGCTTTTTTTTTTCTTCGGTATTTTTATTTTTTTATTAAGACGCTCTCCGTCGGGAAAGTCCTTGGAATTAGGGGGCAATCTCGTAAAAAACCGGATGGCGCCTTCCTTGGGGCTTTTCGCTGCTTTTATTAAATAGGTTTTTCGTGCGCACACCTAAGGAACTATAGTGGGGGCATTATGTTTATATCGACCTAGGTATTGCTACATCAGAATAACGTCATTATATGGCTTATACTTCCTTATTGATCCACTAAAAGTAGAAGGCCGTGGAGCTGATGCTGCTCTTAACCCATCATCAACCACTTACCGTGGCATGTCGGCTCCGCAAACAGTTTCAGCGGCAGTAATGCTGCTCCTGCTCGCTCCCCGGGAGCATAGACCCGGATATACCTGCCCGGGAAAACTGCTGGGAAATAACATTTTTTCCTACAGACGGGATCTGCGTGCTATTTTCAGTCATCGAATTGCCACGAGTAAGAAATGGCGGTGGGTAATAATAGCCAGATGAGGGGGGGGGGGGGGGGGGGGGGGGGGGGGCGGAATTTTCCCTCACCTTTAAAACTCTTCGCTTTTTCCGCCCCCGCCTGAAGAAGATTCAAACTCGCTTTTGAAGTTTTTCTATATTCCTTAGCTTACCTTTCTGCCTGCACTTTATGTTCGTGAAAGGGCGAAAAGTTAGGAATCGCGATTAAAGATGTCAGAAAATACTTGGCTTTTTCATTTTGCAGTATTTTACATTTTTCATGGTATATGTAAAAACAATGCGAACGTTTAAAGGTACATGATTTTATCTTTACGGTTGACCGTTTTAGAGAAATAATAACTTAATTATTTAAAGCTAATAAGATTAAATACGAGTATACCTATATTTATCATAAAAGAAACTATCCAATTTGAATCACCATTGTTTAAGAGTATACAAGCTGTGTTTATTGAATTGTCTAAAAGATTATTCCACAGAATAATACTATACATATTTTTTCAAAATTGTTTTAGTGAATTTAGTATATTTTTAGATTTTCCAAATATTTACATTGGAAATATAGTGAGACTGGTGACTAATTATAATTTATAAACAAACAAACAAAATATAAAATAAATATAAATAAAAAAACTAAAGTCATGAAATGGGATTCTTCATAAACAATATTTCATATGCTATATGCCATAACATCGGACAGAAGTACCTACTATGAATTTAGTTATAACATTTTCGTGAAATATTCTTAATACCAACATTTTATGGCAAAATAAGCTTCAATTTTCCAAAGGTAACTCCACTGTTAAGTTTTGAAAATGTTAGTTAATTTACTTTTTGATTTTCCTTGTTCGTGCTATCATAACATTTTTAATTTATACGTTTTCTAGAATTAATTTCAAAGTTTGTAAGTTTCTATAAAGCTATTGTCGTGTTATGTATATTTCAAATTCGAAAAGTGTGGCTAACAAACATAAAACACAGTTACTGCTCCTAAGTCCTCCTTTTTATCTCTGTGAAACATCAGAAGGTATTACTTAAAAGATAAAAATACGTTTCTAATGTCAGAATTTCAGATGACTCTGCCAAAGATGGCCAATTTAAAAAATTAGCTGACTTTAGAGTGTGAATAGAGAAAAGCGGCATTTATGCAGGGCAATAATGCAAGAGATGCAGCTTGATTTTGAATTCCTTGCACCTCACAGATAACAACTTCATGGAGTGAAGAACCCATTTTAAAAGCATTTAAGGGAGCTGCGCTTTAATCTAAAAGCACTTAGACCATAATCACCGCAATTAAGAAAATTCGAAAGTTCAGAAGTGGGAAGACGTGCAGCCTGACACCAAAGTCTGGTGTTCGCTTGTGAGCGGACGACAAAAAACTGAATGGATTCAGTCAATCTACGTAACTACTAGAAGCAGGCTAGCAGCCGTTGGCTGTTCCCACTCCCGGTTGCACCAGGGCATTATAGGGCAGTTACGTCCTGGTCCCCGTAGAACGCCGGGATATGGGCGAACCTACCGGGAGCAATAGATAAAAGGGCCACCGTCAGAGTCCCGGCCAGTGCCCATCCCACTCCTGGACCAGGGGGTCCTAGGGCTGCGGCAGAATAATCTAACGCTAACACAAGGAAAGAATTCTATTAAAATCGTAGAACCTAAAGGATCTCGGGCTTCCGCCTCTGTTTGACTTGTGCAGTGCCGCGCTCCGGACTCCTGCTCCCTAGGGATTAATTTTACATACTTTCTTTTTGCGCAGCGAACAGGACGAGCTTTTCCCAGTTTTTCCAGTTTTTTGTTTTCCACGCCGGCACAGATATAGTCGAGGAAAAGTTTAAATTTTCCGCTTCCGGCTAAGACTGCCGGACTAACTTGAACCGGAGACTCTTATGTTTTATTTATTTACGGACGGGATCAAAATTTTCTTGCCGGGTGGTGGCCCGCTTTTCTTCCATTTTGCTCCTATTTTTTTCAATATTTTACATGTGGAAAGGGAATAGCCGGTCGACGGTCGCTATTTTCAGCTTTGCTCCTGCTGATTATATTCGCACAGTGCCATGGCATTTTTCTTTTCCCTAGATGTCCTCCGGTGCTGAATTAAGTTGGCAGATGTGCTCCAGTATCCTCTTTTTTTGTTTTTTTTTATCCAGCAACATATCGTCACATGTCGCCAGGTGAAAATTGAGTTTACCAGGACTGTTGCCCCGAGGTGTTGATCAACAAATAAGATTTTTTTTTTCCACCTGCACTTACTTGTTTATTGTCTCAGCGTCCTATTTACTACAGAAACAGGTCTGCTTTTATTTATTTCAATCGCCCCGCAACTGTCCCAGTCTCTTATTCTCATACTTGCATGAAAAATGACTCGAATCATCTTCTATTACAGAGAAATACCCCGCGGATCCTCAATAGCATTAATTCGTGTACTCAGCTCCATAAAGATAATTAATATTAGAGACATATGTACATACGATATCAAATTCCATTCCACAATATAACAATTAATTAATCCATTTATAAAATTTGCTTGACTTGATACTTTCGCTTAAAGTAAAAAAATTTTGATTATTATACTTATACACATATGTATGTACATAAAGATAAATTTATCACAAAATTCATATTGAAACTTGTATATGTATGGTTAAAGTTAAAAAAATTCTGAAATTTCTAAACATTCTATGGTAAGAACTATAAAACCAGTAAAACTTTGATTTTTGTTTTAATCTTTGCATGTTCAATGAAGTAGATATTAAATTTTGTCATTTATTCGTTGGATATGATGCACAATACGCTTAATTTTTATTAATAAAGTATTTTATATACATGTTGAACCTCTTTGTTAGCTAACATTTTTCTAAGAATTTTCAAATTTTTCCCATCATATGATTTTAAAAATTTGAGTAACTTATTTGCAGTATGTTTTGATTTTTAAAATTGTAATCAATTTTTAATTTTCTTCAACTGGTTCAAAACTACTTCTGTGTGAGTTGGTATTGTTTTGCCTATCTCTAAAAAGTAGTACGCATTTTTTACTGTATACATATAGGTATTAATGCAGTGCAGCTGACTAAAATTAAAGCTACTCACCGCTTTCATTATATAATATTCAACACGTAAAAACAATAAAATCGCTCAAATACTGGAAAATTTTTGTTTACAAAAAGAAATTAATTAAAAACTCAGAAAGAACTCATGCAACCGTCCAAATAAACCACACAATTTGCACTAAATCATTACGCCGGAGAATATGAGAAACGTAAGCTTATCTGTTTGACCTCCTTACCCTTTACTTTCTGGGTATTGATAAAATTCAGTGAGTTCAAATAAATGTTTGTGAAAATAAAAACCGAAATGTCAGTAAATACGATCTCTATACAAAGTCCTTCTTTAAATATCACGGGACGGATCAGAGAAGGTTATTCGAATATTTATAATATATTTTATTATTAGTAAGACTTCAATGATGGGATAATGTAATAAAAGTGGAAAGCTTAAATTCTATAAGATTTTGCTCTCTGGGATTCTTAAGGGTACACTGGAGGTAATTGAGTGTACTTAATCCGAATTTGACGTGTCAGACATTTCTCATCACTTTAGAGGGTTTAGGGGGAAAAGGGGGAAGGCGATGGATATGGATTACCATTTGAGACCTAAAATAAGATATTGACCTGGATTTATTATTTGTAAATATAACCTAAAATTTAATTTTTCACAATGTTTTCGTTCAATTGTTTCGAAAAAATCAGAAAAATATGACACATATGAATTTGTTTTATATGAATTTTTCATTTATAGGAATTTGCCAAATTGAAGCGGTAGTTATAGTAGATTTGTTATGAATTATATATTAAAACATAAGAATTACAGAAAAACATAAAGCCGTTTTTCAAAATATTGATTTTCATTACTCGACTACGGTAAGGCCAAAGGAGGATTGTATGTGGATATGGTGATCCCATTTCTTCATAACTCCTAACACCAATATGTCGGATTTTAAAAATACATTTTTACAGCTCTAAAAAAAATGTAAGGTAAAAGTATCGCAAGTATTGCATTTGGTATCAAACGAAAGGTCTTGATGACCCACATTCCAGAAATATACTATATATGTACCTACATATATAAATATATTTCTTGTTCTTATATATTTTAAATTTTTTAGTATTAAAGTTTGAATAATAATCAAAATTAAATTAATTATGTCTAAAAATAGAATTAATAGATTATAAGAATAGAAGAATTGTCGATATTAACAATCGATGTGAAGTGTATTAACATGACTCGTAATCGTTGACCTTTAACCTATTTCTATCGATGTGAAGCAAAATCTATTAAAATAACTATCACTTATTAAAAGTCAAGCTAAGAAGCAATATTATTGAATAACCTTAAACATCCAGCAAATATGTGTGCAATCTAAACCTTCAATTTTTAATAAAACCGCTCCTGACTGACGACACCCAGTGAGGCTGAAGAAGGATGTGACCGAGCATGTTTTGTATGCCGATATGCTGAGTAATTTCTATTGAAATCTCCCTCGAAGAAAATGTCGAGCAGAAGGGCAAGAAAAAAAAATGCAGAAGAAAAAATGGGCGACCAAAGCGCCAGAGAAGATTACGAAGGAAAAAATTTTTCATCACATTACAGTCCCTGAGATGGGAAGGGTGTGGCTGATTTCCCTTTACCACTTGGCTGATATGAAATGAAAGTACATCAGTCTCTTTGATTCCTTATCTTTGGCTCTAGCCACAAAAACGCATGGCTTTATAGTATCTGGAGCCTTTGACACTGAAAAATCTCCGCAAAGATGTGCTCCTTATGCCTTCCACCGACGATGTAAAGAGATTGTTGAAAATCTGATGAAATGAATAAGAAAATGGATTTTTTTTCTCTTCATAGCAGCGGCAACGATGGCAGTAGGGTTCCCTCTGAAATGAATCCATTTGTTTCACATTTAATGTGATAATGTCGCGGTTTTTAAATTTTGGAGATATTTACGCTGATGAGATTTAAATATTTCAAGCTGAAAGGTTCACCTTTTAGCAGATTACTTTAAATATAGTAGTACCTATGTAACCAAGTATCAGTGACAATAGTAAATAGTAATGAAATTGCTTTTATTTTTAAATTTTTGGAAGATTTATATTAGATATTTATAGATAATTCTCGAAAATTGTAATGACATAATAATAATTGTATATTTAGTACTACAACGAATATTCTTGAAGTTCGTACTTTGTTCACATATACATACATATGTAGGTATATGTATTATATTATGTAGAATCTTCTAAACAAAATAGTAATTACCTACAACAGAAATTAAATAATGAAGCTTTTAAACAAATGTTCCCTAAAAATTTTAATTGAATAGATCGGTTATCGATAATATGAAATTGATTTTATGTAAAAATTACCGAAGAAATCAGTCCAAAGCTTAAATCCTGGGAAATATTGCTTTGATAGATGCCTTTTAAATTATTTACAGAAAATTTTTACTTCGCAATTTATCAATAATTTATTATAAAATTGTAGGGCGAACTACGGAGAGATGCCTCACTCTTTAATTTTGTAGCACAGCACTTGAGTGAAGAATTTTAAGAAATGACAAATTTTGTTGTAAGTCGGAATTGAAAATTTCAACTACATATATATGGTATCATCTAATAAATTTGTGGTTCTCAACTCCATTGTGTAGGACATCAAATAAAGGCTTATTAAGCTAGTATTCCAGAAATGTAACGCTCATTTACATATATGTATGTATATCAACGAGTTTTTGGAATAAAATTTTCAAAAATCATTTACAATTAATATTCGACAACTACATATATCTTTTCAAGGAGGTAATAATTAAAAAAAACTCGGACAAAATTCTACGAGTTACATACGATCTCAGATTTTTACTGCAAATTATCAATAGTTAAATACCTTAATAAAAAACTTCTCTGTAAGTAACAGAGATAGTTCTTTTTAATAAAGTTAACATGCTACATAGTTAACATTTCAGGTTTGATTATTGTTTGGTCCTTTTGTCTCATTGTACGGTGAAGTGTTAAAATGTACATATAATGTATGGTACAATATAAGCTATTTCGTTAGAGCTCTATTTAATCACTATAAGTAGATTCTTCTTTTATCATCCCAAAAACGAACTGTTCTCAGAGATTTACAGATTTTCTCTACAATTGTTGTACTTCACTTAGCAGTAATAAGAGTGTAATAATAAAACACAATAGGATTAAATTGGTGGGAAATCTACAGCACTATAAAAAGACAACCTCTTCCAGCAGCTTTTAACAATTTGCAGTTTACTCCTGCATATTTGTACTTCGACATCCTCACCAAGCGCAGGGAGCATCCTTTCAGGAAGATTCAGTGTAACCTGGTTTTCGCTCGGATCGATTCTTCATTCAGTTCAATTCCATTGAAATAAATCCTCAGTCTCAATGGCGTGCAATCATTAATGATGAATCCCTGCGCTGGTGCTTTCAATGCAAGCAGTTGACATGTCTCCACCCGAATTTTCATTTAAAGTAATTGTAGCGGAGGAGCACTATTTCTGCATATTCCACTTGAGCCCACCCACCCCCAGATCAATTTACTTCGGATAATGCCGTAGAAAATTTCAGTGGGATTTTCCGGAATCCACAGTGGGAGAGACATTCGAGGAAGTGTAATGTTATTTATGTGATTCATTCCCGGACTCCTTTTCGATATCAATCATCCCACAGTTGAATTACGAATGTATATCTGCACGTTCTATAGTTGCACTAAAACTTCCTATACCCAACATAATATAAATTATGCATGAGCCTCTACGGAATTGGATACGTCCGATGGAGCCCTGACAGACTGCCTGTCACCGAATTTGATTATTTTGCCTTAAACCAATAACAATAACCTGGCGCAGTCCCTAGGACGGTCCTCTCTCGAGGTATTCGGCGAGTTCTTAAAATATTTACAAATGACAAAAATTGGATCTGTGTCCCTTTCTTCACTTTTTTGTTTACATATCCCTTCTATGTGCACATTGATCTTCTAAAGAGAAGGAAATCTCTAGGTATAGAAATTTCTTTAACCTTTGCAAGTTAATGAGAAAATAGCTCATTTAAATAATTTAAGGTGCGGTTATAATATTTTTAATCCTTATTAGCTTATACCCATGTCATGATTATTGGCGACAGTTGGGTACCTATCCGAAAGGTCTCTAGCGTACAAACCTTTTAAATGTTGTTAAAAAACTAGCCTTTTCTATTTTAAAATTATTACAATATAAGTTTAGGATTTAAAAATGTAGCTTACTTAGTCCAATTTATGTATATATCTTAAGAATCATTTACATTTGGAATTTATTTTAAAGTTCAGAAGAAGTATGTATTAGGAAACTAAGAAATGAACCTTTAAATTTAGTTTAGACCTGTTAAATAACTTGAAAACATATTATTAAGATTAGTATTACCAACCAATGGTGATTAATATACATACATACATATATGTACATATTTGATTAGCATTTTTGTTCCATACGGATTTTCTTATCCCCTACTAAACATTTATTGATATTTTTAAAAATCACTTTTCGACATTAATCATGTAGGTACGAACATATGTAGGGTAGGTACATTATATATTTTATTATGAAAATAATTATACTCGTAAATACGTAGTATTGTTTTTAAATTAAATTTTGAAATATATAAAGAAGATGTGCCTTTAGTAAGATGAAATTTTATCAGAAGAGCTTGGGTACTTTCGTCAGAACCAGAGTGCAATTATCCTGATTTTCCAGAGTTTCGATCAAAGTAATCGCAAAATATTCATGGATACCTCGACGCGTGGAGTAATCGATTTGCAATTAGGGATAATTAAATTATACCGCAAAGATACCCTCGTTTGGTTCCCATTCAGCTCTAACCGGATCCATCAGGCCCAGATAGATTTAATTGGGGGCAATCACTATGCAACCAGCGACCAACGCAAATATTGACAAATTTTAAAATCACAATTAAAAATTAAAACGCAGTGAATCACTGTCGGGGACAACATAACCAGCTTGGGCTAATTTAGCAAATGAGTTTTACAGAGTTCTGTCCAAAAATTGTGGCAACAGCCCACTGTAATGGGCATTCGGCCCGAGGACGCATTCTTGTCGTCCCTAATTAGAATTAAATAATTAATTTGCAGGAAATTGCACGCCTGCAGATACTTTCAGTTTGACCCCGCTATGGCACACATTTTCAAAAAATAATAATAATAATAATGAAGAGAGAGGATATAAAACGACGCCATCCTTTCTCTCTCCTTATTTTTAACGCGAAATTTTTCAGGTCAAGGATAGAGCCGTATTCAGACAATCGCCATGTGAAAGGAGTCGTGATATTTTCCATTTTTGCCCGGGCAACATGTAAAGATAAAATGTGACACCACAAAAGAAGACACTTCACTGCAGCTGTGCTGCGAACTCTTTCTGTGACATTTTAATCTTATTATTTGCGCTATGGGCTACCAGGGGAATGTGACTGAACCTTAGGGTTGCGGTTAGTAATGCAGGCCACACTGGGGTGATTAGCAAATTTGACAATGTATAATTTTGCACATGTGTTCGGTGTGCTAAATGTCAGCTGCTTGAACTTGCTAATTATAATGATGTTAGCTCATTAGTGCACCCGAGAGACCATTGTTTTTCATCGCAGGGAGTTAGCCAAGGATCGCAATTGACCGCTTTGCTGCTTTAGTCAGAAATTGTTTATTAATTTATCATTGAGCGGACTCTGTATTTAAAGTTTTAAGGTTTATAAGTAATAGATATGTATGTGTGTTCATAGAAAACTTAATTAGTTTCGTTAATTGATTCTGGAAATGTAATAAATGAAATGATGTAAAACAGTAAGGCAAGTACAAAATCAGAAACCATTTTAACCGTTATTCATAATTTAATAAACGAAAGAGTGAGTTTTGAATATCTATGAAAACCTCTAACCTAAAACGCCTACCAACTTTAAAAAACTTATGAAGAATTAAAAATTCCCCCTTCTTTCATAATTTTAATACATGACAAATAAAAAAAATATTATGAAAATCTCATATCGTTTTCCATTGATTAGGAATTCGTCAATCAAAATGTTCAAATAGCTCCCGCGAAAAATAGAAATACAGCCGTTTTTTTATCCATTTTTGAAAAACGATTAAAAGATAAAAATATATAAAATTTTGTAATGTGGCTTAAATGAAACCCTGCCTTAAACTAAGATTATCAAATTGAACTTATCTCTATAATTAAAGCTGATAGACGAACTCATAATCTACGAAAAACTTCCTATAAAAATGATTTGCTAATTCTATGGAAGAAAAAAATGTTAGTGTTAAAAAGATTATCAAATATAAATCCTATTTTAATTAATGCTGCTTATTTAATGTTAAAAAATAAGTTTTCTTTAAAAGCAAATTCAGTTCTAGTGTTTGCCAAATTTTCCAATAGAGGTACCAACTCCTAAAAAAATTGAGTCTATAATCAGCGCGCAAAACTGAAAATAACTAAAGAATGCAGAATGTATGATATTAATAGTTACTTCTTTCTAAGAATTCTTTAAAATAAATAATTACAATTTATCCAAATTGGTTCCAATAAACCATTTGCAAGCTTCACATGTATGTGACCAAATTAAAACCAATGCCATAACAAGTCTTTTTGTCCAGATTAATCGAAACACGTGAAACGTGTCGTCTTGCATGACGGGTGGTTTAGTTTCGAAAATCAATTTCCATGTTTGTAAACCTCACCGGATCCAGCGTTTCGGCAAATATCAACCCAAAGTTGTTAAATAATTCTCGAATTTACTTGAAACCTTTTCCCACCGGGAACAATATCCTTAAATTCGTGGTCTGTTCCCGTGCGGCGGAGCAGTTTAGAAATGCCCCGATAAGGCAGTAGAACCCCGTTTTTCCGAGGTGCGCATATTAAATAACTCCCAGTCATTTCAAGTTATGCAAGAACTTCTCCTTGGCAGCGAATAAGAAAATCTCCTGGGCATTAATTTAACTTTAACTACAAATTTTCCGTGCACAAATGTGGGGTCCATTCCACCGCCATACATCTGCATAGCTTAATTTCTTCTGCAGGTTTTGCCCTACTGAATTTCAATAATCTCTCATTCGGATAGTGACCAGCCCGTGGGTCCACGGCGATTATGCGGTCTCAGCATAAGTCGTAGATTCCATATGCCAGCGGCACTAAGCAAGTAAATCCGAGATATCTGGAGGTTCCATTTTAAAGACTGCCAACGGGGACTGTTTTATCATATTTGAGTAATTCATCTCTGAGTTGGTTTTTACGGCAATCCGTAAACGAAAAATTCCTAGGCGGGTCTGGTCACCTTCGGGGTGAATGAGCCTGGTCCATTTCGGAAGCAGCGCAAGAGCTCACAAATCTTGCTGCTGGTATCAGAAACTTGGTGGCGTCTTGTTTCAGCCGAAGTCTCTTATTCTTATATATGTAGGATATTTGCCAAAAATCCAATTGCCTCATTTTACAGCTCCATGTTTGGAATGAAAATCCATAAGTCGAATGCTGCGACTTTTCACGTATTTTTTTCTAACATTTTCCTCTTTATTTTTGGTGTGCACTCCTAAGACGGAGGTTTTTGATTCCGCCACGCCCCTGCTCCCGTCTGAAGTGTGCTCTTTCTTCCTATTGTTCCTGAACCAGGAGTGTTTTATGAGAATATGGAAATGTGTATTTTATGAGATTTTAGGATTATGTGAGCACATTAGCTCGACTATTTCAATGATTTATGAGATGACGGGAGAATTGCGTTCTTCTCGGTTACACTCGCTTTTGTTTTTATCTTCAAAAATACCACTGATGTGGTAGTATGAATGCGGCAAAATTCAATTTAAAGGTGGGATATTTTTGGAACGTTCTACCACTTGAATTGAATATGGTACGTTAATATTCTTTTGATATGCAATACCTCTCAAGTATTTCATTTTTATGAGTTTTATGTTTCCTTACCTTATATTTTATATCTATCACTGTTAAAATATTTTTAACCATTCTAATTTTAACGTTTCTAGAAATATCATATCGAAAGCGTAATCAAAAAGTATCTCAAATTTTCCCAATTAAAAAAAATATTAATTAATATTAAGTAAGTACTCTTACTCATCAAAAAGTCAACAAAAATTAAAAAAGTTCGCAAAGAGTCGAATAAAATATTACAAAATATTGTAACGGTCAATCGTTGGCAGAACTCATTTTCAAGGAAAGGATGGAAAACATAGCAAAAGAGCAAATTTCATTATCCAGAAGAGTTTGTAAGATAATATTAAAGAGCCAGTTATAGAAAGTTAGACTGTAAAACTGAGTGTGTAAACATATGCATGAACATGTAAAATAGAATCAAATTGACGCAAATCTATCACCCAAATTCTCTTACTTGATAACTTAAATGTTTTATGTTTTTTTTATTTTAAAAACTAAAAGACGTATACTTAGTAGACCGAAGTATTTATTTGAACATGATTTAAATGATATACTTTTGATTTGGCACAAATTACTTTTTTTTATTTTCAAAATTATTACTCTGCAAGGCTTTAACTCGTAATTTTATAACAAGCAAAATAAAAGACGACTGAGAATAATCGTAACCGTTTTTGCAGACATAGTCATTGTCCCCTTACATAAACGTCTACAGTGTAAAAATATTGCAGGTATGTAATTAGGTACTTTTATGTCTAAAAATTTACATCTGCTAAAACACATTTACATACTATATAGTGCAAGCTTCACATATTTTATGTTTAATTTTCCACCATAAATTCTTACACAGATATTTATATCATTTTTTGAGTATAATGTTATTATCATTAAGGAAGCTATTCACATAGTTTCCTTCCAAAGAGGCTAAATATACATACACAAACATTTTTTAAAGAGGCAAATTTAATTTGTAAGTAATTTGCTTTAAACACTTTACAAAAATTGCAGTGTTGTGGAGGCGCTAATATTGAATATACATTAATTATATATTATTGTATTGTTACGATGTAAGTATGATGCAGTTAAGCATTTGGAACAAGGCTTTTCATAGTTTCATACTAAAAATGTGTATTTTCGTGTTATCTAGAAAGGACTCTGGTAAATTTTAAAAATCTCCCATTATATAAAGACCAAAAAGAGTAAATCACCCGACAGCTGACAAAAAAGTTGAGTAAATCACAAAACTACTAGGCCTGAAAGATCAATGGACCGATTGTTCCGCCTTTCATGGAGCAACCGTTTCAGCTCAAAGGCCAGCTATCAGCCGGGCTTCAACCGACGAAGACTGAAACAATTTCTCAACTCAGACGACCATAATTCATGCTTGCACCCTGTCCTGGACCAATTCATCACGGGGTTTAATGCACAAATCAGAAACATGAAAATTTCAATCATCACGAGGAATTTTGTGCATTGTTTGTTTAAAACAGTGAGAGACTTTGTCTCAGGTCTTTGTAGTGCACATTTTCTGGCCAGAATGGACCCGGGGTCTTCCGCTGTTGGGTGTTGGGAATTCCTCCAGAACTGAACTGTAGAAGACCCAAAAACTGAAGCAGTGGATCAATAGCAAACGTACAAAGTAAATAGGAGCCGCAGAAAGCATCCTCCAGTGGGACACGGACACAGTCGCACAAAAGCACAAATTCCCTTCAAGGAGATTGTAGGGAATTGTATCCTTCTCCAAAAAGCTAAATTTCAATTTATATACAAGAACGCAGCAAATCGGTAGGTGTGTAGGTATTTTTCCATATAGACGGCACGATTTTATGTCCTTACGGCTCCATGACCACACCATTGAAAGCTGGCGTGTTTTACTCTACACAAAATGTCTGCTTTTGTTGAGAAATTCTTGCGTAGGTACACCGAATTTTCGGTTCGGGCGATAGGAATGAATTTTCCCGTGAAAAAAAGGCCTAGGTATGATAAAAAGGGGGACAATAACGACTATCATTTTACTGGGCTATTTTTCTGATAAAAGTAACGCCACAAAAATCTTTTCATTGGCATTCCCAAACAATTACAGCCTCATTCAAGCATAGGAAAAGAACCCGGGCAAAGTTACTGCCACACACAGATTTTGCTTTGGTGTGAAATTGGAAAATTTCGATATAAACTACAATGTGATCTCCCAGGACCTACCTCTATACTCACCGGGAGTCGGAAGATTTTAATTTTAGACGAAATTGCCGCTCTCCTAGATTAATAAGCTAGCTGAAATTGGACAAAAACAATCCGAGGAAAGCAGATGTTCGTCATGGCGGCAAAAAGGAGAATTTATTTATTTAAATTGAATTGGAAAAGTTTAATAAGCCAGCCGTTGTCCCTCGCACAAAATGACGAATTTTGGTGGAGAAAATTTATGGGTGTTTTATTAAATGAAACGAGAGCACCAGGCTGGAAAACAGATTGTGGCTTATTTGGATTAAATCTAGGTCGAAAATTGTTTCGCTCAAGAAGATGAAAATTACCTACTAACATTTTTGAGTTGAGAACTAACTAAAGTAGTTTGTCCGAAGCCTTTCGTTGCATTTTCATCGTCTTCTTATATTTTTGTTTTAATTATATAAAAGTTGGTTTGCATCCGGCACAACTAACTGAAACAATATAAGCTAGCAGGATACTTATGAAAATTTGGCATTAAATTTTCTTTTCAAATAAAAAGTAAACAAGGTGCAGTAGAGTATCTGCCAATTTACTTTTTAAAGTTTTGTCTGCATTTTCGAACGATTTATTTGTCTTGAAAATGGAATTAGTAAGATTACTAAAGTCAAACAGCCAAATCAGCAGCGCTTTCACAAAATTTTGGTTGCAAGCTATAATTTTGAAAGAACAATTGTACCACATTGGATTAAAACGGATGCGTATCCGGATTTATTTTGAAGACACCCTTAATTTAGTACATATATGATTTAGGTACTCAGCGTCCCAAATAAAAATATTACGAGCTCATTGTATTCTTATTTGGATCCGTAAAATTGAATGATTAATTGAAGCAATAAGTATCCTCGTACCTCCCTAAATGACTCCTAAAGTCGTTGTGGAATCATAGTAGAAAAAAAGGTCCACTATAATTATTTCCATTTTCTTAAAATATGATGAATTTAAAGTTTAGGTATACCTATATGTATGAGCTCGTAAAACGACAAGTTTAAATAGTGTGTGGTAGTTTTTAAAAGTGCCAAACTAGCGTGTAATTTTCTATTTTCCAAACAGAATTGAACGCCATCGGGTTCTATGATACGAGTGAAGATAATGTAGGTAACAGGAGCTTCTAGCTTAAGAAAAAGTTGGAGCCTTAATCTGTAAAATAAAAATATGAAATTCTTAAAAACTTTTACGTAAAACTCGAATAAATGAAGAATAACGACCATAATTGAGTTCGTGGAAAACTTGCTCTCCCTAAGGGTTTCCGTAAGAATTTCTAGTAAATAGTACGTTAAGTTTTTTTTTTGTTTGCATCTTAAACTTTCACTCATTCACAATCTACAGGAAAATCGTATAAAAATAGTATATCATCTGTGTTAAAGGAAAATTTATTATCTTGTTGTTAAAGAAATACCGATATTGATAAAAAGTAAATATATATGTAAATTATGCTTTCTTAAACTGGCTGTTCAAAACTTTCCAGTGAAGCCAGTGCCCATATTGTTAGCAGCTAAACCCACTACAATAGCTTCGATCATTAAATTTCAATTCGCCTGATCATTAAATTTCGATTAAGCTAGAATTAAGTTTAAACTGTATCAATTACAGTAAAGTTCCCTATCTGTAGAGACTCCAATTTTCGGGAACATCAGTGGCTCTATCTGGAATAAAGTCGTTTTTCCCAGTATCGGAGGACAGGCAGCAAGAAGCGGTTTGCACCACTAAACTGTCCCATCCTTTGAGCCAAAGTAGTCTATTTAGCATAAATCACAGAGCAAGACTATTTTTACCGGACAAGTTTTTCCCTGGGCCGTGACGTTGCTCTTGAAAGTTGAGGTTGGTCCTTGGGATCATCAAGGATGTACAGGAAAGTTTTTAGCCGGGAAGATAACAACGGGGGTATACCAGTGATATAAAGTTTGCATCTACCGAGAGATACCAACAAATTATCTCCGATCCTGGAAGCGCGCCCTATATACATATGTATACCGGCTATGCGCTTTATATATGCATTATGTATTTTATATGTATATACAGTTGTACAGTTACAGATGCACTTAACCTGATTCTTCCGGTTTGTGAAATGGAAGAGATTTAGTTGGTTAAGTTTTCCAGAAATTCTGCTCTTTGCGAAAGCCGAGTATCTGCAGAGCCACGGACACCGTGTCCCATAGATTGCATATAGCACAAGGCCGGTTCCACTGGAGATACCACGGAAACTCGGGGAAATTTTAACGAAATAAAATTAACTTCGTTTATTCTAACCAAATTCCAGCGTGTGTGGTGCAGCTTCCATGCAGTATGCAAATGAAACCGAGCTTTTGTGGGTGGGAGGAAAATAACGCCTTTTTTTGTATTTTTATTTCTTTCTACCATTCCCCGAAGAAAATCGTAGCGACTCGAGGCTAGTGCCCGGGGGCATATTATTTCATGCAGAGGATTTTCTTTCTAGAATCGGCGACTTAAATTAAATACAAAACATAAAAACGGTGCAGGTAGGTGGTAGGTGAACATTTAAAATGCGCGCGGTTTCTCCCCGCACGACCCTGCGCACCCGGGGGATATACCGCTCCCAGAAATAGCCACCTGAATTAGTGAAATGTTTTTAAGCCGCCTGTATGCAAATCTTTTCATTTTCATTTTTGTTGTTTTTGTTGGTGTGCTGTTGCCCCGTTTGCTTGTTGTTTTAAAATTCTCTTGAAAATGTTTTTGTGTGGTGCGGTGCGCTGGAAAGGACTTTTCAATTCGCATCCCGCCCTGAATTAATGTTTCCGAATTGTGCCAGCCTGGATTAAGCAATTTTTGCAGTTTTCCTGTTGTTTGAAATTATTGTGTTCGACTGTGAGGAATTAAAATGTTTTATACAATTGATTTTGTAATCAACACTCATGAATCATGACTCATAACATAAATCCAGCGATTTAATTAAGTTTCACCGTTGTTCCTAGAAGAAGTAAATCCTCAAGGAAGTAATGGAAAAAAGGTTTAATAATTATTATTCATGACCAACAAACCAAAAACAAAAACATAAATCATAAATCTTTAATGAGCATTTAGAAGCGATTGAAATCCGTATAATTGTTTAATATGGTTTTTTAACATAAATATGAAATGTATTTACTTTGATATAATTTGCTTAATAAAAATTATGAAACTTTCGATGTAACTAGTAATGAAAACTATCACTCATTAACTGCAAATGAATGAAAATGGGAAGCATAATCGTTATTTGCGATCCCTGTATTTAAAAATCAACAATATCATCTTTTATATTACAGATATTCCCACATAATTAACGAGTCCAGATTCTTTTCTGCGGTTTAAAATGATTTTCTGGAAATTTTGTAGTTGGCGTACATTTATTGACGACTATATTGAATTTAATGTGTTATTGCCTTTTTGAAAAGAATGTCGGCATCTGTAAAGGGATTATTTTCTTCGGAAGGCTTATCTTCGCTAAGACGCGTTTTTTTAGACGATAATTTTTAAAAATTAGTTCTGTTGACGAATACCGCTTGAGATATGCAGCTAAATATGTTTAAAATCATTATTAAAAATAAAATTTCTAATTATAAGCTTTGAACTTATTTAACTTTTGTTTCCCTTCAGTGACAAAAACGACTAGGAAATAGTTGCACCTAATACAAGTCCAAGATATTAAAGTTTTCGAGTACGAATAAAATAGTACCTACTTTGTTTGATCTCAAGCTGTCCATTTAAAATTACTTACCTATAATTCTAAGAATTTGCAGTCCACTAAGCTACTAACTGAAAAACACTAGAAATTCAACTCTAGTAGTTTATTATGTTGAAAAAAGTTAACAGTGATGAATTGAATTTTTAACTAAATAAGTCTAATTAAAGAAACTCAAAGCTTTTCCTTATTCGTGTAGTACCTTAATAGTATATCTGTTCAAAAATGAAAGCAAATTACTAATATTTACAAATAAGAAAATAAATATACCTTATATAAAAATATTGTCGAATTTTTTTCTGAAAAGCACTTCTTTGGAAGGTAACAAGGTAGGACTGATGGGTAAATTGAACTACATCCGTCCTCTGTAACTTTAGTCAGGCAGGGCAGAGAAGAGGAAGAATAATTTTTAATTTTCATAAAAACTCTTTAAATATAATACCTATAGAATGAGAACGGAAGGAGGGCCGGAGGGATTATTCATTTTTCATATTACTATATCTAACTATCGCCACGCCCCAGTACTAAAGGCCACCCAGTTCCGATCCGCAGAAGAATCTGAAAGTTATTATGAAATTCTTTCCTTACTTTCAATTTGTTGGATTTTTACGTATTCCCATGGGAACAAGAATTCGATATTTTTTTTTCTCTCTCCCAGAATTATGGGTGAAAAAGGGATCCCCTAACCAGAACCTACTGCCTGATGGCTATGGAGCACAGCTGGTGTGTGTACCCGGTGAAGGGGTGCGGGGGTGGGTCGTGTACAGAAGTAAGTATAGTGCACAAGTCAGGACACAACGAAGTTATCCGTCTGCCTCGGCTTGAATTGAGTTTGATTGCAGAAGAGGTTTGATGATGATATTTCATCATCATCATCATCATCATTCTGAGCCCTCCTTATGTTGCGCGAAAGCCGCCGTCTTCTGCCGATATCCGCCCCCATCCCCCTCTCAACCCGGCCACCCCCCGCACCCGTGCCGTAAAAGTCACTTGATTGTGACGCCTCCTCAACATCGGGCAAAAGCGGGGGTGGACGCGAGTGTAGTAAGATGGACGGGTGGGCGGAAATTAATGCCTCGCATGTCACAGCGTTAAATAAACTTTTTAATTGGAGCCACGTTTACCCGCTCTGGCATAATTTATGGAAATCTTGATGCTCGCCTTTGAGATATGATTTAAAAAAAAAAATTATGTATATACTGTATATACATATAAATATATTACATTATATATTTTGTTCTAGGTACATGCGGCCATTAAGCAGTAAAAGGGCAAATTGAGGTGGCCGAGTTAGCACACTCAGGGCTAAATAAAAAATTCAATTTCCATCCACACCTTCAAGGTATTCATCAAACATAATTTTTGATGTTTATCGCTAAATTTAATCCCATCCATAAAACGTCAGTTTTTTAACCCGAAAAACGGCCACATATCCCGCTCTGTTGTTTACATTAACTTCTGGGTACCTACGCCTCTGACGGCGGCGGCGGGCGGCGGCGTCCTGGACCCGGAAGGGTTTAAAATCGTAAAAAACACCCTGAAATGGTACCGGGATCGGCCCCGGGGGGTAGGTGTGCCCCGAAGGTCTCCAGGCGGCATCAAATGAAAAGAGGAGCCACTGCCGCCGCCGTCGGCTGCGAGAGGGTACAGGGTGGCTCTGAATCCCTCACCGAGAACAGGACATTTTCGATGGGAGCTGGAGCTGCGTTTGAATTTTCCCGATGATACATCACGTCCGGGACTTTTCCACGGGCGCCATATGTGGGCAGAATATTTGTCTCGCAGTTTATTTAGCGAGGGGGAAGGGCAAGATGGCGACTCAGGCTGTTGGCGAGAAAAGGTTCCCGGCGTTTCGTTTAAAATTTTTATTTCTTTTGTGCAGTCAGAAAAAAAAGGTTGTCTCCTCAGCGCTTCTTGAAAGTCATCTCGGCCCCAAGGCTGTCAAGCGAAATATAAAAAACCCGGGGAGCCGGCCGGCGGCGGGGGCCGCCGAGGAAAAGCCGAGAAAAACTTTGAAGCTCTAAAAGAACAAACATGACATCCTTGAAATGCGGCTTAACGAGACCTGACTGAGGCAGCCGGCTGGACCCGCTGAAAGGTTTAATTCCTGCACTATGGGCGCGGGGGTGGGGGGCTGCTTGGGGTCATCGTCGTTTTTTGGTATTTTGTTAAAATCTGTCACGTCTTTCGCTATGGTCATCTTGTTTGAAAGGGTTTCGTTAGTGTGAAAAGTGCGGGTTTTTGCCGGGTCCGGCGTTCGATGAAAAGCATTTAATGCCGGCACCCTCTGTGCAAACTCAATCAGGATGAGACCATTACTAAGCACCTTTTTCCTGAAAGACGCTATAATTCATCGGTGGGGGCTAAAAGGTTTTTAATCTTGGCGTGTGTGGCCTGGCCACTATTCAGTGCAGGTGACAATGGAAAACTTTCGAGATATGAATTTTAATGGGATTACGATATTATAAGGGATTTTGGGAATACCTACATTCTTTTAATAGCCAATTATAAGTTTTCTGTAGGAAATACGCCATAAACGTAAATGTACCTACGTTTTCTGTGGTAATACATACACCATTTTTCAGACACTTTCTTTATCTACAATATTTTATTACTTTGGCTTTAATTGGAAATTATCCATATAAACGAAGTAATTTCAAAAACGTGTTTTATGCAAAAATATAAAAAATTTCCTGATTTACGTGTAAAGTTGAAAAACAAATTTTTAAAAAAAAAAATAGAACCGACTCCAAAAAATCCCAAGCTCTAAAAAGTATAAAATAATTATATTAAAAGTCCTCTGATACTAAAGGGTGTTTTTTTAAGAGCTTGTGGATTTGAATTTTAAATAAAACACATACAAATTAGAGAAATGACCAAATTTTTTTTTTATTTGTTAGATACTTCTTTGGCATTTAACATTTGAAAACAATTTCGGGCATATGGCCACCACGACTATTTCTCACAAAGGTCATTCTGGATGTCCAATTTTCAACCACTTTTTCGAGCATTTGGGAGCGTATCTCACCAATAACGCGTTCAATGTTGGTTTCCAAAGCGTCAATAGTTGCTGGCTTGTCGGCATAAACCAATGACTTGACATAACCCCAAAGAAAATAGTCCAATGGTGTCAAATCACACGATCGTGGAGGCCAGTTGACTGGTCCACTTCGTGAGACAATGTTGTCGCCAAAATGATTCTTCAACAAATCGATTGTTTCAGCCGCAGTATGGCATGTGGCACCATCCTGTTGAAACCACAAGTCGTCAACATCAATGTTTCGAAGTTTTGGCAACAAAGATTCGTTGATCATTACTCTGTACCGTTTGCCATTGACGGTGACGCGTCGTCCTTCCTCATTTTTAAAAAAAATAAGGACCGATGATCCCACCGGCCCAAAGACCGCACCAAAAAATACTTCTTACTCTTGACGGTGGCTTTGCATCCAATAGCGTAAATGTAGACCGAAATTTGGTAATTACGTTACTTATGGTGATCTCGGATGGACGATTATGCGCACCATAATGTTCACGAAGTGCTCTATATAAACATTTTTAACCGAACACTGATTTTGAAAATAAATTTCCACGATTTGGAAACGTTGCTCCGGAGTCAATTTATTCATGATGATTTGCCAAACAATACTGAATACAAATGTCACTTTGAAGTGCCAAAGTTACTATCAGTGAAGCGCGTAATCCCTATTGAAAAAAAAACCTCCTAAAAAAACACCCTTTACTTTCAACATTAAATACCAAGACTTTCCTAGACTTTTGAAGTCGGTGTGAAAACCTGACTGATATTAATCCAATTAATCCAGACAAACTGATTGCATTCATTATTTAGTATTGGATTAATATCAGTCAGGTTTTCACACCAACTTCAAAAGTCTAGGAAAGTCTTGGTATTTAATGTTGAAAGTAGTATCAGAGGACTTTTAATATAATTATTTTATATTTTTTAGAGCTTGGGATTTTTTGGAGTCGGTTTTTTTTTTTTTAAATTTTTTATTTCATTCTCTTTAGTGTACTATGTTTTAGTAAATTTTTTTTGGTCCGCCATTTTGAATCCTCGCAATCGGGCACCGAATGTACAACCAAGTATACCAAAACCTTATCTGTGTATATATTTTGTTTTTTGTTGATTTTCTCAAAAAGAGCCGAATCAATTTCGATAAAATATGGGACCACCTCTGAAGTATGACCTACCAAACAAAAAAAGAATCATCAAAATCAATTCATAATTGGCGGAATTATCGCGTAACGACATACAAAAAAAAAAAAAACATACAGCCGAATTGAGAACCTCCTCCGTTTTTTCGTCGGTTAAAAAATCTATGTTTCTATATTTGATTTTTTAACAGAACAAGACTTTATTTGTGGATGTCCTCAAAAACATTTCTTCAATTGTACATATTGCTGTAGATCCTATATTCTTATATTCCTACATTTAAAAAACTCTAAAACATAAATAATGATAGATACTCTTTTGTCCATAGGACTAAAATTATTACAATTTTTGGATTAATCATTCATTCACAACAATTTCTTGAAATAAATTAAATTGGATTGACTGTTAAGCAATTAAATATAAAAAACCGGAATTAATAAATAAAAAATAAAAATTTTAAAATAGCCGTCTGCTTTTACTTTTTCGATGCATACAGGTCATTTTAAATATGTATGTAGTTCGTATAAGTAAGGTTTCCATGACAAATTTATCGTATACGTATTTAGGATTCTACAGAAGCACAACTTGTATAAGTAACCTACTGGGTCCTTTCATACCCGATTTATTTCTAATAATGTGTTTTGCTTTTCCTATAAATAGGACAAATTCATTTCGCATTCCCAACTATTTCGAACCAGTGGCAATTTGAGTTACCTTAAATAGAAACCAGCCTTTAAGGAGCACTTCCCAACTGATATGCTTGCTCTGCATCGAAGCACCAATATGCATTCCAAGTTGCGTTCAATTGAGCATCTACATATTTATTATTATATTGTTGGCATGCAATATGTATGTAGTATTTCCAAGTCAAATGGCCTGCAAGTCATGGGGTCATTCTTGCTGCTTGAATGGGAAAGTTCCCAAAGATATTGCGAAATTTATCAGCATTCTCCACTTCATTTAAATTTCAGTTTCCTCTGAGTTCGACATAGAGGACATGTACTTGGAGCAAAATCATAATGTTTTTCTCTCTTTAGTATATTTCCGATTAATCAAACTGTACTTTGCACGTTGCATATTGTTATCATCATTAAAATTATGTAAAAACATGGTTTACACCAAAACTTGAAGCTTTAAAAATAAGTGATGCTATTGTTAGCTTGAGGTGTTTGTATTGTTACCATGTACATATGTATATATTTCAAATAACTCTATAATAATATGATCAAATTAAAGGAATTTTCGAGAAATCCCACATTGAAGTTATACCTATGCATTAATGAATGATGTTGAAAATAGAGCCAAAGTGCGTCATAATTTTTTTTTTAAGATTCTATAAACTAGGTTCGGAACATTGTTTAATAAATTTTTTACCTAATAATAAATTCGCAATATTAAAATAGGAACAGATTGAGTATGGAGTCTCCTCACGGATTTTGATCAAACTTTGCAGAAGTTTTCACTTAGAGTCAAAAGTGACAAATATATAGATAAATAAAATTTATCGGTCACTTGTATTTTCCGAGATATTTAACTTTAAAATTTGGAAAATTGACATTTTGCTACAACGATTTTTTGCATATTTCCTCAAAGGTTCGTTGCGAATCGTGTAAATACTTCCAAATTAAAACTCCTTTCTCATTCTAAAAGGAATCTTCAAGAAGTACAATGAAATGTTTCTTTTCTTATTACCGAAAACCCGGTGGAAATATTTTTATTTTAAGGCTTTTCTAAATCGTGTTACCCTCTTTCTTCAGAAAGGACGCACAACAATTAAAATTAAACGTACATTACGTATTTCAAAAGTAACTAAGCGTTCACAAACGTTTCTATCTTCAAACGTTTATTTTTTATTGCTTGAAATTGGTGCATTTATATAGAAAAAGTAGAAAATATTCTCGGGTATTGATTTCCACCCTACTGTATAAGCAGGCATTAAAAAAAAATGTTTTTTTTCCCTTAACAACCCTCCAAAGCGTTTAGTCGATAAGTCAATTTATTGTTCAATCCGCAGAACTAGACGTAACCACATCGCTGTACCGCGAAAAAAAATTGAGAAAAAAGTGGAATATGCCGGGGGCTCGGTGAAAAAATAAATGAAAATTCTCCGGGATATCCATAAATGAAGACATACTGTTCAGGGAGGAAAGCTCTCATCCGCGTGTTCCCGTAATACGCCTGGGCGCCGTCGTCCGCCCCCGCAAACGCCTACCACACTCCGGGCCCGGCCACGTTCCTGTAGGAATTTCCGTAGAAGGTTTCAACTGTGTTTGCAGCACCGCCGGGAGGTGCCTTCTACGTGGAAAAGCTCTTGACTTGAAACGTCCGAGCAAAAGTTGCCGAAGGTGTGGGTGGCGTATGAAATGAATATGGCACTTATATGGAAACACAAAAGCTCATCTTCGCGTTCTGATGCTCCCAAGTCTCCCCGGCCGTGTCCCGCCTTTCCCGGGACCCATCACATGTCGCTTCTATCTCGTGGGTGGATCCCTCACACCCCCAAAGGAAGCGTCAAAGATGGAATTTCTTGAAGAAATATGAAATATGATATCTTGATCCGTAATTCTCCGAACCATAGGGATTCAAGGTGTTAAGGCTGTAAATAAGTCAGGAATCGGGCGCCGGACTGGCATCAGTCCTCCAGAGCCAGGACCCAGGAGCCAGGACTCCCATCGTCCATACGTCACCCGAATTAATTCCAATTAAGGAATGTGCTTCTTTCAATCAGCGTTCTTTAATGGAATGGCGGCGCGGTCTCCCGGGCGGGGACTCTAAGACCTCTGGGGCCTTTATTATTTCATAGCTTAATTTCCTTGCAGCAAATTGAAAACGATCGGAGAGTTGATTGTCTTTCGAGCTCGGATGAGCCTACGATAAATTGTCTTGACGTCATGCTGGTTGATTTGAGGGTTCTTGGCCATCGAACCTTATCGACTCGTTTGTGTTCCTTCCTGTTGTCGGGGTGGGGGAAGTTGAGCGATGATAAATGAGGTTTATGCTTGATACTGACAATGTCAGTGGGTTTACCATCCACAAAATATATTTTTTTTATTCATATATGTATGTATAGATACTATTTTCATATAATAATTCCCAAATAAAAATAACCTTTAATGATTCCTTATAAAATGCAAACGTTAATTCAAAGAAATATAACATTGCAGAGATTTACAACAACTAAGAACTCCAGTTAAGCTTTATGTACCTACTTCAAAATTGCATCTCTTTTTCTCTTATCATTTAAAAATGACAAGATTTATTGAATTTAAGTACCTAAAGTACATGATAATATTTATTTAATTTTGTTAATGTCGAAAAATTCATAAAATTGCAAAAGCAATATAACACAACCAAACAAAAAACTTTTTTGCAAACAATTGCTAATAATTATTATTCAAAGTTCAAAGTACCTACATAAAAAATTTTGTGTTTTCAGAAAAATACTTTTAAAGGTTTATAAGGTGCGTTTCATAATTATAGCACACTTATAATTTCTAGTAATTTATTCAAAAATTCATTAGTTTTGCGCATTGTTAAGAACACCCTGTACTAGGACAAATTCTTATACTCTTCCGCTCTGAGATAAAACAAGTTATTGGTAGAATGTGTCGATCATTCGATAGTACTGTTATGAGGAATGAGACATTGCACTTTTCGCTCTTGTTTTCTCGTTTCATAAATATAGCACATTTTAAAAAAACTAGTAAAAATTCAACTTTTTGTAATTTTTATTAAGGAAAAAACAATGCTTACTAACTAATTATACCGCCCTTGCTTTGATACAATTAAAAATTCTTTGTTTCATAGACTGAGCCATCTTTTTAAACAAATTTTTGTCCAAAGACTCCCACTCCCTCAATATTGCACTTTTAAGTGCATATACCGAGTCGTATTGACGATTTTCGGCATAAACAGCCCTCACTAAAATTCCCCAAATATTTTCTAGGGGTTGAGATCGGGTGAGCAGGCCGGCCAGTCCAACACCTTGATGTTATTTTCCCTTAACCAAGTGTTTGTTTGGCGGCTGACATGTATGCTTGCGTTGTCCTGTTGGAAAGTGTATCGTTTTGTGGAATTTTATCGCAAAAATGGTGAAAGACTACATTGTAAAACGTTTATGTAGTCGCAGCTTTTCATTTTGGACAAAGTAAATTGTACTTCCAACGGGCCATCTTCGCCATCTTACTTATGCAATGTCCTTTACTTGTAAGATCATTTTCTCCGATGAAAAGAAATGGAATCTGGATGGCCCTGATGGTTTTGCCCACTACTGGAGTGATTTGAGAAAGGAGCCACGGTATTTTTCAAAGAGAAATTTTGGGGGAGGTTCAGTTATGCTGTGGGGTGCTTTCTGCGAAGATGGCCCGTTGGAAGTACAATTTACTTTGTCCAAAATGAAAAGCTGCGACTACATAAACGTTTTACAATGTAGTCTTTCACCATTTTTGCGATAAAATTCCACAAAACGATACACTTTCCAACAGGACAACGCAAGCATACATGTCAGCCGCCAAACAAACACTTGGTTAAGGGAAAATAACATCAAGGTGTTGGACTGGCCGGCCTGCTCACCCGATCTCAACCCCTAGAAAATATTTGGGGAATTTTAGTGAGGGCTGTTTATGCCGAAAATCGTCAATACGACTCGGTATATGCACTTAAAAGTGCAATATTGAGGGAGTGGGAGTCTTTGGACAAAAATTTGTTTAAAAAGATGGCTCAGTCTATGAAACAAAGAATTTTTAATTGTATCAAAGCAAGGGCGGTATAATTAGTTAGTAAGCATTGTTTTTTCCTTAATAAAAATTACAAAAAGTTGAATTTTTACTAGTTTTTTTAAAATGTGCTATATTTATGAAACGAGAAAACAAGAGCGAAAAGTGCAATGTCTCATTCCTCATAACAGTACTATCGAATGATCGACACATTCTACCAACAACTTGTTTTATCCCAGAGCGGAAGAGTATAAGAATTTGTCCTAGTACAGGGTGTTCTTGACATTGCCCAAAACTAATGAATTTTTGAATAAATTACTAGAAATTATAAGTGTGCTATAATTATGAAACGCACCTTATACCTGCGTGCTCCGACCACTAATGCCAACTCAGCTTTCTTTGAAATTAACTTTTTAATGTTATTTTCTATATTCTTTAAATGATTCCTAATAATTTAAGCAAAAAAAAAAGTCGGGTACATATATATATGATAGAAATCTTCACATTATTTAGACAAATTCCATTAATATTGTGTCCACACGAGCGAAGTTGCTAGTTATTATACAAAATTGCAAGGCACTCGGGATTTTGTCGCCTAAGTTTGAAATTCCCAAAAGTCTCGAATTCTTTTACTCAAAACTCGTAAAATCTCAACGACATTTTTTACCTTATTCTCATCGCAAGGTTTTCCTGTTTCCATCGCATGGTAAAGACCACAAAGGGCTTTTAGCACATATTCTTCTAATTCATGTAAAGTTCGTGACATGAAAAGGAAATTTCATAAAGCCTGTCCTACCAGGAAAACGATAATTTTCAGATACTTCTTGCGACATTTTCTGCAGCAAAGAATAAAAGGAAAAGTTAAAAAACTTCTTGAAGTCTTACATTTTTCGCTGGAAAACGTATGGAGGGAAAGAGAGAGAAAAGTTACTACCTATTCAGGGAATGGAGAAAAAGGGCAGGTCTCTCTCTAATTAGCTTCCTGCTAGCAACAATGGCCTTTGGACTTTCTTAATTCGAGCATAAATTTGCCTAAGTACTCATTAATCCTCTGACGGTGTAACGAGAGCAAAATTTCAGGTAACTACAAACGACCCGCACTAAAGTCTGCATGCTTTCGGAGGGCGCTTTTTGTTCTTTAATTGGTTCCTAGGATTGAAAAGCTGCTGCTCGACGATCTGTGCTGAATGCGTTTTAGAGGCTAGAGGCAGAAAAAAAATCTTAAGTAAGGAGCGAAAGCGTCTCAAGAAGATGAAAAAAAAATATATGCGAACAAAAAATTCTGGCCACATCTTACAAGTATAGGGAGCGGCCCATGCAAATGCACAAGTGCTCTTCTTCCCATAGCGTTTCGACGGTCGCGCCATCGCTCCACATAAATTCTTTCGCAATTATGTAAATGCATTAAACCATTAAGAAATTGAATCAGAAAAATTTATGCAAATCGGAGCCAGGTGTCTCCTTATTTTATCCTTGCTGTGGTAATGTAACATCTTGGAAAATCATGCCTCCGTTCAGACTCCTTCAGGTGCTGTGTATGCACCGGAAATTGCACAGGTTTTTTGGCATAATAGCTCCTCAACTTTCATCACAAAAGAAGTTATTAAGTGGAATTTAAGGGGGGGAATTATGCATTTTCCTTCTTCGTCTATTGTTGATGCAGGCATGATGGCATTTCAGCATGCTTTTATACTTTGGATATTTATTTTCTGATGGTTTACCTGAAGCAATTAAATTTATCTTCAAATATTAAACGACTAGACATAACACTACGGCTCATTTTCCACGCTAGATCATCAAAGGTATCAATCTAAAAGCTATGACTATCTACCTTTAATAAAGTTAATAAAACACGAAAAATCGACCATAAAGTAACTTCTAGAAATTATTTCTTTACAAAATTGTTATGATAAACTTATTTCTAGACCTTATATGACTACAAAATTTTAATTAACTAACCATTTTTTTACTTTTAAAATCGTGTGCCCATTTATAAAATTTCACAAAAGTCAAAAGATAAAAAGAAAATTTGTAACAATCTTCCTAAAGATAAAAGGCACAATAGCTCCAGCAGCCTTTCTACCAAACAATGGAATATTTTATTGAACGCTACAAAATATTTAATTAAGCCTGTGTGGAAAATCTGCATTACTGCTCAGAGGCGTAAATTAAACCATTAATTATCATCAGTGGAAAATCCGCTTTGAGCATTCGGATTAAAATACTCTTAATTCTTTTTAAAACATATTTCATTTTTGTGAATATTAAATATTATAAATGTACGCACATTTTCTTTCTTTTTTTTTGCCAGATTTAACAATAGGTACATCGCAAAATTTATAATCGAAATTTTCGATGTGAATAAGCCTAATGCGTGCATACTTTCGAAATTGCCAATTGTACAGGACTTTTAACCTAAGTAGGAATTATTATTTGTTCGCTTTTATGCATGTTAAGCTTGTTGTACTAAAATAATATATTTGATATATGCATATTTTCATTTCAGGTATGCAGAAATTGTATACAAAATCAAATGAAAATTCAGTATAAATTGTTGCTTTGGCTTACACGAGGACGAAAACGAAATAATCCCTAAAATTGCAATATTAATAAAATTTGCATTAATAAAACCAAATTAAAAGTTCTATAATATATTGCAGATATTTCTTAATTTTGAAACAAACACGTTATGAATTGAAATGAAATGAAATGAAATGAAATTGAATTAAATGCAAATATTTTCGAAGAGTCTGTTTTCCGTTTACTCGGAGCCGGACTTAAACATTGTTAAATAGGAAAAACAAAATGTTTAAATCTAGCAATTAAAAATTGTCTAAGTCTAATATAAAGTTTTTAAGAGTTGAAAGTTTGAAAATTAACTTAAGTTTACCGGAAACGATTGACAAAAGCAAAATGCATGTAAATAAATTTCAGAAACGCAGGATGTTTTTTAAAATATATGAGAAGATATGCATATTTCAGTTATTGATGATTTATCGCAAATTAACATCTTTTTTTTCAATCGTTGAATTCCTAGATAAAAGTCTAACCACGGAACCACAGATCAGATACAAAACGAGCATTTGTTGCCCCTATTACAAACCGCCTGGCTTGCCTGCAAATCGATAAATTTAAATTTATGAAATGTTGGCATGACCATTAAAAAGCTCTAGTGTGGGAAATGGGCTCAAAATTGTGTCTATATTTTAAAAGCTAGACGCTATTTAAGTCCACAATGGGCAGTGGCTATTTAAATAGCAGCTTAAATGCATATTCAATTAGAGAAAACTAATTGGCAGGTAGAAATCCCCTAAATTTATCATAGAGGATGAGACAATTGGAATAGAAGTTCATAAAAGGATTAATGCCACACTGGGTGCTTACTTAACGTTCGGCGCGGTAGAATTCCTTCAATATTCCGGATCTTTTGGCTGCGCATTAATTTAATGCCATATTCATTGTTATCCTCTTCAAAATGCTGTAAAAGGGGGGCTCAAACAAAAGCATTGATTTTATCGAGGGAATTACTTTCACTCAAATGCTCACTTTTCCAGTTTTCCAATTAGTGGAGCGAAGGATAAAAAAAAAAACAACAAAGATGAAAAAGTCCAAGGGAATTAAATCCAACAATTCTCCTGCTATTCACCATCCAGCGCCTGTCCCTTTTTGTCTCCGTTTCATGAGGTCGGTTCTAGCAGCCGCCGCCACTGCCACCGAGGCGGAGGGAAATTTTGATTTTAATTCAAATTATTTTTTCCGGCGAAGAGGACAACTGGAAAAGGTACCTCCGGCAAGTCCTGGTCATGCAGAGCGGTGGAAGACAATACAAATCCCATTAAGCAATCCAAACATGGGAGGTTTAACAATGAAAATACCGGAAAATTACGTTCATCCAGGAACAAACAACCCTCACCCCCGCTCCCGATTACAGGGATGCTATGTGCCCGTACCGAAAACAGGATTTTCGTCTTCCCTATCATTAGTCAGGGGTAGTTGTGTGTCTGTCTGAAATCCTTCCCACACCCTCCACAGTCGAGGGATGTGTACGGGAATTTTATTTAATAATTCAGGAGCTGAGCTGAAATCCTTTTTGTTAGAGCTATATCATCGCCCTACAACAGGAGCAGCAATAAACCGACCCAACGAGTCCCTACATTGGTCGCCCAATATGCTCCTCGGTCGTTGTCTGTGGTGCAGGAACACCGTGGTGGGTTCCCTACGTGCCCACACTCTGGATTCTGGGTATGCTCTATACATAGAATCATACCATAGTTATGCAGCCACGGGGCTCCTCGCTGCGGACTCTAATAGGACCTCGAATTGTTAGCGGCGGGCGGCAACTACGTCCATGCATCCTCCAACTTTTCTCTTCTACTGAATTTTCATTAACGCAAAATGTTTGGATTTTAGTGCGGACCTAATAGAAAACTCCAATTTGGTTGTCGCCGGTGAGTTTCCGGTCCTGCGGCTCTGTCAATATTAAAACTTTAGCTAGCGAAAGAAATGCGCTTCCGCCCCCACAAACAACGTCCACAAAACAATCTCCGACAACCCCCCAAAAAAAGCTAGACTCTTTTTAATGCCGAAGATAAGTCCTCGAATAGGTCGTCGGGGCGCGCAGCGCTTATCTAGGACAAATCCTTTTTAATATGCGCCATGCATCCGTCCGGGAAAATCACAAAATCCCTCGTCTCAGTGCGTGTCCCATGCATTGGACGAAGTGAACCATAAGCAAATTCATTTCGCCCCCGACATGTCAAGCTTTCTAATGAGTTTGCCAGCCTCCGTTTCTGGACCGTTTCGACCGCTCGAACGACTCCTATTTGTTATCCTTGAAGAGTGGATATGCGTGCCGAATGGCCATTAACAAACGAACATAGTTCTCGAGTTTGGACATCTACAACTTCAACTCCAACTCCATAGGATTTTGGGTCGTATAACCATCGTCCTAAATTTTGGACTCCACTATGATCTCTGCCCTCCACTCACCTTCACAGACCGGGAGGTGGTCCATCTAGCAACGGTTACTTCACACGTGAGGTGGATGCTGGATGCTGGACACTGAACGGAGCCCAGACCATCCCAAAAGCCGGTGAGATGCACACGAACTGATGAATTCTAATCAATTTGTTTGGCTGAAATAAACTCTCGGATGCGACCGCTTACGGGTGTGATCCTGATTATTGTCTCATGTGTTCGCACAATGTGCACAGATTTGCTCTAGCATCTTGTCGAGTGATTTTCGAGTATTTGAGATGAAACGAGCTCGCTTTGTCAAGTGTTTGCTTAAACGTTATACTTCTGGGAAGTGAGGCTTTATGCGATAGAGCGGCATAACACACTTCAAATGGATGAAGATATCACAATTTTTAAGAGACTCTTTCAAGTAGGAGCATCTCAATGGGCGCCAGAAGGTCCAGACTTCATAAACCTATTTTTTTTTTTAAATAAAGTTTCAGATAATTTATTTTACTATGAGTATGAGTGGCGTTCAATTAAAAAGATAAAATTATTTTCTACCTTACTAAAAACCCGCTGATTTTCCGTCCTAAAACTAAGAAACGATCCATGCTTCTAGTTTTAGTTGCATCAAATTTATTAACTAAGTTTAATTGTTCATCTATAAAAGTAAGTGGCCTTCCTACTCTGGGGCAAAATCGCCTCCCTCGAGTCTCCCGAGAAATATTTTAATTTTTAACTTGAAAAATTTTAACGAAATTTAGAGTACGAGGGCTGCAGGTCCTTCGGCAAACTTCAAATTACGAAAAGAAAACTAAAAAAAGGTATACGAAACAAGATCGACTACGACATTTGTCAATACATAATTGCAATCGAAAACAAGGCTGCTTCATTATTATCTGCTTATAACTTTTATTTAGAGTTAGATAGACTGTGAGGTTTTTAAAACTTTAAAAATGGTAAAAACGGAAAATCAAAGAAATTGTGTAGTTATGTATTTCGGATTAACCGATCAATTAAAAAAGGATTCATTTAATCCGCACAAAAGTTCATCTAAATAATGCCGAAGCCCTCATCCCATACTGATATGCAGATTTCATGTGAATCACAGAAGACCAAAACGGGAAAAAGCAGACTCTTCTAGATGCGAAATTAATCCGATGTCAATATTATTTTATGTAAGAATCAACGACATTTTGAAGTAGTTTCTATTTTTAATAGGTAACTGTTCTTTTTTATTACAAAGCTCAGAATAAAATTGGAAAAAATATTTTGAAAAAATATCAAAGCATTTTTAAAAGAAATACATATAATAAATGTTAACCAAAAATTAAAAAAGACTTTTAACGAGCTTATAATCGAAATATCAATACACTTCAAATTCGTTCATATGATCCAAATGAAATTGAAAAAGAATTTTTTTTCGATTTCAAGAGATCGTCGCTTTTTTGCAAATTTTTTTCATTAGGTTTTACTGATAATTTTGTAAGCTTAAAATGCAATATTTCGTTTCCGTCCCATTCTAAGAATCTTATTCTCAAGAAAAACTTCGAATCTTTCCTAATCCAATCTGCTAGCCTAGTCCTAATCCTATACGAGGTGGGCTTAACTCGTTAATCCTTTTTTACACGGTAGACACGTTCTAGAAAAAACCGTGTAAAAACAGAATTAGGTGTAATTTATTAATAAATAGAAAATTAAAATTGTATCTATAAAAATATTCAGGTAAGAATTTTTTTTTATTTATTTTTATCACATCAATTTGTATTAAAGGGTAATGCGAGAGCGAGACTAGGCGGACTTCAGCGCTGAATGAGTCCACTATGTACATAAGTCCGCGTTTGATGCGAGACTGGGCATGCTTACGCGAGTGCGGAATTCAATAAAGATATAAGATATTCATATTTGTGTTAGTGATTGACAGGTCTATTACATTTGTAGTGGTGCGTTCCGCGAAAAAATAGGCCGGTGAAGTGCGCATCCCCCCGCAAAGCGTCACTTCCCCCCTCACCCTCAAACTCGTTCCGCACTCGCGTAAGCATCATGCCTAGTCTCGCATCCCCCAAATAAATCCACTGTGGCGATAGATCCACTATGACAAATTTTGCAACCGTAGGCATATCACATTCTGTGAATCTCTTTACAATTTCCCGATGTAATAGACCATATCTATATATTGAAAAGAGTAAATAATTCTTCTTCTAGGGATCCTAATGCAAAGAGAAAACCACGTAATATAAATTCCGATAGTTCGTTGGCTGTTAGGCGGCCACCGAAATCTTTTGGCTTTTAACCCTAATAACAAAAAACCTAAATCGGAAGTGTTAGATAATTGGAAAAATTGCCCAGACCAATTAAAATAATATTTTAATTTCAGAATTGCGGCTAAATAGATTGGACTTCGTCAACGCTAATGTGAGTTGTATGTTTCTCACCAGAGCTGTCCACAACCAATACCTTCTTATTTGGTTTTAGTGGAGCCGCAATTCTGAAATTAAAATATTATTTTAATTGACCTGGGCATTTTTTCCAATTAGCTTACACTTCCGATTTAGGTTTTTTCTTATTAGGGTTAAAAGCAAAAGATTTCGGTGGCCGCCGAACAGCCAACGAACTATCGGAATTTATTACGTGCTTTTCTCTTTGCATTAGGATCCCTAGAAGAAGAATTACTTACTCTTTTTTTTTCAATAATATATAGATATGGTCTATTACATCGGGATATTCTAAAGAGATCCACGGAATGTGATGTGCCTACGGTTGCAAAATTTGAATTAATTTATGTATGACAAATTTTTCAATGAGTGCTGAATCAAAACAAAAATGATATATGAAAAAAAGTTTGATCACAACAAGCCATGATGCCATAGTGGATTTATTGCCACAGTGGATTTATTTGGGGAATGCGAGACTAGGCATGCTTACGCGAGTGCGGAACGAGTTTGATGGTGAGGGGGAAAGTGACGCTTTGCGAGGGGATGCGCACTTTGAATTCCGCACTCGCGTAAGCATGCCTAGTCTCGCATCAAACGCGGACTTAGTGCACTCATTCAGCGCTGAAGTCCGCCTAGTCTCGCATTACCCATAGCGCTATTTAATTTGATATTTCAAGTGTCATATTTGAATTATTTTCAAAAAGCTTTGTGCATAAAAAGTCAGTTTTATAATGAGTGAATATCAACAAATTCTTATTAGCCAACAGTTGGACATATGTATATATGTGGTGGGTGGTGGTATTATATATATTATTTTGCCACTATACTTTTTCCATTTTGAATCACTATTTGAAACGACAGTCATGAATTTGTCAATTTTAACGCCTGCTGAATAGTGCTGAATAAATTTTTTGGGGATGTCGCATAATGAATTTAGTTAATTCTGATTGAAGATTCTCTCGAAATCTCAAGACCTCAAAATCGACTACTTGAATGGGAAATCCAATAGATTGTCATATGGATTTCACGAAATTTCACAAAATCCCGAGATTTTGGGGATATGAAAACATGGTATAAGTAAACATTTTTTGATATGTATAACTACCTACTCATTAATTTCAATTCAGAGAAAAATTTCCTGCCAAATCTAGAACTGCATTCGATATGAAAAGAACTGCTATCCCGCCTAGTGCTGCAGTAGAACGTCTTTTTTCTACAGGCAAAGGTATTTTAAGGGCTAAACGATCATTGTTGTCGCATGACAATTTTAATATGCTAATTTTTACGAAAGGGAACATGCACCTAATGCAAAATTATGATGAAAAATAAGTAGCCTTTTATTCTACCTACTTATTGTCTTATTTACCTATATATCCCAGCCCAAAAGTTTTGTACGGTTAACTTTTAACGATTAACTTTAACTTGCGTTAAATTTTAGAAAATTGAACGCTTTAACGATTAACGAAGCTAACTTTTTAATTAACGGATTAACGATTAACGAAGTTAACTTTTTGGTTAACTGTGCCCACCTTTGAATATAATTATATTAATACTATTGAAGATTAAAAAATTATCTTGTAAGTATGTGTTATCAATTACAAAATCTTTTAATGGAAAATACTTAACGATCTGTTGACGTACGTCGTACATAAACATTTTAAAAAGTACTTTAACTTATTTTAAATAAAAAATCACTTACCAAAAATATCATGTTTTGGTAACAAACTATAGGTATGTAATTTACATTGAGATGACGTTTCTCACTCACCTATAAAATAGAAAAGAAAATATATTAATTAAAAATTCATCCCAGAAACAGGAAAAAGTACAGAATTTTCAAAACCATTTCTCATTTCAATCCGCTTTCCACTAAAGTAGAAAGGAATGTTCCCTTTGAGCGGAGTAAACGAAATGCAAAGTCAATATTGGATTTGTCCCGAAAAAAAAATAAATAAAATAAAAAAGGGAAGAAAAGAAGAAGACAGGGAAGTGGGGGTGGCAAATCCGCAAAATGTGTACTTCAACGTAGCGATAATGACTGCCAAAAAAACTGGTCTCCTAATCGGATTTGAATGAATAATTCCCAGGGATTCATGCACCTTTTGTCTTATTTAATCTTTCCTTACTTATGCCGGTATTTTCTGTGTCTCCGACTGTATCTTCCTCGGTTGCCTTTTTTTTTTCTTCCTGAGGTTTAGGTGAAAATAGGGAAGATACCACCTCGGAGATTTCTGCGAATGTAAGTAATTCCCATCGCAATCTTTTCATGCTCTTCGTGTGGCTCCACTGTGCCGAGGAGTTGATACGTTAAGAGCTACCAGGATTTGTGATTGATGGCATAAGGCAATTTAAAGAGACTACCTCTGATGGATTTTTATCATTTTTCAATTTTCCAAGTGCGCATTCACCTGTTTTTATCCTTGTTATTTTTTTGTTTTTATATAGACATATATTTTTTTTCGGTGAAAAGTTTCCGGGTTGTAGGCCATCAAAATGTTGCAAAATTCCGTCGGGGCTTGAGTGCACTGAATAGCAATTTCAACAAGCCTCGTCGCCATTAAAATTCAACAGAGCTGACTGTAGTGCTGCTAATAATGCGGCACTATGCCGGAGGCTCACCCGAATCGTTGTAAAGGGGGAAAAAAATCCCTTAAAAAAATTTATACTTATACATATATAAATGCAAATAGAAATTTCAATTTACATCTCAAAAAGGACGGCAATGCGGAGCTATCAAAGGGATTTTCTCAGTCGGGGTAATGGATGGCAGCTTGGCAGTGGATAAAGCGCTCGTTGAAGAGGATTAACATTTCCATCTTGTGTTCCGGCTCCGCAGGTATCCTTTTCTCTAGCGCTCATTACCCAAACACCGCGCTGCCTGTGCCCCACGCGGCATAATCCTGCACAAAAGCCATTGTGAGCAGCTAGAAAGAATTCGTTTCCCTCAAATTTCCAGCAACAGCCGAGTTAGATGAATGATAAGGTTTTATGCACCTCAAAAGCTGAATTATTTCGCTTCCTGTGAGGTGGGCCCCGTAACCGCGAGCCGCCATCCGTTCGGGGCCCCCGGGGCCCGGGACACCACCCAGCAGTTAGTGCTGCTGTTTCGAGCCCCGGCGTAATGCGCTCCGGACAGCTTTATCTCGACAAAATTACTCACAGCCATTATTCATACCACCGAAATGATAATCAAAACGACCAGCCCCGCTCCCCGGACTGCATCCAACCAACCGGGCGAAAACCCGACTCTGCCCGATGCCAGGTGCAATTAATTCAGCTGCTCTTTTCGTCCGAAGCACTGCGCTGACGGTATTAAGCATTATTATCATAAAATTTTTGGTCAAGTTTGGATCGCTTGTAATCCGGGACAACGAAACTTTCGCTCCCTGAGACTTCGGACCGGGTCTGGCCCCGGAGTGACCACCACACTGCGCCAGTGTGAAAATGTTAGCAGTGCTGTGACTCGTCCGTCCCTCGACTGGACTTAATCCAAAAGCCTTTAAGACATTATAGACCAAAGGCTGTCTCTGGAAAATTGAAAAGGCGTCCTAATCGCGCTCGGCTTATGCGGCAACTTAATTTTTCGCTATGCTCTTTGACGCTACCCCGGCAGATTATAGCAGCTTTGTAAGCCAAAGACGGCTCCGGTTTACTTTCTGCTATCAAGTTACACTGCTCGAAAGGGTTTAAATGCGGTAAACGAAATAAATGAATCGGGAGCACGCTCGAAGTTCTTGAAGCTTGAAAGCAATCGAACGGAATTTTCAAACACCCATGGCAAGTACTTCAGTCATTTAATTGAATAAATAAATACATTTTCATTCATTATATTACGATTTATCAAGCCGTCAAACGATTTAAAAATTTGGGCTTGAATACCTTTTAAACTTATGAAAATATCATGAATGAACTCAATAATTGTTATTCTTTAATCTTATAGAATATGATAATCAGGACAGAATCTAATGGTTTTCGTACCTTTAGTAGGTAAATAAACTTTTATTATTAAAAACTAAGTGAAAATTAAATTTCCTATGACTCAAATTTGTTAAATTAAAATGTATGTAGATATAGGTCTCTTGTATATAAAGGTCGGTATTCTTAATTGAAATGGTTTCGTAAACATCGAAGTAGGTATTTTCTGAACATTTAATTTCGCGTTTTTTTCTAACGTTCGGGGTATTCATACATATGTATATACTTCATATTGTAAAGTTACTTATGCTCGAATATTCTACGCCTCGTAAATATAAGGTGACGTAAATATACTACTTTTTAGCAATTTTTATAAACGGTAACCTAAACTGTCAATTTCTAACAAATATACATATGTATTTTATAGATTCAAAATAAATAAAATCCATTTGCTAAGAGAAGATTGCTATAAAGAGAAATACCAAAGAAAAGTACACAGAGAAAACTTTCTCCTTCTTTATTTTTAGTTTCAACTGAATTGAAGCATTCGATATTCGCATATCTACTCACATCACTCTTTAAATTAAACATTTCATCCCATTCAGTTAACCAAAACTGCTGTTTTTTCACAGATATACGGGGCTAAAATTTACGAGGGTAAATTTGCGCGACTATTTTGGCTTACAAATTTGACGAAGGCGCGTAAAGTAGAAGTGTATTGAAAGTTTCACGTTATTGTTGCAATTTTGGCCAGCTACGAGACATGCGAAGCCTTCGAGGGCATGAATTAGAAGCCAGTAGCATACCTACTACTAAGTGGTGAATTCCTGCCTCCTTACTCTGTAGCTAATGATTTGACTCATAAATTACGAAAAGAAAATAATGTGTATTTTTATATTTTGTTCATTTATATCAAGTAAATTAACTTAAGTGATTTATTATGATACTGTACCTACTTAATTGGGAACATTTCGAATTAACAAAATTGGCAGTGTCCGATAGTTTATTACCCTTTGAAATGCGGTTTTTAAACTTTTCTAGTTTGGGCTTTAAACTTTCGGGTTTCGCTCATTTTAAAACATTTGATAGTTTTCCTCGTAAACATTATTCCGTGTGGAATTATATACAATTTTTTTGTTTAAAATTAAGACCAAAATTTCCGACAGTGTAGACTATAGATATCTAAGGGTAATTAATTAATATGTATTTATAAATACACTAGCTGGGTTACCCGGTTTCACTCGGTATATTATAAGTAGGTACTACTTAATTAAAGATCCTTGAAATGCTCGACTTTCTTAAACAATTTTATGATTTATGGTTGCCATATTGGGTCCGCCATTATCAATTTCCAAATTTTAATAGTAGATTCGAAATTAGTGGTATTAAAATACCATAGTATGTATTATAAATTTCACTTAAATTCGTTGAAGTTCAAAAATTGTTGGACGCCATATTGGATCCGCCATCTTGAATTTCCAAAATTCGAGCATAGATTCGCAATCAGGAGATCCGAAAACCCCCGAATACTAATTTTCATGGCAATCCCTTGATATTTACAATTTTTGACCACCATCTTGGGTCCGCCATTTTGAAACTCCCGAATAAAAAATAGCCTATGTCACCCGGGGATAGTGTAGCTTCCCAACGGTGAAAGAATTTTTAAAATCGGTCCAGTAGTTTCGGAGCCTATTCAATCCAAACAAACAAACAAATCTTTCCTCTTTATATAATAAATAATATTAGTATAGATAAGTATTTGTTTCGTTATACAATTTTATGTTTTAAAAACAAGTTTTCTTAGTTTGGAGCCAAAACGCTGCGTCGGCTTAAGCACTCGCAAAACGGGGAGCCGACCACAGTTTAATTGGGCACTCAAGTCGGTGCTATTATTTATAGAGTACACCATTCCATCATTAGGGCACACATGACAACGTGGCCCCGAATTAGAGCCAAAGAAACCGCAAACCACTTAAGCTTCCGTAAGACTGGCTGACACCACTCGAAATGGAAGTTCCATAGAGTGGTCCAGTCGCATCCGTAGAGCGTATTATCGCATCGCTGCAATTTATTTGCAGACGCTCCCAAAGTATCTTGAGATATTTCGTTTGAATCCATTCGGTATTACTTGTGCAGCATGGCAACATTATTGCTTCGTCTTATTTCACATTCAGGATATTTTGTGGCCAGTCCCTGAATGCATCAAAGTCAAAAGAAAGAGGGATTCCCTGGCGGAGCCGGGTCCCAACCCGACCAAACTACACCAGGAAATACATGAAATTGTGCATGCAATGCACATGCAGTGCTCAAAGTGGATGCGGGCACACTTAGTCTGGAATGCACGAAAGCACAACTTTGGTCGGCTGACCATAGAAATTTTTCGTCCTGTGGCACGTCGACGGACGCCTCCCTGGACGCTTCTTGGAGGCAGCCGGAGATCCATTCGTCTTCCCGGCGGATGGCGGGCGGCGAGAAGGAGCGCGACCGGAAAAGAAATTCTGCCGAAAGCACAGAAATCGCTGAAAAGAAATCCTCCAGACGGAGCGAGGCCACTGCGCAGGATGGCGAAAAGGAGGCTGAGGATGCTGAGGGATGCATTTCTGATGGGAATATCCGCCTTGCATTCTTTAAGTCGTAAATAAAATTCAAACAGAAGGAAATCGAGGAAATTTTCATTTCTTCGCCGAGCTGAATTCAAATTCTGTATACAAATACAATCCGTGTACGACCGAGAGACTCCCCGAGCCCACCGCCCGACTTATGATTTGCCCACGTAGTCGCCCCCTGAAGATCCCGAGGGATGTTGTTCTTTATGGGCACAGTTTCTGCTGCTATTTCCTGCACCGCATCGGATTGTCTGGAGCTCGTGCGATTTTGTGAATTTTAAATTGTCCATGGCTCTTATTGGTTAGCCATTGACTTCAAATATCCGGCATTTTTCTCAGATTGGGATTACTCCTGAGCTGCTTTAGTTCCTTTCAAATTTAAAGCGGTCTTAGCATGAGTAATGATGCGGACGGTGCAAATTTCCCAACTTTCCTTTATCCCACTGTGCAATGCGTCGATGCAGAAATGCATTTGGGATTTCATTCGCGCTCAAAGGTTCTTTAGGGTTTTGCAGAATTTAACAAAACTTGCCATAAAGAGTTCTCTGGGATCTTAAGTTAGCCAATAAATCTAGTCGACCAAAATGTATGTGACTCTTTGAAAAATGGAACCGTCTGACTGGACGCTGTGAGCAATGAGCAATATGTGTGCAGTCTGGACAATCGGATTTAGGACTTAAAAATGTCTACAATTTTTTCAATCAATCTTATTTTTCCAATGAAATCTCTTAGGAGACCACAGTGAAATATACATGTTAATAAATTCAACTATTTTCTATTTTCGAAAATATTATAAAAAAAATTAAATCAATTTATGATGTAGGTATAAATGTGGGAATTCTCGAAAACAATGACTTTCGAATTAATGATTCTGTTAAATATACATAACAATTTCCATTTAATTTTGTAAATAGTGGCATTAAGTACATACATATGTATATGTAAAGTTAATTTTACTTTTCTAATTATATAGTTACTATTATATTTCAAATTTTCTAATTCTACGCAAAATTGAACTTAGTAATTTTCAGATTTTATAGATTTTTAAATTTAATAACAGAGTATTTAATAATTTTTAAATAGTTGTTTCAACATTTTGGATATATTGAAAATAGAAATTCCTTATTATTTTCTTCACGCTAAACATTTTGCATTCAAATGATTGAGAAATTGAAAAAATGAAATTAGGTGCATTTAGTTTCCATGTTAAAGCATAACTCTAAATCACATTTAAAGTGTGCTGACACTAAAAGACCATTTCAAGATCTACAAATAAAGACTTTATCAACATTTTATCAGGATTAGCATTCATATCATGAATTCTCTGAAATAATTCCTGAAGTTGAGGCACTCTGAGTCTCATTAGCATCTAAATAACTAAACTTAAATTAGTGTTAATTTGCCACTACTTAATCATCCGACTCATGGACTATGAATTAAAAATATGTAGGCACCTATATTTTTAAATTATCATTATTTATTTCAAATAAATTAGTGTAACTAAATTGAAAAGATTTGAAATCATATACTTATACTATACATATGTGCATGTAACAATCAAAACACCTCTCAATTTTTATAATAATGAACTCAAAAAGTCCAAGTTTGTTATTTTCGAGTTAGTTTTAACGGGGTTTTACTGCAGATATTTCAATTTTCTTCTATTATAATTGTGATTGAAAAGATTGATGGGATTTACTTCGATTAATTATTAAGTTAAGAATCTGAGAAATATTTCGGCACAGAATTCAAATATCATATACATGTCTACATACAGTATATATTCTAATTCTAATTTTAAAATCACTATACTTATTAGATTGTTGAAAAATAATTATCTAATGTTTCTGGTATTTCAAAATAAAAAGAAAGAAGAAATTTGATAAGAATTTATGTGAATGTGTGGAGAAATCTTTCAAAAACTAGGATACTTTGGATTTTCGAATGCAAGACGACGACACATCTCAGCATTTTCGTCAGTAGTTAATATTTTATTAGCCAGCGAGACGACACTTTACAACTTCTGTTTCTTCCCCCTAATTGCGTCGTCCTGCAGAACTCAACCAAAAGTGGATTACTTAACACTAGGACTTCTCGGGCGCCCAGCCGTGCCCGAAAAACACAGGATATGGGTCATAAAAAATTATCATTCATCCCTGGAATATCTGGCGCAAGGAGTACAAGGGGCTCCCCTGTAACAGCTGAACCAGCGGCAGCCGCCCGAGATACGCAGAGCGCCTGGACCAGTTGTAATCTGAATTATGGCAAAAGTGATAACTCAAAACCAGACGAGCCTCGGCGGCAACAAAATAGGGAAGCGGGGCATACACATAAAATTATACAATTGAAGGAGTTGTCGGATGGGACGATCGGGCGTCGTCGACGTCCCGTCCCAGCTCGACCCCGGGTCCTGGATTCCGGATTCGGGGTCCAGAGATCTGGAACGAGGAGGCTGTGAGGAGGAGGAATTTTGATGGCACAACAAGCAGCAAGTGCACACGTCTGAGTTATGCGGAGCACAAGCCATTGGCGTTTCAATTTATACTATGGACACAGGCTGTCCATCTCGGTGGCGATTTTATGGACTACATCCAGTTACTATTGACAATTGAATGTGTACCGTCTGGATAATGGTTTCATGTGTCCCGGCCATATCAAAATATCCGCCCAAGTGTTTTGACGAAGATTAATGTCCCGACCGGACTATCGGTCCGGCATTTGATATATTCCCAGTTTTAGGATTATACGCTTTTCGGGTCCAAGGGCCTCCACTGTCCATGTCTGGGAGGTGACATTGTTGCAGAAACATGGTATACACCACCGCCGCCATTGACATGCCCGGGATGAAGTCATTACTCTTATATTTTTCATCGGTTTTTAGTGTCGGGCTCTCTCTCCCAAACAGATATGGAAATATCTTGGGACGGCGAAAAAGTTTAGGATTCCCATCCAAGCTGGAGGCAAGTGCATCATTTTTGCCAATGATTTATAGCACACAGCGTCGATGGTAAACCCCTTCAATGGATGGTTTTTGCATCTCAAATAGCATCACTTGAGACAGCTTTGCCAATGTGACGAACGGGGAACAAGTGCGGGTTTTGTTTTTCATCCAGGAAATTCAATTTTATCCTTTATGCCAGCGATGTGAACGAAAAATTCGAAAGATGGGACAGATAGGTTTTGCGGTAATGCGAGGAGTAAAGAAAAAAGCTATTTTTAAAGATGGTTTATCCTTCAGTTCTTCAGTTGGTAAATTGAGAATTACTTTGGGAGATGCTGACATTTAGATTTCAACATGGCACATAAATTTAATACATATCCTTAAAAGCTTTCAAACTATCAAATTCTGCATAAAATATTAATCTTATATGCATACCCATTTCCCATTTATGTAAGTATAATATTTTCCCAACGAAGCAAAACTAGAACAACTAGAATCCAATTAGATAATATAATACAATACTCTTTACCTCAATGGATTCAAACTTATTCCAATTAACTCGAAATTTACTTCAAATAAATTAAACTGCAACTCCTCACAAAACAACTTTATTTAATTACAATTAAACTATTCTTCAAAACAAAACCGCTTAATATCAAAGAATACCAACTTGAATTTATTTTAGTAAAACTTTTTTTCCAATTAAATTAAACTTTTAATATACTTTTCAGAACTTAGTTCTCCCTGCTCCATAAAAATTGTTTTCCTTTGGTAATAGTAAAAGTAATTACCAACGAAAATAAGTCGTCAGAAAAAAATTATTTAAGCTGAAAAGGGGACGAATTTTGCCAATTATGGCCCAAATCGATTGAAATTTGAGATTGTGGAATTTTTGGGCTCAGAGAAAGTAAATTTTTGTTTGTTTGACTTCAGAATTTGACATAATTTTTATCACAATTGTTCTTTTCAATAAGTAAATATTAAGCAATATTACTATTTTTTTATTGGATTAAATGACGTAAAAATACCATGATATCAAACAACATTTATTGATGAAAAAGTCCCGACTTGCAGTGGAACTCAAGTTATTGTAATTTTAACTGTAACTTCTAAGTTCTAAAATAGATTATCTGCTAAAAGACACACGATTAGATTTATTTAACAGATTAAGGCCGATTTTTTCGTTGAAACTTCGTTGTTTTTTTTAAATTGAATTTTATATAAATCGCTTCATTAGTAAAGTCGCAGAAAATTCATAAAAAACCCTGTTACCTATTTTTAGGGTTCAAATTCGAAAAAATATTACCCCTTTATTGTTCCGCAGCAATCATACTTTTCAATACTGGCTTTGAAAATAAATATAAACATGTATCTTGAAAATTAAGTTAGTTTAATATGAATGAAAAAGGATATAAAAAAAAAACCTTATTTTGAATGATTTGCATTTGGAAGTGAAAAATTAATTTGTAGGTAGGTATGTATTTAAAAATTTTCTTCGTCAGTTTAATTAATAATGTCCACTTTTGCGTGGAATAGATGTTTAAACATATTATGTTATTACTATGTAGTATAGATGCAATATATTTGTTTTCCATGAATTTTAATTATATATCGTTGAAAAACAGACTTCGTGTACATAGGTATGCCATTTTGGACATCAATTAATGTGAATTCGATAAGTGGAAAATCGAATTTCAGGCCACACATACCCAGTGGTGATCTTTGAAGGACATAAGTAATCTGCTTAATTAGCATACCATCGAAAGCATACTGTCTGGGGGATGCTTATCCGAGTAGCCATTCTTCCGATCTTAATTCCTCTATATTAACCGCAACGAAATCCCTAGTCATCAATAAAAGCAAATTGCAGTAATTCCAGGTCTCTTCGGGCCTGAGGAGCCTCGTACAAACCACGATCTTATTAATTTCCACCAGTCCTTCTCACTTTGAACTATTTAGCCCCAAGTCACGCTCAATGCCAGAACCCAAACCCGAAGATTTGAGTTGAGCCTGCTCAGGTGGGGCCGCATAGTGGAGCCACCCATGCACTCGAGGTGCAGCTCTATCGACGTTACATTGACTAGCATAAATAAAATTGGTCGAGTCGGAGGCTGCAGTGATACACGTACTCGTACCTGGAGCATGGAGCCAGCCATCCATGGGGCCTCAATCAGAGATTAATTCCGAGATGAACTAACGCACGTGCAGCCCGGTCCCGCTGGGGGGCAGGGCGGTAGCCTTGCACTTGCATATGACTTGCACGGAGCCCGCCTTAATCATGAAAACAACTTATGCCAGAATATTTGATTATGCAATCAATTTGCAGCCATTCAGACCGAACCTAGCCCCCTTTCTGTAAATAGTGCGGGGATCGCATAACGTCGGATATAAAGGACGAATCATGAAAAATTTAGGTCCTCTGCCTGACGGAGGGAATCGCGGGGTTTGGTATGGTGGGGAGATATTTGATAGCAAATAATTTTGCGACAATATTTCTTGAAACATACCCGATCTAAAAGCGGAATGATACCCAGGATGGGTCGGCTCAAACCATCGGGATATAGTGCGGGGGTGGTTCTGCTGGGTCGTATAGCGAAGGGCACGATTGAAAATTTTTAAAACTTGGTACGAGAGCGGCCAACCGAGGGCGAGGGGGAGGAAAAGAAATCAATTTCCTTTTCCCGAGGATATTTTATTCAGAGAGCATTCGCCGTGTAAGCAGCAACAACCCGCCGCCTCTGCATGCACGTAAGCCCGCTCTTACAAATCGAATAACTGCAAGAAGTAGGTGGAACAGAAGGTTTTGATAGTTGGAGGAGTTTCACAATAGGCGTATACGTGGAACGTTTACCAAATAAGGTGAAAATTCTTGGAAAAAAAGTGTATTTCCCCGAGCAAGTGTATTTGAAAAGTTCTCGAGAGTCCCGACCGAATCCAGGCCAATGAAGAGCACGGGGGTCCTCCGTTCGGTTCAGGAAGGATTCTTCAGTCGGTTTATGTTGCAAACGAGTTTTGTTTGGCCTCCATTCCACCCACCCCCCCCCGCCCTCGGCCCCTTATGCTCGATGTGCCTATACCTGCTGTTCGGGAACGCCTGGATTTATGGCTCTTAAGAGCTTCACTTTGCTAAACTAGGTTAATAGATATCAATCACTGCGAGCAGGAAAAGCGCTCGTTGCTGTGTTGCATTACTTTCGAGCACAAGGACGAGCCGTCGAGCCGGGCCTGGTTTTGCTGAGCTCAGAGGGAAAAACTTAGTGGAACAAAGTTGGAATTAGTTACAAATGCGAAACGTCACTTGTCCTCCTCTTTTTCACTCCTTACAGGATCCATTTTATTTCCGGAAACTTAGAAGTTCGCTGTTGTTTTAGAACTTCCCAAAATCGGCTAGGTGAACAATGGCAGTCCTCCTTATTAACGATTGCCTTCTATTTCTTCCCAAGACACTTTCTATTCAATCTCCTTCTTTATAAGAAACGATAGTGCCTCAAATCGTAGAACTTTAGTTTCATCTCAATAGCTATTCAATTACAGCTGCTTATAAAATTACTATACCGCCATTTATAAGTGAATTTCAGAAAAAAGAAAATATATTTCAGAAACGGTCAGCTCTTATTTAGATTTTGATTATATAATTTTTAGAATTGTATAATATTAACTTTAGAATGAGTTTAACAGTAAGCATCCAACACATTGAAGTTTTAACATGCAGCATACAAGTTATAATCAAAAAGTTACGTCTTAAGAGTTTCTAGATAACTTAATTTTATATAATCAAGCTTAGTCAATGTATGAAGTTTTGTATTTTTAGGAGGGTTTTGAAAAAAATATAATAATACCTGCAATATGTGTGATTAAGTTCCATTTTGGAAATTAATTGATATTTATAGAAACACTCTAAGATATTATTCTGATTTCGTAGGTCATCCATATTTAATAATAACTACTAGAAGTGCGATAAAGGTTATAGATTTATGTGGAAGTAATTTTTTGTTTTGGAAATAGCAAGATTGTATTATTAACATAAACAATTTTCGGTACAGGCTTTCTAGTATATTTTAATTTAAATCTAGTTAACAAAAATTTTAAACAATCATAGAAAAAAAACAATTCCTTTATGATATTAAAATTTTATTTTAGGCACTATTTTAGTTAAGTTCGAAATTGTTTAATCATCTGCATGACTCTCCAAGGTTTGAATCTTCTTCATTTCAAGCATCTTTCTTTTTGATTTTGTATGTATGAATTAGTAAGCTCCATATATTAGTGTAGATATGTAAACTCAAAAAATTAAATAAATATAAGCTTTATATAGAACATATTCAACAACCTCATTTATTCCTATGTTCATAATAACCCGCACATACAGCACAAGGATTATTAACCCCTTTCTCGGTCATATAATTAAAGTTTCACCACAACTAGACCAACTGGACTCAGAAACAAATTTAAGCAGAAAAATTCTGTTTAACCCTTTCCAGCTTTCGAGCTCGTCCTTGCAGCATTTTAAAACTCCAGAAAACAAAAAATGAAAATCCAACCAAGTTCGAAATTAGCCAAAAAGTAGCACACCGCTGTACGAATGTAAGAAAAGTAAACAAAGACTGTGAGGAGCATTTGGGCAGTGCAATGGCAAATGGATTTTCTTAAATTTTTCATTTCGAAATCCATACAAAGCGGCGGAAACATCCGGGGATTTAATACAACATGCCTGCGTCTTACTTTGTAGTTTTGGTGAATTGTAAAAGCAAACGGATGCGATGGAATTGCAGGGGGTGGGGAATGAAAATCTAGATGCAATCCCAAAGGAACGAAGTAGAGCTGCACCGGGATGCTTGACCAAAATCCAAACCTGATGGATAAGTTCGCCAGGAGGCAGATTGTCAGAGGATCTAGCGTGCAGTAGTTTGGGGATTTTGGGAAACTTTTCCAATGTTTGTCATTTTGCTCTACGTTTTGCTGTTTTCTACGGAAGGATAACATGGAACCCCGGAAGGGTGTAGGGTATCCTGAAAGGGAAGGAACAGAAAATGAAAGGCGAAAAAACCCCAAAACCAGAGTTCTCGGGATAAAATGAAAAATACCAGCCAGGTTTATTGGCAGGAACAACGAGTGTAGCAATAAAAATTACAAAAAAAGCTGGCAGAAGAGGGATTTACCGGGAACGTCTTACAAAGAAATTGCAATGCCGAAGGCAAAGTGAGAGGGGAGAAAGGATCTTTCGAATGAGTTCAGTGACGAATCGAAGAAGGATAGACGGACAGAACAGGATTACTTGATAAAAATTAGACAAATTTTATTGCCTTAAGATATTCATCGATAAAACTGCTCAAAAGGAACAAACAAAACTTTACTAAAAGGTATAGGATTGATTTTATACACCTTTAAGTATGGTAGTGAAGAGGTTTTATAAGGTAGCGTATAATAAGCATACAAACTGGCAATATCATAATTATGCGAAAGTGTATGTAGTCATAAAAGGTCATCAATGGGTATTTTAGTTAGAATATATTTTCGATACCAAAAGCTTCAAACTTCCATTACAGTTTATAAAGTTTAAAATGTTATCCATCGTCAATCAGTGGATGAATACAAAACTATTGATTCAATTTTAGTACGTTTCACATGAATTAATTTAAAGTTCCTATTCAATTTAATAAGCAGAATATGGTAACTAAGTACTTCATAAAATGTTTCAAATGCTTGTGTAAAGTAGGTACACGTCGGAATTAAGTACGTGCATTATTATTGTTTTGTATTGCATTAATATTCAATCAATAATTCGCCTCCAACTATCATCCACCGGCTGCCAGTGGGTAGCATATTAAAGTTTTTACATATATAAGCTAAAACGGAAACTTTAAGCTTTTCATACCGGAACTGGCTGGATATAATGTATGCTAATTTTTTAGAGAAACATACCACCGCACGAATCCTGATCCCAAACTAACATAACTATTTCAAACATTATCTTGTTCAGCAATAGATAAACATATATATGTAGGTATTTAAAAGGTCACATGCATAGTTGTAATATCAGGAATTCATAGTACCTAAAATTTTATTTGTTAAATTTCATAGAAAATTGAGCAATAATAGAATAATAGGGTAATTAAGTACATACTAAATAGCTTATTAAGTTTGTTTTTGTATAATATCTATAAATTCTTGTATTTAATTAAGTTATTTTAGTTTGGAGCTTATTTAGCTTGAATACCTAAGTTTTATCTTTTTAACATTATCTCTACATTCTGTAAGCTCTACATGTTTATTAGATAGGAATACTTTTTTACTAGAATCTGTTACTTATAAATAAATATATAGGTACAGTATTTAGGAATCATATCTAATGAGTATACGTACATTTTTGATTTCATATTATGTCACACAGATCATAATAAGCATACGAAGACTCTATTCTGTCTACTGTCTACGGAGAAAATCGCAAAACAAAATGTTAGAAGACATTTGTTTCTCTTAGAATTTAACTTTATCAATTTTCCAATTCTCCATTTCCCGACTATAAATAAACATATATGTACATATATGACAAAATCATAATCTATCCTTACTTTTCCGAATTGTGCTTTTATACTTAAACAAAATTTGCTTCCACGAAATGATTAAAGTTTTTTGAACATTTTGGTTTCCAATAATACGAGTATTATTGATTTTCTTGGAACAAAAATCTTTTGTTGAATAAAATTCATCGTCATTACAATATCGATTTTCTGCTGACTTTACCTCTAACTCTTCAAAATTTCTTTAATAAAAAGCTCAAATATATTTATAGTAGCAGTAGGTATACTTGCTTCTGAAAGTTTCTTGATAAACCTTCTTTTAAATAATCTAATATTATCTATGTACTAAAATATATGTAATTTTATACTTAGTTGCTAAAGTAAGGTAAAAGGAATTACAAAAATTTAGGTGCGTAAATTGTTTCGACCAAGTTTATGTGAATGGTTTTTAATGTGATAAGAATAAAATTTAGCTATAAAAATTGTTCTGGAATACACCTAAAGTTGGGACTTCAAACCTTAATTAATTGAATGTCATGCTTTACACATAAAAACTCATCTTTTCCCAAATTTAACAATGAAGCAGTTGACGAAGTTCGTCAATGCATCACTCGTAATACTTTTGTCATCAGGACATGTCCTTGATATTAATCACGTACATAACGCCAATTTGAGTGATAAAATTTCCGTACCGTCGCAATGAAAAATTGAATCATATTTTCCACATTAAGCATCCGTTCAGGATCCCATCCAGGGGCGCCGCATCCTTTCCGCCGATCCAGAGGGAGGTTTGAGTTCCTCTCGACGTCCCTGTTCCCGTGTCTATTGTCGAGGCACGCGTAGAATCGCGGCGGCAACCGCAGAAATATTTGACATAACTTCGGGCACATCCTTTGCAGCCTGATGGATGGTAATGGCGAGAGATTTATATACAAAATTTTAAAATATATGAATACTGCGCCTCGCTGCCGACGACGAGAGACGTCTCTGCGGGAGAATTAATGAATTATACGGTGATTTTGTGATTTATTATCCTTTTGCAGATTTCAATATGTCTCCGGCGGTGCTCGAGGCTCACTTTGGTATGTGCAAATGAAAGTCTAAAATATGAGCGAACTGCTCTCGATCGTATCGCGGCCTCCGCACGATGACATTCAGGACAGCGAAAGGATATGCATAATGTTTCCAGGATAATATATGAGCTTCAGGGAGCATTTTTGGTTAAAGTTAAAAATGAAATTATAATTTTCGTCCAGTTTTGTGGACTATACAAGCGACGAAAATGTCGGAAGGACGAGGCGACGGGCACGGGGTGCCGGGATCGTCGATAATGGCCCAAGCACATGGTCCTGAATTCAAAGTTTATCCTAACCAGCTACTAGCTCCCATTTCAGGAAGCGGACGGGAAGAACTCTTTGCTAATTGAAACTCTTGTTAAGGGCCATGTACGTGAACGACATAGCAAGCGTCTTCCGCAGGACGATAAATAAAATCGGAAGGGCTTTGCAAACAGACCGATTAAGAATTCAGTTTCCGCCGGGTTCAACTCAGTTCATTTAAAATTTTCCAAACATGGCTCCACCTCCATCTAATTATAATTAAACTTGCCAGCGGTGCTGCAGCCACTTTCGTTTTTATTACAGCTGAATTCTTGCAGGAACACCACTTCCTCTGGCGGAGCGCCCCCATGTACGTTTTGGGCCCCACAAGGGCCGCTCTGGCTCTGCTCATGTGACGTAGATGAGAAGGGTTTTCTAAAGGAAGAATGGGTTCGGAGGTTTACTGAGCCCGCAGCAACCACGGCAACCACTTTCCTGACAAGATGAAACTGCAAGGCATAAAGTAACGCTACGAATTGGTGTAAAATTTGGGTTAATGGAACCTAAATTGGGAAATTTCGTTAAAGAAACTTTTTCTTATGAATTTCGGGACTCAGCCAAGTAGTTCGACCCAAAAGTTTTACCCCTTTTCTGGGCAAGCAATTACTTGGATAAGATTAGTTCAAATAAAACGTACGGGCAGCCAAAAACCGAGGAATCCTCTTGTAAGGACCTCTGGCTGCCCTGCGCCAGATAAAAAAATTTATGTTTACTACGTGATGTGCCTGCCTGCCCCTAAACTCGGGTATGTGCTCAGTTTTCCATTCTCTGGATTGGGCGGTGGTCCCTTTCCAGCTGCTGGTTTTAATTATTCCATTCAAATGGATACAAGACTCTTCCGGAATTTATGGTATTTTGGGAAAATTGAATTCGGTGGTATAAGGTGGGCTGAATGTTGAACAATTTTTATTAAATTACAAATAAATCGCTCGAACCGATGGGAAACTGATGGCATCCCGCCAAACAGCTCCTGTTTCAATAATCGACCCGTCCTGATATCCTTAGCACGCTGATTATATTACACCCAAATAAAACAGACTGAAGGTCTAATATTAAATAAGTATAACCTAGGATCATTCTGATTTGAAAGATTAAAAGGTTGATTTTTGATTTTAAGCATATTAAGATATCTTTTAGAATATACAGGTAAAGTTTCTTTGCTTATGTTTCCTATTAAATTTACAATTTTATTTTAGAAAAACTCGAAGCCATTTTCTCAAATCTTTATAAAATAGACTTATTTCGATAAAAATCGTGAAAAGGTAACTTACGAGAGAAATTCTGGTCCAAAATCCAACATCAGAGAAAATTTCGGGATGTACTATAATATTGCGTCAAATCAAAGCATTCAAAAAATGCAATATCTCCGAGATTTTAGTTCCCAAAAATTACACAGCAAATGAAAACATAATTGTATAATCGCATAAAGCGGCTTTATAAATTTAACGTTAAAACCCGCCTTATTCTAGAAAACTAAAGGTAAAAATTTCATTTTGATGGTACATAATTAATTTCTTTCTTGCCCTTACTCTACATAGTTGTTAATCCCTGTAGAATAAAAAGAGTCTGTAAATAGATTTTATTTTTAATCTATGAAATCACTAAGCCAGAAGACACAAATCTTTAAAAATTTTTCTGCTTATCGTCAGGTTTTTATGCAAAAGTCATTATTTATTAAGTAAAACTTTAATAACACTTCCACGAAAGAAGCGGGATGCTGATGAAAAGTCTTCTTGCACTCATTAAAAATATTTTAATGGAAAAAACTTTTTCCTTCATATTATGCCGCACTATTTAAATTGGAAACTTCGCTTCGGGCATAACTTTGGCTTCAAGAAAGTCCTTCAGCCACCCACCAAACGTCTTTTATTATCCAGATACGGTAAGACGGGTAGAAAAAGGTTCTGCTCGAAAAAACGGTCTTATCGAGGAGGCCATTAGAATAAGCCATTAGCCATTACTTAGTCGTTAATTTATGAATTAATGGAAACGAGAAGTAATTAGCCACACCGGAAACCTAAATAGCGCGGCACACGAATGTTTCGAGGGGAAACATGAGGCTGACAGCATTAATTTTCATAAAGTCCAGTCATTTCGAGCGACGACGCTGGGACTTGGAGCCGTGCTGGAGCAAAGTGCCTCCTTGAAAGGAGGCGCCACTTCGTTGGTTGCCCATCGACAGTGAAAAGGAACGCGAGTAATCCCAGCTGAAGACCGAATTAACCCTTCTAAATAAATCCAACTCCCAGTGGGACTTCATTGGTTACGAATTACTTCGATCATCTCCCTTCTCCCATCCCTTCCCAGGTTCTATTTGTTGGGATCCCGAAACGGGCGCTAGATGGGGGTGGCTAATATCATGCAAGGACGAAAAACTAATAAAAAAGTTTCTCTACGTCTTTTCCAGCTTTCATTTTTCATTTCCTCATTAATTTCTTTTTCTGTTAAGCGTGTGGCCCTCTCGGGAATTCTTTCCGTTTTTGCCAATTCTGGCCAAACTTCACTTGCATGAATATTAATGTGTGAAGTTCGGGCAACAATCTAGAATAGATGGATAACCCTGCCGCCACCCATCCAGAGTTCTAAGTGTGAAGAAGACAATGCCCGTGGTCGTCCGCCAAACAAAAATACGAAAAAAAAGTTATGCAATCCATAAGAAAGAAGGAAATTAAATGAACGGCAGAATGCTTAAGTTCTTTGATTCAGGGGAATTTATTGAGCATCCAGTTCAGGCAAACATTTGAAGCTAATGACGTCACATTTTTTAGGCATTTAAGAGACCATCAAATTCATACCTACATTGTATACATACATATATGTATCTATGTACATAGGAAAGATTCGAAAAATCTATAGTGCCCTGAAAAAGCCTTAAATGCCTAAATAGTCATATAAGTATGTAATTATAGCAATAACTTAGAAAAACATATATTGTAAAAGTAAAAGAAATATATGGAATTAAGTGAATTGGTCATTCAATTACCTCAAATCAATGCGGCGCGGCCATTGTTTTTCTTCTGACTCGCACTCGATTCAAATTACACTGCAACATGCCGAATGGTGAAACACGTCTTTCTTCATTTCCAATCAAAAGGCCAAATACCTATTTTCATGGTTTTAACAATTGAAATGACAATTTTATTAGAAAACGTCCTCTATTTTTCCCCCTTAAAAGATAAATTTCCAAAAATCCTTTAAAAAAGAACAAAGATTAACTATTTATTAAATTAATAAAAACAGAAATTTGTTTCCCGATAAAGTTGGTTAGTGATATATATCTGTTAAACGTCTTTTTCAGATACAAGACGGATGACTCGGTGATGGTAAATAACGTTTCAGTGATGTACATATAACTTCTTTATATAAATATACGAAACCGCAGCCTACCTCTTGATTACTTTTTAATTTAATTATAATGTTTTAGAGCAGTTTGCGAAGCAAATCAGTCGGTATAACGCTATATTTCTATAGTTGTTACGAATTCAAGGCTTTCCATGTTATTTTTGTATATGATTAAGTAAACAAAAGATAACCAACAAATGACTCTGAAAGTTCTTCAAAAGGTCATACCACCTAGCGTTCAAAAAATACGCCATCCTTGGTGCTTATTCATTCAGGAAAATTCGCATAGCACCCCAAAAAAGGAGATAGGCAGAATATCTGCATAACCCTCGTGGAGCAAATCCCTTCCGGTCCAGTGCGCCACCCGCACTGTCCTAAAATCTTATGGTCACCGAAACTGCTTACCTTAACCTCGATGTTTTAAAAAAAGACATCAAACTCAGGCGCCTGCCATTTACCATTTCTATTGGCTCATTGTAGCCATTCTTAACAACATAATTTGTCACCATTCCAATTTGTCAATGTCACGTTGTCGGCGTCTACCGCACGGCAGGAGCGTTCTGAAACTCTCTCAAAATTGTTAAAATGTAAAGTCCTTCCGAGCGGTTGGCTGCGAGCCACTCTGCCCTAACGTCCCTCAGAAGAATCATATGACTCTGGCAAAATGAAATTTTCCCGAAAATGTCTTCGTGGGGCCCCCTCCCGGGCGGAGCACCAGCGAACGTATAGTGTATAAATATTGCAGAGCTTATTCGGGGGCTAAAAGGCATCCGGTTCATTGCCTTCAAATTACCTTCTCACACCGCTGGGCCGAGTTACAAGACCAAAAATGAAACAACTGCCCTTAATGGGCCGTTCTGGGCCCTACACTTGGCCCGCCCCCGCACTGCCCCCAAAAGATATTCCTTATGAAAATGAATTCGCTTGTAAGGACATTCAGAGACGGCAGTGTCGTTAATTTTCCTGTTTTTAATCATCTTCGAAGCGTGCACGCTAAATTACTATAGCCGCTGACGTTAATGCGGGGCGCCCATAGATGAGGACATCCGTCGCTTTTCGTCGCGACGTCGCGAATCGGGCGTCACGATGCCGAATTAATTGAGTTAACAGTGCATGTAAGTACGAAAATATCATAACGTTTGAAAATTAAATGAATCCCCGTACCGCTGACGTCATGGAATTTTAATAAAAATAGCGCCGTTTCGCAAGCAATTTGGAGCTCTTTGATCAGTGTCATGTAGTTGATGGCTTCCTTTTTCATCAACTTTAGATAAAGTCGTCGTCGTCTTCGTCATCGTTTGAATGGGCGGGGGGACGGAGGGCGGACTCGTGTCGTAAGTTAAAGCCTAATGAGATTATGCTTGGATTATTTTAAAAATTCTTGAATTATTATGGACGAGAAAATGGGAAGCTTGGATAAATCAAATGCTTCTGAAGGCGCAAAAGCGCCCACTGAAAAGTGAATAATTGTGTTCCCCTCAAGGCGAAATCGTGTTTTAATTAACGCCAGAGCGATTGATGTTAACGCGAGCACAATTTGATTTTCGCTTTTGCGAAATAAACGAGCTCTTTGTCTCACTTAAGGACCTAAAATTTGTCATTAAAAAGCGTAAAAATCAGAGATGCACAGTCGAATTATTTTTATTTTTTAAAGCGTAATGTAAAAGATCGTTCTTATTGAACATTTTCTTCAATTCTTCAAAAGATTAGAAAACTCGCTCTATAGTTATTGTACAGCCTTACTGCTAAACACTTGATAGAATTGATTTTCATGCATTCTTTCTGAAAATATAGCAATTGGCTTTTAATGAAAGATAGGAATAGTGGAGAGCGCGAAATTTTTATAATACATATTCCTAAAAAGTCGTCACATATTTCCAAATGAGTATTTTTGGATGTAAAATTGTATTAATAAAAAAAAATCTCCCAGTAAAGTTTAAAATATCGGACTATTTTTCAATTAATTTACGCTAAAAGTGCAGTCGCTGAGTACCTTAACTTTTACTAAAAATTTACTGCAGTGTTAAACAATTTTTAATCTATAAAAACTCGAATTTATCACTGTAATAAACAAATAAAATCGAGCATGCATGTTATTTGCAATAACTTAGCTCGTACAATAGAAGAAAAGTTATTTTATTTCATATCTATAACTTTTTAGGCCGCACTAAGCCCTAAAACTTCACATACTAGTCCACATTATAACTGACACTGGAACTTGGGACTTGGGACTTAATTACATAAGTATATACTATAATATACAGATTCATTAAGCTTATTCCATATTCATGTCCCCTTATTTCGGGTCATTAATTTCGGGCGCCTGAAAATGAATGCCTCGGAATGCACTTGGACTATTATGCATCCATCGCAAATACAAACAACTATAGAATAAACAAACAATTCAAACAAAATATAACAAGCTTTTGTAAAATTTATAACTTCATGAGATTGACAATGATACTAAACTATGGTACGAGATATGTATGTGGCGAGAAAAAGAAATTTAATCAGATTTAGATGGTTAAAGAAGCCAACTTCTTGTTTTCCAAAAATTCATAAAGCTTTATAAATACCTACAAATACTAGTGCAACATTGAGAGGTCTTTAAGTACATACGTACCTGTACCTTGAAGAAAGTCAAGACTTTATATTACTTTCAACGGTGACTGAAGTTCGGCTTTAAATTAAATTAAAATTGTGCATCTCTCTATATCCACAACAGATCTTTTTATACAAGTTTTTATTTAAACTACAAATTTAAGAATGTATAGATATTAGTAAATATAAGGTGTACATACATGTATGTATATTAAAAATACATATCTACGAGTATATAATGCAACAGAATATGAGAACTGATAGGAATAGAAATACTTAATAATTCAATTAAATTCTTTTAGAATCTTACCTTGTAAAAATTCCTCTGTAGTTATGTTTTGGATTAAGATCATAAAAATTACTTTTTTTTTAATGCTAATTACGTCAAAATAGTATACTTCAGAGCAAACTTCAATTTTCATAAAAAGGATAGGAAAACATGAAAATGTTTTTTAATTACCTACTCCTTTAAAATGATACCAAAAGGAGAATATTTACCGTGTCGTATTCAGTGAAATTGATGCAAGTATGAATTTAGATTCTTTTATTTTCCAGAAAAATGAAAATCTGAGTATACTCAAAAAATGAAAACTGTAAAAATGTTTCCTCCTTTTAACTTTGAATCCTATAGTTTTGTATATTATTTTTTTAAACAGCCAGAAAAATGCACGAGTTCCTTACAAAGCGTTCTTTTTGGGGCATTATGAAAAACTGGAAAGCAGCCTCCGCATCTCAATCCGCAAAGGAAGATACGCTCACTTGAGCGTTTTGTGCAAATCCTCTGAGCCATTTACTCGGCTCAAAATTCGGCATGGGCTTACAAAAAATAGAAAAAAAAAGAGGATTCAATTAAGTTGTCGGAACTGTACACATTTGCCCGTAACTATCCGCCCCCACTGCGGCCCCATTGTGCGCTGAATAGAGGACTCTTTTTGCGAGCGCATAATAATTAGTCCGACTCTAAGCAGGAGAGTTAGTTTTATTATGCGAACCATTGCCTTTGTTCGCGTTCCATCAAAATCCACAGCCATTAATTAAAATGTTCATTATCGCTTTTGTTTGCAATTTAGTGGCATAATTACTTGGGGCGATGCTCGCGGCAAGACGCGGCTGTGCCAATTGCAATTTTTGTTATTAAAAGTAGCGAAACAAAATCACGCTGTGCGCAAAGTTGCACTATGCTCTAAGCGGGGGTGGATGAGAATAAAAAAAAAATAAAAAAAAATAAAAAAATAACGTAGAGTGCCCATGACGTCGTGGCCTCGGTGTGCCCCGCAGGATGAATTCTTGAATTCTATAAAAAAAATGTTTTATGTAGAGCTCCTTAAATAAATAAGGGATGTGGCGGACGTCGGAAAATGGAAAGAACAGTAGCTTTCTCTCCTAGGGCGAATGCCATGAAATATGGAAGGAGGTAGCCGTAGAACTTCAGAAAAATAGTGATTGAAGTGGAGCTCGACACGGCGCGATGTGGATACAAAGTTTGTGAAATAAACGGAAAATATCTAGCGAATAGAAGCCATAAACCGAGTGGAAAAAATTTCTTCTTCTACGGAACAGCGGTTGTGTGAAAACTTTCCGTAGATCGGGAACTCCTCCACTCTTCTACGGCTGTTTATACCACCACCTCGGGTAGATGAGACGTGCTCAAATGGAGGGTTATAGTGTCACAAAACTGCTTCATTACTGCACTCCATGTGACGTCCTCGCCGGCATTCATGGAGACGGTGTACACGTCGTCGTTCGAGTACAATGTCCTCGAGAAATGAAATCACCGCACTCGGAGCAGCCCGAAACAATCTGGAGACACTTTCAGTGAACGCACCATAAGGCACTTTGATCAAAGGACGCCATGGCTGAGTGACCAGCCGAGAGGAATTACGACATATAAATAGATTCCAGGAAGTGCTTCAACTGTATCTAGGAAACTGTTGATGCTTAATGGCATAGCCACAGGCTTAATAGTTTTAATGGTTGACTTCGGGCTCGATGCGGATGGCTAAGCTTTAATTTAATCAATAATTTAAGTTCCTTACCCGCAAATTCGCTTTGCAACTTTGTCACTTCAGCTACACTATACAAAAGGATTAAAAATGTTCAATTCCAATGGACACTTCTACAATCTACCTTGGTATTATATAACTCCAAGCATAAAAGTTTGTTCTATTCAAAGCATAACGTTAACGTAATGTAACTTAATATTAATAAGGAATTAAGGATACCATAGCCAAATAGCAAATTAGAGCCATACGTCACAGAGTTATAACTTCGACATCTTTTCAGTTCTTTTAACCCTTCAAAATAATATTAGGATACACATTGGAAAATTAAAATACAAACATTTACAGATTTAATAAACAGCATTTGAACGATGTCATACCGCAAAGTTAGGTTTTTTATAGGGGTGACCAGAGAAAATTAAACCCCAAAAACTTTTTATTTCAATTTACTTTCCTGATCTTAATCAAAAAAGATTGGAGTCGTTTCTTTTATAAATAAATTTTGAAAGTGTCTTGCAAACGAGACAAAGAGTTGACGGACCAGACCAAAAACCAAAATCAAGCCCGTCACTAAATCTATTAATGCAAGACCAAGACCAAGACAAGACCATGTCTTACAGAACCAAAACCATTGCCAAGACTCAATAAAATAAATAATGTAGGTACAGCTCTTCATACATTGAACTAGAGGATGAAATTATTTTTTCGTGTTTCCCATCACGTCATGTAACGTTAAATTATTATTGAAGAAAAATAATTAAATTGAAATAAATATTGAACTGGACATTGTACTTGTATACTTAAAATTTTAAAAATAAGAATGGACTCTTAGTTTTAGAAAAATAAGTCAAAAAAGGAATTTTATATACGTCAATATATTATATACACCTTTAACTCTCGTCTAATATTTTGACAAAGTTATCTAACTCACAAATGACCAGCTAGCTCATTTATTTATTTATTCAATTAGGACAAATAGTAGTTAGAGCACGTTTCAAAATCTAAAATATTTAATTTATTTCATTACAATCTCTGCATACTCTGAAAATCCATAGAAAGAGCAGAGTATAAATTATTTGTAGGAAAAAGAAGAACTTCTTCCTCCCTACCTTGTAATTGTCTTCTAAATTATAAATTTCAAACATACGACTTCATTTATATAGTTTTTGTGAAAATGTAAAACATTCTGAACTCCATGGAATTGTAACAATATACGAAAACTCACGAAATAGTTCACTATGTAAATTATTTTACCTGCAGCCCATTCCCGTCGGGAGTACGGACGACGACGCTTCTGTATAAAGCTGTCGACAAGATTTCCATTAAAAGTATTTGGATAGTCCCCCCGTGGAGAAGCATGGGACTCGGTTAATAAAACGAAAATCCCTCCGAACGTGGAGCTCCCGGTCCTTTCGCTCGGTTGGCTTCCATTACAATAGCATTGTGCAGCAAGAGTACCTCCTATTTACTCTCGCACAAAAATGTTTAAGCACTGAAAATTTTAAAAAAAATCTTCAAAAATTGTTTTTATGTTCAAAAATATTGACAGACACATCTACAAAAGGAGCTTGAACGTTCGTTCATTCGCTTCAACATCCCTAGCGCTAGGGACTAGGGGAAAGGGAATAAGCAGGGTGCTTCTACTGTGCACCGGGAGACGGTGGCCTCGAAAAACGTCCCAATATTTGCCATCAAATCACTTGCAAACAAGAAAGTTAAACTCTTGCCATGGAGGTCCTTATCCGAGGACACATCACGGCGAACGCCTCCCAAAGTTCGACCGCACCACTTGCGGGGGTGCTGCGAGGTTCCATGGGGGTTCCTGAGGGTTGGGTCTGGAGTGCCCCAGAGTGGGACATGTACAGTGTGCTTGTGTGTGCCAACCTACCACCGCTTCTGCACAAACACAAAACTCAAAATCCCAAAAATACTCATCGGAGCATGTTTGAACGAGGACTATCGCGGCATGTCCTGGAGAGCGATTTTTTCTTCTGTGAAGGATCCTCTTTTTATCTTCAGTTTTTTTTTATTCTTTTTTTATTCTTTTTTTTATTCCTGCTCCAGGTTTTATGGGGCCAAACGGTCGCACCTCCCCCGGAGTGCACCCTTTGACACTGCAAACATTTGCTTGAAGAGGAAGTCGTAGAGCCCGCCCCCACAGACCCTCGGGTACTGTCGAAGTTTTTACAACTATTCAGCGCATCCTCGACGCTAATGCAAATGCTCATCACGCGGTGAATATTCGTTATGTATGTAACACACGGCAGCCAGGAGATTAGCCCCGGGTAGTTAACTTGCAGATTGTGTCTTGTATATCCACAGGTTATGCGCGGGGTACCTGCGTCCTTCCGCAGCGTGAACGACTCCTTTATTACTCAGTAATTGCAATAAAATTCCTTTTTCTGCCATGACTCGCATAACCGTTGGGGTATTGTGAAAAAAAATTGTGTCACCTTGCCGTAGGATACTCATGTACCCTAACCTTCACCAGGATGGTGGGAAAAATCCTGACGGTGACGTCTTCCTAATAGGGTTACCATTCAGTAGTTCCAAAATGCCAGAGATTTTTTTTCAATAAATACCTACCTTATCCTTAAACTTGCTTAAAGTCAATAAATATAATTTAATTTTTCTACTTTACTCTCTATTTAACTTCCAATTTTTGACACCAACCAAAGCGAAAAAATAAAAACTATATTACTTACAAATTTTCTCAAAAACGAACTTTAATGATCTTCAAAAAAACTGAGAATCTATGTATAATTTCCAAGTTAGTTATGAGTTGATAAAAAAACTATAAACTCGGTATGAGCTTCTATAAAATTAAGTTGGTAACAATTATTTTATTCTAATTAATTTATCAACTCATAAATCGCAAACTTACAAATAAATTCAAATAGAGCCACTGTCATTTAGTTTAAGCATTTTTATATTTTTTACTATTTTTTATTTTTGTGGTTTAATTTAATTTATTTTTAAAACAAACTACCCATATAACGATCTCATGTAATTTAAAAGCCAAAAAATAAATGTAGAATTCTCGGTGTTACAGTATCTAATTTTTTTTAAATTTCCTTATTTATTCCCACATATTCAAAGATTACACAAATTTTCAACATTGTGTTTAAAACCTAAAACTCTACTACTTTTACAGTAAAGTAAGCTTATTATCGTATCCTGTTTAAAAAAGATTTTAGTTGTTAAATATCGTTTTTTTTCTATTATTGATTTCAAAAGATATATTCGCTATTCGCTAGTTCTTGCGGAAAAACATTTTGCATTATACACTTGATTTTTTAATACTTATTACGTTAGGTATTTATTTGTATTTATAGTTCAAAAATTCGTCATACTCTTACATCACCTCCTTTAGAACTCTTTAATCCATACAATAATACACATAATGTTTGTAACCATCCATGGTATTTTTCAACTCAGCCTTTGTGTTTATAGTTAGTTACCACACTATTTAAATTATTATATTTTTTCCTTACTTTTCTTTAAAAAGGTAAATCTATTTTCTTCCATTTTAAGTAAATGTAAATGAAAATGCCCATTGAAATTATCATGCCTGAATCGTTTCCAGCACGGAGACGAAAAAATATCTTGAACCTAGCAAAGCTTGAATTCACTCTACTTATGCAACTTTACTTAAAATTTTCTTAACTTTTAAGAGAGACTTTAAGATGGTAACCCTATCTTTGGGTGGTATCATCCACGTTACGCCCGCACGCCGCCATCCCACTGCTTAATTCACATGCCGGCGATTCAAAGTCGAAAGTGTGGCACTCGAGATTGATGTCTGCTTTTATACACTTAAATGGGTTCATGAATTTTACAGGGCAACACACCGCGCACGCTGAGGAACGTGTGCCCTACTTCTTAGCGCCGTTAAGGGCCGGTTTATCATCTTACACGGGCTGTTTCGGGCCCTTACTCCCCGCACTCCCCGTGTACTTTTCGTTCCCGATGAGCCCTATAAATTTCGTATGTGTCATGAAAGGATACAGATAAGCGCTAAGGACACTGCGCTGGAACTTCATGAAGACCAATTATTTTATTACCACCACTGACTTGCGATAATTTATAAACTGCTGAAAATTTATATCCTATGATTTATCTACTATTCACCCAACTTAATAGGGCGGTACCCTCAATTACCGAATATTCGTCTTGTTTGCATTATTCTCCAACCAGTCATGCGTTACATTCATACGAAAATTTGAACTGAATTGAACATGGTTTTTTGGTCGTTTAACAAAAAAAAAGTTAGAAGCAACCTAAATGCCAGCAAAAATAGTTTTCTCTCTGGAATCAAATCATGCGTGGTATTGAAATGCAATGGCAAATAAATTTCCTGTCGCAAACAAAACTGCAAAAAACACGTTTGCTTTGTACTGCATAACAATGCACTATGCAGTGTCCAATTTAAAAGTAAAAATCGTAATTTCCAGTGAAAATTGATGTTAGTTAACTAAAAGTATGTACCTACATAGTTTAGGATCAAATCAGTATAAAACTAACAATGTAGAATAAAAGAAGATTTAAAAATAGAGAGGTTTATAAGGTTAGATCATAATAAAGGTTAAATTGAACCGAGACAATTTGCGTTTCTTATCTTATGCGTTAATGTTAAATGCTTGCACTTAAAAGACAAAAGTTTTTGTATAATATTCATGTAGAAAAAACCATAGGTTTCAGATTTTTAAATTATTCATATATTTTGAGAATTTTGGCTTAATGATTTCCTATAGTTTTCGTTAAAATTTTGTGGGAATATATCTATTTATATCTCTCATTGTAAAAACATCACCATCACAGCAAAAACATAGACCGACAAAATTCAACGAAACTCAAAACCTTGATACCAGAGGATACTCCCCCAAAGTTTTTTTGTGTGCTAAATTCGAATCCAATGTTCAACTAAATGTATGAAGAGAGAGGATATTTCAAAATTAATTTACTGGGTATGGGGTTTTACTTTTAATTTTTGTTGCTGTTTTGTTGTATAACAAATTTTATTTTAAATATTGTATGTACATAGTATTAACCTGGTCCATTTCTGGTAAAGGAATTGATAAAAAGATCACGAACAAACACTAAGTTTTTATTTTTGGGGTATGCTATAAAAAAGAACCCATCTAATATATTCTCTCCTTTCCGTCAATAGTAAGAAGGTCCTACGATTATTCTAGGATATCTCTAAAACTACTGAATGCATAGTTTAAATTTCTTCCGAGTACCTACCCTAAAAGCACATAGAAAACTGCGTTTTAAATATTGCTTGACCGAGCAATTTCATTCAATAATTTCAAAATTGGTAAAAGTTACCCATCGATTACGCTTCTATTACTATACAGATATAAAATAAGTACCTACATGATGTTATAAAATTCTTTGGCTGATAATTTTCTATATTTTTTTATTAAAATAATTTTACAATAAATACTCTTCGTGGAATACACAATGCTATACCCTAAAAATTTTACTCGACATATTTAAAGTCCCATTTTGAAGAGTTAATGTGCACGTATCCTTAACTTTTTTTTACAATCTCCTTTAACGCATACATAAACCGATGGTGCTATGGTTAAATTTAGGTCATACACACCAATACCAAGTGTAAAGTTTTTGAATAATAAATTCATGGTGCGATAATGAAGTAAAGACACCTAGAAGCTGGGTCAGGACAGCAAAAAGAGGGTTTTATTGGCCACAAACCGGGTGCCTCCGGACCTTCCAAAAACACAATTATTACAATAAAACGCGGCCCCAGTAAAAGATTTTACGACTACGACGGGCGAAACACATGTAATCTGGTGGTCAAATTTATCTCGAATATTTTAAGCTGGCTGATAATATTTAATAATGCTTAATGTCGCTTCATGCTTAATATTTAACGCGACCCGCCCCAAAATGTCTGAATGTTTTAAAACAAATTGCCGCCGCCACCGCCCTGTTGTTGTAGGTGTATGTTGAAGTTGAAGCCCAGTGTATGAAATTGTGGTGTGGTTTGACTGCCCGCAGCGCGCTCAGATGAATTCCTGTTTTGCATTAAAATTTTAGATAACTTTTAATTAGTTTTCGCGTAAAGGCCATAAATCTTGTAATCAAATTAACTTCCGGGAGGGTGGGAGGGGGCTAACAAAAAACTTTCGCAGTTCTTTTCGCTGGCACGTGATACGTATATAAGTCCGTGACCGCATGCATTTCATTTCTTGCCCGCGTGCCCTCCGGACAAGTTATATCCCTTTTTCCCCCATATTCCTGGGACCATAAGGCCAAACCGCAGTACCCTGGGCATGTTCTGGCGTGCCTTTGAATACGGCACAGGAGTAATTGGCGAGGTTACGACGAAGCATGTTTTATATGAACTTTTATTGCTTTGAATTGAAGCGGCTCGTTGCGGCCGGGGCTCATTACCTTGAGGATTCGGAACTATTATTAATCGCGTTCTGTTTAAAGCGAAATTTATGTCCCTGCGCGAAAATTTATATTATTCCTGGGGAGGGAAAATATCGACACGAAATGGCTTATGCCGCATAGGAGCACTCAATGTCTCTAGCATTTGTGTCAATTGTAGAAGTTGCCATAATTGTGCTCGTATCGATTAAATAGAGCTTTATTTGCGGTGCTGTAATATATAACGTAGTCCTTGAACTCCCCGGGGCAATTTAGGGTGAGAGGCCCTGCAAATCACCTCTATGATGTACTTAACCCAAACTCATTCTCTGATTTATTTTATGTGTCATAGCACTTTTGCGGAAATTGCAGTCAAATGAATGGGCTTCAGGTTAAGTGGTTGCACAAAGAGAACGTTTCTAAGTTCTATAAAATGGAAAATGCCTGGGGTGAGTGCTTGAATTGTTCTAGCCCCGATGAGCCATTACGCACTTTAGCCAACTTCTTGTAATTTATTTCACAACGAGGATATGTATATACGATTATCACACCTATGTAGGTAAACTGCTTTGTTGGAAGTCTAGGTATATGTTAAAGTAAATGGTTGCGGTTAAAATTATCTATTCTAGTCTCCAATAAAAACCAGGTTACCATAAAGTACAATTGTTCAACCTGAATATAACGATGCCATTTGTTTCAACTAAGGACATACCCAAATTTTTTTCAAGGTTTTCCTTCAGTGGAGTAACCTTCGCGTGTCCTGATTTTCGGAAAGTTTAACAGACTTTTTTATCACTGTTATATTCTGCTTGAGGGCTGAATTAAGCTTCAAAAATGACTTTTTGTTTCAATCGCGATAGTCTTTTCCATAGCAAAATGTCTGGGAACCCGGAAATGAATAGCCTTGTTCATTTAACTGTCCATGACTGAGTTTTAGACATTCGTTAAATACGTCCACTTTAAAAACAAAGAGCTTAAAAAAGGCTGTCTTTTTACCTTATCTCCAAAAGCATCACTCAGAAAAATCTAAAATATTAAGATATGAATGAAAATTAGCTTAGCATTACGTTAAATAGTTTTAATTTTAGTACATATGCGACAGTCACTTGGGTTCTTTTACCAAGCTGGAACAGGAATTTTATTTTTTAAATCCGGAAAACTGCTCTCGAAAAAATTCTACACAAAGCATACATACAAACGTCCCAAACCCAATATGTATGTACATATGTCCTTCAAAACATAACATGCTGCAGATGTAATCATGCAAAGATAATATTATTCAAAAATAACAAAATTATATCATTCATATATATACACAAAACCGAACACTACCAGTCATAATCTACTTCTAAAGAGACCTTTGAAAACTCTCGTGCAATATTAATCAACATTTTCAAAATGAGGAGGGATGAATTCATAATGTATATGTGTATGTTAGAGTAAAAATAATTATAGTTTTTTTATGTATATGGTATCCTGATCTTGTGACTTCATTAACGCTTTGATATCACCTAAAAATATTAAAAATAAAAATCACTGTAAGATGAAACGACGGAGTCCAGCAATATCCATAATGAATGTACCTTGATTGGATGCTTTATAAAGTGATCCCTTGCCCTTACCCACTTCCCCAAAGTCCTACTTTTATCAGCACATTTTCAGGAAAACTTTACAAAGGCAATATAACACGATTCCGGAAAAGTTGAAAAATCTCCAGAGCAGCTCTGGCCTGGTCTTCCACAGAATAACAAAAAACCAAAAAACCTAAAAAAAATAAAAAAAAAATATGAGAGTAGCACCATTCGTAGCAGAAGAAGAGCTAAAAGTCCTCAAAATCTCGTTCCATCCGATCCCACTGACCTGTTGTAAATCTGTCAGGGGAAGATTGCAAACATCCGGGTTGAGGAGTCAAAGGAGCGCCAGAATGAAAGGGATTTATCACGATGAATGTTGCATTTATAAAAGTCACAGTTCCACCAGCCCCCCTCCCCCTAGACCGGGCCTGATGCGGTGCACTGGGGCGGACGGAGCGCAACCCTAGCAACTACCTCAATTTCCTACTTCAATTTATATCGACTGAGTGAAGGGCTGCAGAGATAATATAGATATCCTGGGGCACCAGCCCTGCATGCATGGAGTCCCGAGACCCGGGTCCTGGGTCCCGGATCCTCCCTGCAATTGCATCACATAGTCCCATCTTCTGGGGCATTAGACGTCGCAGACAACACTTGAGCTTGTAAACAAGAAAACCTTTTTTTTCCCTTCAAGATTTTGTCAGGCGGGCCGGGTCCCGGTTTTCTTTTCTTAAAAAAGGATATATTATATATACATATACATATGTATATAGGTTATATAGTATGTATACATATATAAAATGCGGAAATTCGCGAGAGTGTACAGTAGCGCACCTTTCAGCGCTTCCGCTAAAGTTGTCTATTATTAAAATGCAGAGCAGCATGGCTGAGCGACCAGCATAAATAGGTGAAAGCTTTTACAGCATAGCAGGGTTACTTGCGCCGCCTCTGAGCCATATACCGGGGGCCAATGTAAAAAGGGGCACAGGGATCAAATGGGCCGGCACGGCACTGCCTTCGGCTTAATGGGTTAACTTGCTGCTCCTTAGCCGGCGAGCACTCTGACGTGATTGTTAGTTCATAAATAAAACAGGGCGTCCCAAGCCCATCCCATAAATAAATATGTTCCCCGTCCATGGACAGAGTTTGGATTGAAACTTTTAATGGGGTCACTTCGCTCCTAACTACGTTGGGATGACCTTATAACTTTCGTCCGGGACGGCCTGAAAATAATTTATCGGGCCCTGCGAAGCACTGCTACTTTGCTATGTAATTATTTGCATAATCAGAGTTAATTGCTTAATTATTTCATGGACATTTATTGTTCTTTGTGCGTTCGCAGTCGGCTGCCCGTCTTTCTCTATCGAAGGGGCTTATCTGCCTTCGGGGAGTTGTTTATGAGAGACCCAACGCCAGCCTGAACATTTCTGGGCATCTGGGACAAGTTCTTTTACGCCCACCAAAGAGAATTCGTAATGCGGCCGCGCCTAAGATGCTAACGAGGAACGGCCCTCTGGACCCGATTAAATGAACATCTTCGAGCTCCAGATAGTCGCGCTTTAATGATCGTTAACTTCGTCAAGTAGTACGTCTTAGATCTTAAGATCACATACCTTTAGGCGATTACGAGCTTATTGTGTTACCAAAGCAAAATGACCATGGATATAATCTTTGCCATTTTGTCTCAAATATCTTTTTCATCCACTTTTAGCCCTCCTTTCATATCTACTAGCTTCATTAAATTTCATCGAGTTTTATGACTTTAAATTAAAGTATAATCAATCAAAATCCTTTACTACCACAAGCAAGGACTAAATAAAATAATATTTAATTTAGAAAATTTTTCTAATAACGTGTGTATTTTAAAATATTGCCTCTTTACCTCTTTAAAATAAATAGCATATTATGTACATAAAATTGTGAAATTTTATATATTTTTTACTGCATTCTAGCTACGGATTTTGAAATTGTTTGGCTGAATTAAAAAGCTCAGAAATTTTAAAAACTTCTACTTCTTTCACTTTCACAAAATTTTAAATTCCCAAAATAAAAGTATTATTATTTGTACGAAGAACACTAAAACAACAAAAGCTTTATTTTAATAAAATTTTTGAAAGGATATAGAATGTTCCTTTAAATACCCCATAAAAATCCTCTTTTGTACATTTATGAGAATCTACGTTTTACTATATGCTTTTATGTCTCAAAAAATAACGCTTGAAGGACATCATAACTTCATGAATCGTCGTCCATTAAATAGCTGAAAAAGAAAAACCTATACCAGAGAATTTTATCTTTACCTAGAAGTCTTATAAAATATCAGAAATGCTTGTATACCACATACTGTTTTAATTTATGACTGATTGACATCAATTTCATAAGAGAGATGGTTTTGAGAAGGGCAAGTTATCTCTTACTCGATATCATCGCTTCCTTAAAATATTAAATAAATTTTTAATTTCCTTCGCTTTCTCTGTGTTGTGGTTGCCTCCATAAAGTGCTAATAATTTCCCGGGAAACTTGCCGCATTTTCGCTTAAAACATTTTTGTGGGGCCCACATATTCAGCCCGGGCGGCATCAATTTTCATTAGGAGGAAAACGCCTGTGCTTATAACAAAGCACCGCATAAATTTTACGACTTTTAGTACAAGTGCAACCTTGCCAGCTATAAAAATTCCCGAGGAGAACCATTACCGGTTGCAGTAAAAGCATAATGCCCTCCCGAACGCCCGTTGGAAGTGGATGTAAACCAGGCTTGGTATTGGCGGTATTATCTTAACTGCAGTCTGCGTTCGGTGGCCGCCGCCAGGACTCCTCCTTCTGCTGCGAATATTGATCCTTTATGCTCCAGATACGGAAAAGGGGACCGGGAATGTGTCGCTCCCGGGGGACTCTACCTGTTAATTGTCCCCGTATATCTAGCAGGATACTTAGCTATAGTTTCAGCAGGAACGATGCCACTCCAGAGCCATTTCTTTCCACTGCTTCCACCACGTATGCTTTAGGAATAGCTCGAAAAGGTTTTTCGAAGATAGTCCAAGATATCACCGCCCGAGGGAATTTATAGGAGTCTGTGCCGGGGAATAGGATAAATTTGATTTAAAATCGATGTCCTCAATTCCCGTCCATTGTTTAATAAAGCGATTGATTTCCTTTTAACTCCTTCCTGCAGCCTTTCGATGTTTTTATTTTATCCTTTTTTTTTGTTTTTAAAAGAACGAAAACTTTATGACAATTGTCGTGCAGAGAATTTGCGACTTGAGTTTGTTCCCAGATCCATGCTACTCCCTGGATGGTGTCTCGTCCTTCTGGGAGAAACTTTTACGTTAGAATCACTTGCAAAAGTTCCCTGTTATCTTGCTCCTTTCGGGGAAATGTTTACGTGCCAGAAATTCCATAGTTCCAGGGAGTTGTGTGATAAATGAAAGTTTTATTAGTGAATGCAATGAGCTGTTTTACCAGAACGCCTTCGGAGCTCTCCTTTGGGAAATTCTATAGCAAAACTTATTGATTTTCGCGCTTGTTTTATTTAACTGAAACACCGGTGGGATATTTTTCGAATTTCAGAGTTTATTTCAAAATTCAATTAAAATCTCAAAAACAACTCATTTTCATAATATTCTTTGCAAAAGTCAAAGAAAACGTCCAATATCGGTTAAAGGACAGTCTTATTGAATTGAGTACTTTAAATTTACCTAACTTTAGAAATAAAAGACTGTTTCTGTGACAAAAAATATCGATACTTTAGTCTTCAAAGCAATTTTTACCTCCTATTGCCGTTACTTTTGTAAAATTGCACAATTGTGTAAAATTACACATATGTACCTACATATGTATTGACTATATAATCATGTATGTATAAAAATAGGAACCAAAGTTTCCAATAATCATAATAGATCGTAGACTTGAATTTAACATGTACATCACTCTACTCAATTCTTAAGTTATTAATTAGTTACCAAAATGTTCGAAATTTTTCTAAAGAAATAGAATACCTTTGTTTCTGTTAACAAAAGTATTTATAGCTTCTTTCTTTGAGAAAGCAATGCCAAAAAATAACTGCAGACTTAACTTGAAATTGAAATAAAATTAAAAATTGCATTGAATAAACAGAATTCATTTATTATTCAAATATAGGGTCGTATGCACCAACCTGATTTAATTGTGGATTGACCTTAATTTATACATATTTTAGTGAACGTGGAAGAAGTGTAATGCACCAAGGAAACAAATATCATTTATTTAAACTTATTTTCAATAAAATTCGGAATCTAATGATGAACTAATAAGAATTAATAATAAATTTCGGAATTGAAAACATGAATTTTGGTAATCTGAAACATTCCTTGAACTTTTCTTCTAACATATTTATTTATAACATATATGTATATATACAATTTATCCCTTCGCAGAACTTTTTTTTCTTTGGTGTTGAAAAAAATTTCAACGAATTTTTCTTCGAATCTACTACCCTCCATTCCGAATTCCCACATTCGAAATTTACAATTTCACTTATTATAGTCTTAAGATTGCTAAGATTTTGTAAATTCTATTTTAATATAGTTGATGCATACGGCTCTTAGTGTTAATCATTTTAATAAAAATAAAAACAAATTAATTCTACGAGGGTTATTACATTTTCGATCGTAGCATAAATTGAAGAAAATAAGTTATTTAAACACTTTTGACTTCAAATGCATCGCCTTCAATAGAGTCTGTTAAATTAATCAATCATGCAGTAAAAGTTCTCGTCCAGTTTGAAGTTGAGTCCCTAATTATGTTGAAGTTACTACCACCTAATTTCAAAGTTAAATTTATTTTGATCTAAAATTCGTGAAAGTATTTAAATCTACAAGAAACTTACTTTATTTGAACGTATTTGAACACAAACTAGGTCAATTCATGCATTTTTAAAGAACATAGGTACTTACATACAATTTATTTTCAACGATTTTACATTTACGAGAGTCAAATGTTTTCTCTTTTTCGAGCATTTTGTTTATGCGTGTAAGTTGAGCGTGCTTTTATGAATTTTAAACATTTGTTATTGTTACCGCTTACATTATTGAAATTTGTTGTTAACGTTTACTTACTCAGATATTTAGTCATTTTCTTCCAAGAAAAAATTGCCTTACCTGAAAGAAAATAGAAAACTTGTTAGTCGAGAGAGTATAATATAAAATTGAGTATTCTAAAAACGTCATTACTTTCCTTGACCTTGTCACTGTTAACAAAAAGAGGACATTGATGTTTTGCAGATACCAAAAAATAAATGAAAAAAAAGGTCGGCTATACAGAAAGTCCCAAATAAAACAATTTCTCATTTAGGTATTGTCGACCAGAAATTGATAGCTCATTAATTCGCTCTTCAAACACAGGCCATTTTCTGTGGCATGCCCCATTTCCAATAATGCCAAATGTGTCAAACCCGCAAATGATATCGCTCCGGGGACAAAGCAAGATCCGAAAATGAGAAGAGGAAAAACTTTGAACTCGCCCCAGTGGCTCTGTGAGGTCCTTGCAGCCAGTGGGTCCTTTTGCCTTCAGCGGGACAATTTCATTACGTCCGGAACAGGAAGTTCGGACACTTGCCACTGGTGTGCAATTCGGGTTCAATTAAACTAAACGAGAACCGAGTTACACAGGACGTTACCTTGGCCCAATTGAGATAATGCAAAGTTGTGACCACAAGTCCTTGGTGCCCCGCCCTAGGGCTGATGGTTTCTCCTCCCCCTGCAGCAATAAAATCCCCTCGCTCATCGCATATTCATAAAACCCAGTTTTTGGGTGCCCCGACAATATTCAGTCTGGTTGTTTTGTGCATTTCTTGTGCAGAACCCCGGCGCTGTCGAAGTTGGCCAGCACCCTGCCAAGTCTGCGGTAATTTTTGTATATTTCCCTCCCCCGTCTTGTTTTCGAGCTTGATATTGAGTTTGAGTTGTCGTTTATAGCTCCAATCGAGGCCACCTACATCGGTCCGCAGTGCCGTGCACCCGGGATCAATGTTTACGGGCAATGGATCCCGGGCCCGATTCGTATCCCTAGATTGTAGGTGTGCTCCTTGTTTTTATGCACAATATCCTCCATAATTTTCCTGGAAACAATGTCTTAGTCTGTCTTATACATATTCCCTTCTAGCCGGAGCCCGGGCTGGCGAGGGCCTCCAGGCGCATAGCCGAAGTTTACACAAAGTTTTCGGAGGGAAAAGCAAAATTTCTAAACGACTGAATTTTGAATTTACTTCACTGCAAGAAGATTAATTTGTTTTCTTCATTTATTTACAGCAACCCCCGTCCCGCCCCCGTAATCCATCCAGGACGATAGTAGAAGTCATCTTTGATGGATCTAGTCCTGGGACCACGGTCAGGCTACCAAACCATCGTTCCCCGTGTAGACAAGATAATGGCGGGCAAAGGACGCTTCTCTAGTCGACTTCGTTTCGTATTCATACCTTGGAGCTATTTTGGGTTTTAAGTGTTAAGCTACACCATTTCGCCTCCCCCGCATCCAAAGAACAGAAATTGCCCGATATGGGCTGACAGGGGGAGGGGATGGGTTGATTATCCTCGTTTGCCACGCCAAAGTATCTACTGGAGACAAATTACGATCCGAATCAAACTTTGTTCCAAAATTTTCGGAATTATGGGTGCGTTCGTCACATTATGTTCCCTAGTTGAAGACGGGGTCGCTTCGGCAGTAACGAGCTTCTTGAAAATCTTTTTTAGAATAAATCCGTGATTGCGTTTTAGCGGAAAAGGGATTAAGGCATATTCCTTGAGGAGGAAATGTCCTATTTATTTAGAAATCCCCTAGAGAAGGTTAAGTAAAAGAAAGTCAAATTATAGTGTTTGAGATGCTGTGATGAATCGTTAAGGAGTATAAAAAAAACACGATAGGAAACATTTATAGACACAATTAAATTTAAAATTTATAAAAGGGGTTGTTTTTGCTTTCGGAATGAAACAACAGGAAATTTATGTATCGTAAAAAAAGGACATCGCCCGGATGGCCATTAATATTGGTATTTGGATATTTTAGAAATACCTACTGAGTGCGAAACCTCTTCCAAAATCTAAAAATTCAACACAGTTGATCTAATTCAACCATTTTAAGTGAAAATTAGTATAGTCCTAAAGTATCTTCATGCCACTAATTTCGAATATCAGATCAACATTAAATTAAACTACTATAAAAATAATTCGGCGGCACTAGTTTCGAATCTACTATCAAAATTTGAGAATTCAATTTGGGTTTTATCGAAAATGTGTGTAATTTACTTCGTGTATTTATTTCGAATCTGCTATAATAAATTATAAATTCAAGATCCAATACAACAGCAACAACATTTTTTCAAATTAGACGAATTTAAGTGAAATTAAGTAATAAAAGTATTTTGCGGGAACAATTCACCGACTTACTATCGAAATTTCGAAATTGAGGGCTGTACAGGAAATCAATTTGTAATTGAAAAGATTTCCATTAAATGCATAAATGGCTTTCTTAAGGTCTTCTTTCAGTAGTAGTAATGGAAAATGTAAAAAACATATATTAAAAACCCTTTCTTTTTAAAAATCAAAAATCTTAAAGGTAAGTATAAATTTCTTCCTCAAAACATGCATTTCCTATCTTGAAAAAACTATGCAAAGAATAGTTATTTGCTCTCTTTCACTTAAAATTTCTTTAACCTGAAACCTTGCAAACGTAATTTCGATGGTATAAACTTTAGTGGTACTACATAAAACATACCCTCGTATATCTGCAATCGCAGACAGTAACAAATGGTAGTGCAGGTGAGCCCGGCAGCAGCTAGATATACTTAGTATATACTAAATTTGCTTCAAATGGCAAAACTCAAAAGAATGCCACTTATGCGTGAATGTATCGCGTGCACGATACCATTGAAATGTTTCGAGCAGATACGCCAGTCCCAAGGATCCTTAAGGGCACTTCCCTCTCAGACGCTTTAGTCGTGTGGTCGGGCAAAATAAAAATGGAAAGGAAAAAAAAAAATATTAAATGTAAAAGAAATTATGTAAAACGTACGGATGGTGGATGAAAGTTGGGTAAAAAGTAGCATTTGTTAATGTCTGGAGTTCAAACTGAGGGTCTTCGCATGACGACGACTTTTTAAACAGTTGAAAACGAAACATTGAGGCTACATTCGTGCAAGGGTGCGGGGATGAGGAGGACTAAACATTGCGGGTAGTTTCCATGTCTGTAAAATAAGGAAGAGAGCTCTTAGAGCATTACAAGGTGCGGCGTATCGGCTTAAAAGATTAGACATGGCTGTCAACTTCCACAATTATTTTTGCTCTCCTTGTCGTGAATAAAATCCTCGTACGTGGAACTGATGCAGCATCTCCTTGGGGCTCCTGTTCTTCAGGACAAGTTCATAATCCCCTAGAAGGAGCCTCACCTCATCGCAAGGGCTGTACTTCTTGTACGCTATAACATTTCATTCTCTTGTAAAAGTTTTATGTCACTTTAAGTGCACGTAAACATAAAAAAAGGGTTGAAGATGAGAGGGTGGAAAAGAACGAAAACACAAAAAATTGAAAAGTCGCTAGAATATATTCTCCAGTCGTCGCATTTTAGAGGCATATACTACCGAAAGACGAAGAATTTACGACTCCTGTGATATTAATCTGATTTTTTAGGATTGCAACCACTCCCTACGCCCTATCCTTTAGCATTAAATAAACGTAGGTGATGGATTGATACCAAACTATTTGAAGTAGGCGGGTCTGAACACAGAACAAATCGTAGGCAAACATTTGAGGCTGTCTTCGTATAGAAACAAGGGGATCTTCCCCCCAAAAGCTTTTATCATAACTCTGGACAACGACTTTTGTGTTTGATTAACGAACCAAAATGTGTCTACGTGAAGGCATTAATTGTTATGGGTAATAGTATGGTTTCAGAAATAGGTATATAATTAAGGAACTAATTTTCTATGATTATATACTGAAAGAAGACAAACAGTTCTTGTATACGAATTTAATCCTCATCCGGAATGTTCTGTACTGTAGGCATTTTGAAGATGAAAGTATTTCTAATAATAATGTAAATGTTGTACATATAGATAAATTTGAAATGACTCACTAAGTGTCAATTCGAAAAATAAAAACCAAAATCGTACGCATTTTTTGAATTTCTACGCTCAATATTTCTTTATAATGGCCCTGAAAAAGAGGTTATTTTAAATAAGCTACAGAAATGGAAAACGACACATTCTAAAAATTTAATTCAATAAATGCAGAGAAAGGTATTTAGAACTAATTTCTCAATCATCAAAACATTAATATCACCAGCAGAAAGTAGAATATTTAATTTAAAAAAAATCTTAATAAGAAGAGACGTATTGGAATACGGAAGGTATATAAAACACTATATAGCAAGAATTACCCTCTTGAAATGCCACAAAACTATTCAAATACCTTAATGGTATCTAAACATTTAATTTCCAAAGATATGCACCAAAATTGTCTTATTTGTTTTCAATCAAGATATTTTAATGTATTATCTTTCGTTTTACAAATGTTTTGTAATAAAATACCTTTGAATTTTGAACCTAGATGTTCATTTAATTAATATTGTGAAATTTGATGACGTAGGAATGTGGTTTAGTTGGTTTATGCATATATTTAGAACTTTTAGGGTATCCTCTTTCCCAATCACATGCAAGACCTTCTGAATATTACGTATTCGCTTGCATCTTTGGCAAATCCAATTAGTGCAAGACCCGGAGACCGATCTTGAGACTGTAAAGCCCTCGAGTCAAACCTGCATAAGTGCATATATAATGTTATTAACAATTCATGCAAATATATCACTTTGCTGTGTAAACGAACCACCAAGGGCCAAGTGCTAGGGCCGACTGTGGTCCCTTGCAGTGAAACAAGGAAGCTGGACAAGAATATTGCATGAGCGAGCAGAGTCTCAAATGACTTGGCTCGAAGTGCAAACACTGTCGCAAAACTATGTTGGCTCACATAGGATATTATAGTGGACATAAAATAGCACTTCATTTGCCCTGCATAGGCATTTTGGCATATAACGCAAGTTTGTGGCATTCTCCTGTGGCCTGTTTCCAGTACAACTCTCCTAGAAAATTCAGTTCAATTCGGTTGAAGGAATTCCCATGGGCTTTTCCCACTCTAAGACGTTTTCGTTGCCCAAAGAAAACAGAAAGGAATCTGACACGTGAGCTAGCTGGGCTACATTTTCTCGGCATTCACGGCATAAGTTATTGCGACCGGGCTGTACCCAGATGGAATTTATTTTTCAATTTGCAATAAATTCCCCTCGAGTTTTCCAGCAATGGCACCCAGCCGAAGCTTGTTGTTATGCCCTCCTTAAGTACCAGAGAAACACCCACCCACCACCGACGCCGCTGCCCGCCGGTGCCGTCGCGGCGCACCGTCCGGTCAGACCCTCACCTCACCAGCAATTTTTGTAAATACCTCAAATTTCATTTTTGAAATTACACTGCCCGGCCCTCGACGACTGTCTGCACCTTCGCAGAAAAGGAGAACTTCTCAATGGAATTCCTTCAGCTAGCCGAAGCCAAGATTTTCAAGATTTGTGCAGTGCACCAGCAGCCAGCCCCCAGCATCTTCCCTAGAGCAAATTTTGTTCGGCCAGAATGAAGCAGAACGACTTTTGCACGCGGACTGTAAGTGGTGCGGGCGGTCCGACAAGGATTATGGCTAAAACTGTTAAGAAAAACTCAAGAAAGTTACCGGACTAAATAGGAGCTGTTGAAGAAAACACCCCTTCCCGCCGCTACAACGTAAAGCGGATGAAATATGCCGGAGCCGGGGTTTCTTCTATCCCTGGCGTGTTAGTTCTTATTACCGAGATCTGCACTAACCACCACTTACAGGGCGATTACATCGGTTCTTGGACGGTGTCTTTGCGACTTGCGCTCCCCCTGGGGAGCCGCAAATATTTTAAGATTATCACCGGCCGGCTTACCGGTGGTTTACTTTTCGCAGCGAGGGCACAAATAGAGATTATGTTTTTATTTATTGCCAAGAAACTGCTTCTGCTTTTGAACTAAGCGCATTCTGTTCAGTTGTTAATCAGAGGGTGGAAAAGATCGTTGATAAGGTTTAAAAAAGGTTTATCGTATGGTCTTATGTAATACCTTTACATAGAAATAAGTAGGTAACTTTTCGAGTGTATTATTTGTATTCTTTTAACGTTTTTAACTGCAAGTATATGTATAATCAGTTTAATACAACAAAGGGAACTCCACTGTGACTAACCTTAGAAATCTGATAGCTTGAAAAATAAAACACAAATTTATTGCACTTATACTGACATCTCCAAAGCCTATCAAAGGCTATCACATAAAAATCTGCTTTTTATACTCTTTGAAACTTGATTTTTCTTCTCACCTGATTAAGGGGGATAGCCACTGTGACGGCCGAAAAATTAGTGATTTTTAAAATATTTTTTGACCGAGTAAGAAGAGGAATTTTTCGATCGGGTTTTTTTTATTTTATTAAGTTACACATCTAATAATGTTTCCACAAATTTTTATTAAAAAATATTAAATAGTTTTAACAATATAAACGATTCCGTAGCGCCTGAAAAAAAATTCCCCCTCCATGGTCGCATCGATTTTTCAAAAACCGGTACTCCGAAAAAAAAAAAAAAAATTTATTGTAATCTGTATGAATGTAGTTATCGTTGTACGTAGCCGTTTTTTGTTTTTTTGATTTTTCACAAAATGGCGACCGATTGACAATATTTTAATTTTTTCGACCGTTTTTTTTGGTTTTCAAACAGTTTTAAAAATAGTACAAAACAAAATTTTTCAAATCGGCTACGCTTAACCTTAACCACTACTAAGAGGAACAAAACAAACAAAACAAATTAGACATCGGTTAATAATTGTTCGAGTTATTAATGCGACCAGTTCAAAAAAAGTCGTTACGAGAAAAATGCGTTTAAAGATTTTAGTCCATTTCTCTCGTAATGAAATCATGTGTCTTTTAAAATTTTCATACCTATATTAAACTATCGAGTCCTGGACCATATGACGGTTCTTCCTCTTCATCTCCAGGGGTCTTGTTGACTTTCTTCATTTTTTCATTTTTTTATTAACTTTTTCGATTCGTAACATTGTGATCGGAAGGTTAAGCTAAGCGAAAAACAGTCGGCCTACCTGCTCTCGCTACAATCATTGTAACTTAGTCAATTTTTGGAATTTTGACTTGCAATTTTGTACACATATTTTTGAACATATAAACTTTGATTGAAAACAAAAAAAAAATTTTTTTTTTTTTTGACTCATCACAGTGGCTATCCCCCTTGTGGATTTAGCATTACCTTACCCACTATGTAGTAACCTTATTGCAGTATAATCTTTACTTCCACTATTAATATATTTAATGCCACAATCTTTTTCCTGTTTGCCAATAGGTTATTCCCAGCAAACTAAACGACTCTTGAATGAATCGTTACGTTCGTTAACGATATCTCAAAAGAATTGAAAATGAATCAGCTGTGGGATTATTTAGAATTTCCCTAGTAAATCGCTTGGAACGATTCGGGAAACACGAATTGAATTAATTTTAGTTTTCTCAAGTACCATACCTATACAAAACAAGAAATATGTCTAATTTAACTTTTCAGCTTTAAACTTATGAATGTTATTTTTTAAGCTTAGTCAGCAAAATGAAACATATATAACGGCGCTAAATTGGAAAAAATTGTATTTTAAGCCAGTATTAGTCTACCTGTTGTAAACCCATCTTGCGCTACTCTACTACTCTTTTAATCATAACTACAAAGTTGACTGATGACAATATTTTGGAAATAACAACATCTTTTATGATGTCATATGCATCAAAATCGTAAATTTTGTTTATGGGAATTATTGATTACTTAACTTAATAAGGCATTGTTAAGTCTGTGTTCGATTAAAAAGGGCAACAGCAACATATCCTTTTAAAGATTTTACAAATCTCTTAAATGTTGAAAGCTGTTGATGTTTTATGAACTTTTTCCCAAAATAAACCAAAAAGTGCATAAAAGACTCATCAACACCTGTAATGCTTCTGTAAATATTAAAAGGTCCCCACACTCGAGTCTCGACAACTTTGAATGCGAAATAAATTCGCGAAAACTGGCCGACTTAGGACTTGCCCACATAGGCACTAAATATGTCGCGGCCGTGGTATGCTAAGTGAATTTCTACAAAAGAAAAGGCGGTGAACTGGAGCAGCAGCAGCAGCACCAGTGGCGATATTCTTGAGGTACACGAAGCGAAGTTGCGGTTTGTGCCCGCCTGAATGAGCACGGAATATGCGCTAAGAATAAGTACGGCTTCTCGGGATTCCGGCGAAGACAGACGGAAGCACACTATTAAATTACGGCGAAGTGATCTGTGCCGGGGCTCTGTCCCTATTTTGATCAAATCAAAGTCAGAGGAGCGGAATTCTTTCAGGAACGAGGCTGGTCGCCTTGCCACGTCGCCTTGCGTCTGTCCTCCTGTACCTTTTGACAGTAAATGGAGTGCCTGAGGACACTCAAATCAGGGCTCCGCACACATGGATGTCTCAGCCCCACAAACAGGGTGGGCCCTCAAGGGTGGGGCCCCGAATGGAGCCCGGGCGGGATTCGGAGCAGGAAGTGCTTAATTGAGTTTAATGCTCGAGCGCAATTACTATCCATGGTCTGAAGTAGTTGAGGGCTTGTTCGTTGTTTCTGGTTGACGACATTTGATGACAGTCCTACCAAATTGGGTGGAATGAAAATAATTCGGGGACTCATTGGGAATGTCTGATTCGAGGTGACGGTGAAGCACTGCGATGCTGCAGGAAGACAGAGGCCCCCAAAGTGAGGGAGTGGAAGGATGTTATACTAATGGAATAATCGAGGTAAGGGATGCCTCAGGGGGAACAATAGAAAGTAATTTTGCTGAATTCCACCGAATTTTGTGGCTAGATGGTGGTGGCTCTTCCTTTCCCAGCATGTACCTGAGCGTCTGCCGTAAATTTTCCCTTTGTCTTTTATGTCCGGAAAGCGATTTTCTCAGTTCAATTGCAAAAAAAAAATAATTTTTTTTCCTCCAGATTAATTCTGGGAAACCACCATTTTGTGCAAAATTTCAAAATTAAATGAGTTACATAGAACAGAGCGGCTGTTAGTCAAGCCCTTTCGCATCATTCGGAGCTCATTCTATGAAGAAGCCTAGAAATTTTCGACAACATCAAATATTTACACCCTTGCTAATTAGATTCTGGCAGTAAATCTCTAAATTTCCAGAAAGCCAGGCAAAGGTATCACGGCAAATTTTCGCTCCGTTTAATTGATCTTTAAGCCCCAAAGAATACGTTACGCACACATGCGGTGCGGTGCGGTGCGGTGCGTTGCGTGCGCTTAGCTATAGGGCCCATAACCTACAGATAGAAGGTGCGTACATTTTCCGCAGAAGCCCTGTTGGCGACGTTTACAACATTCGGCTCGCTTCTGTGTAATATGTTGCCCTGGAGTGCTGTCTACCCAAAATATAGGCAACTGTAGACGCAACCCCTTGCGATGTGGCGAGGAGTTATGGTTTTCCACAGTGAAATGATCAGTTCTTTTGGGACTAGTTCTAGTGTACCAGAAAAAACACTATAAACATGTGAATCCTTCAACCATCCTATTTAAAAAAATTTCTTTAATTTTCTAGAGAAATTCATACTTCAAGGGTACCTACTCGGAACTCAATCTTATTAATTGTACAAAAAAAATAAGTTAATTAAAAAAACCAACAAACCCAACTGCTTGTAAAAAAGAAACTGAAAAGATATAGGTACTTAAACAAAGCTAAGACACAAAAAATTAAAAATTTTGCTAATAAATTCTTATCGTTAATAAAATACCTAGTAAAGGTTAAAAATTTACATCGACTTTCTGAAATTCGTAATATGTATCAAATCGTGACATGCAGTCAAAGACTGCAAATGTTTGTATATACTCATATGTAAATTGGCAGCCTGCGAAAAGCCCTGAGCTCTTTTAAAATTTTACTAATAATTAAGTACTCTATAACTTTGTCAGATTATATTCTTCAATAGTAGTGTTTTTATTAAATATATCGTCACACAAATATACCTTGACCAAAGTTATAATTTTTAGGAAATAGACATTAGCCTACAATCACAGGTTTTTCAAAATGTTTTAATTCTTACTATTCAAGCAATAATTTAAGCGATATTGTATGTATGTTTAACTATTTTTTTTATATGAATTTGCAATCTTAACTTGAAATGATTTGCCAGTTTTATTTTTTCATAAAATTCATACTAAAGTATCCCAAAGTTTTTTTCCGAAATAATCGATTTGTTCAATGAGCCGTTCAGTGCACAAATCGATTAAATCCACTTTTTGAAAAACTTAAATTTAAGTGTCAAAGCAGTTGGAATAATCATAACTTTTTATATTTATAATAACTTTCCTGAATAATAATGATTAATAACACCATTAAACGACAAAAATTTTTTGGCCACTGAATAATAAATAATTTGTTTCAGAGGCCATTTTGATTAACTCCGTATACCCTAATGTAAAGCGTTGATGTAATACAACTCAAAGGTGCTGAATGATAACGGTAAATTTTTTAGTGCCGTCTTATCAGAATTAAAGTAAAATAAATTGGTCAATTACATCCGAATTGTCGCAGGATCAAGTACTTGTGAAGTCAAATTAGATCTTATTAAGAATAAAGTTTAATTGAGTATATTTTAACTTCCACTGTATACTTTACCAATATTACACGGACTAAATATTTTTTCTCCCAGATCGTATTTGGGTTTGACTTATTATAAACAATTATTTCAATTTGTCAGTGGTGTTACACTGGTGGTGGTTTTAACTTTGTTACTTTTTTCAGTTGCCAAATCGATTAACTCCACCAGTCACATAAAAATTGCAACATTACTGACGATTATTTTTTAGCTATCTTTCTTATTAATTTTGTATACCGTTAGATGAAATCTGTATTTATGCATTCTACAATACATATACATATGTATATTTGAATTTATATTATAAAGGGAATTTTAAAAAACAATGTAAATTATTTCATAACATTTCTCAACTTTTTGTTTTATGGAGTTCATCGATTTGTGCACTGAACGGCTCAATTGACTGTTCCATATTTTCAAATTTAACCTTTATAATTGATGAGTGGGACTAATATTTCTCGAAGTCCTTTTTAATATATGTATAAGTTTACGAAAGAAACCATTGCGAAATACACTTTAAAAACTAATAACTTACATAATTGTTGGAAAATGTTAGGAGCTGATAATTTTCAGGGCAAACAATTTATTTATATGGTAGAAATGGAAAAAATTAAACCTAGTCACTAAATTTTAATCAAAATTTCTCATGTGTTTTGTTTTAAGCGTCTTACGTTGATCATGGCAATAAAGCAATTTTTGAACGATTTTCTTTTGATGGATAGTGGGCTCATCGTGAACCAAAAAGGATATCACAGCACACGGTGTGACAAACGGGCTCTGCAAAAGCTAGCGCCAGGTGCTTAAAGAAGCACCTGCGGAAGGAAGTGCCACCTCGGAAGACGACCGACTTAATATATTCCACTTAAGCAGTCCCGCCCTTTATGCCCCTAATGACTCATACGAAAAGCCATCGAGGTCCTAGGAGAAGGGCTCCTCCAGAGGCAAGGCCCAGGGCACATGACGTGGATGAAAAGTCTATTACCGCGGAACGACTGCTGGCGGGCGTATTAAGAGTGAAAATCAGGAGGAGCCCAAGTCAATAACCAGGGAAGAATTGACTGCGAAAACCTGATCCTCTTGCCGGAAAGGTAAACACACGGAACAGGTTTTACGGTTCAGTTAACATCGCTCCCAAGTGCATAATTAATTAATTTCACCGGGTGGCTCTGCCGGAGATTTCTCGCGCCTCTATCGTCGGATTCTTTGGAGCGATGTGCCCGCGTGCCGTGGGCCATCGCGACGCGGTGTGGTGCGGCGCCGGACGGCGAAAAACGACTACGAGAAGGGCACAGCGAACCCGAAAAGTTCACCGCATCCCAGGCCCAGGCACATCGCAGGTACGTCGAAAATGAAAATTAATTTCCCATTAAAGAACGTGTTCGCTGTCGTGTGAACCGGCCGGAAAGGCTGCGATGAAGAAAACAGCGCGGTTATGTCATTTTCGTGTTTATGTCACGGCCTGGTATTACGCAAGAGAAAGTGCTTTTTTCTGACGAGCCACCGGGAGCCAGATCCCAGACCCGGTCTTTCCGGCTGCTCAAAGACAACGCCGGGGCCCCGCACGCAATTTATTTTTATCAGGGCAAGTACATGGGTAATTAAAGCGGCCGCCGCGCGGCGGGTTTTTTTCAGTGTCAGGGATGGCGCTCCGGTGAACTGCTGCGGCGCTCACCGGTGCCGTGGAGGGGGCGGCAGGGTGCCCAGGTACTGCATTCAGGTTTTATCTTTCGTCATATCCATTTTTATGAGACAGACATAATTAATTGCTTGCGAAAAAAAAATAAAAAAAATGAAAAAACCAACGTGCATTTGCACGAGTTAATTATGGCAGGGAGGTAATTTTCATGTCAAAACCCAGTCTCTGGAATAATTTTGAAAAATTTTTAGAAAAATCCTGGAGCCATTAAAGCGTTTTTCTCAATTAACTTAAATGTGGAGGATATAACATTTGTTTATGCTTCCGCTTGAAAATTGATTACAAATAAACCACACAAAACGAAATAGGAGCATTTATTTACAGTATATAGAAATTAATTAATAAACAAACTGAAAATTAATTAATTAGCTGAATTGCAACAAATTTAACATGTACTATATATGCAAAACACGTTTATTTTTGATTTGCATAAGTAGTTATATCTTACAATTTCTACAATTTAAACATTAAACAATTTATTTATGTGCTTGTACGCATTGTAGATAAAATGTACATTGTTTAAATACAGTTGACTAGTTTGTTTTTCAAACTTTTTCCAGCTAATTAGCAAGTATCTAAATTTTAGCCAAATGGATAAAATCAAATTAAAAGCATGTTTATTAACTGCGATCATTATAAATTATAAATTTGATCATAAAATATTAAGAACCTCCTATACTTATTTTTTTATTGAAAAATACAATACTAATACATTAACAGATTTGACGACATAGGATGTAGCAAAACACTTATAAATAATTAAATTTTGTTTGTGTATTTTATTGCAATTAAATAACTTTAAAAACAAAAACGTAAAGCCTAGTAAGTAGTTAATTTATGATTATATATTATTTAACTTTCGCATGTTTTCCTTTACTTGTGATATGAGTCCTTCCATGCCAAACGACATCATCCGATTTTCATACATTTTGCCGGCCAAAAAAAGAAAATGCTATATTCTATTAGAACTTGTCCATCTGAGCATTTATCATTATGACACCAAAGCTCTAGGACCATTGTCCTTGGTTTTATATGAGTTTAAAAAATCTGTCTTTTCATACATTTTCAATTAAATGATCTTAGAAAAGTAAATGATATCTGACCTTTTTACACCTTTTAGTGCTTTTTTAACATCATTTTGTGCATCTATTGTGCCTTAGAATATTCCTAAGCCCGTTTTTACATTGATTTTGTTGTTAAAAAATAAAAGAAAAAAATATAGTTTATGTAATACATATTATGTTTATTAAAAATGATCATTATCATTCAATTCCAAAAAAAATAAGCTCTGTCTCAACGATCACGTGGTATTTTAGTTAGAAAATCCCCAAAAAGTTATTTTCTATGTCAAGAATCGGTATAGGTTAGAACCATTGGTGCTATTAATGTTCAAAATGTCATGTTACGGCAAAACATCACTTGTTTTTGCTATTTCATGGCGTCGAAAATGCATGAAAAGGCAGATTTTTCAAATGTTAATGAAACCAAGGGCAATCAATGTTCCTACAGCTTTGGTGCCATAATAATAAATGCTTAGATGCACAAGTTCTAACAGGATATAACATTTTTTTTTCTGGCCGGCACTTTCATATTTGGACCAAAATGGATGATGTCCTTTTAATATTCTAGCTAAACCAGGAAGTAGCCTATAGGTTTTTAATGTGTCAGTATAAAAATACACTTTGAAAATCTCTATCTTCGTTTCGCATTGTAGCTGAATTTTTGACTGGACTATAAAGTCACAGACGACTTTTTCGTATTAATTTCAAGCGATTGTCTCTAGCTTTTCTTGAAAATTGGTTTTAACGGACAGATGGACAACAAAGTGATCTTTTAAGATTCCCGGAGCTCTAAAAACTATAACAATACTACTAAGGGCGAAAATAAATTTTTTTTGCAACACAAAACATGAAATTAAAAATCAGAAAAATATCTAACAATTAGAGATTAAAAGTTTTTTTTAAACTATACACAGAATCTCCCTTCCTGTGATTTTTATTATTGTAAATTCCTTTTTGCAGTTCCATACCAAAAACTAAAAAATGGCAATCTTCTTTGAAAGAGTTCATTTGACCCAGTTGACTAAACAAAATGCACAAGAGGAAATATGTAAATTCCTATACCAATTATTAAAAAAATAAATATTTTCTTCTATGTACTAAAAATAAAAGTGCATTCATTTGACCTAGTAATAAAATTATAGCGCTGATGTTTATTTTAAAAGTTACTTAACTTTAGATTGCAATTAATTCATAAAAACCCGTTTCTCGTTTTTTTACACACAAGTTCATCCAAAAAGGTAATAATAAAAATATTTAATGTCAGGTACCATAAGAAACAAGTGAATTGCGAATTTTAAATTAGTTATGCAATAAACTAGGTATGTTCCAATGAATTATCTTAAGCATTATAACCATTTCTGAAAGTTCAAGAACTCGATTAATGAATGACATTTGCATTAGGTGCAGGTGCCACGTAGTATTACAAGATAACTTTTAAATTCTAATGAATATAAATCGCTGCACGTTAGTAAAGGTGTTTGAACTTTATAATCGTGCAAGTCTTTACAAATATAAACAGTAACTATAATTCATTGATGGATATAACAAGGGGGAATTTAAACGTTACAACTAAATTAGAGATGTACATATACTTAGAGATTAATATGTCAGTTTTTTAAGAACTTGATGTTAATATAATCTGCGACTTTTTAAGTGACATTTCATATTTTTCAAATATGTAAGCACTCACTATTTTCGAAATTATTTTCTTTACAAATTAAATAAATCTTGAAAATTGAAGGTGTAAATTCCATTTCACCTAAACTAAAATCTATGCAAAATAACTCTGCTTCATATCCAGAACCCCTTTAAATTTCCTACAAAATTGTTATCCCATCTATTTAGTTTATATACCTACTATAGTAGAGGTATATATACTATAATGTATGTACATACATGTTATACCTATATAGTAATTTTGTAAAATCTAAAATATTTTCCTCCGTTTTCTATCAAGAATCGCTTTATTGAACCTTTCTAAACCTTCTCTAAAAATTGGATCTTATTTTCCTCCTTCCGCCGCGCCGTTCTACGAATATCTGAAAAATCCGTTCTCTCGATGATTTGGAGCAATAAGTCCTAAAATATTGCAAACATTTTACCAGGGAAGGTATTACCCGTAGACCCAAGTTGGTTGGTGCTACACTCTGAGTATACGTGAAATGTACGTGAATATGACAACATAACGAGCCGGGGACCAATGGATGCTGCTCCCAGCCATCCGGTGTTTGTGCTCCACTTGAAAATGGCACAAATATGAAATATTACAGCACGCCATAAACTAAGTTTACCTGCACGAGCGCAATTTTATTGGACGGAAGTGCCGAAGCGCACAAATGAGAAGTAAGGTTAGAGTTCGACTAGAAATTCCTTTTTGATGAACTCAGATACTTCCTCCTATGGAATTTCTGCGGTTTTGTTACCCATCGGCGCGGTACATAATATTGAAGCCAAATTATATAGTTGATTTTTATTTTTATTCGAGGAAAATACCGAAAAATAATATAAAAAGAATTTTTTATTGCAACAATGCTAAACATTCTGTTACATTTTCCAAATATTTTTTTGGATAAACGTGGATGTGGCAGACTTACTTGAATCAAAGAAATTAATTCAAATTCCACTTGTATTATATTGCGATGCTACTAAAAAATTTCATTTTCAGTCCGCGAAATTCCAATTTGCCGGTAAATCTCCGAATATTGGAATCTGTGAGCGAACAAGGTAAATGAACGCAGGCAGATTTTCGCTTGTCGTTTTGTTAATTTTGATGAGAACTTTTGTAAATCAATGGAAAGTTAATGAATTTGGTAGCGAAAAGCGCCCAGTTCCCAGAATATTTAAACCGAAAAATTTTGTAATGCTCCAATGAACGAATGTTCACTCCAATTCCCCGAAGTACATAATAACTAAAATATGAGATGAGATATTTTGCCAAAATGTGTTAATTTGTACAACAAGATTTTTCCCTCTTATAGAAAAGTTCGGATAGTATACACTGGATCTTGTTCGACTTTTGATTTTTGTTTGATTTCCTCGAAATCCGGTCGGGCAACAAAACCTGAAACGTGATGTTGCTACTATAAAGTGAAGTGAGAGGTAAGCAACGGCAGCACCACCAGCACCAGCAGCATAACTAGCGTTCTTTTCCTTTGTACAGCCTCTCGTGTATATGCGATGGGGCAACATAAACATAAGAGGCCAGTGCCCTTCGAACGTAATCACGCAAGACTCCAAGAATGAAAACATGTCTGACACGGAAGAAGAAAAAACGTAAGATGAGCGCCCGCCGGAGCAAAGACTTCACCTGAAGAAGGTGCTTTTTGGTACTCTTGGATGCTGCAGAGAGAGAGAAAATATTTTATCCCTCAGTGGCGTGTGCGGTGGACTTAAAAATAAATAAAACAAAAATATATCGCTCGAATATGTTTGATACCCTAAAAGTGAAAAAAAGTTTAGAACTAATATCAGAGAAAATTAAAATGTGGTTATTATAATGGTTGTGTGGGCTAGTGCCCACTAGCAAAAATTTGAATATCGCCTTCTTTACATAATATTGAATATTTTATGTTTTCTCCCACAAGTTCAATTTGGCAAACCTACGCAAAATATTCATTTCAATATTTCTGTAAACTTGTTTTATCGCAATTCCCACGATCTTTCATCGAAACGCGCTTCTAAAATAACTTTTGGGCTTTTATGAATATTAACGAGTTATAGAAGCCACAGCACATTCAAATGATAATTTTTTGTCACTTTCTTCATCGGAGAATTACATAGTTTTAACAAAATGTAGGTGCAAAATATGTAGTTATTTTTATTCAACCATGGGCAACAAAAACCTTATCTTAAAATGTTTTTTGAATCACTAATTATAATATACGGTAATAAATATTGAAAAGACTGATGATCTGAAATTTTGTGTTGACTTCAATCGTATATATGACGAGCAGGCGAACCTAATTACACAAAATTCAATTTTACAGAAGGAATAAACAACTGAATCACGTATTTACAATCGTCTTTTAACGTAGTAATTCATTTTTCCACATAAGGTTTTATGACTTTATTGACATGCATACATATATTATATCCAAATTGCTATATTAAATAAAACGAAACGTGCTCGCTTACTTGAAGCTGTTAAAACTTTACTGCAATCGGCTCGTTTTGATCGAAATTCGAACTTTTCTGACTCGATTTTTTACTCATTTTCATTACGTTTTAATTGAAAACGAGTGCAAAATTAGATTTAGCACTAGGTATTTGCATTTTCTAAATCAAATCAATAGAAATTGAGATTTAGGTACCCATTGTTCAAGAATTCATTTTCTGCAGTTGAAAAATTCTCAATTCATCCCCACTCATAATAATGCAATTCACAAAAGTATAAAGTGTAAAAGTAACTATATAATTGATTTCTACTTAAATAATGCAGTAATGATTAATGAAACCCAAACTGACAAAGTTTAGTAAAATTTAATCAATGCTTATTTAAAACAACTGACAAAATGACGCAATGCGCCAAACGAAAAAATTCCAAAAAATTGTAAGACGTTTCCAAATCTATAAAATATTCCCACAGTTCCATTTTTCACACTAAGAAATGTTTTATCGGCAACGTTCGAAAAATTATCACGATTCGTTTCCTGGGACATTATCTGGAATTTTTCATGAATTTATTTTAATTTTTTTTTCTTAGCTTGAACTCAACTCGACAGACATTGTAAAGAGTCCTTTTAAGAGAGGCGTTTAACGACTAGCTGACCATCAAAAGTGTCCCCGTTCCCATTCTTTACACAAGTGGCTTATTCCCACCATATTCCCTCGAAATTTCACCAAGAGTCATAACAGCACTGATAATGGAGCACTAAAAGAAATCTAAAGTGATTCTGTGATGACACCAAATGATGTTCATTAAAATTCTTTTACTAGCCAAAAATGGGAAAAAAAAAAGGGTGTTTTCAAGGAGTCTTGCTCTGAATGAGCCAAGTACTCACGAATGGACCGTTTATTTTTAGGGTTTTTTATCACAGAACCATTTAAGCTACGTAGGTATTTTGATTATGTAAAAGGACACGTCACGGCGTTTCACGATTCAAATAGCTCTGCTCTGAATTATTTTGAGGTAGGATACCTCGAGTTCTACGAATTTCACAAACTTTCATTTACGTTGTGTCGATAAATGTTTTTTCTTAATTTACATAGTGCAGGTAAATATTCTGAGAGGACAGATAACTCATGTGAAATAATTATCATTTGTTACCTTTTGTACGTTATGCCAATTTTTTTAACTGCGTCCACATATGATGAATCGTCAATATAAAATTCACATAATTATTCCATCGACGATTAACAGAGATATTACAATATGTAAATTTGTCAGCACAAAAACAACATTTCTGTGTAAAATAAATGCTTAAGTTATTTTAACTATTATCAAAACTTTGAACTTTATACGCATCAAATATTTATTCAAGCATTTTTGTAATACACACGTTTGAAATTGCAATCAAAATACGCGATTTTTAAAAATATTCAAGTTTTGAGACTATTTTTTCATACATTTAGAAATACATAATTATTGAATCAACTAATCATAGGCTTTTGTTTTGTATATGATGTAATAATTAGGAAATTTCCTTGTTTTATCTGTTGTGATTAATTATTTTTTTTTCGACATGATTTTGTTACATGAATCAGCTTTATAAAGCTCTAACATGTATTATTATGACTCTTAACCTAATTTAATTTAGACTAATAGATGCCGGTTCTATGTAGCCGTTTTTCCTGCTAGTGAGGATTAATTATAATTTAAGAAATTTAATATAAGGAGCAACAAAAGTTTTAAAACAACTTCTTGATTGTGGCATTTTATAAAAAATTAATTTCTTTGTTTCCGAATGTGACCAGTTTATTAATTATAATTATGTAAGTAGCTACGAAACTTATATTTTTAGTGAAATTTCAAAATACGTTTCCTACATGCAGCAGAAAAGTGACACGGATTATGTTAGCTGTGGTGTTTTTTTCGTTTATCTAGAACAAAAGTAGATTTTTCTTAAATTTGAAATTTATTTTGAAGAGCCTATAGGAAAGATTTAAAATTTTCTAAAAATAGCATTAAATTGGAATGACTAAATTTGAAGAAATTAATTGAAAAAATGATGTCCTCTCCCTGTTTTCATGAATGTCACTTGGATTATTTCTGCTGAATAGCTTTATTTGTCCATCAATATCTAGACACTATCTCGAAGAGATAAATTCTAAATATGTAAATATAAACTCAGATAAACAAAATCTTCTGAAAACTGTGTTGTAGTAAATGAGTTTGTGTAATAAATTCCTGCATTAAATTTAATAAGTACCTTTAAAATGATAAAAATCTTAATGTGTAATTAAGAACCATTATCTATAACTTTAAACTGTATAGTTTTCGACATACATACGTACATATGTAAATATATTAAAATTAGTGCCACATATCTTCGTAACTTCTTGTAACTACATACTAATAAATGTGCTAGTCAAATTCACCCATGTCTCGCCACAATTTATGTTAGAAAAAAATTGGGGTACTAGTACCAACTATGAAACAATTTTTTTTTGCATTAGACAAATATATCTTGTCTCTTCAGAGGTTGCAGTATGCTCATTATGGACTTAATCGCATTTCGCAAGATAAATACTTCAGGCAAAAAAATAAAACTGGTTCCGTTCTCTCATCGTGGGAGATGATACGCCATCATTTATCCGCTCATTGCAATTTTCTTAAAGAAAAGAAAAGACGTTCAGTTACGAAATATAAACAAACACCTGTATATTTGTACAATATTTGAATGTCTCACACAAAGCGAGGAGGGAGTTCGACAAAGAGTTCATGAAATACGCGAAAAACATAATCAGCGGTTCGAATGGCCGCATGAGCTTTAACCAAATTCTATTAACTTGTATAACAAAGAGCTTTTGTGCCTAACTGTGCCGGTTGTAAAGAGCGGTCTAGAGATAGCCAGTTATGTAGTCACATAAATACGCTACTGTGCCGTTGGTGGACAAAGGGGCAAGACAAGCGCGAATATTGGAAATGTAATTGCATTAAGTTATGAGTTCGCTTGAGCTCCTCAAGCACGGGGGACGAATCCCCTTAGTCGCTCAGTTTCACACGAACAAAAGCTCCGGAGTCTCATATCAAACCAGAATCCAGAATGAAGTTTCTGGTGCGTCAAACCGCAGTGTCCGTCATGTCCCATGGGCAAAAACCAAGAAAACTCTCAGTTTGTACATCATCTTATTTTAGAGATGATTGGGCAGCTGAGCTCCAATGTAATTTCGATCAGAATTCATGCGAATTCTTTTGATATCTTCATAAGTTACATATGGAGTTCGGACACTTGATCAAAAGCAAAATCACCTATATGCATCAACTTCTACAGCGTATGGAATACAATTATTTATTCATTTTTTATGTTATACTTACCTATATATGTATATTCCAAACCATATCTTAATGATTTTTGTCAAGTGACAAACAAAAATGTTATTTAAACAAAATTACAGAAAAAACCTTGTTTGATATCTAGTAAAACTGGGGGAGTTAATTATTCTCTTTGAAGACAATTCCTAGTCCCATAAATTTTGTTGAATATGTCTCATATGATATATGAGGGAAAAAATACCCTTTTCACGGTAAATGCTTATCATACCAAAACAAAAACACTAAACTGTATACCTTTATGTACAGAAAGCATTAAATTAGGGTACGTCCCGAGAGAATGATTTGAGTCGCAGAGTCGAGAATTCAAACTCTTTAAAAATTTGCTTTTTTTTCTGGACTTGGCAAAGGATAGGAAAAGGTTCATTTTCTTAAGTACGTATACCTTGATGTCAACTTTCATTTTCAATAAGAAAAAGGTAAAGTCAAAGTTTAAAAAAAAAATAAATTTCTGCTGCAGATCTCCCTGATTTATAAATCAATTGAAAGGGTATGGATGTGAGAATTTCAGAATGTAATAAAATCGGCTTTAAAACGAGCGGTTTTGATTTTTAAATTTTTAAAATTCGAGATCAATGGATAAATTTGTATGTACATATGTATATACATATGTATATCTCAGTAATATATGTAAGTATAAATTATAAATTAACCAATAGTAATAAAAGTCCATTTATTGCGATTTTTATACCCTTAATTAAATGTAAATTAAATAAGCTAAATTCATTGTAGTAATAATACTATACATATATTACGCATCAAGGGGGAAAGTATAGACCATTTCGATTCCAACTTTGTTTGAGATTGCCAACCGAGCCACAGGACAATTATAATTAATAGAATAAATTAAATGATTACTAGACAATTTAAAATAATAAATTTTTAGCTACATTGGATACACCTGTGTTCTTCTTTGTCATTACATGGATTTTTCGGTCGACACTAATAAAATATTGGTGTTAAAATTTTCTGTTTTAGCAGTATATACTCGTATGTATAAGTAGCATTTTAAACTTGAAGTTTGAGCCGATAAATTGCTAAGCTATGTACATGAAAAGAAATTATCAGGAATTTTAAAAAAGCTTCCACTGAGTATTCCTTACACTAATTATTTGTAGGACAGCCAAAAACTATTATATACTCTCTAATAGACTGCATAGGCAAATTTTAACGAAATTGTTCTATTGATCCCAATGTGCATGTAGTCTAATTGTTTTTGGTTCTCAGACCGGTCGATAAGATCCAACCTACCGCATCAATAGACACAAATAGAATATAGAATTTACATGCCCATCGTAAGGTTCTGTTAAATTGAGCTTAGCTTGTAAGTTTAGTTTAGCTTAGGTGTCTTTGAGGTGGCAATTTCGAGCAGAGACAATAGTGCTGAAATGAGGAATACCCACACACCTTGCGGAGACCTGCTCCAAAGCGATGCTGCGTTCTGCGAAGCTCTATAGACATCGGCCTTGAAGCAGAGTGTGGGACATCGGAGGAGACCCGTAGAAGTGGGTGGAAGACCACTGCAAGGCGGACTAAATATGGGGCAAATCACGTCACATGCAAGATGAGGAATTCACACTCGTCAAAAATCTAACAATCGACAATGAGACATTAATAAAACTCGCCCGCTGCCGAGGTGAAAAATGATTGTTGGACTGAGCCAAGTTCAAACATAGTCTGGATATCGCTGTGAAAAATCGAGCAAAGGTTACAACAGTGCCGAGCAGATGAAAGTAGCATTGATGGATGGTGGCGCCGAAGTGGCAAGAAAGCGTTCAACATCTTCCAGATGCACTCCTCAGATTTACTTAATAAATGAGCAGCTGCTACTCGAGCCACTGCTGCACACCATCTTCAAATTTTCTTTTTTTCCCTCAATTCCCCAAAGAAAAATGAACTTTTTCTGATTGTTGATTTCTCGATCGGGTTCGTAATTACACTAGACGAACGGTTGGCGAGGTGGCGAAATTGATTTTTATTTTCTCGGTGAAAACTAGATAATTTATGACCCTCATCCAACGTCTTGAATGTCACAGATCAATACCTTTACAATAAATTGATATGCAGAGAGTTCTTTTCGATTGGTAACAGATTTGATTTTTTTTTCTGTTCCATGAAAGACGGGTTTTTTTCATAATATCTAAAGGAGCTTCGGGCTTTGTTTGCCGCTCCTCAAAAAATGTTAAGCCTATTCCTATTTACAAAACTAGTTTTCTTTTCTTGTGGAACCATTGTAATATTAACGAGAGAGAAATTTACATTTGAAATTCTTAGTGGCCTTGAAATATTTAGAATATGCGCAAAATTATACTCTTCAGATTCCAACGGGTTCTTTTTCTATGTTCGATACCTCCTAGATTATATGAAGTATGAAGTACCCTCTTATGCTATTTCAAATGCATAGAGTTTCGAATCGTATCTTCTTTGCTTCATTAAGCTCAGAAACTAACATTCAATGGTTCAAATCATTTTCGTTCCGTGAAATTCAGTGGCAATTGAGTTGAAGTTCTACAAATCCATCTATTGGCATGAAAATGAATGCATCTTGCCAATTGGATCTATTTGATTGCTGCTAGTTGAACTCAACTCGTATTTATTTCTCAATGGCGAAGAGAATTAATTAGATTCCAACATCCACTCTTGGTCATTAGCAGCCTTTGCATATGTAACTTTAATTACATTTTGCATGCTTTTCACGCTTGTAACAATGAAGACGTAAGTACATATTAAAATAGTATTCTTTACAAACCACAACAAAGGGGGGATAGATAAAAGATAAATTAACCTAACCAACATTTTTATGCTATTTTCTGCAAATAGCAAAGCAGAGATAACCTTCTAGTGGGTTAATCAAAAGATTTTTATTAAGTAACCTAAAATATTAAGCATTGGAAATCTCGACGATCGATATATTAATATGAGAGAGTTGTATCATACTAGAAAATTAATGAGCCCAAAATTACACTTTCAGTCTAAAATTTCATTTGAAAAAAAATATTAGTAAATCTAGTGTTAACAACATAATGTGTATGAGTTTATTTCAAGATATTTTAATTCAAGTTCTTACAATAAACATCGACCTGCAAAATTTAAGCCTCTTTAGTTTGAACAATTGTTTATGGGATGCTAAATAGGAATCCAAAAACAGAGGAGTTCTATCACATTATATTTTTGAGGAAAATAAAGATAAAAAAGTAAGTAAAATAATAAATAAAAAACAAGCTTTTATTTAAATCATGACGTATACTAAATAAAATAAGTTTAAGTTTTTATTAAGGTAATGCAATGCCAAATGCTAGGTATACTTAAGAGGACATACCTACCTACATACATATGTACATATTTCACATTCCTAATAAAAATAAACGTATGTACTTACTATCTTTATCGCTGAAACTGATTTAATATTTTATGTTAAAATTATTTCTTTTAAAAAAACTTATGTGTATAATAAAAACCGAGTTTACTTTGGTCAACTCTAATCTGGGCGATAGAGCATTTAAAATAAGAAGGAAAATATTCTCGACAAACGTCCAGTTGGACATAGGAAACGAATATACATATGACCATGGAATTTGCGCTCCCACACTCTGACCGTTGGGCTACCGTGACTATTTTTCAATGCCTCAAAGAAATTCTAAATTTTAATTAAAATCATTGACCACAGAAATAATTGAAACATACTAAAAAGACACGTATTGAGGAGAAGAAGAAAAATTTGCTTTGTTTTTAAAGCAAAAAAAAAATACATTATATGTAGGTATGTATGTATATATGTATGAATGAAAAGCCCCGTAGGGTTCACGGAAAAAACCACTTAAAGCGACATATGACAAGCAATTGCACTTATTCTGCATTGAACTTACCGAACGTTGGATCAATAAAATTCCGTCATATCAAAAGTGATTGAACGTCCCTGAACATGTATCGGCGTATCACCTGAATGGCGACATGTATACGTACGAAAATTTAAATGAGAAAAGCACCATTACATCATCCCAGAGTGACACATGACAACAAGGGCGATGGGATATATCCGGTGTCTTGTCAATCTCTCCTTCAAAAAATTTGAAACAGTTTTGACATGCATATGAAATAGAACACATCCGAGCATAGGCCCTGTGGAACCCCATGCATCATCCGGTGACTCTCATCACTTGTTTGAGAGATTAAAAGGGAAAAATGAAAGTTTACGCAAATATCCGAAAAAGACAATGACTTGTGAAATTAATGAGCGCATTTTAGGGCCATTTTGGGGAAGAAGCGACAGAGGAAGAAAATTGCGAAGAAAGTAAAATGTCGCAACCTTGAGCTGATATACCACCCCCAAAAGTGGCTGCTCGTAGGAATGAAATTTTCTTAGCTCTAAAAATAAGATATACACCTCCTTCTCTCATATTCGTTCTCTTATGTGGGGTATATGTTGGGATCTTGACAGATTTATGTCAAGTTTGTCATGTTTTGCAACATTTTATCATGATAAGGGTACCGTTGGGTTTTCGCAAGGACTATTACACCGTGACACTGTCAGGCCCTCGGAGAGCTATTGAAAGAGCAAGAACTGGAAAAAAGTTTAGCAACTTTTGCATAATGATTACATAATTGCATATTACTTTAGAGAGGAAACCTACAGTGAGCTCAAAGTATTGCACTTTTTTGCAGCAAAGATAAGCATGCGTCATGCGAATAGATAGCGGTAAAGACTTAGCCAAGATTAGAAAATTGTAAACTGCAGCAAAATTCTACTTTTAATGCCTATCTGCGGTTCTAGTTTAAAATGAAGCCTTACTGTCCTAAAATGGCATTGACCCGGCAATAAAAGATGTGATGCACTGCAAACCATGGAAGCGTTCAGTAAAAACGATGAGCTAAGGGCACTAGGCAAAGCATAACCTTCCATTTTTCCACGTGAATGCGGCAGATATTTTATGAAGCTTAAACAGGGAATAGATTCACGCCACATCACACATGCCACGTTTATCCTTCTTTAATGGAAGTTATGTGATTGTAAATTCTATTAACTTTGCAATTTATACAAAAGCCGACCTTATTATGGGTGGTACAATGACTAGAAAAAACTTCGAACATTGTACAATAAAAATGCAAGTATACATACATATGTAGTTATTTAAATCTTTGAATTTAGGTTAACATATCATACAAAATAAATAATGAGATAATTATGCATAATATGTTGGAAGTCACGCTAATGTTAAATTAATGAAATTATAATTTTTGTTAGCGTGCATATTGATGAATAGGTATGTAGAATCTAGTATTAGTTTAATTTTGATTTATCATTTTCAAGAATTTATAAAATGAAATCAAAATGACCGTTGTGCAGCGCAAGTTGAATATATTGAAGAATCTATTCTGCTTGAATTTGATGAAAAAATGTGAATATTTATAAAACTAAAACTACATTTATACATTTTTTACAAACCTAAATATTCCGATTACCTCATTAATTTTTAAAACAAACAAACCCTTTTATTAAAAATTATAACTAAAATTTACTAAAACTACATTAGTTTCGCTATCACAGTTGATTTTCATCAGTCATTTTCGTTAGAACACATATGTACATATGTACTTCAATATAAGTACAAAACACGAATCTCCCCATTTTTTTAAAAGAAGGCCTAATTTTGCAAAACTATAATTTTGTTTTTCTACAGTAATACAACATAAATTTTACGGTATACACAAAACTATATATCCCAAATTAATATTCTGAAAAATCTTAATTCACACTTTTCCTTGTGGAACTATTTATCATGAAAGATCGATTATAATCTTAGAACTAAATGTTAGCCATATGAATTTTGGGAGCAATATTTCCATAGATAAACAAACCTCTACCATAATCACAAAAATTAATTAATTAACATTCCAAGCCGCGATCTAGAAACCTATTGTTTCTTAGTCTAAAAACCCTAGAGAGTGAAATGTAAGCCAATTTTAATTTAACTATATTTGGGTTAAAGCCATCTTTTCCGCCCAATTTCCTGTTAACACCGTTTAATAAACCTTGATTCCGTTACAATTTTCATAAAAACAAAAAAAAAACAAAAGATCATTTTACGACTGGTAAAGATTGTTAATCTGTCGTAAAATTCGCGTGGAACTAGAACTCAAAAATTACCATTTTCTTGCGATATAATCGAAAGATCGTTGATCCATCTAAGAAAAAATAGAAGCGAATTCAACCAAAAATAACATAACCGCCAAAAATTCATTGATAACCTGCAAAACTATTTAAAAGTAACTGACCAAGCAATTTATCAGACGCAAAGAGAGGTATAAACCAGAAATATCAGACATGCTGGGAGCATGTTTTCTTTACGCACATACGCGTAGATATCTGCGTGGTGTATCCACATCCGCCATACCGTGGGGTCCAAGGTGGCTTTATTTATTTTTTATTTTTTTATTTTACACTTTTTATTTTTCTTCTTACAGACATTGATGCCCAGTAAAGGCTCAAAACAGGTTTTAGGTCTTCAACACCTGATTAGAAGAGCGCATACACTAAGACCTGTGACTGGGTGAAAGAAACGGGCACGTAAAGAAATCGACGACGACGTTAGGAAAACCGACAACGGCTTAAGAAGTCGGTCTCTCTGTATAAAAAGCCAGAAACGAACCTTTTCACCGTGTCGCTACCATTAAAAGGTGCTGTAACGGCCGAAAAGGAGAGTGAACCGCAGCGAAGGTTTGCAGCGAAGCATTCTTCCTGTGTTTATATTGTCAGTTGGCGGAAAGAGCGGCAGATGTGTTGCGTGGTATCTGCCACTATAAGTCCACAAACCGCAGATAGTTACCACTGTAAAAAATACACGTTAAAATATTTGCGCGGAAGAAGTAGATCATGGGAACTTCCCTCCTCAAGAAGATAGTCGTAGAATGTAAATTGGTAGGAAATGACCCGTCTTTGAAGGTAGTATGCGGGTTATGACATGGTATTCTGCACATTTTTATTATTCTGCACCTGCTGAATGCTTCCTTTTGGGCCCAACAACCCTTTGAAAAAGGTCAGCTGTTATTGTTACCACAAAGGGGAATTTTACAAACATGTATGACCTAACAAACGCTTTGTTTAATACTAATTATTACTGGAAGCAGGATGGTGGTATGGACAAATTCCCACGCACTTTCACACGCCCTTCCAATTATTACAGAAGCACTAGAACAGCCCTAGCCCCTAGCTCATTAAGAAATGTTTCAGTGCTTCGATTTCATTACACTCCCCGGGACAAGTACAATAGACCGAAGTTGGTGAGAACTGTTGGGTCATTGTGTGATAATGATGAATAATTGTTAGCCCCGATTCTATCGTGGAAGAGAAGGGCTGCGCGGCTCAATGATTTCTTTTTTGTCCGGTTTCGGGCAGGACGAACTGAGACCCCTCCCCTCTCCCTTGGCCCCGATATCCCACTGCATTTGACACGGTCTATAATTATTCTACTCTGTATGCCTTCTGTTTTTACCTAGTAGAGGATGTGGATCTGGGTACAAATCTGGCACCGAGAGCTTTCATTAAACCCATTAATGTCGACCAAATTCCTGGGTCTGCTCTTACTGCCCATTAGACAAAGAATTGTTTCCCATTGAATTTGCTGGGGGTCCTGAAAAACACTTTTCGTGGGACTATTCCATTTCAAGCGATTAAGCGTACAAGCCCTTCGTGACCAACTGATTTTGTCTCGGCTTGATTGATGTGATCCTTAAGGAGGAATTCTTGAGGATAAATTCTTCTTCTCTAGCTACAGAGCGAATATACTGTGATATATAAAATTCTAAAATCGTACACATCGTAATTCGTAAATTGTCCAAATAAATTATATCTTCAGCACGATAATAAGTACAATATAGAAATATTTAATATTTAATATTTAAGTATAATTTAGGTAGAATAGGTTTGATTTACATGAAGATAATCCAATCATCAAAACTGTTTGTTTTTTTTAAAGAAGTTAGTTAAATGCTGCCGTAGTAACAGACAATATGCTATAGTAGTTTAGAAAGAGTGTAAAATTCCAAAATGCTGAATTAACGCCCTATGTATCTACTTACCCGTTAAAGATAAATAGTTTTATTCGATTTCCAGATAAGTAATTTCGTAATTTATTTATCTTCAAAAATGGCCTATTTAAACTTATGCGGCCCTGAAGTCAATACCTTAATTTTTCCGTAAAAAGTATCCAACTCACTTCATCTAAATATTTACAAAACAATTAATTAGTGAAATTTTTTCCTGTTCTTCATATAACTCCTTTTATAAAACCAAAAAATTGACTTTGTTTAAACGGTTGATCAATTAACATTGGCGTTTGAAATAAGACTATATCGATATTTCTTAGAAATCTATACGTATAAATATATAAATACTTGTTTGACGATTACAATAATTACAGTAAAGGGCATCACAAGTATCCGTAGACATTCAATCGGCATCACAGGATCACAGGATAATGAGTATGAATCGGAATCGTTAAGGGAAATTGGTGCAACGCTGAAATTGCAAGAGTTTACTAGCAAGTGAGATGATTTTACGGTTTCACAAAAAAAAAAAATACCTAAACAAAATATTGAAGGAAGAAAACGGCTTAATAAATTAATTAACGAAAGCGTTATCTCACTTACCTTAATTATAAACATATGTACCTACATATATGTATTTATGTATCTTTGAGTACCTAAGAACATTTTTATTGTTATTGAAGTGAATTTTCTTTTAACTCATCACTTTTGTTGGTTTAATACTGTTAATATAAGACGTAAAAGAGCATAAAACATTTTTTTTCACGGCTGCCATTTTGTTTTCTGTTAATCGATTTTTGGTTATAATCACATAGAAACTTTTTCTTGTTCTACAAATTCATGAAAGAATTCATGAAAGAATAAAATTTATTTTAAATATTGCAAATGTTAAGCAGTCTTTAATAATAAACATTCTATAAAATAAAGAAGTAATAGTTAGTTTTATGAAAACGAATTATTCCTTTTTTGTCTTCCTAAAGGAAAATATTATTTGAATGTTTACTAACATAAATTACATATGTATGTATATTCATTTTCTTAGATAATAAGCAATGATAAAACAGCTTCGGTTTTTTTAGCGTTATCGTATATTCTTTCATTTTTGTTTCATTTTTACAACTTAAAAAAAAGAAAAGTTACGGCAGTCAAGGAAGTATAATAAAATTAATGTGAATTTTTGAATTTTTTAAATGCTTAACCGGAATTACCGAAATCGTGCAAATGGTTTGGGTGGGTATTCTTTGCGCAAGGGTAGAACTCAAGGAGTAGAAAGCAGCCATTTTTTATTTTAATAGGCTTAAGGACTAATAAATATGTATGTAATTAGAGAAACTACTACTCTAAACTTCCAATTCAGTAAAAGTACTAAGAAAACTACCAAAACTCTTAATTTCTCCTATTTAAACCAAATTAAAATATTCATTACCGAAATTCCCACAGACTAAGTAAAAAAACACAATTTTTTTTTACAATAAATCAAGGGAACTAGCGTGTCGGCATTTATCATTTTAACATCTAATAAACTTTCCAGGTAAAAAAATCATCACAGAAAAATGAAAAAATCAGAAATTACCTCAGTAAGGTCGGCGAAGATCATTTTCGCACGCGACGGTTTTGAATCCAGAGCTGCATAATAAATAAAGACCGCGACCAATTTTAAATGCAAAAAAGAAAGCAAAGCAGAATCGGAAACATAATCATAGTTTGGTTGAATTTTTTGCATTTGGTAAATTAAACAAACCGCGCCGCCGCGTCGTCGACTGAGCTCAGTTTGCGATGCGAACCAAAAAGTCATAAATCCCAATTGCCAACGGTCAAAGAAAACAAGGCCAAAATGGGTTTTGTTTTCATTCCACGGGAACAGAGACCCACTGATTTTGTTATTTATGCTGGTGCTGGGTCAGTTGCCTCCCTCCTCGCATAATAAGAATTGAGGCAATAAATAAGACATAAGCCTTGATATCTCTTCTATGGCACAAGTAGAAAAGTAAAAAATAAGAAGTTAGATAGAACTCACCTTTTAGCACCGTTGCCGCCGAGAGATCCAGATCATCGAATCCAAAACTCTTTCTAATCCGTTAAACGTAGAACGTGACTGATTGCGTTAGCAGCGAAAAACTTAGCCTTGTTTCCGTCAGAAGATTTTTTCTTTTATAATTATTTAATTTTTTTTTTTTATAATTGAAGCACCTCCGGGGCACTGACACTCACGAAGAACTAAAGTGCGAGACGACAGACGGCGACGGATGCTCACGACCTCACAACTTCTTCCAAACACTTGAAAAAGGCTCTGATTGCGTGCAGAAATTGAATCACGAAAAACACGCTTTTACACTGCAGCGGCACACTATCGCGAACGGACTGTGGAGTGGAGGGGAGCTAGCATAAGAATCTGCGTCTCAAGGTAATATGTTTTTGATTATTTATTTATTTTTTTTTTTGTAATTTTTAAGCCGGCCAACAGTGCGACACTTTCTGTTTATTGCACTTCTTACACAATTGCAATTGCAAAATTTGTATAACTCCCCTAAAAATGGTCTAATTGTTTCTCAGTAAGATAAGTACGACTTGAGCCGCCTTCGGTTAAACTGTGAGTGTTTTAGCTGAGTGCGATCGCCGGGACACCTTCCGAATGCCCACTATATCGATTTTGTAGGGAATCGAATCGCTTTATTAATGCTACATTAAACTTCGGTACTACATTCAGCCCCGACACCGCTGGAACTGGTTCGCCAGGCGCCCTGGGAAAGCCCTTGGCTTATACAGGAGCAGACCCACACGCAGGGATGCCGCTATCAATTTTTATCAATCTATTTTTTATATATATAGTATAAATATATATATTATTTTTCCTCGGCTTGTATTGATCACAATCTTCGACAGAAGGACCTCTCCGAGCGAAGTGGTCCAATTCAAAGTTCCCCTCTTTTTCGAATTTTTTATCTACTATAGTCTTTGAGCCGAGCCCTACAAACAGTCACAATGAAGCCACAAAATTCTCCCTATCAAACACTCAAAAAAAAAAACAGATATATAAAACAAAAATCACAGTGAGCACAGTTCCACTGATACCTAAAAGCAGCACCCTGCACAAAAACCAGCCGTGGGTGCCTCTATCTAACTATCTGAATCTGAATTGAATCGCTCAGGTAAGCCAACTAACCGAGGACAGAGTTCTTCACTATCACTAGTCTTTCGTTTATTAACTAAATTTATCGTCACCGCGAAACGATTCAGGCGAAAAACAATGACCCTTTCAGAAAGGAATGCAGACTGCTCCCTTTGCAGGTTTTTGTGGAAAAAGAAAACCTTCCCTTTTTTTTTATTATATATATATAAGTATATATTAAAGTTCACAGCAAGAGGCGGTTCGCAAAGACAAACTTGTGTAACCAACGAGTTGAACAGTCACCGAACGTCTGCCTCAAGTCTCTCTTTTGACGAGAATCTTAGCCCATCCAGGAATGTTTCTTGGCTGCCGATTTAATTTTCTTCAGCACTCCGTGAAACCAGCGCCAACCTAGAAGCAGTTGAATTCGGTTAGGTAAGGCCTGCCGAGCTGAGGAATTGTCCGACGAGGCCCCATCCAGTGCCCCATGAGGAAAAGAGTACCTATGCGATGCTCACTCTGAATGTGTTGTGGAAGAGGGCTGAGTATGCTGTGGTATGGATGTGGGATATAAAACGCCAAGTATGCTCCAAAACGTTTCAAGTGGAGCATGCTTGTCTGGGGCTTCGGAGCCAAAAAGCTCCACAAGCACTCCACAGCATAGCATAGCGCGTTTTTTTTTTATTTTTTATTCGGGATGAATATGCTCGATGGTGTTCGACCTGGCACACTTCTACCACATCATGGCCACTAAAACCAGCGCAACACCACCGGACCCACACCGTGCCCAGCCGAGCCCAAAAACACCGATGGTATTTGGTTGAGGAGGAGAACAACCAGAAAGGAGTCGCGAGAATTTATGTTGGCCAGTGCCTGCGCGGGCACCTCTTTTTCATGCTATGCAGACTGGAGGTTGGGGCACACAAGCTTTTATGCGAGAATAAAATTTTATTACTTTTATGCATAAATACGGCGCTTTATGGTGCTGGTACGTTTTTCCAATGCGCGGAGTCTGACTTTTGAGTGGATAAATTAAGTCCATCGCTAAGCCGTAGGCGATATCAGTGAAGAGGCCTCGTAGTTTAATTTAAAAGAATTTGAACGGTTAAATTTTATTTTTAATTTATATCCTATCACATACTTCAAATTATTAACTGCCTTTCTTCTAGCATCGCCGAGGCATACACATTCTTCAAAATCTAACCAAACTTTTAAATAAAATCGTTTTCCTCTTCTTTTTTTCTTGAATTTCAATAACAAATTTGAAATCAGAAACCTAATTCGAAACAATATTCAATTTCATTTACTTAATTAAAAGTTCACATTTTAAAAACAGGGATATCAGCAAAATGTCAACTTTTATAAGCTTTAATTTCGGAACATAATAGAAGTCGGCATGATTAAGAAAATGCTTTTGTTATAGATATAGTCACTAAGAAGATACAAAAACCGTTGAAATTAAACTGTGATTAACAATTAGAATGACTATAACTATAAAACTATCCCTACTATTAATAGTGACATAAACATGGAAATTTGTTGAAGACAGTGTTTCCATCTATTAGATATTTATGTATGCATAGAACTCTTTTTTTTGTTATAAAAAAATAAAACACATATTATACCTATGCTGCCTTTTCGATTTTAGAAATAATCAAATAAAATTGCCCTTAAAAATCGCGAAACACTACATAATTGAATATGTATATAATAAATTAGTATTAGGCCATAGAAAATTGGAGAAGCATTCTTTGGATAAATGAGTCCAAAATTATTCTAGTTCTTAAAATTCTGATGAATTTCCTCATATTAGTACACCCCAATGCTATTTTTTAAATGTAATTAAAATACAAAATCTTTTATAGAATAATTAACAAATTAAAGGCTTTATTATTTTAAGGTTCTCAAATCAAGTTCTGCAATTCTGCTCACTACTAAATAATTCAGACGGTACTGAAATGCCAAAATAACTAAGGGAGATCCGGTCCCTGGTTTCAACAATCGGTGGAAACGTTCGTCACTTCGGACACGTTTACAATAATCGAAACATCCGGAATTCGCATTCTCATTTGCGCCTGCGAAAAGAGCTCCCAAATCCCTTTTTGGATAAAATTCCTCAATAAGGTTCCTACATTCTAACAGATTCATTTTAGTTGCTTTTGATTTTTTCCGCATGTAGCGTCAAAATAATTCGTTACAAGTTTGAGAATCCTATTTGGGATTTTTATACAAAAAGGGTTTTTGCAAGCTCTTGCCGATTCATTTCTCAGCTATTATGATTTTCTTTCGTACTTATCATTTTCAAATATTGAATTAATTACAAAATTGTTTTATAAATTATTGGTAATTTAAGCTAGAGTCACGTTAATGATTTCAATTTGATGATGGTAACAGGAAATGTAAATCGCCCAAATATCTAAATTATCTCCCCAACCTTGGAATAAAAACAGATGTTCCTGGTTAAAAGTAAATAAAATTTATTGGAAACTTCACGCAATGCAACACTGCAACATCAAGGAGCAGGGCAACAGAACCATGGAACGCTTAAAAGGTGGTGAAGGGGAACCAGGAGCACACAAGCAACACTTTCCAGTCGCCTACTTCAACTTCTTCTTTGGGCGGAGATTGTTGGTGTGTCCGCACTTCTTCTTGCGGCAATTTGTGGCCCTTGGGTGAAGCCTGGCGTAGCACTTGCGGCAGATCATTTTGTCGCAGTTGTATTTTTGGGCCAAGATCCTGAGGGATGGCTCGATGATACCACCGCGCAGACGGAGGACCAAGTGAAGGGTGGACTCCTTCTGGATGTTGTAGTCGGAGAGTGTGCGACCGTCCTCGAGCTGCTTACCAGCGAAGATTAAACGCTGCTGATCCGGGGGGATTCCTTCCTTGTCCTGGATTTTCGCTTTGACATTTTCAATCGTGTCCGATGGCTCGACCTCAAGGGTGATGGTCTTGCCGGTGAGCGTCTTCACAAAGATCTGCATTTTTAATCAATTTTCTGAAAACAAGTAAATGAATGTTAATTTAAAGGGTTTTATTGGAAAAAATTAGTAAAGTTTTTAGAGATGAACAAAAAATTCCAATTGAGGTTAAGTTAGTCACTTCTCCAATTTTCTACTAAATTAACACAATAATTCGAACAAATTTTATAATTTGACATATTGAACACTTAGATTACATTTTTTTAATAAAATAATAGCCGAAAATTCACAATTTTACACCAAAATTACACAAAAATCTCACCTACAACCAAGAACGTGCGATCAAGTGCTTGTTTCGAAGAAAAAGGACTAGATGGCAGGAAATTTAGCTGTCGGAGGATGACGTTTCACACTTCAGTACTGCCATATGCAAGGGAAATTTTATATTAGTTATTTGTTGAGTGGCAGAAATTATAAAAGTGGTGCGTTAAAAAATTTAAAAACTAAATATAAATGCATTAATAAGAATTAAATACATAGAATAAACAAATATAAAGTTATAATTAAACAACAATCATGAGAGTTTTCATTAATTATAAAAATCTGTTACACAAATAAAACGCTTCATTAACTCAGTTTAATTTTGCTCATTTTTTTCATAATTGCAATAAAACAGGCTGCCGTATCCGTGATTTGATTTTGTCATCCTTCCCGGTTATCTAAAACCACGAATAATAGCGAATCTCACTTTTTCAGGTTTATAAAGCCAAATTAAAACTGGATATATCAAAGATATTTTCTCGGTTTTATAATTTATTTCCAACGAAATTATTAAGTACATAGAACAACAGTAAATTGCTGTTTTTTCTGCTAATTGAAGTAGAAATAATAAAGAGCCTTTGTAAAAAAATTTTTCCATGCTCGCTTTCATCGAAATTCGAATTATAGATAATTGAAACTGCGGATATCATGGTACTATTTACTACTGTAGCTATTTGGTTTGTTGGGATGCTAATAATGTAAAAACTGATTCATGTAATGTATATTAACCATTATTATTTAGTGTAAAGACCAAAAGCCCTTAAATTTTCTGCTGATAAAAGTCCCCGAATTTTATTTCCCACCTGCTTGTAAATCACTTCCCAAATTGTTGACAACTTCACGCGCAGTAGCCATGTGATGATAATTGACATTTTATTTAATCTTGACTGCTCGTGAGAATTGTGCGCGGAGGCGAGGGCAGGTCCAATAAAATTTTCCTCAGAGCAGTGATTCGAAAAAAAAATTTAAAGCAATAATTACGTGCAACACATTGTGATAAACGTGGAGAGCTTAATGCCCACGTAATTGACAAATCTCAGTCAAGGAATCGTACACTTTTTTAGTGTTCGCCCCCAACAGAAAAATGACAGAGGAAGAGCAATCACCCCTCGCTCCCAGCAATCAATCAGCGGAGGTAAAACGTGAAAAGGTAAACAAAAGAAGTTGATTTAATCGAATTTATTGTTTAATAGGTGGCCGAGGTGGCTGAGGAGGACAATGGCCAGCAGGTGCAGCCGGCCGATGAACAGCAACAGCAACAGCAGACGCCTCCCACCCGGATGGAGTCCTTCATGGCGGTGACTAAGTCGCTGATCATTCGGGCGATCATCATCTACTTCATATCATCGTTCATTCGGCGACCAGGTCCGACGCCGACACCAAATGACGCACAAAAGAATCCGGCCGCCGTGGGATCAAAGGTACCCGCCTGGAACTACTTCGAGAACGGCACCATGTTCGACCTCCACGTGTACCTTTCCGATAGCTTTGATTACGTGGACTTTAAGAAGCCGGAGAACTTGATATGGCTGCAGGAAGGATTGGTTTATGGGGACTGGTCCAGCGGACCTGCCGAGGACGGAACGTACATTCACAGCACAACGATAAAAGCAAGCCCGCACCTGATGCGCAACGGCTCGATATACCTTCATGCCTTCGTTACACGGACAGGTCAAACGCCAGAATCTGAGAAATACGTCGCATCCGCACGGCGGATGCTCAACAAATACAAAAAGATTCGTGTAAACCGAAACTACAACTTGCTAACAGGCGGAGGAATTGATACCGACATGGACATTAAAAAGCTTGGGGCTCAAAAGGACATCATCATCTCACACTGGCATCCGAATTTAACCATCAACCTTGTGGTGGACCAGACCAATTGGGTCGACGGATCGATCCCACAGCCTCTGGACGAATACGTTCAATTCGTCGACGGCGGCCGCACATATCTTCCAATTGTCTTCCTTAACGACTACTGGAACATGCTGCGCGACTATCAGCCGATTAACGAAACCACCCCCGAGCTAGACCTTACTCTGACCTTCCAACCACTCAGCATGTTCAAATGGCAACTTTACGCCGCTCAGGCCATGAAGCAAAAGTGGACGAGCAACATTTTTGGGGATCTAATGTCCGCCGGCGGTAACGAAGAAACTGATGAGGACCAAGATTCGTTGAAGGAGACTTTGTTGGAGACGAACCCCTACCTGCTTGGTCTCACCATCCTCATCTCAATTTTACATTCCGTTTTCGAGCTTCTCGCGTTCAAGAACGACATCCAGTTCTGGAACAACAGAAAGTCCCTCGAGGGGCTCTCTGTTCGATCAGTATTTTTTGGAGTATTCCAGTCGCTAATCGTACTCCTCTATGTCCTGGACAATGAGACAAACTTCATGATTCGAGTATCGTGTTTCATTGGACTTGGTATTGAAATGTGGAAGATTCCAAAGGTGGTGGATATCAAGCTTGACACCACCCAGAAGATTCTGGGGCTTCTTCCACGAATTGAATTCAAGGACAAGGGCTCCTATATCGAATCCTCTACCAAAGAGCACGATGATCTCGCTTTTAAGTACTTGAGCTGGGTGTGCTTCCCACTTCTCGTCGGATACTCAGTCTACTCCCTGCTCTACAACGAGCACAAGGGCTGGTACTCGTTCGTTCTCAACATGCTTTACGGCTACCTCCTGACCTTTGGCTTTATCATGATGACGCCCCAGCTGTTTATCAACTACAAGATGAAATCGGTGGCTCACCTCCCCTGGCGGATGATGACCTACAAGTTCTTCAACACATTCATTGACGACATCTTCGCCTTCGTCATCAAGATGCCCACGATGTACAGACTCGGCTGCTTCCGCGATGATATCGTCTTCTTCATCTTCCTCTACCAGCGATGGATCTACAAAGTTGACCACAAGCGAGTTAACGAGTTCGGTTTCTCCGGCGAAATGGAGGAAGAGGCCAAGCTCAGGGTGGCTACAACTGAAAATCCAGCAATTGCGAATGGCACGGAGCCCCCTGCACAAAGTCCACCAAAGCAAAAGGCTGCCCAGGCCAAGAAGCAGGATTAGAACGGTTAGCGCGGTCTCGGCTGTCTATTCAAGATTTTGTTTTGTTTTAATTATAATTTAAAACTTCCTAGTTATAGATAAATATATTGCATTAAATGTGTGTACGTAAAATGGTTCAAACACTCAAATAAAGAGAGGTGGTTATTGACCTTAGCTTTGTCTTCGTTCTTACTAAGTGAATTTGGCGACGGGTCTCCATCTCTTGGTAAGGGGACGACTATTCTTTTATTTATGAAATATATCTCAAAGTAGTAGATTATTATTCTCTTGGCAAAGCATACCGGGAATGGTTTATTCAAGAGTTTTTATAAATTGTTATTTTTCTTAAAATTGACTCATTTTTGAATTACCAACGTCTGATGAGCTGACTAAAGGTTGAATTTCGAAAACAAGGAAATTTTCTCCTAATAGATATTCTTGTTGCAGAAATTAATTTAAAATTCTCACTCAAACAGAAACTAATTGCTTTACCTAAAAACTCTCCCTCTTCTATGTAATTTTCATGAAAATTTTAGTTAAAGTGGCAAATTGATTTCTCAATTGTACAATTAAATAATTATGTGTAAACGATTTTCCATAGTTTTGCTGAATCAATTAGGTAAACAAATACAAACGATTCTTTTCCCAATTTTAGGTAAGTAAGCAAATAAATAAAATATGAAATTTGCAAATTAATATTACACAAATTATACGCAGACACTCCAAGCTTTATTTCATTTTAGTTATGTTTTAATTAATTTTTTCCATCCAAATTAAGAATCTGTTTCACAAAATATTAATGCCTAAACAAATTTTTTGCAGCAACCTTGATAAATATTTTGTTTGAAAGTTTATATTTCGAAATAAATATAAAAATCGTCATAAAAATAAAAAATACAGTTTGAATATTGTTGTTACAGCTTTTAATTAATTTTTTTACCTATTTCAAATTTATCTACTTACATAGGTACTTAATTATTTTGATGGTGGAGATTTAGAATTGTTCCATTTATAAATATGTATTTCAATAGCGGGTATAAGAAAAATTGTGTAATTATTTACTGAAAAAAGGCATCACTAAAAGGTAAAAATAAGCAAAAGAATATTAACGGAAATTGTCTAATTGATTGTTAGCTAGATATTTGGGGAACAAAGCAAACAATACTCTAGTTTAAAATACACTTAATCAAAGCGAAAGTAATTAATCGTATCTTAAATTAAAATTCCCTTCAATGTTAGCGGTTCCCCGATTATAAAAAAAACTGAAATCTCGTTTTTGTGCAGGCCATCAAACAATATACACTGTTAAAAATCACTGGAAATCACTTGACAGTTCATCCACCCGAATGACATCTCCCAGGCGGAGTGTCAGCAAAATATTTGTTTTCGGTGAAATTTTTACGCAAAAACGGAAAACTTGCAGTGAAAACATTGCTCAAATATATATTTATACGCAATTTATCGGAAACTTTATAAAATCCTTCCGAGCTGGTTATTTTCGTGAGATTTGTCGACGTGTACAAGTGAACTGGACCAGCTGCGACCGGAATAGCTCTGGAAAATCACCAAAATTTTAATAATATGGTGAAACTGATCCCAAATTGAGGAAAATACCAATCCCATTAAATAAGGAAAATGTATTCCGAATGGGTCTCCTTGTCCTCGACAATCGCAGCCAGCAGCTGTGGGGCTCAGTCTCAGAGTGTCCTAAATAAGTTCCCAGCCTCCGCTGGACGTGAGGTCGCTGTCTCGGTGGTGAAGCAGCTTTCATCCAATTTGGGAATCACCCAAAATGCAGAGCCGAGTCATTTGGTTAAAGATGAAGAGGTTTGTGCATTTGTTTTATTTCGGAACATCATTTTTTAATAAAATGCTTGTAGGTCATGTGGTGCATGGACGTGATCTGCTTCGGGCTCTCCCTGCCGCTGCAAGAGCATGAGACGATTAAGGACTGTGTTAACGTCTACTGCGAGTGGATGACGGCGCTGCACCCCAATCCAAGGATAAGTGTCCCGAAGCCCATCTGTGAGGATCCAAATTTATATGCACGGAAGATGATCAACCACTTCCACAATCTGTTCGTGCCTAGACAGGGAGAAAGTAAGTGTTTTAATGCTAGTGAAACTTCCCTTACCTTTTAATTAGTTAATTTACTGCAAGTCTTGCCCTTTCTCTACCACGAGGAGCTCGGTATGATCCTAGTAGTATTTAATAGTTGATAAAAAGGTTATTTTATCCCCAAAAAGGATTAAAATAGATTCCGTTTTCAGGTGCAGACACAATTAACCGACAAGCAGTCCTCTGCCACAGAGTGCTCCGAACCCTCCAGCAAACTGCTCAGATTTCACAAAGCATGGACCGAGAAACTTGGGAGGCTCTTCTGCTCTTTCTTCTGGCTATTAATGAAATTCTTCTGGCACCACCCACAGTTAAAGATGATGTTGGGGATCAGTTGTGCGAACGCGTCCTGAGCGTGTTATTTGAAGTCTGGCTCCTGGCCTGTGTGCGGTGCTTCCCGTCTCCATCCCTTTGGAAGACTCTTCAAGAGTCCTGCGGGATGTGGCGCCATCGAATCGCCCTAGTCGAACAGTGGAACAGGGTGAATTTGGCGTTAACTGCACGACTGCTTGATTTCACTTATGGCTCAGCATTTCCTGAGCTGAAGATTTGTAAGTTTTAGTAATACGTAATTTTTTCGTTACTACACTACTTGATTATTTTTGGAAATGGAATAATCTTGTCTTTTTATTAATCTTTGCGATGCGGGCTAATAATAATATTAAAGCAAGGTATCAGGCTGACAATATTTAAGTACTTTAAACTATATTTTCAGTGGATGAGGATGCTCAGCTGATACCCACAGGCATGACGAATGACTGCATCGCCCAGACATGGTATAGATTTTTGCGAACCATAGGAAGTCCAATAGCGCTCTGCTCGCCTCAAAATATAAGCAAAACGCCCCACTTTGTTCAGTGGGCTTTGACAAAGGAAGATGGCTCGGAGCCCTATCAGCACCCCTGTTTGCTTCTCCTCCCTGAAATATTTCTCAAGGCCATTAAAGGCATCTCTAGTCAAGTTGATGCTTTTTTGGGTAAGTACTACTTTCCCCTCTTTCCGTTTTGATTGGCTTTTAAACTTATACTTTTACTTAAATATAAAAAGCAACTAGCATTCCCAAAGTCGATACATTAAATCCTTATGATGAGGTCCTTAAAAAACCAATTTACGTAGGTATTTATCAAGCACCACCCAGCGATGATGCGGTGCAATCAGTAGAAATGCGTGCAACAAGCGAATCTTTTAGCGTAGCATCTAGTGGTAGCATTGTTAGAGAAACCTTTATTGGTGGAGGTTCTAGTGGCTTTTCGGGTGGCAGCACAACTCAATCTGGAGTGTTGGGGACATCGATCTCAGCTAGTGGAACACCACTAACATCGACGGCCGCTGGTTCGAATTCTGATCATGTTCCACACTCTCCAACGCCTCCGCTTCAGCGACGACTTGCTAAGAGTTTCAGTGTTGCTCCGTCAACTTCACAGCAAAAGGGTGTGGTTTTTGCTTATTTAATAATTTCTCCCTGCTATGTTTTTGTATTTTGCGGTTCCTGAGGTTGTGGCTTTTTGCATGTTATGTGCTTTTCGTAACTAGATGTTTTGTAGACGGTTAATGTTCCATCATTATTTTTTATTACACATGTTACTTCCTTTTCCTTCTCAATTTATGTGTATTCAAAATATTTGAGGCTACTATTTTAGGATACTTCACTCGTGTTGTGTCTATGATACAACTAAGTTTTGAAATTCTATGGTATTTTAAAACTAATATCCGCAGATGGATTACTTCACTTTGTTTTAGCTTTCACAAGTTTTTGAAAATTGGATCCCATTTGTAATTGATTGAATTGAGGAATATTTATGTTAAATTTAATAGAACCTTTGTGACCCTACATACATATTAAATTTTTGAACAGTGCAAATTGAAGTTTGTAGGTCTACGATACAAAATATTTGGGCAGATTTTTGGGGTATTTTCCAAAATTTCTCGAATTAGAATTGAGTTCTCAAAATATTTCGCTTCACACAACAATCATATAAAAACGAAAAAGTCAGTTAAACAAAATGAATATTTAGGACAGTTTTTACAATGGAGAAATTACTTTATTTACTCCGCAAAACTCTAATGAAAAAGAGTCCTTACCGCTTTGAACAATTTATTCTCATTTTCAAATTCATGTTGAAAGGATTTGTAATTGATCAAAATCGACTAAAAATGCGGTAATATTGTGAAAATTCCTACTAGATTGCACGCTCCAACCTACATGGTTCAATAATAGATAGCTGGATTAAATTCCTTGAATATTTTTAGTTGAATTTTTAGATCTTACCTGGATTTATATATTTAGCATGAAAATTCAATATGCCGAAACAAAAATATTTGTAGGCTGATAAAACAAGACACTGCTTTGAAATCTATTCTACACTTTCAATTCTTCGATTAGTACACATAATCTTCCAAAACATAAAAATATTTCGGGGTTTAATGTTAAAAGTAATTTCCTTCTAATCGCACCGTAACACTGACAGTATCGCACTGAATGGAGAAACGCTTTTGGAATTAGAAAACACGATTCCCCGCAAGCTTTTTGTTTTGACTAGTTTTAACAATAATTAACCATATCGAGTTTCTACCACACGAAAAATGTAAATATCAGTAGATAACAATAATTAGTGGCCAGAAGCATCTTATCAGCGCAATGCTGGCCATGTGTGGCTAATCCCCTTACGTGTTTTAATGATAAGTCGTGTAGTTTTTTGGTATGCAAATGAAATTGATCTCTGTTTACTATGTGTTCAGGTCTAAGCAAAGCAGCGCTGATCGGGCTGACAAGTTCGAGGTCTACAGTGCAACAGCCGTCGACGCCGAATTCGGGACCACCGTCGTCTAGCAGTTTAACTTGTATGAGAGAAGTGCAGTGATTTTTAATTAGTTAAATAATTTTTTTTACTTTCATAATAGCTTTACCTTCAATCGGACACGAGCATAGACCACCACTGGCGTCAGCACGCCCCAAATGCAACAGCATCTTGCATCTCTTCGGTGAGTGGCTGTTTGAAGCAGCTCACATCGGGGGAGATGCTTGGTTGCAAAATTCGAAAAGTAAAAATTTGCTTGTAATGAAATATTCTGTGAAATTTGTAGATTGTTTTATAGAACAAGCAACCGAGGCAAGTCGTCGTCCGTCGTCTATGATAATGGAAAACAGGAAGGGAAGCATTTCTCTATCCCAGCCGAACTCATTAACAGACAACTCCAATCTTCCGTCCGGTTTGACTATAGACAAGTATGAGTCAGGTCGGGCTGAAGCAATAGGGGCGTTATGCAGAATATTTTGTGCCAAGAAGACCGGGGAGGAAATTTTGCCCGTTTATCTGGCACGATTTTATATGGCTTTGCAGCAATGTCTTAAGGTCACTGAGACTAAGGAATGCGATGAGACCTTGGCCAGTATTCTGTATAATTCGTCCGATTTATTTCGTCTGGATTTGGATGGTATTCAAGTCCTTTTGCCAGGATTTATTTCTGCTCTGGAGGTGGTGCTTCCCGAAAAGGACTTGAAAATTCGTACTCAGGCAATACTCTTTAACAAAACTGAATTGAGACGCGCCTCCATTAACATTCTACTGTCCATTTTGGCGCTACCTCTGCATTTTCAAACATTACCAATTAGGGACTTGAGCAATGGTCCAAACGACAGGTAATCATTTTTTGAAATTACATATAAGAATCTAATATAAATATTATATATTTTTTTAGAATGATTTCGTTTATTCAATTGAAACCACGCTTGATAAATATTTTGATGAACGCTTTACAAGTTGAAACGGATGCGCAAAACACTCATATGCTTCTTGGTGGACTCCTTCTTACTGTGCAGGATGCTGTAGCTTTCGAGGAGAGTGATTTAGGACATGAAACCATTCAGACATCACCTCCACCTAGCGATGCAAATTTGCTGAGCTCAGGTTTGATTATTTTTTTACATTTTACTACTTCATTGACTATCCCATTAAGCTTTTGTTGTATTAGCTTTATGTTGTTTATTTTTGTCAGCTTTAAATGTAATTGATGATTTGGTGGCTTTACAAATTCATGAAATTAAAACTATTCTGTGAAGCTTGGCTTTAATTTCTTGATTCCATAGCGTTGTTTAGAATTCAGTAAATATGTTTTGTTACTTTTAATTTAATGTTGTCTTATGTTTTTGTAAAGCCGCTTCATTTATATTTAAAATTATTTTTCTGATTTTCTTTCATTTTTTCTCTCATATTTTTCTTTCCATTGATTATACGTTATGTGCCAACTTTGTATTGTTTCCGAAAAAAAAAAAATTTATGTTCCACCTCCACTGTTCATAAAAAAATGCACAAAACACAAAAAACACTGCAAATCGTCATGTTGGTCGCACTCGTGTAGCATGTTCAGAAAAATCAGCGTCTTGCTCCATAACGAGCGCTAGCAATTCAAGTTTGGGAGGCCAAAGTACAGCGACAGTTGGGGCCACAGCAGTCGGACGAGACCCCAACTCACACGATTTCCCAAGTCTTACTACTTCCGACGACTTTCCTGCTGACCTATTACATGATTTAGAAGTAGCTTCAATTTATGGTAATTGTTTTATTTATTATTTATTTAATTTATTTATAAAATTAGTTTTACATTTACTTCCCACATTTTTGTGTTTACATATTTTTGTTTGTATTGTCGATATTGTCTTTTGGCATACCATTTAAATTAAGTTTGTTAAGATTTTAATATTTTAAATTTTTTGCGCAGATAATGCACACGCTCTGTTCGTAAGGGCAACGTATTTAGTTTGTCACCGTTTGATATCATCGTGGAAAACTGATTTGAACGTCTCTCTAGCTGCCCTAGAACTTCTTTCAGGTTTAGCAAGGTTGCATATTCGGGATTCAGGTAAATCACATTATTCTGTGGATGTCACTAACTTACAAAAAAAATTTTTTTTGAATAAAAATGCAGCAAGGAAATTAACTGGTAAATGTGTACTTACTAACATTCCTCTGTTGCATTATTTCTAGAACAATTGGTTAAATTTCAACTTTGGTCTCTTACGATACTTTCCACAGACGCCTTGGAGTGCAAACGGGCCGTGAAGTGGATATGTGACTATATCACATATCAGTGCTCTCGGCCACCGCCTGCTCATAGCAAGGATTTGCATAGTACGATTGTCGCAGCATTCCAATGTACATCTGCTTGGTTGATGCAGCATCCGTATCTGATGCAGGATAAAGATTGTTTGGCTACCGTCCTGGAAGTGGTTGAATTGGGAATCTCTGGATCTAAGAGTGTTGGCAAAGTTGGTGATCCACCTAAATATAAAGATGAGAAAGAACTGAAACCCGCATCTATGCGGGTTCGTGACGCCGCTGAGAATCTATTGACCATAATTTTAGAACAAGTTGGATATTTTCCTAGCGAATGTGGTCCAGAGTCGATTTCTTCATTATTGGATGAAGTTGCTCTCATAAAACACTGCAATTCAACGCCAGCTTCTGAGAATGGAAGTTCAATTGCTACTGAGCAGGCCATTCAGAAGTTTAAATATTTCGTTACTGAAAATTCAACTATATTAGCACTTTTAGAGGAACCTTTGGGCAACGATCAAGATCCACAACCGACAGTCACTTGTAAGTAAATATTTTATTTTTTTGCTTTGGTTTGGTTTTCTCTTGATCGACAATGTCTTCGATAAAATATTCGTTAGTTACATTATCGAAAATACTGATCAAAGTTTTTCCATTGAAAAGATGTCGGTTTTAGTCGAAAGCGACATTCGTCGATATGGTAAGTAGTCGATCCAAGAAAGTTGACTCCGGTAGACACAATCGTTTAAAGGTTAATTTGTCTCAATTTGAATTTGAAGATGCATATATTATGAAACTTTGTAGATGAAATTTTAGAGCTTAGTGAATCTTCACTGTTAATTTGAAAAGTTCTGCTTAAAATTTTACTTATCAAATATGCTAAACATAAACGTGAACATGTTGGCGTTAAGTTCTCTTTTAAATAAGTTTAGTTTTTCAAAAAAATTACTGATCTTAAAAATAAAAGTGTATTGCTATATTGGAAGAGAGCTACCTAAACATTTAAGAAACTCTACAAGACGCCTTCTGCAAATATATTTTGATTATAGTACTGATTCGCGGTCCGTTTGGTCGTCACGCCTGGACAATGCAACTCCGTCATCTTCCTCGAAGCAAATCAGGCACAAAGTACCATGCCCCTAATCCGGGTCGCCCTGTTCCCATGAATGATATGCCACAACGAATGGAATTTGATCAGAAATTCTTCCCTGATGGAGTCGACAAAGTAACTCCTTGCGTTGCAGACTTTTCAGTTCCAACCTTTGACACGATTCGAGCACAGTATGGTACAGATGTAATAAAACGTCTTGAACAAATGGTTGAAAATCAAACGATTCACGAGAAATTAGCATGGGCTGAAACAGACAATTCTGTGGATAGTTTAAGTCATGCACAAGAGGCTATACCGCTACCAGTATGTCATGAATTTCAAGCTGCGCGATTATTTTTGTCACACTTTGGATTTTTGTCGATTAATGATAAGGAAGATAAAAAGGCGAATGATGCTCCTGCTACATCCCCTCTTTTGACGGTACTTGATACCAAAAAGGCAAATTTTCCAAACGATTTAAGTCTTTTGGATAAATTAAGTCCCAGGACACATGACACTGTCCATATTTTTTATGTTAAAGTTGGACAAACTACTCAACAGCAAATCATCGACAATATGAGTGAGGAGAATGTTAGAACTTTGGACCCTCATTTTTGGAATATGTTGCCAACTCTAGGATGGCCTGTTGATATTGATGAACATTCTGGATGGACAGGTTCTCTGTCGACAAGTTGGATATTGAAGTCTAAAAAACAGCAGGAAGTTCATGTGAAACCGCATGAGATGAAATTTAATGGTGAAAATCGGGTTCTCTACTGGGCTGATGTTGGGGCTGAGATTGCATTTGTAGTTCCAACAGAATGGAATGGAAGAGATGAAGTTACCGATGGAAGTTGTCTGTCTCTGAACTCTTCAAATTCGTCTGGTGACAGCGTTAGATCTTCAGGGTCTGGCAGCTGGTATGACAAAAGTTTGGGGGATGTTTCTCAGCAGACTGATTCTCTAACTAGAGCACCTTTGGGACAAAAGCCAAGAACACTTTCTTTGGAGCTAGATAAATCTAAAGATCCGGTCCCACCTGCTAGGCGACGGACTGGAGCAGTTAAACCAGCTTTACTGGCTCAATCAACCGCTAAAATATTCCTTGTATGGCTCGAAAGTTTTGAAGATTACCTCAATTTTCCTATTGGTATGTCCAATTAAATATTGTGAAATTAGACATAAGAAAATACATTTTATAATCAGATGAACTTCTTCCTTACACCCGAACTGGAGAGGAATCTTTTACCGGGCATATTCCACGAGCTAGTGAGTGTCACGTGATATTCCTGCATTCACTTCAATCAGGACTTTTACGAGTAAAGCTTCAAGGTCCTACAGGACGAATGAGTTTTGCAACTCCACTTGTAGATGGAATGGTCCTCAGCAGGCGCGTTGTAGGGAACTTAGTGAGGCAGACCGCATACAATATGGGAAAGAGGCGAAGACTAGACAATGATTCGTAAGTTTCCGGGAATTTCAAGGCGTTAAAAATATTTCAAAATTGTCATTTTCAGTTACCAACCACCGCACGTAAGGCGGCGTCTCAAAGTCCAGGATATAGTCCAGAAGTACAAGATGGATTTAACAGAGCCAGAACTACTAGCTCATCTATTTAAGAGCACTTAAAATCGCAAAACGTACTGCTAACAATATTTTATCCAGTATTAACATTATTTCTTTGCTTAACGTGGGATGTGGGTTATTTATAAGGAAGGAAAATATTTATTTGATTTATTGCTTTTTTATTACACAATAAATATACTTGCTAAATATAAACGGAAATTTTACTTGTTTATAGAGTTCTAGTATATTAAACTGGATTAAAATCTATTTTTACATTTATCATAATAATTTTAGATTGTTCTGATATTTTTGCTACGATATCTGTGACGAAGGCATTATGAATTTAATGAAAAGAATTGGTTCAGTATTTTGATGTTTTTGATGTTTTCTTCAGTTTAAAAATCTGCTTTTAATAGTTTCGGCATCTGAATCCTCAAAAATTAAAGGGTTCCGTCAATTTATACACTCTTATAATATGCATTAAGGGAATCTTCCTTATTTAAAATTGTAAAAACCCGATCTCTTATCTTTTTATTGCTTTTAATCCTTAAAAATACGTGAGCGGAGTAATTTTTGTAAAATACCAACAATTTTAGAAGTTACAGAGGATTTGAGTTGATCGTATAGTTAATGCCGTTGGAAAAACTTAAATTTATAATTTTATTTTTTAACCGATATTCACGATATTTTTAAAACTACTACATCGATTTAGCTTTGATTACCTTATTATTTGTCTGGGCTAATCTCGAAATCATCTGAATCGAATTGTGAATTTCTGTAAGTGCAATTTTGCATTCATTTCAATTTTTTAAACTGTACATAACCTATAGCAAAGTTTTAAAGATGTAAAAAAAGGCCATGAAATTTAAATGAGTTTTGCTCATCCAAACTTCAAGTTGTGAACTGGCAAAATTATTGGATTCAGTTTTATAGACGCAAAATCAAAATCTCTTTTGCCTATATCTTATTAGCAATGAATTTTTAAGCACAGTAAATGTGTGAGTTGATTTTGCAGGGTTAACCTGGCAAGTTTTCAAGGGTCTCAATATTGTTCAGTTCTTTAATGAAAACTTTCGAATCAACCAGTCTGTGAATGCTCAAAATTGTGATTTGTGGGCATTCCCATATTGGAAACTATTCCACCTAGACGTAAGAAATTTTGCAACCTTAACTTACCTGCAAACTAGCATTGAAGATTAAGAGGAGTCGAAAAAGGTTAAAATGATTTATGGTAAATACTGAACAGTGCGCGTAGGGTCGAAAATTTAATCTAATGCATTCTAGGTTTCGCTTTCTGTGGAAACGTGCCTGATTTAGTGTAATATGCCGGACTTATTCAAAAAATTTGCTTCTGTTTTGTGTGAATCTAACAACTGAAGTTGGCTAGTACTATTCAACATGTGTGTTTTAAATTCTCGAATATTTTATTGATAATATAATTTGAGTTTATGAAAGCATTAAATAATAAAAACAATTGCGCCGCGAGCCAACGGGGGCATAGACTTTTTGCGCGGGGTCCCTGACATGGATCATTTGTCCCGAAAGTAGTCTTCATTTGGGGTCTTTGACAACCAATTTGTCTCCTCTGCATTGTGCGGTGTTCAGCACCACCGTCGCGGCGGAGGTGCGCGCACTTCTCCAATTACCCCCGGTGCAAGCTCCACCGGGAAGAGGTGAAAAGGAACGAGCACCCGAAAGCCTCGAGCAGTCGAAAAAATCTAAACCCGGCCGACACCGTGAACGAGAAGCTCAAGGAAATTTAGCCAGGGCCGGTCGCACAAATCGAAAAATTCGTTCAAATCGCGTACGGGGGCTCGGGGGTGAAGAGCAACGACGAAGACGACCGGGCGGCCGAAGACTGTGCACCGGCCGGGGCCCGGTCGACGAAAAATTTCTTATCGCTTTAATCGGGTTCGTCGCTTGCGCCGCACATTAACAAGGAAGTCTTTTGTTTATTGTCCATTTGCGCTGGGGCCTTTTTGGAACACGGGCTTCGGTTCTTTGCCCCTTCGAATTCTATTTTCTTACCTAGACAACATTCTCGTCATTTTGTGCGCTTTATTTTTATTTTCTTTCTTTCAGTATGCTCTTTTTTTTTCTTCTTTGACTTTGATTGACAAGTGTACCGCTGGCGTGATGGAACGTTTTACGAGGATTACTCTACCTGAATTTTCCCTTCACGCTGTCTTAATCTTTGGCAAGCGGAGGAATAATAAAGAAAAAAATAAAAAAAGAAAAAGATAAAAACGGCCCAGAGCTGCTGACTAATGAAGGATTCAATAGGAGATCAATTCAGGGTGTCAGTTAGTGCAAGTCAGAGGGCTTGATCGATAGTGCTTCATTATAAAATTTGAAACAAAATGAATAGGACCTGCGAGAAGTGGCGTGAGGGTCACATAAAAAAAAATTCTTTTCTTGCGCCAACTGCTTACTTGCTTTCGTCTAGATATGACACCCAGCTACTTGTTATGGATCGCGAACATTGGAAAATATTCCCCGAATTTTTGCTAGAGTAAGCAAAGCATTCATTCTTATACTTACATAAATAATTGTTTGAGATCATACATATGAACGTGAGCCCACATTTATTCAATTCTTAGTTTTATTTAAAAAAAATTTTGATAACCGTTTCCATCTTAAGTCTATCAAAAGTTGATGCATAGAATAATGATTTTATTTTTTGCCTAACACTTTCACAGCAATACAAAAAAATTCCCCTTTAAATGTGAGAAGGGTGTAAACTAAAAAAGCACGTTTTGCTGTATTTACTCCACTAATTTTACTACTCAACTCTCGTTAAATAAAACATTACTTTCATGAAAATTGAGTTCATAAAACTTTTATTATTCAGTATCTATTTAAGCTTAATGCTAAACGAACAGCATAATCATAGTAGCAGAAAATTAAATTGAAATTTTACAATTAAACTTATTGAAATTTGACTTTTATAGCAGTCTTTCAATTTGAAATTATAGTTATAACAAAAACATTTCTTAGGAAATATGTTACCTCAAGAAATTCTTCATTACTTTAATTCAGGAAAATTTGTCTTTTTGAATGCAACTATATTTCAATTTCCAACTGATTTAAACTTATCCTAAATAAATAGACATTTATTGCAAATAAATTAAAATGTAACACATTACAGGAAAACGTTTTTTCATTTCAATTTAACTTTTCTCTAAAGTAAGGGAGAGATTGTCCGAATTGAACAAAACTTCTTTTTAGAGCCAAGTTCTATCTTTCTTTTGTTTATAAACTTTCTTTTGCAAAATCTCTCAATTATTAATTATATAAAACAAATGTACGTAAATTTAGTGATAAAAAGAATAATAATATCATTGCACAATATACTTAATCTTAATGTTATTCTGTTTTAAACTTAATTTTAGATATTTTTTGGGGGACCTATTTATACTCAGTGTATTTGAGCCAAAAAATATTAATTCCAATTCATAATGAATAATTATAATTTTGGAAAAGTTCGATTGTAAGAATTAGAATATTACAATACGGTTTAGTTATATTTAATTAAGTCTGTATTATATCGTTCATCTTTTCGGTTTTCAAAAGTTTTATGATGTGTGTTTACTAATTAGAATTGTAGTTTAGATTAAGCCGAATGGTCCGATCTAAAAATATATTCCCCGGTTGGAATTTCATCTATTAAAAAAATAACTGTCTTAAGATTTATGAGAATATATTCGGCCATGAACCGCACTAAATTCAATTTACACAATTAACACGAAGCAACGCCTCCGAGGGAATGCAGTACAAAGGCCCGGATAACTTAGAGCACCCTTGGGCCGATTTTATCTCTCATTCTCAATACGCGAAGCCGTTGTTGGGCTGTCACTTAGAGAAGGGCCTAAGATCGAGATCGGTTCCAAAAGGAATTTAGATGTAACAATGAATATATTATCAAAAACGAAAAAAAAAAATAAAAAAAAATACAGTGAAGAGCCGCCATCGTTAAATATCTCTTAATTTTTTCAAATGGTAGCCATAAATCCGTCCCACAGTCGGCAGTTTCCCTGGATGGATGTTGGCTGGGATAGGTGCGCACCGACTAATTACAATATGCAAATTCCTCGTTGATTCGTCCAGACAATGGTCTAACAGAAAGCCAAGAAGTTATACCTAAATTATATGCTGAGGGAGAAAAAAAATAATAAAAAAAATTGATTCAAATTACACCCAGTATATAGAAGAGGGCCTATTCGTGGCCGCGAAACACCTCGGACCGCTATAGTTAGAAAGTGCGTAGAAGAGATCATTTGGTGTCTTCACAGGTGACACCTACGGTGCGTGCGGAGGCGTTAGATGCCTGATATGTGGCACGCATAAACAAATTATGTTTCCCTGATGGTCTCGCGGTCTCCACCGATAAATTGTTTGTTCAGATGTCCGCGCTGTCGGCGTTAGTTCTACATTAGTCCTTTATTTTTCTCATTTGGATTAGGGAAAAATAAGGATTTAAGTTCGGTTTCTCAAAAGAGCTCCCACTCCCCGGTAAGACGTTCCTTGTAAGAAATCCCTCGTCCCGGAGTATCGCGTCTCGATTTTCATTCAATAGAAGGCGCGAATAAGACGACACACACCTCTGGAGTCTGGAGCTCGAGCCTGTGGCGCGAGGCGAGGAGGTGTCGAAGAAGTCTTCCCTTCTTTAAGATTTTGATGACTGTTCTGGCCGGATGGGTATTGAGTATGGTCCAGTGCTCTTTTAGGCGTTATTTATTTGCATTTGATAGGTACTCAGGCCATAAATAATGTCTTGGTCTCCACGAAATGCCTTAGTTTGTTGTTTTCGCCGGGTTTCGTGTCTCTGTCTTTGCGCACACGTCGTTTTGCTCGTTCGAGTCTGTTTTTCTGCGCATATTCTCGAGCCACTCGAGTGCGTGTGTGATGTCAAAATTAACATACGTACGAGCGGTACGAGGGTTCCCGGGGAAGACAAATGCCAAGCATATAAAACCTGGACCCCAGAATGCCTCTAAGTTATGCGTCGGGACTGCCTCGCGAAATAGATGTCTGAACTACTAAATGCGATTTTTTAACAGCCCGCCGAGGCATGTTACCGTCGCTTTGCAATGACAAAAGAATAGAACTTACCTCTGGATAGACACCTCACCCTGTGGGCTACGCGAATATTAATAGAAAATCGGTAGGATCTCAACATATCCAAGATTTAGATAGTGACTGGGCGATATTTGATATTGGGTACACCTCGGGGAGAGAGCGTCAAGCAGCGCACTAAGTCCTGTGGGTGAGAACATGATCAGCGCTGATGGCTTAGACTTGCTATTTTTATTTCTTAGACGCCCTGGAATGTGTTTGCCCCGGTGGATTTACCTTTTGTTGCCCGGTGAATGAATGCCCTGGTGATGTAATGCGAAAGCAGAAGTGAAATGAGGAATTTGTTTGAATCAAGAATGTGCAGGGTACACTGAGGCTACTTGACACATGAGTCCATTCGAGACAAGTCACGCGTGGACCTGGATGCTGGATGCAACAAAGGCAATCAGATAAGACGGCATTTTAATAGTCCTAGTCTAGTTCGCTGGCTACTGAAATAAAGTGTAATGAAATTGAAAAAGTAACGCGTCTTTAACCGTGTAAGGTATAAAGGGGATAGTCACCAGTCACTGTCAACAGCTGGATCAGAATCTTGAATAAGATCATGCATACGTACGGTACGATGAAAAGAGATAATTACATGTCACTATCAATTTAGAGTACTGTTAGTTTTGGTGATAGGTGGTTGTCAACTCTTATGAAACTCAGCAATTTAGTTGACCTTACAAAACTTCTAAATATACTATTGACAATTTGAATAAACGAAATTTAGAATTTCACAATTATCTAATACATTAAATTAAAATAAATAATTGTGAAATTGAATATGACCGAAATTCTAAATTTCAGTTATATTGTATCACTTGTATAGAAGTTATAAAGTCCGTTATTAGATTTTGCGTTACATATATTAAACATTTAGTACTGTTTTATAATTAATCTTTATACAAGAGTTAATTGCAATATAATAAAAATAAGTAGATATATGAGGGCTTATCACTTATCAGTTTGCTAAATTGAAATTCAATGTACAGTGTCGAAAATGCATACACATTTGTTACTAAAATTGACAAAAATCGTTACGGGGAGATTGGTGAGAGTAAATTTGTCAACTTAAAACGATAAATTGATGGTTTACATGTTAAATAAATTCATTCTCCTGAAAGACTGGTAAACGTGAGAAATTAATACATTTTAACGTTTCCTTTCCATTGGCGTTTTCTTAGTTAAAACTCCTAGCCTTTCCCTTCCTTTAATTTATTTTGAATTTATTATTTATTGATATTTTAATTTTGTTCGACATCACCAATATCCATAAAATATGCTAATGAGGAAGGTCTAAAGAGGAATGGTGGGAAAGTGGCAATTTAAAGAAGCGTATAAAATGGACATCAGCATCGCTTTAAGTATTGTTTTCAATTATAATGCTTTTCTAAGAGCTCTTAAACCCTACTAATTGCTTTACCTACCATATGCTTGGCGGTGTGTTTAGATTCGATGAAAGATAGAGAAATAAAATGAAATTATGTTCCAATTGAGATAATTTTTCAATTTTTTAATTTTAGTATTTGTTTGAACCTCCAATTAAAAGAAGTCTTGATAGCATTTAACCGTGAGTTACGAACGGAATATGACTCGACACAGATAAAAATTATTTAATCAATAATTTCTATTTATTGGAAATATGATTATAACCTTAAATACTTTGTATATACCTAAATTATTTCGTATCGAACAAAATTCTTCTGGAAATCCACTACATTGGTCACACTGTACTTACATTATACATGAGGTTTCAAAAGATCGGTATATTACAATCTTTTTTTCCATTGATCATTCTAAAGTTTTTGGTCGTCATGGGTATACGACAGAAAGATTCAAGTCATCAATAAATAACAGGAGTAAGATCGGGATAAATTATGGTACCTATATTACCTACTAGAAAAACAAAATAAAAACTAGTCTGCTTTGATAGTTTTAATTACTTTTAACACATTTTCAAGAGATTTTGAATCAAAATCTAGTTATGCAAGATCGCAATTACTTAAATAAAGCCCTAAATCGCGATTAATAAATGAACCCTCCTCTCGTATTTCCTCAGAACTCCTTTTACCTTTGAGTCAGTGAAATATTTGTGCCCAGCAAATGCGAGCTTCAACACGACTTCCGACGAGTTAAACGGTGCGACAGCCCCCAACACTGGTAATTCTAAGATCCATTCATTCCATAAATTGTGCAGTTCGGAGAGGATCGTCAATTTTTTTGATTTGCTCATTTTTTAAAATTTTTTTCTTAATTTTTTTGGCTTTACTGCTGGCTCAGAGCAACAAATTTATTAGAGAAAAAAAGGTTTCGTCTCATATCAGCGAAAACCAAAAGTAAATGCATCTCAAGCGGAGTCACCACGTTTCGAGGCGAGCAAAAGTAAAAAAGGTTTTCATGGAAGGCAAACCAAAAAGATAAAAAAGGTAAGAAAAAAAAAAGATCGACTCTGAAGAAGTTTTACGATCAAACAAAAATGCCAAGAGCTCCAGGTAAAATAAGGCAAAAACCAATTCGTTCTCGCTCTAACTCACCTGTGAAATTGGAAATTTCTTCGTGCACCAGACATAACACATATACAAATGCATATTAGGCCGCAGATATATTGTCCAACAATTGTGCGTTGTGTGTGCGCGCGGCGTGCTTGTCCTGTTCCAGCTCGTTAAGAATTTTTCAGTTTTGTCCAGCAGCGCCGAGAGTTCGACTCACCTGAGACCATCATAAGGCTGGAAACAAGTGCCAGCCAAAGGTCTCGGAGCTGCCGAGCGAATTCTAAAAGCGCATTAAATAGAATTCTTCGATTCATTCCGGGCTTCGACGAGCAAGAGTCAGAGACTCTCAAAAACTGCCTGCGGATCGTTGTTTATTTCCTTCTTCTGGCTTCTATGGCCTCAGCATCTTGGTACAGCGGTACAACCGCGCATATAAGCGTCTTCTATACTTTGTAAGTCTCTACGTTGATCGGAGTCAATTCATAACTAAAGCCAAATCGGTGGTATCGGCCATCGAGCTTTGTCGAACTCACAGGTTTTGGTGCCTAAAGGTTTTTGACAAGTGATCTTCGACTATACCTCTCACAAGATTCGAATTCTGAGATGCTTCTTCTTTGATTCTTTTCCCTCTTCAAGACGATGGAAAATTCTTGAAGACGCACGGAGGTAGAACGGACTTTGGTAGTGGCCTCCGAAAAGAGGAAACTTTTCAAGTTTTAGGCCCTTTGTATAAACATTCAGCTCGCATTCCTGTTTTTTGTACACACTCCTTCAGACGTTGCGTGCTTGTGTAATATTATTCAATCGAAGTATGCGCTATAGCATGGTAGCATAAAGACGATTATAGTGTGGAGGCACCTACATCTATATAACATGACTATTCCATCTTAAAAGTGTAGGGTCTTCGTCTTCTAACACACTAAGATCGTTAGCATGCACATTTACCTTGGAGACCTCGCAGCGGGTATTCTGGCCCGACGTTGGACTCGTCGTGGGTTCCCTCCGCTGTCCTCCGACGGTCTCAAGACTCAAGTCGTGCACCGACTATGCTCTGCTTCTCTGAGAAATGATCGGTTAAAGGCATAAGAAGTAAAACCGCCGGCAGCATGATTTTCTTATTCTTATGTATGAGTGTAAATTCTACACGCCTGCATCAGGTAAAATCTTTGCTTGGGCTCAGGTAGATTTGAACAGAACAGGTATGCCGGGGAGAGCAAAATTTTGTATCAATGTAGTTGCGGTACAAAACATTTCTTCTTTATTTTTATTTCATTTTTTTTCTTCTTGCTTCTCGAATCTCATACAAAGTCTTTAAGTTATGATCTCTCCTCAGTTTTGAAACGACCGCGAATTTGTTAAGATCCGTCGCGGATTTCTGTAATTGCAGCACCGTGCTGAAAAGTATCTCGTTTTTGTTTACATCTTCGTTAGCAGAGGAACTCTGCCTACCAGTGAAGGTATAAAAATCTTTGAAAATTTTGGTGCATTTATAGGTGGATATTGCGTGATCTGTTTATATTTCAGTGATATTTCCTTAAGTTAGCCCAAGAAAAAAATTTTTTTTAGTTACACCCTGTGAATCTAAAATAAGCCACAACCGTTTATACTTTGGGCCCGATCGATTCTATAAAATTGTGCCTTTTAGTGGTGAAATTGTTGCAATCGATTGGTTTTGTGCAAAGTGATCTCAAAAAGTGTATGTTTCTCTCACAAAAACAGTTCTTTGGATTGGATAGCAAAATCTAGGGTCTTTCGCCCGATGGAGGAGTTAACCTGATCTTCAAATAAAATAATACAAAAAATAAAAAGGATTTTCCGAAACGCGTAAATATAACACTCCCTTGAGACTTAGCGCAGATAAGGAGTAGGGCAAATATCGTCCAACAACTTCTTGGAAGACGGCCGACCTGGGAATCGATCGATAGCAAGTCTTATTTACTTTTGTGACTTTGTCTGTTTGTCAGTTTTCGAACTGTCCCGTCCTGTCACCCGCTCCGTCCGAGCCACGCTCGAGGCAAATATTGACCGACGGGTTGTGGGCAAAGTAGGCGCAACTTCGTCAGGGTCTTGCATTTTATAACAGTTTTACGTGCCTATGCGGAAATGCAAGTGGAATTTAAGTCGAGGCATGCCGTCGTAAGATGCAGATTTGTGGCGTTGGAACATGAGATGAATTTAAAAACGATACTTTAATTCGTTGCTTAACCCTTAGGCGATGGTATTACCTATTGCCTCGTAAGAAATTTATCCTATAAAATATTGATTGACTAAAGAACACTTAAAAATCTATAGTAATTAAAACATGTAACAATCAAAAATACATGTTCTGAAAATTACACACAATTTTAAAATCCTATATATAATTTTTCTATGTATAATTGATTTTTATACTACTACTTTAGGTGTAATCGAACATAGTTGAACAAAATTCGCAGTTTTAGTGTGCTAAAAATTAGCAAAACGGAACACTTGTGGAATAAGTTCGGTGTCCGTTCGTCGTGATTTTCTCTGAAACAATTCCACGCAAAAATTTGAAATTGAAGTATGAAAAGTTGGATTGTGATTTTGGGGCTGAGCGTAAATTGGGAAATGGAAACAAAAGTCGTTTTTAAGGGAATAATGTTAGGGTTGAATAAATATTAATCATTTTTTAAACATTTTCGGGAAAAAATGCTTTAAAATTTCTATCGTCCCTCCCTACTTATCCCAAAAATCGAAAAATTTGAACAAAAATCCTAAACATTGGGAATGAGGTGTAGATTAAGTCAAAATTACCAGGATTGAAAGTTTCTAGCGGCATCAAGGTTCCTAAAACGCTGTTTTTCCCTAAATTCTGCCAAAAGTGAACTGTTTAAAAATATTTATCTAATAATAACTGAATTTTAAAATTTCTTAATGAAATATTTTCTGAACGGCGTTTTATATACCTACATGACAATAATACGAAATGGTAAAAATTTATATAATCGTGTGTTAACTTATTTTTGCGTTTTCAATAATAACTTGCATCGTTACTCTAAATCAATGTTATAATTCATAAGTGATTGTGAAGATGTTTTAATTGAACTTAACTTAATTTTTATCATCTCTTTTGTGAAAAAAATAAATTTTTAAACTATGAATATCAAAACGCATTGAGTTACGGGTTTGAACTCTTAACATTTCACACAATAAAAACCATTTTTTCATTCGACTAGTAAAATTGAGGCACTTCCGTAGCTACCACTCAAGATATTTTATATTCTTTTAAGAATTTTCAATATTAATTTGTGATATTATAGGGAACTTATAATTTGCGACTTTAATTATAATTCATGGGAAAAAATAGTTGACTACAAGTGACCTTTTTTCTGAGAGTACACAGGTATTATGTATTAAAAGACCTATATATATTCTGATATTCTGCAAGAAACAAAAACAATTTTGAGCAAAGAGAGTAGACCAATCGTTCCCAATTTTATGATGAATTCAACGTTTCGAAAATAAAAAAGCGATTCTACCAAATTTCATAAAGAAGCGTATACGCGATGTGTGTATAGTAATGCTTATTTGATATGTTCTTTTATAAAGGAAATTGTATTCTCAAATTTAAAAATATTTTATTTATTTTATAACGAATTTATCGATTACTTCATGAGGCAAGTTCGCTTCCAGTTTGATACAAAGTACATATGTTAATCGCTTTTTTTTATTCATTTTGGATATAATATAAAAACAATAAAAGACACCTAATTCTTTAACTATGTTTAAATGTAGATTTTAAATTTTAATTTAACGTAAAAGCAAGCAAAATTAATTGTGTAAAAATTTCAAATATGAGAATGTTTTTTCATTGTTGATAAAAATTCCTTAAAAGAACATAGCCTTTGCATTCTCACGCATAATCGTGAGTTCGCATCATGATTTCATAAAATCTTGTTAAAAGCACGATTATTTCAATTGAAGTTAAGGAGATATTGTCGCTAGTTAACTACAATATTTTATTAAGTACTAAAAGTTGTGACTTTCAAAATTCATCCAATAAGTCTTACCACCGTCACCATAATTTATGAAAGTTATACGGTAAATATCTCCATTAAAGCTCTTAAGGAGCAAATCCGTCGACATCTCCTACCCAGGTACCATAAATTCCAGGCAGGTAATGTCTTCGGCAGTCTTTCCGCTAATATGATGTAGAAACCGAAAGGGGCGACCTTTTATAGCGCTTCTCGCAATTAGCGACTTGCGGTGCGAAACTGGATTACGGCTAAAGCTTACCTCGCTGAAAGAACTTGTGACATGCTCAGCTGAGCCGAAAAGAGGCCATAAACAAACATCCATCCGAATGTTTTCTGGCTGCGAGCACCATAAATCACACACACGGTTTATCGAGGTGTCATCACTCACCTGCTCTTACGAGGTTACCAGCACGGCAGCACCAGCCATCCAGGTTGCCAGTCTTTGCGTATGGTAGTAGAACTGCCGTGACAATACTTTTTGCACCTTTGCATTTTTCTATGGAGGGACTTTAGAGGCGGGAAGCCGCTGCGGTTAGAATGTAGTTAGGAGATAGTTTTGCAAAACCACAGGAGTATTACGATGAAAATTGAATACTAAAAATTCTCGGCGAGTAATAAAGCCTATTAATATTCAGCATGAGTGCCCCGCATACTGCAACCGATTTGTACGTACAGTAGCCGGGCAATAAAACATTTTAGAGCTGAAACCGCCACACTGTGGGAACTGAATATAATTTATGTTTTTCAATACGTTCGCGCTGGCTCGATGCGAGCACGTAGAGTGGATTCACTGCTGTAGGTTTTAATTGATTTCGATGTTAAGAACAAATATGATAAATGCTTTATCTCCCCATCGTGGCAGTTGAGTGATTTGTAGCTTCCCCCAACTGCTTCAATATTTCTTGTAATTAGTATTTGGATTAAATCTTAAACTTTGACTGTATATCCGCCAAAGTTGTTTCCTGGCTAACTACATAAGCTTATGCGACAGTCAACGATATATTGATTTATGTCCCTCAACAAATGGACTTAATTATACATATTTCTAATAATGCTGCTTTTAAAGTAATTAATTATTTGGGATTGGGTTTTACTATGTAGGCTAATAAGCTCCAGCTGTTATTATGACTTAATTTATGTATTAACAGAGAACAAATATATTTTTTAAAATTCATTAGTATTTAATAATCCAATTATTTTCAAAGAATATGCATTATTCACAACCATTTTGAAATGGAATGGAACGTCTGGCCTGCATGCAAATCTGGAATTTATAAAAGTTTTTAAACAGAAACAAATTAAATGGAAAAGTAGAAATAAGCCAAGAGATATAAACTGTATTAAAGGAATAATTAAAGAATTAAATGATATATATTTTTTAATTACCCTCATTAATATAATAGCAAATCATAGCATAGCCGAAAAATATAGCCGTATTTTATCCTTTGAGATTTGCAATTGTTTTACTAAATTATTTTAACAAATTTTATGAAAAGTTTAAAGTTGTAATTTCGGAAATGGGTACATATTATGACACTTGGAGACTAATTTACTAATGAATACAATTTTTTGTAAATTAATGTACTTAGATTATTATTGCAAGTTATCCATGTTAAGAATACGAAAAAGTTATATTTTTCAAGTTGAACGAAAATAGTATTAACTTGGCTAAATTGTTTTATTGAAAGCAAAAATTTTAATTCTAAGATTTCCATTTACATATAACGATTCAACATAAAAATCCAAAAAAACACTTTATAGGTATTTCCGAATAAGCGTGTTATTCTTATTATTTATTGTTGCAATCTCTTTTTTTGTTTTTTATTGGAACAACCTTACGAACTTCATTAGACTTATTTTCCACGTACAGACATGCTATAGACTTTTTTATATTCGAAAAGCAAATCATAAAATCGATAATAATTGTGAATACAAGGTTATATACCTAATCTACCTTCACATAACATTCCTACTAGTTACCTACGACTACGAATTTAAAAGCAAATTAAAATTTTACCACTGAGTTTTATATGAGTCGATATTTATTATGGTTGCATGATAAGTTTTGTTTTTCATGCTTTTGTTAGAATTTTTATAGTATAATGTTCTTTTTTATAGCAGAAATCTGAAAACTATAAATTCATATCTTACATAGGTCTTTCATCTTTTCTTCAACAATAGTTTTCAAATAGGTACATAATATTTTTGTTTGAATAGATGAAGATATTTTAGTAACGGTTTAAATTGAATTAAATTCCTTCAGGAGTGAGTAATTCCATACGAAATCCGCTAAGAATTGCAGTAATAAAGAAAACTGATGATTTATTACTGCTAAGCAGACTGTTTATTCTAATATGCAGTAAAATATTTTATTTACGCAATTCCCACATGGGGCTTCTGAAAGAGAAGAAACATAAATACAGGAAAAGAAGGAAGAAGTGGAGGCCTACGATCACGAGAAAACACAACAAAATTCTTGATAGAAGGCAAATCGAATAAATTTATTTTTACCTAGTGGTCTTTTACCTTTTCTCGTTTTTATTGAAAATTTCTTCAAATACACAACTACACGCATTTATGACATCGAAAGGGAAAAACGGGTTATGGCATGAATGCTATTTTTCTTCAGAACACTCTTCACCATGAGCGCGATCATTTCAAGTGACGTGTAGTTGTGTAGTGCCCTCTAGTGGTTGAGGCCCTATCATGGTGCCGTGCCAAGTGGGTCTAGTTGTCTCTCTTCAGTTTTCTTTAGGTCAAAATAAGAAATCCAGAAAGGAAAGAAATGGCTTCTTAAGCGGTCGTGATCGCGCGCATAACACAAACACCTTGACAGGGAGCGATCGGATTCTTTATGAAAGGTGCATGGGCACCACCACCGATCGCTGTATTCGTGAGAGACAGCGATCTTGCGCTCTTGTCCGGCGCGATCTTTATATGTTAGAAAACGAGAAAATTTTTGAAACTTTTTCATACAGCCCTGCTCCAGCACCGAAAGTCACAACAAAAGCAAAAGACCGGTGCACCACAACAGCAAGTGATCTTGGAAGATCAACACACCTCTTATGTGCGCGCACGTCTTCTTGGTTCTTTTACCTTTTTTGGCCTTTCTTTTTGCCTCTTTTCCTGTAGTTTTTTCTATCTTTCAAGAATTCGAGACGATATGTGCGAGAGTCAAGATCATTTTTTGAGAGGCTTCGTGCGCTCGCTGGCCTAAGGCTAGAAGTCATAAGAATTTCTTGCGTACGGCTCCTCGGTCGACTTCTTTCTTGGCATTTTCTTCTATTATAAAATCCAAAAGTGATCAAGCGATTCATCTGTATTGGTCTGATGACTCGAATATTTTCGTGTTTTCTTCCTCCTTTGATCGGATTTGAGCTGTTATTATGTTTTTGAAAAGAAGTTAAATTGTTGCCGTAATGCGGTTGTTCTCGACGATGTTGCGCCGTGATCCATGTTGCCGGCTCTTTCTTCTTTCTACCTGTTTCCTAACTAACCCTTCTAGCTAACCTTCTATATGTCTTCATTTTCTTAATTTTAAATTTTATTATTATCTTAATAAAAATTAACGAATTTTTAGAGGTTATATATTTTTCACTGTACCCATCATAAATGCATTGTTAAGACATGATGTAAATTTTATTTCCGAAAATGGTATTTTCGTTTATTAAGGAAATTCAAAATGGACAAAAATAACAATAATAATAAGAATACGAGACACGGCATTTTATATCCGAATCGATTGCTCACTTTAAATTTAAGTGTAAAATTTTTACGATGCAATTGTGTCGTAAAGTTTGCCATGCAATTCCCTCTGTGGTCACTTTTCTGCTTCTTCGCTTCATGTTCTATTTGGATGCCTATGAATTTGTGGTTCTTATGGGTTAATAACAAACTACATATTTTCTTAGGTTATAAAAAATAAATTATGTGACAGACTTACTTCTTTCCCATTTGTCCTTTTTATCATTTAAGAAAGTTAGCATTTATTGTGCACTGTGGTTAGAGTTTGTTTGATCATGGACTTGGTTTAATGCATACTTCATGATATTATATTGATGCGTAACTATTTCTTTGAGCAATTTAATAAAATGGATAATTTAAATTTGAAAGATACATTCCTGAATATTTTATTTTATATCATTTGCCAATTACCTTGAAATCATATAAAAGTTTTTCTTAGATTGCCTATTTTTGTATACACATATGCATACATACAAGGGAAAGAAGACACATAAGATATCGAATCTAACAAAGATACGTAATGTGATAAATAAATATAATAAACAAATATTCAGGCGGTACCAATCAAATCTAAAATTATATTGAGGATTCTAATATAAAGAAGGTACCTTTAACTAACGGCAGAAATCGCCACAATTCCATTTTTACAAATCTAAATTCTAAAGTTGAAGGGATATGGGGTCACTCAAACCCCAGTGTGCTATCGAAGGGCTCAATTACAAATTCGTAATTTTTACCTTTTAATCTCAAATTCACAAGTCATATTCTATCCAATAACGATGTTTAAAACAACTCCACTAATTTTACTTAAATAAAATATTTTAAAACACGGTAGATCATAAACGGTAGAAAAGAAGTAAGCAAAATTAGAAAATTTTATTATGTAAGTTTATGGTGGTTTTGCGCGAAAAAAAAACCCTTAAACACAGTGAAGTAATCATTCATTTATTATATGTTGAAATTAATATTTTGCAACGCAAAAACTCTCTTCCAATTGATTTTTAATTTCTTGTTTTCTACGATATGTACATATTACTATAATTGAGATATGAGCGCAGGGAGCCTGACTTAGCCGCAACTTTTACGCATATTTCCGCGATATTCTGTGCCTTAGGTAATTGACGCTGCGGAAACATAATTGAATCTTTATTACATTTAATAACTACTTTGGCACTGCCTGCGTTAATTTTGCACATTAATTCCCAGAGGAAATGTGTAAAGTACAGTGGAGGCTTGTTTTTGAAAAATTTAACTTTTGTCGAAACATTTTTTACTAATCAGTTTCAAGCAGATAACGAAAATAATGGTTATTTTTGAAATGCTAAAAAATTAATCATCAATTTATATTAAGCTTAGTAATTTAATTTGTAGTCTTAATTAGATTCTATAATACTTTGTATAAAACCTTTAATTGATTTCAGTTGAATAAAAATTATAAATTGGACTATTACGAAGTAATTTAAATAATAAATTAGATATCCATATGCAAATTTTGAGGTACCTTTGTTTTATGTTTGGCCTGGCAAGTTTTTTTTCTTCAGCAAGATAGATATAATATTATTCCAATATTATTGTATATGATCGAAGTTAAAAAACAAAAATTAAATTGTAATTTAAAATTTCATTACTATAACCTGTTTTAATTTAATTGAGTATCCAAATAGCTACAAATTCAACTATCTACATATTTTGGAGATGCATTCATTGAAAAAATCCAAATTCGTGCATAAAATATGAGATCTACTTTACACAAAATAAATAAATAATAATAATATAATAAAGTCTTATAATTTCAAAATTCCTGAATCAAATTTAAAAATTTCTTCTCTAATTTGCTTTCAGATTTTGGAGGAGATGTTATCCCTTTTGCGGTGTTAATTAAAAAAAATTGTGTTTTAAACAAGTGCCAATTTCTGTCGTAGTTTGAAATTGTTATTCAGTTTCTTTGAAAATTGTTCAAACAAAATTAAGTGAAATAAATAAAAAAAATAATTTAATAATTGTGCCAAATAAGTGTCGTGTAATAGTAATACAAATAATAGTTTTCTAAACATATGAGAAAAATTAAAAGTTTTGTTAATTTGCAAAATTAATTGAAAGTGTTTGAATCGTTTAAATTGAAGAATGTCGGCGGTACTGGAATGCCTGCAAACCGAAGTAGTTAGGCAGTAAGACTTTGATCTCTAATGGATCAATGCGCTACGGAGGAATTAGTTTTTTATAAGAAATTCAAATGTTCGCCTCAGTTATGACGTTCTGCTGCCGATCACTTAAATCGGCATTCAGAATGAATGTAATATTATCAGTGTGGCTGTTGGCGGTAATTGGGCTTATAACAGTGGTAAGTGGGGTGCATGTCCCTGGCCCAGGACCGGGACCCCAATACACGGCGTACCCCCGCCGAAGATCGTCGAGTGACGGATCTCAAATGCAGTCGCGTGCCGTAGATACAAGAGTTCAATTAGAGGTGCTTGAAGGTGAGCCGCGAGGTACTATAGTGGGTTACATTCCAACGAAGCCCGGATTTACTTATCGCTTTAATGAGCCACCGCGAGAATTTACGCTCGATCAGAATACGGGAGAGATCAAGACGAATGTGATCTTGGATCGGGAAGACATGCGAGATCGGTATGATCTTGTGGTACTGTCAAGTCAGCCAACGTATCCAATTGAGGTGCGAATAACCGTGCTCGATATCAATGATAACGCACCGGAATTTCCAGAGCCGAGCATCGCTGTTTCGTTTTCAGAAAGCGCAGCACCGGGGACACGGCTGCTACTGGATGCAGCAACTGATCGTGATATGGGAGTGAATAGCGTCACTGACGATTACAGGATTGTTGACGGAAATCACGATGATAAGTTCAGACTAGCGGTAACGACAAATCCTAGCGGAGATGTGTCTTACCTGCACCTGGAGACGACGGGAAAGTTGGATCGCGAAACACGAGGATTTTATACGTTAAACATTTCAGCGAGGGACGGCGGTACACCGCCGAAGCATGGGTACCTTCAGGTCAATGTGACCATTGTCGATGTAAATGATAATCCGCCGATTTTTGATCACAGCGATTATATAGTGTCGTTAAATGAAAGCGTACCTCCAGGCACCCCTGTACTGCAGGTGATGGCCTCGGATAATGATCTTGGCGATAACAGCAAGATCACTTATTATTTGTCCGAAACTGAAGCCCAATTTACAGTCGACCCCGAAACGGGTGTAATATCAACGACCGAGCATCTAAATTGCCCACACCAAAACTGTCCAACGTACACCCGTCCAGGAAGCTCATGCCCAAAAAGTTGTGTGTTCACCGTATTCGCACGTGATCATGGATCACCGCGTCAGGACGGTCGGACGTATGTCACTGTTAATCTGGTAGATACAAATGATCATGATCCAATGATAAGGTTCCAGTATTTTCCTCCGACTGGTAGTTTTGCGACAGTCGATGAGAATGCAGCAAACGGTAGCGTCGTTGCAGCAGTTTCAGTTGAAGATATGGATGAAGGGCTTAATGGGGAGACGAGCATACAAATAGTTGCTGGAAACGAAATGCAACATTTTCGTCTTGAGAAGACTCCCAGCTTTGATATTGTTCGTGTAAATGGGGTATTAGATCGCGAAGAAATTGGCAAATATAACCTGACCGTCGTTGCCACCGATAAGGGTACTCCGCAGAGGACAGCAACTGCATATCTGATCATACATGTCAATGATGTTAATGATCATGAACCAGTTTTCGAAAAGTCTGAGTACTCGGCCGTACTAAGTGAATTAGCACCGCCGGGCACCTACGTGGCGAGCATAACGGCCACAGATGAAGATACGGGAGTTAATGCACAAATATTCTATGATTTTGTGTCTGGCAATAATAAGCAGTGGTTCACTATTGATCCCGTCTCAGGTTTAATAACCACACAAGCAGCATTAGATCGTGAGGTTCAGGGTACCGTCGAGCTGAGTATATCAGCACGAGACGGAGGACCGAACCCAAAGTGGGCATACACACAGCTTAAGGTTACTATACTTGATGAAAACGACGAGGCCCCCGAATTCTCCCAGCAGCAAATTAATATCAGCTTAAGTGAAAACACGCCGCCACATACGCTAGTAGCGATGCTAACAGCTGCTGATCACGATCAAGGTACTAATGGCAGTGTTACATATACCCTGCCTTCGATTGTACAGCAAAAGTATCCTGATATGTTCGCCCTTGACTCCCTGACTGGTCAATTAACAACAAAAACGCAACTTGATCGTGAGACGACCGCACAGTATGAGATTTTAGTTGTTGCACGTGATCAAGGTATACCACCGCAATCAGCCACCGCTACCGTGTACCTGAACGTTGAGGATATTAACGACAATAGTCCGGAATTTTATCCGAAACAATATTTCTTTGCAGTTGCCGATGACACTGCTGTGGGCACCTCTCTGCTTCGGGTAACAGCGAGTGATCTTGATGACGGAGATAACGCCATAATCACTTACAACCTCGAGAGCGGCGGTGATGGCCTATTTGCGGTGGATAGTCTTAGCGGCGCAGTCAGCCTAAGGGGCAATTTGAGGACGGCACAGAAGCCCATTTATAAATTGATCATTTCATCGAAAGATCGCGGGGATCGGCGATCGGAGAAGGATGCTGTAGTTGAAATTGTTAAGCAGTCAAAGGTAGAGTCCCTTGAGTTTGACTCGTTTACAGGATATGAATTTCAAATTACAGAGGATCACGATAGCGCTGAGCCACAGATTGGCAGGGAGGTTGGAAAAGTTGAGGTGCGATCACACCAGCAAGTTGAGTATTTAATTGTATTTGGAGACCCACAGGAAAACTTTGAAATTAATCGTCGTACTGGAGTTATCAGAACAGCGAAAAAGATCGATCGCGAATCGATGATTCAGTACTCCCTGACTGTTATCGCTCGAGTTGGGCTGGCTTATGGAAAAACTGTCGTCAATATATCTGTCCTCGATCTTAACGACAATGCACCAGTTTTTGCCCATGATCGTGACGAGATCCTCCTGCCAGAAAACGCTGCTGTTGGTCAAGAGGTTTACTTGTCACGTGCTCGTGATAGAGATTCTGGAATTAATAGTCGTGTCTCGTACAGTCTTGCCTACAATCCCGGCGATCAGTTTCGTATCAGCGAAGCAACTGGTGTTTTATATCTTAATCGGCCGATACGCTCAGAGCCAGGCACAATCTTGCATGTTGAGCTAACAGCAATCGATAGTGGATCTCCGCCGCTGTCATCGAAAAACACTATTACAGTGACTATAGCAGATGTTAACGATCACACACCTGTTTTTGATCACACGTCCTATGAGACTTCCCTGCTTGAATCAACTCCGGTAAATGCTAGATTTTTTGCCTTAGCCGCATCAGACGCTGATCTGGGAATAAACGGCCGGATCTCTTATGATATAATCGAAGGAAATTCTGAAGGCAAATTCGGTATATTCCCGGATGGTTATCTGTTTGTTAAATCACAATTGGACCGGGAAGAAAGGGATTACTTTTCGCTGACAATAGCATGCCGTGATCATGGTATACCCTCACGATCATCGATCGTACCTGTTATAATCCACGTCATTGACGAGAATGACAATGCGCCACAGTTCACGAATAGTACATTTACATTTACTATACCAGAGAATGAGCCAACCGATTCATTTGTGGGTAAATTAACAGCTATTGATCGTGATATAGGACGGAATGCCGAATTGATATTCTCGCTATCATCGCGAGAAATGGACTTTACAATTGACTCACGGAATGGCTTCATTAAGACTCTGCACCCCTTCGATCGTGAGGCTCTGGTCCAAATGACTGGACAAAATTTTCTGCAATTGGAAGCTATCGTGAGCGACAATGGGATTCAGCGGCTTAGGGATAAAGTGAAAGTCAAGATTTTTGTCACTGATGTTAATGATAATGCACCACAATTTCTTAGGGCACCGTACAAGGTGCAAATTTCGGAGGGGGCTAATTTGGGTACTCAAGTTATTCGAGTTTATACCGTCGATGCTGATGAAGGACTGAATGGAGATGTTTTTTACTCGATTAGCGATGGAAATCAAGAGGGCAGATTTGCAATAGATGATGCTACCGGGCAGGTAACTGTCTCAAGACATTTAGATCGTGAGTATAAGTCCTTGTATAAACTTACGGTAGTTGCCCGTGATGCAGCCCTTAAAGATCAGTTAAGTGCTACTACAACTATTACTGTTGAGGTTTTGGATGAGAATGACGACGCCCCTGAATTTACTCAAACTAATACTGAGATTTCCGTGAAGGAAACAAGTCCTATTGGCACTGAATTAATGAAATTTCGGGCTACTGATAATGATCTAGGCATAAATAGCATGATTACGTTTTCAATTGCTGCTGGAAATCGAAAAGATACATTTCACATAGACCCTCAGAGTGGGTCGTTGTATTTACACAAGTCTCTGGATTATGAGGACACAACTACCTATGCCTTGAATATTACAGCTTCAGATGGAGGTAGTCCTAGATTATCTACGACAATTATGTTTGTAGTAAATGTAGTTGATGAAAATGATAATCCTCCCAGTTTTCCGAATACAGCAATAGTTCGACAAATTCGAGAAGGAATACCAGTTAAAACACCTATAGTTACTGTAACGGCTGAAGACCCTGACTCAGGTGTGAACGGAAAGGTTACTTATGCAATTAGTAAGCAAGATCCAGAAAATCATATTCGTCATTTTGATATAAACCCAAATACAGGTGTGATTCACACTTTGAGACAAATTGATCGTGAAGCGATCGATACCTTCCGGTTAACAGTTGTCGCAACTGATCAAGCAGAAAATCCTGCTAAGCGACTATCAGCGGAAAAGCTAGTAACAGTGATAGTAGAAGATGTTAACGATAATGCCCCAGTATTTGTATCTATGAATGCAGCGATCCTACCCCTGCACGATATCAGTGTTGCACCTGGACGCGATGGATCGGTGATCATGTACGTGAACGCTCGTGATGCTGACTCCAGCACAAACGGTCTAGTTACATATGAAATGGTTAGCGGAAGTTCAGATCTTTTTAGGTTGCATCGCAACACAGGTGCGATCTCTTTAAGGAAACCGATCGTCAATCCTGAGGTACGCTATCAATTAGCCGTCAAGGCGACTGATGAGGCTGTCCAAACTGAACGTAAAAGTTCGGACGCGTATATAACGATAATAGCGAGTAGTGCGATAAATAACGGACCGGTGTTCGATCAGCGCGATCAAATCGGTAGTGTCTACGAGAACGAGCCGGCCGGTACAAGTATCCTTACAGTGAGTGCGCGTCTTAACTCCGCCGATATCGAGTATTACGTAACGAATGTGACGGGTGACGGTCACCAGGTAGATCGACTATTTGACATCGACACCAAGCTAGGGATCCTGTCAACGGCTGACGAACTGGACCGTGAATCCGGCGTCGACATGTACGAAATCGAAGTGTTCGCCATCGCTTTGGGAGGATCACCCCGCACCACTAGCACTAAGGTAAGTGATATTCCCCCCTCATTACGATTCAATTAATTTTCGACTCTTATCACCGTACGCATGTCCTTGCATGTGTATGAAGTCATTTACCTGCTCGGAAATTGTAATGATCGTCTCTAGTGTTTCATGGCCTCAAGTATTTCTTTTTCCCCCCTTAAGTGACTGTGCAATTTTATCCCTGATTGCGCCGCGCATCCCGCCGGACGAAGTCGCAGCAGCGAAACACTGAGCCGAGCTCAGCATTTGACTTAAGCGAGCATTTCTTTTTCAACCGTGGATAATATGCATACGTGCTCGTATATTTATCTTCTAGAATTGTATGGGGCTCTGGATCCACGTAATGGCGATCGCACCTTACTTTTTACCCCGGCCGTCATTTATTTTCATTTGTCATTTTATATATAGAGGAATGCGCGCGATGTGTACGGAGATCCCGGCAAATGCCGTGATAGTGAAATTACATCCTCAAGCGTCTTGTTATTATTTTTGACTGCAAATCTATATTTATGGCGAATGCCACACTGGTGTACGGTTCCGGCTGGCCCCGTGGGATCCCGATCCCGATGGACGCTCGTAATTTGTTAGTCGCCATTAGCGCACCAATTTGAAACGCGAAAATGCTGCTTTGATTCCGTTTCACTCAAATCGCCCGCAAAAAGGGTTCAGTGCTGTTTGTTTTATTGGCTAAACCTCGGCACTCGAGTTTATCTAGCCTTCGATAAAATGTGCTATGCAAATTAGTCACAGAAGCTGCGGTGTAAATGCGAATGTGATTTATAGGGGTTAGGGCATTGTTCGAACTTCGTTTACAGTTTAAACTATCATCTGGCGTGGGGCTTTGAAGTTTTTGTTAGGGGAATGGTTTATGGGACTTTATGTACTGCCCTAACCCCTGCAGAAATCTTAGAAGGTGTTGCGATCTTAAACCTGTTGTTTATTTTCGTTATTGTTCATTCCATCAATGAATGTCAATAAAATGTTCATTTTTTTTCTAAAGTATTACTTTTTGTAAAAAGTCTTTAATTATTGTAGATTTTCTGAACATATTTTTAGAACACGTACAGTATTGTTCCTAATTGGAGAAAAGCATATTAGACCATTTTAGACAAAAATCGAATGTACAATTTTGGGAGCTAATTTGAAAAACACCAACTTGGAGTTAAGAATTTTGATTGTAGATTCAAAAACATAACGTGAAGCACTATAAAAAAAATTAGACTTATTCAATTTCACGATTGAAATTAAAGTCAAATTCATAAATGTTTGACAAAATATTCGTCTGAAATTTAAAGATTGTATGATATTTTTAAAATTGGGTGAAATATTAATTTAAAATTTAAATTATTATCTAACTTGTTAATATCATATAAGTTCAGTTTCAGTCTACATATATGTATGTCTTAAAAGCAGGCAAACCCAGGCACACATATTTTAAATAAGTATTACTTTCTAAAAATCAGAATATCCTTTAATGTAGAGTAGACTATATTCATATTGTATAGTAAACTTTCTTCGAAAAATGTCAAATTTTAATTAAAAAATCCGCAATTAGTTTGATGTAGAATAAGCAGGCGTGTCGCTTGTTAGTGTTACCTACATACGTGAACTAATTCGGTTCTTTATTTTAAATTTGCGACGGTTTACATTTTTCAAAAAACCATTAAAATATCTCAAATAAGTTTATGGTGATTAAAAATATTCTAAGTCCAAACTGGTTTTCTAAAGATTTTGAAGGAAAGTACGTGAAATATTCAATCTGAAATCCACGTGTCCTAATTTTTCCACCTATGATAAGTACATACATACATATGTATACAATTCGACTTGTTATACTTATCTACTTATTTTACTGAAATTTTGCATCGCGGAAATATCTATTATTGTAACAAGAGACAAAATAAATCGCCTCTGCTTGTTTATTTTGTGTAGAGCCGAATAGTTGTTGAAGACAGTCTTCTGGAAAAACATTGAAAATAAAAACCCACAATCTCATGAGCGGTGAGTTTGAAGTGAATTGTCCCTGCGAGTGATTCATTAAAAGCAGCATTAAATTGCATTTTTACAGTCATATTATAATTTTCCATTCCATTAGCGCTGGAAAATATATCTGCATCTGCGTTTTATTGCAGACGAGTGCACTTGTCAAATCGCGAATTCCTTCGATATTAAGCCGACGTATATAGAGTCAATAAATGTCGAAATGAAATCACGCCCTCGACTGGAACAACTCGTCCTCGCATGGATCGTAAAAATATTTTTGCCTGTTTCTGTTTGTAAAAGGTATAAGGAAATGTGGCTAAGGTATAAGAACAAAACATACCCAAAATGCGATGTCCGTAAAAACAGTCGCATATAAAAAATTACAAACCAGGGTAAATAAATAAAATAAACTTAAGAAATTCGCAATGATAACAGTTCGGTGAGCGATAACACGAGAATGAATGAATGGCGGGGAACATAGCTCGCGATATGCAAGTTCAGGTCCCTTTCGCCGTCTTATCAGTAATGTCTTTCGCGAACAGTGTCTTCGCGGAGTAACTAAAGAAGATGTTTTTTTTTGCATTAAACAAGGAGGGCTCCTTGTGGCCCGGTGCACCACGGTTCGGTGCACGTTTCGTCTTATTTATTTTATTTATTTTTTTCTTAGATTTTATTTCTTTATTTGGTTCCCGGGGGGACTCCTCCAGGACTCTGATTCACGGACGGAGCCTATCAGCAAATATCGGCGGGAAACACTGAAAGCGCATTAGTGCACTGGCTCGGGACCAGATACGGGTCGAATTTATCCTGGGCCGACTGTGTCCCGGCTGGCTGCCGCCCGTTCGAAGATTTTTGAGTTTTTAACCATATCAGTTAAGTAAATTACTCAATTGTCAGCTAATTGAAGTCAACAAGATATCATACGTCGGGGACGCAGACTGGTGGTGCCCCAATCGAGAGGAGTCCCATTGCAGTCCCTGAATAATGGCGAACTCCCCGCCGCCTTCTGCTAATTGATTAATGCGGGATGGTTAAAAAAAAACAAGCAAAAAAGGAGTATTGAAACGATTCAATTCCTGGCACAGTGGGCCCCCGGATTGATGGGCCGCCGCTTCCAGGAAACGGCCACTTTTTCGTTTTGTATTAATTCGTTAATTTGCATTATTGTGTGCAGCCTCATCTGCGACCTGATAATCGCATTCGATCAGGTGTTTTGGTGCTTTTTTGCTCTCTTTCTGCGATCAACGACGCCTCAGCCTCTCTCTTAAGTCTGGGGCATCCACGAAAAGCAGTCGTCTTGGGGTATATCTCGTAAAAAAATAAAAAACCACAAGATATAAACGACCAGTAAAAAAAAAATAAGATACAAAATAATAAAATAAAAATCTCGGAAATTTTTGCATAAGTAAGTGGTTTTGCGAGAAGCCCGCAACATGTCTGGGGCCCCAAAGTAGTAGAAGAAGAAGAAGACGAAAAAGGGGATCGCGCACCAAGAAGAGGGCCCCCAGAAGTGCAAGGAGGACGACTACGGTGAAGGAACGAATGGCAAAGGATGCCCAGGGCGCTAGAAATTGCATTCGACTGGACAATATCTCAATAAATAATGACTGGCCATAAATAATAATCGAAAGCACGGGAGAGGGAAAGATATAAAGAAGCGAAGGCTTTGTGCAGAGCGCGGAGCATCGCGAGGCGAAGCCCACAGGGAGGTCGATAAGCGCACTATTGAGATGCTAAACAGTGCCCCGCGAATGCAGCTCTGGAGCCTCGAAAGGGCTGGCGATTATACGCCCCGTTCCCTGATACTCCCCGGGACTACTATGCAACTGCGAATGCACAAAAAAAAAATAATAATAAAAGGAAGAGTGGAATTATTGAATGCATCAATCATGCCCATGATGGCAAAATTTGCCTGCGCTGCAGTTCCCATGCGCCGCCGCCGCGCGCAACCGTTTTATAAAACTCGAATTCTGCGCGGCGGCGATCAGCTCTGCGGAATTGCAAATTTTTGCCTTTTATCTCAATTTTTTATTTTGGTAAAAAATCAAAACAGCTCGGGGGTGTTTCACGACGCCGCGCGATGCGGTTTGTCCGTTTTGTCCGCACTGTTGGGTCTTAATAGTCCCTTGTCGCGCCGCGGATACCTCGCGGTTTTTCGAAGGAAGTAAAGTGGTGGGCTGTACTCTAACCGCGCGACCATTACTCTTCCTGTTGCACCTAAAGTCTGGTGCACATGTGCACAAATTTACCTCCTCCTCCTCCTCGGTTGATCGAAAAATGCCAAGAAGTGCCGCGCGTCCACGACAACAATTGGCAATTTCAAATTAAGTTATTGCCAATAAAATGATCTTAATTATACGTATATATAAATTTAGCAGGTCTTTATCTGATTTGAATGCGAAATAAGCTCCGGCGCGTATGTGGTGTGGCTGCGGGGCAGGGCTGGCCTCCACCGCAGCCGCACTCTCTCCTAACATCAAGCGGTTTGCGCCGCGCGACGTATTCGCCGAGTTGTGTAAGACTCGAATTTAACACCGGTTACCTGCGATATGATCGCAAGTAATAGGCTCATTCAGGAGTGATAGATAAGGCGAATGAAAAAATTAACCACCGCCACCGCCGCGCCGCCGGACGTGATCCCCGGCCGGGCCGCTCAATTTTGTCAATGGCCGATTGATTGAAGTGTTTCGCGCGGCACGGTGCGAAATTGAGACAGCTCCCAGCAGTCACCTGAAGGTGGTTTCGCGATCGAAATGAAAGCACTCGATCTCGCGAGGCTTATTATTACAGGTCTCCCCCCAAAATACATTTTTTAGAGGTTTTATACCTGTACGCATTTCTCCCTGGCCGTTGCGGTCGCAGAAATCCTATTAGTTTGGCTTAAATTGCTTTGCATACAATTTTCGAATTGGTGCTGGCTTAACGGCCGTAGGAGACTGGCATGTGCTGCGTAATTTTCGTTAACTCATTTCTCTACCTTTATTACGTTACGGAATTGCCATAAAAACTGAAATATGCTTTCTGTTTGGTATGCACAAGGGCATCCTTTGCTTCATATGATTTCATCTGCATTCAAACGTACATATGTATGTATGTATGGTACTTTCGAAAGAGGTTAAGTGCAAAGTGAATGTTAATTTCCATTTAATTTCTTTAACTTAAACTGAATTTTCATGTTTCAGTTTCCGTTAATTCTTTCAGCTCTGAATATATTGATGTTGTTGCACTAAAAAGGCCAACCAGCAAAAATCCAAAACTGGTTTCTAAAACTTCCAATGGTTAATATTTGAAATAATAAATTTCATACAATATAAAATAGTTATTTCAACTATTTAAGAAATTGAAACAACAAGCAAATCACCTAAAATGTAGCACCATCGATATATTAAACTAGTCTGCAAATTTTGTGTTTCGAATATCTGAGAGGCTAATTTTATAGAATTGTAGATTATGGTTCCGAAAATGAAAATGTTCCAGAACCTAGTACATACATACATATATGTATCATGTTTTCGATAAACTGTAGTTTCTGAACAAATAATTAAATAACTAATAAACCTTTATATTCACATATGTATATTTCGAGTTTCTGCTACATTATCTTATGTTTTAAAAATATATTACATTTTAAAAATGGGTTTATATTTTGAAAATACATATTCAAAATATAGTTTTTTATGAATAGGTATAACGCCTTATACTGTTGAAAGATATTATTCAACTGCCTTAAAATCAGTATTGTATTGAAGAAGGCAGAAGACAAATAATCTTTTAGAATAACAAAAGCGGACTGATACTTTAAAATTTAACATTGTATGTACATACAAGGTATAGGTACTTGTTTTCGTTTAACCAGTTCTACAAAAAAAAACCTACATATGTATGTATATATCATTTTTTGATCTTCAATTTTCATAATTACCTATCTTTTAACAAACAGAATTTAATTTCATTCGATTTATCGATACTTGAATTTTGTAGGATTTTATATCAGAAAATTATTTGCAGTCAGTTTTATAACTCTTACTATTACTAATTAAAACTTATAGCTGAAAGCGCATGTAATTAACGTAAATAATTGCTTGGACTTATAATTTTATTTTATTCGTTCAATTCTTATAATTTGCAGCGCTTGAAGGAAACTTTCCTTTCTTTACGACAGCAGCCTTTCTTACTTTGAAAGACGGAAAATCCGATCAATATAACGGTTTTTGAGCAATCCGACACACCGGCCGCACCTTTTGAAATCACTTTGAGTTTACACGAACAATTAGAGCTTTAAGTGCTTCATGCACCTTCAATTAGTCAATCTGAGGCATGAGAAGTGCTCAAAAAAGCCTATAGTTCATTTTTATAAAGCAAAAAGAGGCTCGGTTCGCATAAACTTTTTGCTTCTCCCCATCATCGTATCCATTCCATCGTCTCGAACAATTACCTCAGCAGCACTCCGGCAAATCTGTGCCTTAGTGCGGCGACTTACGGCTAAAGATAAATCCCTAATTCCCCACACAGCTGGGCCGGAGCTCACATAGCCACAATCTAATTCTGGAATTAGTGGCTAGAGCAGGATCATTAATCAAACAAGAGGTCTCCAGGTCAATCGTACCTGTTGTTCCGCGGCTCGGTGCATTGCGAACAAATTTCAAGTGCATGCATGCGGTGGCCGGGCCTGCGACGCGACGCCTCACGGAGCCTCTATCGGAGCATCCACCTACAAAAAGTCACTTTAATGGACCACTTTAGAGATTAGTGGGCATTTCTTGAAAATTCGTGTAGGCCCGAGGCTTGAAGATAATGTGGCTGTGCCGAGGCACCATATCCAATCTTGAATTTCTGGCAACAAATCCCCCCGCACTTGGGTGCACTTAGTGGTCACTTGAGATCCACTCGGTGCTTTTCCTATATTTTTCCATTTCTAAGTGGCTCCACTCCACCCGAGAATGCGATGTCCATCATCTTGGGTCTCCTCAAAGAGGAGGAGATCCAATTGAAGCATTCCGCGCGCGGAGATATAACCAACAAAAACCGAATTTCTAAGATGGTAAGTCTTCTATGAAATATTGATGCCCATTTGATGTTGATGGATTGTTTTAGATAAACATATTGAGATACTCGTCGCATGTGCGATGCAACGAGTTCCGAGCAACCAATGGTCCAGCTGCCGCTGCGGATGCTGCGACTGTTGGGGCGCTGCTGGCTGCTTAGAGAAATTAGCGAACCGAGTCCGCGGATTGTGCGCAGTGGGTTCACGCAATCGGACATTGGCCACATTCAGTAATTCTTCATTCGACTCCGTGAAATTCGCCTTCTAATCAGAAGAAAATTACTCATTTTGTTAACGTGTTAATTAAATGCCGAGTTCACGTCCGAGCCCGAGCCTGGAATTCGACGAATCGACACGGGCTGATGGGTCTCGTCTATCGCATCACGATCGCGGGAATAATTAAAGAAATTAATGCGGCTGGAAGTGGTGAATTTGGCCGCAAGAGGAATGGGCTCCGTCAGGGAAATTTATTAGAGATGCTATCGCCGCGGTATTCATGAGCGGTGCGCGGCGAAAAACTCTTTTTTCGGCTAAAGATGGATGCCGCGCAACACCGCAGAGACCCAAGTGTTGGGCAACAAGTGCACCGCGAGACTTTACGACGCATTTTTTCGCGTTTTGTTTGTGCTTTGCACGGGTCATTTATTTTATTGTTTATCTAACAGCCGTTCAGGTGTAGTAAAATAATAAGCGACCGTTTGAAAACGTTTCTGTTGGGAAATTTATTAAACTCTATGTATACTTACTTGGGTTGTAAAGATTTATTCGAAAACGGTTGGAGGCTTTTGTTTGAGTGCTATTGACATCGTTAAAATTAATAACAATTATGCTTTTCAGTTGAGTTGACTTTAAATCTTTGGGATATTGCAAATTTGAAATTTTAAGGACTTAGTAGGTACTACTGAAAAGTAGTTAGGTGATATTTCATTTTCATTATCTCATCCCATGGAAGCAGCAGTAAGCAAATATATTTTCAACTACATATTTCAAAAAAATTATAGGTAGGTACTAATGATTTTAGTAAAAGCGAATCCCAAAATTTCCACACATAAATTACATACATACATATACATACCTATATCATAAAAATTAATTAAAGTCTAAAATAAAAATTCAGAATTTTCTCAGAGATAATATAGTATACTTATATGTACATATGTATGAATATAAGTTATACATAATTGAAGAAACATTGTTTCATAGTTATGGGATAGGATATGTAAAATAAATTTTATTTCAATGGAAATCAAGTTAGTGTAGTACCATAGATCAGGTAGAATTTGAAGGCAAATCACTCTTCATGCTAAGCAGTGAAAGATATTTTGAACTTTTCTGGTTCTGTTAAATTTCTTTACTTATTTCTCCTGATAGTTTTGCTAAAATATTAAAAAACTTTTAACAATTCAACAGCACATCGACAAAAAATTTCACATATGAGTGTCTCTTTGAGTTGTTCGTAATTTCAGAGGTTTTTATTCGGTCACATTTCTAGTATTGGATTTTTGTTGTGATCAATTCGAATGATTTTGAAATCTTATTTTAATAGGTATTGCATGGCAAGTGCAGATAATAATTTTATAAATATATAGCTTTCTTAGTTCTGTGTAAAGTAACACGATATGTTTTGCACTAGTAAAAATGTTAGTCTTAAGTCATAACATGTAACAACACCTTAATTAAGCGCTATCAAGATGGAAATGAATTCCACCTCCTGGGTCTGGTCACCTTAGAACGAATTGCACCAGAGAAGTGAATTCAATCAGCATAACTCATTTTCTCTGGCAGCTAAAAAGTTCGTAAATTCCAGTATTTTCGAAATTGTTAAAACCGGACGGCGAGTGCGACGGCCCGGCGGCGGTGGGACACCCGCTCTGATTAGTTGGCTGCGCTGGCGAGAAGGAAATCAAGCCTATATTTTGCAGGCAAACAGTCCGTCTGTCTGGTGGGCACAGTGTGAATAAAACACCCGCCAGCAGTCATGTATAATATTTCAATTCCTGCCCGCCACCCTCGCGATCCGGTGCGAAAGCGATATCTCGGGGTAAAATCAGTTGAACATATCTTTTCATTGAGTACAGCCAGGTTTCCCACATAGAGCATTAATCAGAGATCTTAAGGTGGTCAGGTATAGAGCTCTGTACCTAGCCCCCCTTTGGTCTTCTGGCTTGAGAAGAGAAAATAAGGTATATAATACCTGGAGGTAAGGAAACAAAAGCACAAAGTGTGCACCTCTATCTTGGCGACATACTCAGATTTATATAAATTTAGTGATCACAGATAGATAAACACATGTTGTGCCTTACACTTCCACCGGAGATGTGAACATGATCGCACCCGAAACTCACCTTAGCCTTCTATAGAGTGGCTCAGAGCCACCTTGGGGGCTCACATTTCCGTCCTTTTGCTCATTTTCCTCCAACGAAAATTTTTCCAATGGCGCGATATCCTCAGATTTAGGTAGAGCCAGAGCGCGATCAAGTGGAATTAAAAACAAAAAAACAAAAAAAAAATTAAAGTAAAAAAGAAGGACTTCCCTAACAGTGGCATTCGGCGGGCACGGCTTGTTGCTGGAGTGAATGATGGCAACAAAACAACGAGCATGGGGCCCCGCGCAACACTGTCCACCGGAGCACCGCGACCAAGGCTATACATGAGATGCTGTGCCCAGGCGTTCTGGAGAAAAATAAAAATAAATAAAAGAAATTCTTAAAAGGAAGAAATCAGACAGGTTAGCACCGGGCACAGTTCTCGGTCGCGCCAAAACACCTACAATTGATACAAATCACAGCAGACCGCGACAATGGCTTTATGGGACAATTCTAAGGTAAGCAAGGTTGCACGGCGGCAGCAGCGCGGTCTCGCTGGGAATCGTCCAAGTGTCAGAATCGAAGCGATACATTCTAGAGATATTGAAATCGCGTAAAATTAAGCACGGCGCGCAGACGCGCTCGCCTGAGTCTCGCAATGGGTTCCCTGGTCCCGAGGCAGAAGCCCCCTAAGAGTTCCTCAGTTGTAATAAGCGGGATCTGCGCTGGTTAAGAAAAATTATTAATCACCTCGCAGCCTATCGCTAGCTAAGATCTCGACGGGATAGAATAGACGGCATCGTGTGTCTGCTCCACAGTGAAGCAACACATGTCTAAGCCCGGTCCCAACTTTAAGGAATTTTTGCTGTTACTCTTTATCCGGTTCGTCGCTGGCTCTGGGCCCCAACCTGTGGCTCAAAAAACGTTCGGCCTCAACACAAAACCTGGACAAACCTGGAGCACAACCTGGCCATACCATCATCGTTTTAATGGGTGTTCGAGCTCAGGTTCTGGCTACACGTTCATTTCTCTGTGCGGTTTTGAAGAGCCAAAAGGCAACGCCAATAAATTTTTCCCTCCGGAAAGATTTATTATGCGCCCGACTCAAAACTCACTCAAGATCTGGAATCCCCAGATCCGTCGCATATATGCCCAGGTAATTAACATATTAGAGGTACACACAGAAAATGTGGCGCGGTAACAATTTTTCGTCCCACACATGCATGTCTTACCAGCTGTCGTCGTCGGAGTTGGGGCCGACTGTGGATCACCGCTGGATCCATGCTGGACTCATGTGGTTTAACATTATAAACGAGCGCACCCAACTTCCATCGGAGGAGCGCCGCACCGCGCCGCAGCCGAAGCCGAAGTCGCCGCCGCCGCCGCCGACCGATTGCGCATCAGAGCCCTGGGCCCCCGGCTTTCTGTAACCGAACACCGCGCAAAGCCAGGCCGGCGCAACGGAATATGCCTAGAAGCCTAGGTATCGACTGACACGGAACACCACCTCGGGCCGGTGCCTTGGCCGGCAATGTAGCCCCAGCTCAAAACGAGATCAACACAAACTTTTCCTCTTCTCTCATAATTTTTTATTTTTATTTTTTATTTTTATTTCAACTTATTTATACTTTTTATTTTTAATTTATTAATGTCGCTTAAACATGACTCCGAAGGTGCTCGGAATTAAGTTTTTAATTTATGGGCCTAGGTCAGAGGTGGGCAATTTAAGTGCGGCGCGAATACGCAGTTTCTTCGCACGTCGACGTACATGCCATCATGTATGAGTCTGCTGCGGCTCTGTGCCGTCGCGCGCTGTTATGACTCCAAAAATTTGCTATATAATTTGCGGCCTATTCGTTTTACCTGCAAAGTGGGGATTATTCAGGGCAAATAACAAATCGCGAATGAATTATGCACCCCGGCGAGTTGGCTAGAGGTCTTATCGCTTGTACACAGACCCTGGTGCTGTGTACCTAGAAATACACTAATTGGATCAAATTTCATGATTTTTGCTAACATATTTCTGAAGACAGCGAAATATGATGGTATAGGCTGTTGCAAAATATAACTATAATTCTCCGATTCATTTCTTATTCTTATATGTAATTTATTTTTATTTAACTAAAGGAAGTTCATGATTTTTTAGAAATTTCAAACCGTCATTATTTTGAAATATATATAAATGCATAATTTTGGTGGTCAATTATAAGTCGTAAAATGTGAACTCAAAGTGCATAGTACTCATCAAAGATTCTTTCTACACTATGACATAAATATGTATGTTAAATAATTGATATACATACAAACTTCATCAATACGAGTTAGGCGCTATTAAAATTGTGGTATTAAATAAGTGGACAACTTATTTTCCTTTTCGTTAAAATTAAAATTAATGTTTATTTTCAAATTTTGCAAATGAAGATTTGATACCTCAGCTGGAAATATTTTATAATTGCTATTGGTGGATTTATGTCAATTGAGACAGATTGTAGACTTTGTCTAGAGGACGAAGAAACCACAGCTCACATACTGTGTGACTGTCCGGCATTGGCTCGGATTAGAAGTAGGACCTTTGGAAAAGGGTTTCTAAGCCCGGCTGAGGTCCGTAATTCTTCTGAGGGTGACCTTCTGGCTTTCCTTAGGGTAGCGGATCGTCTACTCCACTAACGGGGTTCCGGCACAAAAGACCGTCTGGTCGCAGTGCCCTCCGCTTGGGCGGCCCCACTAATAATAATAATAATAATAATTGGTGGATTTAGAACTTTAGAAATTTATCAAAATCGAGGCTTAAGCAATAAACTTCGAAGAGACAAAAATCAGTACGACATTTTTCAAATATTGGACTTAGAAGTTTTTTCGCTAAAGCATACAATTTTCAGACTTTAAAATGTTTTCTTTTCGCAATGAACATATTTCTAAGTTTCGTATTTTTGAAAACTCATTGAAAATGTCGAGGTCTATTCTGATTCATGATTTTACAAAATTACATTTTAATTGTGCATCTCCAATGCGACTCTCAGAAGAGAGGATAAGTTTACAATTTTCGTCGGTTGAAGGTACGACCGATTTTGTTTAAACTATCTGGATAAATTTTATTGAAATTATAAATACCGAAAGGAATCGATTTTTAGTGGATGGATCAAGTTGCGAGAAAATATTTGCTTCCTGTATTAAAACGTCATTTTACGTATAATTATATATATCTTTTATGTGCTCCCATAAAACGATGTCAGACGCAACATCACGCACAAAGACGTTTTGACTATTAAAATGCTATAAAACAGCAGTAAACGCGAAGCGAATCTTGCTATCAACCGAAAATTCAAAATGAATTTAACTGCGATTTTATCCAGGGAGCTGCGCTGCAATACCTGCGCCTCTTCGAGCCAATTAACTTTTTAAAGCCCCCACCAAGGGAAGAAGATGTGATGGATTCTTCCGCAGATGAGCTTCTCGATGCCCTGGGGTGAGGGAACGTGTTATCATCCTGTCAAAAATAAAAAAAATACAAATTAAATAAAATGGACAACAAAAAATTGTATCTTTACCCCTTTTGTATGCTAACCGAAAGATCTGAGCTGCTGTCGGCTTTTTGAACAAGACAAATCCTCGGATTAGGGCTAACTCCGGTGCGATCTCGATCAAGTTCGAGAGCCTTGCGGATTACTTCTAAGAATTCCAGATCGAATGTGCGTCTGCTAAGTGATTAGTCAAAATTGACACCGCAGCCTCCTCCGGCTACTTGCAGGCTCTTCTACTATAGAAATCAAAATCCGCGACTATTCGCGTTGTCAAATATCTGAAAAATCTTGTCTCAGCCCAGAATGCTCAAGATTCGGATTCCGCAGTGAAGGCTCCTCAATCTCGCGGGAGGAGGAAGGAGGCTAAGTGATTTCATTCCTGAGTTTCTCGTTATCCCGGCGGAGCTCCTTTTATTTTATTTTATTTTATTTTGGGGCCCCGGATTCGTTTCAAAACGGTCTTTAGAGAGGATAGCGAGTGCCAAGCAAGCGAAAGCGTAAGATTATTAATTTTCTGATTGTTTATGGTAATCAGCTTTTAGTTAGACATCGTCCACGGTTTTTTCCCCGCATTTCCCTTGCCCAGTCGAATGCCAGAAGATAAACGACATCGAGGCGGCCAGTGGAGCAGAGGTTCGGCCAAATCTGAGCAAAAAGAACTATCGAAAAAGAATTATAACGACGGAGATGATGGCTAATGAGAAACGGGTACAGCCAAGAATGCGGTTTCATAAGTTATTGTTGATGAGTATTAATGATGTTCATTTTGCGTAAATTACCCACATGTGGCCTTCCCGCGCGACGACGGCATCTCTGGGCCGCGCCGCTGCGCAGGTCGCCGCCGCGCCGCCGCACATCGGATCGCGGGATAATCAAAACTTAATGGATTTTCGGGAAGAAAGTGGCCAGACTTTGTGGGTGTCTGGTATCATGTGATTATTGCGTGAGTTTACCGTATTTTTAAAGGTTCCTGACCGGTTAGCTACAGTTAGTTAGTAAGTGAAAATTGACCGAATTTATTGCCGAACGATGCAATTTTACCCAATTTCTGCATGTATCGCGGCCGCAAACTCCAAAGGGACTGTGGCCATGGCCCTGCCGTGCGGACCATGATCAAGTGGAAGCATCCCAATTCTTTATTTACACGTAAATTCTATTAAACATGATGTAGGGATGGCCCCGCAATTATTTATTGGGCCCCGGCTGCGTGCAGCCCTTCTGCGTTTATCTTTTCGTCAGTTTTTCATTTTTATTGACGATTCCTTTAATTGAGGCCCTTTCCGGGAGATTTATTCTCTCGTACTTCCTTTACGATGCTCCAAATCTTATGTTATCGGTTAATTGTAAATAATGTCCGCAGATCGATGATTCATTGCCCAAAACTTCGGATAAAGGAGGAAATTGCAAGTTAACAACGGAATCTAAAATTAAAGGCGACTTAAGCTAATAATCTGAACAACAAAAAATTGTTGATGAATTGTTCAAAATGGTATACGAATTAAAATTTGAAAAAATCGATTTTTTTATTATAATTTTTCTGTGATCCTTTCTGATTAATTTCCGGAAGAAACTAGCAAAAATCTTGAAAATTGGAAAAGTTCTGCAGCATAATGAGTAGGACTGCTAATAATGACTAAATTTGAAAGGAGTTTCCTGGAAAATGATTTTTTTTCGAACTTGTTTTCGAACTTGGTACTCCAGGCGACAACCCAATAATTAACTAATCAACTAATTAACCGATTTTAATGAATTTTCATTATACCTACTTCCCCCTTTCTCTGAAACTTCAATCGATTAACAAAACTGAAAAACAACAACATAATACCTACTAAAAAATTTTGAAATATTCGGTGATTTCTGTTACATTAACTCAAAAATTATTAATGCGCTAAAAATCTTATAAGTTTTTTGAAAATTGATATCTTAGGAAATCCTATGTTTAGGCCTTTCACAATGTGTTTACACTAACATAATCTACATATACTTGGATTTGATTTTGGCTGTTTTTCGGCAAATTTTAAATGTTGTTTAATAGAAAAAAGTTTACGAATTCCAACCCACGTTCCAAAAAGATAATTTTACCAGGTCCATGTTGGGCTCAGGGCTGTATATAACCCTATAAAGTACATGCATATTCATATTACATATACACATAATAGTAGTAGGTCAACTGACGAAATGATTTAATCCTGATTTGTTCCATTATTACGGGAAAGTAAAATACATTAATGTCTTTAAAACAGAGTATAGGAGGACATCTGCAGTCTGCACAGAAAGACAGATAGACAGATAGACGTGACTTAACCTGAAGACTCTGTTTTTAATTCTAAAGTGAATACCGAACCCTAATGAATATTGCCTTGAAATGTTGCATTAATAACAGCGTTGTAGTTGATAATTATCTTGGATGTATCTTAAGTCAAAAGAACCGCTAAACATCCGTTGAATCTTAGAGGTGTGAAATCCAACAAAGCCAATAATATCACGAAAAAGACCCTGACCCCTAACCACAAGTGGCATTTGCCTCATATGGCAATTTTGCAAATAAACGATTTCTCTCTTTCTTCCTATTCGAGCCTTGGGATTAGCATGGATCAACGATTTCCCTAGTTGTTGCACCCATCCGCATCTTTAGAATGTTATCGCTCAATCATAATTCCACCTTGAACGCCCACGCATCCTTTCGCCCGCTTGCGTGGCTGCAATTATCACATTTAAATGGGCAGATATAACAAGGCGTCGTGGACTTGTACAGCAATTTTCTTCAACTATGACAACGATCGCTGATAGTGACTATCTAAGAATTTTTGCAATTACACTGTGCGCCGAAAAAAAAATGTTGGGAAGTAAAAAACAACACATCGCGACAACGCGATTTCGCAGGCGCAGCCAGCTCAAATCTCTTCAGCGATAATGACATTATATGCGCGGATTGCCCATCCCCTGTCACGCTGCCTACGCAGCCGCAAAATGCTCCCAGGTGAACAGAAGGAGCACCAGGAGCACCAGGAGCTGCGGGAGCACCGAATTCCTCGTAGGAAAGTCCAGGGATTCGGCTCGCCAGCAAAATTCATAATTGTCCCTTATTTCTTGCTTCTCATCTTCTGCACTCCAGATAACGCGAGGAGCTACCCTCGGCCCGGTCAATTACAATCGATGTTTATTGGGATAGAGCTGCCCGGCCGTGCCGAAAGAGGCCTTCGCAAAAAACGTGTTTCTCGTGTTTATCACTCAGCCTCCTTCTACCGGGCATCGACGGCGGCGGCGGCGGCGCGGCGCAGCTACGGCCGCGGCGTCTCGACGTGGCCTTTTTGCCCGTCCAACCGAACAAGACTTCGGTGGTAAGTAGTTTAGCAAAACGCTGAAATTTCCATCATGTTCTAGCTGTTCTCATATTTTTGTTTGATGCTATTGTGTGTCGACGAATTCCTGGGATTCTAAAATGTCTTGTTCGACTCGGGCATTCTATGCCTCTATCCCGTCCTATCCTATCGCGTTCTATGGAGCTGGATGGAGGCCGCTGCCCGTACCCTCAACCGCACAGAGGATGGAGCTGATAGCCTTTTGCCGGTAACCAGAAATCACCTGTTGAACTGAGAAGATTGCATAAGTTACCGGCACTCTGAAGAACCTCTGAAGAACCGAGGAAGACAATGTCTCTCTCTCCCTGGTAAATGTTAGCTAACGGTATGGAAACCTTTGATCCGAGACATGCATATGGCCGAGAAGATAGAATACCCCTGGGTAATTAATACTTTCGAGTTGGCTAAAAACTAGCAACATCTTTTCGAGCTGCTGATAATTGTAGACGGAAATACTTAACGACCTGGACTATGTCTCCTTGAGAATTTTAACGTTTTTGGGCCATCTAAATTGACACAATCTCTAATCACAATCTTGAAATAAAAATGCCGGAATGTTGCTAGCATAAAACAAATAATAATGTTTTTTTTTGTGTCACACTATGTTCATTCATCTATCTGGGAAGATACAAAACATTATAGGTTTTGGAGGATAAGCTGCATAAGGCCATCTAGATGTAGGGAAAGTCGAATAAGTTAATTTAGAAATTTTAGACCAAAAATAAACTTTCAATCGGTTGGAAACTCGTCATTATACATATATTTCTGAAGTTTTAATTTAGTTTTTAAACTTTGGTTACTTGCATAGTATATACATATATGTATGTATATAAAAATCAAATGTCTCTTTTAATTCTACCAGAAAAATGGAAATATAAAGAAGTACGGGTACAACCATAGGGCTTACTAAAGTAGGTTAGATACTTTATATTTATTTTCGTTTTAAAAAAAAGCACCATGTTTAAAACCCAAATCAACTCATTTTCTATAAGGTATGTACATATATTAGCTAAAGGAAATATGTAGGGTTTTGCAACAGCTTTTTAGTCTAAAAATTTCAAACAATTAAGAGAATTTCTTTGAAAAAAACAATTTTTTTCAATCTAATAAATAGATTTAAATAAAATTATATCTATGTACATTTCTTAAGCCAATCGGCTGAAAACTGAATCCTAGCAGGTTTAGGTATTTGATCTATCATTTTTATTTCCAGAAACTCTAAAAGATATATTTGAATGAATCATATTTTGTGAAATTTGCAATTCCACATTATTTTGTCTAAAAATAGGAAAACTAAATTTTGAAGAACATTTTATGAAACAAAAATTGGATTTTGTACGAAGCAAGTTTGTTGTATTCGCTTCTTTAATAAATTTTTCAAGATGACTAAGACCCGCAAGGCGCAGGAAGCATAACTACAAAAGACATCGTAATTCTTGAAAGAAAGAAAAACCCCTGTGTGTAATTAGCGTTTATGTGTGTTAATAGTTCGTGACAGAAGATATTAATTTCCCGTGCCAGACGTATTCATTAAGAGGCATAAACAGTTCGATTACCACCGGTCAATATTTCGAGTCAGTCGTATTTTTTAATGCGAATTCCAGAACAGTCGGTCGACGTCGCGTCGTAGGCAGCCTTCGTTATGCTAATTCTGTGGTATGTGCTGTGTCTGGGGGGGTAACAAAGTCCTTGCAGACCGGAGATCACACTCTAAAAATACCCCCAATAAATGAAGATATCAAATGGCAGCCGTTTAGAAATAATAATCGTTATTACCGCCTATAAAAGGAGCGGGTCCCCCTCTCTCGGCGCGCCGTACTCCTGGTCGAGTTGACCATAAGAAATGGATGAAAATAAGCCAACTACAATTAAACTTATCAATTTATCCATTTCGATATCAAATATTTTTTTATTTTGAAAACTGCAAAACTGCGGCTAGACCATTGCGTCGGTTGTTTTATGTGCGCGCGGCGCAGTTTTTGCCAGTGTCACTGCAGCTTTAACAGTCGTTTGGCTGGTCTGCTCTGTTGCCCGTCTGCGGTATGTTCCGGGAAGGGCGGGGGCAGAGCTGAGTGGCGGAACCCTGCCAAGAAAAAGTTGAGAAACTCAAAAGGAATTCATAAAAATATTATCCGCTCGCACCACTACAGCGCCCCCTAGACATAGTCAAGGTATGTAATAAAGGCGGATGACAAGACCTTGTGAAAGCATCTTTTGCTGGGTCCGGCATAGTGGCGATGGGCAGTCGCGGACAAGAATCGCCAACGAGGGAAAATGATAAAATTATTCTGTCCTAGGCATTGCGGGGCGCAGTGGCGGCGCATGCGGGGGGACAAAAGAATAGAGGCGAGGAGGCCAAGATAGTGGAGGACCACGCCACGGATGACCAATGTCCATCGGGTAGCCGGCAGCGGATTGCGCGCGGTGCGGCGCGTAATGGCCGGTGCTGTGCGCGGATATTTTCACCTGACTCACTTGGGCAAGTTGCGCGGATATACAGCAGCGCATAAGAACGCAAAAAACCCACTGTCAAATGGACTTGGCCTTTTGAGAAATAGACGATGATAGAGCGGTGGAAAAACATGCCCCTCGGCCGGTATTTACACCGGGCAGCTCCACACTTGATGCTGCCTAAGTGACAACAATTTCCTTTTTTGTACCCTCATTTTGCTCCTCTGTCAATTGCTTTAAAAATTTACGCACCAAAATCGCTTTTCTGGCCTCTGTGGCGGAGTGCCCTGCCTTTTACGAGCTAAGATTATCCGAGGCAAATAAAATCCCTCTTCTAGCACTTGCCGCACTCGAAAGCGGTCATAACATGGTACCCGGGCGGATGAAAAATGGTGAGGCATTCGCGGCCACACTCGCCCGTCTCAGAAGAAAAGGGTGCTCCGGTTGGCCTCGCATAAAGACCAAAAATAAAAAATTATATATATTAATAGAAAAAAAAAAGTAAAAACGACTTTATGCCTCCAGGGCAGAAAATCTGAACCAGCTATTTACTAGATAAATCTCCTGGTTGTGACAGTAGATGGCGTAATAATTTCACCACGGACCGAACGCATTTATAATAATAATGAGATTTCGAACAAATTAAACGGCCCGGCCGCGGGCGTTTCACCAGTGACGGCGGCGGCCACTGCCCGCTTGATGTTTCTTTACGCGTAGAAAGTAGCCGCTGATAAATGGTGGTCGCGAAAATCTCAGCTCGATCCGATCCTATTTTAATAGGCCTTTAGTGTTTGGTTCGCTTATCGCTTTCGATGAAATTAATCAATGTTCAGGGCGAGTAGCACCTTCCAAAAACGGATGCAGGTGCAGGCCGAAGCTCCAGTTTCTACTCTGTGAGGGAGGGATTTCTAAAAAGATTGAGCCTCCAAGACAATAGGCCTATTATTTTTTTTCATTTTATCCTTATACTTTTAGGTAAGTGCTTTTTGAGCAGAGAACATGAATTGTCGCTCAAATAGAAAGGGTGTTCTGTTCGAAATGAAAGTCAAATCAATTTAAATTTTTTGTTCACTTTGCAATTTAAACAAACAATTGTTAATGGTTTGGTGCTTTAATTTAATACACAATATTTATTTCTATAATGTGTATTCCAATTCCAATCGAGTTAAATTGATTCAGAATCAGTGACCCTTAATTTTGATTACGAAAAAACAGTTTTTAGAAAAGATAAGGTTTTCTTTAATTTCAGGAAAGCTTTATTAAGTCATATATGTAGGTACCAAAATGGAAAATCCTCGCGAAATAAAATATATGTTATTTATCCTAAATAAATGTTGAAAGATTGCTAATAATCCATAATACATACAGTGGCGGACAATAAAATAGGTGTGACATAGAAAATGCATATAATTAACTGAATGTGTTATATGAAATCAAAAACTTTTATCTTTTGCAATTTATTAACAATGTTTAACTAAAACAAAACCGGATTCTACAAAGAAACAATATAACAAATTCATATTTTTTAAAATTATTAACTATTTACATATTTAAAGGCGGTCAATAAAATAGGTGTAATTCCTAATTACATTTTAAATCAAAATTAAACGGAAAATTCAGTTCAGTTTTTTAATAAATGTTTACAATTGTACTAATATTTAGTAGTATAGCCCTTGTTTTTCAAAACAGCAGCGCAACGTTTGGGCATTGAGCCAACTAATCTTTGACACATTTGCACAGGGATACTATCCCATGCACACTGTACTGCCTCCCCCAATTCTCTTTAATCTTTTGTTTAGTGCCACCTATGCTGTCCTTTACATACTCCCAAAGGTTCTCGATAGGATTAAGGTCGGGCGACTGAGCTCGCCAATCTAGGACCCTCACGTTATTCCTATCGAACCATTGCTTCGCGTGATTGGAAGTATGTTTTGGGTCCTTATCTTGTTGATACACCCATACAAGTGGAATATTTTCCTCCACATAAGGTAGCATTATATTTTTCTTGTAGGAAAAGTAAAGATCTTAAAGTCTACTACATTTTGGAATAGTACAAGTATTGCTAATTTATTTATTATGAATCTCATTTTCCAATCTCTTATGAAAAAATATTTTTACAATGTTTATAAAACTTTTGTTTATGGTATTAAAAAAAGCTTCTATTATTGTTGTTCTCATTCCTTGGAATCGGTGACCTTTGAAATCTTGTAACATAAATAAAGTTTCGGCTGTCGGGTCCTTTGTAGTTACCTGGAAAATGTAAACTCAGGAAGTAAATGTCTTACAACTTTTTGAGTTAGACCTCTTTTTTCCATAATTTTGCTCATCCCGTTAAGAAATCAAAAATAAATTGAATTTTTATCCACTGTTGGTTTTATTGAAAGCCATCGAAAGGGGCCGAGGGAGGAGGTGAATTTCACACCGCTGAGAACATGAATATGAATTGAACCTGTTTAGCTGAGAACATCGATTCCGTGTCCTCCCTTCGGGCGGCCCTCTCCTGCGGCAACCTTCATTAATTCAATTAAATTAGCAATAGCCACAAAGTGGGGGCCTCCTTTTAACCGATCTGTGATCTGTGAACCTTGAAAATTTATTGTTAGTACCTGCACCATCGCTCAGCCGTCGGTTGCCCGTCGCGCCGCCGCCGTCGTCTTCGGTTCATCGTCGGCGTCGTCGTCATCGTCGTCGTCTTAGTCGTCGACGTCTTAGCTGTTGTCTTCTTGGTTTCTTCCCGCGTGCGTGGCCCCAGTTCAATAGCATTCGACCTGCCCTGGGCGACGTGTCTTCACAATCGCAGAGTGCGTCCCACAATCGTTTCCTATTCACGGCGTTATCTTAGAGTGCGACTAATAACACGATCATTGACTTGTCTGACACCTTGACTATAAAAATGAAACCACACTTAATCAACAAAAAGGTAAAAGAACAACGCAACAGAAGAAAAGAAGACCCGGGCCTTAGGCCGCCAGATAAAGCTTCCACCCATACCAGGGAAATTTTAATTTCGCCGCGCACTCTTCTATAAATCTCAGGGGGTTCCGCGTCGGTTTTACAGAACAGATAAAAAGATGGTAAGGTGGTACAGTGGATCCGTCCCGGTCCCGTCCCGCCACTTTCTCAATAATTTTAAGAAGGCATCCAAGAACTCTTGGGGCCGCAGCATTTTGAGAAGACGATTAAGTGAAAGATGGCCTCCGCGCCGCTCCGGCAATCGCAAAGGAGGTATATGCGATGCGCGAGTACCGCGCGACTGGGTCGTTGCGGTCGTGGTGATACAACAGAAATTCAATCAAACGAAATGAAACATAATTTAAGATAAAAATCTGGGCGCGTTTTCGGTTTATTATCCACTTTGACGATTTTATTATATCGGGCGGACGGCTGCCATTGCCGGCTATCTTGGTATCTGGCATGCCATTTAGCCGGAGCAGATTAGCCCCTAAGTAGAGTGGATGCGTCTTAAAAAGGTTTTGGCTCTTTTTTCTCAACTAGGAAATTGTCTTTACTACGGATTTTATGTCTCAAATGGACGAGGATTGCTTGTTGTCTTTTTACGCCATTTCACCTTAAGCAGCTATTTAACTAACATCAGACCATTAATGTAATTCGCTATTGATTTATTTCTTTATTTGAGCTCTCGCTGAGGATTTCTATCAAGCGAAGGTACTCAAAATACTCAAGAGGTGTAGAGCTGGCCATAGAGTAAAGTTCTATACGACCATAAGTAAGCATATTTTAAAATGATTGCGTTCATTAAATATAAAACTAAACATTTCCAGCATGTAATGATAAAAGCTGACTTTCTTACAGCATCGTTAACGATGATGAGATAATAAACTGGGAATCAATTTAAATTACACGGATGATTCAATGAGCCAACCAAAGTACAACAAGGAACTATTACTCTTTGGTCGGGAGGATTAAATGGTAATAAAATAATACCACTTTTACCTTTAAATGTTAGGAAAGTGGTATAATCGCGTAAATATGGGTATAGGTGTAAATACAATAATTAAAACCACTATAAATTATTTATTGCTCTATTTGAGGTGATACCCTAAGTACTTTCTGTCTTATTGCTCAGAGCAGAATTAATAATAATTGGTCTTTTAATAAGAACAATGAGGACTACTTATAAAAGTCGACTCAAAAGACTGAATTCAATGACATCAAACAATTCCGATATCTCGGATTAGTTTGATTTCACGTTATAAGTAGTAGCAAAGAACAGGGTAACATTTTTTCAAGTACCAACATTTCTTATTTTATATTTATATTACTGAGAAATACACAATGGTAAAAAAACTATTAGGTATAAATTAAGTTCAATAGACAAATGAAAAAGGTTTTGTTTAAAGACCACAAAACCCACAAATTAAGCTCAATTTTTCTTACTTTTAACTTTAATAGAAAACCTTCCTAGGGAAAACATGTAAAACAAGTAGGTACATAGGTACTTTCTAATTTCTATCAATTCTGATAGTACCCAAAATCGGCACTCTGGCAATCGATTTTGCGCTATAGTTATAAATAACTTACAAGGTTGTGAACAGTTTTTAAAATTTTCATAATGTTGTTGATATAGGAATATTAGCACTTTAATCGACTATTTAAAATAATCCCTTAACTATTGTAGCATTAAACTGCATTGTGCACAATATCCATCATATTATGAATGATCATGTGCCCTTTCAGTAAATGTCCAACAAAGTATCGGAATAATGCGACCAAGTACTGAAAAGATGAATTTATCTGTGATAAATCAAAAATAGCGATAGCAATCTCCCGCAATCACCTTCGAACATCGTACCCTGAATAATTCATTCGCCGAGGAGTTTCAGTACCGCGAAAACTGAACGTCTTCGACGTCTCTAACGTCTCATCTTGTTCAGAATCTTAACGTGCAACAGTGTTGCGAATCGATTAGAAAGTGAGGACCAGGTGGAGAGGGATGTTTCCTCTCCGGACACATTGGCGACTTTTAATCACCACATAGAGAGAGTAAGCCTAGGCGAACTATAAATGTGGAAATTATTTAACTATTAGTGAGCGATATAAAGTGAAAAAGGGAACCCGGTCAAGTTTGAAGTCGCAGCTAGAGTGGCTCATTTGCGGCAACTGGAACTCGTGGAATTCCAATTCCACGGGGCAATAGACCTGAAACCTGAAAGTATAGGGCATAAGACTTTTTACGATTCTAGAAAATTTTATCTCCGGACGATGCGATCGAGTGTGGGAGGGATTTAATGGGTTCGATCCAAACACTTGAGAAATCATAATGGCATCATACAATTTGCTGGCCAACAATTGAGTTGGATAAAACGCACACTTTGCGCTATAGCGAACAAAGGGAGCAATTGAGCCGTGGCGCGAATGTCCCACCATTCGATCGCGCGGAAAATGCCTAAAAGTAATAATGCTAAAGTAACAGCTATTGACAGCGCTGATCCGCTTTATAGACCCCGCCGCCCCAACTATCCATCGATCTATTGTCCACGAATCTGCGCACGTCGGCCCCTTAAAGAGCTGAAACAACACGCAAGAAGTTATTGATCGTCAAATTGGAAACACGAATGGAGCTGGCCGCCGCGATCTCCAGGTGATATATCTGGAGGTTTTAGTGGATCATAAGGTTAGCGTTGCAACACTTTCGGGCTATGACGAACAGGGAGAACCGCGAAGCAATCTTTGACAGATTTAATTATGTTTCTTATTACTTATTATTTTTTTTTCGCCATCTCCTTTTTCTATTTTTGACTTATTTACCTGGATCACGATCGACTGGGGCTGGATGGGGCTGACTCTGGCTCTGCGGTGCATGGATCATGTCGTGCTGACTTGGTCAAAATGAAAACTGATTGGGAAGATATTTGGAGATGGATTCTCCATTAGTGCGGGGCTCGAATTCTTTTCTGTCTGCTGGGAAATATGCAAGATTTTCTCTGGGAAGAATCTCGTTAGATCAACTGACAACGAACATAATTAATGACCGATGTATGTATGCGATTGCGGTCTTTTTCTCGAACTGACAGTCGATGGAAATTTTGGAAAGTTACTTTGATGATTTATGGACTAGGAATGGTGGTGGAAAACCTTGGGGCCGTAAACGAGATTTGCGTCAAAATGTCCCTTCAAGGTGAAATTAATCCAACGCTTATATCTCAAGACTGGGTGCAGGTAATAAATAATATTTCTTATTATTTTGAGCAGTAAATTTCAAGTATGAAGTAAGGTTTGTTGGTTTTGTAATGGCTGCAAAATAATTTTTTATTACAATTTCTGAATAGCCATATCAATTTCCAAAGGCATCAAGAAGGGGATGTACATATAAGAGCTCTATCGAAAGAAATATTTCACTTCATCATAATAAATACTAGTTTTAGATATAAGATTCTCTTAAGTTTCAATTTGTTTGTGTTTAGAAGTTGCGTTAACGATCTTAACTTTCGCCGACTTTCGTTGAATAATGAGATTACAAACGGAAGGCTAAATATTGTAGAGATTTTTAAATCATAATATTCTATGTATTTTTTTTTCTTCAGTGTAACGAAACTAATCATTCATATAAAATTATGGTTGTTATACATAAGTACACATATCTTACAATTAATTTATCGTTCATTTGATGGGGAATAAGATTGCTCCTATTTATTACAAGGGCAGATTATTATTTCTTCTGTGACTAATTTATTTGGAAACTGCAAAACAAAATTTATTTCTGGTTTCTAAACGATAAAAAATGAAAAGAAAAGAAAAAAATGTCCAGAAGCCTTGAAACTGCAAGAAAAATATCTTCACCGAAAGGCACTTAACACCTCCAAAAAATATGTTCGGAAGACCCTCAATATTTCATGGAGCGACTTCCCGACATTCCTTAGCCTCGACCCGACAAAATATCGCAATCTGGTCCCATATCCAAATTCAAATCTCCGTCCACCTGGGCGAGACTCATCTAATTCCTAGTAATCTTACGTCAGCTGGACAAAATCTGGTGGACCACAAAGGAGATGATGACGGCTCGATGCCGCAAGCCGCAGCTGATCCGAAAATAGCCTTTTGGGTTTTCGGAAACAGTACAAAATGATATATACAAATGATACAAATGATATTTCGCGGAGAGATCTCTAATTCGCTCCACGCGGAAAGCGCCTTGGATCATTTGACCTTTCTCACCTTACACACCTCAGCAAAGTGATGTGACGGCTTCAAGGTGCATAGCATTGAAATGACCGTGAAGTGAAACAATTCTGTCATTCCCCTGGAGCGGAGAAATATCCGTTCACATGCCACTCGCGGGCCATGGAGATCACCTGGCGCGGGTACCGCGGCCCAGCCGCGACGGTGGATATAATTACGGCTTAGAGATTATCGCTATCAGGCCAGGTGATAACCCGGTGACTGATGCAAAAATTTCCCAAACGCCAGGCAGGGCAGATTAAGCCCTGGAATTCCTGACCCCATAGCTCTAGCGCTTCGCGGGCTCCAGGGCTGGGGCCGCAAATCCGCGGGCCCCAAAGGCGATAGATGCCTTTTCGATCTGGCCGCGCAGAGACATTAGCGAATCGCGCAAAACGACACATCTGTCGTGATGCCGTGGCGAACGCGACCGCGGCCGCCGCACCGACTCCAACGTACTATTATTAATTTTCGTGGACGTCTTGTTGGCCGCGCGTCCCCGCGCTGTTTGCTTTTTTCCGCCGCAGATGTATAATTTGTTATTTGCTATGCATTTAGAATTCCTCTCCGCGTCCATTCTGCGATCGCCGGTTTTGGATAATCCCGCGCGGTGATCCGTCGGCAGGGGCATGACTAGAGAGCAGTCCGGCTTACCTCCTTATGGGCATACCTACCATGCAATCGTCTTCAGCATAAATATTTTCCGTTATGTTGTTTTATGCTGTTATTGTTATTATTTTGCTCGATGTTGCCATTCTTATTATTATTTGCCTATGTGCCAGCTTAATATCATGACATATTGACACGATCTTTTGTTTCCCGCGATCAGTCCAAATTGGAAGGGTACTCGCGGCGGTTGTTTGTTGCATTTCTCTCCGGAGTTGGACGATCCGCGGTCGCTTTAATTACTGTAATCATGCGAGGGATGCTTTTGATACCATAAAATTTTCGGAATGTGGATGAATTTTGTCCGCATGCAGAGCACTATGAGAAAATGTTGATGGATGTGCATTTGAAAATGTCACGGTTATATTTTATGGGTAATTAGGTAATTTTACTAAATTTATGTAATGAACATCTGAAGAGTTCTTTTCAAAGAATAAAGAATGAAGATCGCTGCAAAAAAATTCAAGTCTAAAATCTATGATAAAGTTTAACCCTATAGGTACATACCTATGTACCTACATACATATATGAATGAAATGAATTGGACAGTTTCGACAATTTTATAATAAGAAATAACTAAATATTGTGCTTTGCTATTAAATAAAGATAATTAAATAAGATAAAAAAAGGAAAAACCTTTGAATGACCAAGGTGACAATAGCACTTTTTAAACAGACCTCATTTAGGTTGTAAACTGAAGTATCAAATTAATATGAAACCTCGAAATTGTGACTAATTATATTAAATGAGTTTTAAGAATTTTAATCTCTTGGGTGAAGTTAAAGGAATTCAAAATTTCTAGTTCAAATAATCAAGTCAGCGTTAACCAAGAAGAGGAAAATAACACTATAGAACTATGAACTATGTTATGGTTGGTATGATCTTCTGCTAGCATAAACATTAATTTTAGCAAGGAACTGAGGAGCGTTTAATTAATGTGTTATTAATAATATGGAATGCAAAGATAATTTTTGCGACCTCTCTTGTTTCGCAGAATACCATTTATAGGCTTTAGGCAGTTTATGTAAGATTTTTTTTTAATTGGTTATGGTAAAGATTATTACTTTGAAAAATGGCAAGACAATTAGGAAGCGTCTTTGAATGCATTTTCCTTGCCTGTGGAAAAGTTCAGCAATCACCCCGGGCTCTAAGATGGTTAATTTGCATCACCCTGCACTTAAACTTCATTCGCATTAAAAATAAGACCCGGAAGCGTAGAAGGCACAAATCTTAGAAATTTTCTATGAGCCTCTCCCAGTTGCACTTTGGGCGCTTCAATTTCCACGAACATGAAGAAAGCAAATTATCTCAGTTGCGATCGGGCAGGAAGCGATTATTTGACGAATCTGGCATCTATCCAAGATGGCAATTTGATTGAAATCCCATTTACGTTGGATCTGCCCAGTGTTCATTACGTCGAGGAGCGCACACCGGGACAACAAAATGTCTGCCAGATTCAGGTGCAGCCTTTGGAAAACGTTCATCCACCCCAAGATCCCTGGGGATTGATGTTTGCACCCACATTAGCTCAACTCTTCTGTTTCAAATAAAATTAGTATTCATTAGTTTTCATTCATGAAAGCAACCATCCACACGCAGCGCAACATTGAAATAGGACAATCCTCCAATCTGCCGCCGATCTGCGAGGTTCTGCTCCGCTCCAATCATCCGCATTCATTAGCTTCCCAAACCATAATAGAGCAAATACCATCGCTAATAGAAGCTAAATGTACATTTCCTCCAGCTGAAAGCCCTAGAGGGCAAATGATCATGCCAGATTGCGAACTATCATCATGGAATATTATGCAGCCCCGGCCCCGGCCGGGTTGGCCTCAATATCTGATCCCATCGCACTCTGGGCGATCTTTGATGATGTTGTCTTCTTCGGCGAGATAAGCGCGGGGCCCCACTGTAACCCTCGGGACACAAAATACGGCCGCACAGCATACAGACGAGCTGCATTAGCATTTTGTGGCCGCTGCCTTAGCTGGTGCAACTGCTGCAACTCCTGCAACTGATCGCCGCAAATTTGCCCATCGACATCCGATCGGTTGCGAAGATACGAATTTGCCTCGAAACTGTGCGTAAGACTGGGCATCGTTCCGAGGCCACAAAAATATGTTTAATTATTTTAATTGAACATTTTTTCACCGGCATTCATAAAAATGCGCAATTTTGGATAATTGGGGAATTATATCTGGGTATAGACGCGAAGAGGGGGGCTTGACTTTGGCGATCTTTTGCTTTTACTTCATTATTCTGTCTTCCCGCTTTATTTTTATTTTATCCAGTAAACACCTCTTAGACAAGTAATAAATTAAGTCTTTTCTATTTCAGGTAAGAATCTAAAGAAGGGCTTAGATAGGAACGGGAAATATCGAACCGATTAGAACTGTTTTACTGCCCAGGAGCTGCACCAACTGGTATAAAAGAAACTTACAATTAAATACCCGGGGCGCTCCTTGCCTCGTTAAAGTTGCTATTAATTGGTAAGTGAGTTTGATTCGATCAAGGCAAAATTCCTTTGCAAAATTGCAGGTTTTGAAAGGTAGGAAATTTTTGAACTTCGGGCAAATGCCTGCTTATAATGTGATGACTCTGATAGTTACCTAACCGTGGGTAGTTCTAAAATTATGACTTTTATACTTGGTATATATAATTCATGAGAAAATTAATTGCCACTTAAGCCTACGGAGATACATATAGAAAGGAAAAATTTTACTCTTATTTTTAAAATAAATAACTTCAAACCCGAAGAAAATTGGACATAGATCTCAGTGTGATGTTATATATAAAAATTCCCTTTACAATATATCATATGATTCCCTTTTAAGATAGAACATTATTATATATTAAAAAGGGGTCAAAAATTATGTAGGTATATATTTTGAAAGAAAAAATTACAGTTTTAGAGGCTCTTTTAAACTGAAGATTTCGTAAGAGTTGAAAGTTAACTAAAATGCTTAAAATTTGAATCCTAATGCATAATTTCCCATGGATGAAAATAAAGCAAAAAAGCATTACGTATACCATAATTACCATAATAAAGTTGAATTGTTACCGTAAAAGAAGTAATCATGTAATCCTCTTTAAGTTGGGAAACTCTTGTGCTATTGTTTTATGATTGATGGGCTTTCTTGGCGGATTTTGACGACACTTTGTAGGAATGTTCACTCAGGGTTAAAAGACATTTAACTTTAAAATTCTGATAAGTGATAGTTTATCGCCGAAATTTCTTCATCATGATTTTAAATTAAAAATGTTTTCTTTGTATTTTTGTAAAAAATTCTACACGCGTCGAATAGAGTGAAAATAAGGAAAACTATGCTTTACCTCGATTTGCAGTTTTATAAGACAAATGCGTGTTCATCACCGTCGATAAGTCGAAACTGATATTTACCTACCTTTCAATTCAAAAATTTTTGATTCTCTGATCCAAGATAGTTAAATTTGATTTTCATATGTTACCTTCTTCCATTTTAACAGATATAGTACAAAGTTAAACTTACTGATTTTGAAATTTTTTTTTTTTTTGTAAAAGCTGGTGATTAATTGCATTAGTTACTGAACTTAGCAACAATTTTTTAAATTGCTTTGGAAGATACATATGTATGTATATATGTTTATATTTTTGTATAATAAGTTTTCGTGTTGTATTTTCGTAGCACTGAATATTGGTAGGATTTAAAGATTTAAAGCGTCCGCAAAATATTTTTGAAGAAAAACATAAATCAAAAAAGCATCGAAGCGCATTCTACTGTGAAATTTATCACTTTTCGTATTATACTTTGAAATTTATCACTTTTTGATCTAATGTACGAGTCATTAATTATAAATTCTTATGGTTTAGCGGAGAAAAGTGTGCGGTGTTCTTTGAGTTGATTAAGCAAAGCCGGTTAAAGTCAAGGTTGAAAATGGTTGGTTAAAAAAAAGGAGGTTTACGAATGTTTTGATAACATCCACAATATCGATACGTGCGTGATCCCAGTATATTTTACAATTACGTATTTTTCTTTTACTAAATTGCACATGGTCCTAGTAAGGCATTATCCAGAGTCAGCAAGTAAGCTATTAAGGAAAATCTTGGAGCCTGAGTTAATTCCCAGACAGCGCTTTCCCACCCATCGCGGAATCATTTAGAACAGATCATATCTGTTATTAATTTGAAGTAGAATTCGCGCTGTGAATTCTAATAAGGCCTCGTTCTAACTCGGGTATAGAATTCGAGAAACAAATCCTCAGACTGGGAGTTGCTCCACCAAACGGGCAGCGAGCAGGAAGCGCGATAGGCGATAGTGCGGCCATTCTTCTTCGAGGGCTGGAGAGATCTAACAAAGCCCGGAGGAAAGATAGGTGCCTTCTTCTGACGCTTACCTTGGGCGATATCTCGGCGCATCCTCACATGTGGCTTACTCTCGATTTCTGGGCTCGTGGGGCTCCGCAGGGGCACCAGGGGGATTCGAGGCGATGCTCTGCTGGCAGCATCTTAAATCAGGGAAGCACGTATCTTTTATATTATAATTGCACGATATAACACGGCAGCAGTCGCTGCGGACGTAACGTAACACATGAGCGCGCGGGTCCGGCGAAAAAAGCGGCCGCGCACAATTGTGCGTTTAATATCATCACGTCCGGATCGTTCGTTTATTGTTCTCCATTCACTTTGAACTATTCTGGTATTTTAGCGTTCTTTAAAAGTTTTAACTAGGCTCGCGGACTGCGGAGCTCTGGGGCTCCGGGGGTCCAGACTCTCGTTGGGAATTATCAAGTTTTCGAGTGCAATATCTCCTGCAGTGACTGCGGTGTCCAAGCAACAGCAGCAGCAGCCGCAACTCTAGCGCTGCTGATGCTCGCCGCGTCTGAGGAAGCGCAGAAAAATGGACTGCAATTTCATTGTCTTATCGCGCGGTGCTATTTCTTCCTTTTCAGGACGAGGAAGGAATGCCACAATCCTTTCCAGCTTTCAGATGTGATTTTAAACCCTCCTCTTCTTCGCAGGAAGAGATATCGCGCCCTGACCGGGACCTGTCTCTAGTTTTTCTTCGCGGTCCCGAGGCGAAGCGAAGTACTTAGCCGGCTGCTAGATTACTGCCACTTATGCTGTCCAACTAGATAAGTGGATTTAATAAGGTCTCAGGTTTTTCTGCCGCTTCCACGAATCGGACGGTTAATTAATGCTACATGCTTCGGGTGACCTCTAAATAGTTTCGAGGCATGGCAATAATTCATTGCACTATCGCTGGCAAATTAATAAAAGCGGAATTATCGCGGAAGGCGTTCGTCGCCCTCCCAATGATCGCGACTTTGCTGCTCCCTTTCCATCTGCTCATAATTTAATTCATTTGAGGTCGTGCTCGACTGCATTATTTGTTCCTTTCCGCATGATTGTCCGCGGGCCCGTGTCATTTTCTATAAACAAAAGATAAGAAAATGTGAAAGATGTGAAAGTTTCTCCACATGGGCCCCCCCTCGTGACTCCCCTGGCCTCCTTGAAGGCCATTGTTCGGAGGATCGCAGTGGGCCGCCGTCTCCTCGATTCGTGCAACTTCGTGAATTTTTAGCCTGCGCGACATTGCCACAGATTAAAAGTTTGTCGAAATCCTACACTATGCCGTCGAGCGACGTCGCGCCGCGTCGCAGAGCTCGATGTGTTTTGTAGGACAATGCGCCCGAGGAGGAAGAAAGTCGCTTGTATGCTGATTTATTGAGGCTGAGCCGTGCCATTTGGTTTTCTAGGGTTCGGTGATGGGAGGCTGATCTATTGCTCCTCGCGGGACCGGCATGCATCATTTGATAATTGGATAAATTGTCGGGGAACTGCTCTTATGGACTAGTTTCAGCCATCCTCGACTCTTGCTAGTGTGGCTTTTCTTGACGATGCCTCAACCTAATGGAATTTCTAATTTAGGGCAAATGTTATTTTGCATAAGGGTCGCTATACCTGCCATTTACGATTTTACACAGATCGACAGTGGCGAACCTCATTTACTGAAACTTAGAAGCACGTGCATATTTTTCTACAGCCATCGAATAATTGTAATGAAGAAAAATGTTATACAGTGGTTTTTGAGGTCGCTGATTAAAAATTTACTATCAGAGTTTTTAGATTCTGTTAGAATCTTATAGGAAACAAGAAAATAAAAACGACTATGAAATCGCTCATATTGCTTAGAAATGTTTAAAAACCACAAGGATGTTAATATGGGTCTCTGGGTGACTCGCCGGTTCTTTAAAGGGTTAAGTTGATCAAATTCTCATAAGACTCAAAAAATTGCATTTTTCTCGATATTTTTTGGCTGATATATTAATTATATTTAGGATGTGGGAAAAAGGTATACTATATTATTAAGACTAAACTTATAGAAACATATTAATGTCACTTAAAAAACTTTTAAATGAAAAACTTTACTCAAAAATCAGAAAACTTTAGCTAAATTTAAGAAAATCTATGCTTTTTGCATTATAAATTAGTTTAATCATTTAAAAACCATTTGCAAATCATTTTAGTTTTAAACTCGTTTTTAAGACATTAGCACACAAGCGCATGCGATAGATATTTTGATCACTCCAGACTCGATACACTTAAAATAAGGGATTTTAAACGCAGGTATACCGCAATTTTGCCGTTATTTGAAATATGAGGCTAAGTTAATTATAAACGTTTAAAGTAACTCATAAAGGTAGCAAAGTAATAACAAAAATAAAACACTTTAGCCCTCCCGAAAGTTACCAAAAGGTTCAAGACCGATGGAACAGACCCAAAAATACTGGCCAAGTCCTGCACCGTGCATACCAAGTGCATTCTGGCGACGGTGGTGTCGGGCAAACACCTGAAAGGTGCACTGCAGCTCCTAATAGCCGCGGGGCCCCAAGAAACTGTAAGTACGTGGGACCCGGCCGAAAGGCGCGAAAAAAGGCGACGTTGACGCCGAATATTTCCTGCTTTTTAACATACCTAAAATCGGAGCAAATTAAATTTTCACCTTAATACGCGGCTCACGTATCGCGTTTATATTTCTATAATTATTTTATCTTAATTAATTGTACTACGTTTTTGAGAGTACTCGCCGGTGCTGTGGAAGAAAAACAAAAACCATAAAAAAAGCGACACTGTCGATCGCCAAGAGATTAAAGGAATCGGATAAAATAGCAGCTGTCGGCGCTGTCCTTATGGCTGCCACTTTGCGGTGAGAGCTCATGTTAAGGCACTCGCAGATTTGTTAAGTGGACGCATGCTTATGAGGAACATTTTAGTGACTTAATTAAAAACTGCGCCGCGTGAATGCAAATCTAGTGATTAATTAACAGAGTTTTTCAATTACCATTTATTGATATAGTAAATCAGTGCGGTTGCATGAACCTCAAGTCGTTCCCGCGCTACTTGAAATGCCGCTTGCGAATTCGATAAATTTTAATTCGATGTCCCGGATACGTCTTGAATTTTGAACAGATTTTCCTCAATAATTGGGACCGACACCACTCAAAGTGTCCCGCCAAAGGCTAGAAGTCGCTCGGATTATTCAAATTACTTCAATTGAAATTCAAAAATTGTGTTATGGTTCTGTGGTATAAGAGGGGATGTGTTTCCACATGATATTTTCATTTTTATTTTACTTTTTCACAGCGGATATTTCCATAAAACATTGGTAAAATGTAGACATCTTCTAAATTATTCCAAAAATTAAGAAGTCGAATTTTAATTTATAGCTCTAATTTTTCCGACAGTCTGACTGTACAAAATTTTAACGAAAATGCTCATTATTGCAATGGCTTACGATTAGCTTAATTTTATTTTGAAAACTACTTTAAAGCTATTGAAAATTTAGTTTTCTTAAATAAAAAAAACATATTTTGGAATAAGTATTTTGTTTAGATATAGATTTTGAAAATTACATTAGCCTTTGATTTGTTGTTTTTGAATAAACTATGCCGTTGATTGTAATCCCATTGTTAAAAGAGAAAATTTTTTTGTGGAGCGATTATAAAATATGTAATACTTTCTCTGAATATTACTTCATTTAAATATGTATATAAAACAAAATCGACAAAACTTACCCTTTGTGGTTGCTGAAATACGTCGAATAAATTTTCTCTTACTTCAAATAAATTTAAATGACTACAATTTTGTTTATGTTTGCTTTAGAATGTATGAAAATTTTAGCTGAATCAGTATAATAGTTTTTCGTTTACAAAATATATCTTATAATAATGAATAAACACACAATAAGAACATTCTGAAAGAGTTTGAATATGAATATCGATTTATTTTTCTAAGCAATTAGTATAGAAAGCGAAATTTTCCTGACATTTGGCCTTGTACATACATATGTATATCTCACTGCCGAATTTTATATACAATACAATCTACTTATAGTTATATTTTTCTCTCTAAAAGAATAATTAATTGTGCCTGAGGATTTGTAATTTACATAATTTGTTAGAAAGTTTTAGACTTTACTTAAGAGTTTAAGTTATATTTCCTCTTTAGACCAATTTATCTCGAAAACGGAGGATGATTTTTATTACCACCGATTTCTAAGCCGAAGTAAAGTAGTTTGGTTAGATGCTATAACATTAAATATAGAGCTTGAACTGAGTTAAACTCGTAATCTACTGAATCAGTTGAAACAAGGTAGAATTGGCTAAAAACGGCATTACTTTCTTGCGCGCCTCCTATTACCATAAACCTTATCTAAAGCTGCAGTGTCTTAAAGTAAATAAATTCATTTAATTAAAACACGTGTAAATAAAGTCCATTAGGAGCAATTTAGCGCACAATCAGGCTGTCAGGCTAATGTACCTTAATCGATTCGTGGCATTAGCGTAAACATTGGACGAATAAATAAACCGTAAACAGTCTTAAATTCAACCAGATCTAGAAAATTAATTCCAACCGATTTAGACCTCCTGCAAAACGTAGGTGTCCGATAGAAAAACATTTTTACACCACGGAGAAAAGTTGCAATTTCAATCTGTAATCAGAGACGAATCTTATCAGAGTTGCTTTCACCTCTATACCAATCATCTTGAAGTAGTCAGGAATTTTCCTTATAATTAAAAATAAAACGGATCGATCTTAGCCTATTTATCAATCATATCATTAGCATAACGCTTAGTTTGGAAATCGCGAGTCGTTGCGCGATATTATTGGCGAGGAAACTTGCACCGGGTCGGCTGAGACCGGCTGGCTATATTTAGGTGAAATATTTGCCCGTTTGAAGTAAATGACTTAATTAAATGGCATCGGGGCTATTAATTATTTTATTCTATAAACAGCTTTAAGATATACCGATTTAGCACTACACACCACTCCTGCGGGGCGCGCGCACCTTGAATAGGTGAACATTTAGCGATTGCGCGGTGGGGCGGTGTGCGGCCAAGGCGGTCTATTTGCTGCAATTGGCAACGGCCGCCGCCGCGCGTTGTCTCGCCGAACTCGCGGCGCACTCGACGCTGCATACAATTCAATCAGAGGAAAATCTGCGCTGAAAATTTTTCATCTTTCACAATTGCAATCGCGAGGAGGTGGAGATCATGTCTGCAAATTTATAATTTACAGCTGGCGATGGAACGACTCTGCAGCTTATTTATTGGCGTTATATATGCAGATTGGCGTAGAGGCCGCGGAAACGTGGAAGTTCAGCCTTAATGGCATCGTAATGAGATTTCCCCGTGTCGCGGCGGCTCATAGTGCCAATGCAGCGCCGCCTTATCGCCGGCCGGTTATCATAAATTGCCTTTTGCAGAAAGCGAAAAATGCCAAAGCACCAAAGAGGTATTTGGGGCTCCGGTGACATGCCACGGAGCACAGCCGGTGCTGCAGTGGTCCCAATACGAGACGACGATATCTGACATATATCACAGTCGAATGTGATTATGTTTCCGATTATCCAGGGGGGTTACACATGTACTTGTTCACGAATTAATTAAATCCGAAGCCGTTTCTCACAGCGGGCAAAATATTGATTTGTGAACAGCGGCCGTCGAGCACCAGGAGCCAGCCGCCCGCCGCCGCGTGCACCGCCAACGGCCCCTCGAGACTTTCAATTAATCTCCAGGCCTCTGGTCATAACGTGCCGATCTGTTTTCAACAAGTTATAATTACTCGCAAACTCGATGCTCAATTAGCCAATAGCTAGCCAGCATCAAGGGCTGGACCGCGAGCGTGTGTGGTGAGGTTTCTTAAAAATGACCGATTATTAGCTGAGGAGCCACTTTATGCCGGCACTTAATCAGCTGCTTCGTAAGACAGTTGCCTGTCAATTATGCGATGTGAGCGGGATCACTGTCGTGCTTAAAGTAGGTAAACTTGAAGCCAATGAAGCACAATTATTAAATTTTTCTTATAAAAGGGAAATTTTCTCGTCACCTGCCGTACAGGATCTGAAATTAAACTGTTTTAGTCGAAAATCTTGACAATTTTATGTTAATTTTTAAATAGAAAGTCAACCTGATCAGGTTAGTCAGAAAGTCACAAAGTATCCACATAATTTTATATGATTTAAGATTTCCTTGGCAACAGGTTTGTTTCAATATTTTTATATTTGCTAACAATGACTTATATGTAATTAGTATAGAAGCCTTATTTCTTGAAGATTACCGCACTAAAGATGATAATTTCCTATTTCAAATATTGCATAGGTATACCTACTTAATTATTTTAAACTAATTTTTGCAATCTCTGCTTTAAAGTCTTAATTAAAATTTTCTGATTTTCTAGTAAAATTATGTGATCGTGCAGTGTTAATCGCTCACGTATTTTAAGATTTTTCCGAAAACCCCTAAAAACTAGACTTTAATGTTAATTTCATAAAATGGATAAAAACCCCATTTCTTTTGAAAACCTCTAATTGAATTATAAATTATAATAAAATCAAACTTCAAAAATTGTGAAAAATTATCATTATATGCACGTAGGTACTCTAAAATACCCTAAATAAATAATTTGCAGAGAAAATTGGGGAATTGGTTTTCCGCTTTAAAATATGAATGTTTTTATAGCAATTCTTAAAAAATATTTTGGACAGATCTGTTTCTCAAATACAGAAGAAAAGGAAAATCGAAGAAAAAGAAAAGAAATCTATTATAATTAAATTAGCTAACTAAACTATGAATCGTGATCTCTTCTTCTAAGGCAGAAATTACTCTGTTTGAAAGACGTAGTAATTCAGAAAACGCATCTAAAAGTCAATTCGTTTTCAATCTGCTTGTCCTTTATTAAATTTAGATATTTTCTTAAATTTACCACAAAAACCCCAACATCCCACTCGTACTGAGGAAGAGGGTCCATATTCCAATAAACCAGCCTTAAGCTTTCCACGGGCCAACACTGAGCTCATTAATGGTCACAACTTGCATAAACAAGGCAGACGTAATCAAGTCATTTGCAATATATCACAGGCTTAAAGATATCAGGAAACCATTTTTCAGAGACTTATTCATAAAACAACAAAATCCGAAAATATTTTGCACGATTAGCAGAGATGAGGGGTACCCACGGGTTTTGGTGGAATCACGTCACGGTGCGGCAGCAGGCATGCCATAGTCAGCGAAACCCGAAAGAGGCCCAGCCAGACTGCGCGAAATCAATTCTGAATAAGAAGTACCCTCGACGTTTCTTAATCCCTCGGGACTCATGACAAGCATTTCACATTAGGAAGTGAAGATATCGCGGCCAAGAATTTTTCTGCACGTTTAGGTCGCCCATCGTATTGCGAGGGCTCGTCGCCAGATTCGATCCAAAATCGGGGCCGAGTACTTAATTGAAAATCAACAAAAGATTCATCTGTTCCCCCCGGTGCGAGTATTAAAAACGTCCCGAGTCCGAGGACACTCTGCAGCAACAAGTGGAACAAGTCCGGTCCCAGGCCTCGGGAGTAAGAGATAACCGAAGTGCATCGGCGCAGGAGCGAGCAAAAAACGATAAGTTTATGCAAATTTCGTTAATTGATTTAATTTACTTAACACATACAGACACGCACGCTCTGAGTGCCGCAAAGGCATGCCAAGTACCTTCGGCAGGAAGTCTACATGATTTCCTCCTCTCTGTGGAAAAGGTCATTTGCGTAATCTATCTTGATCTCGAGGAATGTATGTGGCGTTTATCTTTGGTCCATTTTGGAATTATGTTTGTAATATGGTGCAACGTCGGATCGATTCAATTGAAAAGCTGTCGCGAGAAATTTTAGAATCCATTTCTTGTATGGGATGTGTAGCTCTAGTTAAAACAACGAACTTCTTCTACTGGTTGAGTTTTTTTGTTAGACTAAATTTGGTTAAAGCGATAGAAAACTAATTAACTATACCTATAATTAACAAAACTAGCACAAAGAAATTCTGAACATAACAAATCTGCTGGAACGAATTTAATTTAAGGGAAATGGTGTCATAGGCGAGAATTAATTAATGGACTTGACCACGCAAAAAATGTCCATTTTCGTATCAAATCTTTTGGGTTCATAAATTGGGCGGAAGCTATTTCTCTTAATTCTTATTTAAAGTTATACTTGTTCTATTTTCAGTTCAAATATTTTGTTTTTACCAAATTTTAGAGTTGTTTGGAGCAATATATATCATATTAAAATAATATAAGTCTGAAATTATGCCTTGGCTATTTACTTATTTATTTGTTTTCTTATTTAAACTAACCGAAATCTGCCCTGACTATAATTACTTTTTTACATTAAATTGATTTAAATCTCTGAAATAAATGCAGTTGAAGAAAATAATTTAACTTACAGGGAGGTACATTTAATCAGGTTCGTAAAACCAAATTGTAGTTAATTCATTAGTAGGTAATGGTAGACTTTATCAGAAATCCTCAGAATATGCAATATGCATACCAATAATAGTAACAATAATTTATCATAAAAGCGTAAAAGGCATATGTAAGTCATTTCTAATCTTTCGGAATGTAATGCTATTCAAATTTATAATCAGTTTCCAAGGTGTAGAGAATATTTAGAGCAACGTTCACATAACTACTATCCACAAAACCTTACAACAAGGAACATTTGAGCGTGAACACTAGATATCATATCTTCACACCCGAGATAACATTCCGAATGTTGCCGGAGCCACTTGTATCCGGTTGTAGTTAGCCGGGCAATTAATTCATTCTATCTAGAATCGAGTTAACGATATACAGCAATACTTCAACTGTAAGTGGCTCGATTATGTTGCCGTCAACTGGGTAAGTCAAACAGAGCCCAAGGAGCACATGACTGGCCGAAATCGGCTTTGATACCGTCAATAAAACGAAATTAATGTATCTTTGGGCCATAAACGCTAACCGGGTGATTGCAGCACATGCATAAATCTAACACCTATTCAATTTTGACTGCTCCCCCGCGGCCATAAACTGGAAAAATTGAAGGAAAAGTCGTGATCGAATCATTGCCCAGGCCTCAGTTTAAGCCTCAGTTTGCCACGTCCTAGACCATTTCAGAATTGAGACTGGGGCCTAAATGTGGGGCTCCGGTTGTCGTAGCATGTGTTCCATGTTAATTTTTATCCTAAGGCCATCGCTGGCAGGTCCCGGCTCATTAAAATGTTATTTCAGAAGCAATTTCTCATTAGATAAATGCGAGAATGTAAAGCGAGCAAATTGCACGACGACGGACGGCCTGCATCTTGCAACAATCCGGAATCTTCCCACAGCAGCGCCCCATGAGCCTTTCCATCACTCAGGGCTGCCACAACAGCGGCACCGCACGCCACCCGCCTCGGAGAGCTCATTTTGTGGAACAACATTTCAATTGCACTTACCTCAGTTCGACATCTATAATAATTAATGAGGTTATTATCTTAGCGAATTGGCTAATTTTCAACAGTGTTCGCCGTCGTGAGCATACCTCCTTCGAACGAATTTGCAACTGCTCAAGACGCAAACTCAACAGCTTTAAAATTAGAAGACAGTCCGCGCGCGGTTTATGCAAATTGCAACAGTAGGAGTCTATCGTCTCAATCAGAGTCAATTTAGAGATTTCAGTTCAAAAATTTATTTCGCCAGTGAAATATGAAAGCGATATCAAAAATTATCGCCGATTTAGACTGGAGTTTAAATATAAGAGTTTAAAAAAAAACGCCAGTCATCCTCGTTAATAACGCTAGATATTGAGAAGTAAGAGTTTCTAAATTTATATAACCGCATTAAAATTTGTTCATGACACGATCAGTGGGCTTGGTCAATTTATACTTTTAGGTATGCTGTTTAATGTTTTCGAAATATTTGAGAGTTAAAATTAATGTACATATGTAATATATATTCCGCATATTATGTGCGATTTCACACATGATTTTATATTAGCCCTGCAGCCCCTGCAGAGATGTTGTAAAGTTGATTTTAATTTGAAAGTTGTTACGCGATAATTCATGCTAATTGGCATGTTGCTGCGGAGTAAAGTATTTGCGGCATGCCTCTAACTATCCAGGAATAATGAAAATTATCTATTACTTGCGTAAATGGATCTAACTACTTTAAGTAAGGTGCAATGTGCTAAGACATTTCCCTGTTGGGTGTTTACATGTTACGTAGGTACCTACTATAAAATTAACACACCAAAATCGTTTCGTTTATGTTTAAGGTTGATCAGATCAACTTACACTTCATGACATATTTAACTTTAAAATTTGAAAATGTTATGTTTTAGTGAGAATTTTCTACATTCTATATTATTTCTATAAGTTTTGCATAGTCTGTATGAGAACAAACTTTTAAAAGTTATTTTTCACATTAGTTTGGTTTTTTATGTAAATGCAGTTTGTAAGAAAATGCCAAAAACTAAATATCTTTTTCTCTTGAATAATGTTCAAAAGGTAAAATTTGCTTATCGCTATCTTCAGTCATGAGGCGGGATTACATTGTTTTTAAAATCTTCAGGGATCGGTGAAATACCACAAACTTGTTTGAAAGGTGTCTCTTTACGAACAGTTTTGCTTCCCCGATACCCGGAAATTATAATAAAAGATTCCCGAAGACCGGAGCACTTATGTGAGGAAATACAATTTCAATAAAATTTAACGCGACATGTATTATCCCGATTATTGATAAAATTATAAAATTGTGCAACATTTCCTCCCCGAAAAGGCCACAAAACAAGCCGGCACCATGCGCTCACAAGGCGCTAAAGGCGCGCATATTTTTCGAGCCTTTCTCTCGTAATTCACCACGATCCCAATCGGACCTGCGAACGTGTTTATGAATATTTAGATATTATTAAACATGATCTACTCCTCTGCATTAAATAGTTCCCTGTCCGCCATTTGGCCGCACAGCTACCGCGACTGTGCTACCGTTTTGCCAAGATCTGTTCAAGCCGCTCGTCGACCATGCGGTGATCATGTAGGCTGCAATTCTGAGCAGCATTGGACCAACGTCCGGAGAGCGACAGATATGGAGGAAAGTTATGAGGAACAGACAAGAAGTTCTAAGTGCTGGGGAACAGTAAGCAGAGGTAAGTAATAGCCGCGATCATGGCTCGATGCTGCGATCGCGGCTAGAGAAATTCAAATGAACGAGGACTGTCCTTTTCGCCGCCATCCCGAGTCCCAGTTGCATTCGGATAGGCGTTCATGCGCTGCACCAACCAATGCAATTTCCCGGCTCAATGGCAGGCACCGACTTTTCTTATGGTCTTCTTATTAACCAGTCAAACAAGGGTGAGGTCGGGATCATAAAGTTGGATATAGTCTCGGTACTGTTACCCGGGTTAGGCACCGGGCCTCAGAGGTGGCGTGTAATTATAAAACAGCCATCAGACCCGGCTGAATTTCGTCTCCTGGCACGGATTCGAAATAATGATAATTTGTCTCCTACGCAAATTTTTGCGCGCACTCCTGAGATACAGTTCCTACATAATACATAACACTTGTGTGCTCGGTGTGGCAACGATGATGAGCGACAGATATCCCGGCTGTCGTGAATTATGCCACACCATTCGGTTTAATTGTCTCGAGCCTCAAGATAAGATAAAGCTCAAAGGCTTCAGTCGTGATTGCGAAAATTACTGACTTTGAGTTGGAACAGCTGTCACCGTGGGGAGAACGACAGCAGTTTTTGGAGCTCGGGGACTCTTCTTTTTACTGGGGTTACCATCTGCCATTTTAAAGTACATACTTATAATCATATTGAAGCAAAGCTTTGTGGAATATACTCATAAAGATAAAAGGATCTGCTCGATTAAGTAAGTTAATTTGAACCAAAAATGGGTTACAACTGAAAACTTTCACATAACTAAACGTTTTATTGATAACACTGACGCAGACCTCTTTAAAAGCAGAAAGCAGAAGAAACGAGCAGAAACTTTTAAAACTTTCTAAAAGCCCTGATTTGTGAAGAAAATTTAAAGCTTTGATGAGTGAGTAATAGAAGGATATATGTACAGCTACCTCTACAACAAAATAGAAGATTGGTTTTTTGGAATTTAGGCTATTGGAAGTTAAAACTATTTTTGTAAAAATGTTATTCTACATATCAACTTATACATATTTGATGTACTCTCAAACTCAAAAATATTAAGAGGCGTTTCATACATAATAACAAGTGTGAGCTAATTTGAGAAGACTGTAATCTTGCAGTAAATAAAAATAAATCGTTGGCAAAGCTAGTTAAAATATGTAAATGCATCAAAAGAAACACGCTTTGGTAATTTTCATTTTAATGATTGTTCCTCTAAAAGCGATAAGCATTTCGCAAAAAAGTTATTGGCAATTTGAAAAAAATAAATGGTAACCCTGTTTGCGACATTCGTAAGAATCTTCAACGGTCCAATTGGCCGAAACCTCGTGTCGTTTAGGATAAGAAGGTAGAAGCTAGCTGCTGGCGGGCTCAATTATGTAAATTTGCCGATTGCATATTTTTGCATGAGTCCCGCGAACTACTCCTACTTAATATCCATAACTAAAAAATAGAGCTAAAGATTTTTGCAGAAATATCAATTGTTCGAGGGCTTACGGCGGCGGCGAGTTTGCCATGTTGGGAGTGCATGCAGCTGCACGCCAGTGGCACAGCAGCCTCGCGAGATGCATATAAACCGAATCCGACAGATCGATCGATCGGAATGAATGAAATCATGCGATCAATTAAAATTGAAGGAAAAATCGCGGAATCGCGAAATCCATTGTGCCCCGGTGGCGGCTGGATTGCGCGGCGCTTTTCCACTAACCGAAGGTGGGTCGCGCGATGTCGTGCCGCGGCGCTTGAAGAAATGCCGCTTAGCAGCCGCTCAGCTGTCTTTTTCGCGAGGATAATAAGGCGATTGGGAAATTCCGAAACTCGAGCCACTCAAATTATTTGCATGAGGAATTATGACAACGATGTCGTCGAATTTTCTGAGTCGCTGAATTGCGAAAGGTCCCAGCGCGCCCCGCGATGATGACAATGACGCGACGACGGTAGCGACGGGAATGGGGCCGCGTTAGTCCCGCACCAGGTCCAAGGAGGAGACGTTCCTCTTCTGGAAGACGCGCAGGAATAAAGACGTTGTCGGGTGAGATATGTGTATGGGCGACAATTTATGAAAATTCTGGCGCCTTCGCAGCCATAAACGTTTTCATAAGCGCACGAGAAGATGCGAATTTATGGTATGGTGCGGTTTTATGAGAATGAATCGCAGAATCTGATAGTAGCAAATTTCCCTACTTGGTTGCTACTGCTGCGCCGCTAGAGCGCCTGCTCCAGCCTCTCTACGGATCGTGTAGAACGATCATATGTGGCGAACGAGGCGAATGTTTATTTAGGCAATTATGTCATTTGTTAAAAGGATCTGCAAGGTAGACGTCGGCTCTAAATGTCATTTTGGTTATTATTAGGAACATGCATACGGGCGAATTGATTAGCCAAGCAATAGGGTGCTCTGCAAACCATCTACTCAGAAGCATAACTTATTGTTGGTCTTTTGCGTTATTACTGAATATGTGCCTATAAGTAGCTAAGTGTATAATAAATAATCATATCTTTTAGCCAAGCCCAAGGAGCAGTTCACATAAGCTGACCGCGACGCCTGTATCTAAACTGTTTTTCTATGGTATTACATTATGTAGTGCAACAGAGAAATTTTGTTGGCTTTTTTGTAGTTATCTACATATACGAATAATAAATCTTAAAATAAAAACGTCTTAAAATATTCGTTCTGGTTATTTTCCAACAATTAAAAGATACATGTATCAAAATATTAGAAATCTTAGTGTTTTAGACAGTTCAGTTATGTATTATGACTTATGAATACCACTCATTTTTGTCTTCTTTTGAAACAAACAGTTGTCGAAGAATTATAGATAAACGTAGCTTTTAAAAACATTCCTTTGCATACATATTAATGGAAAAATCTCTCTGAATAAATAAGAGTTCTTCTTTTGCTCTAATACTCGTATATTCATGAAATTCAATTCGATTAGCTAGTAGTACCTAAATCCTACAACAGAAAATTGTCTACAGTCGACAATTTATAGTTTACAAAAAGATTTATGTTATCTTTAGCTCAGAATTTTTTACTCTACTTTGTTGTAAAAAAAAAATTAATTCAATTATACATATGTAATGTATTTTTATTTCGTGCTAAAGTTAGAGAAAAGTTAGAAAGATGTAGAATTCCTTCTAATGCACGATGGCCAAGTACGAGTATATAGCAAAGCAATTTCGCTATTATTTTAAGAACTTTTCATCTAAACGTATATCTATACTATACATAATTTTTTAATCCATCTACTCTAAAACTTCTCGTGCAAAATAATCTTTCTGAAATCGAAATGGATCTCTGTAGAAGCGGAGGAGCCTTCTGCCCTTTACTTGCCGCGAAGGCACATGAGTGTGGTTCAAGAGTTCACATGTTTTCGTGACTAGCGTTGCAGAATGAAATAATTTATTCAACATTACGCGTGACGATCATAAAAATTGAAAAGAGCCCAACACTTTTGATCTTTTCGCTGTCTCGTAGAATTATGGTCGAATAAAATTTTCTGTTTCAATAATGAATTGTTTCTTCACATACTTCGGCAGAATTCTTCGTGAAAAGAAGGGGTATAAAAGTCATTAATTCCTCCCAGGTGGTACTGACCCAATTTCCAACAAGTGCAAAAAGGAAGTTTACTTTTGAAATAAATGCTTCCTTCGCGGCACTTGCCAACCCACCATTTATCACACATTCCAGCGGCTGAAATAAAAAAAAAAGAGTTAAAAACATAGTTTGGGGCACGGCGGCACAGTGCACCGCTCAAAATCAGTATTTATTAATTCAGTGCAAACGAGCAGCAGTGCACTGTTTATCACCATTAATCTCGTTAGGAAAGCGGGAAGATAGCGCTGTAGCCGAGCAGAGAAGCTGAAAATTAGTAACCCGAAGCACCATAACTTACCGTAAGTGCTAACAAAATAACCACCTTTGCACCTACAAATCCTAATTAACTTGTTCAACATACGCAAAAGATATTTCGCTCACGATCCAGGCAACACTCTCAAAAATATTTCCTTGAGGCGGCCAACCGCATATTTCTGCATTTCAAATTTTCTTAAACCAGTCCTCGGCGGCGAATGTTGCGTCGTCGTCATCGTTGTCGTCGTATTTGCCGCAAAATCGCACCGATCGACTCAAGACGATCGCGATCTTGCGACTAAGACTATGACGGGTAAGACGACGACGACGGCGGCGAGGACAGCGACGGCAACATCACATAGATGAAAATTTTCATGATATAAGCGATCCGCGGATAGGTGCCCGGCAATTTAGCCTCCCCCCGGTCGGTATCTGGCCATATCTAACGAGCCTACAACCAATTATGTCTTAACTACAAATCATCAGCAATCAATTCACCTACGGTTCTTACTAAATACTTTCAAATGTTTACCAAGTTTGGTATTTTTGTGCAATCATTAAGATGTTGTCCGCTTTTCCGTCGAAGCACCGCAGGAGAGTGACATAGGCCGTGGCGGGACCACGAGCGGGGCCCCATCCTCCTTTTGGCTCCGGCGACGACGACGCGAGCTAAGACGCCGGGAAAAGACGGTGACGCGGTGCGCTTTTCTTCTCTAGGCGACGAAGAGTTAAAAGGCCTTTTTTGCGACCGCATTTGGCCCGAGGAAAACTGATTTCCGGGATATGTTTTTTTTTATTTCGGGTTGTTTGTCATTGTTTTGAAGACTTGCCGTGATGAAGTTAAATGGCAATTAATTCGAGGCGATGCGCTTCTTCAGCCACAGCTTTTATGACAGATATCTGCAAAGAAGACAGTAATAGGTTCGTTTATTAACTATTTAGCTACGAATGTGTCTTTTAAATTCCCCTGCCTTTTATCCTTGTGCCGCGTTTTTATACGTCTAATCTTATTAATCAAAATAAACATTACTTATGACGGCATCGCAAGTTGAAATAACATATTTAAGCTACATACCTATAGAAATTGAATTCAAAAATGTTTACAACGTGCTTTGCATCACCATATCAGCAAAAACTCTAATTACAAATTTTAATGCTAACTCCAATAAATTTCAAATTAGAATGATGTACCTACAATATTTTCAAACTTTTTTTAACAATTGGAATCAATCAGAAAAATATATCAAACGATATTTTAGTATTGGAACCAATTGGGACATAAAGAGAAGTAAATAAAGTTTTTATAGGCTGGAACCGGCTTTTGCCTCTTAATTTTATAAGGTTTATTTCATTCAAATTTATGAATGTAGCACTCAAGAAATCTGTTTTAGTAGCTCGCCTACAATTTTGGATTGCTGAATTGAATTAAAATTCATAAAATTTCTTCAATATATTCCCAAAAAAAATTATAAGGGTTTGCTAACGAACATCAACTGCTTACGGTTATTACAATGAGGATCGCCTTAGGTGCGACCATCTTTGGTCGATTCAAACATTGCAACAAATAACAATTGCCCGGTAATGGAAAGTCTTGAACGAAGAGAAAGAATGCCCATACGACTAACGAAGTGCATAAAAATTTAATGGAACACTTTTCAAGCGCATTGCGCTTAACATGAATGCATATGAAATGCAATTTGAACACTGCAAACCTTCACCCGAAGATCTTCACCTTTCTCGAGACGAACAAGGAGTTTCACTCGAACACCATAAATTTGCGAACAAATGACTTTAATAAAACGACAGAGTGCTGCAACAGCCCCGGGGACGAGACGAAAAGTGAGCGTGCGGGACGATCGGGGAGCACAAAAATTTTCAATAAACGGCCGCGCGAAAAAGGGTTTCTTCCTCTTGATTACGCCAACATACTTCTGGTGCGCATGAGTTATGACAGAAATAACCGGCCACAAAGGTCTGTTTAGACTGAAAAAGTAGGGCTGAATGAGAGGATAATGGCCTCATTCACCAAAATATGAACCGCGGCCGGGTTACACTGAATATATTTAAAATTATGAAAAAGGCTCGTTTATCGTTCTTTATGCCCGCCATCGCCCAGTCCAGTGTGATTCGGACGAAGTCGACGACGACGGGCAAATTATCAGGGAATTATGTTTCACGACGGCCAGCATCCAGGGTCCAGGGTCCGGGGGATCGTGTGTGATATGGCACCCATGTTTGCCTTTTAATTTCACCTTTTTGGCTTCGTCCGCAATCCGCATCCTCCACGGAGCGACAGCTGATTAACACTTTCCATACAGACTCCAAAAACAGCACCCTACTTAAAAAGACATGGGTTGATCCAACTCAACAAATTTCAAGTAGAAATATTGTATTATGACAGTAAATTTTAATATTAATTATTTTATAAAGATATACATTTTAAAATTAAAAAGTTATCGAAATTTTCATTAAAAAAATTTAGCTAAACTCGACGTAATGATTGAGCTGCACAATCCTGGCTTAGAACAAGTTAGTTAGTAGATATGACAAACACAACAAAAGAAGTTAAAATAAAAATGAACGACTAATTAACAGTGGTAAACACAAATCTGTTTTGAAAGAATTGGTTAATAATTTCTATAAGATTTTATCCGAGAATTTTCGAGCAAAACAGGATTAAAAACTACAAAATGTAGCTCAAATAAGTAATAGTTGGAAACTTTGAAATACAAAATACATATAAAGCTTCAAAACATTTCAAAATATTTTGAATTTTACTTTTTCTCATAAACTGATTATTTTAAACAATAGATAACGAATAAAGAACACGACAAGTGCACAATAATGAAAAACTTGTTCATCAAGATGTGTAAAAATAAGTTAATTGTATGTACATTGTACATAAACGGTCTTTTGTATGTTTTGACTCTATTTTTTTCTCGTAAATACGAGCATTTGAGCATTTTCTTTTACGAATTTGTAATCTACGGAAAAAATCCCACAAAAGTTATATGCCATGTAAAAAATAAATTAAATTTGTTGACCAGTGCAATTACTTTGGTCGGCTGTCAGATCTTTTGCCTTAGTATTGGTTACATTTTCTTACACTTAGGCTATATGTCGCCAAAATTGATATTTTACGAAAACGACATGCGGTTGTTACTTTTTCATGGGGCTTTGAAACGACGTCGGTACAGGAAGGACCGGCCGATTTTAATTACCACCGCTGGCACCAGGTGACTCACCGCGAGCCAACTACCTGGAAGCAAGTTGACGAAAATCCCGCGAAGTGTACGTGCACTCGCATTGTGCAACAATTAGTCCACTTCCGTGTCAGAAGCGGTTCGAGTCGAAGGTGCGCAGGCCCAGCCTAGACCGCGGGAACCACGGCCATTGTGGCTGGCGCCTTGCACTCCGCCCCCCGCTGGCAGCCAGATGTGCCAGTCGCGGCCGCGAGCAATTCCAGCGTAGGAAAACTCGCTGCTCTTAATTTGTCACAATTTATTATGCAAAATTCGTTATGAATTGTAAATTAGCTCAGCACCAGCAATGCTGCGAAGGTAACGCGACTAATTCGGCGCAAAGAGGGCGGGACGAGGGACCCCCGAACCGATCAAGCGTTCGGAGAGTCGAACAGATCGTCGGCGATCGCACAAATTGCCCCTGATAAGGGATCATTGACCCCGCGGCCGCAGCATTGTCTTGCGCTGCCTCCTTACATAATTCTTATGCGCGTCGATGCCGAAATGAATTGCTCTTTTTAATTTGTCCGCGTTGCGTTTTGCATCTTGGCGAAATACGACAACGAGCGCCAGGAGGAAATCGAATGCGATCTCGAACCACACCTGAGCACCGCGCGATCGGAGGGATCGTGTGTGTGCCCGTGGAATTCCAGAAAGGTAGCATTTTTCCCGGGAAGGGGGAAGGGAACCTTAGCTTCTTTCTTATTCGAAATCCGAGAAACTCTCTGAACCAAAGGAGCTCCGAAATGGGTTTGTTTTTTGTCATTCGTGCAGACGGTCGAGCCGCGGCCGCCTTTTGCGGGGATATCATTCAGCTTTGGGGCTGTTATCAGGCCGGTTCATGGGCACCTCTAAATGACGGTGAAATTAAGGAACGACGCAGAATACAAAATCAATAAAAGCGAGCAATCGCCACGAAGACCGGGTTTTGTTCCCTTCAAGTGAAAATTCTGCGGCTAAGGTGCTTATTAAGATATTTTCTGGCTTCATTACGAAAGATGTCGACGTTCGGACCAAAAGCTATACTACCTTAAAGACCCACCACGCTTTTTGCCGCGCAATGCGGTTTTTGGCACTAACGGTAAGATTTTGTAATTTTTTGACCGTAATTAATAATTTTGAGAAAATAATACTGCGTGTGGTTAACACTAAAAGTTGTTATATTTTTGCCACTGGCTATGTTTTTTTGGCTCAGTGATGTTCAAGTAAAGTTGTCCTCTTAAGTTTTATTTTCGTCCATTTTTAAGCCTTTTTAAACAAACATCGTTACATGGTAGAGTAAATATCCATCACTATTCAGGTTTTATTGTATTGTATTATAAAATGTGTATATTAATGAATCCGTCGCCATATGAAAAGTACGATATGCATAAAATTTTATATTTTAATTACGACCTTACTATATTAAAGTAACTACAAAAAGCATAACTATATCAACTCATTGTTGGATTCAACCATTTTTAAATGCTGCTTTATACCTCCTACTCTCATTGGTATCACAATTATTCGAATCGATAATGTTTTCGATTTTTTTAACCCATCGTTTAAGATAAAGAAAAATAAATATGGCTGAAAAAATTCCTATAAATCATTGATTTTTCTGCTCTTGTAATGAGAATACACCCTCAAATGATACTTTGTCATCTGAAGAATTTTTATCAAGTCATTGATATGGTTTCAATTCAACCAACTTTGTATATTATGTTATTATCCCGAACAAAACCTTAAACTTAAAAGTTATATTATTTGCCTACCAAGACATTAAAATAGAGTTATCTACCACATCACTGGTTCTAAACTAACCAAGCCCAACCTTTAGTTAGTTTTTATTAAGTCATAGTAACCCTCAAACTCGCTTTCTTGAAAATGTTTTTAATTTGAAAATTACCGATAACCATATGCACTATTTTCAATTTCAATAATGGAATTGGAACTTCCGGCCCTAAGATCATCGGTTCAAATTTATAATTTTTTAATTTTAGTACGATTAAACTCAATAGAAATTAAATTTATTCGTAAATGAAACTAATAAAGATTTTATACTATATAGTGAAATTTTCGTGAGTGTCGAACGTACTGTGTTTTATTAAGAGTTTATAAGAATACGCTTTTTGGGGGTAATAAAATAATATGTTTACGATGGCTCTTTTGCCTATCGCTCGAAGCGGAAGCTGTGATAGAACGTGAACGCCGTCGATCACTCGCTAGTGCCTCTAGTTGCTGTTGATCCAATGTCTCTGCTGGGGACTCGGGATGATGTGTTGCCGATGATGCGAAGACTGGAACTTTGTTAGAGCAGCTATGTGAGCTGTGACTCTATGATGAGGATTCAAAAGGAAGTAGCTAAAAAGCTTAACTCCTGTGAACCGAGAAGGGAGTAGCTAAAGAGCTCAACTCCTGTGAATCTAGAAGGGAGTAGCTAAAGAGCTCAACTCCCGTGTTATACAGACAAGACGTATTTCCAGATTGATTCGTTTATTCAATGCAATATAGTATTTATAGCGAATTGCATGTAAACAACTAATTACTTAATATCTAAATTACTTAATTCGGAAGCGTAAAGTCTTTCCCGGTGCAAAGTCAGCTGTGCGCATTTCAATTGCGGCGGGCTTTCGTAAGTACGCAATGGTGCCAGCCAAAGTGCTGGCGAAGCGCGCTCGAAAACTGGGTGACCGAGCTGTTGGCGCGGCCTGCCCGTGACACGATTGAAACTGCCTGCGCATGGGAAAGCTTTTCGCTGTACATATTGCTCTACCTAATTGATGTTTGTTTACATCTGATAAATTTATATTCTTATGAACTAAGTGAGGCGTCGAGTCTGAACATTCTCCCCTCCGTTGGACTGCTGTGCTGTTCAACCCTCTTCTTCGATGTTGATCATAAAGGCAGGTGCAGATCGGGTCGGTTGGCGAGGTGCTGGTGTTGGCTTGTTCAGCGTGTCAAGAGTGCGTTTGCGTCTCATTCGTTGACACAAGATGCCCGCGATGATGACTGCTCCTATGAAGAGAGCCAGATAGCCTAAAATGAACTGGTGGACATCGACTGCGTGGATCGTCTTCGGAAGCTGCTGTTTTTCCTTTAGTTTCAAGACTTCTTCATGCAGCGCCTTTAATTCTCCTTTGTGCTGTTTCAATTCTATGGGAGAATATCCTATTGGAGTAGCCTTTCGTTGTGCCGCTATGATGTCCGACAGATTGGTGGATGGGGTGAAAGATGTCCTCTGAACGCTTGGGTACACATTGTGTGATTGTATTGTGATTAGATCTTGTTTGATCACACAATTGGCTTGAATTTTTAGAATGCCAGCACCCTTTATCGTCTCTTGAAATGACTCTGGTCCGCAAACAATAGTGATCACGGATTCCTCCTTCATTGAGTAGATCCACTGATTGGGGTTATACAGTTGAATCCACCGAGGTGAGTCAAGGACGACCATAGTCTGGCAATTAGTGGGTGCTAACCTGCTCATATAACTCATTTCGCAGGCGGCTGTGTTGGAGCCCTTTCGATACATTGGATGCCTCTGTTTACAGATGTGATAGCCCATGTCGAGACTCGTACAAGTTGTTACTTCCTGTTGGCTGAGTGGATAGTACTGATCTCGGTGCAAATTGACTACCAGGAATTCCGTGCTAGGCTTGATGGACATGAAAGTCTCGTTGATTGCCACTGGAACCGCTATTACGTGGAACATTTCAAATTCTTCGAGGGCGAACAGTGGTAATTTGAGCCTGAATATGACGTAGTTTGATGTAGCACGCCCTTGTACCGTCATTAAACTGTAAAGCCTTATCAGGTTTTCTTGATATTCTGGTATTCTGAGGGTTGATGGTAGATGACCTTTAATTGTAGTCAGTGCGTCCTTCATCTGTACTGGAGACACTAACTGAGGGTTGATCTTTCCGTGATGAGTGTCGGTTAGGACATCAATAATAGCAGCTTGCTGACGTCCGAAGCTTGATGACATTAATGTGATTTGTATGGCTGTTGTTGCAAACATTTGAGCTACCTTCTGTTGGTGGAACTCTTCACTGATATTAATGGCTAGGTTGCTGAGTCTTTGTAGGTGTGAGTCCACTTCCTTAAATCGAACTTGCAGGCTCTCTTCGTCATCTTTTAGTATGTTGATCGTTGAGTCGATGATTGACGTTTGATTTTTTATTAATGTTAATAGATGATGCTCATTGTTTTTCATGTTGTCGATCGTTACAGCCATTTTATCTGCGTACTCTGAGTCAAGTACCCCGAATAGTGATCCTGCTATATTTCCGATGATGTTCAGCGGAGCTCGAGGCACTCTCTTCTTAGAATTTGCCGATAATAGTTCATTTTTGTCACTGAGATCTTCTCGCAGTGCAGCGAACTGTCTCGTGAGAGGTGAACAATATGTTTTGTCTGTTGCCAGCTCACACAGATCATATAGCTTGCCAATGCCTTGCTTAATGGCCTGGTATTCTTTCCAGTAGCCCTTCATGTTGTAGTATACCACCAGGTTCCATTCATTAGAGATGAGATGAGTGGGCCCCATGTTCTCGAAATAAATTCCAGGCTGTGTCTCGAAAGGTGTTATTTCTACTGGCGGACTTCCGATCACAGGCATTATTAAACATGTAAATAATAATGCACTTAATGCTGAGCCTGCGGTTGATCTTGTTCGTTTCTGAGGAACTGGGTCTGAGTGTGAGCTGTCGTCATTCTTCTCATGTGGCCTTGATGATCCTTCCTGAGCTTGATTTTTAGGTTGCTCTTGGACATTATCTACTGGTAACGGAGCTAACCTATGTATTGGTCTCCGCAAGATTCCTGTGGTGGTTTTGACATCAGCAACGCGTACCAAATCATCATCACCTTTGATGGTATGTGTGATTCTTCCGAGTTGCCACTTTAATGGTGGCAAGTTATCTTCCTTTATTAAGACCATCATACCCGGATATACATTTCTGCATGGCTGTTTCCACTTATGTCTATATTGTAACTCGCACAGATACTCCTTGGACCACCGCCTCCAAAATTCGTTTTTTATTTGTGACACTAGTTTCCATCGTTGAGCCAGTCCCTTTTCCCCGGTTGGAGCATGAGGATCGGCTATGGCAGTCAGAGGCTCTCCGACTAGGAAGTGTCCTGGAGTTAGCGCTGTCATATCATTTGGGTCTGACGATAACGGTGTAAGTGGTCTGGAGTTTAGAATAGCTTCAATTTCGCTAGTGGTGGTAGTCAACTCCTCATAGGTCAGTGAAGCAGATGCTAAGGATTTATGTAGCAAGGTCTTCGCTGATTTTACTGCAGCTTCCCACAGTCCTCCAAAATGAGGCGAACGAGGTGGAATAAAATGAAATTCTATGCCTTTTGCGTTGCACAGAGAAGAAATTTTCTCTTGAGACCTGTTGGAATGTATTATGTCTTGGAGCTCGTTTAGCTGATTCTTGGCTCCCACGAAATTTGTGGCATTGTCGCAGTATAGGTCCTTGCAGTGTCCTCGTCTCGCTATGAAACGTTTTAGAGCGCCGAGAAAACCGTCTGTTGATAAATCACTGACTACCTCGAGATGAGTTGCCTTAGTCGCAAAACAGCAGAAAACAGCGATGTAAGTTTTTTGTGGGCGCTTTCCTCTTAGTTTATAATGCGTCCAGATAGGCCCGCAAAAATCAACTCCAGATTTTATAAATGGTCTGGCAGGCTGAACGCGTGCGGAAGGAAGATCCCCCATAAGCTGTGTCATTAGCTTGGGCTTTACTTTGTTACAGCGAATGCAGTTCTGTACAATTGCTCGTGCGATTATTTTGCCTTTGATGGGCCAGAATCGTTGACGGGTGATCGCTAGCAATGTCTGTGCACCCACGTGTAAATTTTGTAGATGTATATCGGTCATTAGTAATTTTGTCAGCTGATGACCATATGGCAATAGCCTTGGATGCTTGGCATCATATTGTAGGTTTGACTTTTCCAGTCTGCCTCCCACTCTTATGAGCCCTTGTTCATCCAAGAAGGGGCACAGACTGCTTATGGAGCTTTTGTTCTCTACCCTCCCTGCTTGTTGAAGCTGATTCAGGTCCTCCAAGAATCCTTCCTGCTGTACATGCTTCAAAATTGCAGTAAGTGCAGCCTCTAGCTCCTTTGCCTTCAGAGTTGAGCTACTTCGTTCGTCTCGATTTTTTGGCTTTGAGTTGTGGATGAAACGTTGTACGTATGCCGTAATTCGTTGCAATTTTTTGAAAGAGTTGCAATGATTGATGGTTCTGATGAATGAGTCCTCTGTCCCGAATGCCGTTAGTGTTATCTTGGATCTCCTTTTTTCTAGATCGATGCATACCTTAGAGTATTTTGGCGGCCAACGTATTTCTGGTTCATGAAGAAAATGAGGACCATCAAACCACATTTTATGATTGACTAGCTCCTTGGCCAATAAGCCTCGTGATACCAGATCAGCCGGGTTCTCATTCGACTTTACATGTCGCCATTGTTCTGGTTTGGACGTTCTTTGTATGCTGGCTACCCTGTTTGCTACGAAGGTATGATAAGATGATGATTCAGAATTTATCCAGCCGAGAACGATTTCTGAATCTGTCCAGAAGTGGGACTGCACATCCGGTAATCTTAAATCCTTCATCACGCGTTGGCCCAGTCGCGCGCCTAATCTTGCGGCACATAATTCAAGCCGAGGCAGTGTCACAGTTTTTCTAGGTGCAACTCTTGACTTTGCACATAGTAGCCGTACAATCACAGTGCCGTCTTGGTCTATTGTTCTGGCGTAGATTGCCGCACCGTAAGCGCTTTCGGAAGCGTCAGAGAACGCATGTATTTGCACTGTCTTGGGGAGCTGACTTGAAAGTACGTGCCTTGGAACCTTGACATTGTTGAGGTCCTTGAGTCCTTCCCTAAATGCAAGCCATTTTGTATGCATTTCCATTGGTAAAGCAGCATCCCAGTCTAGTTTTAGGGACCAGAGATCTCGCATGAATAATTTTGCGGTGACCGTGACTGGATTCACTAGACCAAGGGGGTCGAAGATGTGAGCTATATCTGACAATACTGCTCGCTTCGTGACTTTGTGCGAGTCTTTCCAAATTGTACGTATGCAGAAGATGTCGGACTTCGGAAGCCATGACATTCCAAGCGTCTTTATGCAGCTTTCGTTTTCTTCGTTGATATCCAACTGCATTTCTACGTCGCTGAGGGGGATTCCTTGCAATAGTTGGGCGTGATTTGCACACCATTTCCTGAGATGGAATCCTCCGGACTTGAGAAGATCTTTCAGTTGCTTCTGTATCTCCTTTGCCTCCGCAAGACTACTGGAGCCGGTCATTACGTCATCGACGTAAAAATCTCTTTTGAGAACTTCTGCGCCCAGCGGAAATTTGTCCTCTTTACTACTGGCTAGCGAGCACAATGATTGTGTTGCCAAAAACGGTGCCGCAGTTGTTCCATATGTTACGGTTCGCAGTTTGTAATATTCTAGAGGTCCCTGTTGACTTTCTCGCCATATGATCAGTTGATACTTCTGATCTTCCTCGTGCACCAGCACTTGCCGGTACCATTTCTCTATGTCGGCAGTGAACACATACTTCGGAATTCTGAATCGTAGCAGAATCGAGAATAGCTCCTCTTGAACGGTGGGTCCTTTATGAAGAATGTCGTTCAGCGAAATATTTGTAGACGTTTTAGCTGAAGCATCAAACACTACCCGAAGCTTGGTGGTACTACTGTCAGGTTTGATGACGCAGTGATGTGGAAGGAAGTAGTGTGGCTTTGTAACTTCAGCCGGGCTCACCTTCCGCATGTGCCCCAGTCTTAAGTACTCTCGCATGAATTCTACGTATTGGACTTTGATTTCGGGGTGTTTGATAAGCTTTCTCTCAAGGGAAAAAAATCGTTTGAGCGCGATGTCTCTTGATTCCCCTAGCAGCTGGCCCTTCGGTAGTCGCGCTTGGCTGCGACAGCAATTTGTTTATTAATGCTGTGACAAGAAGTCTGTGATTGTCATAGCGTTCCTTAAGCATTTCCCATGCAGCTGCATAATTTTCGTCCGACAGGCTGAAATGTCGAATTAATTTTTCTGCTTCCCCGGAAAGATGTGTTTTGAGATACCACATCTTCTGACAAGATCCCAGAGCTTGATTATGCACCATTTGGGTGAATAGGTCATGGAATTGTGTCCACTCTAAATAACTTCCGTCGAATTTGGGAAGTACAATTTTTGGTAGCTGCATGTGTAATGGCATCATGTTGCTTGTAGTAACGGATGCTTCCCCGTTGTGCTTGCTTAGGGCTGCTCGCGTCTCCGCTATCCTGATGAGCGTGTCGTGGACCTCCTCTTCCAAACTGTAGTATTCGTCTGCCTGGTAGCCATCAATATTTGTTTCGTCGGCTAATTCCGATATGTTGTGCTGGAACGCTTCGATTTGTGCCCAGAAGCGCTTTATGGTGCATGACTTCTCTTCATAGGCTTCCTTTGAACACGGCTGATTGTCCTGCTTTAGCCTATTCAGGAGCCTTGTCAATGATGCTATTGTTACCCGTTGCTTTCGTACGAGTTTTAATAGCAGTTCAGCGTCGGCATCAGTACCTTGATTGTGTGCGGATGATCTGTAGCCAACTGTTGATTCTTGGATAACTGTTGATGCCCCTTTTGAATTTCGAGCCGATGCTGAAGGTGTCCTGCTCTTAGCCCCTTCATTAGAGGCTGTTGTTGTATTTTGTTGTCCCATGGGTGGTGCCTGGAGCCTCGCTCCTTGATGGGAGTCCGTAGTTCCCGTAAAATTGGTTATATTCTCTTGGAAAATTTGAGAATATTCCTCATAGATACTCCTTATGGATTCATAATAATCCCTTTCGAAGTACGGATGGTTCAATTGTTCTCCGAATTTTGTTCGAATGAGGTTATCTGTGGCCTCAAAAGAATCCCAGGCTTCTTGGAGCCGCCTCAACCTCTCTTTGTAGTAGTCCAAAGTCTTGCGCTCAGCTGAATCTTTCTTGTAGTTAGAAACAATCGCCTGAATGGCGGATCCAGTCTTGTCCTGAACTGCTCCCAACGTCTCCATAGTAAGTGAATCGTTTGAATGAGACGCAGAATCACCAAGATGCGTAGATGATCACGTCGGGGTCACCAATGTTTACGATGGCTCTTTTGCCTATCGCTCGAAGCGGAAGCTGTGATAGAACGTGAACGCCGTCGATCACTCGCTAGTGCCTCTAGTTGCTGTTGATCCAATGTCTCTGCTGGGGACTCGGGATGATGTGTTGCCGATGATGCGAAGACTGGAACTTTGTTAGAGCAGCTATGTGAGCTGTGACTCTATGATGAGGATTCAAAAGGAAGTAGCTAAAAAGCTTAACTCCTGTGAACCGAGAAGGGAGTAGCTAAAGAGCTCAACTCCTGTGAATCTAGAAGGGAGTAGCTAAAGAGCTCAACTCCCGTGTTATACAGACAAGACGTATTTCCAGATTGATTCGTTTATTCAATGCAATATAGTATTTATAGCGAATTGCATGTAAACAACTAATTACTTAATATCTAAATTACTTAATTCGGAAGCGTAAAGTCTTTCCCGGTGCAAAGTCAGCTGTGCGCATTTCAATTGCGGCGGGCTTTCGTAAGTACGCAATGGTGCCAGCCAAAGTGCTGGCGAAGCGCGCTCGAAAACTGGGTGACCGAGCTGTTGGCGCGGCCTGCCCGTGACACGATTGAAACTGCCTGCGCATGGGAAAGCTTTTCGCTGTACATATTGCTCTACCTAATTGATGTTTGTTTACATCTGATAAATTTATATTCTTATGAACTAAGTGAGGCGTCGAGTCTGAACATAATATAACAATTGAATTTACAGAACATTACCCAACTTAGTTATTACTACAATTGTAGGAATTGGTTTAAGCTCACCCAAAAGCGAGCAAAAGGCGGCTGAAATGCACCGCCGTGAGAATGTTGGAGTACGTTAAATCTTTAAATTTGGCTAGAGCGGATTGCCCAACTCTGACCCAGTTTGGAACAATTAGCTATCGAATTTCTGCTGCCTTTCAGGGCTCGTAGTAATGGGAATGCTATCAAGATATGGAGTTGGGTATCACTTCTAAACAATGCGCAGCGAGTAGTTGAAATAAAATCGCAAATGCGAACCCTCTCACAATGCGGAGTGCGCATTCGGCTCGATGGTAAGCAAAATAGCACAATCAGCCATTGAATTTTCCTCCAGGGAGAGAAAAATCCTCGACGAGCCTTTTCAATTCGGGCTTTCCATCTTGGCGCTGCAGAACCATTCTACAAAAGACCGGGAAGCGTTTCGCGAAGGAAACCAAAAGTGCAACAGATCCGGGCGACTAGTAAATTGGCGCACGGGGAATTGCATGCGCGCGCATCTTAAGGTGGGCACAAGCTGTGCGCGATCAACTTAAAGGGGCCTGCGCAGTTGCACAGTAAAAGTTTCAAATGAAATCGAAAACTTTTGTGTAGAGCGACGAGGTTGGAAGAAATCGGGAAAAAAATCAGAGGAAAATTTTTTCTTGGTGGAGTGGAGATGAAAAGCCGCGATGTAGCACAGGTATAAGAGTATTGCTGTTAGGAGTTGAAAATGTTTTTCCATTTTCGCGATTTCTTTTTCCGGACACGCGCGCGCGAGCTCGGCGGACAAGAGGAGGAAATGTCTCATGTCGCCTGCACCGCGCTGCGATCGGCCGGCTGAAGGAATCCGACTTGCAACATTACCGGCACTGCATCGCATGCACCCAAGAAGCGTAGTCAATCGAAGAATAGACGTGTCGTTGAACCGATACAAAACGATCGGTGTAAACACGCCGTTTGGTAGGATCGCGAAGCACGGAATGGATTACAAGGCACTGGCCGAGCGGCCGATAAGGAATGCTGCCTAGGCTTAGGCTGGCTTGCAAAATTCTTGTATCTGGTCGGAATGCGAGTTAATTTTTAGCCGGCGGATGTGTGCAGACGACATAGGTTGAATTAGCTTGAAAAGTTGATGACACTCCTTGGGAATGCCTGAGATCTGTCACCATAGAAAATTGCCATCGATTGCCACTAGCGGCTCGATGCTTCTCGGGCAGGCCCCGCGTAGCTTGGTCCACTTACGATCACTCGGGTACCTCGCGATCGATTGACAGTGAACATCTATCAGAAATTTTAGCTGAAATTCTATATGTTGGCCAGCTAACGGTGAATTGTATGCGACTTCCTGAAAAGGTCAAGTCAAGTCGTCTCGGGAGAGAAATTTGCGCCACGCAGACGCATATCTTCTAATTGGTACTAATTAGGCGCGTGATACCTAAGACGAAAAAAAAAATTTAACATGCTGGTTTGAAAAAGAAGTAGATCACATCAACTTGATTTGATACCGCGTGAAGATTGAGGAGGCTGTGGCGGCTGGCTGATGCTGTTGCGAAATGAGGAAAAATTCACCTAGTGCTACTGCATATTTGGTGTTACGCAACTGATCGAGTTATTGCTCCTTGATCGATATTGGAGCACTAATTTCGCTATGGAAAGCTATTTATGTAGCTGCACCAGCAATATTAGAAAATGTCTATTTTAAAAAATATGTTCATATTAGGTAGGTAACTCAAAATATATTTTGTTACTTTATATGTTATTATATGATAGGGGTCTCCAAAGTTTTGGTTTAGTTCCCAAAATATAATTTTGATAAAATATTCAAGTATGTAGGATTATTTCATAATAAAAAATAAAAATTAAAACAATTTTTTATAAAAAGTAGCTTCCAAATAACTTTTCCCAATGCCAGAACAACTCTCTTAATTTTAAGTTTGATAAACAAAATATTTACCTACTAAAATTAGTACTAAGTATACTGAACAATTCAAAAAAATTTTACAAAATAGTTTTAAGAGGGTCTAATTTCAAATCTCTTTTCAAAGTCCCTTAATTATTATATCTTTCTTCATTTCTTTTTAAGATATTACGAATATATAAATCATTTTAATCAAGTAGCCGCCCATTTTAAAAATTTGGAAATAGCCAGGCAAAAAAAATTGGACTCTTCATATTTTTAGAATTTTTATAAAAATGTGTGGTGATGGGTTTCTTGCCATATATCAGATCAAATTTTTGATACCATTTTTGTAATTAATCGCTTTGAAAACATTCATATCTATATGTACGGTTCCATTCTTCACAATATCTAATCGTCTTTTTTGCGGCAATGCAATGTTCTTTACAAGGGCTGTTTTTTTGTTTGGAAAGGGCATTAAGATAGTTAAGAGCAACTCTGACTAATGTTACGTTAATAGTCTTTAAAACCAATCACCGAGCAGGATGCCATTGAAATATATTGAAAAATAGCTCCATGCGAGGTGCGGACGCTCCAATCAATGCGTGCCTACCTTTCGAACGACAAAAGCATCACAAGACACGTCTTTTGTCTATTGAACATCAGACCGACAAATGTAGACAATGATTTCACACGTTTAAATAAAGCGCGGCGGTTTTTTTTCGTTTTTTTTGTGTTTTATTTAATTTTTTTTCGCGTATCCGGTTTGTCTCCTGCATGGACCTCGACAAGCCATCCCGTGAGGCAAAAGGAGGAGTAATTTCATAAGAATTCATGACACAAAACTCTTTTGCACTAAAGGGCTCAAACAATGCACGAAAACGGAAAAAAGGCACAAGACGAGCTCAAAACACGGCTCAAAGACATCATCCATAGATATTCATACATGACGGAATGCTGAAAAACAAGGTTCCGTCCACAACCACCTGCACAGGTACCTAAGGCACCATTCGCGCGGCAGTCAGGGCAACATCAGAACGCGGTCCCGGGCCCGGCTCTCCTCAGCCTGGCGCGTCCTTTTGCTTTTGTCATCTTCGTCAACCTCATCACCACAATCACACTATTTGCCTGCTAAATTTGCTGCCATAATAACGCGTTAACTTTCAATTTTATTCTGGCCAGCGTTGATTATTTCCATTTTTGTTTGGGACGTGCACGCTCTGGCAGACACGGCACCGTGAATATATCACACGTAACCTTGGACGGCACCGACCTTTTATTTCTCTCACTTGGCCACCTCCTCAAGGCTTCGGATTTAAATTGAAGAAAAGGACTCCTGAAAACCATCGGGGTATTTTGAATTTAGACCATTTTTCAAATATTCAATATATACTATAATAGAACAATTTCAATTTTGTCTAATATATCTACTATTATAAATAGCCGCTGGTTTCGGTTCCAATTTATTTTTCCTCCATTTTAACAGCGAGGTCATTCTTAAATCATATCTTTAATATATTGCACAAAATTTAATAATCCTTTTTTTTCTCTTTCAGGTAATTTATTTCCACGTACAATCCAGTGGTTGGTAAGATTATATAAAATCATAAATGATCTTGTATATTTATTTTGGTTTTATTAATTCTCAGTTTTATTAGATCTTATCAAGCCCACAAAAACTTACAATTAGGGCCAATTTTTCAATCGTCAAATAAATTTATTCCTTATATTCAAATAAAATGTTAACAAGTAGAGTGCAGTCATGTTTCTTCATGACAAATAGATAGAGAATCTTATAATTGGTGCCGAAATGCGGGTTTATTCAAATATACCTATAGTAGTTAACAAAATATGTAGGTAATTTACTGGACTTAACTCTAGTATCAAAGGTTTGTTAAGGAAGAAGCATTTTTCAAAAAGTTTGTTGGCTGTGGAGAAAAGATACACAGTGCTATTTTGAAAGAATACCTATACATACCTACTTGCAAAGTTTTATTTCAAAACAACTTTTTGAATTTTGTTTAGAAAGAACATAGAAAGATTACCCTATTTCGAACTAAACTATGCATTTGAAAAAGTTTGTAAAGAATGACATTTTGCAAAATTTTCAGTCAAATAAATAAAAAACATAAAAGGTTACACTTCTATCTAGTAAAAGTTCTTAATAGTTTAATGCCAATGCGATACCATAAATTTTCCCTTTTCTTATGATAAAGCCATTAGAAAATTGCTACAAAAGTAAATTTTCCAAAGTCAATTCAGAGATGCTGCTATTCAAAATTTGTCTGTCGGCCATTGACACACCTCGTCTTGTTGTTGTCTGAGAGGCGCTATTGAAAATCCAAAAGCTGAAATTAATTCCCTCAAAAACAAATAAGGCACAGAGATGCCGCCATCGAGCCGAGACGTGGCCGCAAACAAAAATAAAATTAATCGCCCGAATGCCCCAAGAGTGCGAGAACTGTGATCTAATTGAATTCAGCAATTTATCCGCGGTGTTCGCGGGACAGCGGTAATCGCACGCGTTAGTATGCTAATTTCTGAGATATCATTAAACTTGTAATAATTTATTCCCGCGATCAGACAGAGAGAGAGCCCCATTAGCATGGCATGGGTCGCGGAGTGGGCTGCGCTGAACTGCGAGTGGGGTAAAGAGCGGATGATGATTAATTAGAAAATAAATTCCGCAGCTGGAAAATTTCGGTCTATCCCAGCGATTTTGGGGCCACGGATTGAACGTGTCTGGGTCTAGGATGCGGGCATCCTAGAGATCCCACGTCATGATCGTATCGCGGCGGCACGGCTGATTGGTTCAAAAGTTCTGGCACTCATGACCAAGCAAGAAATCCGTCCGGACAAAAGAATCGGATTTTTCTTATGTACCTGGAAGACGTTGCGCTCGAAATTACTATTTTCGATATGCTTGAATAGCGCGAGGGTACAGTTAGCTGTGGGCACGTTGGCTCGCTTTTTGTGATACGTCGCGGTCTGCGTTTAAGAGCACCTCCACCACCGGCACCATGAAGCTGCATGGCGAGGTTGCGGCGGCCGGCGGCGGCAACGACGGTGACTCGGAAGATGGGAAGACCCGCGGGAAATGGCGAAGGTGAATGTCTCGTTATCCACGGAAAATTGTGCCACTGCCACCAAAATAAATCAAACGATTGGCTGGCTATGGGGCCGCGGTAATTGAATTTGGTAATCGCCGCAATTACACCGCCTGTCGAGGATTAGGGGTTAATGCCGGAGGAAGTCGTGATAACTCGACCTTGACTGAGCCCGCGGCTCGGCACACCGGCGTGACTTATTAAACGGCGCACCAATTGAATCGCAACGGACGAAACTTGTAATTAAATCGAATTATCAGCATTACAGGAGCCCAGGAATTTCAGGTGCCACCGGCGAGTAAAATCGATTTTTATGGTCGCGAAGAAATCGCTTTCGCGAGCCGCCAAGCAACAGCTACAGTGAAGGTAGACGTGAGTGCCGTGTAAGTCAACCAGCCGTGCCGCAGTTCGATGTCGGCCGTGTCAACAAATAAAGACATTGGTGGAACATGGGTAGTTTTCCCCATCGATTCGCCAAGTACATCGATGGCTAAACTTTATGGTTCCAATACGGGGCACCGACGATGGATTTTCAGTCCAAGGGTACGTCACACATTCCTCTAGCAACTGCGACGCTGCAGCCTGACGAGCTCAGCTACGAAAACTCGCAGCTTAGATATTTAGGAATAAATAGATTCGTTATATACTATCAAACACATTAAATATTCATCTCTTTCCAAACAACATTAGACTCATTTAATAAAAACCACAAATATAATTAAAAAAACTAAGTTGCAAAAGCGAACCATCAAGTGCGCGTCAATCAAAACACTTTAAAAGTAGAATGGAGTAGAGTTACTAAGGAAGCTGGTGCAAATTAATTCGATTCGCATGGAACTCAGAAACTTGTCGTGAATTGTGAATACAAGAGATATGTACATAAAAACCGTTTGAGACAATTTCGTATGGATGTAACAAAATATGCTCTCACTATAGAATTATAGTAAAAACAGTCGAGACTTTCATAGGTTTTTCTCGAAACTATTAGGTATACATTATCAAATTATCAGGCCAATCAAAAGTTTAAGACCAGAATAACTTTACCCAAAAGTCGATGTCAAATAAAAACAAAGATTTAAGAGGTTACTTAGTTTTACAAATGTGCTGATTTGACTTATTGTGTAACACTTTAACAAAAAACAATTTTTATTGGATGGTGGAGCAGTAACAAATACCTAGCCATGCCTAAAAAAAAACTACAGTTTAGTATTTTACAGAAATCTCGCTACGCGATTCTAACTCACACTTACCCTGTTTTTGTTATGGGATAATTTCTGTAATTAAGAATTATTACTTCTACCAGCGGAAGCAATTTCATTTGTTCAGTCAGAACTTTTCAAATTGGTGTTTTCTCAAACAATTTTTCTACTTTTATCTTTTGTTTCATAAATATTTTTATTATTAGTATAAGTATAGGTACCTACTATCTATTCTTCAGTAAATTCAAAAGCCAGGTCTTCCAACAGATGTTGAGTTCCTCTAAAGTAGGAATAATGCCTCCATTTTACAGAGCTATTAACATCGACTAAAATGGACTCTGGCTTCAGTGCAGAGAGAATGTGACATGAAAGTGTGCAGGTGCGAGCCAAAATTAGGGGCATTTCCCCATGGATGCCCAAGCCTGCTTTAAGACGTCAGAGGATGTCATGTTCGCCGGCTAGAAAGAAGTCCAACATTCCTCGCTCCCATTGGAGCTGTTCTCCGCCTCGCGCACGGCCATTGAGTCGAACGCGGTCCGTGCGCGCGCCTTTCTGCGGCACAGAGCAAATGAGTAAACATTTCACATTTCAGCGTTGAAGTGAGTATGTCACGAGTCATGTCACATGTCGCCCGTTGTGCCTTTCCTTTTGCGTGGACACGACAAGAACGCGGAGAAATCGACGTGGCTAGACACAATACATCAGCGCGTATTTGGGGCCAATATTTGTTTTTGCCGGCCACTCCGCTGATTTGTTGCTTGTTAGCAGCCGTCCAAGGACCCCGAGAGTATTGCGTTACGTTTTACATTTTATTCAAATTGGAATTAGTCCGGCATTTGGCAAATGTGTCGATTACGCGCGATATTCATTAATCCGCGAGTGATTGCTAAGTGCATGCCGCACATGAGCTTGGTAAGAGTTAAATGTACGTATCATTTTTAGTAATTAATCCATTCAACATACGAATTCATGATGTCATGCATGTGAAATATTCTTGGAGTTTTCTGTCATAGGCTTGTACAATATTTATAGTCGTTTCTCAAATATCATCTCAGCATCTCACGTAAAACGAAGTTAGTCAAAATCAGCTTATTTAGATTGTATTTTTTCACCAATTGCATAAACAAAACTTTCAAATTTGATAGTCAGAAATTTAATATCTCAAAAATAAATATAGACAGTTTAAAGTTTTATATGATACCCATGACAGTGGGTTTTATTTCAGGAAAAAATACGAAGGTCCAGTAAAGGAATTGTCTTGTGTTTAAATTATTTGATTTCCTTAAAATTCGTTTTTCAATAACCCTTACTGACAAATTGTATCTCGAATTGAAGAATGTTCTTTAACATCCTACTTTGTTTGCTATTCTGCCTTTTAAAACTTTAGTATAGTATTTTTAGTAAATCGTCAAAACATCAACAACGCCTTTAGACAAATTCTGCCAAAATATGTTCAGCTTTTGAATATCGATGGGTCTATAAAATCTGTATCTTATTAATTAAGGTATACTGATTTTACTACAAAGGCGCTAAATAGTATTAAATAAATTGATTTTTCTATCTATATACGTAATTTTCACTTAAAAGACGAGGAAGTACTTTTAAGCGACAGTGGAAAACTGACAGGGCTGCTTCGAGAAAATCGAAAACAACATCGGGCATCGAAATCTCTTAGGACTTAGTCTAAGTATGTCTATTTGTTCAAAGTTCTGCCAAATCGCCAAATTAGGCGCGGAGCAATGCACGGCAGCCAAGCGAAGGAAAAACGACTTTAAAAAAGAGTTAAACAAAAATCGGGCCTAGCCTTACATAACATTTCATTTGTAGCATTCTGAGAAACCGCCAAGACAGAGTGATTTTGTATCTGTGGTCTATTCGGGAGGAAATCGAGGTATATGCAATGCACCGACCGGCTCAAAAACTCTGATTAACGATGGCAACCCGGATACGGGGGGATCGGGCTCGTGGCTTCCCCAGTAATTCATTTAAATACCGAGGAAGCAATTGATTCGGCTATAGCGGGTTTGCTTCTTATTTCATTATGACATTCCCATCGAACTATAAGTTCAATTTGCAAACGATTTAAGTTTATCGGATTGAACGAATCAACAAGCCACGACTGGCCTAATTTTCCATCGAAGGAAATTTTGTAAGCAAGTTGTATAGCGACGTCGAGAGATGGTTGGGGCAGACAACGGGGGCCGAGTAAGACATTCTTCTGGAAACATGTTTAATTAACATAGATTACTTCCTTTTCCCGAATTTCCCAGTTTAATGATTCAATTTGGTTTGATGTCATAACATGAGAGCGAGCATTTCACCCGGGACACGATTTTGCGGTTTAGACTTTGGCGCTGCTCGAGCTCTCTAATCACCCGGAGCCCGCAATTAGATGCATGAGAAGGTCTGACGGATGCTGCGCGGCTGCTGCAGCCGCTGTCCGCGAATCTAGTTCAATAGAAGCCGTAGAAAGCGAGTGTGCTGCGCAATCGAATTCAGTCATCAAGTCGTAGACTTGCCTCTTCAACAGGAGAAAAGTCAAACGGCTCCCATATCACCCTTCATCTGAAACGAAGAAATCGAGACGTTGCCTTGCCACCGGCATACCGACACCACCGGCCCCCCAGTCCCCACATCGCGGCTGGGTACCTTTCTCCAAGATGCCGCGGAGGATGCTGTATATGCAAATCTTTTTTTTTCTTTTACGCGGACCAAGTTTCGAGGACAATCAGCCGCATATTTACGTTTGGTCTCATTGGGCTATAGCCCAAGGCTGCAGAATTGTAGGAACGCACTTTAAAGCTATATATAGGCTCGACTTTTATGTATTACTATTACAAAATTCTCTAGCATGCAAAAATATTGAGCTTAAAATAAAATTTTTATAATACTCAAGTTGGCTATAGGCAAGAATAACGAATTAATTATACATAATTTTATGTATGCCTGTTTCTAGCTGCATCTATGTGCTTTACATTGCAGAATAAAAAAAACCGCTCAAGTGCGAGTTAAACTCACGTACAGGGATTTCCATATCCAGTTTTTATTTTTCTAAACAGATGTAGCACTACAAACATTGCTAAGAGTTAGACGAAATATGCACGAGTATAAATAAATAATATTTTTCTATTTACTACAAAATTTTTATTGCTCTTTCTTTCGACTGAAGATAAAACGATAAGTTTGCACATTAAATTAATTTCTAGAAATCTGATCTGGACATATCGTTAAAACTTTCCAGAGATAAGGTTTAAGTATCATCAGTAATGGTTTATTTTTGCAGAATGATATGTTTTTCTGAACATCATTAAAAAATATTTATATAAATCTTTATTAATATTGCTTCTCTTTAATGTATTGTATGAATATTTCAAAGTGTTTTAACTATAGTGAAAAGTTTATGTATTTTAATAAGATGTCAAATAACATAAGCTTACACGTCGCACAGAATTTCTTAAATAACTAAGAGTAAGCCTAAATGAATGTTTTTTCGTATTATTTTTGAAAATTATTATTTTATGGTAAATATGTGAAGATGTGAAGAAAGGCTGACTGTGGGGGCGACCATATTTAAATAGCTCAGGGAGCAGCAAATCGACTGAGGACAATTAAAATTTCCCAAAAGCTCAAATTCTCGATCGCTTTGCCGCAGATCTCTGTCCGCTCAAGCCGCGAATGATATTCAAAAATATGCGCGGGGGTCTGCCCCAGGCCCTGACTAGTCGGAGACCCCAAAGGAATGCACCGCGTCGCACCAGCCTGAGTTGCGGCGCGGTGCGCGCCGCTGCTGTCGTCATATGCATCTGAGGCGCGCGGCCACGTCGGATCTCGCAGCAGCCGCGCGAAGCTATTTCGAGAGTCTGGCGGACGGATCTGCGGAGAGATGTTTTATTTGGTGCGACTGATCGTGCCTGGAATGACCCAAAAGTGGTCGCGGCCAATTATTCAAAAGGTTTATTGATTATCGGCCTCCGATATGTTAAGTTGTCTGTTCTGCAAAGTGTTCCTCCCTCTGGTCCCGCGCGCTGATCGCGCACCGCGGTCAACGCGCGATGATACACACGCAGGGGCAGGAGCCGCTAAATCCGATCACGCTGGACACCGGACCCATGCGAAGGGATTCCTCGCCATCTTTTAACTCTTTTAAGGTTACTGACTCAACTCAAGTGTTTATAGAGTTGTCGGAATAACCAAGCAGCCTGCTGAGATTTAACATATCACTCGGACGATAACGTTTTTAGGTATGTAGATTTCTTCATCATTTCGCGCGTTTTTAATTCGGTTAAGGCGATCGCCACTTTCGTCCCCTTGCCGAGGAGGAGTTTGACGCGGAGGAAACTTGATCAGTCGCTTTTAATTTGCCTTTGGGGCCCCCAGAGTCCATTAGTATTCGATGAATTGGTGTTCGATTGAATTTAGTTGTAATCGACGCCTAGAATGCGACACCTTCTTGGGATTTTTGGCATGGCTGCCATACGAGCTTACTCACAATTTCAAAATCAATTTGACTTGCATACTGTGAAAGGTAATGTGGATAGTTGAATACAAGAAATTCTGTTGCTCTCAAGACGTCGGGTTCACATACATATTTTCGAGTTTAGAGAGCTTCTGTTAAAGGAGCGGTGTCGATAAGTAAAGCTTGAAAGAATGGTGCCGTTCAACTAAGCTAAGGAAAATTCTTCTCTTCATTTATTTCAAAAGGTTAGAATTTTAGGAATGTTCTGGCTCAATTTTACTCATAACATTCCATTCCTTTAGAGTATCACATCAAACTTTAAACGTGAGAAACATTTTTTTAAATGACCGGGCTTTTTTTGAAAACTTGAGTCTAAAAAATGAAATTTTACTGGAAATTGAATTTTAGAAAGTAAATAATAAAAACAAAAGTAAAATATGTATTGAGTTTTTCTCTTAACTTGATCTATCTAAAATATAGGTGTAACCCCTAAAAAACGTGAATATTTGCCATGTAAGCCATAATTTGAACAAATTCCATTATGAGAGGTTATATCCGTTTACGTAAATATAGTTTACACTTTTTATAGCCGGCCTAGTAAAAAAATGAACAAAATCAAATGTTAGTGAAACTCGACCACAAAGTAAATGAATTTTATTTAATTTCCCCCGCAGAGCATTGACCGCAATTTTCGCCTTTCCCTCAAGCCATTTGGTAAAATGTATCTTCTCACAAATCTCGGGCTGGCAGCTATTTTGCGGCTCGTTAATTATCTAACGTAGCCATCTTATCCGTCGAACGAAATCGACGTGCAGCCCCAGCCGAAACCGAACAAAGTCTTATGATCGGTAATTAATAAGACCGCGAGTTATCCCAGTGAAAGTGCGACACCATTGAGAGGCTGCGCATCACCGGAAGATACGGCCAACGAAGATCAATCTAGAGGACAAGATTTGCACGTGAAGTAATTAATGAAAATGACACGGGAAAGTAATGAGACCGCTCGGTCCACTACCCTGGGTCCCCGGCCACCTCTAGTCGATTACCAAATCGACCTAATGGAATTCTCTAGTAACATACTTTAGATCGCGGTTAACATACTCAAGGCATGCGGTTTTCGCTAGCACAATCTGACCACATTCGGAAACAATCTTCAAGCGATATCCAAATCTGCCGGTCCTGGTGGTGTTTGTAGGTCTGTGGGTATTTGATCCCCGGTAATCACCGGCGACTTATGTTTCAGTAATTTCAGTGGGTGAATGGTTTGTCTTACTTTTATATCTCGCGGATGCAGCCAGCTCGGCTGCTGCAGATCTGCATACCTATCGTCGCGAATAAGGGACCAGCATCTCTCGCTGGAGCACCGGCAGCGTCTATGCAATGTTGCATGCACCTCGGGAGCATGCTCGAGGAGCTCGCGGATTTGCGCGCGGGTTACCTGAATACGAAACATGATCGATGCCTGGCCTTTTCGACTGCCAGACCTCCGATCGAATGCGACTTCTATGAATGGCTAGGAGCACCTCTGCAGCAGTTTTCTGCTTGTAGTCCGCGATAACCGGCGAAAACGAAAAAGACACTCCGCGAAAGAGCTGGCCGCGATATTCGATATCGGTACAAACTTACAACACTGCGGTGCTCTGCTTGCTTGTCAGTCAAATTTTGCAAGATAATTGCGTGGACAAGATGTGTCAGTACATGCCTCCACTGGGGCCCAATCTCCTCCGCCGGAAATTAAACAATCTAATCATAATCATCCAAATTGGTTGATTGGATTAATTGATGTTCAAATAAATTATAAAATTTACTTTCTAGTAAAGTTGACTCAAATTTTGCATACCCCATAACTCAAAAACTAATCCGGCTCAAGGTATGACGTTAAGTCAAATGCTTAACGGACCTACATAAGTTGAACCCACTCAGCAATTGCAAAATAAATCATTTCCATACTTATTTTAGAAGCATTTTATTAGACATCTTAACTTAGAGAAAAGTATAATACAATACAATTACTTGGTGGGTTTAATAATTTACCTTTATAGGATTTATTATTTAGTTTAAGTGGTGACTTACCTAGAGATTTTCAAAAAATACTATTAGGAATATTTTAGGCACATGTCAAAATTCCAATTATTTCCTGTATTATACAGCCAATTCAAACGAGCGTGATGGAAGCAAATATTCCTTATATTTCACATTTCTTTCTTCTTTTGCGTTTTTATCGAAACTATACGTTTTTCAAACAGGTGCAAAAGATATCCCAAGATCTACTTAACCGATTTTGATAAAATTTAAACCACATATTGCTTATAATATTATCTAAGTTAATGTTGTAAAGAATATGTGTTTTAAGTTTTTTTATCAATTTTATCAATTTTACTTCTTTTTGTTGCCTCTGTAGTTTGCCTATAATTTATCAAATTCACTTTTCTCGTTGATGTTGTTTAGTCTTAGATTAGAAATCAGCGACGCTGAAAACTCCCATATTCCAATTATAATAAAATTTCATTGAAGAATAACATTTTTAGAGACTACGTATCCACCTTGAATTCTTAATTTGTCTCATAGATTTGATTTATCATCTCCAAAAACCGGCGTTTACCAAATCTCATCGAATTCGTTCTGAACTTTTTCTTATTCTAAATTCGATTTCAACAACAAAAGCTAACTTGAACTTGAACAGCGCAGTTTTGCAAAGGTTTTAAGTCATGTAAAGGTGCAAAAGAATTCCAAACTTTTCTTCTTAAACATTTTTTGTTATAAAGTCGTATAATTTTGCACTCATGTATGATTACCCATTAATTTAATTTAATTTTGGAACACATTTAATTACAGTTTTGATCAGAATTTTAGAGGACTTTAGTTCAAAGTTTTTCATTCTAAAAAAGGTAGGCAGACGCGCGTCAAAGTAATATACTGCTAATTAGTATAAGACTCTAAAGTATTAATTTGAAGTTGCTGAAGGAATGTATCAGAACCCTTCTAAGTAACTGCAGTAAATTAAATCATTCATTCGAGACTGCGCGTTCAGCTCTCTTCTTCCTATCACCTGTCTAGTGAGAGATATCTTAATTTAATTTTGAAAATTCCACTACCTGGCTGAAATCTAATTAAATGGGCTCCAATAAAACACAGTTCCCACTCGCTGGAGCTCTAGGTCGCGGTCGTTATAAACTAAGAACTGTTCCCCCAAGAAAGTTCCCGCCATTAATTTCAATTACCGCCTGTATCACGGTGTACTAAAAAAGCGTTCGCGCGCCAATCAGAACGATTCGAAAGGGTTGGAACTCTCCACGTAGCGAAAGAGGAACGCCAGACCGATAATAGGTGCATGTGGCCGGGATCTGAAATTCCATCCTCATTAAGAAAAAAGCACTGAGCAACGATTTAGTGCCTGACATCGGAAGTATATCCTCAATTTATTTTGTGCATCTAAAGCAGTTAAAATTATACTTTATCTCGTTATCACGCCATCCAATCGCGGCCATCAACTAGCCCCGGCTGTAGGTAGTAGCGATAAAAATAAATTTCATTTTATTCCACGTCCATTTCAAGGATTCTTGAATTTTAGATGCGTTTCCGATGCAACCTGATGGGCCCGAGGTGCGTTCTACGCTATTTTACTTTGGTTTGTGCCAGCCTACCAGAGAACGGATCCGGCCCCGGCCAATAGCCGCGTTATAATGTCTCAATTTATTTATGTTACCCGATATCCATTTTATGTAGTCCCATATTTCGTTTGCGGATACCTACGAAAATGTTGGGTGGATAATTGAGATTTTAAATTATTGTCAGTCGAGGACAGGCTGCTCGCAGCCGGGCCCCGTCCAGGGCCGGACAACCGCGTGGAGGGATAGCCATAATGGGCCGAGCGCGATGAAGATTATTTACAAGAACTTTGCGAACATAATTTGCTTATTACACGTTTCGAGGCCATTCCGCTAATATACGATGCTGCATGACTCCTATGCGGCCGGCATAGAGTTGGCTATCTGTCTCTGGGGCATATCTATTTAGCGGAAACTTACGATATTATAGAGCCGGGACGCGACCCGCGATTGCGGCTCTTCTAGGGCATCAAGCTCCCTATAAATTCCAAGATAAGCACCTAAAATATTTCTGTTATGGTCAACTTCAGGAATCCCCGAGTGGGCAAACTTACGAAGCAATCAGAGCCATTTTCATGGAAATTTCGACGGTTTGAATGCAAATGGCCGATATATCATACTTCCATCGGCGGGACAGCATGGGGCCCCAGTGCTGGGGCTCCGTAAAAGTAGTGACAGAAATTCAAATGAAGTGGAACAGGCCCCGGAGCTGGCGAAAAGAATTTTTATCCATTACACGCCGGCGCGGTTGAATAGACGTAGAGTAGGTCGCTCTTTTGTCCGCGGCATATACACCGACCAATGGTGAGCATTGTTGTCCACTAGCCGGGATCCGATCGAGAATTTTTAATTTGTCAAATTCTAATCTGAATTAATTGCTTCCTGTGGATACGGAGGGAAGGAGGCACACCCATTATTTCCTAGAGAAACAAATAAACCGGCCGCGTCTGCGCATAATTATCCTCGTAAAATTCAAATAAAAGAACGAAGGAAACCGACAACAAAGCTCAAGCCCAGCTCTGTTGGGTGATTAGATTCGTTTTGGGTACCTTAGCCTCATACTAGAAACCCTCAGAGCCCCGCAGTTGAGACATTAGAGAAATATACCTCGGTGTTATATCTTAATCAATCCGTAGAGCCGTGTGTACCGCGGCGGCACCGCCTGCTTTGGGTCGCAATTTCAGCCTACTTGGCTTGCCTGCGGCGCGTAAATCACTAGGAGACCTAATTTGCATTATTTCGCTGCTGAAATTGTCTGATTAATAATGCTGCTGACCGCCCGAAAAGGTAACGCAAATTGCCATGTAGGTTACTGTGTTAATTAAAAATATCTTGGCGCATTGATGGATCAATCAGAAGGTAATCAGCCGGCGAATGGCAAAGGTCCAGTGATTGCGACACCGGTGGGAACAATTACCACTGGCTGCGGTTCTGCGTTTTGCCAGTGGAGATGATGACTGAATGGGATTTTGTATTAAAATTGCTCAATGATCAAAGTTGCTTCCACCACAAAGTGAATTTAATTCAATTCAGCTCTGCATTAAGCATTCCTCATATATTTTTAACTTTAAAAATCACTTTCCAAGCAAAATTCTTTACATTTTTATTACAAACGAATGCACAAACATTCCTTATTAAAGTTTCCTCAACATCAGTATAAATTTAATTAAGCTTGGTTTAATCCTATCTCACGCTTAGGCTTAACTAGATAATTGACTATTTTAATAATATTGCGGAATGTTTTCACTATGTTAAATTTGTGTTATTAGGTACTTAATGGTTGGAAGTTATTTTGTAGTATAAATGCTTTGCAATCTCATTATGTATAGTGGTTCTGATTGAAGATTTAGAAAGACGTTAGTAAAATATTTAACCGAACCGGGCTACGGATAGAAAAATCTAAGCAACGCGCTTGAGATTCCAAACCTGGCATGAGTTACGAAACTATTGTATAAATTGCGGAGAATATCGAAGCCAAAAAATTTATTAAAATCAATAGATTGGTGATTATATACAGTCCAGAGTGAGGAAATAAAACCCTTGATAGTGTATTTACAGGGTTTTGAAGGGAGGACTTACATATATGAAACCCAAACCCACATAGCGAATTTTTGATATATTATACATATATGTATACCTACAGCGTAAGTTGATACTAATAATATTAGGTATGTCCGAAATATTACTAATTAAAGATTATCTTTACATCTAATATTTATAAATGTGATATAAGAAATAGATTTTTCCTGCATTTCTTAAACAATTTTCCATTTATTTTAAAGGCGACGTCATTCATTACTCTAAAAGATTTCACAAAATATAACAATTCCTTTGAACCTGCCTACCTCAAACGTTGAACAATTAATTAATTTTAGAAAGGGGAAAAATTGCTTCATTATACGGAGGTATGCCTCCATCAGTCTGAACAAAACGTTTTTCCCTGCCCATGAAAAAACGCCGACAAAACCGACCGGAGAACGTCTTCCCAGGCGAAAAGAACCGGGTCCGCGAGTAACTTTTTGTCATTACAAAACACTTTGAACCTTAGACCTCTCAATCATATTCCACCGGGGAACATGGGCTAGGTTGCCGCCTAGGTCCAACTACGGTGACTCCGCCGCCGGACGACGACGGAGAAAAAAACAAAAGACTTAAGCGACGAACTTTGCTTAGACGGAGCTCAACGCGCCGCGCTGCCACCAATTGTCCATCCATGAGGACCGTGACGGATCTCTTGTTCTGGTGAACTCCGCAGCGTTCGAGGAAACGAATTGCCCTAGCGGCCGCTTCACTTTTTCTACTTAGTCACTTAAGTTTTTGGGAAGACGATGGCTCCGCAACCTATTTCAATTTTCTTCCAGTGCCGCTTGGCTCTGCTCAGTTTCTGCTTGGTGATAAATCTCAAATAAATTGAATCAGTCTAGTTTTCCTGCTATAACATTTTGGGTGGGATGAAGACTGAACAACCAAAAGCCATGACAACATGATTAATTGTAATTTAATTTTTAATTAATTACTTAATAAATTCAAATCAAAATGTTTTAAATTTAATTGATTTGAGATTGGAGCATGGGCTTTCTGATAGTCTTTTTCATTTTGGTATAAGCTATTAATGAGGACTGGAATCATAATATTACAACTTTGAAAAAGCCATACTGATTTTTATCAAACTAAATTTTTTATAATTAAATTACATATGACACGATAGCCAGTTCAAACGCTTTGGAAAAATAGTTGAGAAAAATCGCAATTAAAGTTGTAGTTTCATATGTTTTACGAAACCAACTGAAATATTGATACCAATAGGTACTAAACTCCGTGATTTCTATAAATCTGGATATAAAATATTAGTATTCAGCCTAGTGGTACCTTGGTTATTTTTGCCTTGACTTATAATAATCAAAATATTTTATTAAATAAACCAAAGGGAAAGATAAATTCTTTTTTATGATAAAAGACAAAATGTTACTTTAAACTCGGCTCCATTTACAATATTTTCTTTTGCAGAATTAGCAAAGGGAAACAAATAAATAAAATTTTAATGAAAATTCTCACAAAGCTTTTACAAACCGTTAGGAATAGTTTAACTAAGACTTTCTTTGTTTTAGATAAATAGAAAACTTTCAAGACTTGAGTCAACATTTTCCAAGATAAAATTTTATATAAAATTATACATATATTATGTGAATTACGAAAATTTGAGGGGTTTGCTGATATTAGTGCTTCCCCTTATGATTAAGTTTACAAGGTCCTTGTTTATGAACAAAGTAACTTTGTGGAATTTAAACAAGCGTATTTAAGCGTTGAAGGTTTAAAGCAATTTTCGAGTACCTTTCGTTGTAACTAAAGTAGATTTCATTAAAGTGCCCTTAACATATTATAATTTTGATTCAAAGATATAAGATTTTGAGCTAAAAACTGTACAAAGATTATCTTGTAGGTATACAAATGATTATTTTTATTTTTCCCAGTGCACATAGCTTAAGTAAAATATCTTCACAAATTCTTACAAACCCCATTAAGTCAGCAAAGAGTAAAAGTCAAGGATTCTTAATTTTCCACAACTCTGTGCCTTCTAATATTTCAAAATGAGGACAAATTTCACTTAAATACATAGTGAATTCCGATACTTCTCGGCTGTAGGTTTTCCCGCAATTAAATGCCCTCTACGGCGCGCGACAAATTGCAGTCTTTGGAAATATTAAATAATGCTGAATAAACAGAGCCCGGCTCGGCTACCTACGTAACCATTTCACGCCTCATTAGCTCCGATCGCCAATTTACGTACAGTTTTTCACAGAGTCTAGATCGGGCTTGCGGTTTGCCACAGTATCAACAAATCGATTATCAAATTAGCGCTGCTCAGTAGATGGCGTTGCGAAAGGTCTGCAATTAATTTATTAAATGCATAAAAATTTCAGTTAAAACTTTTAATAACACCACCAGCCGGTGACATTCTGACTGATTTATGATCCAGTTGGACGCGGCTCTACATATTCTGGGGACATACCGCGGCATATCGCCGGTTGTGCCATTTGAACTCGCTCCTCGCGAATTTTCCGGTCGCAAAATCATCAGCGATTCAATGCATTTCAAAAAGTTGCCGGCACGGGTCCAGACTTTGAGCTCCATTCGCTAGTACGCGCATTAACGTCCGAACGTATCCCTGTCCGTTGTCTTTCGCGTCGCGGTCTCCGCACTAGTGCATTTTTTTACCATAGAATAATTCACGACGCGGGGCTGGACGCCTGTCGATCGCCGGGCAAAGCACGCCGCGACGTCGTCGCCTTGCTGACTGGTTTAGCAATCCGCGACCAGTCGCAACAATAAAACATTTAAATGCATACAAAACGGCTGTCATTTTCGATATTGCATGGGTTTATTATGATTATGATTATGCTGCATGCGGGTACCGGCCCTGGCCCGTCCGCGGTGCCTTGTTATTTATAGCGCGCGCATATCCGCGCCGGTCATGCCCGAGCACAGCTCGCGGGTCGCGCCGCATTTGTTTCGTACGCAACAAAAGTGAAAGTTGATTGATTTTCCACGTCCTTCCTTGCGCGCCGGATGGCCAGGCTGCGACCGCGCCGGACCTCGAACACGGCTCGGCACATATCCGCAAAGTGCGCCTTTTGCATCTTAAGACGTTTTTAGGCAGCGTTTTGTCTTCTCGCGGCCATTGTGCTTGGGAAGGCTTTCGGGTTCGCTTTCCTTTTGTCTCCGACGACTGGTGCTGAAGTCCGACAGGCGGACAAGAAACTGGTTGATATACAACTGACCCAGTTTTCAGTGGGATTATTGCGATCAGCGAAGGGAATTCGTCGCTGGTCGGGGATTTTGCAGAGCTTAAATATTTTAGGGATTTTCTTACGAACGAATTTCGTTGTAAATACAATATTCCTAAAGGATTACGTGGGTAGAATTGTCATGTCAATGAACATTGCACAAATGTACCTGCTAAGTAATGCAGCCATTCACTTCTTACTTCTATACATCAACCAGAACATAAGTCTTAAAACTTAATTTATAGAGCTCCTCTACTAGGACTTTGATTACAGCATCAAGTTTTTATTAATTTGTTACAAATTTACAATAAATCATTTTTGAAAATACGACATTCCCTTGCGATGATTTTACAAAAACAACTCAAATGCCCTTTTGTAAATTAAATCGTACCACACTGCTAAAAAAATTACATCGAATTAAATATTTTGATAGAACAACATTAGTGACCATATATCTAAATAGAATTGAAAAAATATTTTAATTTTAGGTTTAATGAATAAAAAGTTGGTTACGTCAGAAAAAAAAGTTGTGTTAAAAATGGTGTAAGTACCTTTTTATCCTCCGTCCTTGAAAACGTCCTTAATAAATTTTTAAAAATTTTAAGTTTTAACGTTCATACCTGCCACATTTGCCAACATTTGCCAACGGATCGAGACATGTGAGGTACTGCTAGAAAGCTCATAATGCATACTTTTTATCACAATCTTATACTTGCCGTCCTTACGAAAAAGTTGGTCATCATAAACGCTTATCACAACATTATAAGGAATCGATTGGCACATGTTGGAATACTTGTTTCGATTCACTCTGTATAGTATTAGTATATTACTTAGTTTCAGCCAGGTTTAAGTTAGATTTAGTATTCAAAACTGGGGATGTATTACGTAAAATAAATAAACTTTCTCAATTTTCGTTTATCATAATTATAAGTTCATGTCTTGTTGAAAAATTAATTTCCTTCGTCCGAAAAACGAGAAAGTCTGAGAATGTCATCAAATCGAAGTAGGGTCGAGAGCCGCAAATGAGATATTTCCAATTAATACTGAAACAAGCGTCCGCCCGGTGAAGTGAAGCGAGAAACCGTCCATTAAGGAGCTCACTTCCGATGTAACATAATTAACAAAAATCCGTCCGCGAGGTCAAAAAAAAAACGAAATACATAGAAGAAACTCATAGATAGATTTAGGAATGGATCGAAGCTTTCCACCATACGGAGAAACTTGTTACATCATTACGGGCTGCCAGACAAACGAGCTAGATACAATCAGTGGAGGAGCAAAAACCGAAACCTCCGGCACCAAAAGTTCAATTCATACCCCCAATAGCGCGGGGCCCCGGAGCCCCGGAGCCCTGAAGCCCCGGCTCGACGGCCTCTTCTAGCGCGTTCCCCGCACTTGATTGATAGATAAAATCATTTTTATTTCTGACATCATTTTTCTCTCGTTCGTTTTCATTAATTAAACACACACTCGCGGGTCGCCGGGATCAGGATGTATATGGAAATGGGCAATTTATGCCCAGCGCTCCGCACCGTGGACGAGAAGGGCCCCAGGCCCGCGGGCCCCGCGCCATATAAATAAATTCATTAACTGAAATAAATAGCGCCTAGGCGAGGTGAAATGAGTTTAGCCTTTCTTTTCCCAGTACTTCTCCCGGTCCTGGTGGATGGCGGCGCGGCGGCGAGGTCCGCGTATGCGTCGCCATTGCCTCCGTCGCCGCCGCCGCAATCGACGTACGCGGGGACCCAGGAATTCCGCGCCACTCGACTCAAGAAGGCTGCGCGCGCAGTTTGACAATGGGCCTCCAGGAATTTAATGGCAATAATTAATGCTTTGATTATATTGAGAAGAGAAATTGACAATAATTTAAGGGACAGTGACTAATTCGCGCCATTCGTAGGCTTCATAGTTTGGTTATAGGCGACAATGTTCCTGTTGGTTAAATATTGGCGGCCGGTGCAGGTTCTACTTGCGTTTTGCATATGCAGATTGGCTCCGACTGCAGCCGGGGTGAATGCTTCTCCTCGAGGCTGAACGCTCAATCCGAAGCGGTCGAAGGAGTTTGTAATTTTTCTGAATGCGGGGCTAATGCGGTTTCCGTCTATTAATGGGGTATTAACGTCCCAGTGGTGAATGCTAACGCAATGACTAAACTAACAAAGCCATTCCTGAAAGCCTCTGTACTATGATAAAACTTCAACTTCTCATGAGTTTTTGATAAAGTTGTAAAATGTCCATAACTTTCATTAAGTGATGATCACATTTTCTGTTACGATTCTTAAATTGCAATTTAAGCACTGTATCAATTAACTTTTGATTCATCAGATATTTTTAATACGAAGGGTAAACCAAATCTTCAAATACTTTTATGTTGGTTTAATAAAAATTGAATATTATAGAATTGAGCGTATTCACAAATTCAAAAGTTAGTTAGAACCCAAAACCATAGTTTAAATGTTGGTATCCTAAAAAACAATTTTAAGGCGCTATCCTATTATATAATGGCTCTTAAAATATATACTATATCTCTAGTTTATTATTTTGTTTGTTATTATTTGTTATTATTAAATATATATTTGTTTTACAAAAATGTATTTTCTTCACAAAATTCAGTTGCTCGATAAATTACTAATCTTCAAACCATAGAACACAGACCATGGAATATATAGAGTAGGTAATATGTAAGCTATTAAATGAAAGTTAATAAGATCAACGTTCCAACTTATAATTATATTTAAGAAATGTTATCACAAATATGGTTTTAGGAATATTATTAGACTTAGGGTTGGTAGAAGACTGATTCATTTTGTCCGATATCGATTACATTGACAAATATACATAAATGTAAATTATACGAATTTTCCTCATTTTTCGTGGGAAAAACCTACAGATTGTAAAGAAACAATGGGTGCGTGCATGATTCGTTTTCTTAAAATTGATAAATGACAACCACACACAATTTGCCTCGAATCGGTGCATATCTGCGATCAGACCATCAAACCCAATCCCATACCCAATCGTAGCTTATATGTTAATTAACCTCGATCTATCTTTTCTTTCAGGTGAGTCACCACTAACGAGCTACTGAGGGAAGGATCTAGTCTGAAATAAAAATGGTTTGTCACAAATTTAACGAGCGGGTCTCCTCAGCATCCGCTCAATTTCTATAAATAGCAAAAATTCGTTGAATTCAATCCGTTTGTCAGTATCGCGCACAAATCTTAGCGATTTGCCTATACGAGAGAAAATTCGATCTTTCGCGGGGCCGGCAATTAAAAATTCAAAGCATACGGTTCTGGGTGAGCGTCCGTGACTAGAAAGTAAACCATAATTGGTCGCGAGTGTCTCCCAAGGCACTCGATTAAGTCCAATAAGCCAACACTTCGCGAGAGGACGACGGCGGCTTAAGCGGCACAGTCATAAAAGAAAAGCATTTAATAGACTCGCTAACTCGTGCACAGCCATATAATTCGCGAGTTTATTGGCCATCTCGGAACCGGTGTGTAATTATTACCATTATTTAATAATCGTAAATGATTAGGATATGGTACGCGGCTGGTCGCCAGTGGCCAGTTCGGACCTCGTCGTGATCGTCCTCCTTGCGTCAGTCCGGCTGCTGGAGGACGAAGACGACAACTCCAAGACAAGAAAATACTCGCAAAACGATATTGCGAAAACGGTGCCAAATATCGCTGAAATATCGTTTTTTGAAGGCACCGTCCCCGCCTGAATTAGCTATAAAATGTCAGCCAGGAGCTGCACGAAATTTTCTGCAATGTTAATTACGCGGAGTGGTGACGCCTCAGACTAGGCGGGGATCTGAATGGGCAGATTCAGGGCTTTGATTCCGATTTTGATTAATGGACCAAAGCCGCGACTCCGTGAGCCGATCTTTGCTTCACTCCAATTTGGGTGTACTTTTCGTTTGGTGTCACGGCCAAAATCGTGCTCTTTGCATTCAAGAGGCGGTGCTTTGAAAAATTTGAAAAAGTGTGAAATTTGAGTATGCCATTCAGAGTTGCATATGGGCCACCATGCCAGGTAAATAAAAAGCGAAGGTAAAATTTAAATGAAAAATATTCGCCTTGAGGGTCTAACGGAATGCTTTTTTCCAAATCGTTTGAACTCTTATTGATTGCTAATAGGCAAATATTCATGCAATTGCCATGGATTATGTAACATCCTCTTAAAAAGCTGCTGGAGTTTTAGTCTGCTTAAAAAAATAATTACTCACTAAAACAAACTGAAAATGATTTGAAGATATAAAAAATTTCGAAATACTTAATCATTGTAAGCTTAAAATCTTGTGAAGAAAGATCTTGCAAATACTAAAATACTTTTTGATGTAATTAAAAAATTTGGAAGACATACATGCAATTAATGTATCACTGCTAAAAAGTTTACGATAACGTCTTAACATTCCGCAATATTTTAAAAATATATCTACTTACCTAAGTAAATTATGTAAATATTTATATAAAACTTACTTTTAGTTCTTTCGACATAGATCATTTCAATAATCCTTGCATAAAATATTTTATTCCTTATTTTGGATAGGTTGCGTTCTAGTTGACTATTTTAAATTAGTGTACCGCCATCGTAAAAAATGATCGATTTCACTTAATTACATAATTTTTATAGCCTAATTAGAACACTTGTTGATAAATATTAAAGGCTTAATAAAAATGGTCGTATTCCGCTTTCAGCAGAACACAAGATTATGGAACCTTTTAATTTATTATGCATTTATGCTAATATAGCAGTTTAAAAAATTCCATGAAAATCACCTTACAATAAACAGAAAACTGCAAGCTTGTAAACTACACCATAAAACTGCAATTGCTTCGTAATTGATCATTCTTTTTTATCTCTTCTCGTTTCTTAATGAAAACAGTGTACGGAATTTTTTTCTTATACTTAATAAAGCTCTTATGAGTCCAATGGTGTTTTCATTTTTGATTTCAGTAAAGATTCAGACACCTAAATAAAACAACAAACAATAATTCGAAACTTGTAAACCTTTGATTACTTTATGTCGGTATCCGACTTTTTATGTGATATATAGATTTAATTTTAGTATTCTAGATATATTTGCATTTGAAACACATAATGTATATATGTATAGGTCGATAGACATGGTACCTAATTTTATGCAAATCTAATAAAAGTCCATGATATGTTTCTTTTGCTGATTTAAAACTTAACTGGATCTATAGAAGGTTTAAATTTATGTATATGTAAACAAACAATCGGACATTTTGAATTTCCCTGAAGTTGCTATTTTCGTTTATTTTAATGCCTTCAGATCAAACGGTATAGAAAAACCTAAATGACTTCGACCACCTTTGGAAAATAACATTTGAAATAATTTTTGTTGATTTAGAGTCTAGTGTGACAAAAAATGTAAAAATTTGTTGTCGTTCTCTTGTACTTCTCGACATATTTAACTCAAACAGAAGAGAAACGAGTTTTATTTATTTCATTCAATTTATCGACGGTGACAAGTACGCATTTATCTTGTTGAGTGGTATAAATTTTTTAAATTATTCGTTTGCAGAACTCGTGTGAAGTTCATAAAATCCCGGTCGAAAAGCCTTTGATTTAAACATTTTCAATACTATTTCCATCAAAACTTTATGGAAACACTAGCTGTGCCCCACGGTTTCACCCGCCCTCCCCCCTTATGACCGCCCGCCTTGCACATCATAAATACGCGCATGGTGCTTGATCATTATTTTGTTGTGGAGTTATTCTAAAACTATGATATCTCCTAAGATATTCATTGAAATCAAATGATGTCAAGGGCAATTTTGTTCAAAATTAAATACTTGTGATGAATAACGTATTTATTTGGATAAGGATTAATATCCTGTTTATCAAAACACTTTCGCAAATAATGCATTATTTTAGAACAAATTTGATTACCTAATATAAAAAAGGTTTTAGAATTTTTAAAGGGGAACAATTCCGTCATACATTATTTTTACGTAACTTTAACCGTTTACGCAGCGCACGCAACGGAAGCTCTCAAAAGGAATAATTTTTCCCGTTTTTGCAATATTAAGGCTAAAATTAATATAAAATATTTTGAGCTTTATCAAATTTGGTGCGCAAATCAGAAAAAATAACCTATTTACATACAAACAATACTATTTCCTTATCTCTCTTATGGTTACTAAGTAAGTTAAAATATCGTTTCCAGAAAAGTGCTTATAAATTTTTAACATATACGATATTTATGGCTTTTCTTTCATCTGCCTTCCAAGTCAATAGTACATGTCCTTTGTAGCCATGTCTATTTTATGAAATACTTTAATATAAAAAAAACAGAACTTGATATACATACATATGTATATTCGAGAACTGACTTCAACATGCATCATACCAGTATTTAAAGCTTTTTATACATTATTCTAGACACATCAAATTAATATAATGGAAAAAATGGTATCTCCTTAATTTAAATATATTTAAAGCCTAATTTACTTTTAAAGGTATTTTTCAAAAATTACAAAGCTATTAAAAAGTGTTAATTTCTGCTCACCGTGTGTAAAGTATACCTAAATTGTTGTTCAAAAACTAATTTTTGAATTAGAGAATAACAAAAAAAATATTTATGGAAAGTTATGGTGACTTTCCAAACTAAGAAAATACTAGTCCAACTAACTCAACGTTTATACTAATAAATATTGATAAGATAAGATTGCGAAATTCAACATTTTCTTGCCAATTAACTAGAACAGAAAAAATGTTGTAAAAAGTAATTTTGTGAAAGTTTATAATGTCATCAAGTGAAATGGAGTATCTAAACAATTTTTAATTAAGAAATGAAAGTCCAGCCTGAGATTAGCCTGGGTATCTCCCATGAGATGCAAACGGCCGCAGTGACGTTCACGCAGCTCCTGGTAGCAAATTGAGCAAAAAACTTTCGGCAATATGTCTGAAGATGCTGTCGTCTTAACGAGCAGAAATCATGAGATCGCCGTCCATAAATGAGACATTGGCCTTTTTGTTTGTTTTCTTTTGTTATTAAATAGAAAATTATTAGCCGCGCTTCCATGCGGTCGCATAGAAACGCACGCGAAAAAAGGGCGAGACGCACCAACACACGCACGTCTCGCAACGCGTGTAAAATTAAAAAGCGATCTGTCCAATGGAGTGAATTCTGATCAGGCCCGCCCCCTTCGCGGGATTGCGCCGCCGCGTCACCCGATCGCGCCGTCACCGCGGCCCGTCACGACGAGATCATCCGGAGTTCGGGCGGCCATTCGGCCGGTGCCGGGCCCCGTCTCGAGGCAGATCGTCAATGTCAAGACTCAAGATCGTCATCTCTCCGCCATCGGACCGCCACTCTTCATGGGGCCCCACGGTGCGGAGCGGCGATCTTCGGGCCGGTCGACCATGTTTTGGTCGGGCTCGCACCTACCCGGTGACTTCCATGTTCCAGGGAAGGCCTCTCCTTGTTTTACGTTCTTGTTCCCGTCCGAGGGGCTTCTTGCGACCGGGCCCCACTTCTCAAGATCCCAGCAAGAAGTGCGGATCGTCTTGAGCGCGCGGAGCTCCGACTTCTTTGGCTCCTCGTTTCCCGGCCCCCCGACTTTTGTCGTTCTCATGGTTCTCCTCTGCCGTTCATTTTCTTAGGCGCAGGTTGTCGCCGCTCAGAAGAAGTGTTGCGGACCCCGCCGGTCAACATCTCGGCAGCAGCCAGCGACCACAATGACCACGAGGACGGGGCCCCATTTCGCTCCTTCCCTTTCTTGGGCCCGGTCGGTGCGTGTAACACCAGAAGTTCTTATTACTTATTTGTTCTTTTCATACATATTATTATGATTATGATTATAAGTACACACGTACGCCATCTGCGGGTATCTCCTCCTCTTCTTGATGGTGGGTCCGCGTCGTACATATGTTTTGCTACATATCATCTCGCATGGGCAATTTTCGCCATTGTTACACCGTGCTGTGGTTAGAGCCCAGGCTTCTTGCGCAATTCCCTGCAAAAATGGCTGGGAGTTTCGGACGTGAGGATGACGAAATCGCCGCGTAATGAATCGATTAAATTCGACTGGTTTTGGGCCTTTGGCCACCGATTTTCTTGTTCTCTCTTCCCGGCGCTAATTACACCAGCATTACTCCCCATTAACTAGGATTTTCTTCTCGGGTGGGCCGGACCCTTAACTTCCAGTTCACGAACCACTTACAAAAAGTCGTCCTGTCGACGTTAGTACTTTTAAAATGCGAGAAATTCGCAAGAAAAACGTTATAAAATACATAAACGCCTTATTTTCTTTAAGTGAATTTAATAAAATTACCTTAGTTTGCGTAAGTGGTTCCATTCCAACCAGTGTAGAATCGGATCAATATTGAAATTTTGTCAACACACGGCAAAGTTGATTTAAATTAATCACTTCATGCGAAAGCATAGGAACAACTAATTTTTTCATAATATTTAGATATACCTATGTAGATCTACATACCATTTTAAAGTACGAATTTCAGTTAAGTTCTCCTGGTTCCAATAGTTTCAAAGATTTAGCGATTTGAAACAGGATATTTTTCAAAATTTCAATAATTCAAATTATAGTAAACAGATAACAGAAAAGCTGCATCTTGACTTAATTAACATTTGTTTTTTTTTCGCATTTCCAAAACAATTTAATGTAGTGTTCACTTTTAAAATATTGCACCAAAATCCAATAAGAATTTGATGAGAATTGCATAAAAAGAAACGCATTTAATAAATGAATTCAAATTTTAATTTGTCAAATTAGGTATATACATATATAACTAAGTTGTAAATATATTTAACTTTTATGACTAAATCAAACACTAAATGCAGTCTTATTTACTATAAGAAGATTACAATTTTACGGTGAAGAGCTTTCCTAAATTTTCTATTATAAATTTTCATGTTTGGCTCTTCAGTTCAATTAATCCTTTTTTTGTATCATTATTACCATGGCAACCGAAGCGGCACCTAAACCATCTCTAGATGGAGCCTCAAAGAACGTTCCCTTGACACCACATAATTTATCTTGATCATAATCCGGATTTACTTGAAGCAGATGATTACAAAACGAATTCTAAACGATTTAAGTTTTAAACTGCACCTAGCCAACTAGGTAAACCATCAGTGAGGTCTGATTAAAAACGGTAAGGTACATCATGAAGACGGAAAAACCATTTTGGGCTCCATGGCAACATCGTCGTGTGTCCATGTAATTAATTTAGACAACAGACAATTTTCCGACTTCACAAGCAGCGACTCGCGCGGTCCTCTCAGCGATACCAAATATGAGATGCGAACATGTCTAGCGTATACCGCGGCCCAAATTAAAAGCAATTAATAATTTTGCAGCTCAGCCGCTGGCCTTTTCGAGATCGCTTTTAATTAGTTCATGATCCACAATGCTGCCGGTATGCTTCAATCATACGCCACTCATGGATCGGACTTTTTTGGAGTGCTGTTTAACAAAAACGGTGGAATCCCTCGTAATCGCGTTGCGCAACACAGATTTATGCAGCCACTGTAACAGTATTTATTTGCGAGGACAGATGCTCCAGAATTTTTAGTATCACTTGCAGAAATAAATGAAAAAATATAAGACATACAACATAATAATGATTAGCGCCAAAAAAGTGGTAAAAACTAAGCAAATCTAGCAAACATTACAACATTAATAGTCAGTACAAATTACAGAAACGTTAAAATATCAAAAGTGTGAGACATTTTTTATATGTAAAAGAATTCAATTATTCAATTAGGCTCACTTCCGTCCTTAACCAGATCACATTACAAGTAGGTAAAAGAAACACCAGAAAAACTTGAAAAGTGTCGAACTGATGTAAATTAAAAATTTTTCAGTTGATAAATTAAAGTAGTTAATTCAAAATTTATGGCTGTAAATATTTTAGAATCATTTCATCTCAATTATGTTTGAGTAGGTAAATGCAAAAAATACTCAAACAAAACTAAAATTTCAATCAAAAAGTTGCAGATCTAAATTGTTACACCCTGCATTAAAATCGACTATAACAACAATTAAACACTTCTGTATTTATTTACTCTTTGGAACTTCCTTTTTTATTAGGTACCTACTATCAAATCTGACCCAGATTAAGCAATAAATACATAGTTACATAAAGCCAAAAATTTTAATTTTACGATAATAATATATACATATTATATACGTTATCTACGTCTGAAATTTTTTAAAGAAATTTAAAGAAAATAGGATATATCTGTAATTGAAAATCTGTCCAGATTATACAACATTAACATTAGACATTTTTCGGATATCGCTTCAATACTCTTTTTTATAATACTTTTAAGATGTTATAGTCCTTTAAAATAATACATAGGTTTAAAATTCGAGTTTTCCAAAACTTATTCTTGATATTATTAAAAATGTAGGCTTTTGGATTGTTTTCGCCTCAAAAGTTTATGAACTTGATTTTTGCATTTTTACCACAGCTGAATAATTTTTCCAGAGTAACCAACAATCTTTCTAGGAAAGTAATTTAAAATTGCTGGTGGTAGGTAAAAGCGTAAAAGCATGAAGCATTCCTACTAAATGCAAAAATTCCGCGTATAAAAGCAATTTTTTCTAGAAACCTCAGAAAAGTCTAGGAATTCTGGAATGTTGAGATTCACACCTTGCTAACATTCCAGGGAGCTTCTTTTTGCCATCGCGGCGGCGAGCTCGGCGGTGAGGATGCAAATGTACCTCCCCTTTTCCCTCCGGGGGGCTTTGCGTGCAGGCATAGTTCAAATTGAGCTGCGGTGCTAAGTGTCAGAACTAGCAACATCTGATTTCTAACCAAATGCCAACCGAAACCCCTCAGGGTACCCATGAAACCTAATATTCCTTGTTCACTGCTGCAAAAACATTTTTTGCTACTTTACCGCATTTCTGAGAAAAAATCATCAACGACGACAACGTGTTCCGCCTTCCCCCATATGCCCAAAGACAATGAGACGTCTTCGCGTCTTTTAATTGGCGAAGTGGGACGCTCCGCGGTGGTCTCCGGGCGAACTTTTGTCACCTGAATTATGTGGCAATTAAGTGGCTATACCGCGACTGTCTCTAGAAAATGCAGCGACTTTCGCTCGAAAACGGCCACTTTTGCCGAAATGAAATGAGGCGACTTGGTGTGATGGTGGGGAGCAAAAATCAAAAAAAAGGTCCATGTCCAGCATCCACCTTGTCGGTTTTCAAATCGGCTCAGATCAGATCGTCTTGAAAACCAATAGGGCAGTAAAATTTTGAATTTATTTGACAATAAAAGTATTCGGCTGTTCATACTTGCCCAAGGGGGCCGGGGACTAAGGCTGGGGCCGGCCATCGTCGAAAGTGAGAGAATCAGGGAGTCAATGATACGTGTCTCCGCATGTGGTGGACGGGCAGCGTGTCTGCGCCGCACCGAGAATCTAAGCGAACAGGTAAAGTGGAAAACGGCACAAAACATCGACGCTTTAAAATTATCTTTGAAATTTAATACTTTTTAACACCACGGGCAAATGAGTAAAAAAATGCACGCCTAGGGATGGGAGCACCGCGGACAGGGTCTGTGGATCCGGGACCGTCCGCTGGCTGACCACGGCCAACAAAGCCCCGGGCAGCAGCGTTCAGCTTCAACTTGAGCTCAGTTCGGCCCAAAAAACGCAGAAAAAAGCGAGGCAACAAGGAACCATTTTGTTTCACACTCCGCCACAAACTGGCACCGCTTTTTCTTTTAATTTTTGCCTTTTCTTATGATAAAGATCGAAAAAATGCATAAAAGGCCCAAAAACGAACAATCCAAAACTTGAGTAGTTGAACACGCTTTCGGTAGGGCCCTCGACGGTCATCGGACGTGTCCAACCATTTTATGGAGGGCGCGCAACATCGACCAACAACAGGAAGTTCGACGCAGAGCCGCGCACTCTCTGTCCGTCGTCGTCCGTTTGAGTCGGCGCTAATTAGAATCGCTGTAAATTAGAAATTTTTATATTTAATTCACTCCATAAATCGATGGCCTTATCTGGTTAATGCCTACTTCCTGCCCGCCAGCACGCTGCTTCGATGTCCTACACCGAAAAGTCTATTAATCGCCTATTAATGACCAAATGATACCTTCCCGGACAAATTTCTGCTCATTATGAATGCTTCAGATTTAATTAGGCAATCCGTGGAGATGCTCCTGATAACGCCGACCCGTGCTTTCCACTTTTTGGTCCAATCTATGCTGGATGCATTTGCCATGTGCAACATACTTTCGTGTCGACGCGGCGTGGGAGGGCTGCAATTCACTTAAGTGTGCCAATTCACAGGGAGAAAGGTTTTCATTTCACTTTATATATTTTTTGTTTTTATTTGTTTTTGAGCTGAATAACGCGGCACCTTGGCTGTTACAATTGCAGCAGGTGAAGTACTCGTTGAGCGGGTACCTATGTCATATATTTTCAACTATGTATATAATAGCAATAAAATAGAAATCGTCTCAAATCAGACCTATCTAATCAATTTTAAAACGCACATAAAAACTTTAACTTCAATGGAATCTATTTAAATCTTATAAATATTGTTAAAACGTGAACATTAAATTTTTTTATAGTAAGACTGAGTAGTAAATATTACCCACAAAACTCTTTTTTAACGTAACTTTTTAATAATAGTACCTATTTTGCGTTTAACTATTAACCGTGAAATGGTTTTAGCTTATTTAATTTTTAAAAGGTATATAACTCTTAATTTGAGTTACTCCTTCAGTATCTGTCTATTGTCTATTTTACGATAAAATATTTACAAATCAGCAAGTGAAAACAAAAAAACATATTGAAATTTCAATAAAAACAAAACTTTAACACTTTTCGTTGAATAAATGAAATATGTTTTTCAATTTACAATGTTTTTGGCGAATTATACTATATGTAATTTGAATAATAACTTCATTTTTATTGTTATTTTAAATATGTATTTTCAACAGTGAAATGAAAATTGCTAAGAAATATGTACCTAGTTATTCAAAATTTTGTTAAGTCGTTATTGCAACTGACGAATAAGAATTATATTCAAGAATGATATTCGGAAGCAATCTAAGGAAATAACAAAATTCACTTAATGCCAAGACTAGCAACTTTAAATAATATGCATGTAGTATACCTAAATAAAAGATATACATACATATTGGCTTTTATTCAAGAAATTGAAAACTTATTTTATATTTAAAAAAAGTAGCTATATAATTTGGCATTAGAAAAGAAATTGTTTTGAGCAAAGTCAAGTTTCCAGAAGGAAGTTACCATCTCCAATGAAATATATTTTTTTTTTTCGGAATACATGAGTAATTGCTGAACCTTTGACTCCACTAGGAAGACAATGAACAAGGTTCCTGGAAGACAATAGGCCCGCATTATATATCAATATTCAAATTTAGCTGCTTTTTTGCATAAGCGGCACAAGAGAGTGCACGGATACCATGAACCCGCGGTGCGCACAGGTTAACCCTAGAAAACCTCGAACAAGCACTTACTCATGATCGAGGCATCCTACCAATAAATAATCGAACTTGATAATCTATCATAGGGAATCAGAAAGAAGACAAGAATTTCTGGTCGAACTCCTTTTGTCTTTTGGCTTAAGGGCAAAGAAGCCAATCGCTGAACACGAGAACCCTGGAAAGGCCAGGCACCAGAGAAGGTTTTGCGACGACTATGACTATGACGATGAAGACGACGACGACGACAAAGACGGCGACTACGACGCCAAAGAAGGTTCCGGGCGATTACTAAGAGGTTTTCAGCGACAAGAGCGCGTACCTTTCCGCCTTTTTGCTGCTTTTTCGCCCGTTTTCTCCGCGCCCTAGCCGCCATCCTTTTTTGCATTCTCATTACAGTGAGCCCGTACTTCATTCTGGGATTCCTGTTCTATTTTATTTTCCCGGCACAACCTCAGCCTCGTCTACCTCCTGCTTTTATTTTAATAAGAAAAATTACGAAAATGAGAAAAAATTGTTTCATCTCTCGACTGAATGTTGTGCTCATGTTTTCTGTGTTTGTTGCCTGTTGGGACCGAGCGCTCTGCCCTCGGCATCCTCTTTTTACATAGTTTTCGTGACAAGGCATGCAGTGCACTTTTCGCACGTCATATCTGCCCAGGGGACCAGGCTTTCTTCTGCTGCCTACCATTTTTACAATCAGACAATAAAACAAAGAACTCTCCGATGAATGTGGAAAAAGATCAAAATCGAACTGATCCAATTCTGTCGTTTAAATTTAAACTAGCACTAAGCGGTCTTCTTCAGGAAAATAACATCCATTGGAAAATGATTCCATGTCCAAACAATTCCTGATAGAACTTTTCGTAGAAAGGCTTTTATTCATCGTGCGAAATATAATAAATGTGGCATGGAGTCCATCATATATTGTTGAAACGAAAATATCAGCCCATACCTACAAGGTTTTGCTGAATATAAACTATACCCTTTTGTATATCCAAACTATAATTTTTTGAAAATTTTGAATGGTATGATATGATAATTTCCGAAATTTTGTTTAAAAAAACTCTATTCATTTTCTAGCTATCTGTTGTAAACTATTTGGCAGAGCTCAATTCAAAAATTAAAGATACTGTTTGATGTCCGAAAAGTTCCAGTTTTTAATTAGTCATCGGTATAAACAACTAGAGAAATTAGGCGTTCTTAGGAAGTGTGCATACTAAAATCGTTTTTAAAAGATATAATCATACCCATAACATACCATGAGTATATAATGTAACGTCGCCGAGTAAAATTTCTCAACATTTAAAGTAAGGACCATACAACAGTCATCGTTCCAATATTTTGCTCAAACGTAAAGCGGTCATTTCAAGGTCATTCTGACTGTACCGAGGAAGTACAATAGAATCCAATAAAAATGCAATTAATTTAACACTACCTACCTTTATATGTACATATTTATTTCATTTTATAATTTATTGGAAATCTCATCTAAAGTTTTAACAGTAGAATATTTTTCTTACTTTGAGCGAATGCTTTACGTTTCAGCTTTTAAGTTTCTTGCTAAGAAAAATATTTATTATTAGTTTGTTACCCAAACATGAGCTAAGCATAAGTCATCGTAATTAGGCTTTTAATTGAATTTACTTTAAACAATAAAACCGACTCTTAGTCACCTAAATTTAACTGCACACAATTTAAAACAAAGTACATAATTCAGATTGGTCGAATAACTGCTGAAAAAGGTACCTACATAAGAACCAAATTGACAACTTTATTTTTTGAAGTCAATTAAAAAAGGGGATTACAAGGGTGTGCCAAAAAAATTGAGCCACCTTAAAATAATTTGCGACATTGAAAGATTAACAAATGCAGAATACAGAAAGTTCTATACTGTCTCATCATCGAGCTGTGTGCTACCTGTGCGTTTTATTCACAATTAACTTTAGTTTACAGCCCCCATAAATTCGGTGCAGTTGCGAGTGCGGCTTAAAAGTCGCTATAAACAAAATTCAGGCGTGCAAACAAACAGGCGAGCGCATCCGCACAATTACCGAGGGTTCAGAGCTCCCGCGATATTCCGGCCTGATATATGCGAACTGTCGAGTTCGTCGCTTCAGTCTTTCGTTTAGTGGGCCCCAGCAGAGGCCGGCCTTAACATATCAATAAAACTCAAAAAGGTAGTCAATGCTTAATAAAATCGGAACTGCCGCAGCAAACCGAGCAAAACGAATTATTTAATAATTTCAAGGTGTTTGACACTGCTAATTCAATGTGTTAACCACTAGAATGTGGCCGCTTAATGCTGTCCAACAGCAATCAGAGGGGCTCAAAAATCGGCCTGGGAACGGCTAAAAAATGCAAATTTTCTCCCAATCATCATCACCAGAGACACATTCAAAAATTCCATTCCATCTCAGACGGGGCTTAAGGAGGTGGTTCTCCGCGGTGATGGTACCCGCCAGTTTTGTTGCTCTTCTACATTTGTTTTTTTTTCAAGTTTTCGCTGTTTTTTCTCGCGTTATTTGATTTTACATTTACTTATTTCTTTTATTTCCCCATACGAACTCCCGACGAGTGTTAAATGCAACAGTGACAGGCATCCTCTCGATAGACGTCACGCCAGCAGATATAAAATATCATATTATGACTCGAGATTGGAAAATATTTGCCTAAGCTGATTCTGGTCGTTGTTGCGTACCGCAGCCTCCTCGACTGCGGGAGATGGACCAAAACGCCGCCTCTGGCGGTGCACTCTTCCTAGTTACCAAAGATGGTTTATGGGTGTCAAATCGGCTCGCTAGTTTAAGCATGAAATATTGATTTTTTGGATTTAGAAATTGTTTAGGTGGCAGTTTTAGTTTACAGGCCACGTACTTTCCGGCACCGCTCTAACTGTGACTTCGCGAAGGTATAGAAAATGTGTAAAAGAGATTAGAGCCGTGATAAATTGCTTAAAAAGGCGGCAACAACTCTTTCACTGAACGTGATAAATCGCAGATCGTACTGTAATTCCGTGATTTCCTCAAATCCGCCCATTCTACGAGGTTGCAAATTCCCGGTTTTATTACGATATAAAAAGTTGTTAAAATTAAATATCAGCTCTACATAATGATTATTACAACGCATAAGTACAAGTTGTGTAGGATTTGTCTTTATAACCCTTTTATTCAAATAAGGCAGAAAAGAAATATGATTTATGCTGCTATTATTTATTTGCCTAAAAACGTTTTCGGAAGTGAATTCTTTTTGCTGCTGTGTGCTGTGGCTTCATCTTATTGCAAACAGAAACGTTTTTGAAATTTTAACCTTACATGAAATAATTTTTTAAAGTTATGGACGCGTTCGGCGTTGGTAACGAAATTTATGTCAATTCTGTCTGACTGTCACTTATCTCAAATCTACTATCAAAATTGGAAATTCAAAATAGCGGACCTTATATAGAGCAATCCAAAAAATACTATCATCGAAGAAAAATTTCTAGAACTAAGAGTATATGACACTTTTTAGGGAAATAAAAATCAAGGTAAAATGTTTTGTTTTATAAATTGTGTGAAGAAAGCTTACACCGAACCGTATTCAAATATTTATAATATAAAAAAACCGATGTACAATAAAATAAAAGTAAGTATACATATGTATGTATGTATATATACCTATAGGTACAAGAAATCAATTATGGGCACCCTAGTAAAACACCATGACACTTAATTAATTATTTAATAGTGCAATATATACCTACTTCAACTTCACGAGCTTTAAATTGTCCGGAACACTACAAATGGGATTATGTTGTTTTTGAAACGATATTGCTTTTAAATTATTGAGGAACATTACAAGATTATAGGATGTAAGCAAAAAGCTCGTAAAATAAACAAAATTTACATTCCCCAATCGGCAGATGTAACACGACGAGGCAGCGAGTCATTTAAAATGATCAGTCATTTGCCATAATCCAGTTAAAATCTGTTGGCATAGACAGATCATCGCGATAATAAAAATTAAAATTTCAATCAGTACAGCACATCATCAATCACGAACCCGGTCATTGGCCATGAAATTTTCTGAGGCATTTCCCATGGATGCCGCACGTCGGCTCATCGTACTCCTCTCCCTAAAACAATAAGACAGGTATAAATCCGCGATCTTCGGACAGCACCAGCAATCCACGTGAGTCGTGGCGCGGAGCATCAACCGACCAAAATACGAAAACTCTTCCTCGTTCCTCTTCAGGTGTATATTTATCGCGTGCATTTGTACTCCGGCCAGAAAGAGATCATTTGAGCTAATCACGATCAAATGTTCGTCAAAATGAACAAGTAAAAAAGGCTATTTTCAGAATTATAAAGGGCCAGAGACAAAATGTTCAACATTTGTTTTGTTTTACCCATTTTTCATGGGTAGTGTGGTTGGCTTGGTTTCATTTCGGTAATCCCGACTCAGACTAGAAGTGACGGTTGGGCTTCTGCGATCACCCGACCGCACTAAATTGTTAATTGTCATGTTTTTCAGCTAATTTCCGAACAAAATTGTTCGTGATCGCGCATTAACGAAAAGAGAAGAATCCCGGGCAGAGGGGGATATTTTATAAAATAATATAAAAGGAGTATCAAACGCGGGAAAGAAGAGGTTCAGGCGGATACGGTAATGGCGATGGCGCTGAGTTTTTGATCGATGATCAATGGATCATGCCTCGGAGTCTCTGCTTTTTGACAAGGTTTAATGTTGTAACCATTACGAAGCAAAATTAAAGAAGAATAAATGATAGCGTAGAATCCAACCGTTGCAACCGCTGAGGTACGATCACATGATCTTGAATTTAAGATGATCGTGACTTTGAGCCTTTAGAGAAACACATTTAGTTAAACGCTTCTATATGGCTTTAATCTTCGGATATTTATGTAGTTAGAGCTTACATTACCAAGTATTTTAATTCATTTATTATATTTATTTCAAACAAAATTTCATACAACTACAAGCAACCTATGTCTGTGTGTGGTTTTCTCTTAGAAATTATTTCTGTAATATAAAAATGTAAGTGCGTAATAGGTCACTTGTAGTTATTTTGCTGTTGCTTTATAGTAAACCGTTTAATAAACGATTTTTTACTAGATAGGTACAGATGAGGCTTACTAACTTCTTCCTAAAATATTTTAATAACTAAATTGTCCAATACGAAATTTCTTAATATCCAGAACAAAAGGAGATTTTGCTCGGATTTAAGATTTTTCTTGAATATACATAACTAGGTAAGATTTAATATTTTCTAAAAATACCAATGTCAACAAATTATTATAACTTTTATTCACTATTAACTCAAAATTTAATTTATAAAATATTTTGTTCAAGATGTTAAGTTTTGCATGAAAAAAATAATGACAATTTTATACATTGTTGATGGAAATTCGGAACACTAATTCTGAGGAATTGTTAATAAGTTTCAATTCAACATAAAATTGTGAATCTGAGGGACATCGGTCTAGCATTATTTTTTCTGAGACAAAGGAGCTGCGGTTTATGCGGACCGTTTGGCTCTGTAGAATTTAGAATAATTCAAATTTTTTTGTTAAGGGACCATTCTTGAAAGAAGCTAAATACTTTCAGAATTTAAGAAAAATTTCTAAGAAGCTGTAATACATTGAATAAACGGATTTCTCATTAAATTACCTTCAAAGAGAATTAAACGATATTCAGGCAATATAAAAACATCTATCATACTTCAGCACTCAAATAGAACATCCAGCTTCATAAATACCTTTTTTAAAATCTGTTTTGAACATATTTCGATGGGTAAATGTCGTTCTTCGCTGAATAGAGGCTGCTACGAGTACACGAGCCTCCTTGGTTTTCTGCTGTAGGACGTTAGTTCGGATCTTATTTCAAGGCAGAGGAACTGAGCGCACTCGCCTAGGGCAATCATAGTTCACTGACCAGTTAACACACATGACAAGATCTTTTATCAGCCATTCCGAAGAAAGGCCGTCAGCGGCGGAATCGCCGGAGAACTGCTTAATTGAAAGTGATTTGTGAGATTTGTGACCCCATAAAAAGGGATAAACATTGTAAAAATCCCTCGGGCGCGGGGCATTCCGCACCTCTGTGGACCCGCGCACCGTCCGCGATGTCCGCCTGCAGTTTTAATTACTAAAAACAATAAACGCAAGAATTGTAACAATATCTCATTCAGGTGAAGCCCCATGTCACTCTGCTAACAATGTAATAAAATGCGGGGACTTACAGCGCGGCCCCATCTTGGGGCCCCTCTGCGCCTCCGTCAGACTGAGGATGACTCGAGTTTTGCCTCGTGTGTCGCGATCGGACAGAGCATCCTCGGGGCGCATCAACTTGCATCAGATGTGCGTGACCATCCGTGTCTTCGCTGGACCACGGTGGCTGCGAGATCTTTGCTGAGGCCCCGTTCACTCGGCGGCTGGCATCAATTATATGCACTTTGCCTAAGCTGATAACGCATGCATCAGCGGATTTGCACGAGATCTGAGGCTGTGGGGACGTTAAAAAAATAGCCCCGGACGGGAGTAAATCAAGCGCAGCCCGTCGGCGGCGGCGGCGGCGGCGGGCCTCCTTAGCGTGGGGCTATTTTAGCTATTTCTGGGATGCGTCGTCCGTCGCAGCCCCGGTGAGGTACTGGAAACCAGCGGGAGGCCCAGGCCTATTCTGAGGGCCCCAGCGGATCTCACCTGTCGCGATCACTTCCCGTTCCCCAGAGGCGGCTCGCGGTGCTCCGGCTCGAATGGGGCCCCGGGCGTGCAGGGTTCACCCGGGAAAACGAGAGCGGTCGTCATAACGCCATGTGTCAATTAATTTTAAGAAATATGTCACAAACCCGGTGCTAAGCCGCTTGTTCCCCGGGCCAGCGAACACCGGTGCCGAGTAGCCGAGAGGTGTTTAATTAAAAAATTCTTCGGTGTGCACGACTTCATTTGTTTGTTACTTTCCCACCGCGGCGCAACGGTCGCGGTATGACGGGATCTATGCAACCGAAGGGAAAAAATAAACGCGATTTTGTGTTAATTTCCCCCCCGAAAAAAGAATAACATATACATATATAAAAAAAAAACCTTTCCTGCGAAGTGGCCACCGGCATAGAACAGGGCTTCATTGTTGCTCCGGCTCCGACAAGTTCAAGGTGAATGCCATCAACCGCGCAAAACTCTTCCGTGGCCTGGTACCTGTTCGATCCTCGGTTGACAAATTTAATTTTCACTTTCGAGCCGGTCAACCGGCCCTGGCCTTAGACCGACCGTTGTTCAGGCTGGGCTTTGTGCTGGTTTTGCACCAGGTTCAGGTGGCTCCTCCACCTACTCCCGCGGCTGATAAAACCACCGCCGGCCTGGGCCTTAGAACCAGCGAAGAGTTACGCGCTCTTTCGGCTCACTGTGGGAAAATTGCGGTTTTAATTATCGCCTTACGCGCACAATTTCCTCGGATCTTTCCGCTTTTGTCCAGTCTCACTTTTCGCTCTTTTTTATTTTTTTATTTTTGCGGTTGCATAGAGTAATTGGCCGCGTAATTAATTACGACCTTTTATTATCCTCCGCTGACTGTCGTTATAATGCTTTTTTCGCTCTTTTTCCCTTATTTTTCTGATCTTATCTGTGTTATCTTGCGTTTCGGGGAATTTCGCTGAGTAATGAAGTAAACTCTTTTGACCCTCTAAGGTCTATGTAATTTTGTAAAATTATCAGATTAAAATTTCTTTATCTTCACCATATTTGAATATAATTAGATACTAGTCTATGACTGCATCTAAGGACATGGTATTAAATAAAAGCTTTCTATACCTTACTCATGAATATAACATCGTTGTTTTGTCCTTCTATCTGTCTGGCTTGATTCCCTTGGTATCTCAATTATATATGGTATTAAATTAAATAACTAATTTTATTTGAGCTTGTTCAATTCCTCCACCTGGAATTCGGTATAAGGAAAGAGATAAATAATACAGAAATAAAACTTTAATTCAACTTCTGAAAACCATAATAAATACCTAGAGCAGGTATTCATTTTCATCATATAAGGACTTCATGATATATGTACATATACAAATTTTTAATAATATTTCATAACAGAATCTAAATCTGCTATTTCAAAAACCCTTGGGTAGGTTACTCATTTTAATTGTAATATAATACCTAAAGTAAGAAAAATTGAAGATTTTTGCATTTAAAATTCGGATGAAGTTGATCTTTTGAAAATTTATGTAGGTACCTAAATAATTTAAAACTGACACATTTATAGAAATTGGTAGAGTTTATTGAAATATCAAGCCGTAAATAATCTAGCCAAAACGAAAAAAATGGGATTAGGTACGAAGCGTGAAGCCCACTATTCTGGTCCTTTATTTTTCAAATAGTCCAATCGTAAAGTAGACAACTATAAGAAGCTTTGTCATAAATAGCTTAACTTCCTCAAAGAACTGAATAAAATGACAATCAAAGAACGCTAAAAAGGCCCTTCCATCCCGTTATCAATCATTTGCATCGAAAATTTTGGAAACCTTTAAATCTTCTCACGTTATAAAAGAAGTCATCAAAAACGCCGTTTGAACAAAAGCCCCAATCGCGACTGAGACGAATCAAAAGGCCACAAAATGTCTATAAAACTAGTTCAGGTTGACCAGTTGGCCAAGGCGTTTAGATGTCCGGGCGAATCTAATCCGCTCCACTTGGTCTCTGAGCGCCATTAAAGATCCACGAGTGGCACAAAGGCCCGAAAGTGATATTAATTTATGAAATTCCCTAATTTTATTGTTTATTAGCTGTGTGTGAGAAAATGCCGAGGTAAAGCGTCTCAAAATCGAATGTCTCGGCCATAAAACGGAGGCCATAAAGCTGGGGTCTTGATTTACATCCAGCAGGAATTTGGTCGTTGGAAATCGACGAAAAAGCAGCTACAAAAAGGGGATAAACATTAAATCTGCGCCTCTCCGCCGATATCGCTCTATTCGAGTGGAAAGCGTCCGCAGTTTGAAGCCATTAGGTCCGTGCTAGGGCCAACCTAGGCACAGGCCACAAGGCCCTAGTAGACCGATTTCTCCGAAGCCATTAACCGAAACACCGTGCACACCTACGTGCCGCGACCGACCCAAGCTGAGCCGAGGAAATGGCTTTGGCTACTAGAAAAAGGACATAAAAGCGGCCATTAACTTCTAAATGATTTATTGATTTTACATTTGCCGGGTGCAGCTGCAAAAAGCGATCAGTGGGTGCCGGGGCGGACGCGTTCGGCGGGCCGCGGGAGGCCTGTCTAGCGAATCGCGCAGGCGCAACCCCAGTTCAAAAACTGGTCGTTGACGATCTCTTCAAGTTCGTCTTAATTACAGCTGTAATCGGCCGTTTTATGCTTTTTTCGCATAATTTATATATCGAATCCATAGGACTCCACCACATCGACATTATATGCAAATCGACGATCCCTCGAAGGGCCGGCGACGACTACTTTTTTCGCATCTTTCGCGCGCATCGCACTATCTAACGTCCGCTCGCTTATCTGAAAACAGCGAACCTCTCGACTATAACATGATCTGAATAACTAATAGAGCACATTTGTTAGATTGTCGAGATAATTTTGCTTAAGGGCCCTCGCTGAGGGCCGCATGCAAAGGAGTTCATCGATGAAATTGCATATTGCGACCTCTTTATCCTTTTTTAGGAGTCGCCTTTTTTCGCCGCAGCTGCTGCGCGAAACTGCGATAGTCTTCGCTGTCGAACTCGAATCCACTTATAGACATGCTCCAGCGGAAAATTACTCCATGTTTTCGCTTGTTTTTAAATTGGATGCAAAGCAGCTTATCAATTCATTTCGCACAGATCCCGGGTGCTCTCGCGATCGCCGGAGTCGCCTCGAATGGGACTTCAGTTCGCGATTGTTAGCCCCTCTGAATCTTATTTCGCGTGAGAAGATGACGGGTTTTATCGGATCTGGGCACTTTTTCGCGATCGATCGATTCACCGAATGCGGTGACTGATTGCTACTATTTTTCAGCCAGCGGCTGGTATGTGGGAGTCTGCCAAAGGACGGCGAAAAATTTCAACCTTTATCCAATTTTGATGGCGGGGAGCAATTAGAATGTCTGGCACGCCTCCATCCAAATGTGGTTTACTGGAATTTAGTGCTTAAAACATTGTTATTTGGGTCACGCAATATGAAATAAGCTCTTTTAAACATCCTGCAATATGCAACTCGGGAGAAAGGCTTAAAATCAAATCAGCAGTGGGTACCTATTAATCAAAGACGCTTACTACTTACTTTGACTAAATTAGGCTACATTAAGTTTTTGCAAAGTTAATACATAATATAATAGTGCATCATATGAAACCAGATTTTTGTTTCTTGGCTTACAGAAATTAGAACAAAGACGAACTTACACAAGAATTATATTTGCTCTATCGACCTTTACATCGAATCAATCATAGTAGTTTTGAAGTAATAAATAACTATCGGTCTTTTCAACGACTATTGTGAATTTTTGAACTAGCTAGTGAATCAATAACGCCGTTATAACTTTAAGTAATTCTAAGTATGTATATACGATTATTTTTTAAATCCTTAGATTCACCAAATAAATAAATAAACTTATACATATGTTTTTTTTTTTACTTTTTCACTTCTAAAAGGAAGGAATATGTATAATGAAATGAGTTTTATTTCGAACAGTTCAAAAATAAAAATTAGTTGAAATTAGAAAAATTAGTTAACGACCGACCTAAAAACAAAAATTACCGAAAAATGAATCCTTCTATACAAATTTTTATTGAATCTAAGGCTATAGAAGTGAAATAACTGAATTTTATTTCTTTATAGTGATGATTTATTTGTTTTAAATTTCCTTGATAAAAATAGTAATAAAATAAAATAGGAAGAGGAATAGTTAATTATATAGTATTTGCGTAACTAGCGTATATTTGACTTAATTGCTCTGACCATCGCTCTGCAAGTAATTCCGTTTTTAGTTTGCTTTTTGACTTTTATGTTTAGCATCTCTAAAACCCCCTTTTGTGAATCAATTTTATGGTTTTAAAAAATTGTCCGAGGAAATGGGGCAATTTTGACCACTGTTCAGTGCAGCTGCTGCTCTGAAAAGAGCCTCTTCATGACGGAATTTACATAAACGTGGCAAAGACACTTCGGGCAGAAGAGCCTCAAATTAAATGTTACGTGATTAATCGAATCCCATATGCAGCCCGACCCCGCGCCGCCCCTCCCAACCGTGCAGAGCTCGTTTGCAGCCGCTGATTTCAGCCGCAGCGCGATGGCTCATAATTTTTAATTTTTATCATAAGTCCGCTACCAAGCTGCACGGGGAAGAAACAAACAATCCCAAGATTTCATTCGTGCGAAGAAATTAACCTTTCCCAGCATTCCGTGACGCGGTGGACTGCGCCAAGATGGGGCCGAAAAAATGCGGGCCCGAGACGCGCGGCGGCGGTGCGGTCACTTGCGCGGATCCATCACGCAGCAAAATCGCCACCTTGACAGGTTATCGCGGCTCGGGGCGCTTCGGTCGTTATCCAGGCGCAGGGCGACCGGCGCAAGTAAATTAATCACCCAAAAATCCATCAAATTTTATTTTTATCGATTGCCCCGTATGCAAATGAGCCCCCAACTGACACATCGGGGAATAATTCGCAGCTTTTCAAGTTGGTCCGCGGTCCTAAGCCCCGGCTGAATTACCGCCAGAGCTTAAGATGGAGCTGCCGAAAGCCGGAGGAGCCTAATTTATGGCCAGTTTGCGTCCGACTAGATCCAGCGTGAATCCACCTGAATGGGACATTTATCAGTTTTAATGGGGCCGGCCGGGGCTGCGTGCCGCGGAGCCGCTCTTTTGTTTGTTTTCCTCCGAAGCCCCAAACAGAAATAGATTCACCGCAGCTGAAGTAGCCGCAATTGTTCCCCGCGGCCCAGGGTCCGGGCAACTTTCACACAGCCGGGGACCACTCGGCGCTCGCCGCTTTTGGGAAAAGCTGGGTCCAGGGTGCATTGACTTCGGCGCTGCGATTGGACAATTGCGGTCCAGGCCGACGCATGTCCAACTTGATTATTCGCGCGATTATTCTGTCGGAATAGGCGAATTGAATCTTTCGCTGGAATGCCTTTAATATGCAAACATCTGACGTCTACAAATCATGATAAAGTTGATCTCGTAAGCCTATTCAAAAGGAGACGACAGCATCAACTCGCAATTTATTCATTACGCTAATAAAAGGCGACCCGGCAAAATCAAGGATTATATAAATTTTTAACTTTATATTACAACAAAATTACAAGATATACTTAGTATATACTGACTTTATTATTACCGTCCACGTGGACCTCAAAATCAATAGATATAGAAACAGAATAGGGATAAAATGGAGGATAAACGTTTGTATGAAAGTCCATCATTTCAAACTTGAACTTGGTATTTACATATATTGGTTTGAAATTAAGTACCTGTTTCAGAGTTTTATGAAAATAAACCTTTAACCCATACCAATTTTAATGGTTTTAACATTAGAAATTATGGAACTCTATTACAAACTTTCATACCCTATTTTACCCAAACTATTTTCCAAAAACTATGAAACACGTCGTTCGTAATTTCTAACCAAAGGCGTAAAAACTAATTGTCATGGTCAGTCAGCACATACATATGTATGTTATTTTATATGTATAGAAATTAAAAGTTAAAGACGGCAATTAATCTGATATTTATTAATTTATTCCTGGTATATGAAAGCTATAATTTATACCTGTGGAAAAATGTATAAGCCCGAAATTGAAAAAGCGCCCAGTATACGCCCGAATTGGGCCCATATCATTTTTGAAGACAAATAAGATCGTAGAGATATTATGCCTGAAGCACGCCTGTTTACAATTAAAATAAAAAATTAAAATTTGAATGTTCCCCAGTAAAAATATCTAAATTCTTTTACACCGTGTAAATCGAGGGACAAAATGTTGTAATGTTATGATTGAAGTTTCTTTATAAAGCTTCGGTTATTTATTCCCTTTACTCACGCATCGGTAATTTGGGCTAACCCTCAAATAAATCATAATGATAATTAACACAATTTGAAGAAACTTTTTCTTTCTGAAGTACCTAAATGTAAAATTAACATTAGATGTTCTGTGAAAAACGACCATCAATCAAAATTGTTAATAAAAGTTATGTCAGAACATAGGTACGTATGTATCATTTTGGGGCAAAGAAGAAATCCAAACTGAGTATTTAATTTCTGCCATACAAGATCTTTATAGATTATCGAACTCCTATATAGATACTATCCAGCTGAAGTAAAATTAGAAATATCTATAAGTATAACAAAATATGATTTGTATATATGATTGATTTATTATTACTACCTAATCCAGCAAATGAAAATTTTTAAAACTATATTATGTATAGTATGTATGTGATTGGATGTAGGTACTTATGTGATACATATTATTTCTGTAGAGTTTAGAGTAATTTCAAAATGCGTTATTAAAGATTAAAATTTCCCATCGCAAGGTAATATAACTAAAAGTAACTTGTAAAATTGAAAGTTAACGAGACTCGTAATTCATAGGTACGAGAGGCACTCATCCTGCACTTCGAACACTTAGCCCTAGAAGTGCCTCTCTAGGATGAGGTCTCAAAGGAAAATCCCAATCTTCACACGATTTTCAAGGGCTGAAGTGACCACAAAGGGCTCCACTTAACCGATCGAACAAATCAATTCCTTGGGAGCGTTTGGAATGATTTCAAAAGGTTCTCCAAGTGCCGAACGGAGCAATTTTCCTTTCATCAATAATCCTTGAAGAGTCTGGCCCTCGGCGGCGGGCACTGGGGAGGCCCGGTGAGGCCCAACGCGGCGAGTGGGGGCGCAGCGTAGAAACAGAATAAAGGCTGCACTCGCCGCGCTAACCGAGGGATTTTTGCCCGCGCAGCGATAATTATAAAACTGAGCCCGCGGCGGGATCGCGCAAGTAAAGTACTCAGACGAATGTTAATGGTTTCCTAGGCCTCCGCGAAGCGCGCTCCTTTTGTGGCCGCACTCAAATTTGTACCCGGCCGTGTTCAGTCAGGGTCTATTCATCATTTTCCGTGGCAGTTAAAAGGAGTTCACACTTTTTTCATTTACCTTTCGCTGACGTCGAGTGTCAAGTTGTTCGTACCAGCGCGAAATTCCGCAAATTCAAATAGAGGGCTCCTCTATGCTGGCGGGAGACGCATAAAGCCACCGAGCGCGGAGGAGGCAACCAAAGAACAAGGGCCTGGGCAAATAAACGAGCATACGGCAAAAATAATCTCAGGCTCCTTTCAAGTCGTCGGTTAATGCTTTTAAGATAGTCCTCCAACTCATATTTATGGCCGCTGTAAAATTAAGAAGAAATTATTTTCCGGTCTTCATTTGCATCGGTGTTCTGCGGCCCGGCTGGCGGAGGAGTCCTAGTCCTCCTCTAGCCCCTCACTCCGTAAATTGACGTATTCATGCGAGATGTACTTTACCTGACACTTTTATTGTTGGTTCAGCCGTAAAAGTCATCTTGGCGGCGTCTGAAGTCCATTCCTGCTCGCTTACCACCTTCTCCAATCTTAAGGAACTATACTCGCTATATAAAGTAATTAACCATGCCTTTTTTTACCGGAGACAAAAATCTTTGTTGGTTTCTTCTAATTAGATGGGACCGTTCCAGACAGTCGTCGGAACTGTCCCAAGTTTTTGAGGTTAAATAAATAAAAATGTTCACAACAAAATATTGAAATAGATAATAATCATATAATATTTGACATATAGGTACAATATTACATACATTTGAACAAAATTTACAAAGTCATTAGAAAAGTCATTTGCATTGCTACTTATATTTATGTATATACTGAAAACAAATTGTATTGTAATTATATCTACAGGTATACCTACATAGTATACTTATACCGCTTATATAAAGAATTTTCTTATTAACAATTTTTGTTATTAGGTACTGCAATTTGCGTATCTTTAACCTTGAATAATTCACTTAACAGATAAAATCTGGCACTGGGCTTTTCAAACTTCCTTCGTGATGTCAATCTTAAGGTTATTAAAAACTAATCTGCACCAGTATTTATGTATTTAAGTTGAACCTATTATATTATATTCTTATTATTAAAAAATCAATAGTTCTAAAAGTTTGATTTGGAAATGAGTTCTTCGAGATTTAAAATTTCAATTGTCTGTACTTCCAAATCAACACTTTTGAAAAAATATAATAAAATAAATCATATGTATATGAAAAAATAATGTTTGTAATCTCTAGAAATAGAACAATAAAATGATATGTATAAACGAAATATTTCATGAATTCTTCTACCATCATCCAAATAATTGACATATGAATGCACATTATTTGTGATATGGTCTTTAAATTAAACTGCAGGTTAATAACCGTCTCAAAATCCCTCAGCTGCATTACAAATTAAATTCCCATGCCTTTCTTCCAGCTGTCATATCTTTATCTGAAAACGAAATTACCCGAAAAGAATTTCTTTCCAGACAACAGGTAACGAAGCCTTTTAAATCAATACCCTAAAGAGCATGAAAAACAAACATGTCGAATCTGACTATTGCCGAGGTGCCTCCATCCATAAATACCGAAAAATCCTTATCAGGCCATAAAACAGTGCTCGAAGCGGCCAAAAATTAAGAAAATTGTCAATTTCTCAGGCAATTAAGCACACGCATTTGGGTTTAGTGCCTTATAATACTGCCGAATGTTAATTTCCGTCCAGTTCTAATGGTCTCATAAAATCGAAGAGGAATTTACGGCTTTTAGCTGGATGGCGGGTTCGGCTGCCGGGCAAAGATCCCATTGTTGGGGCCGCTCCGGTGGAGGGCAGCACTTGTGTGTTTATATCAACACAAATTCGTCTAATTAAAGAGAAATAAATTAAGATGACTATACCTTGACTTTCACGAGGTTATCACCATCATGGGGCATTTTCTCTGCACTCATTGCCCATTGGGTGCAATAAAATTTGATGGGAAAGGAATCAATCGGGCGATACGATACGATGCGATGCGTTTTTAATGAACCCGCTGGCTATCGCCAGGTTTTTCCAGTTTCACAGAATTACCCAAAAATTCCTCTAATGCAGCGATGAGAACGCTTTGTTCTGCAGCAGCAAGCTCAAAATTAAAAAACTGTTAAATTCCAAAAAATCGTTTAACTGGTAGAAGTTCTTAATATCAAAACACATGTTTATATAATAAAACGCTTTCTTTTTGATAAGATTTATTGTTGTTTATTGCAATTTAATTAAAATGTTAACGGCTTTAACGATTTGTAAAAAAAATTAAAAGTAGCGGTCTTTTTGAGGTCATTGAATTCAAGTCTGATGATGCATTCTAAAAATTCAATATATTTTTTTGTTTTCATTTAGAACTTCAAAAATGCAAAAGACTTTAACATTAACTTTTATCCTAAAATTTTATTAGATGTTAAAAATCTCACCGTGATCTGAATAAATTAAAACATATAGATACCGCTGCAATATATGTATGTACAAAAACGTTTTTATGGCGTATAGTTGTTTTTTATAATTTCTTTGAAGATATTCATCTACTTCATATAAAAGGTTATTTCGGAAAATTTTATTTAAATCGTTTAAACATTTAGGCAGTTACACAAAAATAATTTTTTATTTACATTATATTTAGTTCAGTCTACAGAATACAATTCGTGCAGACTAGTGAACTGATCAATAAATAAATTATATAAGTATGATCTAAACTAATAAATTTACGTAAAATTTAATAAATTTAAGTACGAGTTGCTGAAATTGGAGACGATTCATTATTATTTTAACATTAAAATTATGGACAAATTTTATACGAGAGGGTATCTCTAACAAACTTTATAGCTGCAATAATTCATGATCAGCGTGTTCAGCACCCGCATTCTTGAAAACCCAAGTATTATAAGATTTACTAATTATACCGGACTACCCATTTATCATTAAATAAAAGTCCGATTTTCTCAAAACCGGTTTGATTTTATTATATTTATGTCAACAAACTTGGTAGAGGGTTTTTCTAATGTACCTACCTTACCTACATAAATAAATATTGTTGTTAAATTTTATTTCACCTAAGTGAATTGCAATATTTCGAAGTGTCGCAAGATAGACGAGGGGGCAGATAATTCATTCCAGCTCTGTCGTCTTCTGCGTTCCGATGGATGATAACTGGCCGTCTCGTCCGCGCTCGTTTCGAAAACAAACTCAATTCAGGCCGTCAAATGTCCAATTTATCCCTTTCGGGTTTTGTCAGAATTCCAATTAAGGCCGCTGACCGAAATGTGCAATTAAAGTTATTACGTCTGCCATAAGGCACCCAGTTCCCGGATCGGCGGCGGCCGGGGGGATATCAATCAAACAGCGCCGTTTCATCACCCTCGCAGCTGACTTCAAGCGGCAAACGTCGACGGCTGAAGCCGCCAAAAAGCCCCCGATCGGGTGCTATCGCCGCCGGGATCGCCTGCCGCTCACCCGGCGGATCGTGATCACATGTTCAAACTTTCTGATGTCGTATACGAGTCCGAGCACATGGGGTCCCAGCGCGGAGCACTCACAAAATAGTAATTTGTGGCCCCACCGGAGCCCGAGATGCCAGCCCAGGTGATGGGGTCCGAAGGTGCAGAAGTGACCGCGGCGGACACGTGAAAACCCCGATAACATTTGTCCCATAGATCTGTTCGTATACGGCGGCGCGCGGCGCGGTGCGGCGGCGATCACATCGCACCGGAGGTCTCCGGCAGCGTCGCTTGATCATGGATTACACGTATGATTAATAATTTTAGCCACCTTTCCTCCTCCTGATTGCACCTTTGGCGCGGATACCTGCGCACGCTGCCCGCAGCAGCGCCTCGTGAGGAGCAGCGCAGTAGCCGCGCACCGTTTATTGAATCATGTGAAAATTTCACCGTAGAAAGTGTTTGATTGCGGCCGATCTTTGGGTGCAAAACGAACCGAGCCGACTCGCTATAAATCACCTTGTGTGAATATTTCGCAACACCTTTTTTCCCCATTTCTCTGTGCAATTAGATTATCGATCACCGAGACCATTCATTTTCAACTACCGGCCGCACGGTGAGCCTCGTCGTCGAGTAATTTGCCTCAGTTTGAAAAATCTCTCGCGGAATCGTGGTAATAGCCGATAATAGGCGTTTAACCAGAAACTCTCCTGAATTCGACGCTTCACTGATCACACGGGGTGAAGATTTGGATACGACGCATAGTATTTAATTTCAATCGAATTGTGGTTTTCCAGATATCGATAATCAATTTCAAATAGTCTAGAATATTAATTGCAAAAAGGAAAAGAACATACATATTAAAAAAACATTTAATTTATTACATTTCTGAGATAAATCGATTTTACGAATAAAATAAAATTTTTGCGATAATATCTTTAGGAAAATAAATTGGGAACCCGAACCGAAATGATTATAATTTGTTGACTGATGATCACAATTTTTAAAATTTTTCCATCTGTAAACTGAGCACTTTCTAAAATTATAATTAAAATTGAATGAGGAAAGATTTGATCTTATGTAATTTGGGAAGCATTTAGCGGTTTTTTAAATATCCGGGCAGTTAAAAATTAATATATGGGCATTAAACTTTTATTTGCAGTAATCAAATTAACAGTGGCAATAAAATGTAGCCAGCAATAGAAATAAATTTGAATAGTTACTAACTTAATCAAGCGTTAGAGATTAAATAAATATCCCGTGGGAATAATTTAAAACACCTAATTTTCGTAGTCTTGGCGTGATATGAGTATATGTACATACCTACAGTTAAAAAAAAAATTAAAATTTTTTGAACATGAGGCTTTTGAGAAAAAGTTGTTTTTTAGTCCACTTTCAATTTATTTTGAAAATTCCAAAATCGTTATTATGAAAGATAAAGAGGACCAAATAAAACCTTGGGTATTTACAAATAAAACCTTGGGTATTTAACTATTTCCATGTAATACGAAGTAGCTCAAAATTTAATTTTAAAAAATTGCTTCAAGAAAATTATGTCATGATATTTTAGTATAATAAAGTTACCACTCTAAATTTTTATTTAGCAACGTTATTAATCCATACTTAAATTTAATTATGTTTATACATAAATAAAACTGAAAATTGGGTATAATTGACAAAATCAATCACATGTTTTTCAATTTGTGCACAAAGCCAATGTTTGTAAAGTTCAAAAAGTATGGGATATTATAAATTTAATTTATGAAAGTAAGCTTCATTTCAAAATTAAAGTTTCAATTTCCATGATAAATATCCCAAGCTGCCTTCCGAGTATTCGCTCAATTTTTACTGTAAAATCGAAAAATCCTATCAAGGCCCCCAATTAGTTGGGGAATTTATGTGGGGCCCTTTCAAATCACTCGAGGTAACGAAAATATTGGGCCTTTTCGGATTGTTTATTTGGTGGGAAACATGCCGAAAACTTGTTAAAAGCGGAAAAATCAAACATTAATTTTCGATCACACAGGCCAGTTTTTTTCCCCCGGGGTGGTGGGTGCTCGGCCAGGGAGGACAATTATTTGCCCAGTTTAATTTAAATACGCAATTAATCAGTTGAATTGCGCACGAACGATCGCACGTTTTCATACCCCAATGCAATTTTGATTTACTCATCTCCTTGCCTCATGATAAATGTTTACATTTATCGCGGGACTCGCGGAGCTTCGCTGCCATAGCTACCTCACCCGGACCAGGGCTGCTGCGAAGACGAAGACATCGCGCGCTCCACACAAATTTCTTGACCCCCATAGGGTTCAATTTTCAAATCGATCGATTTTGATCGTGATCGCCCTTTTATATCGTGAATTTTTTATCTCTGCCTTTTTCTCCCATTTCTTTTTCTTTTGGGATCGAGTTGTCTTTTTGTTCGGCGGCTCCTTCGGTTCCCTCCTCTCGCTCATCTTCCTGGATTCTGGTCGTCCATTAACCGGGTCCGGGTGCCTTCGCAGTCCAACTGGGGATCGCACTCGATATTTGTGTCATGTCAGATGTGATCACGCAACATTTTTCATTGTTTAATTTTATTGCAGGAGATCGCTCTTGATTGGGTGCCCCATCCCGCAGACGGTCGCGGGGTTCCAGAACTCCTCGGACGGGTCATTCATTTCGATCTGAACGTCCGGGCTATTCTTAAATTGTTTCATAACAAGTCCGGGCTCCTCGGGAAATTATCCAGTGATTAATGTTGCGGCATTTCATTATCCCGGCAAGTACCTGTGTCTTTTGAAAGTTTTTGGAATAGTCTTGCCGCCAAGAGTTTCACTCAAATCCAAATGTATCAAATCCGACTCAGTTTATGTTGAAATTTACATTTGTACGTGCTTTTGAAAATAGATATTTTGTATATACATATGTATGTAGGACATATTTTAAAATTTTCTAATTTTCTAATTCTTAAAGAATTATACCAGGTGAACAAAGCGGTTACATAAAACTAGCTATTCGTTCTCCTTTTTTTCCCTACAGGAATTAAAATTCCGAAACCTTAAGAAACGATCAGATAAAATGTTAATGAATATAATCTCAGTGAACGTACTTTTCAACATTTTTAATTAAAATTTTTTAATAATATTCTCCAAGGAAACACTCACTATAAGAATTATATTTCGATTTTTGTTGCCCATTTGGTTTATATTTACTGCAAGAGGCATTCATCCAAAAAATTAAGGGATCCAAAAACTTAGTTAAAGAGATCAGCGGTTGAAGGTGAAAAGAATGCACCATACTTTAACAGTTATGGAAATATGTAACATACATATATACATACTTATTTTAATTTCATTCATGTCTGAATTTTTTGTTTTCGTACCCTTTTTAGTAAATCTATTTTGAGAAGTTTTATTCTGGGGTTGGGAGCTCTAATTTAAAATATTAATGCAATTTTCGCATTTGTCCAACCTGGCCTCGTTAAACTGAAATGCGAATGACGTGTAAATGGAAGTTCGTTTAAAACGGCAGCTATCCAACCAAACGTCCGAAATGCTACTAAAAAATATGAAATATGTGCATGAACATTCTCAGATAATCGCTTCTTAGAATAATTCTTGAAGTCATTGTCATGCAACGTACCTGTGGACTGTCCGGCACTCTCGAATATTCGAATTGGACTTGACTTAATCATCGACTCGCCCGGTCAGTCGGATAATGTGCTGCCGAATTTAATAGTCAATAAACATACGATAAATGCAATTGTGACGTGGTTTAGTCATATTCGCCGACTCGTGCAACTGCGCTGACGAGAGAATGTCTTAAGTCATCATATCATTAAAGACGGACGGAAGACGAGGAGCAGCCTCATCTCGCGTCGTCCGCAGCATCCTCGCGAAAAGGAAACGCGGAGGATGGAGAGAGACGACGTCGGTCTTCTTGTGCACCATCTTCGACCAAAGAATCCCCTAAAGCGAAAGATTTTTATTTAACATTTTCCTTGATCGTTTTTGCGTTTTTATGATTGTTGTTCATATTACCGGGGGATCATTGACACAAGCACAGTAATTTTTCATCCTATGGGATCTTCTCGATTTCTCATCGCTCGCTCCCATTTCATTTCTTTATTATTGCGGACAAGTAAAAGGGGGCCCTCTTTCTGGCCAATTCTACCCTTTCCGTAATTTCATTTCCAGATTGGCATTCTCGTTTGATTTTGACGTAAATTATATTTTTCGTCCATATACCGGGGATGTGGCCCGAACTTAACCCCGCGCCCACTTTCCATCCTCTGAGCGGGACCATCGTCGTCGCGCTTTTTGTTTCAAATCTGTTTAAAATGCGATTTTCTGTAAACACCTCAGAACATATTAATCAAAGTAGGCTGGATGCTGGGACGTGCGTGCTCAAAATGCAAAATTTGGAAAGTGCTTCCTCCTGGATGATGCTGGCCCGGACGGGTTCAGGCCGGCATCATTTGCGGCTCTGTTTAATTGCTAGGTTTCACCAGTACCCATCAAATCTGATTTGGATGCCATCGCAATCCAACGAAAATTTACTGCTTTTGATGAAGTCGTACAAATTCGTTTTGACGTTAATTTCGATTGTGATTAGGTACAACGTGGTTCAACGAATGTTGGAATTCGCAATACGACATTTCGTTTAGAGATAAATTTAAATGTCAATTTTTTTGGCTTCTACAATTTGTTTTAAAGTATTTCCATTAAATACCTAGTCACATCATACAAATTTAATAGTGCAAGAGGTACACAAAAGGCAATACGTTTGTAATGCAAAATTTTATTAATCCCAGTGAATATGAAAAATTTAATCACAGTTTAAGCAATGTTTTATGGTAAATTTTATAGGAAATAAAAGCTCCTATTTATGACATTTTAATACCTTCTTTTTAAAAATTTCAAAATACTGCCAAATACCATAAGGCTTCGAGAAAATTTAAAAAAACCTTATTTTCGTTAAACCCGAGCTAGGAGCTATAGTATGTTATAGAAATTTATATAGAAGCCTCATAAAAAGTGTCACACTAATGAGTTTTTTTTTTAAATATGTATTACTATTTTGAGAAATATGTGTTTAAGATTTCGATACTTTACAGAATTGAAGTCTAAAAGTCTAGATAAAACCAATTAATTAGAAAGAAAGAATATTACAAAAAGAGTTTTATCAGAATTTTAGTTTCAGTTAATAAATTAAATGAAGTTTATTTTGTCTACGAGGAATCGCAATTACGAACAATTTTATAAAAAAACAAAATAACTTAGCTTTCTTTAATGAGGTATTCCTGTATAAGTAATACTCTTTTTACAAAAAGGGTATTTTTAGGATGTTGTATTTTTTTTTTCAAATATAAATGTAGACATTTTGATTGTATATTTTCGAAAGCTACATTTACAAAATACCTACACATGTATACATATCTCGTCTTTCAAATGGTGGCTTTTAATCGGCCGAAAAGGTCCAGTAGAGGGCATTGTAATGTAATTCTGTCGTATTCAAAACTTTATACATACAACTTTGTGATGTTTGAAAATTTTAAAATTTTCTTCCGTTTTGAAGAATCTGTAATTCGATATTACCAAATTTCTAGGTTAGAATACCCCCTTAAACGAAGAATAGTACATTCATTACTCTAAAAATGTTTTGAATTGGAGTTAATCTTTATATACGCGCATATTTTTTATAACGCTTACTCGTTCAAAGTGAAAAAAATCTAGGTTGGGTAGGGACAGCTCTTTTTTTTAGGTATTTTAAAAATCGAAGGTATGCAGGTTTATTTCTATGAAATTATAATGTTGTTATCATAATTATATTAGTATATGGAAATACAATATACATACAAAATACAAGTTGACTAAAAGTATGTAAAGTGGGTCAACATTACGAAATGCATTTGTATTTTTCGCTAGGATAGTATAAAAGTAAGTAATTTTAAGCCGGGAGCGGAGTCTTTAATTATGAGCGAAACGCGGTCCATTTATCTAAAATTATCATTAATTGAGCGGAACTGGCTCGCGAGATGGGCCGTGGACCCTTCCCACTCCAGGCCGGCTTAACGGCTTTCCTGTCGGGAACTGTCACAACACTGTGTAATCGATTATGCGCCCAGAGATGATTAATAACTCCGCGAATCTCCGCGGCATACCTTGCTTCTGCTGTCCGGTGGTGCGGCCGACGAATTTCCAGCGCAAAAATTTTCTATGGGTCTCGGGCGATGAGTCCATTCCCAGTTTCAGTTCGGCATTAATTTTAAAATCTGCCCTCGGACAGACAGCGACCGGTCGGGGGAGCAGGGGGAACAGCGCGGAGTCGCAGCAAGCGGTGGCCGCGGCCGGTCAGCGGGCCCTGCACCTTAAGATGCATCTCAAGTTCAGGCACAAGATGAGTGATGGATTTTAAGATAAATACGCAAGGCATACCTGTGCGCGGAGATATTTTATTGAAAGAAACCGAGTTGGGCCGCGTAAAGCGTTTATCATTAAAATACTATTTGCGTTCTACCACTTAGCGTTGGGACCTCGGCCGTCAGCGGAGCGCCCAGCGAGGGGTGCCAGCATGGAGCGGGGGGCCGGGCGAGGGACGATCGCAAATGATCAGAACCAGAAATTGAATAAAATGAGAAATTTTAAGAAATTACTAAAGCTCAGCGGGGAAAAGAAGTGACATGATGCCGTGTCCGCCCACCGTGAGCCTCGTTCGACGGAATTTTCTGCACGGAGGGTGTCGGAATGGAACGGACGACGCCGTAGATGATTTTTCTACCTCGCCGTGGCGGCGTGTCCTGTCCAGTGATGCGCACTGACTGACAATGTTTCTGTCACAGGTCAATATTTTCGCGGGGGGCAAATATGAAGATAGCGATCAAAACCGCGATATCGCGACAGGGGGGCGTTCAGAAGCTTCCATACATTGTGTGCACATTTTTTAATATTACCTCGTAAACACTGCGTTTTATAGGCGCTTTCCCGGGCAAAGACGGGACACACTTTAAATTTATATTGCGATTTGCAAAAAAAAACCAAAATTAAATTCCTCTCAAACGCAAATGGCGTTCTATCGCTTTCGTTGCACATTGACGGCTAGTCCGTGGATGCTAAGGCGTTTTATGGCTACTAAATCGCGAAGAATGCCAGAGCATCTACGGTCTGTAAGTGGATGGATGAGATAAAACAAGTCTTTAATTTAGCCTATTTGCAGTGGAATACAACTGAAAAACGTCGGAAAATGAGTATTAACACGTTTGTCAGAATGTCTGCTAATTTCAGATAATGGAAATGTTTTCATATCCTCCATTTGCGAACGAAGATACTTTCTAAGCCAGTTGGATAACCAACCACAACTCCACTCGTACTTTAAACTAACTGCTTGTATGATCTGGCCTTAAATATTTCTAGAAAGCGGGAAATTGCAATTTGCTACTAAGTATCTTTGATTATACAAAAGTAATTCATCCTAACTTTAATTAAAAGGTAAAAATGAAAATTACCCCTTTTTAGAGAAACATTAATTTACTAAATTCATGTTATTATTTTAAAGCACGAAAAATTCGATTTTTCAGATTTTTTTTCTTTTAAATAGAGTATCTTAGCTTCTTGCATTACAAAAGTAAAGTATTCATATATGCGTTTTTTAAGTTGAGGTTCTGTCTATACTTTTACATGGATCAGTCGTTTTTACGATATTTTAAAAACATAACTTTTTTTATTTTTAAAATGTAGAAAATTTTTGATTCTCTGCTAGAAAAACATTTCAGATCAAATTAGACGATTCCAAATTTTTCTGTTTTCGAACTGGAGTCGCAACAGATTGCAAAGAGCAAAGAGAGAAACCGATAGCCCGAAATTAATCCATTTCTTATACTTTTGATTTATTGCAATCTATAGACAAAACTCCTATACAAATCACCTATCAATTTATTCAGAGTGGAGTAAGAAATAATTCTGGGTCAACTTCCTTTGAATAAATTAACTTTATTGCACTAATTTCAGTTAAAATTGCTACGCAAAATTATTATAATTCTCCCGCTCCATAAATATGGCATACATATGTTGAATAAATAAATAAATTTTCGAAGCCAGCTTGCACTTCGACTTCCTTATTCTCTCGTCATAAAATTCCTAGTTAAATTTGCAGTAAAATTAATTTTAATGAACATTACTGCGTTCAATAAAAATATAAAAAGATGGGAGAAGGAACTCCACAGTATAAAAGCAAATTTTAATGAATAAATTCAAGATATCAAAAGTGTCTAAAATGTTTATACTCAAATTGTAATAAAACAAAGTTTTTAAAAAGAATAAATAGTAAATAGTAAAACCTAAGTGTGCTTAGGTAAATTTTTTTACGTGTTGTGAAAACAAATGTTAAAAACATGTTAGTACGAGTTATTAACACGGTTATGTTTGATGTGTTTTTAATTTAAGATTTAAGAAAATGCATAAAGTCGGCTCTAACATCGACTATAGTTAATTAAACATGCCCAATTTCATAGCTAAACACTGAGAAATTATTAAAAATCGCACATACTTCAAACATCTTGTACAAACTTAGGATGTAAAATTGTTAGTAACATTTACCTAACATTCAAATCAGTTACTATTTAATTATACATGAAGTAACTTGGAGGTGTTTCTGTTTTAATTGAAAGATGTTTCTTTAATTTTATGTAAAAAGCAGTGTTTCGCTCAGTTCAACGACATGGGCATTAAAATGCGCGCTTCTACAGATGTAAAGCCGCGAAAGATCGATCAAACAGCTGGCTGTCAGTCATATTAACACAGTTTTAATGCCGCTGTAAAATCAGCCTCGACACGTGTATGGTGCACTATAGCTGCACGCCGACCGGTGATGTTTTATTAATTGAGGCGAATGTTTAATGACGGCTCGTATGTCGATTAATTAAATTATTGCGATCGCAGATCTGTATATCAACGGCGGCGACTGCGCACCGCTCCGTCGACATCGTCGTGGCCTTCTTTCAGCAGGTACCGTCTTTTTGCAGCATTTAACATTAAATAATATTCGAATTATGCCGTTTCGTGCTGCACTACTGTCCAGTAGCGGACTCAGCACCTGATATTTCCTTGCGAACGATGCTTAAGTAGAGATAGTGTGGCCGAGGCCAGAAAACACTATCACCGAAGTCCGCTCCGATCCGGCAAAAGACAAATTGAACAAATTAATATCACGTCCGCGCGATTTTCGCCCGATCCGTGGGACTTATGGGACCTTTTTAGAGCCAACCCTGTCCAGCCAATTACAAGACCGAATTTATGGAGTGATAGCAAAACTTTCATAATTCAGCGTGTCACTGCTAATTTTCGTGATAAAACATGTGAAATACGCGCTCCAAGTGAGAAGAGCCAATAAAATGAATATTTTATGCTGTTCCGTCTCTGCAATTTCACACCATGCGGATGCAGGCGGACAAGTCCTCGCATTGCTATTAAATGACAACTTTTATGGACTGTTTGCAAAATTGTTTATTTTACGAACTCGCCTCTTTGTGAGATAAACTCTCCGCTCAAGGAGATCGATTATTGCGAGTGTACCTCTGCTTAATCGGCGCCAGGTGCCATTTAGTCGGCCAGGTAATCACCAGTCTCAATGGAATTTTCGTAGGAGAACGAGATTTGATAAACATTTATTTTATTGTAATAATCGCAATAAACCGGAAATGGGATTATATTGACAGGTCACTTCGACTAACACGTGAAAGTTGTTTAGGGGTTGGACGGAATCCAATAATATGCAAAACGTAGTCCAGGAAATCAACATTTATCATTTTAACTGAACGTTAGGTGTAAACATAGTCTAAAATTTATTGTAAGAAAACTTACTTGAAGAAAACTGGTATACATATATACATATATTAACTTATTAACCGGTACTACATTCGACAAAGAATGCTTTTATGTATATATGTTATTTCAGATATTATTTTAAAAGTAACTCTTTCCTAATTAACATACATTTTGTCTGAATTTTCTCTACTTCAAACAACAGCTTTAGCTCTAAAATATAATGTACTCAATTTTAATTATCAATTACAAAATATATTCAACAACCATATTGAAATTTTAATTGCTTTGATTCGACTAAATCTTAAGTATTCTATTACATAAGACGTTCTAAAGATCTACGTAATCCAAACGAAAATACGTATTTAAATAAAAACCTTCTGATTTTCAAGTTATCGGAAAGTTGTTTTGGAACTCGGAAAAGTAACTACCCTAGTAGGGTAATGCTTTCGGTACTAAGGAACACTGTTAGTGTTTTTTTTTGTTTTCTTTTTTCCTTCAGCACTACTAAAATATGACTATTTCCAAAATGTACTGAATTTAGTCTAGATTTTAGTAGGTACGTTTTCCTCATAAAGTTTTTAAAAGAAACAATTGATCTAGCATTATCTTTTTAAAAAAAAAAAAATTACAATTCGTATACTCGATACGAATGGTTTTTGAATAGATTAAATGCTTCTTTTATACTTTAAAGACACTTCAATTATTAAATTATTGTGTAACGATTAATATCTTGGTACAGTATTTTCCTGATACTACTATTATGAATAACTAATATTTTTTTCATTGAAATTTATCCAAATTCAAAACCATGTTCTATTGGAATGTTTGAGATATGTCTCAACGTTTTATGACCGAAAAAAGTAGTTGACTTCAAAAATGAACAGTACCAGGGAATTCCATTCTTTCACGTATTTTCAAGATTTACAAAATTATGCAATATTTAATCGAATCTTTTATTCTCTTTTCAGGTCAAAGTAAAAGTGATGGACAAAAATGACAGCCCTCCGGTGTTCCGCGACACCCCGCTCGTGTACAGCGTCAGCGAGGACCTTGGCGCAGGGCACACGGTGGCGACGATTCGTGCCACAGATCCTGACACCTTGGGAACGCTGACGTACACGATGATCGAAGGTGACGACGGCAAATTTCTTCTCGAGCCCGACACCGGGGCGCTGCGCCTGAAAGATGCCCTGGACCGTGAATCGAAAGATGTTTATCAGCTTCTGATACGTGTCACCGACGGTGTACAACACACCGAGACTACCGTTACTGTCCAAGTAAGTATGCGCCCATGTGTGGAGCAGCCATATTACCCTGATTTGCATTTTTAGTCTGTTTTTACCAAAAAAATAAAACAAAAATTATCTCTGTGCCGCGCCAGAGGAGAACGCACACCTGAAAGGGCCAAGGAATCTACCGTCATTAGTGCGCGCTCAGAAATTACCAAACGTTTTCACCATTTTCTGTTGTAATTTGATGCCTTGCTACCTTGCCGGATTTTTCTCCCTGGCATTCCTCGTGGCGCGGCTCTCTCTCCGATTCAGCGAAGCGATAAAGTTTGATAAATATGGACTGGGCCTAAATGCATTTTTTTTTAACTCCACCGACTTTTATGAAGATTAAATAAATGCGAAGAAGCTGGGATTTTTCTTAAGCAAAATAAAATGAAATTGCGCGCCAGTGACATAAAGTTAGCCGCTTCCGAGTTGCGAATCCCGGCCTATGGACATTGGACATGTTCTTCGGGAGCCGGTCAGCAGCATTTGTAAGGCTTGTCGCCGTTTATTTTTATGGATGGCTCATGAATTATTGGATGGAGGAGCCAATTTGGACGCTTCAATTTTTACCATCTTGTCCTCCGTCTCGCAGCGGGGTCGGGGCACCCGCGGGTGCATGACATATTGACTCGACAAATGTTACAAGTGTCGAGTTATACAACAGCTGTGTCCAAACATATTTACCGGCAATTAAGTCAGAAATGCGCAGATTCGCGACGTTTCAGTGGGTTTAGGCAAGGGGAAAGAGCTATTTTGACGAACTATCGGAGTCTTTTCATGTCGATTAATTTTGTCACAAATATTTCAGTTATGTCTTCTTATATTTGCCGAAGATACAAAATTATGAAAATATGTTTGTGCAAAAATGTAACTGCATGAGCAAATATGGAATTACAACACTTGGAACAATATAAATGGCCGTAACTCGTAAACGGCAATCGACTCAATACTACAGATATCTTTAAAGAATTTACTATCGAATAATTTAATAAATTATTTTCATGTCTTCATGGCTTGGATCTAAATTCTATTTATGGAACATTCTTTGCCATAAAATCATGAACAAAAATCCGGGAAAAAATCAACGTAAAATTAATCTTTCACTTTTTAGAAAGGTCCCTTTTTCAATCTTAGGAACACATGAAACAAGTTTTAAAATACTCGTAAAGCAACAGTAATCCATCTGGTTAAATTTAGCGTAGAAACAATTGTTTGGTTCCATAGTTCCAGTTAATAATAAATCAATCAAAAATGCAATAGTTGTAACATACAAAATAATGTTATTAACAACATGCCATGCGGAACAATTTACGAGTTTATTGTTTTTTGACTTAACGGTTAATTTGTCTTTTATAATCTCAAGTGAAAGTATTAAAGAAATAGAAAGGGTGAAAAGATGAGTTATGTAAATTATGGGAATAGTACCTACAACAAAGCAAATTCAAATTAGACTCAGATTAATTTTATGGCATTGCTACGCAAAGGGATTGTAGAAGTCAGTTTATAATTGTTTGGGAGGGAATCACTTCATAATTAATTTTACCTTTTAGAAAAGAACATATAGTAGGTACACGGTTCTAGATTAGTTTAAGTTGACACACCTAGGCCATTTTTAGCCCATTGTGATACTGCGTTTTAACCAGGCTCTCTGGGTGAAATCAAATGGCAGTTCTGATTCTGTGGTGTTAATTTTCATCAGCTTTTCTTTTTAAAAAAATGATTAGATATCCTATTTTTGAATGCATAGTACACATTCAGTTTTATTCTGCGACCTTCAAAATAAGAAGAAGCATTGAAGGCAAGTGAAGAAGAACATTTTGAATGCAATGCTTCGACAAAAGTTTTAAGTTGGTCCAGAACATCTTTTTAAAAGGTATGAAAACCATGTGTTGAAGTTGAAGGGGGTGATATAATATACATATGTACATAGATACTAGGCTCAGAACAGCTTAGTCGCACCTCATATATAAATAAATTCAATGGTGTGATAGTTGAAATCATATTTTTGGTAACTATTGATAGTTGGAATCCCATCGACTTTTGAAATTCCTAAATTTTCCTTGTCTAGCAGTTGTCTAGCAAGACTACATCAACCGGAAACAAAACTTCTACAAGAAAATGCATTGCATAAATTTTGTCGCTAAGCTAAGATCTCAAAAATGATCCCCTTGGCCGCGCAAGTGGCCCCAAGCGGAGCAATTTGTTATCTAGTGCGATCGGTGAAGTAATCGATTTCTTAGAGCTCCCGCTTGAGTCACATGTTGAGCTGGCGGCGCGGATATCGCCGCGACGATCGATCGTCTTCGGAGCGTCTTACGGTCGTTCTCTTCGCTTCGCCTAATTTGCAGTCAAGATGAATCCCAGCAACTCCTCGAGGACATTGCCACAAAAACAGAAGCCGATTTTTGGCCGAGCATTTGTCGAAAAATTTCTTTTGGGGCCGCAACCTCACCTGCCCCCTCGACGCAGGACTCATCAGACTTGTTCTTCTGCACCACCTCGAAAATCACCCGTTTCGACAGTTGTAAGAGGGGGCCCCGGTGGCGTGGCGGAGCCCCGGCCCCACGACCTCGCCTTCCTCGAGCCCCACGGGCCCAGCGGACACGGATGGGGCCGGCGGTAAAATATGAAAGGAGCCAAATACCTTCAAATGAGATATCAATTGGAATTTGAGGAATGGCATTTGATGTTGATTTCATACATCGCTCGCGCTCCCCGGCGGTGGCGGCGGGTCCGCGGGCCGGGCGCGGGGGCCCCACGACAAGAACGGGCCCAGTGACGGTCAAATGGCAGGACGGGCCCCGCGCGGCCCCAGCATTCATAATGCAACATTTCAATATCTTTCGGTGGCGATGACGAGATACGCGGCCGCGACGGCTAGCCAGCGATGGTCCGATAGCGCTGATGGGGCCCCGATTCGCCGTGGGGCCGCAACGGCACCGGACGGATGATGATTTAGGGGATTTTGGGACCTCTGCGATTGTTCCGAAAGTTTATAAAAGAATTTGGGTTTTATCATTTTTATCATATCGCCGCAGCCCTTAATTTTTAGGTAAAGGAATAACTTTTCAGCGGCGACGTTTTTTCCCCCCGTACAGCCGCGACGTGTAAATATGACAATGTTGTCACAAAAATTGACGGGAACGGGACGTCGTTTTTGGGGACGTTATGTGCCGCGATTATCATAAACACGTCCCCGACAATGTTAACGCAAATTATCGCCTTTAACTTAGTTGCACGAGTGCACGCTCTGAATTACAATTGACCAAGGACGACGATTCTTTTGTCTTGCAGGTGACTGACACTAACGACAATCCGCCGACCTTCTCGGAGCCTGTCTACTCCTTTGATATCCCTGAGAATGCGCCGCGTGGCTTCCAAGTCGGCGTAATCTCGGCCACGGATCCGGACCTGGGCTCCAACGCCATGGTGTCTTACACGGTCATTTCCGACTGGGCCAACGACGTCTTCAGCCTCAACCCTCAGACGGGAGTGTTCACCTTAACTGCACGTTTGGATTATGAAGAGGTAAGGGCTTTTTACATATTTGTTAATTTTCGCTACTTTAAGTAATAGTTATGCAAAAATTAGTTGCGTATTTTTTAATCAATTTATTAATCATTAATCAATCGGATTAAGCCTCACCTTCACACCATCAATTTATCACGTTTCGAACATTTTGAGCATGACATACCCAAGCATTTTGCAATCATTTACATACATAAGTATATCTCTGGATACATGTATGTACCTACTAAGAATGTAAAAAGGAATATCTTGATAAAATTGTTGAAGAATTCTTAGGTTGGAAGATTTGTACCTACATAGTACATATTAAAAAGTTATACCTAATCAAATTGATAAAAACAAGACACATATTTTTGAATCTTAGAATTTTGTTTATTATAATATCTTAAGTAGGTATATATTTCTTGTAAGTCTCATAAAAATCGACTCAAAATTAACTGAATTATTATTTTTCGTGAAATGGTTTATTTTAAAGAATCACTTGACTGTCAATAAAATACTATTTCAGTTACTTTTTTAGTAGCAAAAACATAAAATTCGGCGTCGTCATTTTAAGCCAATGCTATTTACAATTATTTATTGCCAAAGTTGTAAATGAGTAGTTATTCTGAAAATCGATCGACATCTCGTAAAAATTTATAAGGAAGGAGCTATGACGTTTGTCATGTATTGTTTTTTTTATAAAAAAAACAATGTGCAGAGTTCAATTTAAAGTAAAAAATATCAATCTAACATTAATGTCATATACGTAGTAAACTCATGCATTGTTAGAGATCACAAAATATAGGTATATACATATTTTTTCTACCAATTCTATTTAGGAAATGAAGAAGTGTTTATATTTATAATAAATATTTCACCATTATGAAAAAACAAATAAAGAAGGTAAAGTAAATATCTTACCCGATATATAGATTTAGATATCTCGCAAGATCATTTTTAATTATAATTTCGTTAAGTCTGTGCCGAAAGTGTTATAATCATTTTTCAAAACGCTTAATATTTCCAAACAAATGTTAGATGATACTTAAAAGTTGAAAAATTACTTCTATCCCACTCAGTACTCTTCAAATTAAAAGCAATTTATTTCTTCAATGACAAGATGCCACAGAATGAAAAGAACACGTCCCGAGGGAAACACCGATCATCTTCTTCGTAACTCAGTCAACACTGACCTTTTCTGGATTACATTCAGCAATTAAAGTACCCATCCCTCATAGCACGCTATTAAAACATGAAAATCTCCGCCCTACGGCAGCCTTAAAATTCTTGTTTGTTTTTAATGATCAATAGCAAATCCTTTAAAATTGATAAATTCCCTTCTAAAGGCTCCTGCATCTGCTGGACGTCACTGTGCGTCATTCGGGTCGTCTTGAGTCGACAGGATACAGCAAAGCAATTTGTAGAATCGGTGAGGTTCAATTAAGGCGCAATCAAGTCAATTTAGAACTTTGTATCTTTCTTCGATCTAATTGACGTCTGACTGAGTTCGCAGCATATCGTGGGCACCGCCATAAATATTCTGAAAAAATTATGCAAATCCCCAATTTCCTCTCCGACGCGACGAGACGGTTGATTCTTACAAGTTTATCGAAACTCCAGGGAATACAATCAGCATGCAAACAAGAAGAAATATTGCTGTGTACTCCATCCGGGGTTTTAATCCTACAAGATTAATAGCAGCTGGCGACACACCCAGGTGACTCACGTCACTCATGGTGCGAAAAGTCATCTTCATTATGATTTTTAAGGAACGCGCTTGGTTTGAAGAAAATTTATATTTATATTAAATTAAGTATTTCATGGTTTAAAGGTTATGAAGAGTTTTGGTTCTGATTACTTTTTCCAAATTTTCGTTGTACAGGTACTTGAAAACAATCATTAATACCAATTATGAAATTTTCTTGAAATATGTACAAGTACATAGTGCATATATTTAAAGGGTTCCGTCCCAAAATTGTAAAAAGGTCCGACATCGTATACGTCTGCCTGTTAAATTTACTATGCTTTTATTTATTCTACTACCTATGGTGATTCAATTTACCCTCACCAAACACACCAACTATTATTTAACTACATGTGAAAAAAATGTCTCGAGACTTGAAAACTGAAAGTTTTTAACCAAAATTTAGTATTATTGTTAATATTTTTGAGGCGGTACCTATACATAGATGGATTTAACTAAATACCTACCATTATTTCTACGTTTCCTTCCCAGGTATACGGAACCCTCAGTCCATCTCGCACTTGGCCGGTTTCTCTTTCGTTTTTTTTTCCATTTGAGCTTCTATTAAATCCAACAAGAGAAAAACAGAAACGGATAAACTATGAAAAATCCTTTTTTCGTGGGATGAAAGTGACTAGATTCTAGTTTTTCGTAAATATCCCGAAAATTATTAATTTTTCTAGATATATAATTCTGAGAAAAAAATCAATTTAAACTAAAACAGGTCCCTACACTTCTTCACGTTGTTTGTCAGTATTAGTAGTAGTAGTATTAGTTATTCTGATGATGTTGATTTTTCAGATTAAAGCAGATTTTTTTTTAAATCAATGCAGTGCCTTTCTTTGAACTCATTATTTAAATGTATAAATGTCATTAAAAAAGTCGGAACAAGAACTTTTTATTTTCCATTGAGTAGACTGTGTAATTTTTTTTTTTTCTTATGAATCACTTAGCTTCCGTGAAACGGCTCCTGAACACCCAAAAATTAAATACTTCTGAAATAGACATTGTCGCGAAACAAAACCGAACATCATCAGAATCAGTTTAAATGCAAAAAGAAAATTGTAAAGATGCCTCCGATTACAAAACTTCCTCGACAGGGAAGGAGCCAAACAATAAAACAAGATTAAAAATAAAAGCAAATGGAGAAATATTTCTTGAACCGGTACCACGGGGCCCATCTCGAGTGTGTTCGCTTTTACTGGTCCGAATCTTTCTGCCGGAATGTTGATTCAGTCGAAATGAAGCCACAAAAATGTTTTTTGCGGAGGCCGGTGTACTCTTAATTGGGTACCATTTACCTAAGGAATTAATCGTCGTCAAAAACGTCATCTCGGATGCAGTAACAATTAACATTAAACGTTTTATTTTAATTACAGGTGCAGCATTACATTCTGGTGGTGCAGGCCCAAGACAATGGTCATCCGAGTCTCTCATCGACGCTCACCGTTTATTGCAACGTACTCGACCTGAATGACAATGCGCCCGTTTTTGATCCCATGAGCTACTCGAATGAGATTTTTGAAAATGTTTCAATCGGAACGCCAGTGGTCACCGTGAGCGCCACCGATATCGATTCAGGTGAGTTTGAGATACTTCCGCGCTTTCCTTCAACAACGCTCGAACATAACTTGCCACGGATGCTGCTGGTCGAACAGAACAATTTTCAGAATTTTTCCACACAGTTGGAGAGTTATTCCGACAATCTGTGCTCATACCATTGATACCTTTTCCATACCTACACAGTTATGCTTTCAAGTTAACAGGCTTTTTTCCAATGGGAAATATTTTAATTTTACATTCGACAGAGTTCGTATCGGTGCAAATTCAATTTAATTTGCTTTAATTTCCCATAGTATTAAAATATAGGTATCTCAGAGAAAAACGGGATTATAAAATCCCCGATAATTTTATCTCAAATATTAAAAATTACTTTCGAAAAAATTAAATACTAAATACTTAAGTAAAGACAGATTATAATATCAACCCTTTCAATGTTTGAATTTACTAGTGGCTTATGTACGTAGATAAATTTACTTTAATAAATAACGCTTATATATTTTGTAGCACTATGGTTTTTGCTTTGAGTTTATAGTCGTCTTCAGTCAGTTTGTGTCCTCAAAGCCGCTAAAAATCAGTTTTTTTTTTTCAAACTTATTCAGTCTGAAGCTACTATTACAAATATTTTTAGTCACACAATAAATACTAAATTATCTACTTATGTACATATTAGCTACAAATTTGAAACAGAAAACAAGAATCCTTATAGGATACACTTTTTGTCCGTCTACCTGTCAGTCAGTCAGACAAGATCCTTTTTCTTAAGAACGGCTAGAGAGAAGTATCGAGTTGAAATTAATACCAAATACTGAAATCTACAGTCTCATAGTCGCGTAAAAAATAGACTTTTTTCTAACTCAATCAAGTAAAATGATGCGGCCTTTGAAAAGTTTATTTTTATACCTACTGACAAACTGACTGATCATCAAAACCTATAGATAGAGTACTTCCAGTTGACCTAGGAACTTGAAATTTGTTACCAAGGAAACAAAAGAAAAGGAAAAAATACGAAAATTCATTTCTCACCCCGCAATGTTCATATCCTGCCTAACCTACCTAACCTTCATACATTTACGGAAGGTATTTTCTTATGAGTCCAACTGCAAAATAATCTTCATTAAATGAATAAATGAAAAATTAAATTTTATGGGAATGAAATTAGTAATAACTCTAGACTCTCATATTTGCTCGAAACTATTATCATGAAGGATATTCCTCAAGTGAATTTTAATTATATTAGTCCTGAAGATTATTTTGCAAGAAGACCCTATTCAATTAAGAGAGGAATACATAGAACCTGAGGAGGACAATTCGGACGGTTACCTCGATAAAGTGTGTAATATACTTAGGTTTTAATAATATTTCATATGAAAGAAAATCATATTTAACCACAATGCCAGCTACCAGCATATTTTTATATCTATTTGAAAAATTGTTTGACCCTTCAAAACACGCCCTTTTTATATTATGTAATTTCCAATAAATAGCGTAGAATAGTTTGCCGCCGCTCACCCACAATACCCATTTGCTTCACTAAAAAATCCCATAACCACCTAAAATAATGAAGCAATCCAGAATCCCAGAAATCATGCAATCATCCATTGATCAGCAATCACATCGACTCACACCCATTCTCACCTATTGACCCAGAAATAGTCCAGAACAGGAAAATCAAGACGGTCCGGGTTGAGCAGTTCATCACACCTTTACCGCAGTTTTCAATATTCGAATCGAAAAATGTTTGAATAATTGCGCATAATGCCCAATCGCAAAATCGGGCAGCTCACGGCGCGGCGGCGGGCATTGTGGTGTGAAGATTGAAGAAAGTCGCTTCGCGGCGCCGCCGCCGCCGCCATTGCACCGGTGTTCCTCCATTTTTCCCCGAAAGAGTCCCTGCCGGCACCTGGGGGACCGCCACACTATCTTCCAGAAATCCCAAAGCAGTGCATCATCGGCTAAAGGGCAAGTCGACCGCCAGCATCCTCGGCCATAAATAATCTTCTTCCTCATAGTAGCGTTGTCGGAAGGAGCGAGCGAGCGAACGGGTCTAAACCCCAATACCCCGTTCGAAGAACACACCGTCTTGGGGCCGGATCGTCTTTTATTTGGTTTTCTGGTATTTTTCAGGAGATAACGGTCGTATTGAGTACAGCATAACAGCGGGTGACGATAATGACGACTTCGAGATTGCGCAGAACGCTACCATCCGGACGAAACGTGAACTCGATCGTGAAACGAAGAACTCCTTTAATCTAGTGGTGACCGCAAGAGATTGTGCCAAAGAGCCGGAGCGGAGGCTCTCCTCCACCGTCCAGGTTTGTTTAGCATTCAAATTGTTTATTATGTTTCAATTTTACAATTTTACACCCATGGCATGCGTGCGATGCTATGCGCCGGTCACAGCTACCGCGCCGCACAGCAGCCGCGCGCCGCCGCCGCTGCTGCCACACATTCGCATCACCGGCTGCGGCCGGCTGCCGTGCCACAAATTGATCAGATGCGAATTAAATTAATTGCGGTTTACTTCGATTTTGCCGCACTGATCAAGATGTATCTAGGACACAAGGTCTTCTTTGACCGAGGATCAAATTCGTATTCGAATTGGACGCTTTGCATAGTTGAGGCTACCTTCGTAAGACAATTTCACGAAAGTAGGATAACATTAAATTCCAAAGTTGTTCTACTGTTTCATTACACAAATTCATGCAGAAATTGACCGAATTTTCATGTATGAAGGTATTGTAATAAGCTTCAAAAACGTTGACATAAGTTGAGCTAAATTTTAATGAAGATTACAAGATCAAGTTATAAATAAGCAAACTAAACTACCCAACTAAAATTAACCTCAAGAAATCCTTAAAATATATCAGGACTTGTTAAAGCGTGTGCGATCTCAAAACCAAGTCAAATTTTGGTCATTGAAGAGACATGCGTCTGTCGTATTAAACACTTCAATCGTTCATTTTTTTTTTATGATGCACCGAAATTGCTCTGACATTTACATAAATATACCTTTGAATTTCAAATTTCTTATTTTTATCTTGATTTGCACTATTATTTTACTTCTTTATTGCTAATACTTCTAAAAAAAAGAAAACAACTAGTATTTTTTTTAAATATTTTTTAGCATTTAATATCCTCATTTTCCCAAAGCCTTTTGAAACTGGATTAAAATTATTGTTGAGCTTAGCATTGACGACATAATGGTAAAAGCAACTGATTTATTTAACTGAACTCCGCAAATATGAAAATGTGGTTCACTCAGCAGATAATGCAGTTGCAAGATTTCAATCTGAAAAAAATTAATATGATATTGAATACTGCTTTTATCAAGAAATAGTAATTGTAAATTACACTCTTTTCTTTTTCAACATCCAACTTATGCAGAACTAGAAAACGTTTTAAAGTTTCTTGAGTACTAGCCCAACTTTTAAAGGACGCTTCAACGACAAAGATTATAAGATAAAAGTTAATAAATCGGGCAAAAACGGAAAAAAGAGTTAGAATATTTGGAACAAAAAGTAATCGTTGGGACAATGTAAAGTAAACGTAGTAAAATGATGCGATACTGCTAAAAAAACTAGAGACGAGTGTTATTAGTATTTGAAATTGGAAAATGGTATTTATTTCACTCACAATTTGAAATAATTCGCTATATCGTTTGATTATAAGAAGTAAATGTCTGTCTATGTTATTGTATGGCTGTTTTTCATTAATTGCTTGAATGATATTTGTAAGATCGGCGTGTAGAACGTGATAATTTTCGGAAATATATGTCGCGAAGAAGAAGAATTGAAATTTAATTACTTGAACGAGAACATTTGTGTGCAAATTAAATATGTCGAAAAGGCAATTTGAATTCCGTAAAAATGTCAGAATTATACAAATAATAGAAATTGTAATACAAATAACCAGTTTTAGTGGAAGGAAAATCCAAGTTTTTACGGTATGACTTTTCAATTTCGCAAAACACTTATAAATAACCAGTAATTGGTTCACACTATTTCGAACTGTCTCATATTTCTTCCAATGGTACACAAATGCTATGCAAATTGCCAATAGTCTTAATATAATGCTGGTCAAATCGATGGTTAACAAAATTCTATCTTCTAGCGATTCGCTTCTAATCACTATAACACTGAATGTGACTCCGTAAAAAATTAATATTACCACATTAAAAATAATACTGTAAATAGTCCATATTTTAGAATGTACAAACGTGCGCTTTTCGCGATCCCAAGTGAATGTTATTAAACCAAAATATTGCAATGAATAATACGTAAAAATGCAACTGAATTGAAAGATTTTCTGCGTTATTGTTAACATAACTACAGACTGCAAGTGTTGCCGTGAGACGTGGTAATTTAATGATTTTAGTTACTTACCAAGTTTGCGTGTTTTTTATCAAAGAACTTTAATCAATGAATATGTAGGGACAAAATTATTAATTTCTAATCCATAAATACAAAGCTAGACTGAATAAAAAAAATTACGGAAAATTGATTAGATTTTTCAAAGCCTTATGAAACTGTTAGAGCTTTAATAAAGTGCTTATAACTTTAAGCAGGAACAATATTTTATGTTTGGATGAGTAAATATCATGGCAATTGGATGCGTTTTTGACAAATTTTACAATTTTTATAATCTTAAAGATAAGGCAACTATTGATGAATCAGTACAGTATTTATTCCTGTTCCACTATTATCCTAAAATCAACAGTTTATGTAAGTTTAACAGTTTTGAAAGGTCCTGTCTGTAACTCATAAAAAATTTTGTCAATGTAATCTTAACGTCTCAAAGTGAAAAAGCTGACTAACAAATATAAAAATATATGATTTTACAATGCCACTTTTCCCTAAATGTATGTATGTTGTATAATCAAAAATTTCGTTTACTTTCGAACAGACAGAGTAGTATACATACACTTTAAATTTATACGCAAAAACAGGTAAAATAGATGTAATAGCAAAATATCTGTCAAAAATTGAGAAATTACACATGAATTATTTGTATAATTATAGGTACCTACTAATTTAAATATGATATTTTAAACAATTGCTGAGTGAAATTCTGTCGTAATTTAAATTACGAATTTAATACAAATTCCGAAATCAGGTCCACTTAAAATCTTAAATAGATCTGATAACTTTGAAATCATGCTTATGTCACCAGATTTGGGTGTTCTGCAGATATGTAATAGATAAATTTCTGGTATAGATGCTTTAAAAAGGTTATCTATGGAAAAGATAAGTTGATAATGTCAACATTTTGAGGGGAGGAGTAAAGGAACTAAGTCCACTCTGGTCCCTATCTTGGAACTATTCCAAATGAACAGGAATATAGGCCTAACCCGGATCGACTAACGCAACATATGCAAAATCGTATCCGGGAAATCACACAAAAGTACAACAAATGCCACAAGATAAATCTTGTAATCACCTAGAAGATTGCGCTCCATGAGTCTTACTTAGCACTCGAGAGGAGGAATGGCGGGCGATAGCATCGATCTCTGGACATGTTTATCCAACAACTTCATTAATAATCGTACACATCGTGCGGGATTAGCGAGCCACCATTACGCGAGGAGAGGAGCGCTTCTCCCCATTATTGCGGCTGGACCCCGGTGGCTGCGGATGCTTCCTAGCCGCGCGCGGTAACGAATCGCACCAAATTGCAGGAGGAAAATGGAAAATGCGAGAAATGTGTACCATTTGACTCGGACAGATTTATTCACTTTAAATTAATTACCCCATCAATTCAATAAATTATAAGCGAGCACCCATCGCTGCTTATCGCGGTTCGGCTCCGTTCCCAGTTATTCCAAATAAATAGGCGCATCCATAGGAAAATAATTAAGTCCCGATCCGTGCCGCCTGCTCCACGCGTGATATCTTCATTCGCGCTATTAACGCTAAATAGAGCCCACCTGAAAATAGACGACCGCAACGGCCGCGCGTCCACTTGATGCTGCGGCCCGCGGATGCTGCGCTGGACCGCGCGACCGGACCTCTGGACCACTGCGGCCGCTCGCGCGAACCTTTTCGAGTGTAAAAAGAAAAGGCATCGAACGGCCACCGATCGGCGCATTAAAAATGAAAAGTTCATCAATAAAAAGTATTCAAAGTGCACGGAGGACGGGACTCAGGAATTTCTAAGAGGTCCACTAGCCCCGAAGAGGCACTTCTTCAACGTCTTCGACGGGAAGAAGCCCGCGCCGAACCTCAATAGGGTTCGACTGGAATAAATTACTGTGGCCGCTGCGGCACTTGACGCAAAGTGATCTCTCCTGGTTTTTGCATGGGACCGCTGTCGGGTCCTTCGGCCAGATAAGTCCCGATTTGTTCCTTTTTATCCCCCTCGCGAGATTACGAGCAATCCGCTGGACATTCCCCGGGTTGAGAGGTTACTCATTTCCGCGCTGGCTCTGTTATGACGGTGCGATTTTGCATCGCCGCGCAGCCACTTCGCAGGTATCTGAAATGAGAGGCAGATTAATTTCGGTATTTACCTGTGTTTATTTAGGTAAATTTCAGCTCTTCCAGGGGGATAGAGGGGCTGGAAGAGGCTCGTCGAGAGTGCGTCAAGAGGCTTTCTCGTTGCGTTGTCAGAGGTTGAGGTGTGGGCTTTAGGTTAGGCCTCATTGGAGGGTTCTCAGGTGACGATAGAAAAGGTGGAGTTTGTTGAAATTTCTGAATAAATATTTTTGTTATCTTTACAATTTGAATAGGCCTCGTTAAATTATCAAATTTTATAAGTATTTCATTTACACAACCAGGTTATTGCATCCAGCAATCTTCGATAAATTCGCCAATGAGTAAGCATTTTTCTAATATTTGCAGCTTAATAAAATGGACAGATGACCTAAATTATGTAAGCATAAGTTTTTCGATATTTCTAAGTTTAAAGCTGCATTAGTTGAAAAAATAAACTTGAAGGAAATTTTCTCTATTCAATTTTAGAGCACTTCTGATTTTGGCCGATTTTTGGTTTAATGAATATGTATAATACATAAACCAATCTTTGGTATGTTGCCTTCTACAACCACCAAGCTTCTATTACATTTAAAATCGCTTTTGAATATTTTCATAAAAATCGTTGAAAAATGTACTAAAATTGATTGGTTACTATGTATGTATGGTATAGTTGTTTTCTCAACAACTAATCTAAAAAGAATTAAATCTATGCAATATTTGTGTTATAGGAGCGCAAATAGAGCGATCAGAAACTGTTAGAGAAACAAGTTTTGATCAAACCTTTTTTTTGAGTTCGCTTATTTTGAATAAATCTATTTGTTGGTTTAATTTTGATAAACTTATTTGCCATAACGAAAGCTACATAATGTATGTGTACATATATTTTAACTTACTTCGGAATTTTATCCTTACTTTTATGTAAAATGAAAATTTGAATACCTACTCATTCAATCAAACTCATACGTTTAGAAATGCGCTTAAGAATACGTATTTCAGTCAGGGCGCAACGGTGACTAATACCGGCGCTGCCTATATAATTAAAGTTTGGTCAAAAACGTGTAAAAAACAATAATACATAAACTTGTAAAAGAAAAAGTGACTACTTTAAAATGACGTAGGTAAATACTTAAGTGAGTTGAACTAACTCACTTGGATTTGTAATGATAGTCTGACTTTTCGAATGAAAATGAATGGACTTGCAATAAAAACCTCTAATTGTTTGTTGGCTTTTCGGCTAAATTAAATCAAAATCAATAAAATTAGCATTTAAATTTTTTTCCCAGGTTACTGTTGTGCTGAAAGACGTTAACGACCAATCACCAACCTTCACCTCCCCCAACGAGACGTCAATCATGGAGAACATCCCCGTGAACACGGTCGTGATGGCCGTTAAAGCCGTGGATCGCGACGAAGGTCGCAACGGCTACATCGAGTACATTTTGGCGTCGGATCCGCCAGTTCCCTTCACCCTGGGCTCGGTGGACGGCTTGCTGCGGGTGTCCGGCCGCCTGGACCGCGAAATTCGGTCCTCCTACACCCTCAGCGTGACCGCCCGCGACCGTGGCGAGCCGCCGCGATCCACTCACACCAAAATATCCGTGAAAATTTTGGACGAGAACGACAACAGTCCCGTGTTCGACCCGAAGCAGTACAGCGCCTCCGTCGCGGAGAACGCGAGCATTGGGGCCATGGTCCTCCAGGTGTCCGCGACGGACATCGACGAGGGTCCTAACGGGCGGGTGCGTTTTTCCATCGCGGCCGGCGACAATAATCGCGACTTCAGCATCAGCGAAGATTCGGGAGTGGTGCGCGTCGCGAAAAATTTGAATTACGAAAGAAAATCGCGATACGTGCTCACGGTGCGCGCCGAAGATTGTGCCGCCGACGTCGCTGGCAGTGCCGGCGTTAAGACGCGTTTCGACACCGCCGAGCTATCCATCATCATTACGGATATCAACGATAATCCACCCACCTTCCTGGACTCACCTTACTTAGCATATGTGATGGAAAACGTGATTCCGCCAAACGGCGGATATGTGATCACGGTGAAAGCCTACGACGCCGACACGCCACCGTTCAACTCACAGGTGAGATACTTTCTCAAGGAAGGCGATGCTGACTTATTTCGGATCAACGCTTCCACCGGGGAAATCTCCCTCCTCAGAGCGCTCGACAGGGAAATGCAGGCCGAATACACGCTAACACTTGTTGCAATGGACACTGGTGAGTGCTTTTCGTAGTTAGTTCACTTTTCAAATTTGTTTAATTTGCACTGCAACATCACGCCGATTTAAACGATATTTCTGATACGCTCATGACACAGTTTCAAATAGTTAAAACTGTTTTCAGATTCTTTGAGGTCAGTCCTAAGAAAATAACTAAAAACGACTAGACTCCACACGAAAACCAAATTGATGTCGAAGCTTAACCTGTTGATCTTTACTTTGAATTTATATCAGTTGACTTTCGCGCCAATTTTCATAGTTTAATATGTATATACCCAAAATATGCGCTATACAATTATATACGGGTATCTGTGTATATTATATCTACCATACACAAATTCTTAAAAACACTATCGAATGTTATAATTTCAGTTTACTAAATTAAATTAAGTACGAAATTTGAAATTTTTTATATATAAATACCTTAAACATCCGATTAGAAATTGTAGGTACTCAAAAGACATGAGAGTCCAAATGAAAAGAAGTTAATGATGAATTTAGATTTCAAGTAAGTTATCGAAAACGAAAAATTAGTTTGTATTTGTCGATACATAATACATTATGTATTATAAAAATTGGTACCTACTTGAGAATTTTTTATATATATCTATAGTTATCTACATATTTAAACATATAGAAAACGACACAATGAAATTAAACCTTAAAAATGTCAAGTATTAAAGACATTTTATTTCATAAAGGTGTTCGGTGATTAACCATTACTAGGTAGGTACTTGTAACCGATTGGGTAAAACAATTATATACATCATAGAACAAAATTACTATTTCCTTAGGGAACATTATCACGGAAATGTATACATGTGTGTATGTACCTACATAGAAGCAGCTTAGAATATTTCAAACATATTGAGATTAAAAACATAATTGAAGCTACGGGTGTATAAGTAAAACTAAATAAAAATAATATTGTAATAACGCAGAAAAAGAGGGAAATATCCATTAAGTTCTTTTTCTTCTTACTTCTTCTTCTTCTTCTTCTTCTCCTTCTTCTAGTCATTCACCGACCTCGAAGCATGTTTCGGGTCATTATCTTGTTGAACTATCCAAAAAAGTGGCATAATAAAAACGGATCGTTTCCAATATGGGGATTTATTACAACCAATTATGTTATCATGTTCAAAGGATGTCATACAACTTCTTTGGGTGTTTCAAAAAAATAACGTCTCCCCCACGGTATCTATGGACACTAGTACTAAATTAAAAGATTCTATGTCACATGGATATGCTGAAGTGATCAAAAACCAGAGTCAACAATTATTCATAAATACATATGTATGTACATACATATGTATATTCACTGCAGTAAGCTGTTTTTATAACTTGTAAACGAACGAATGAAAACTTAATAATTTTTTATCAATTAGAGAATAAGGTTATATTAATACAGCCGCGTATTGTTGTACCACATGTATAGTTTGCAATTACCATGTAATTTTATTGCAAAGTCGTGAAACGGTGCTAATGTTTTGCAAATTGTGGAACATATTTTTTAGTGTAATTCGTGCCTTCTGTTTAAAAATATAATGTTTAAATTATTTCTAAATTTATGGGTGTTTTAATTTCTTTTTAAATCTTTTGAATGGAAAAAAACTCCGCTTTTTTACTTACTCAAAGAGATGTCTTCCCTCCTAATATTAATTAACCTATTTTGTAAGACCAAGTCGTTAACTTTTAAAGAGTTGTAACAATTTACGTAGAGAGTTGAAACAAGACCTTAATGTAGCACATGTCCCTATTTGCTTTTTACATTCCTCCATCTTATTGGGAAGACCGTAACTCATTAAGACCTTAAGAAACGGTAATTAAGGACCGAGGGTAAATCACCATAAATTTTGATATAACTGTAAATCCTTTGAAATGATTTTGTCGACACCTTAAATTATCTAAACATTTGCTTAGTCTGTATGTTTATATATATTTACTTGTACTTAAACGGGAAGGTAACGGTGTCCCTGCAATTAAGCCAGTTAGTAAAACCGTAAATGGAAGTTAATTCTTAGGCAATAACATCTTTCTTCTATCGTTTTTCTGCTAACAAAACACGGTAATTTCTGGCCGCAAACGGTCCATAAAATCTCATTCAAATTTGCTATTAGTTCTTAGTGCTACAAAATTCTAAAATGCGCCGTTTCTGCGTAAAATTTACTAACCACCTCGAAATGAAAAAGGGCAACAACAAAGATTTGCAAAATGAAGCGCTCTTCTTCAGAGGTTACTTTGGCCATTTTCTTTGGCTACTGTCGAATGCAATCCCCGGTGACGGTAACCTTCAGTAAATCTTGGCTGTCAAACTCGATGGCTTCTTAATGTCCGAAGCCTCTACAGCGTGTCTATTTAAATATTTTGCGGAGCACCGGCATCGCGGCGAGAAAAGCCGCAAGTAATGAAATTTTTCAGACAGAAAATGATTTTCCGTCAGATTGCAGATCGATTTATACCGAACCATTAAAGAACTTGTATTTATACTGGCTGCACTTGATCAGCGCGATGGGCTCCATCGCTCCGACGCCTAGGGCTAAACGCGCGGAATTCTTCTTCTGTGCGCGTCGAGCAAAAAGTAGGCGCGCTACGTTGCGCTTCAAATATTCCTGCCGGCCGCCGCCGATCGCGCCAGTTCCCGGCTCCCCGGCTGGGTATTGGTGAATAACTCCCCTCGTAATTCGATCGATGTTATGATAAGGCACTTACCGAGTTACTGTATGCAAATCCATAATAAGGCCGGCCACGCAAAAAAAGGAGGACTCCATCTAGCGGGGCGTCCTTGTGTTAGTGGCGTACATGCCCGGATCATTTTTCTGCGATTTTTATAATGAAATTACCATGTAAACGGGCCCTCGGTATGCGCTCGAGCCCTGGAACCCACGATTAGAGGTGGTTCTTAGCCCCGCCCCGCCAGTTGGGGCTCTCCACTACACTCCGGAAAACGCTTCCTTTGCGGAGCCCCCACTTAGGCAGTTGCAAAAGTGGTCGCTTCCTTGCCGCATGACTTCACCGCGGCAAGTAAACCTTCAAAAACTCATTCTGCGTTTAATGTAAAATTAAAAGAAAAAAAAAGAAATATGATATTCCCCCAAAATCAGCGGGCTCCTCATTACAGTCCTCTTCCTGCCTTTGATACATTTAATCAGACAATGAGCGGTTTCGAGGATATATTCGTCTTCCTGCATATTGGGCCCCATGCAATCGTGAGCCCCAAAATTTACGATTTACGAGCTGACTGCACTTTAATCGCTGGCAAAACTGTTTTCACAATTTCTGACAAGCGGTTTGTAATTTATAAATTAGCTACCCATTTATCTAATTAGGGAGGTCGTTCTTCCTTGAGCGATATGACCGGCTTTGCCACATCGCTCTCGATCTCGAATGTCGCCCCTTTTTTTGAAATCGTAACGATATTTAAATTACTACGTCACGTTTTTGCCACCTAATTGAATTCTACGCGAATAAATCGTATTTTGTTGCGGGTTACTTCATCAGTCTCTAATTGTTACAAAATGCATGAGTTGTTTTTGCAAGTAAATCTAACGATAGGAATTTTTTTTCCTTTAAATTACGATGAATTATGATTTTTTGGATGGCTGATTAAAATTTTTGCTTATAAAAATATTTATGTGTCATAGAATTTTTAAGAGGATTGAGTGATTACGAATTCACACTCAAATTTAAAAGTTAAAAATGACGTTGGCCAATATGGCGAACGATATTTATAACGATAGGTAGGTTTTTCGTTCTATTTCAAAGTAATTGGGCCTTTCCATCTAAGTATATTATTATTATTATTAGTAAAGGGGGCCGCCCAAGCGGAGGGCACTGCGACCAGACGGTCTTTTGTGCCGATCTAAGTATGTATAATAAAACGTAAATTTTTTTTATTCTTCATAAAGTAATAATCTCAATTTTCTTATAAAAATGCGAACAATTTAAGCGTTGTTGTCCTCCGTATTGGAATTAAAAAATATGTAAACAATATCACTTCTAATCGGGGACCTTGAAAACCATAAGGTATATTAAATTTAAAGTATGATAATAATTTTGTTAACATAACTCAAATATATTTAGAGAACTATTGCTTTAACAGATTTTGAATACAAACAGCACTTAATATCAATATCTAGGAAAATAAAAAATTAAGTTCAGTTACCCAAAAAATATTTTGTGCTAGTTATAGTACAGTGCTGTCTAAAATTATAGGACCAAGCTTTAATTTTGCATATATGGTGTATTCCCAAGCCCATAACTTGTTGGTAAGGAGAAGAGAGATGGTGACAACTGGTATATATGAAATCGTTGTGTGTCCTTAATTATTTCATAAATTTTTTTTAAAATTCATGTACTAATTTTAACAAAAATCGTAAAAAACTCAATACAATAGTGTTTAAAATTATAGGACCACTTAATATGATGTCTTTGGCCTTTATATACAGGGTGTTTTGCTAAGGTCTGAACAGGGGTATGCCAATCGATTCTAAATGGTCTCCTGATCAACGTTTCTTCGGACCCCCCACCCCCTTAAAATCGGTCCTTCCCCCCCAAAATCGCGATTGAAAATTTGGAGGGGGTCAACCTAGAAAATGCTTCATAAGTTCTTTCAAAGATATCCTAGAATACTGGTTGATAATGCATTAGAAAGCTGAGCCTTCAAGCTTTCCAACGATACCACCCGCGACCCAATCAGTACACAAACAAGCGGGGGAGACCCCGTCAAATTTCGAAAATGGCAATTTCAAAGCCCAAAATTTGACCTTGACCCTTCATTCTGTCGATTATTTATATGGGAAGATCGAAACTTTTCCTGAGAAAAAGCTTCCCTGTCATATGGCCTTTCTCAAGAAAAAAACCGTACTGGAATCCGACGTCGCGTTCCGAAGTTATTCGTGTTACAATAATTGATAGAACAACAAAACCCACTATCCGCAATGAAGTCCAATTGGAAAGTGTCACATCGAGCATCTTCTCCGTAGGGCTGAACCATCGAACACGAATAACTTTGGAACGCGCTGTCGGATTCCAGTGCGGTTTTTTTCTTGAGAAAGGCCATATGACAAAGAAGCTTTTTCTCAAGAAAAGTTTCGATCTTCCCATATAAATAATCGACAGAATGAAGGGTCAAGGTCAAATTTTGGGCTTTGAAATTGCCATTTTCGAAATTTGACGGGGTCTCCCCCGCTTGTTTGTGTACTGATTGGGTCGCGGGTGGTATCGTTGGAAAGCTTGAAGGCTCAGCTTTCTAATGCATTATCAACCAGTATTCTAGGATATCTTTGAAAGAACTTATGAAGCATTTTCTAGGTTGACCCCCTCCAAATTTTCAATCGCGATTTTGGGGGGGAAGGACCGATTTTAAGGGGGTGGGGTGTCCGAAGAAACGTTGATCAGGAGACCATTTAGAATCGATTGGCATACCCCTGTTCAGACCTTAGCAAAACACCCTGTATATAAAGGCCAAAGACATCATATTAAGTGGTCCTATAATTTTAAACACTATTGTATTGAGTTTTTTACGATTTTTGTTAAAATTAGTACATGAATTTTAAAAAAAAATTTATGAAATAATAAAGGATACACAACGATTTCATATATACCAGTTGTCACCATCCCTCTTCTCCTTACCAACAAGTTATGGGCTTGGGAATAGACCATATATGCAAAATTAAAGCTTGGTCCTATAATTTTAGACAGCACTGTAAATGGCATAGAAGATTAATAAATCATTTGAAATGCTTAGCTAAGAAAATAACTTTGTATACTTTACTATACGTACAGCGTAACGATGTTACTCCCACTAAACCAGAATTTTTCTTATACCTTCCTCTTGAGTCTTGGCTCTCCAAACCTACAAAATAATTTATCTGCAAAATTTTAACGACCCATAAATTTACGCTTTAGACGTGATGATTTTTCATACTTTAGCGGCATGCTAATTTGTCCTCACCGCGAAATTAAAAAACAATTTCCGAACACACGCAGGAACAGTAGAAAAAAGTGGAAAATGAAAAGACGTTATGGAGTGAAATCATTCCAGAAATATTTTCACTCTTCGGACGTTTGGGTCCAGGTAATAAACTAGTTATTTGTTCCCATTAGTCGGGGGCCGAGTTTGAACAAAAGCGGCCCTTCGTATACCATCGCATCGCAGCGCAAGTGGAAATAACCAGCGGGGTAATAGAAAAAATCACGTCGAGGGTACTCGAAGGCGAGATATGGACACAGTTTATTTATTTTCACGGGTCCACAGCTCCCTCCGAGGTGACCACTCGTCGGAGTGGCCAGACAACTCGGAAACATTGTTAGAGGGTCCGCTCGGTGAACCGCCTGAAAAATAGACTCAGAAAAACTCGTGAGATGAACATTAGATTTTGAGCATGGTAGTTCTTGAGTTCTTGTTTGCTCGGCTCTCGGTCCTGCTTTATTGCATCTGGACTGTCCGGTAATACACGGACCTTGCTGCCTTCTGCGCGCTTATAATGAACCCTTTTTACGGCTGTTCAATATGTGCTCCACGATGGGATGCTGCAGACGGTCATAAGGGCGAACCGCTCTCTTCTACTTCTTTTTGCGCGCAATTAGCTTCATTTTTGTCGCGTAGTTTGATTGCTCAAGAATTGTTCGTCAGTTTTGTTTTATTGGCACTCCATGTTCAGAGGACGGCAAAAGTGTTCCTATACCAATAGGATTTTGAATAAAGCATATCTGCCTATACAAATATAACTTATAACTTTGTAAGGTCACATTACCTATGTCATTTTCCAACATGCTAACGAGACAAAGCGCATAGCTGTAAGTTAAACTAAGTTTTAGTGGGTAGTGGCTTTCCCTATTAATTTAGCCCCATAGACAAGTTTTTCCACTATCTATAACACCCCCAGAAAAATTCATTAACACCCAATAATATTTCATTAATTCATTAATACCTGTCTTTTTTTGATCATCTGATCCGGATCAGATTTAGCAGCTGATTTTGTATTGAATTGAAAGTCAATAATGACTCCCAGCAAAACTTTTAAATTTTGTGAAAAGAATATCAATTACTTCTTTACATCATCAAAAACTGGATCCAATAATTTTGTCATTTTGATATTGCAAAATTTGGATGGGTAAAAATTAATGCAATTTGATGGAGACGTTTTGCACATTTAAAAAACTTTGCAACAGGTAACAGTTTCAAAATACGAACTTTTATTTTGTTATACAACAAAATTGATTTACTCTAATCATATATTGTTTTTTGAGACACTTTTAAATTTTCAAATTTCGAAGTATTGAAAAAGTACCTCAATTGATGGAATGGACTGTAGTTACTACATATTGGAAACAAAATATTTATTAAATCTTTCTTGTTTTTATGGAATATGAAATTGAAATTCTAGTTAAGGTTGGACTTAAAACTTATATCTCATAAAATAATTCTGAGCCGCTTTTTGTTAACCATTATCTCTCTGTTGAATTAAATGTTTGTAAAAGCGGCAAATGGTTTTTTTTTGCCCTCATTTTGTAAGCACGTAAGTTTTTACGACGCAGCGCCAAGAGAGATCGGTTTTATGCACGGCTGCCATAATTTCCCATACGGCAAGAAATCCGAGAAAATAATGAAGAAGTGCTATTAAAGTATGAAATTGGAGTTAAATTCGCTTCTCCGGCCCGGGAGTGGTGTTAGCGGCTGGACGATGTATGCCACCGCGCTGCCCGCCGCCGCGCCGCGTCGCTCTCCGCCGCTAGCCCAGCCCTGACCAGTAGGAGTTAAACTGTATTGATTTTTGATTCCCTTCGGACCTCGGCCGGTGCATTCAATTGGTGAAATTGGCCGCAAAATAAAGGTAATAATTTGCGTTTACGCTAAAACCCCTCGCCGAATTAATCGACATTGAACTTTTTGGAGGGTTCGATTAAGAAATCAATTTAAACCGGGAGGGCGCACAGATGGGATTTATGGGATTATCCAGTAGGCGTTGCGCCAATATTTTACATATCTGTTACAGAGATCAGAGGGTTGGCAAATTTTGTGTTTAAGGCCAAAATTATTTTAAATAAAATTTTGTCTTTAGTAATTGACAATCCGGAATTGAAAGCGCAAAATTACCTACGTTAATCTTACTTTAAATGTGATTATCGCTTATTACTACATACCAATGGCGGTATCAGGTATAAAATATAATTTTACAGAGTTACGCTTCAGTTTAATGTTTCAATTTAATACTTTTTCAACGTTTTATATGGCCCGCAGTGAATTCGAAAAAACAACGGAACGCCCACGAATCATAAATAAAATATCAATTATATACAAAGGTGAATTCCAAATGAATCAAAAAGTGTACTCTATAATTTTTGATTTCAATAAAACAAATTAAAGATGATCGTTTTTAAAGTCTCAAATAAATGTCCACCCGTATATCATAGAATCCGACAAAATTCTATTCTGTTATAAATTTAAGAAAATTGGCAGTTTGGCAGTTTGGGACATTTAAAAGAAGCAACTAAAATATTAAACTTTTCATTTTTCTGCATTCTGAACAAAATTGAATTGCACGAGTTTTGCTAATGCGGGTGTAATTTGAATTTTCAAACTTTGACATGAGGTTTGCAGTTTTATTATCCATTTTAACTTCAGTATATCTCCTTAAAATAGTTCCTCTCTTTAAAAAGTTGCACACATTTAAAAGGCCCAAAAATACTTTGGATACTTTGGAATTGAAAAATTAAAATAAATATATGTTTGTGTATATAAATATCTTGATTTAATTTTGCATTCATTGAACAGGCTCATTGACCCACATACATTCGACTGTTTTAAAGGCATTGACCGATATATTATAAAAGATCATAATGACAAAATTGAGATGATCGCCTAACAAAAATTACTGTGATGATTCAGAACGATGAGATTATTGGGTGTAATCACTTCCGTAAAGCCTACTGCCATGAAAATGAATAAATAAAAAAATAACGTTAAAAGCTGCTTGACTTGGTGCACTGAATCCCAAGCCAATACCGGCCAGTTAAAGATCCATTAAAAATTACTATATAAAATTTATAGGAGCTCATAAGACCTGCGCGAACTGCAGTAAATCCCGCAGAATTATTACGTGCCACCTAATAAATTTAAAATCAGCGATACACGTTCCATAAGTCATTCTGGCTTTCCTGTCGATTCAAGTGAAATAGACAAAGTTCGGATGCGGAAGAGATAAAGTGGCCAGGAGGCTGGAAGATGGAGCTGGAGCTGGTCGAAAAATTCCAGCATCTTCAGCAACAATGGACTTAAAACTAAAGGAAAGTCCCAATGGGGGGAAGATACCGAAAAAGCCATCAGGGGGCTGCATGTTTTCGGTCTTGGACGTTTTTCAGTTCACTTTAGAAAATGTTTGTTTTGTGTCCATCATGACTCCGCGGCGAAACAATAAAATCGCGAAATGGTTAAAAACAATTTTTCGCTGCCCCGGGTATTTGATCTATCGCTTTCCCGCACCGTGCGAGCCGATGCTATTTCTATTGGGCAAATATTTTGCATCGTTAATAAATAAGATACGCGGACTGGGGCTAGTTGAGCTACCAAAAGATGCAGCCGGAGGCTGTGTGGAGCCGCTCCAGAGGATGCGACGGTGGCGGCGGTCGATCCTGGATAAAAAAAACAGCACTGTGGATACCGACGGCGGCGGCCGCGGCGGTGGCGGTGGCGGCGCTGCACAAAACCAGCGCGCCGAGATGCCGCATGACGGGGCTCTAAAAAGACCGTCTTATGATCTCCTAAGATAGCAGAAGCGCCTTTGCCGCACTCCCAATGCCGCGCGCGCTCAGCTAGATTAAGTTTGAAAAAGATCTCTCCGGGGCTCCGGGCGAAAAATGCCCGGAACAAGCGACTCTCGAATGGCTGGGGTTTCAGTGGTGCTATAATAAATTTTTGTTGCCAGAAAAATGATGATGATACGAGAAATTGCACTTTAGTGGAGAGTGCTCTCCCGGCGGAAAGGTCAGGCCCCGCGCGGCCAAAGAAAACTAAGGAAAAAGATTAAGGAAAAATTATGGAAATTCCTGAGCGAATTTTCTATTGAATTATGGACACCGAGCCACGATAAGGCCGCTGCTCCGATGATATAAAGAATTTGTTGTGCACTTAGCCCGGTGCCTTCCTGCAACTGCGCGCGGCCGATCAACGCGGAAGCCATATGGTGCTACATACGGATTCCTCGCGGACGGCTATCGGCTAGAGATATTCTCATGCTGATTTCCATTTTCCAGCGCACTCGGTACCTCTCAATATCGCCTTTTGTCTGCGGACCCAAGTTGGAGCTCCGGGGATGACAGCGATGATTAAGTAATTCGAAATATGGTTCGAATGCGCTTGTAATCTGATAGCGGCGTGCCCTATGGAGCCGACCACGAACCTGGTTTGGGGAACTGCTCCTATCTTTTCTGTGTAATAAACCCTTCGAGCCCAACACTCCCCGCACTGTCGTGGCTCATTGCTTGGGCAACAAGAATCAACAATAGTATCAGCAAATTTCCTGAAGTACGAAATATCATACTAGAAAAAAGAAAACCAAGTCAGTTTAACAATCAAATCATTTCGAAACAATGAAATCTTGTATACTCGTATACTCCTTTTAGTATTTTTTGGAATTGATTTTAAATACCTCTTTACAATAAGGTATTTTATTACTTAGTTTTTAAGCTCTGTGTGGATAAATCTGTCTATACTTGTTGGTAGTAAATAATATGAAAACGAAACTTATTAATAATCTCCACCATCACGTTCAAAATTAAAAAGATCACGTATAACTTATTTATTATTCAGAACTTTAAAATTCTAACCTATCGAACATTTAAAGGCAATTTGTAGAAAATCAAAAATATGAGAATTTTTATTATTAGGTATGTACTTTCAAATTAAGTTGAAAACACATTTTATTTTAATAACAGTCCATACAATAAATTGAGACATATATTTAAAGCTTAATTGATTTGTGGTAACCTACATCCATTTCTTATCACTTACTTATTTAATTAACATTTATTAGTTTAGTTTGTTAACATGATTTTTCTAAGTTGCAGTTCAAACATTTTTGACCCGTACCTCAATTTTGTAACAAACGCTTTCAAAGTTCTGGAATGCATCGTAAAATTCATACTTAGATACTGTCAATTTAAAGATACATTAACAGTTTCAAGTGAATCGATTAAAATCTGTTGAAGTTATGTTAGCAACCCATTTAAAAATTTAGCTTCAAAATAAATGCGTTCAGAATTTTATGTCGTATACTTAATGGAAATTTTTGATGAAATAAGCATTAAGCATTTCCCTACTATTGAGGTTCTAATCCTCAATAGTAGGGAAAAGTTGCTACTAAAATTAAAATAAAAGTTTTGAGTTATTAACTTTAAAAATTAACAAAAGGTCATAGAAAGTTGCAACACATTTTAAATAGAAGATTAAACTGTAACAGTAGGCAAATTAGATAAATAAGAAAAATTTGATTCCTAATTTTCTTGAAGAAAATTTTTTATGAGGGAACTCTTACAGCTGCTCAGAGTTAGTTTATGATATTTATATACCTGCATATTTTCTGTAAGAATTGTAAGGTACTCCGTTAAGATTCAAGTCATACTAAATGCTCCTGATTTTATCTATGGCACTTGTTCGGTCTCCGGTGATATAAATGAAAATAAATATCATGATCAATGTTATTAAGCCCAAGATTCGGTAACTAAAATGACCTTGTAATAAAAAATTTTAAGGAAATATTAATGTACATAATATATACATATGACTCGCAGGCACGAGTCTTAATATAAAATTTGATTAATTTTTCTAGAAATTAAAGTAAAGATCAAGATCATCATCACATATTTTTTTATTTTATTGAGAAACAGTAAATCCCATGGCGTAAATTCAGCCCGAAAGCTGAAAAGACGTGCAGTGCTCGTGACATTTTTCCAGAGCACGGCAACGATTGCCATCAGATAAGATTTAGCGATAAAATTTTTCCCCGCAGTATCATCACATTAAGGCGAAATTCCTGACTTGAAATACTCGGTAGGATATTACGAGGGCGTTACTAGGGAATATCTTATTCAGGCGTGCATCCATCCGCTCATTGGGATCCTCTGTATTAATTTTTTTTTTATAGAAAAACATACAGCAAAAATGGGAACTCAGGAATAGCTCTTCTATACCGGGAAAAGCGAAGGTTATGAAGTCGTGACGCCATGGGAGCCCCGAGGCCTCCCCACAGTTACTACCTAGGTTAGGTGCTGCGTTGCACCAGAGTTATGGAATGATTTTTCCTACTTATTTTGGCCCCAAGCGAATTCACCTCCAAAGATGGAGCACTCGGGGATATTTTAAGGAGATACGCGCACGCTGCTGTTTATTGTCTTTATTCTGTTCCGCCGACGATAAGGCAAAACTCGGAGGTCACTTTAATTACTCGGCATACGGAAGGATGCCGAGTCTTCGGTGACCCTCCAGGAACAGAAAATTTTTACCTTAATATATATATATTTTTTTTTTTTTTTGCGGAATCTGAGAATCACGCACTGTGGGTAAGGACACGTTGCACAAAATTCTCGGGTGATTTCCAAAAAGAGCATAATATGCGCGCGTCCAGCATATATGCCAACATAATGTGGGGAGCTGACTAATCCAAGTCTAAGATCTCCGCTCCTCCTGGACTCGAGGGCTGGAGTCGCCGCGGCCGTACTCTGGCCGGACACTTGGAGTGCAAGAACAACTCACATTATATATTATGCTGAATAATTTATTTGCAGGCCCTGGACATTCATTGTGCGGCAAACGCCTGCATGTGGGTGGACAAATAGATATTTTGCTGCATGGAAATTGCTTTTTAAGTGTAGTCCATGCCGGGATTTTTTTTCTAAGCCCCTCTCGCAGGGAAAAGGTTTGAACTGCGCTTGAGACTGTTCGCCTTTTTACACCTTACTCGGCTCGACACTTTCTTGTAATTTCTATTTTTATGGACAGTGGTGATATACATCGCAGCATAAAATGCAGACATCGTCGAGGTTTCCTGTTGTTCTCTTCCCGAACCTCAAAAGTTGGACACGGCATGTGTGGGATAGATGCGACTTTTCAATTTCCCTGACACGCTTTAAATTCGGTCGCAAGAAAACAAGGGCTTTAATCATTCTGGTGAACGAAAAACGTTAGAATCGACAGAGTTGTATCATACCATAGTCGCGAAACTAAAATAAATTGTGTTTGAGTCTTATTAGATATTGTACTCGACTCGTATTAATAATTTATTTCAAATAACATATTTATATGACTGAAGTTATATATTTCATTTTCAACTCTTAACTTAGCTGAACTAGATATTTTTCATTCGACCATCATTACTCTCTGATATACTTTTGTTGTTTATCTATAATGGTCTAAAAATAACCAAGCACATAAATCGTCTTCTATTCAATAAAATGCCTAAAAGTACTCCCTGTTTGCAATGCGAAATCAAAACTCACAATCAGTTTGATTGCAAGGACCTGGATTCTAAATAAGTACATTGCATATTTTAATGGTAAAGGCACAAAACCCTATATCAATAGTTTGAATTTCGTGGCAATATTTTATCAAATATTTATGTACTGTTCGTTTTAAATACCTTTAATTAAAATTGTATGATCAAGAAATGTGGAAACTGCACAATGATGTACCTAGGTCGGGAAAATGCCTAAACGTGCCGCTGTTGGCAATAAAACTAAGTGTGAATGCAAGAAATGAAACAGACATTAACAAGATACTAAATTGATTAAAGCCATCATTTTTCGAAAAATAACGATCAATAAAAACGATTTAATAGCTTATTATGCAGTAAATAGTTTTTCATAAGTAGTTAAAATCTTGAAAAGTCTTTTATCAAAAGATGGTTAAATTCTGTTCATATTTTCTTGAGCACTCTATTAAAGTTCATTTCACATATTATTGGTGCTGAAATTTGTAGGACATAAGAGAAATATTTTATGTACGTTTACGTATGTCTAGTTTTTATTTTTATGTTCTCATTATTATCTTGATTTCAAATATGTCTCTTCTAAGTGGAATCTAATTTGGCTCTTTCTGAATTTACGTCCAATCTTATATCCTTCTATCCTCCCTGGAGATTAAGTAAAAAAGTCAAATATATTCCAATTGTCAATTTTACAAATGAAAAGTGCACAACTAATGAGGAAATTACATACATAGGTACTTTCATTTTTTCAATTTTGCGAGCTTAATGCTTCTAGTTCCAGCCAAGCTATAATATCTCATTTCTTTATTTTCACTTTTTTCTTTTATTTTCTTCTTTTCTTTGAAGATGATACCGCTTGCTGATGCATATTACGTAACATTAAATTATGTAGGTACATAGAAATTGAAGAACTTTTACATGGCAAGCGAGACTTTCATATAAAACGAATAATTTAAAGTGAATTCTCTTCTTCGAATATTACATACAATAAGTTGGAAAAATTCGATATTTAATTAACATTAGTCATTTATTTATTTTCCGAGCGTAAATTAAAATCAAAAATATTCTTAGTTTGCAACGTATCCCTCCACCTATGAGCTATGAGTCATTTTTAAACACTGTAACCTTTTTTCATTTCGGATATAGTAAAACGAAAGTAGAATTGAGCTTCTCAGTTAAAAATCGAGTGTATATTGAAAATTGCGAAAAAAGATGTGAGAAATTTCCAAATCGAATTGGTTTTTCATGCAAATCATGCAACAAATCTGACAAATTGCATTGTCGTCCAAGAGCTATTGAGCATTTAGTTGAGTGTCGTCAGAGCAATTATTATATGCCAATTTCCTCATTTTCTTGTTAAAAGCTTGGATTTCTTTAAAAAAACTGGGGTAAATATTAGGTATACTACAATTGATACTTACATAATAATAACAACTATTTTACTGGGTTTCTTTACTCCATTTCACGAAATCTTTTGAAAGACTCTTCATTTAATTATGTGGTGGAACAAATGGTTTAGTATTATTTTTAGTTGATTTGTAATTAGGTGAAAATTGATAAATTGTTGCAAATTTCTTCAAGCCCTTTTTAAGAATTGTAATTGTTCACAAAATGTATTTTCCTTTGTAAAATAAATCAGTCCATATGTGCTTGACAATGTGCCTAAAATAGCCTGATTAATTAACAATCCGGCAAAAATTTTAAAAGCATTAGAAACGTGCCCCAGAAACGAAAGACTTAAGCGCGAAACCCGATTGCCCTCACGATCGATGCGACATAAACCAAAGTAGAATTTATAGGAAAGCAGATGTCAGTGGTACACGAAAACAAAACATAGAAATAATTAGCAAGCGTTAGACACCTAACTGTAAACGTGGCGAAACAAAGCAATTGTTTTCTAGCATTATTAGAAGTGTTTGCCGTAGGCGCCGTACATCTCCTGTCCTACAAATGACGTGACAAAAGTAACACGGCGACGAACGAAAAATATTCCCTCACATATTTTCCTTCGGGAGCTCATCTTGTCTGTTTTGTGGTGCCCCGTGCGCCCCCCGTAGAAACATAGTGGCAGCTTCAGTTCCCGTCCAGGGGGAGAGGGGGCGCCGCTGGGGCACAGATGCAGCCTCAGAAAATCACTTCCTTATCAAAAATGGCAGCCGGGATGTATTGACAAGCGAAGTCGAGCGAGCATACGCAAAAATTTCTAGCTGACATCACAATGCGCGATATTCAGTGCGACTGGGGAGGAGGGAAAAGAAGCGTGCGCGCGACTAGAAAAACGCGAGGTTGAACGACAAGGTATCATCATCTCGCGAGGAATCAATGCTGATTGTCGATCCGGGGGCCCCGGCAAAAGAAGGTTCCTCCTTGTTGCATAACCGCCATTAGAGCGCGCCCGCGTCCCCCAGAACGCGGAGGTTAAAGATATACAAGAATAATAACAACAATACTTAATTCCGTAACTAGCCTTCGCCGCGCGCAGATAAGCCGTGATGTAGGGCCGCGCGCTCGCATATAGCAGCCGCGCGATGTGTGCCGCGCATATTGGCGGGTACTGTTATCTGACAAAACGTATCCGTGGTTTTACAAAACTGGCATTCGTTTTAAGTGAAGAAGAACAGAATCGTACACGGAGGAAATATTGTCCGCGGATTGAAAATCGAATAAAATGAAGAAGGCCCAGGATTTCTTCTCTCTTCCCGCGCGGCTTTTTGCTTCATTTCGCTTTTTATTTCCACACCGCATAGAGGCCAGCCCCGGCCCGCGGCCTAGACTCACCTGGAGAGAATCCGCCTGTACCCAGGAGGGGAGGGGGGGAAATTGATTTAGTTGCCGCGAGTTTACCGTATGATGTTGATAAACCCGCCTTGTATGGTAGTATCCGATTCTCTCGTTAAATTTGATGGAAGGCTCAGGCATTCGGCGCACAGCGTCATAGAGCACTGCGCTATCTCATTGCGCCGATCTTCAGAACAAAAATTTATCTGACTTGTAAATTTTCGGCTGGTGGACCCCGCACGCCACTGCAGTCTCAACTACGATTGCCATTTAATTGGGACCCCACTAACCCTCCCCCGGGTCAATCTGCATCCCGCGATGAAACCGCGGATTGGCGCGAAAGATTCGATCTGACTCATGCAATTAGTACCTCACTAACTTTGTCGGGAGTTATCACAACTTGCACTTTCACTGCCGCCGCAATAACTCCTCCATGCGGCGGCTAATAACCTCCGTGTCGCAGCGCAACGGATTGTTGCGCGGCATGAACTTTCACCTGCCTTCGCCCCGGTGAGAATTATTTCAGGCTATTTTTCATTGTCGTCCCAGAGTACCTCATCCATTTGCACGGGCACTTTGCATATCTTTAGCGAAAATAATTAATTTTTAGACAAACCTTACCAACCGCATCGTATTTCATCTCGAGTTTCAGCAATTATAATTGGCTAAATTAAATTTTAAGAGGAATGTAGAAGCAGTGGGTGCTTTCTGATTTGTATGTTTTATTCATTAGTGCAGGCATTTCCTTGAAAAATAAATATAAATATATATTTAAATTGATAAACTTTAAAATAAGTAAAGGACATTAACTGTAGCTAATTAAAATTAATTAAACTATCGTTACAAAATAATATCAATTGGGAGATTTGAAGAATTGAGATAAACAAAACAGTTTTCACGGCTAATTAAAAAAACATTAAATTTTAAATAAGTTTTCACGATAATTGGGTACTATCCAAAAATTGGTTTTTTTTCGTCAATTATGTAACTATTCAACCATAATATAGAGATGAGATTGGGTTATGAAAGAAAAAGGTAAATTATTAATATTAATAATTGGAAATAATTTTTACCAACACAGGCCTTTGCAAAGTTAGGACTGAAATGAATGAAATTCATCTCGCTTTCGAAAGCTTATAAATTCAAATTATTACACAATCAATTACCTATTAATTAATTAAGCTACAAAAAAAATTTGAGTAAATGCGAAAGAAATTCAAATATTTATTTATTTATTTATTTTTAAAATTGTATAAGTACCCACTCATATATAAACAAAATGAAATCTAGAAATTTAAGTGATTTTAATTGATGAACAGCAAAATATACTCGTATTTAATTAAACATTATTTACATTCATTATATGTAGGTACACATATTCAGTGAAATGAAATATATACGAGTATATAAAAAAAAAAAATATCGGTGACCTGAAACAAATTCGAAGTGACCTGATTTCCTTTCAGGGAGAGAAATGAAGGTGAATTTCTAAAATAAAAATATTCTTAAAAATGAAAACTCGACTGCTGTGATCTCAGATTAAATAAGAAGACAGAAAATGTGAGAAGAGATGCTCCTGGTTTTTTTCAATACGGCAAACAATGTTATGTTAATAATCTGTTCAATTTATGATTCTATATAAGTTTTCGTATCTATTCTCTGTTTCGAGTCTGGAACTTAGGATTCGGCTGAAGGTTAAATTCCAGTAAAACCAAGGTAACTAGAGTAATAGGACCTAATTAACGCAATTATTTCAAAATTACACAGTTTTGCAATTTATAATTGATTAACGAGGAAAATGGCTAAAACGTGCGAATTTCAGTAATCATCAGTTGGAGGGAACAATTTTTTCATGATCCGCCGCTCGATCATACGTGACCAGAGCGATGGGGCAAGCAGATCATTCCCACGGCCCCGGCACGGTGACTGTTTCTAAAAAAAAAATTAAAATTCTGCGATATTATTGCTTAATCGGCCTTCCGCAGTAATTAGCCAGTGCAAAATGACCGGGCTGACATCTTGAGGTCTTCGCGCAAAAATAACCTGAAGAAGAAGAACTGCCCGAAGTGGCCGGGAGGGCCCCAAATTGGGTGTCTTCCTATAGCGACCCCGGGGGCTTCTCTAGCGCTTTGCTTTATTGCAGTCAGCGGCCCCTTTGGCAGGGCCATGCGTCTTCCCGTCCGGTGTCCGCGGCGGCACTCTCGCATTAAATTCTCCTCCTTGTTCCCTTGCAGCGCCGGTAATGTTCCCGTATTGACACAGGAATTTTATATAATTTCGCAGATTGTAGTAGACAAAGTTTAGCGAGCTGTCCCCGCGTGCGCGGTGATTCTTGTTCTGGGACTGGGACTTGGACTTGGACTTGGACTGGGTACTGGGGACCGGGACTGGGACTGGGATAGTTTCAGCCGCGTTCCTGCGCTGCGCACGGGCTCTGCTTTATTTTGACTAACAAACAAGGGGCCCCCGGACGCGGACGGCTATTATTGAATGGAAAAGGTACAAAGATACGATCGTCGTCGTTTGTTGTTTCCATTTCATTACTTTTGCGTTTTTGTGTGTGATCCCGGGCCCCGGCCACACGGCCACTTCTTCTTCTGGTTAGTTGAGGAGATTTTTCCGAGATCGACTAAGGCCCAAAGGCCTCTGGGTCCCGGGGCTGGGGCCACACTGTATCCCCTACGTTTCCCAGTTGCGGAATTGAGAAATAAATTGGATGTAAAGGTCTTCGCCTGGGAAAATCAACCAAAACGAGTACTGGAAGTCCTCCTGGCCACGTAAATAAAGGAGGAATTCTGTAGTTTATGGGCTGCGCTCCCCGGGCACGGTGCGTGTCACTTAGTTGCAGTTAACTCGGACAAGTAGCGGTTGCACCGGGTCCGCGGTGATATCAAAATGATATGCATTCTGCCCGGCCGAGAGGTGATATCATTGACAGAGCAGCTCCTGGTCGTGCTTTAACAGTACACGCATTCTTGTCGCCGAGGGTTAATTTATATGCAGAATTCAGAGTTCGTTTCCAACTTACACCTACCTAGGCTTTTTTGAAACACGGAATTATCGACTTATCCACTTTAGGCAGGCGCGTTTTGTAGCTGCGGTTTGTCGCCGAGTTTTTTTACTTATTACTTCCTCTACCTCTAAAGAATATGCACAGAAGCATTTTCATTTTTTAAATTTGCAAGGCTATTCCCTGAATACCAAGTAAGCACATTTATCTCTTATTGTCTTAGCAGGAACATTTATATAAATTAAGTTAATATAATGTAATATACCTAAATATTTTCGACCTAAATATCTCACTCTTGCTATGTATATATAGTATTTAGATATGCATTAAAACCTTAACAATTTAAAATTGTGTAACCAAGAAAACTCGTGAGTGAGATCACATATGTATGTATGTATACATACTAAGGCCTATTTTCGGTTCTAAATTATCTCCGAAAAATTCCGAATATTTAGTGCGTAGGGCGTTCGAAAATATGTATACGATAGTTTTGCACAAACACTTTTATTTATCAAACTTGAAATGCTCTTTAAAAGTATCTACACTAAAAATGTTGTATATTGTAACCGAAAAAAAATTAGAGCAGTTAAATTCGAACAATGCCGGGAAAAGTACCAAGACCAAGTGCGATTCGAAGAGTTAGTGAGAAATGCAAGCGGATGTAAATTCGAAAAAGGCCTAAGTCCTAGAATTTTTAAACTCGAAAACCTGTAGAAGTGAAAAAGGAGAAACCCTATAAGAGAATTACTTTCCACGTCTAGACCTTCTATAGCTTAATTTTATTCAGAAAAAAGTGAATTCGAAAGAAGGCGGGAACTTTATAAATATGCTAGAGATAATCCACAGGTTTTCTGTTTGAATACATAGCTTTGAAATAACTAAAATCAATATTTCTGTTATATATAATATTTATGTTTTAAATTTAGAACCTCAATTTTTTGAAATTTTGTACTACATACATATTCTATAAAATAAAACTATAGCACCTGTAAGAAGGCGAACGAATTTTAGTTTTGTATTGCTCCAGCTGCTTTTACTTTTGCAGTTGCTAACGTATTCTAAAAAGTTCTTGTGACTGGTGAATTTATTTTTCAAAATACATATGTACATACATATGTACTACAAAATTAAGATGCTAAAATTATACTATAATATTACACATATGTATATCCCGAATCATGAACCAACCAATGATATTTTTGTTAAATTTATTACGAATTTTAATACGTTGTGTTATAACTACTTAAAATACATACTTATATAATGATGATGCAACCATAAAAGTGTAACAATTTATAATAAATAAAAAAATTAAAATCTCAAAAATTTCCTTTTTATTTCTAGGTTCACCGCCTCTAACTGGAACAGGGACAGTTCGCGTGATAGTGCAAGACATGAACGATCACAGTCCAACGTTTGGAAGGCAATCCTATCATGCCATAGTCCAAGAGAATCTCCCAGCAGGCACAAAAGTGCTTCAGCCCAAGGCCACCGACAAAGATGCTGGACTTAATGCAAAAATTCGATATAGCCTACTCGGCGAAAAGGCTGACAAATTTGCTGTAAACCCAGATACCGGCGAAATATTAACTGCTACGAGCCTAGACCGCGAAGACACCCCGATCTACTACATGACCCTCATGGCTCAAGACAGTTCGGCCACTGAACCAAAAGCCTCGACGGTTAATCTTACGATAACCGTCGCGGACGTAAACGACAATTCGCCCACGTTCGAGAGCGCCAGCTTCAATGTGAACGTCCCCGATAGAATCAAGGCGGGCGAATTTGTTTTTGGGGCCAGGGCCACCGACAGTGACGCTGGAGATAATAGCAAAATAATTTACTCAGTCAGCGGCAGGGACGCCGATAAATTCACTATCAATGAGCACACTGGAGTTATCAAAACCAAAGAAGAGCTTGTTTCGGGGGGTCAAGGATTTGACAAAGTTTATAGCATTGTAATGCAAGCAACAGATCAGGGTGTGGAAAAACGCAGTCAGAGCGCTGATCTAACTATTCTACTGAGACCTGCTCATTTATTTCCAACGTTTTCCTATATGCCGAATACACAGTTTATGCTACCTGAAGATGTTCTTGAAGGAAAGGTTGTTACGAAAATTTCAGCAACTTCACCTAAGAAAGGTGCTGTTGCTAACATCAGATATTCAATAGCTGGAGGAAATGTACACGATGCTGTTAGCATTGATCCTGGAACTGGTATTTTATCAGTAGGCAAAGATGGTTTAGATTACGAAACTTCTCACCAATATGAAGTTTGGGTAGAAGCATCTGATTCAGATCGCCCAAACCTACGAAGTGTCGTACTCTTAACCATAAACGTAACTGATGCTAACGACAATCATCCAATCATGGAAAAGCTGGTGTATAACGCCGAAGTTTTAGAAGAAGAAACCCCACCTCAATTCATAACAAAAGTAAAAGCTACAGATGAAGACTCTGGTGATAATGGTGAGGTCACATATCGACTATCTAATGATTTCGAAGGTACATTTGAAATTGATGCCGATAGTGGTGAAATTTATACCACCATGAGGCTTGACAGAGAAGAAATGGCTACATATGAACTCATCATTGAAGCTGTTGATCAAGGTATGCCACAACTTACAGGTACTGCAAGTGTCATAATCACAGTTCTTGACAAAAATGACAATCCACCACGTTTTACAAGACTTTTCAGTGTAAATGTTACCGAAAATGCTGAAATTGGAAGTTTTGTAATAAAGCTAACCTCCTCTGATCTCGATGTTGGAGAAAATGCAAATGCAACTTATAGCTTTACTGAAAATCCAGGAAGTAAATTTAATATCGATCCAATCACTGGGAATGTTACAGTAGCCGCTCATCTCGATCGAGAACAACAAGATGAATACTTGCTAAAAGTAGCGGCCTTCGATGGAGCTTGGAGACAAGAGACTCCTCTAACGATTACTATCCAAGATCAGAATGATAACGCTCCGGAATTCGAACACAGCTACTACAGTTTCAATTTTCCAGAGCTCCAAAGATCTGTGGCATTCGTAGGTCAAGTTATAGCAACTGATCGCGATAAGCAAGGTCCTAACTCAGTCATATCATACTCCTTACAACAACCCTCAGATTTATTCACAATCGATCCTGCAACAGGAGAAGTTTTCAGTAAAAGAACTATAAAATACAAGCACTCACAAATTGAGGCTTCACCCGAAAACATGTATTCTCTGATCGTGCTGGCTACAGATAATGGCAAGCCTCCAATGTATTCAGAATGTCTTGTTAATATTAATGTTGTTGATGCTAATAATAACCCACCAAAATTCGAGCAACGACAATATCTTGCTCCAGTACCTGAAGATGCTAAAATTGGCCAAAAAGTTATCCAATTGGTGGCAAGAGATGAACTTGATTTTGGTGTTAATGCAGAAATTGATTACTCAGTTGCTGGAGGCAATGGATCAAGTACATTTATGATCAACAAATTGGACGGTTGGATATCAGTTTCAAAAGCGCTAGAAGTGACGGCTAATAATGCATTTGTCATAATTGTTCGGGCAGTTGATAGAGGCGTACCACCACAAAGTGACGAGGTGACTCTTGTTATAGTGGTCACTGGTGAGAACAGACACAGTCCTGTTTTCACAGCCTTGAGCTACCAAGTCATTGTACCTGAGAATGAACCAATTGGTTCAACAATTCTTACAGTAAGCGCCACGGATAAAGATGATGGACCAAACGGAATGATAAGCTACTCAATATCAGGTGGTAATGAAAGAAAGGAGTTTGCAGTTAATTCACGTAATGGATCTGTAACTATCCTACAATCTCTAGACTACGATGTGATACAAGAATACCATCTAAATATAACAGCTGAAGATCTTGGATATAAACCAAGAACAGCAGTTGCAATGCTAACTGTGATTTTGACTGATATTAACGATAATGCACCAGAGTTTAATCAAAGTGAATATCATGCTTATATTGCTGAAAATATGTCTCCAAATACTTTTGTATTTAAAGCAAAAGCAACTGATAAAGATTCACCAAAAAATGCCATCATTCGCTATTCGATCACTGGTGGATCTGGTAAGCAATACTTTAAAATTGATCCTAATAGTGGAGTTATCAATTCAACAACAGTTTTTGACTACGAGGAAAAACAAGACTATTTCTTAAATATACTTGCTGTAAATCCAGATTCTCCAATGCAGGGAACAGCTAAAGTGATCGTACATATCACAGGAGTTAATGAATTCTATCCAAGATTCGCTCAACCAGTTTTCCATTTCGATGTATCTGAATCAGCTGAAGTAGGAACAAGTGTTGGTACAATTCAAGCTACAGATAAAGATGCTGGAGAAGACGGAAAAGTTTATTATCTTCTCGTTGGATCAAGTAATGATAGAGGATTTGCGATTAATTCAGAAACAGGAGTTATGATAGTTGCAAGGAATTTGGACAGAGAGACACAAAGTCGTGTTGTATTGACTGTAATGGCAAAAAATTTTGG